>CM019065.1:234379359-235783906 GCA_009667805.1 Leptobrachium leishanense | reverse complement strand
CTCGCAGCACAGACAGCCAGCACAGGAGAGGAAACCTTTACTTAACCCTTGCATGTCTATGAGGCAGTAAAGATGATAAAAGCAGCTGGAGAAGGAAAACAAATAAATCACATGAAAGCTAATGACAGAGGAGGGCTGGATAGTAAAAAACCCTTTATAACAAGGAGCACTGGGAGAAGAGAGGGACTTTATAAAATGTGTGTTATCTCCCCTCCCGCTCTGCATAATAGGGGCCTTTCCTCATCTATAATACACGTTTTCAGGGTTATCCAAAGAGATTCGAAAAGTCACCTCACGTTCGGTGACTGTTCGTTCTCTTCAATTCGGTTCCTTTTGCCGATTGCATTTCGGTGACCCTGCGGTGTATTCAGCAAGCATCACAGGGTCCCCGAATTGCAGGGAAAAGCTGCCGCAAACCCGACGAAAACTAACCGAATGCACGCTGAAAACAAGCAAAAACATCTGGATTAACCTTTGAAGGAGCCGAACAGGAGCCGAACAGGAGCCGAATCACACAGAGCCGAAGCAGCTGTGACGTAGAGGAGGCAGTAAATAAATTAGCAAAACCATTTGTATGAATCTGTGAAAATGAAACGCTGTTTGCAAAGAAACTACTGAGCGAAAATGTCTGAAATTTTCACAGGAGGTCCAGGGAATGATAATAAAGAGAGCTGTTACAAAAAGAATAAGTAAACTGAAAAAAAAAAAAATCAAAAAAAAAATCGGACTTTTAAAAAAAAAAAAAAAATCAGAAAAATGCTTAAAGTATCCTAAAAAATCTATTAATAAAGAGACTTTTTGCTGCAGAATTTTATAATGAATGGGTTATTAGATATTGAATTAAAACGGGAATATTTTTAACATTGAAGCCTATGGGATTCTCCTGAATAAATTTGCCGAATTAAACCACCGAATGGCAGGGCATTAGGGGAACCTTTCACTGCTGGTTTGTGTTATCTGAATAGACGAAGCATTGCTTTTTCATGGGGATTCACTGCCCTCGAACAGGCACCGAACAGGCACCGTATGTTCAGGCAATTCGCTAGGATTTGGCATATTGCCTGCTCTCTGGATAGCCGAATGGCCAAGAAAGGTAACCGAACGCTGATTTTCAGCGTTCGGTTACCTTTCTCAAGCAATTCGGATCTCTTTGGATAACCCTGTTTATATAAAGTCCCTCTCCTCTCCCAGTGCTGTTTGTTATAAAGGTTTTTTTTTTACGTCTGATACATTTAGTATCCAGCTCTCACAGTTACTCATTATGAGCATTATGTCATTATGAGCCTTCATTATGATTTATTTGATTGTTTTCCCTGGATTTAAAATGTTTTATTTTATTATAAAAATAAATTTGCACCAGTCATCTCTTCTCTGAACTTTCAGACCGATTGACGTTAATATTTTCCCTCTCCCCTGCTTTTATATTCCTGTGTCTCCCCCACAGAGATACAAAGTTTAAGTAAAAGTTCCCTCTCCTGTGCTGGATAAGCATTGCATTCTGAAGTTCTGCACACTCCACATGCCAATGCAGTAGGATGTTCTATACAGAGAGGGGCATTAATTAATGCAGGTGGATGTTGTATACATTATACAGAGAGGGGTATTATTTAATTCAGGAGGATGCTATCTACATTATACAGAGAGGGGTATTAATTAATGCAGGAGGATGTTCTATACATTATAAAGAGAGGAGCCTTTTTTTTTAGCCCTTTCAATCCAGTGGCTGTGAGCGCTGAGATTGGCTGCTTGTTATATTATCTCTCAGTACAATGTATCAGGCTCAGCTGTTACAGTAACTGACTGTAACAGCGCTCAGAGTTTCAGTAAAATAAGGAAATAATATTGTTCTAACCTCTTATATATAAAAATATTATTTACTAGTTTTACTGAAACTGTGAGCACTGTGATGAGCAGCAGTTACTGTAACAGCTTTGCCTGGCACATTGTGCTGAGAGTGAGTGATACTGTAACAAGCAGCGATCTCAGCACTCTGAGGAGCCACTACAATAGTAATTGTATCCACTGGTTTTCAGATGAATGAAATTAGTTTTCATACTAAAGAACTGAAAACAAATTTCTTTAGCAACTAAATAAATTGCATTTTAGGACTAATCCATTAGTTCAAAACGAAATTTTGTGCTGTGCACATGTCTAAAAAGCATGGCATTTCACTGACATTTCGGCGCTGTTCTGTGGTCTCTGAATAGATTAACCATTGCTTCTCTATGGGGAGTTCACTGCTGTCGAAGATCACCGTATTTTGCTGGCAATTCGCCAATATTTAGCTATTTGTCATCTTTTTGAATAGTTGAATGACCCCGAAATTGCACCATATGGAGAAATTCACTTTTCGGTGCAATTTCGGAGTTACTTCGGCTCTTTTCTCCTTATAGAAGAATTTTTTTTCTCTTATTTGTTTGTTCCAAAACAATGGATTTGTTAATTTGTCACATATAACAAAAGCAATACCACTGCCGTTACCTTCTCATTTCCATGCTGCTAGCGATGTCAGGGTTTTATTAATAGCCATATTATTAGTAAAACACAATGCGGCAAAGCAAGGGAAAAATATTTTTTCAGTGTTTGTTAAAACCATGTGTTTTTTCAGAAAAATACAGTTACATGTTCCCATTTCTATTTTTTTTATTATTTTTTTTTAACAAGAGTGCCCCATAGAATATATAACTACAAATTTTTGAATAATAAAATGTGAAATTAACTAATTTTTTGTTATAGCATTCTGACAAGACAAGACACATATACATAATAGGGATATATTATGAATATGCTGAGTATGCTGAAAATAAGGATATATATAATATGTCTGGGTCCTACAATAAAATATGACTTCAAATCCCCTTTAAAGATGATGACTACAAAATGGTCAAAATGAGCTCAGTGCACAGGGGTGAAATGGCTCAGAAATGAAGGGCTTAAAGTTAAATTAATATACTCCTTAAACTACATTATGTCAGAGCATGAGTGCTTGCTGATATTCTTGATCCGGTAGGACCAGGGACAGATGACTGCTAGTAAAGTGACACATAAAATAGAAGATGCTACGTGCTCAACTCCCATTACTCTAGAGAGGGGCAACGCCACACTAGCAGTCAGCCCCAATTCTTACTAAAGAGAAAAGCTCAAAATCTTTTGCTTAGCTTAGAAATGAGATTTTAGGTTACTTTTAAAAATAGCCCTAGAAGCATAAGTGCACCAGCCGGCGACAAGGCAAATCTTCTTGGTGCTAGTGTTGCATTTGCAATGTTTAACAGGTTGCTAAAGTTTAGTATCCAACATAAGTGAAGAGCAGGCCCAGGCTAGGACAGAAAATCGGCCAAGTCATTTTAAAGTGAACAGCCCACTGTGTTCTACTGCTATACAGAAACACAAACACACACACACATACACTATATTGCCAAAAGTATTCGCTCACCTGCCTTGACTCGCATATGGATGGGTGAGCGAATACTTTTGGCAATATAGTGTATTTTTATACATTGAAATGCTCCCCTACCCAAGCCATTGTACATACACCTACATGTGCACTTACACACCCCTATTATATACCTATATATGCACCATGCACCTACACACACACCTAACCATCCCCAGACACCCATCTAACCACCCCACACAATTAAACACACACACACGTAACCACCCCCATACATCTAAACACACAAACACCTACCTAACCACCCCCATACACCTAAACAAACACCTAAAAACACAGACATGCACAAACACCCCTACATATACTTACCTGCTCTGACGACCCCGCCAGCTGAGGCAAGGATCAGTCGTTGTATATGCCTCCTCCTTCACAGTGTCTGAACTCCCGGCGCACTGTTTGTAAGTCGCACTATGTCGATGTCAGAGCAACTGGGAAATAAGAATGGTCGCTCTGATGCTGTCATACCGCGCACTTACAGTATGCCGGTTCTCAGCCTCCTGTTGGGTAAATGTGAGCAGCCTATAGACGGGACGCAGCATTCATAGCCGGCTCTAGACTTTGCGAGGCGAAAATCAAACAAGAGGCCCCACCGACACTAATGATAAAAATAAATAAATACAGGAACTAGCTATATAAACCGTGTCTTGTGTAGGGGAGAGAGAGAAGGAAAGGGTGTGGAATGGGGGGTGTGGGGAGACCGCATCAGGGATAGGGGAAAGAACGCAGCAAGGGGTGTGAGAAGAAGAGAGAGAACGTTAGAAGGGGTTAGATGGGACAAAAGGCATCAGTGGGAAGGTGTAGAAATAGAAAGAAAGCAGCAGGTGGTATTGGGGGAAAGAAAAGCTAAAGGGGAGTTGGAGACATAGCAACATGAGCGTGAGGTGGGGAAAGAGAGCAGCAGGTTGGAGAAAGTGTGAGACTGTACAGCAGTGGAAAGTTGGAGAGGGGGAGCAATGGAGGGTGAGATAGGAAGATGGGGAATATGGGGGGATTATGGAGCACCAGGGGCTGAGATGGAAATAGAACATCTTAACAATAAAACTCACAGTAATATGTGATGTGTATGAGCATCACAGAGCTCCACAGCAATAAACTCACTGTAACAGGTGGTGTGTGTAAGTGTATCACAGAGCTCCTGTCACACCATTTCAGATATGAAATTTCTATAATACATCATATTTCGCAGGACTGTTTAAATTTGGGGCCAGGAATTGCTTCACACAGGCAAAAATGTAACAAGAATATGCGTTCTAGACAATGGACAAGCTAAATTCGTTGTCTTTACGCAAACAAGGGAAGAAACATCCATTGTTCAGAAGCTGTCCTAATTAATTCTGGTTGTAAAAAGAATTGATATTGTAAATCACATTGCTTTGAAGTAAAGGAACACAATGGAAATCCTAGTGTATGTATTCCAGGGCATTGTGTTTATTTGGTCAGATCTAAGCTCTGGAGCCATATAGACCTTGGACAATGGATTGCATAACGTGTAGAATAAAAAGACCCAGAAAATGTCAAATGATTTTCTGGTTTTAATAGTGCTATATTACCTGCATAACCAGTTTGGAATACTATACTATAGGCGATGTGATCTTCTTTAACACTATATGGTATTTGTATATTTAATTTACGTGGTAAGTTATAATAGATAACCATGGGATTGATCTTTGATAAGAGATAGAACCCCTACCCCATGAAATTAACTATTACATAACAAATGTCTTGTGTATTAACATTTATAAAACAGACTAAAAGCTTCTAATTATTAATGAATGTTAATGAAAATATCTCAAATGAATGAATGCCTGAAGAGAAGAAATCCGGGACCCAGGCAGCTGCAGCTTATAAGTTTATTCACAGGGGTAACATCTCTCCACCAAGGAACAGTGACGTTTCGGCCAGTATGATTAAGGCCGATTGTGGCCGAAACGTCACTGTTCCTTGGTGGAGAGATGTTACCCCTGTGAATAAACTTATAAGCTGCAGCTGCCTGGGTCCCGGATTTCTTCTCTTCGTGCTGTTTGTGAAGGGGGTTTTGGCGCTCCCATTCCTGGAGACCCGGCGCTTGGCTTGTGGGTTCCCAGCAGTGGTGGTTATGGCGCCTTCGGATGACCGAATAAATGAATGCCTGTCTGCAGAATCATCTCATACACATATCTCTGGATATAAATAAGGGGCGTACGAGATGCATGCACCCCACGGCGAAATATGCCAGCGATTCAACAATAGCAATAATATTGATATTGTTAAATAAACCCATGGCGTCCCGGGATATAGTATAAAATGACCCCCAATCCATTAAAGATTGGCCACATACATAAATTAATTCCTGTAGAAGGTTGATGGTTGATCTGAAAGCGCCATCTGCTGGCCAGGTAATATAACACCTGGACAGACCCCTGGAGTTAATGAATATATATATCCTCCAATCAAATGAGGCCACATAGTGATGGGCTAGAGCTAAAACTGGGCGGGAAACCACTATATAGAGGAGGTACTCCAGAGAAAAAAGACCGCTGAAATAAAGCTTGAGGAGAGACCTGAGGGACGCTTGGAGGGGAGAAAGGCCAGATACCATCAGCCACTCCAAATAAGACGCGACCACACCCTAATCTTACACCATTCTATCTTCACTACCAGATGGTAAAGTATAACTGAATAACTTGATATCTATTTTCTAATTGCATAGTCCTTACTTTAGATGTCCATCACAAATTAAAGGAATATAAATGAATTATTTTGCTGTTGAAGACTAAACAGTAGAATAGTATCAGCCTTTCCGCTCTACTGCAGACGAGCGCTAAAGGAGAAACTATTACGGTGGCCTAGTTGCGCCATAATTTAGTTAAATTATTTAGATTCCAAGAATACTGGATGTGGACATCTAAAGATCAGTTGTGTGCCCATAGTGAGATACTCTGGAACTGAGATATAATTTTTATATATCAAGTGCCATCAGCTCAATTAGGAAAATGAACATAACCCCTTTCATATACATCTTTCAGCCCTTTCGATTGAATGCATGTAAGTCAATAGGAAGTTTTGGGTTAAGGTATATTGAATGAAGTGCTGTGATTGATCTGTGGAAGAGATAGGCTACCTATCGAGTGTGTTATGTATCTCCCTGAAGGAAGTTGCATTTAGTGAATAGGCCCCCACAATAATAAATTGTGCTACAGGTGATGCCCAGTAACTGAGTGTTTTTAGCCAGGTTGAAGATTGGTTTATAATGGGAAAGGTTTAAGTGAATAGAATAGAACTTGGTGTTTAAGAACTGATGCGTGTACATGTAGGGTGCGGTCTAGGGATGTGCGTTTCGGGTTTCGGAATTTCGGAATTTTCACGAAATTTCCCAATTCTTGTCTTCGGATTCGGCCGGATTTCCGAATCGGGTCGGACCCGAAAACTGACAGATCCGAAAAGTTTTCCGAATTTTTCGAATGGACTTGAAATGTGTCAAATCGAAATTTATTTTTGCTCTATTCATGATTTCGGTTCCATTCGTGATTTCGGTTCCATTTTGGTAATTCTGGAAATCGTATATTTAACTATTATCGGTTATATCGCTGATTCTGTAAATTTTGTATTTGTAAATGCGTATCACTTGTTTCTTGTGGCATTCGGGTCAGTTTAGCGTTTTTTAAATCGTTTTGTTCATTTTTTTTGTTCCTTGGCTTTCATACCATTTTAATATGATTAAATAAAGTTGTGAAATGTATATTCAATTATTCATAAGAAAAAAAGGATCTTTATTTAATAAAAAAAACACGATAGAATCGCCAGAATTATTGTAGACACTTTGAAACGAGGAGAACAGATGTTCCGAAAAAACGAAAATTTCCGAAATTTCCGAAAAGTCGATACAAAAAACGAGCAAAGTGACCCGAAAACACGAAAAATGGTCGCTATTCCGAAAAAAAAATGTACACGAAAAACGAGCCGAACCGAACCGAATCAAAACAGAAATCGGTCGAATCGAAAATTTTAAACATCCGAACAAATCGAACCGAATCGAACTGAAAAAAAAATCGGTGCACAAGCCTAGTGCTGTCTATAAACCTAAACTGTTTGTCCATTAGATTATTGCGTGTTGCAGTATTGCTACTAATCATGATCTATAATTACTTTGAAATTGTATCTTGCTAATCAGTTGATAACATATGATTGTATGAAACTTGACGTGTGAATAAATTTTGATTTGAATTGTTTTACCGTTACGCAGTCTCATATCATCTTTATTGATTTTATTCTAAAAATATCTAGATAGCATCAAAAGAACTTGGGTAACGCGCTATATATTTGTTAAGACGTATATTCATTGATTGGTTATTGATCCTTATTTTTAAGGGTAAATAACCAAATTATACCATTGGTATTGGAGGCACTGTCAAAATATATATATACATATATATCTAAAATATGAAAAATACACGTCATAATTAATATAAACCTGACACTCCACAGCGATAAAACTCACCGTAATGTGCGGTATGTATGAGCATATCACAGAGCTCCACAGCAATAAAACGAAAAAACAACAGTAGATTAATATAAATTATATATTGAACTAAAATATACATTAATTATACTAAATTAGTTAAATATTGAATAAATGATATATTAAAATAAATTATATATTGATACTCTAACATTATATTTAATATTCAGATAAATATACATTAATGTTATATTAAATGTAGTAAAATATATACAGTTGTGTTCAAAATTATGATTTTAAAGATGAATTAAAGATGAACTATCAGTATGGTTGTAACAAGAGTTAAAGGATTATTTATATATAATACACCCCACATGCATCAGATACATGTATACCCAACAGACACCAGACCACATTGTGTGTATACACACATGCTCTCAGAGTGTGTATATATATGTGTAATATAAATACATACAAACACACACACACTTACTTCAGACCTCAGACCAGCCCCCAGTGTGTGTGTGTGTGTGTGTGTATATATATATACATATATACAGTTGTGTTCAAAATTATTCAACCCCCAATGCTGTAAAGGGTTTTAGGGAATTTAGTGTACATTTGTAATTGTATTCAGAATGAAATCCTACAAGGACTTTTTAAAGAACCATATGCAACTAAAATGACTTCAATTGGTTTTGTAATACAGTAGTAAATGTTTCTTTTGTGAATTCTTCATTGACACAATTATTCAACCCCTTAAAGACTACCACTCTGAAGAACAGAGGTTCATTCAAGTGTTTTCAATCAGGTATTGAAAACACCTGTGGATGTCACGGAGCAGCAATAAAGCATAATAAGCACCAATTAGGCAGCTTTAAAATGACTGTGATATTCAGCTCCTTCTAGACATTTACTGTTGTGGTTACAAACATGGTGAAGTCAAGAGAATGGTCCAGGAAGACAAGAGAAGAGGTGATTACTCTTCACAGGAAGGGCAATGGCTATAAGAAGATTGCAAAGATGTTAAACATACCAAGAGAGACCATAGGAAGCATCATTCGCAAATTCAAGGCAAAGGGCACTGTTGAAACACTACCTGGTCGTGGCAGAAAGAAGATGCTGACTTCGACTGCTGTGCGCTACCTGAAGCGTAGAGTGGAGAAAAGTCCCTGTGTGACTGCTTAGGAACTGAGAAAAGATTTGTCAGATGTGGGTACTGAAGTTTCAGCTCAGACAATACGGCGCACACTGCGTAATGAAGGCCTCCATACCAGAACTCCCAGGCGCACCCCCTTGCTGTCTCCAAAGAATAAGAAGAGTCGACTGCAGTATGCCAAAAGTCATGTGGACCAACCACAGAAGTTTTGGGATAGTGTTCTGTGGACTGATGAAACAAAATTAGAACTGTTTGGGCCCATGGATCAACGCTATGTTTGGAGGAGGAAGAACAAGGCCTATGAAGAAAAGAACACCTTGCCTACTGTGAAGCATGGCAGGGGGTCAATCATGCTTTGGGGCTCTTTTGCTTCTGCAGGTACAGGGAAGCTTCAGCGTGTGCAAGGTACCATGAATTCTCTTCAGTACCAGGAGATATTGGATGACAATGTTATTCAGTCCGTCACAAACCTGAGGCTTGGGAGACGTTGGACCTTTCAACAGGACAATGATCCCAAGCATACCTCCAAGTCCACTAGACCATGGTTGCAGATTAAAGGCTGGAACATTTTGGAGTAGCCATCGCAGTCACCTGACTTAAATCCGATTGAGAACCTCTGGTGGGACTTAAAGAAAGTAGTTGCAGTGCGCAAGCCTAAGAATGTGACTGAACTGGAGGCTTTTGCCCATGACGAATGGGCGAAGATACCCGTAGATCGCTGCAAGACACTTGTGTCAAGCTGTGCTTCACGTTTAAAAGCTGTTATAACTGTAAAAGGATGTTGTAATAAGTACTAAGATTGAATGTCACTTGGGGGTTGAATAAAACTGATAATGATGTGAGCACAGAAAAGACATTTGTGGTTATTTCATTATAAATGTTATGTTATATTTGTCTGACCTACACGTGCCTCTTTGATTTAATTGTAAGCAAGATGACTGAATGATCAAAATCAATGTCAAACTGGCCAAAACACTCAATTTCAGTGGGGGTTGAATAATTTTGAACACAACTGTATTAAATTATAGCGAGGGAAAAAAGAGGTTTGTGAGGGTCCTGAGAATGAGCAACAGCACTAGTGGCCTGCTCTACGGTGGGTGCCCGCTCAGGTCTCACAAGGTTTTAGCTTGCTTGTGCCATTAAGGACGAATGCTCCATTTGCAAATCAGCCTGCTCTCACCTAGAAAGGGTGGCCAGTACTGATTGCCAAGGACGTCATCCCTGCAAGAGAGGTGCAGCAATCAGTACTGGCCACCCTTTTTTGGTGAGAGCAGGCTGATTTGCATATGGAGCATTCATCCCTGTAATGGCACAAGCAAGCTAAAACCATGTGAGACCTGAGCGGGCACCCACCGTAGAGCAGGCCACTAGTGCGGTTGCTCGTCCTCAGGACCCTCACTAACCCCCTTTCTCTCAATATATATTAAATTATAGATTAGTAAAATAAATAATTGTGTTATATTTAATTATATTTTAATATATTAAAATAGTTATATGAAATTTAAAAATTTATATATTATTAAAATTATTATTATTTTGTTATTTCTTTAACAGTAAATTGCTAATATGGAATTATTGCCCCCGCTACTGCTTACCTTTTGCGCAGGGAGAGAGCCCAATCAGTGGTGGTCCAGTGGGTTGAGATGTGCAGAGGAGGGGGAAGGGGCACATCTCCCAAGCAGTCTGGGTAGGAGGTAGCCTGTCTCCTCTCACGATGGCCTTCCTCTGACAGCGAGACATGGGCACTGGCACCCTGATACAATATCAGAATAAACCATGCGCCAGACTCACTGAGCAGCAGAGCTCAGCTCAGTGTGAATGTGGTCTGTATGCCATTGCACAGTTCCAAAAGTGAGGGAGCACTGTCTGTGTGAATTCTTTTAGGGCACCTGCCAGTTGGGCCTAAAAAAATGCTGCCTTTCCCTACGTACTGGCCATCCAGCTGGCCAGAATGCGAACCCTCATGTAGCGCAAGGCCTTAGGCTGTCGTATACCTCGAGATCCACCAGCGAACCGGCTGTAAAGGCCATCAGCC
Source organism: Leptobrachium leishanense (assembly GCA_009667805.1). Lineage (NCBI taxonomy): Eukaryota > Metazoa > Chordata > Amphibia > Anura > Megophryidae > Leptobrachium > Leptobrachium leishanense. Next base: position 235,772,820 of record CM019065.1, on the reverse strand, counting down.
TGCCAGGCAAACGCCTGGTGAAGGGTATTGGGTCTACATAAAAAATACTCAAGGTGGCTGGAAAACACCAGGAAGCAGGCCCTCTGGTGGCAGGGGTGGATCCAGACACAGGTTTCGGGGGGGCATTCTATCAGTTTTGGCCAAGAGCTGGTGTTGAGTTCGCAGTGACAGGTGGATATATTTGCCCCCAGCTCACACGGATATATATATATATTGCCCAATCTCACATGGATATATATATTGCCCCCAGCTCAAATGGATATATATATTGCCCCAGGCCGCTCACATGGATATATTTGCCCCAGCTCACATGGATATATATATTGCCCCCGCTCACATGGATATATTTGCCCCAGCTCACATGGATATATATATTGCCCCCGCTCACATGGATATATTTGCCCCAGCTCAAACATGGATATATTTGCCCCAGCTCACATGGATATATATATTGCCCCCGCTCACATGGATATATTTGCCCCAGCTCAAACATGGATATATTTGCCCCAGCTCACACAATGGTATATTGCCCCAGCTCACATGGATATATTGCCCCAGCTCACATGTATATATATATATATATATTAATATTGCCCCCAGCTCACACATGGATTTATTGCCCCCAGCTCATATGGATATATATATATTGCCCACAGGTCACATGAATATATTGCCCCAGCTCAAACATGGATATATTGCCCCAGCTCACATGGATATATCTGTCCCCAGCTCACACATGGGTATATTTGCCCCTGCTCACATGGATATATTGCCCTCAGCACACATGGATATATTGCCCCAGCTCACATGGGTATATTTGCCCCCAGCTCACATGGGTATCTTTGCCTCAGCTCACATGGATATATTTGCCCCCCAGCTCACATGGGTGTATTTGCCCCCAGCTCACATGGATATATATATTGCCCCAGCTCACACATGGATATATTGTCCCCAGCTCACATGGATATATATTGCCCCAGCTCGCATGGATATATTGCCCCCCAGCTCACACATGGATATATTGCCCCCAGCTCACATGGATATATTGCCCCAGCTCACATGGATACATTGCCCCAGCTCACATGGGAATATTTGCCTTCAGCTCACATGGATATATGCCCCCAGCTCACATGAGTATATTTGCCCCCAGCTCACATGGGTATATTTTCTGCCAGCTCTCACCTCCTCTACTGGCCCCAGGCTCTATTCATCTCTTCTCCCCACGAGGTGAGCGGCCGCTGGCATGATGCAGAGCAGAGCTCAGTGTGATTGCGGTCTGTGTGCGATTGCACAGTTCCAAAAGTGAGGAAGCGCAAAGATTTGTGCACCCCCACGACTGTCTGTGTGAATTCTTTTAAGGCACCTGCCAGTTGAGCCTGTATGCTGCCTTGCCCTGCGTACTGGCCATCCAGCTGTCCAGAATGTTCTGTCCGAAGACATCGAGCTAAACCTTCTTGTCTCACAAACTTGGATACCATATTTATTTTGATCTCAGATTTATTAAGACAAGCCAGGTGAAACTGTGATACAGTAAAAACAAACTTCATAAACATCACATTGCATGCATAACAGCATTTTCCTTACCCGATGATACAGTAAACTTACTTTTTTAGCTCTCTAGGAGTAGATGGCGATGGATGAGAAACACATGCCTTGCTTCCAGTAATAACTTTAGGCACAAAATGGTGAATGCTTCACTTCCTGTCAAGATTCTACCCAGCATTCTCTGATTAATGACAACTTCCTTCCTATACATTCACTAATATATATGAAATGGTTTAACAGCCGTACTACCACAAAAGGACACTAGATGGTGCTACACTCCACTATAACTAATGTACCGTACATTACAACTTTACACAAATCTATCACTGATTCTTCTTATTAAAGCATAAACATTATTATAGACAGCACACTCCCCGTCTGACGTCACACGACGTCACTAACAGAGTCTTCCATAGAAAACAACAGAGCAAGTTCGTTCACTGGTCTTAAGAACACTTTAACCTCATTCTGTTGAAAGGTCTTGACCTCGACCTTACGGACACGATTGTCTTTGCTTGGAAGTACTTTGGTGATCAGACCTAAAGGCCACATGTTCCTTAGCATCTGACAGTCTTTCATTAGCACAACGTCTCCAGGTTTAAGATTGGGCTTTCCAGTGTGCCACTTTCTCCTCACTTGTAGAGTAGATATACATTGTTCCTTCCACCGGCTCCAGAAGGTATTGGCAAGAACTTGTACCTGTCTCCATTGTCGCTTGTAAAGATCTTTCTCACAAACCTCTCCAGCTGGAGCACCGGCAAGATTAGTCTTTTGCGTGAGCAACATGGCGGGTGTGAGGATCACCGGGTCTTCAAAGTCACTTGAAATTGGTGTCAAAGGTCTGGCATTAATGATAGCTGTAACCTCTGCCATAAAGGTCACTAAACATTCGTGAATAAGCCTTGCAGTTCCTACTTGCAGGAAGATAGAGTCAAGAATTCTGCGGGCTATGCCTATCATCCTCTCCCAGACACCTCCCATGTGAGCAGAGTGAGGTGGGTTGAAGATCCACGTGCAGTCTTGCTCACTCAAGTATTTTTGTACTGTAAGGACGTCCAAGTTAGAAGGAATTTGAAGTTCTCTTACTGCTCCCACAAAGTTTGAGCCCCTGTCAGAACGAATAAGTCTCACTGGATCCCTGATTGCTATGAAACGTCTCAGAGCATTAATAAAACTTGAAGTGTCCATTGACTCAATAACTTCAATGTGAACCGCTCTGATGGACATGCAAACGAATATAACTGCCCAGCGTTTACTGTTTGAGTGTCCCCTCTTTGTGTACCGGGTGGCGACAGACCAGGGACCGAAAACATCAAGGCCAACATTGGTAAAAGGTGGATCCATGCTAAGTCTGTCAGGTGGTAAATTGGCCATCTTTTGCGTCTGTAACCTTCCACGAAGTTTTCTGCAGATGACACACTTGAAGAGGATCCTACTCACACATCTCTTAGCTCCGACTACCCATAGTCCAGCAGCTCTTACAGCTCCTTCAGTAAACAGTCGACCCTGGTGTTTAGTTTGGTCATGGTAGTGCTGAATGAGTAAGTAGGCAATATGATGGTGACCGGGAATCACTAACGGATGTTTCTCTGAGAGTTCTAACTCGCTTTCTCTCAAACGGCCTCCTACTCTCAACATGGCATTTTCATCAAGAATTGGATCAAGTTTCTTTAAACTACTGTCTTTAGGAACAGGTTTCTGGTTGAAAATACAATTAATTTCTTTAGCAAAGACCTCTCTTTGTACAACAGATATTAACCAATTTTTAGATTGTTCTAGGTCAGTTCCTGAGTAGCCGTTTTTGCAGTGGTGCCAACCTCTGCAATTGTCTGGAGTCAGTGGTTTTTGTTTATAGGACTGAGCTATGTGGTTCAGGCAAGTAATAGCTCTAACTAATGACCTCCAGGTGGAAAACCTATTGAAACGGTGAGTTTTAAACTGGTTAAGAGAAGTTGTTGTAACTGCAGTAGATACCTGAGGGCGAATTTCCTGATCCTTGTCTGCATCTATTAACTCGAATGTGGCGGGGTCTTTAATGTTACAGTCGGTACTGCGTAGAAAGGTGGGACCTGTGAACCACGAAGTACTCTCAAGGCGGCTGGCTGCTACAGATCTGGTCACTAGGTCTGCAGGATTGCGGTCTGTGGGCACGAAATGCCATTGCTCTGGGAGGGTAGACCTCCTTATCCTCAATACTCTGTTATTGACATAGACGTAGAAACGTCTAATTTCATTATGGATGTAACCCAAAACTACTTTGTTGTCTGTATAAAACTCAGCTTTTTGAATTTCTACGTTTATCTCTGTTGCAATTAGTTCAGCTAGCTCTGTAGTCAAAACTGCAGCACAAAGCTCCAGCCTGGGTATGGTGTGCTCGGAAAGTGGTGCAAGTTTGGCTTTCCCCATTACAAACCCTATGTGGCATTGTCCTTTATTGTCTATGGTTTTCAGGTAAGCTACAGCAGCAATTGCCTTAACGGAAGCATCCGAAAACACACAAAGTTTTTGCGTCTGATAGTCCTCAGATGACAGAGGGACATATGGGCGTGGGATGTTAAGGTTAGATAAAACTGTCAGTGAGTCCTTCCACTCTGTCCATAGGTTCTTCTTGTCAGTGGGGAGAGGGTGGTCCCAATCTAACGACTCACAGGTCAAGTCTCTCAGTAGTGCCTTACCCTGGATAGTGATAGGTGTTGCAAAACCTAAAGGATCGTACAGGCTATTTATGGTAGACAGGACGCCTCTACGGGTAAAGGGTTTTTCCTCTGTGTTTACTTGAAAGGTAAAGGTGTCAGATCTTAAGTCCCATAGCAAACCAAGACTGCGTTGCATGGGAAGTGAGTCTGTGCCTAGATCTAAGTCCTTTAACTCGTTAGAACGATCTTCGACAGGAAAGGCCTCCAAGACTTCTCTACTGTTGGAAGCAATCTTGTGAAGTTTTAAGTTGGAACAGGCAAGCATTGCCTGAGTCCTTTTGAGGAGACTGATAGCGGCTTCATTTGTAGGCAGTGATTTCAAGCAGTCGTCTACGTAGAAATCTCTGTCTACAAATTGTCTGACATCTGACCCATACTCTGACTCGCCTACTCTAGCAGAGTGTCTGAGGCCATATATAGCAACAGCAGGGGAAGGACTGTTGCCAAATATGTGTACCCTCATACGGTATTCTGTGATGTCTCCAGAAGGGTTGTTGTCCTTGAACCAGAGAAATCTCAGAAAGTTACGGTGTTCTTCTTTAACAAGAAAGCAGTAGAACATTTGTTGTATGTCTGCCATGAACGCAACTGAATCTTTGCGAAAGCGAAGAAGCACCCCTAACAGTCTGTTGTTAAGGTCAGGGCCCGAGAGAAGGACATCATTTAGAGAGACACCCTCATGCTTGGCGCTAGAATCGAACACCACTCTAATCTGCCCTGGCTTCTTAGGGTGGTAAACCCCGAATATGGGTAAGTACCAGCATTCTTCTGTGTCTTTGAGGTCTGGGGTTATCTCAGCATGACCGTTCTGGAATATTTTCTCCATGAAGGAAAAGAAACGTTCACTCACCTCTGGTTTCCTTTAGAGATTGTGTCTTAGGGACAAGAGGCGTTTATGTGCTAGTTCTCGGTTGTTGGGCAAACGTCGTCTTTGAGGTCTAAAGGGAAGAGGTGCAACCCAGCTATTAGTCACATCTTTCTCTATACTCTTTTCCATAAGTTCTAAGAAGAGTCTATCCTCTATGGACATTGCTACCTGGTCATCTTCCTTTGTCCTCTTAAACACTGTGCTTCCTAAGTCATTTTGGTCGTCGTCGTAGGTGTTGTTGTGTGGTAGCTCTTTTATGAGGATGTGATTCTGACAGGGTTGGAGAAGAGAAGGACGACCATTCTCGAAGGTACTAGTGAGCAGGTTATTAACAGATGCCGGTTTGTGAGCACCCCCTAGGCAAACATCACCTATAATGACCCACCCGAGGTCTAGTTTTTGGGCATATGGGGCATTTTGGGAACCGTTTATCAGTTTTCTAACTTTATGGACTTGCAAGATATCTCTCCCAAGAAGTAAGATTATCTGAGCCTGATCGTCTAGTTTGGTATGAGATGTGCTATGTGCTTTAAGTGAGTGTGGTGAGCTGCTGCGTCTGGTGTGGGAATCTCTGACCTGTTGTCTGGCATATGGTTGCACTCTATTATGGTCGGTAAGGGTAGGCATGTCTTACCATCCATAGATTCAATTTGTAGCCCGTCAGCTCTTCTCCCCGCCGTTTCCACTGTACCTGCACACGTTCTAAGGGAGTAAGGGCTGCTCGGGCTTTTAAGGTTTAGAATGTCAAAAAACACAGATCTCGCTAGAGACCTATTACTCTGATCATCCAAAATGACGTAGAGCTTGACCGCTTTGTCTCTGCGTCCTTTTGGGTAAACTCTCACAGGACAGATTTTGGAGCAGGATCTGACACCTGTAGTTCCTTTGCAGACTTCAGTACACTGTGAAGTGATTGCCATGGCGTCTGTACTAGAGTCTTTGGCTTCCCTGCCTTGCTCTGTGTCACCATGGATGAATAGGTAGAGAAGCTGGAAATCCTTGTTGATTCTGGGTGGGATGAGCCCAAGTAGAAAGTGTGGAGATCGAGAATCTTCAGAAAACTTTTTTTAAAAAGCTTTATGTAGGTGAATAATTGATTGAGGAAGGTATATAAATGAATAGTAAATTTATTAAAGTAAAAATGCCCAACGCGTGTCGTCCTGAGACTTTATCAAGGGCGATAAAATAACATAAAAGATAAAAGCATGAAATAATATAAACCTTCCCTTCCTTCGTTTCGTATTTAAATAGTCCACAAAGTCCTCTCATTGGTCGATTCGATTACTCGGCGTTCACCATATATGGTCAAAAAGAAATTCTTTTCGTATGTCACTTCCGTTTTCGGATTTCTCCGAAGTGTCGTTTCCGTTTCCGATCGGAAGTCACCTAACTCCATACACTCGAAAATCCTATTCTTTCGTTTTTGGACATGGTGTTAAGTCCATTCATTGGTCAATTCGATCTCCCTATATTCACCGGGAAAAAGGAAATCTTTTGGTGTATCATCTCCGTTTTCGGATTCCTTCGATGCGTCATTTCCGTTTCGGATCGGAAGTTACCGGTTCTCTGTAAATCCAAAAAATCGCGCACTTTCATTTTCGTCCGTGATGTCATTTCCGATCGTATTCTATCTAAACCTATAAATCCGAAAAGTCGCGCACTTTCTTTTTTCGTCCGTAGTGTCGTTTCTAATCGTATTCTATCTAAAAGTTTTACACTATCGATGTCAAAACATGATGTTCTTCTCCAGATCTTCTATGTTTCTCCATGTCTTTATTTTCAAAATTCTGTAGACCATCTAGTATTTGGGTTATGAGTTCTCATAATTCATTTGATTGTAGAATCTTATTTACCTAAAACAGAATCCATGTATTATAACCTATAGAAAGCATTTGATATCAAATTCTTCATTTAAGCCCTTCGGGCTCATAGTTTTTAATTTAAAGACCCAAAACATTTCTTTTTTTAACAGATCTTTTTCTCTATTGCCTCCTCGCCATGGTTTCTTTATTTGATCTATACCGGACCATAAAAATTCAGATGCTTGGTACTTATTGCAACAAGTACAATGAACTGGTACTGCCTGTTTTTGGACACCTCTTCTGATGTTACCCATATGCTCTAATATTCTTTCTTTTAATTTCCTTGTTGTTTGACCAACATACTGGATGCCGCAAGGGCATTGTAGCAGATATACAACATATGTTGAGTTACAGTTAATGTGTGTATTGATCTTGAAGCTTTCTCCTGTACTATTACTTGAAAAGATTTCCAATCTTCTCTTCTTCAGAAATCTACATGCTTTGCATCCAGCGCACTTAAAGAACCCCTTATTTTCTTTCTTTTCGTTTCTTATAAATGTAGAGCTGGGAGCTAACCAGCTTTTCAAATTTCGCGGTCTTCTAAATGTAAGTTTCGGTCTAACTTGAAGTTCTGGGCCCAGAATGGGATCCTGCTTTAGGATAAACCAATTTTTCTCCAAGATCTTCCTTATTTCTTTGTGCTGGACATTATATTTCGTGAAAAAAGAATACTGGAAATCGTTATCTGCTTTTGTTCTGTTCTCTTTATAAAGGAGATCTTTACGGTCCATAGATGCCACCTCAAGAAAAGCTTTTTCTACATTGTTTGTTTCATAATGTTTCTCCTTCAGTTTATTTCCCACCATTTCGGTTTGTGTGTAATAATCTTCTGTGTCACCATGCACAGGTGGGAGGGTACTTGGAGTAGGCCTTGGGTGTAGAGCTGTGTTGTGCTCTGTGTTGCCACACTCTGTACACTTGACACTGACCTTGCAGTCCTTGGCGAAGTGCGTAGATGAAGAGCAGCACTTGAAGCAAATGTTGTTCTCCTTGAGGAAAGCTTTGCGCTCCTGGATAGTCTTTGTCCTGAAGGCTCTGCATTTCTGTAGAGGATGTGGCATCTTATGTAGAGGGCAGAACTTTGTAGGGTCGCTGTCTCGATCCTCTAGTTGAGACTCTGTAAACCTTTGGGAAGAAATGTTAGTTTTGTGCACGGCTACTGGAATAAGACACTGGAAAAATGAAACTGGGATCATCTTTCATTCTAGCTTGTCTGTCTACAAAGTCTACAAACTCACTAAAGGGTGGAAAAGGCACATTGCGATCTCGTTTGTAGTTACAGCCATGAGTGATCCATCTTTCGTGTAACTCATAAGGAAGTTTTTGTGCTAAGGAGTGAATCCCTCTGGCAGAGTCAAGATAAGAAAGGCCAGGTAAGTCTCCTTCTGCTTTAGCCACTCGTAACTCCATACACAGATCACTGAATTCTCTGAGCCTTTGATAACCTCTGCTGGGCATTTTTGGAAGTCTTCTATCCTTTTAAACAGTGTATTCTCTATAGCTTCTGGTGAACCATAACACCTATCCAGTCTGTCCCATATGTTTGTAAGGCCTATCTCAGGGTGATTTATGTTAATGTCTCTGATCCTTATGGCCTGTTCAGCAGACTCATTGCCGAGCCACTTTACCAGGAGGTCTATCTGTCCCCTGCAGGATAGATCTAGACCATGAATAGCACTCTGGAAAGAGGATCGCCACGCCCTGTAGTGTTGAGGGCGATCACTAAATTTGACAAGACCTTGGGTAACTAACTCACGTTTCGCAAGGAATTTTGCAAAGTCTATAGTAGCCTGATTGTGATTGGGGTAGGTTGCTGGTGTATTTTGGTGCGGTGTATAGGCATACCTGATAGAAGTCTCCTCTTTAGGTGTGTTGGGCTCACAGCTGCTCAAGATTGGCATTTCATACGGACTCGTTGCATACACCTTTGGAGTGAAGACAGGTGTTTGGTAGTTGTATGAAGGCTGGGTACCTTGTGGAATAGAAGGTCTGGTTGGGACGGGAAAGTCTGGCACCCAGTCGGACCTTTCTTGCTTGTCGCACTGGGTTCCGAGGTCGTCTCGTCTTTGCTTTATCTGTTGTGACTCACCGACGTCCTGTTTGGTTTCTTTTTGTGGGATGCTGCTTGGGTTATAGTGCTGGTGGACATATTCTGAGGTTCGTTGCGTTGCATCTTGACTGTCTTCCTCTAAACTCGGCATGCTTCTACATTCCTTTGACTCAATGTAGACAGCTGCTTCTAATGCTTCTGCTTCTGCAATGGCAACGGCAACATCTCGGTCCACTGCCAGCCTCTCCATGTTAGCTTCTAAGATAGCTTGCTGTAATTTCAGGGATGTCTCCTGCTTTTTCATCTGTAGCTCTTGGTCTGCGAATGCGACCCTGGCTCTTGCTGCTTCCGCTTTCGAACGGGCTATGGCTGCTGCATTTGCGACAAATGACTTGGATGAGCTTGCTTGTGATCTTGTTTTGATTGAAGATGTCTCACTGTGAGGCATGGCTGCGGGGAAGAAACTGTCTTGCTGTATAGAGACCGCTCGTGTCGATGCTGCGCGCCTCTGTGTAGCTTGGCTGCTTGCTTCGCCTGCCGCAGGTATGTTTCCTTAAAGCCTCTGACTGTATGGATGCTGTGTAGCCCCGGGCTGTACAGACTTCGCAGTCAGCTTATCTTCTTCTCAGAGGTCAGCTAGAAAATTTCACTGTCCTGTCCGAAGACATCGAGCTAAACCTTCTTGTCTCACAAACTTGGATACCATATTTATTTTGATCTCAGATTTATTAAGACAAGCCAGGTGAAACTGTAATACAGTAAAAACAAACTTCATAAACATCACATTGCATGCATAACAGCATTTTCCTTACCCGATGATAAAGTAAACTTACTTTTTTAGCTCTCTAGGAGTAGATGGCGATGGATGAGAAACACATGCCTTGCTTCCAGTAATAACTTTAGGCACAAAATGGTGAATGCTTCACTTCCTGTCAAGATTCTACCCAGCATTCTCTGATTAATGACAACTTCCTTCCTATACATTCACTAATATATATGAAATGGTTTAACAGCCGTACTACCACAAAAGGACACTAGATGGTGCTACACTCCACTATAACTAATGTACCATACATTACAACTTTACACAAATCTATCACTGATTCTTCTTATTAAAGCATAAACATTATGATAGACAGCACACAGAATGCGAACCCTCGTGTAGCGCAAGGCCTTAGGCTGTCATATACCTTGAGATCCACCAGCTGACCGGCTGTCAAGGCCATCAGCCTGCCAGGCAAACGCCTGGTGAAGGATTTTGGGTCTACATAAAAAATACTCAAGGTGGCTGGAAAACACCAGGAAGCATGCCCTCTGGTGGCAGGGACAGATCCAGACACAGGTTTCGGGGGGGGGGGCATTCTACCAGTTTTGGCCAAGAACTGGTGTTGAGTTTGCAGTGACAGGCGGATACATTTGCCCCAGCTCACATGGATATATATATATTGCCCCCATCTCACATGGATATATATATTGCCCCCATCTCACATGGATATATATTGCCCCAGCTCACATGGATATATATATTGCCCCAGGCAGCTCACATGGATATATTTGCCCCAGCTCACATGGATATATATATTGCCCCCAGCTCACACATGGATATATTGCCCCAAAGCTCACATGGATATATATATTGCCCCCAGCTCACATGGATATATTTGCCCCAGCTAACATGGATATATATATTGCCCCAGCTCACATAGATATATATATTGCCCCAGCTCACATGGATATATATATTTGCCCGCAGCTCACATGGATATATTGCCACCAGCTCACGTGGATATTTTGCCCCCAGCTCACATGGGGATATTTGCCCCAGCTCACATGGATATATTGCCCCAGCTCACATGGGTATATTTGCCCCAGCTCACATGGATATATTTGCCCCAGGTCACACATGGGTATATTTGCCCCAGCTCACATGGGTATATTTGCCTCAGCTCACATGGGTATATTTGCCCTCAGCTCACATGGGTATGTTTGTCCCCAGCTCACATGGATATATATATTGCCCCCAGCTCACACATGGATATATTGCCCCCAGATCACATGGATATATATATTGCCCCAGCTCACATGCATATATTGCCCCAGCTCCCACATGAATATATTGCCCCCAGCTCACATGGATATATATATATATTCCCCCAGCTCACATGGATATATTGCCACCAGCTCACATGGATATATTTCCCCAGCTCACATGGATATATTTTCCCCAGCTCACATGGATATATTGCCCCCAGCTCACATGGGTATATTTGCCCCCAGCTCACACATGGATATATTTGCCCCCAGCTCACATGGGTATATTTGTCCCCAGCTCACATGGGTATATTTCCCCCCAGTTCTCACCTCTGCTGGCCCCAGGCTCCGCCGGCATTCTTCTCTTCTCCCCACGAGGCGAGCGGCCGCTGGCATGATGCAACTTGGCCGCTCGCCAGGAACCATCTGACCAGCCACGCAGCCGCAATATCGCGAGATCTGCGCTGGTCAGGTGGTTCTCATCCCAGGCGAGAGGACAAGCTGCATGGCAGCGGCCGCTCGCTTCGTAGGAAGATGAAAAAAACACCGGCGACGATTTTCTCAGGGGGGGAAATTGCCCCGTTGCCCCCCCCCCATGATCCACCCCTGTCTGGTGGGCGAGTTAAGAACAAAATTAGTAAAAAAAACTTTGCAACTACAAAGGAAAATAACATGTTACTGACGTTTTAATATCCACTTGAGTCTAATCTCTCATACACTTTCTTAAGCCTTTCACTACCTAGATCGACTATATTTGATCTACAAGGCATCTACTGGTGCCCCAATATCAAGTATAGTCAATGTTGGCTATTTCTAGAGCAGTGCAAAAGATTTTTTTTCTTCTTGCAAAATAAATTAATTTGCATTTGGGCTCCACAATGTGTCCCCAAAAGTTTTAGCACCTGGGGCTTGACAGCTGAACAGATTGAACAGCTTGTATTATTTTTTTTTCCTTGAGAAAAAAAATCCCAAACTGTGTTATGTAGATGTAATAGCAATATTTGGCCAGCAGATCTGCCTGCATACTTTTGAAATTGTGCCTTTGATATTTTCAAGCACAGCTTCAATGCATGAAAAATGCCAATTTGTTCTCCATAAATGCAATGGGGCTGGGTGGAGCAGAGGTAACATCACTGCTCTGCAACTGTGGAGACACAGGTTTGATCCCAGGAAGAGCACCACTCCAGTAAGTGTCGTTGGTCAAGACACCTAACAGTACATACTCACCACCCAGGACATACTTGAAAACAAGAGAAATCTCAGTGTATCCTTTCTCAAAAAAAAAATTGGTTTTATGGAACACAACCTGGTCGTGAAGGGGTTATGGCCAGGATAACATTCACTCCAAGAGAAGACTAAGAAAACATATTTTAACTCTCAAAGCTATTTGTAATCCCTGTAAACTGTTTCATCAGTCTCTGAGTTTCCAGTGTGAACTTTACTGAGTGAGCAACTGCGTAATTGCCATGAACTGGCTGCTGATGCTTCATGCAACGTTTTTTGGTCACTAACCATCGGTGAAGGTTTGACAATTTTGACTTAATTCACAGAGGCCAGCCTCACGCTGTAACACTGACAATTTTCTAGTGATAAATCTGAATAAGCTTACTATAATTTGTATACGTATTAAATTATAGCGAGGGAAAAAAGAGGTTTGTGAGGGTCCTGAGAATGAGCAACAGCACTAGTGGCCTGCTCTACGGTGGGTGCCCGCTCAGGTCTCACAAGGTTTTAGCTTGCTTGTGCCATTAAGGACGAATGCTCCATTTGCAAATCAGCCTGCTTTCACCTAGAAAGGGTGGCCAGTACTGATTGCCAAGGACGTCATCCCTGAATGATCAAAATCAATGTCAAACTGGCCAAAACACTCAATTTCAGTGGGGGTTGAATAATTTTGAACACAACTGTAAATCACAATCAATCTATTTCAAGTATGACTAATTGGTTTGCATGGACCCCTTGTGTGAAGTGAAGTGTGCTGGACTGGATTCTCTCCTCATGTCCTGATCGTGTACAGGAGGCAGGCGTTCTCGCTAACAGTTTCAGTGATCACTGCCTAGTGTACTGTGTGCGCAAAATAAGGGCCACAAAATGTCCACCAAAGGTAATAATCAACAGGTCTTTCAAGAAATTTAATCTTGAATCCTTCCTAAATGATCTTAAACAGCTCCCATGGTACAGACTAAACCTAATCCCAGACCTGGACTGTGCAATTGAATACTTTCAAGCCGAGATCCTGAAAGTCTGGAACACCCATACCCCGCTGCGCAAAGTGCGAGTAAAAGGGGCCCACCTCCCCTGGGTTACAGCTGACCTCACGCATATGTACCAGTTTAGAGACTCCCTGTGGTCAAATTTCAAGAGTACAGGATCCATGAGCGATCACTGTGAATACCGAAAATGCCGGAATGAATGCACAAAACAAACAAAAATGGCTAAAGTCCAGTTCTTCAATGAAAATTTAAACAATAACATATCAAACCCCAGAAATTTTTGGAAAATCATAAGTAACATACAAGCACCTCCTGTCCACTCCCAACCGGCTGCTGTCAAAGTAAATAACCAAACTGTACAACACCCCCTAGATGTAGCAAATGCTTTTAATAATTATTTTGTTGGATGCGCCACCACTCTGATTGCTATGCTAGGAAATGACACGCAATCAGAAAGGCCGCACACAGATCAGGCCCCACCAACAGTGCAAAGACCCTGTAATGCAGAGAAATTCAGTTTTAGACCAGTGCATGTCAGTGCCATCACTAAACTTCTCCGTAACCAAAAAATGAAATACCAGTCTGGACCTGATCAAATCCCAGCAATGCTGCTGAAAATCAGTGCGCCAGCAATTGCAAATCCTGCCACAACCCTAATCAATGAATCACTGGCGACTGGATACATACCCAAACTTTGGAAGACTGCAAGGGTGGTACCTATCCATAAAAGTGGAGACAATACTTTGGTATCCAACTACCGCCCAATATCACTGCTCCCTGTAATGTCAAAAATTCAGGAAAAATGTGTCTACACTCAATTACGTGATTATTATCAGTATCAGAACTATTTAACCCCAGATCAATCAGGCTTTCATCCAAATCATTCAACTACAACTGCCCTTTTAAAAGTTTGTAATGATATCCAAGCGGGCATGGAACAAGGAAACCTAACTGGAGCCATCTTCCTTGATTTTGCCAAGGCCTTTGACACAGTAGACCATGGCATCTTGTTAGAAAAACTTAAAAACTCTGGTGTTGGTGATCACACGCTAACCTGGTTCCAATCATATGTGTCTGATAGGTCACAATTTGTGTCCATTTCTGACAGCACTTCCCTTCCCCTCCCAGTCACGTGCGGTGTACCCCAAGGCTCGATACTCGGCCCCCTGCTATTCACTATATTCATAAACGATCTGCCCAATGTCTGCAAAGCCTCAACTGTACACATGTACGCAGACGACACTGTAATCTATACCAGCAAACCAAATCTCCCACAGCTGGAGGCAGTGCTGCAAGAACAATTAACAGGGGTAGAAAAGTGGATCGCAGATAACAAACTTTTTCTAAATACTGACAAAACTGTTACAATGCTCTTTGGAACCGCACCTAAACTACACAAATTGCAAACACCCCATCTATGTGTCGGGACAAAATCAAACGACACGCTGACCACAGTCACTTCTCTCAAATATTTAGGTATGTGGTTAGACCCAAATCTATCTTTTGGCCCCCACATCGAAAAACTCTCATCTAAACTATACCCCAAACTATGTGTCCTATACAGAAACAAATCCTGCCTGAGCCCCGCGGTAAGAAAGCGGATTGTACAACAAATGCTTATGCCAGCCATTGAATACGGAGATGTAGTGTATGCAGCTGCCCCTCAAACACACCTCCAGAAACTTACTACATTGTATAACTCATTCTGTCGCTTTGTGCTACAATGTAACTACATGACCCACCATTGTGACATGTTAAAAGAACTAAACTGGCCATCGCTGGAATCTAGACGCACCCTTCACCTTTCCAACCTGGTGTTTAAGTGCTTTTCTGGGAAGCTACCACCATACCTGAATATGCTGCTTCCTCCGGCAGTTCCCTCATCCTATAACCTCAGATCCAGGACCTTCACCTTACTTGCAATACCACAATACAAAAAGAAAGTGGCTCGATCCTCATTTTCCTACAGAGCACCGCAAATATGGAATAACCTCCCAGACACCATCAAATCTTCCCCCAGTCTAAAGTCCCTTAAGACTACCCTATTAACATACCTCAATACGAAATGCACCTGTAAGCATGTAACATAATGACTTTATTTCCTACATATTTATTTTTCTGTATATTTGGTCTTGTGTTAATATCTTGCATTTTATGATTTTGTATTTCTGTAACCACTCAATGTTCTTGAACCCAGGACATACTTGAAAACGAGAGAAATCTCAATGTATCCTTCCTGGTAAAATCCTTTTATAAATAAATAAAATAAAAGTACAAAAAAAAGTATGAAAAAGTTGTTTAGGAAACCAGTGCAAAATGTTGGCAAAGCCAAAATGCCCCTCTGTGCATCGAGTGAATAGATCAGAATATATAACTTTAAGGAGACGTAGCAAAAGAGTTAAATACCTCTAACTTAGAAATAAAGTGTCTTTGCCTTGATTGTATCAGGATGGTTTCATAAGCTCCCTGTCCCTGCCGTACAGGACATTCACATTGCTAAAACAAATACAACAAAGCGAGGTCAAATATTGCCAATGAATATTCCTGGGGTCTTCTTAAGTAACAATCCCTCCCTTACTCTCCTACACTTCAATAAAAGATGTGTGTAAGCTCTAAGCAGCCTGCAGAGATAACATAATTATGTGTGTCTCTCATTTCATTTCAAGGCAATCAGCGGAAGCCGGATTGACAGGGTCGCCGGGTCCAGGAAACGGTTAAAAAACCTTTACGGGTTGATTTCCCATTGATATCCAACAGTTATCTGGGTGCATCGGTCAGGAACGGGACTGAGGCCTGGCTTTGTGAGTATTATTCTCAGGTTTCTGTACGTCTCTTCCAGATTTCATTAGCTTGGGTAGAAATATTACCAGCTGGATGGAGTAGAGGTAACATCACTTCTCTATAACTGTAGAGGCACAGGCTCGAATCCCAGCCAGAGCACCTCTCCAGTAAGTGTCCTTGGGCAAGACACCTAACGGTACATACTCGCCTACCCAGGACATACTTGAAAATGACAGCAATCTCAATGTATTCTTCATGGTAAAAAGCTTTCTCTGAAAAAAATAAAAGTGGGCCCAGCTGGTAGGCAGATATTTCTTTATTTCCTGAAAGAGACTCTGTGTGTCTTTCGTTGACCGTCTCTATTTGTGCGTTCTGTGTGTGTTGTCTGTGTTCTGTAGTGTATAAGTTTCCCTTTTCACTTAGTGTTTGCTGCTTGGCGATTTCCCATACGCGGGCAGCGGGATGCGTTTTAACCACACAAAGTCAGAACACTGTTCCTCTAAAGTCTGCCTGACACGGCAGAGTAATTGTTCTTCCAATGCATTGCAAACTGTGCTGTTATCTTGCTACTGCTTTGCTTGCTGTCAGTTTGTTGCCAGATAGCCCAAGGTTGGGAAGCAGCCTTGAAATGGGTCTCACTGGATCACTCGGAATGTCTTTTGGGTAAAGCATGACAACATATGAAAGTGTGTGGTAACATTTTTTTTTAATTGCAAATTAATGAATATTGGAAATGTGAAATCATCCTACCTATCCCTCACAGATATCAATAATTCTGCACCTGCACCTTCCCTCGTGGATATACTGTACATAAATTTGTGACAAGAAGGGTAAGTTGTTTAGATCTAAGCATTGTCCATCGTGAAATGGAATACTCCTAATAAAAATATGAGAAGATAAACAGATTGCAAAGACTATCATAACAACCCACACAAGAATGCTAGTGCTCTTAGGTTTACAGGTACAAGCTGGGCCGGCCCGACCATGGTGCAGAGTGGAGCACCGGCGCCAGGCGGCTGAATTCCGGGGGTGGCAAATTTTAGCCGCCGGTGCACTATTTGTTTTTAAATTGGCGGCGGCAGCATCTACATTTGCAGCGCCGCCGGGAAGTGGATGTCTTCCAGGAGCCTGAGGATCCGCCCACACACGCCGTAATCCTGCGCTTCCATTCCTGACCGCACCTGTTCTTTCAGGTGAGCTTGCGTAGTAAATGCTTTGCTGCACATTTCACAGACAAAAGGTCTCTCGGCTGTGTGCAACTTCTCGTGTTTACGAAGTCGTGCCTCATCTGTGAACGTTTTACCGCAAGCTTGACATGCAAATTGTTCGCGATGGCCATATAATAATAAATACTCAAATTTCATATCACCAGTTGCAGTGGTCCATGCTGGTGCTTTTTCATCCTTCACTTCACTGATGCTGTCATTGTAAGTTAAGGATTACCCTGGCAACCGTTTCTGACAGCCAGGGTCACCTCACCGCGTTATCTTGCTGTAAACTCTGTGATACGCTCATACACACCGCACATTACTGTGAGTTTTATTGCTGTGGAGCTCTGTGACACGCTCATACATGGCACGTTTTTTTTTTTTTGGGGGGGGGCAGCATTTCATCCATCGCTCCAGGCAGCACAGTGGCTTGGGCCGGCCCTGGGTACAAGTTTTATTTACGATTACGAGTTATGTGAAAGCAAACACTCACGCAATATCATTTGTTTACTGTCTATATTTCTGGTCTTCGGAAAGTTGAGAAACTCCAAGCAAACTTAAGGGATACTCTAAGTTAGAAAAGCCCCCACCCCTTTATTGATTCTGCAGATAATTTTTTAAAAAGTTTTTTTAATCAGCTTCCCGTCCATATCGATGCTTTAGTACAACCCTAACATATTCTATATAGGGAGGAGGGAGGGATATTCTACATAGGAAGGAGGGAGGGATATTCTACATGGGAAGGAGGGAGGGATATTCTACATGGGAAGGAGGGAAGGAGGGAAGGATATTCTACAAGCGAAGAAGGTAGGTATATTCTGCCTCCCTTCGAAAGCTGTAAGATGAGGTACCTGGGACTATTTGATAAGACTAAAAAGACTTGTACTCACACGATGAAACTCATTGGACAGCACTAACTCAGCAAAACTGACATGTAGAAGGAGCATTTCAGTAGAAGTTTAACCTTCAGGCTGACAATCCTTGAAATGTGTAGAGAAATGCAGATGAAAAGACAGTAGTTTTGCTAGCGAGAAGAGAAGATGGCTGCTGCAAACCAGGAGGAGATCAGCACAGGAAATGAGACAGAAAGGGAGGACTGACTGCTGACAAACTAAGGATGCCCAGCAGGGACAAAAATAACAGGAGCCAGCCGCAAACAGCAGATTCAACACAGAACACACAATAATAATTAAAAATTGACACTCGCAGGACATGATAAGGGAAACTTAAGGGGTTATTCAAAGAGCACCGAAATTCCACTGGCATTTCAGTGTACTTTCGTTCCTCTCACTTCGGGGAATTAAATTCCCACATACTGCAGTGAATTCAGTATTCACCGCAGGGTCCTCGAAGTGCAGACAAAAGCCACCGAACAACCGCAGAATAAAAAGTAAAAACCACTGAAAACATCAGATCCAATCCAACAAGCCGCCGCAAACCCGCCGAACGCACCCGACGATCTGCCACAAACTTGCTGAACATGTCCTTAAAAAAGACGATGATCTGCCGAACACAGCACCGACCAGTCGCCGGAAAAAAACTAACAAGCCGAAGAACGGAGTGAAAAAAACACATAAAACACAGAGACTTTGAAAAGCTGTTTGCAAATAAATTACTAAAAGAAAATGCCTGGAATTAAAATATAAGGTCCTATGAATAGTAATAAAAAGGTCCTACAGAAAAAAAACGCTATTTAAAAAAAAGCAGAAAAAAACTTTCGCTGGAAAAATTCCAAAAAAAAGCCTAAAAAAATAAATGAAGACTTTTTTCTGCAAATTAAAAGAATGAATGGTTTAATAGATATTTAAAACGGGAATGTTTTTAACATTGAACATATGGGATTTGCCTGATTAAACCTGCCGAATGAAACCACTGAAAATCAGGGCATTTCACTGACATTTCTCTGCTGTTGGGTGTTCTCTGAATAGATTAACCATTGCTTCTCTATGGGGATTTCACTGCTGCCGAAGATCATCTTATTTTGCTAGCAATTCACCAATATTTGGCGAATTGCCAGCTTTTGAATAGTTAACCACTTCGATGCTGAGGACGCGCTCAGCGCGTCCTCAGCATTCCCGCTGGTATGCGGAGGACGCGCCGAGCGCGTCCTCACATTGGGGTCAGCGTTCGGCCGGGTTCCGGCCGATCGCTGGCCCCCCCGGTGCGGGCTGACATCCTGGATGTCAGCCGCGCATCCGGGACCACAGCCGCCGGAATTAGGTGTCATCGCGGCAGCGCGATGACACCCAATTCAGGCGCCCCCCCCGCATGTGCGGAGGAGGCGCCTGAAAGGGAGGGGGGAGGTCCTTCGGACCTCTCTCCCTCCCGATCGGCGGCTCTGCGGGGGTTAACCCAGGCATCATTTGGAAGGGCACAGCCTGCCCTTCCAAATGATGCCTGGCATTAACCCCTGGGGAGCTGGATCGCGAATCGGCGCTGAAAAGCGCCGGTTCGCGATCCTTTCCCGGAGCTGGCCGACATCTTCGATGTCGGCCAAGCCTCCAGGAACTCCCCCTGAGGACTGGCGTCATCGTGCGTAGCACGATGACGCCAGTCCTGGACTTAACCCTTAACTGCCACCAACGGTGGAGATAGGGAGTTCCAATGAACTCCCTATCTCCCGATCCGTGGCAGTTAGGGGTTAAATTTTGGTATGGTTGGATCGGCCAGAGCATGGCCGTTCCAACGATACCAAACATGAAAGTGAAAAATGTTGTAAAAAAATAAATAAAATAAAAATAAAAAAAATAAAAAATTAAAAATAAAATTATAAAAAAAAATAAACACTTTTTTTTTATTTTTTTTGGTTTGTTAATGCAGCAATATTGTTCCCATTTCAATTATAATGTGAACAATGATGCTGCACTAACGATTTTTGTATGCGGTGCGTTTGTTAAAAATAGTGTAATTTTCCCCAAAAAAAAATGTAACGAGACCCCATCTCTAATTTTTTTAACAAGCGCACCCCATACAAAATATAACCGCAATTGCTCGCATGTTAAAATGTGAAAAAAAACACTTTACACATTGTAAATTATTGAAAATACATATTTTATTGCATTTTTTGTTATAATATACAGACATGACATAACGTATACATATAATAATGACATATTATGAATCTACCGAGTCTGACGGAAAGAACGATATATAATATGTCTGGGTCATATACTAAAATAAGCCTTCAAAACACGTTTAAACATGATGAGCAAAACCGGTAAAAATGACCTCAGCACAGGGGCGGGAAAAGCCTCAGCAGCGAAAGGGTTAATTGGCCACAAAATTGCACCATATGGGGAAAATCACTGTTCAGTGCAATTTAAGTCCCAGTTCGGCCCTCTTTGAATAACCCTGTAATTAACTTATTAGGGAAACCTCATTTGTTTTATGCCGCCTAATGTATTTACCATAGGTTTTTAAATGTTTTAGGTATCCAAGAAAACATACAGGTCTATTCAAAGAAAGGTGAAACTCAGGAGAATTGGCAGGAGAAGAGAACAATCTAGACCAAATAGCCGATTTGGAATGTGAGATAAATGAGAGAATTTTTCTGGTTTGGCTATATCGAGCTAGAATTTTCACTTCTCCAGTCACTCTCCTGATTTTCACCTTTCTCTGAATAGACCTGATAGTTAATTATAGCCAATTTTCCCCCAAACTGAGAAAAAACAAGTATCCCCTAGTGTTCTTATTAAAACATAACTTTTTATCCAATTTATTAAAATAATTCAATTGAGACATTCAAAAAACCAAAACACATGAAAAAACATAAAACATATATTATCATGGGTAGTCAATAATTGATTGCTAATAATACCCACTGGTATGATATTTCACCCAGTATTGGAAAAGGTGCCTTATATCTTAATAGGCAGCACAATATTGTTATGAGCACCTCAAATGCTTAGAAATAATTGTTTCAATATACTGTATATTATGAGCGCTTGTGTTAAAACATGGTCATTGAAACAATTGTTTCTAAGCATTTAGGGTGCTCATAACAATATTGTGCTGCTTATTAAGATTTAAGGCACCTTTTTCCAATACTGGGTGAAATATCATACCAGTGGGTATTATTTGCAATCAATTGTTGACTACCCATAATATATGTATAAGTATGTTTTTTCATGTGGTTTGGTGTTTTGAATGTCTCAATTGAGTTATTTTAATAAATTGGATTAAAAGTTATGTTTTAATAAGGACACTAGGGGAGACTTGCTTTTTCTCAGTTTGGGAAAAAAAAATTTAGACCTGATAGTTGATTTGTCCACCTTAGTTCTTGGTCTTTAGTATGTAGGTGCTCTACTCATTAGGCTAGGGTCAGACAAAAGCATTTTTCCCCGCGAACGTGAAAAAGTGCATCCGAACGCATTGACGTATTTTTTCACGGAATGCGCAAAAACAGTCAGACGAGGCGCATTTTCGGGCGTGATTTTGTACGGATCGTCAATAAAACACTTTTTGCGTCTGGACGTTATGTAGGCTGGACATTAGCAGTGTCTGACATCTCCTAATCACGCAAACACGCCGCTATGCCGCAGCTGCGCACTCAGTACGTCAGTACTAGCGGTTCAGCGCTCTCAAAAAAATGCGTTCAAATTCCACTTGTGTTGCATGGCCGGACTTTTGTGCGGCCGTACATCGTATATTGGCCGTCATTGCCCGTCATCTGCTGCTACTGCGGCCGTAATTATGTGCGCCAGAACGCACGTTAAAAGTGCGCTGGTCTGACCCCAGCCTTAACTGGCAAGTTGGGTCTAAATAGCGCAGCTAGGCTGCATCGATATGTTGTCTAGCATCGGTTTGGCCAATCATATCGGGAAATATCAGCTAATTCAGGAGCAATAGCTGACATTTTCTTACACGATTAACAAATCTAACATTGACAAGTTTACATGTCAGTAGCAACTCAGCATTTAGTGGATGGAGAACAATGTTTATTTTCTCACAGTCGCACAGAATTTCTGATCTGCTTCACTGTACAGGAATTTCTCTTTTCCTGCTGTTTAATCCATTATGACAGTTGACACCTGGTCTTGAGTCAAGGGACATGTTAGGCCAAAATACAGATATAACAATGTTTGAGAAAACTCATATTTATATTGCACCTTCTTTGAGCGAATGCTTTTTATTAAAGGGGGGTGTTATGGAAAGCAGCTTAGTCCAGAGAAACAATCCATATCCAGGGACATGCGATAATAATAAAGTGCATGTAATAAGCAAAGCCAGTGTAACATGAACAATAATCCAAACATATCAACACCAGTGTTTGATAACTGATTTTTAATGAGGATGAGATACACCTGAGCAATCAGATGTACAGAGACACTGGACTTATGGGTTTATTCAAAGAGCACCATGTTTGCCAAAGTTGCAAACACCGATGGAAATCACTGTTAAATCGCTTGCGTTTCACAATTGAGAAATCCAAACAGTGGCAGGATAAGCTTTCCTGTGAAGCTTCTCCTGCCGCTGTTGGATTTTTTTTGTAAAATGCTGTCATCTGTAGCCTTTACAATAACAGCATTTTCACCGTTGTTGGCAACTTCACCTGCAGATTTTCCCATAGCGTCCCCAAGTTAGCGTGGTATTCCGGGGCAGGGCTACATTAATGCCTCACCCCGGAAAGCAGTGCTAACCGCGGTGATACTCATGATAGTACTTCTGCGCCGGCATGAGTATCACCTCCTGGCATCCATAGGACTCCATGGAGGGTTGCGCTTCCACAATTGCAGAATCATATAGTGCCAGCTTTTAGGTGTACTGTAGCTAAAATATGGCTGTCCGGGGCGTAGCGTGGGGGGGGAAGGGGGGGTCGTGGCCCCGGGCGCAGTTTTCTTAGGGGCGCATAATTGCAAAAGAAATTTGCGCCCCTAAAACTTGTGGCCCGGACTGACCCGCCGGGCCCTCGGGCGCCACCCAAGGGTCCGCGGGTTGAGGGGACTCAGATGCCGGGCAGCAGGAGTGCCTGCCGGCTGCCCGGTCTTGAACAGTGAGTCCGTCCTGTTGAAGGGGAGGCGGCTGCGTGCAGGCGCAGGTCACGTGGTCCGTCTAATCAGGTGGTACTGAGTCTCTGTACCACCTGACTGGCCGGACCGCGTGACCTGCGCACGCACACAGCCGCCTCCCCTTCAACAGGATGGACTCGCACACTGTTCAGGACCGGGCAGCCGGCAGGCACTCCCGCTGCCCGGCATCTGGGTCCCCTCAACCGCTGCTGCCTGCTGGATCCGGAGCTGGGGCAATATCCAGGTGAGAGCTGGGGCAAATCCATGAGCTGGGACAAATCCATGAGCTGGGGCAAATCCATGAGCTGGGGCAAATCCATGTGCTGGGGAAAATCCATGAGCTGGGACAAATCCATGTGCTAGGGCAAATCCATGTGCTGGGGCAAATCCATGTGTGAGCTGGGGCATTTCCATGAGCTGGGGCAAATCCATGAGCTGGGGCATTTCCATGAGCTGGGGCAAATCCATGTGTGAGCTGGGGCAAATCCATGAGCTGGGGCAAATCCATGTGCTGGGGCAAATCCATGTGCTGGGGCAGTATCCATGAGCTGGGGCAAATCCATGAGCTGGGGCAAATCCATGTGCTGGGGCAAATCCATGTGTGTGCTGGGGCATTTCCATGAGCTGGGGCAATATCCATGTGTGAGCTGGGGCATTTCCATGAGCTGGGGCATTTCCATGAGCTGGGGCAAATCCATGTGTGAGCTGGAGCAAATCCATGAGCTGGGGCAAATCCATGTGCTGGGGCAAATCCATGTGCTGGGGCAAATCCATGTGTGAGCTGGGGCATTTCCATGAGCTGGGGCAATATCCATGTGTGAGCTGGGGCATTTCCATGAGCTGGGGCAATATCCATGTGTGAGCTGGGGCATTTCCATGAGCTGGGGCATTTCCATGAGCTGGGGCAAATCCATGTGTGAGCTGGGGCAAATCCATGAGCTGGGGCAAATCCATCTGCTGGGGCAAATCCATGTGCTGGGGCAAATCCATGTGTGAGCTGGGGCATTTCCATGAGCTGGGACATTTCCATGAGCTGGGGCAAATCCATGTGTGAGCTGGGGCAAATCCATGTGTGAGCTGGGGCAAATCCATGAGCTGGGGCAAATCCATGTGTTGGGGCAATCCATGTGCTGGGGCAAATCCATGTGTGAGCTGGGGCATTTCCATGAGCTGGGGCATTTCCATGAGCTGGGGCAAATCCATGTGTGAGCTGGGGCAAATCCATGTGTGAGCTGGGGCAAATCCATGTGCTGGGGCAAATCCATGTGCTGGGACAAATCCATGTGCTGGGGCAAATCCATGTGCTGGGGCAGTAATCCTATGAGCTGGGGCAGTATCCATAAGCTGGGGCAAATCCATGAACTGGGGCAAATCCATGTGTGAGCTGGGGCAATATTCATGTGTGAGCTGGGGCAAATCCATGTGTGAGCTGGGGCAAATCCATGTGTGAGCTGGGGCAATATTCATGTGAGAGCTGGGGCATTTCCATGAGCTGGGGCAAATCCATGAGCTGGGGCATTTCCATGAGCTGGGGCAAATCCATGTGTGAGCTGGGGCAAATCCATGAGCTGGGGCAAATCCATGTGCTGGGGCAAATCCATGTGCTGGGGCAGTATCCATGTAGCTGGGGCAAATCCATGTGCTGGGGCAAATCCATGTGTGAGCTGGGGCATTTCCATGAGCTGGGGCAAATCCATGAGCTGGGGCATTTCCATGAGCTGGGGCAAATCCATGTGTGAGCTGGGGCAAATCCATGAGCTGGGGCAAATCATGTGCTGGGGCAAATCCATGTGCTGGGGCAGTATCCATGAGCTGGGGCAAATCCATGAGCTGGGGCAAATCCATGTGCTGGGGCAAATCCATGTGTGTGCTGGGGCATTTCCATGAGCTGGGGCAATATCCATGTGTGAGCTGGGGCATTTCCATGAGCTGGGGCATTTCCATGAGCTGGGGCAAATCCATGTGTGAGCTGGGGCAAATCCATGAGCTGGGGCAAATCCATGTGCTGGGGCAAATCCATGTGTTGGGGCAAATCCATGTGTGAGCTGGGGCATTTCCATGAGCTGGGGCAATATCCATGTGTGAGCTGGGGCATTTCCATGAGCTGGGGCAATATCCATGTGTGAGCTGGGGCATTTCCATGAGCTGGGGCATTTCCATGAGCTGGGGCAAATCCATGTGTGAGCTGGGGCAAATCCATGAGCTGGGGCAAATCCATCTGCTGGGGCAAATCCATGTGCTGGGGCAAATCCATGTGTGAGCTGGGGCATTTCCATGAGCTGGGAAATTTCCATGAGCTGGGGCAAATCCATGTGTGAGCTGGGGCAAATCCATGTGTGAGCTGGGGCAAATCCATGAGCTGGGGCAAATCCATGTGTTGGGGCAAATCCATGTGCTGGGGCAAATCCATGTGTGAGCTGGGGCATTTCCATGAGCTGGGGCATTTCCATGAGCTGGGGCAAATCCATGTGTGAGCTGGGGCAAATCCATGTGTGAGCTGGGGCAAATCCATGTGCTGGGGCAAATCCATGTGCTGGGGCAAATCCATGTGCTGGGGCAAATCCATGTGCTGGGGCAGTATCCTATGAGCTGGGGCAGTATCCATAAGCTGGGGCAAATCCATGAACTGGGGCAAATCCATGTGTGAGCTGGGGCAATATCCATGTGTGAGCTGGGGCAAATCCATGTGTGAGCTGGGGCAAATCCATGTGTGAGCTGGGGCAATATTCATGTGAGAGCTGGGGCATTTCCATGAGCTGGGGCAAATCCATGAGCTGGGGCATTTCCATGAGCTGGGGCAAATCCATGTGTGAGCTGGGGCAAATCCATGAGCTGGGGCAAATCCATGTGCTGGGGCAAATCCATGTGCTGGGGCAGTATCCATGAGCTGGGGCAAATCCATGTGCTGGGGCAAATCCATGTGTGAGCTGGGGCATTTCCATGAGCTGGGGCAATATCCATGTGTGAGCTGGGGCATTTCCATGAGCTGGGGCATTTGCATGAGCTGGGGCATTTCCATGAGCTGGGGCAAATCCATGTGTGAGCTGGGGCAAATCCATGAGCTGGGGCAAATCCATGTGCTGGGGCAAATCCATGTGCTGGGGCAAATCCATGTGTGAGCTGGGGCATTTCCATGAGCTGGGGGCAATATCCATGTGTGAGCTGGGGCATTTCCATGAGCTGGGGCATTTCCATGAGCTGGGGCAAATCCATGTATGAGCTGGGGCAAATCCATGAGCTGGGGCAAATCCATGTGCTGGGGCAAATCCATGAGCTGGGGCAAATCCATGTGTGAGCTGGGGCATTTCCATGAGCTGGGGCATTTCCATGAGCTGGGGCAAATCCATGTGTGAGCTGGGGCAAATCCATGTGTGAGCTGGGGCAAATCCATGAGCTGGGGCAAATCCATGTGCTGGGGCAAATCATGTGTGAGCTGGGGCATTTCCATGAGCTGGGGCATTTCCATGAGCTGGGGCAAATCCATGTGTGAGCTGGGGCAAATCCATGAGCTGGGGCAAATCCATGTGTGAGCTGGGGCATTTCCATGAGCTGGGGCATTTCCATGAGCTGGGGCAAATCCATGTGTGAGCTGGGGCAAATCCATGTGTGAGCTGGGGCAAATCCATGTGCTGGGGCAAATCCATGTGCTGGGACAAATCCATGTGCTGGGGCAAATCCATGTGCTGGGGCAGTATCCTATGAGCTGGGGCAGTATCCATAAGCTGGGGCAAATCCATGAACTGGGGCAAATCCATGTGTGAGCTGGGGCAATATCCATGTGTGAGCTGGGGCCAAATCCATGTGTGAGCTGGGGCAAATCCATGTGTGAGCTGGGGCAATATTCATGTGAGAGCTGGGGCATTTCCATGAGCTGGGGCAAATCCATGAGCTGGGGCATTTCCATGAGCTGGGGCAAATCCATGTGTGAGCTGGGGCAAATCCATGAGCTGGGGCAAATCCATGTGCTGGGGCAAATCCATGTGCTGGGGCAGTATCCATGAGCTGGGGCAAATCCATGAGCTGGGGCAAATCCATGTGCTGGGGCAAATCCATGTGTGAGCTGGGGCATTTCCATGAGCTGGGGCAATATCCATGTGTGAGCTGGGGCATTTCCATGAGCTGGGGCATTTCCATGAGCTGGGGCATTTCCATGAGCTGGGGCAAATCCATGTGTGAGCTGGGGCAAATCCATGAGCTGGGGCAAATCCATGTGCTGGGGCAAATCCATGTGCTGGGGCAAATCCATGTGTGAGCTGGGGCATTTCCATGAGCTGGGGCAATATCCATGTGTGAGCTGGGGCATTTCCATGAGCTGGGGCATTTCCATGAGCTGGGGCAAATCCATGTATGAGCTGGGGCAAATCCATGAGCTGGGGCAAATCCATGTGCTGGGGCAAATCCATGAGCTGGGGCAAATCCATGAGCTGGGGCAAATCCATGTGTGAGCTGGGGCATTTCCATGAGCTGGGGCATTTCCATGAGCTGGGGCAAATCCATGTGTGAGCTGGGGCAAATCCATGTGTGAGCTGGGGCAAATCCATGAGCTGGGGCAAATCCATGTGCTGGGGCAAATCCATGTGTGAGCTGGGGCATTTCCATGAGCTGGGGCATTTCCATGAGCTGGGGCAAATCCATGTGTGAGCTGGGGCAAATCCATGAGCTGGGGCAAATCCATGTGCTGGGGCAAATCCATGTGCTGGGACAAATCCATGTGCTGGGGAAAATCCATGTGCTGGGGCAGTATCCATGAGCTGGGGCAGTATCCATAAGCTGGGGCAAATCCATGAACTGGGGCAAATCCATGTGTGAGCTGGGGCAATATCCATGTGTGAGCTGGGGCAAATCCATGTGTGAGCTGGGGCAAATCCATGTGTGAGCTGGGGCAATATTCATGTGAGAGCTGGGGCAATATCGATAACGTGTCCACAGGTTGGGGGGGCGCACAATTCTTGGCTGGCCCCGGGCGCTGACAACCCACGCTACGCCACTGATGGCTGTCAACATCCCAACAGCAATTTCCGCTAGCACTTTGGAATATCTTACTTCGAAACACTAATGTAGGTTTGGGCTCCTCATATTAGGTATCGGATGCACAAAGTACAGTAAGATTGTGGAAGCTAGTGCAAAAACCGATGCGCAAAAGGATTACTAACTAACTATAGCCCTTAGATTTTAACACAGCAGAATCTTCTTAAGAAAGTGGCCACATAAATTCCCTGTGTTGTCAGGACCAGCAGGATACTGAGCCAGAAAGCACTCAAAGATCAAATCCTGGATGCATCTCTCATATCTCTTCACACACTGACATGGCTTGCAAAATTATATATAGAGAGAGGTGATCACGTGATGAGACCAATACTTGTTATACTGTATGTTTGCCTTTTTGAGGTCTGACACAAGTGTCAATAGGCAGATCCTGAAGGTGGGAAATGTTGGGATCACTACCTTGTCTACTAAATGGTTTTCCCTAAATCTACTGGTGGGAACTAATGGCTTTATGGAAAACACTTTTAAACACCATTTGGCTATTTAACCTTGTTACCCTCACAGAAACATAGACACACACAGGGTTATCCAAAGAGCTCCGAATTGCTTGAGAAAGGTAACCGAACGCTGAAAATCAGCGTTCGGTTGCCTTTCCTGGCCATTCGGCTATCCAGAGAGCAGGCAATTTGCCAAATCCTGGCGAATTGCCTGCACATACGGTGCCTGTCCGAGGGCAGTGAAATCCCCATGAAAAAGGACTGCTTCGGCTATTCAGAGAACACAAACCAGCAGTGAAAGGTTCCCATAATGCCCTGTCATTCGGTGGTTTAATTCGGCAAATTTATTCAGGAGAATCCCATAGGCTTCAATGTTAAAAATATTCCCGTTTTAATTCAATATCTAATAAACCGTTCATTATAAAATTCTGCAGCAAAAAGTCTCTTTATTTATAGATTTTTTAGGATACTTTAAGCATTTTTCAGTTTTTTTTTTTTTTAAAAGTCCGATTTTTTTTTTTTCTTTAAGTTTACTTATTTTTTCTGTAACAGCCCTCTTTATTATCATTCCCTGGACCTCATATGCAAATTTCAGACATTTTCGCTGAGTAGTTTCTGTGCAAACAGCATTTCATTTTCACAGATTCATACAAACGGTTTTGCTAATTTATTCACTGCCTCTGCGTCTCAGGTGCTTCGGCTCTGTGTGATTCGGCTCCTGTTCGGCTGCTTCGCTGCGTGTGATCGGCTCCTGCTCGGGTTTTTCGAAGGTTAATCCAGATGTTTTTGCTTGTTTTCGGCGTGCATTTGCTGGGTTTTGCGGTGAGTTTTCATCGGGTTTGCGGTAGCTTTTCCCTGCAATTCGGGGACCCTGTGGTGCTTGCTGAATACACCGCAGGGTCACCGAAATGGGATCGGCAAAAGGAACCGAATTGAAGAGAACGAAAAGTCACCGAACGTGCGGTGACTTTTCGAATCTCTTTGGATAACCCTGACAGTATAAATGCGCTATAATTATCATTGCAGTGCATTTAGAGATTTATGCACTTTTTGACCAGCAGAGGGTTTCTTCTGCTGGCCAGTCGTGGTATTGCAGCTAAGACTACTGGTAGTCTGAGTTACTGTAAGTAAGTACACTAGATGTTTTTTTCGATATACTATAACTTTAGCTACATATTCTAGTGGCCATTTGCAAAGGAAATTTGATTGCAGTAAATGAAAATTGTTTGCATTTGTCCAGAATACATCTAGGTTAATTTATCTTGATCTCTGGCACCTGATGGTGCTTTTGGATATAAAGTTATCTTGATCAAGGTAGTGAAAACGTTAACATGTGCGTTGCAACCTAGACCTTGATCAGGTATGATGTGAAGATATGTGTATATGTTTTGTCATCCTTGAATCCTTGTATGTATGAACTCAATTTCAGATTGTGAGAATTTTATCTTTTGTCTGTTGCATCACTGGTACTCTTGTCAAAGATTATAAGCCTTTGCCAGATGACAAGGTCACTTTGATCCTTCCCATTAGAGATTTTGTCATCAAGCATGTTTCGAAGATAGAAAAAAATATCTTTTCCGCACCATCACTGCAGAGGTGGTGTCACATCTAAAGTCACTTTCTTTAGGGTTGCAAAAATTCTAGGCTGGAGATATTGATAAATAAGCCACCAGGAGATTCAGGTATGAGAAGCCAGCCTTGGAAACAGGAAATCCCTATTCAATTTTTTAAGATCAAATTTCTAGAGAATTAAGAAATATAAAGCTGGAATGGCTGACAGAATTGCGAGGGCATCCGATTGTGTTTCAACTAGAAGATGGTTTGATAAAATCTAAGAAGGCAGACAAAGGGACAACATTTTCTATGTAGTTATACAATTAAAAAAAAAGAAAGCTGGTGTAGAGACAGGAAAAAAATGAATGATCATAGTAGAATAGAATATAGCACCATTGGAATTATCAGTAGGTAGTATAGGTGTGCACGGCTGGAAAAATTGTTTTGTTCCAAAATAATGTTGGACATCAGTGGTAAGTGGTGTCCCTCAGGGGTCTGTTATAGGACCAATTCTATTCAAATTATTTATAAATGACCTTGAGATAGGCATTGAAAGTCATGTATCAGTGTTTTCAGATGACACAAAACTAGGAAAAGTAATACAATGTGAGCAGGATGTTACTTCGCTGCAGAGGGATTTAGATAGATTGGGGGACTGGGCACTTAAATGGCAGATGAAATTTAATGTAGATAAATGCAAAGTTATGCACTTTGGAGTGAAGAACACACAAGTAATTTATACCCTAAATGGTACCGAGTTACGGAAATCCAAGCAGGAGAAGGATTTGGGAATAATCATAGACTTCAAACTAAGTAACAATGTGCAATGTCAAACAGCAGCCGCCAAGGCTAGCAAAGTATTGGCATGCATTAAAAGGGGAGTTCACTCTCGGGGTGAAAACATAATTTTGCCTCTGTATAAAACAATGATAAGACCGCACCTTGAATATGTCGTGCAATTTTGGGTACCTGTTTTAAGAAAGGATATTATAGTGCTAGAAAAAGTGCAGAGATGGGCGACTAAATTAATAAGGGGAATGGATGGTTTAAGTTATGAGGAAAGACTAACAAGCTTAAACCGGTTTAGTTTAGAGAAACGGCACCTTAGAGGGGATCTGATAACCTTATATAAATATATAAGGGGCCATTATAAACCATTGTCTGGAAACCTATTCATTAACAGGGCTGTACACAGGACACGAGGTCACCCATTTAGACTGGAAGAAAAAAAATTATGCTAATAGCATAGGAAGGGTTATTTTACGGTGAGAACGATAAAGCTGTGGAATTCTCTGCCTGTTGAGGTGGTTGGGTCAGAGACTGTACAGACTTTTAAGAAACAACTGGATGATTTCCTGCAGACACAGAATATTAAGGGTTATAATATTTAATATGTGGGTAAAAGCTTCTTGATCCAAGGAGAAATCTGACTGCCATTCTGGGGTCAAGAAGGAATTTTTCCCCAGTTTGTTGCATATTGGTGAGCATTTCAGGCTGGGTTTTTTGCCTTCTTTTGGATCAACAGCAGTAGGTGTTGTGTGAGAGGCTGAATCCGATGAACGCATGTCTTTTTTCAGCCTATCAGGGTTATTCAAAGAGAATCGAAACGCCACCGCACGTTCGGTGACTTTTCGTTCTCTTCAATTTGGTTCGATTTGGCGATCCCATTTCGGCAACCCTGCAGTGTATTCAGCAAGCACCACAGGGTCCCCAAATTGCAGGGAAAGCCACCGCAAACCCACCGAAAACTCACCGCAAAACGAGAGCGAACGCACACCGAAACCCGCAAAAACATCTGGATTAACCCGCCGAAAATGCCGGAAAAACCTGAGCAGGAGCCAATCACACACAGTGCAGCTGCCGGAAAAAGCCAACACCGCAGACGAAGGAGGTGAATAAATTAGAAAAACAGTTTGCTTGAATTTTTGAAAAGTGAAACGCTGTTTGCAAAGAAACTACTGAGCGAAAATGTCTGAAATTTTCACAGGAGGTCCAGGGAAAAATAATAATCCTGAAATATGCTTAAAATATCCTAAAAAATCTATAAATAAAGAGATTCTTTACTGCAGAATATTGTAGTCAACGGTTTATTAGATATTGAATTAAAACGGGAATATTTTTAACATTGAAGCCTATGGGATTCGCCTGAATAAACCTGCCGAATTAAACCACCGAATGACAGGGCATTTAGGGAACCTTTCACTGCTGGTTTTTGTTCTCTGAATAGCATTGCTTCTCTATGGGGATTTCACTGCCCTCAAACAGGCACTGTATGTGCAGGCAATTCGCCAAGATTTGGCGAATTGCCTGCTCTCTGGATAGCCGAATGGCCAAGAAAGGTACCCGAACGCTGATTTTCAGCGTTCGGTTCCCTTTCGGCAGCCATTCGGATCTCTTTGAATAACCACGTATGTAACTATGTAAATATGTAACTATGTAATGTTGTTTTCGATATTTCATTTCGTAATTTCGTTTTGTTTTGTTTTGTTTAGTTTGGTATATCGGATCACTATAAAACCCATTGTAAGTTGGGATCGATTCGATATTTAATATCGATTCGAATTTCAGATCACTAACAGGTCTATTCAAAGAAAGGTGAAACTCAGGAGAATGACTGGAGAAGTGAAAATTCTAGATAATAATAGACAAACCAGAAAAATTCTCCCATTTATCTCCCTTTCCAAATCGACTATTTGGTCTAGATTGTACTCTTCTCCTGCCTGTTCTCCTAGTTTTCACCTTTAACTGAATAACCCTGTAAAAAAAAAACAATAAATCAAATCCTGCTGTTAAAAAGTAAGCTAGGGTTACATTTTGAGCTGTCCATTGGCCTGTAGTGCTGAATACACATTCAGCATCACAGACCAATTTACAGGGACGGGGTGCTTTGCAAAACAGTCAAACGAATCTGATTAGTTACATAATGTCATTTGCTTTAGTACTGACTTGTATAGTAAGTTGGGATCGATTCGATATTTCATATCGATTTGAATTTCGGATCACTAAATAAAACCCCAATAAATCATCTCCTTCTGAGGAATCATTTAATCAATGGTTCTCTTGTGAAACAGTATAACATATCAATTTTGTTATATACCATTTCGTTTTGTCTTCGTTTCAATTCAGATGAAATCAATTAGTTATTTCGGAAGTACTTCCGAAATACGAATTAGGCTAGGATCAGAAGAGCGCATTCGGTGAGGACTGTGCATCTGTGCACAATGGACGTACTTTCTGACTGACGACAAGGTAGTGGCCACACAGTCGGTTTTTGTGACTGATGTTTTTATTGAATGATGTAGAAGGGAAATAAAATTAATATGAAAAACATTTTGTCTGTCAAAATGCTGGATGTCAAAAATGCAGTCCGTCTGACTACGTTCCATCACTCGCACACAAAGCTATGCGGACGTAGCGCACTCTGTGCATCCGTTCTAGCGGATTTACGTTCTTGCCTAACTTGCGTCCGTTTGTCGCGTCCATGGTGCGTCTACACTTCTGTGCGTACGTACTTCGTGTGCGGTCTCTATTGATCATAATTGCATGCTACCACGGACGTTAAAATGTGCGGCAACACGGACATACTTTCTGACTGATGATACTGTAGACACTACACGGTCCTTTTTTTTGACTGAGGTTTTTTTTGACTGATGTAGATGGGAAATGAAATTAATATGTAAAATTAAATAAATTGATACATGATATGAAAAAGCATTTTGGCCGTCAAAAATGCTGGATGTCAAAAATGCAGTCCGTCTGACTACGTTCCATCACTCACACACAAAGCTAAGCGGACGTGGCGCGCTCTGTGCGTCCGTCCTAGCGGTTTGACGTTCTTGCCTAAATTGTGTCCGGTGCCACGTGCGTTGTGTGTCCGCACTTCTGTGCGGACCTACTTCGTGTGTTGGTCTCTATTGATCATAATTTTATGCTACGACGGACGCTTAAATGTGCGGCAATATGGACGTGACCACTGCGTTCGTCTGACACGGGCCTTAGTGAATTTTCAAACGAATTGCGATTTGTTACGAAACAATTGCACACCTCTAGTAGGTAGTTTGTAATCATAACACATATATATTTACATAATTAAGTATGTATTTTCCATGAACAATCACGAATAGGTTTGATGGAGCTTATTGGGCACTGTAGAAAAACTCTCATAACTCGAAAAACCAAAAATGTACTATAATAGATGTTTATCATGTTCACATTGATGCTCAAAAAGTAGCAGGGTTATTCAAAGAGAACGTGCGGTGACTTTTCATTCTCTTCAATTCGGTGCGATTTGGCCATCCCATTTTGGTGACCCTGCGGTGTATTCACCACAGGGCCGTTGTAGTGCAGGTAAAAGCCGCCGCAAACCCGACGAACACTCACCGCAAAACCTGGCGAACGTACCACGAAACACGCAAAAATCTGGATTAACCCCGCCGAACACGCCGGAAAAATCCGAGAAACCGCCGATCACAGCGCAGAGCAGCCGCCGGAAAAACCCGACACTGCAGACGAATGGAATGAAAAAAAAATAAAAACAGTTTGCTTGAATGTTTGAAAAGTGAAACGCCGTTTGCAAAGAAACTACAGAAAGAAAATGTCTGAAATTTGCATATAAGATCCAATGAATGATAATTAGGGATGTGCGTTTCGGGTTTTGGAATTTCAGAATTTTCACGAAAGTTCCCGATTCGTGTATTCGGATTCGGCCGATTTTCCGAAAATTTTCAGATCCGTGCCGAAACGAAAACTTTTCAGGATTTTCGAATAGACTAGAAATGTGTAAAATCGAAATTAATTTTCGTTCCATTCGTGATTTCGGCTCCATTCCTGATTTCGATTCCATTTCAGTAATTTCGGACATCGTATTTATATCGCTGATTCTGTAATTAAATTTTGTATCATTCCCATCTCAATGTTTCCTTCCTGGAAAACCAGAGAAATCTCAATGTATCCTTCTTGTAAAACATGAGAAATCTCAATGGCAGAATTATCGTATCGGCAGAATTATCGTATCGGCAGAATTATCGCATCCGAAAAACTATTAGTTTACGTCAAAACGAATAGACACTTTGAAACGAGAAGAACAGACGTTCCGAAAAACACGAAAATTTCCGAAATCACGAAAAAAAAGTCGATATGAAAAACAAAATGAAACGAACCAAACCGAAACGAAAATCGGCCGAAACGAGTCGAAATGAAAATTTACAAAAATCCGAATGAACCGAACCGAACCGAACCGAAAAAAAAATCGGTGCACAAGCCTAATGATAATAAAAAGGGCTGTTACAGAAAAAAGATAAAACAATTTAAAAGATACGGGAAAAAAATTCAAACAAATATTGAAAAATGCCTAAAAGATCCTAAAAAAATTATAAATAAAGAAACTTTTTACTGCAGAATATTATAATCAACTGTTTATTAGATATTGAATTAAAACGGGAATATTTTTAACATTGAAGCCTATGGGATTCGCCTGAATAAATCTGTCAAATGAAACCACTGAACAGCAGGGCAATTCAGCAACCTTTCACTGCTGGTTTGTGTTCTCTGAATAGACGAAGCATTGCTTCTCTATGGGGGTTTCACTGCCCTCGAACAGGCACCGTATGTGCAGGCAATTCCCCAACATTTGGCAAACTGCCTGCTCTCTGAATAGCCGAATGGCCACGTAAGGTAACCGAACACTGAATTTCAGAGTTCGGTTACCTTTCGCCAGCAATTCGGATCTCTTTGAATAATCCTGTAGGTCTATGAGATAACTGAGAACGGGCAACCGGACACTTGGTCTGCCTAACGCAAGTCCCCACACAAGTCTCATAAGGTTTTAGCCTGATGGCGCCATTACAGAGAAGACTGAACTCTATGCTAATCAGACTGCTATCACCCAGAAACGGCAGCCAGAAATGAAATGCCAAGGCCAATGCACGACAGGAAACACAACCCTGGACAATCGCATTATAAATAAACTAGTGCCATATGTGAATAGTAGCTACAGATAAGAGAGGGTCCCACTGTGGAGAATGTCCTTACAGTTTTGCTGCATTTCTTTGGATAAAATGAAGAGCAATCAGAGCTGGCATGCATATTAGACATGTGCATTCATTTTAGTACTAAAACGATTTAGTCAGAATTTTGGGATAATTTAGTTTTAGTATGACTCAAGAGATACGAAACTGCTCAGTACAAAAAACGAAAGAAACTAAAATAAAATGCACTACATTTTAGTTTCAGTCCTTTTTGTGATATTACATTGATGAGTGAAGGAGACCAGCAATGAAGAGCGCAACATCGCAAAGCTACAGAAAAGGTTTGTAAGCGTAATCCTTCCTGACCCCCTACCCGTAAATCTGACAGTGATAGAGCTCCAGAATACTCACTCGCAGCACAGACAGCCAGCACAGGAGAGGAAACCTTTACTTAACCCTTGCATGGCTATGAGGCAGACAAGATGATAAAAGCAGCTGGAGAAGGAAAACATTCAATTATATCACACTGAAAGCTAATGACAGAGGAGGGCTGGATAGTAAAAACCCCTTTATAACAAGCAGCGATGGGAGAAGAGAGGGACTTTATAAAACGTGTGTTATCTCCCCTCCTACTCTGCATAATAGGGGCTTAGGTCTGATACATTTTATATTATCCAGGAGCACTATCCCCCTTTCCTCATCTACAGTATAATACACGTTTTATATAAAGTCCCTCTCCTCTCCCAGTGCTGCTTGTTATAAAGTTTTTTTTATGTCTGATACATTTAGTATCCAGCTCTCACAGTTACTCTGTCATTATGAGCCTTCAGTGTGATTTATTTGAATATTTTCCCTGGATTTAAAGTGCTTTATTTTATTATAAAAATAAATTTGCACCAGTCATCTCTTCTCTGAGCTTTCAGACCGATTTACGTTAATATTTTCCCTCTCCCCTGCTTTTATATTTCTGTGTCTCCCCCACAGAGATACAAAGTTTAAGTAAAAGTTCCCTCTGCTGTGCTGGATAAGCATTGCATTCCGAAGTTCTGCACCATCCACATGCCAATGCAGTAGGATGTTCTATACAGAGAGGGGCATTAATCAATGCAGGATGATGTTCTATACATTATAAAGAGAGGGGTATTAATGCAGGAGGATGTTGTATACATTATACAGAGAAAGGTATAAATTGAGGAGGATGTTCTATACAGAGAGGGACTGTGGCAGACTAGATCTGTATTTCTATCTATATCAGGGTCTGCCTGTATATATGCATATATATATAAATATATATATATATATATATATATATTCCCCTCCATCTTCATATTCATTTGTGTCTGACCATTTGGGAAAGTGTATCCCTGTGTCCACAGATGGTGAGGAATTAGCATTTTACCTGCTAAAATGTAATTAAAATGGTTAGCTTTCTCCCTTGGGGGGAGGATATAACACGTAACTGTAAAAGGGAATGTCCTTTGTACTCTGACATAGTACTCACACCTTGGCAGCCAGCCCGGCACCAAGATTTTAGACCCAATCTTCCAAGACAGGAAGCACATCCTTGATCTCTAAGGGGGGTCTGGGGGAAGAGGGACACCTTTGGGCAATTAAAGATTAATTGACATGCGCTGTAGCAAAGGTGACTCTGGGAAATGTAGTGCAGGACACTGGGCCATTTGGGGGTGGGCTGGAAGGATCAGGAAGTGTATAAATTCTGAAAACTGGCCATGTGCTGGGGCTGATCACTTAGGGTACCTTCGAAAGAGGACTGATCTGTCCATGCTCTATCTCCAGGCTCCAGAAGACCATTGATGCTAGCTTAATGAATAGCTCTTCGTAAGTAATGCTCTATGGTTCACCCTTTTTCTTTTATTTGCTGTGTAGTGTGTAATTAATTGATTTATTCTAGTTATAATTTTTTCTGTAACAAAGCACTGTGATTTTTCTATCATAAATAAACAAAAAATATTTAAGTTTTGACTCTGGCTGATGAAATCCACGCTAATTAAGAGATTTGGAGTATTGCTATTTGCTTTATGCTCGGTTATACTGTATTTATAAGAAATTGCGAGTTGCGGTCGTCAGGAGACAGTGCGGTTGTTTAAGCCCTGCGTCTCCAATCGTGACGCGCGTGGTGTCCATGAGGACTGGTGGCAGCGTTACTAATAGAATAGGAAAAAGAGACTGCAGGGATTGTGGAAGACGTAGTTAGTACGCGCTTCAGGAGAAGACTTGTACGGCATTGCAATCCTGGGATCAGTATATCGCGCTCTATGTGCCTGTTGTGAGAGAAAGTGTGGCCGGGACGAGAAGATAAGCGCGCGTAATTATCTGGGTCTAGGATAGATAGATAGTGAGTGGCTTAACCCGGCGTCTTTGCGCAGCAGTGCGTGTAGTGGTTGTGACAACTGGTGGCAAGCGGTGGGATATCAGGTTAGTATTTGGATCTGTGAAGCAACATAGATCCAGATACTAAAGAAATTGGTTTTCCAATTTCCAGAGCAGAACTCAGTGCATTTATTAGAATTTACACAATACACAGCAGTTCCCTTCCCCTTCTTTGTTTTTCTTTTCTATCTTTTATTTGGCTGGAGTGAGAATGTCGCAACAACCATCGAAAAAGACCTTGGAACTATTATGTCGAGACAAAAATATTTTGACGAAGGATAAAAAGAAAGAGGAACTTTTGCAAGCTCTCGAGGATTATGAGGCGAGGCAAGCAGTCCAGGACGCAGCAGAGCAGGGTACCACGCTTGACCCAGCCGAAGGAAGCGCAAGTCCAGTGGAAAGGACAGTGTTACATAGTTACATAGTTATATAGGCTGAAAAAAGACATGCGTCCATCGGGTTCAGCCTCTCCCACATCACCTACTGCTGTTGATCCAAAATAAGGCAAAAAACCCAGTCTGAAATGCTTGCCAATATGCAAAATACTGGGAAAAAATTCCTTCTTGACCCCAGAATGGCAGTCAGATTTCTCCTTGGATCAAGAAGCTTTTACCCACATATTAAATGTTTATAACCCTTAAAATTCTGGGTTATGTGTCAAGTGTGTCAAGTGCTTCGCCCAAGGGTGGTACTGCCCTGGATGTTTACTTGCAGACTGTTTTAAAACATGTGGACTCTGCGGACTCGCAGACGCGGCTTCAGCTCATCCTGCAGTACCAAGAGCGAGAGGAGCACAGAGCTGAGACTGAACGCGAAACTGGAGCACAGAGCTGAACGCGAAGCTGCGGAGCGCCGAGCTGAGGCTGAACGCGAAGCTGCGGAGCGCTGAGCTGAGGCTGAACGCGAAGCTGCAGAGCGCAGAGCTGAGCAAGAGGCGGCAGCGCGCCAAGCATACCGAGAAGCTGCGGAACGCAGGGCTGTGGGTGAACGAGAAGCGGCGGAGCGCCAAGCTGAACGGGCACATCAGCTCGCTCTGGCACAGGCAAGCAGAACGCAATTATCTCCTGGCCCTGCGGGTACTGCAGATCTCTCTACGCCCCGACCTCGTGCCGAGAACTTTACCACCCATGACAAAGATGGTGACCTGGATGTGTTCCTGAGAAGTTTTGAAAAGACTTGTCGACAGTACCAGCTGCCCAAGGAGCAATGGGCCAGGTACCTCACTCCTGGACTAAAAGGTCCAGTGCTTGAAGCCTTTGCAGAATTACCAGCTGAGAGCGACCAGGACTATGAGGCGAGTAAAGCCGCGTTGCAGAGACGTTATAACCTCACGCCAGAGGTATATCGCAAAAAGTTCAGGTCCTTGCAGAAACGGGCCGTGGAGAGCTACTCTGCAGTCGTGAGCCACCTGACCACCCTATTTCGACAATGGGACAGGGGGCTGAAGATTGACACCTTGGATGCCCTGGAAGACCTGCTAATCAAAGAGCAGTTCGTGCAGCTGTGCCCACCGGAGATCCAGGAATGGCTTCTGGATCGCAAACCCGAGACGGCCCTGGAAGCTGGTGAGCTGGCCGATTTCCATGCGGCCAACAGAGCGTCTGTGGACTGGAGCAGAAGTTCCCCCAAAGGATCATCGGGATGGAAGCCCAACTCAGCACGACCCCCCGACCTCACAGCGGCAGCGCCCCCCTCTGTGCCAGTCTCTGCTGGGGAGGGGGAAACGAGTCCTTCTTCGCCTGGAAGAAGTGTGCGTCGTCGCTGTTTTATTTGCGACAGTGCCAATCATCTCCTGGAAGCGTGCCCACAGAGGAAGAAGCCTGCATCCACAGCTGGGGGAGGACACCCCTCAGCATCATCCTCTGTCCTGTTCATGACCAGATCGGACGTGAACCAACGTGAGCCAACAAGCAGTCATTGTCGGGACTCAGGTATCTGTGGGTTTAAGAGATACGTGAAGTAACTTTGGTGCGTCCAGGGTTAGTCAGCCCTGCAGACTTTATTCCTGGCAGGACTCTAGCAGTAAAGGGTTTTGGTGGGGTACGTCCTGCGGTGCCAATGGCCCGGGTTTATCTGGACTGGGGAGCTGGGAGAGGTCTGCGGGGGGTGGGAGTGTCTGAAAATATTCCTACAGATGTGTTACTGGGCACGGATTTGGGTAAATTGGTGTCACAGTATGTGCTGGAAAGCGATGCTGGGGATTTACCCAGGCCCACTAGTGGCTCTACAGTGGGGAGGGCTGTGAGTGGGGATGCACAACAGGATTCCTGGACGGGAGGGCAGGGGATGGCAGTGAGTCAGTCTGCACCTGTGCTAGGTGTGCCCGAGGTGTTGTGTGGTAGCATGAGGGGGTAGTGTGACTGGGAGGAAAGGCAGGGGGTGAGTGAATGCCCGTCTGCCCCCGAGTCAGCTGGTTCCCTGGACCCCATGTGTGGGGAGGCCGCGGTGCCCATGGTGGAAGTGGGTACCCACTGGCAGGCGGTGGAGAGTAGGGCACAAGGCCCGTCTCTGCCGTGTGATGGTGTGGATCAGAATGCCTGGGAAGGGTGGCAGGATACTGTGGTGTGCCTGCCTAGACCAGACTCAGGTGTGTCTGTGACGCCATATGGTTGGGAGCAAGGGCAAGGGATGACTGCGGGTCTGCTTGCGCCTAAACCAACCAGGACTCTAGTGCCCCGGGAGAATGGTGTGGATCAGAATGCCTGGGAGGGGTGGCAGGATACTGTGGTGTGCCTGCCTAGACCAGACTCAGGTGTGTCTGTGACGCCACGCGGTTGGGAGGGAGAACAAAGGACCAAGGCAGGTTCCTTTAGGGCTGAACAAACTGGGTCGGTGGTGCTGCAGGGAAGGTGTGGGCATCGGAAGGCCTGGGATGAGCAGGATACTGCGGTGTGCCAGCCTGTGTCGCGGGTGTCTGAGACTGTGCATGGCGCAGAGGGCATACTGGGTGGTCGGAAGGAGAGGCCTAGGGTGGCAGAGGGTTATCCAGGGCCTGAACCATCCAGGTTGGCGGTGCCAGGTGAAAGGAGTGGAGGGCAGAACATCCTGGATGGGCAGGATACTGTGGTATGCCAGTCTGTGTCACATGTGTCTGAGGCTGCGGGTGGCACCGAGCGCATGCTGTGTGGTCAGGAGGAAGGGCCTGGGGTGGACGAGTGTTGCCCTGGGGGAAAGCCAACCAGATTCCCAGTACCACAGGAAACTGGTACTGAGCAACCTCCCTGTAGAGGAGGGTGGCATACGGCTGTATGCTCATCGGTTCCGAAGCAAGGCGTGCTTGATAAACTGTGTGATAAAGTGGGGAAACGGTGTGCAATGGGGGGGCGAGGTGAGCATGGAGAATCTTGTGCCCCATCTGTATGGTTCCCCAAATTCTGAATGTGCGGGGACAGTGAGAGACGGGGAGGCAGCGGGTCCTGGTGTGGCTCCTGTGACCTCCCAGCCATCTGCCCAGAGCCAGGTACGATGCCTGACTCCGTTGGCAGATGCAGGGGGGATGCTTACTGGGGAGCGGGGCGCTTCACCCTGTTTCTCCATACCCCCTGCTGTAAGAATGGCTCCAGAGCAGGCTACGGGTTACGAGGATTCTGCTGCCTGTAAGACTGAGGTGCGAGCTGAGAGTGAGCCACACGTGCTGCACCCGGAGGGGCTGCAGAAGCACAGGGGCTTCCCCGAGTCTGTGCCATGTTGTGAGTGCAGTATGAGTGACCCCCTCTCCCCGGCTTGGGAGAGGTGGGGAAGAATGGTGGAGTCGCCAAAGGCCTGCATGGGGCAATGTGTGATGCGGTTGCGAGAGGGAATGCACGCTCTGGTGGGCAAAGTGCACGGACACCTGTGCGTCCCCCACTCCGTCATAGCGCCGGCGACTGGTGCAGGTGCCAGATGCCCGTTGGTGAACCCGTGTTAAGACGCACGTGAGAGGCATGTTAGTTAGCCCCTCCCTTTCTGCATCTCCTTTATATGGGAGATGTGGCAGACTAGATCTGTATTTCTATCTATATCAGGGTCTGCCTGTATATATGCATATATATATATATATATATATATATATATATATATAGAAAAAGACAAATATGGAGAGCACTCAGTCCGTGATAAGTAATTTAATTGCCCAGGTGCTATCCTCAAGGATGAATATAGAAAAGCCAGGTATAGGCGCACACTGGGGCTTATGGAAAAATAACAAATTTATTGAATAAAACCCAACGTTTCGGTTCCTAAGAACCTGGGGGTGCTAGGATTCTTTGTATGGTGCCTTGGTTGAAAGCAATACCGGAAGCAGGGATGGCCAATAAAGAAGTGGATTTTATTCACATAAGTATAAAAAAACAATAAAATGTGCTTGGTGGAGATATAAAACAAATTAAAATAAATGGTGTCCTTTAACCACTTCCATGCGGAGGACGCGCTCAGCGCGTCCTCCACATGGCTCCTGCTGTGCGGAGGATGCGCTGAGCGCGTCCTCCCTTTGGGGTCAGCGTTCGGCCGGGTTCCGGCCGATCGCTGGCCCCCCCGGTGCGGGCTGACATCCTTGATGTCAGCCCAGCATCCGGAACCGCCGCCGGTGAAATTAGGTGTCATCGCGGCGGCGCGATGACACCTAATTCAGGCGCCCCCCCCCGCATGTGCGGAGGAGGCGCCTGAAAGGGAGGGGGGAGGTCCTTCGGACCTCTCTCCCTCCCGATCGGTGGCGTTGCGGGGGTTAACCCAGGCACCGTTTGGAAGGGCACAGCCTGCCCTTCCAAATGGTACCTGGCATTAACCCCTGGGGAGCCGGATCACGAATCGGCGCTGAAAAGCGCCGGTTCGTGATCCTTTCCCGGAGCTGGCCGACATCTTGGATGTCGGCCAAGCCTCCGGGAACTCCCCCTGAGGACTGGCGTCATCGTGCATAGCACGATGACGTCAGTCCTGGAGTTAACCCCTAACTGCCACCAATGGTGGAGATAGGGAGTTCCAATGAACTCCCTTTCTCCCGATCCGTGGCAGCTAGGGGTTAAAGTTTGGTATAGTTGGATCGGCCAGAGCATGGCCGTTCCAACGATACCAAACACTACTGTGAAAAAAGTTTTTTTTAAAAAATAAAAATTAAAAATAAAAATATATTTAGAAAAAAATTATAAAAAAAATAAACATTTTTTTGTCTTTTTTTTGGTTCGTTAATGCAGCAATATTGTTCCCATTTCAATTATAATGTGAACAATATTTAAAGATACAAAAGGATGTCTTAAATGGCGCTCTGAATAAAAATAGGATCGCTACTAATTCTTTCGGGATATGGTGTTCCCTTCACCACAAGAAACAGTTCAGAAAACAGATAAAAAAGAAGAAAGAACAGCGCTCCTCTTAAAACATTAAAATCGAAACATATAAAAAAAAAAAAAAAAAGCAACCTTTAAAATGGGTGCCACTTATATACCTTTTTCAGGATAATAGGTAGATGTTATGTATTATAACAATAATTCACCGATTTCAACACCGCAGGTAGACGTAAAGGAACTCCCGTGTGTGTACCTCAAAAGGAAAAAATACAGTACATAGTATAATATAGTTAACAAATGTCTGCAAACATTTTAAACAGGTGAATATACACTCACGCTTTACGAGAGATGCAAGCTCTCATATGATCGCCTTTCAGGTTTATTCAAAGGGCTGGCCTGACTGCCCATAGATTCCTGGTTTCTTTTTGATGGTCTTTCAGACAAAATCAAAGTATGAAGCTTCACACAGACCTTAAAAGATTTTAAAAGGAATTTATTTTCCCAGCATGGAAAAAACGAATAGCTAGACGCGTTTCGCGCAAAGCGCTTCCTCAGTAGCATAAAATGAAAGTATATTGTACACACAGTGGTAAATCATATATATAGGCAACCTTTAATTGATCCAAATCCTTTGTATCGCCCTTTATTTCCGGTTTCCTTTCATTAAGATGTGCTGGGTTATCCTAGCTCTACTTCCGGTTTTTCTCTTTCCGGCTGCAGCCCCAGCTCAGCTCCACTTCCG
Source organism: Leptobrachium leishanense (assembly GCA_009667805.1). NCBI lineage: Eukaryota > Metazoa > Chordata > Amphibia > Anura > Megophryidae > Leptobrachium > Leptobrachium leishanense. The sequence continues at coordinate 235,728,161 of CM019065.1, read as the reverse complement.
GTCTGCACAATGAGCCATCTCAGCTCCACTTCCAGTTTCCGGAAACGGCTGCGGACCACAACTTAGCTCCACCTCCGGATCCTCTTCAGCAGTTCACAGGGAACCCTCTCATTTTCACTACATCCATATATACTGTCCCAAAGGGTGAACTCCTCCATTGGTGTCCCAATTTTCATTGTAAACAACAATGGTCAGCAATGCAGCATAAAGGAAATTTATGCAACCTTTAAAATGTTTTTTTTTTTTTTTTATATGTTTCGATTTTAATGTTTTAAGAGGAGCGCTGTTCTTTCTTCTTTTTTAACTGTTTTCTGAACTGTTTCTTGTGGTGAAGGGAACACCATATCCCGAAAGAATTAGTAGCAATCCTATTTTTATTCAGAGCGCCATTTAAGACATCCTTTTGTATCTTTAAATTTTGGTCCTCCTTTTTTCCCTTCTGGTTGTTGGCTGCTAGAATGTCTCTTTTGGATTATAAAAATAATATTGGTCTAAATATTGATGAGATTTTTGGTGATACATTACTTGAGAAAGTTAACGTACAGACACCAAATGCTCAGGATTTGGCTCAGTCTTTGGAGAAAATCTTCATAAAAGAAATTAAATTTAAATGGGAGGTGATTACCCTAAAGAAATATATAAAGAGAAAATTTCTCCACGTGGCCTAAGATTTTTTAAGATGCCTTCTTCGGACAGAGATAATAATGTGTTTATGGAGGGGTGGATCCAGATGATGGAGGATTTTGCGGTTAAAACTATGGATTATATTATCCAATATAGAAGTGAAGCCCTCCAGGTTTTGGACTTAAAAATACAAACCTTGATAGAGGAGCTTAAATCTAATACAGATGAAATACATTTTGAAGAGCTGTCTCAAGAACTAAAGACTAATTTAGAAAATAACACAGGATGTGATAGAAATAAAAAAGAAAAAATATTTAAGGGATATTGAAGATTACAGAAATAATACAATTAAACAAAAATATACCCTTATTCCTAACTCCACTATAATAAAGGGGCAACGGAATTATTACTCCACACAACAAAACTATAAAAGTAGATATAACTATAATAACTTCCATCCCTCATCTCAAAGGAATAATAGAAGATTTGATAACTCCACCCCTGAGGGGAATCCAAATTTTACCCCTATTCGGAGTCGGGTTCAGACCAATATTAATGAACAAAGAAAGAATCAACCCATTTATAAAAAGTCTGATAAAAAAGACAAGGTAACTTTCGGCTGTCCTTTGGAACAGACACCCGAAATCTTACCAATGAGGAAAAGGAGGGAGGGTCCTTGCAGTACTGTTTTTTTGGAAGAAATCAGTACTGAAAATCATGTGGGGGTAACTGATAAAAATAGAAGTAAACATCAACGAGAGGAGAAGGTTTTAGAAGAGCCTCCTAATTTGTCAGAGAGCGAAGTAGACCCTCGAGAATCTATGAGAGAATCCCCCTATGTGGAAGAGAGCCTGGATGGTATAACGGTATGTGGGATCCCGGCTCTAGCTATTCAAGATGAAAGTTTTGGGTCAGCTTTAAGTCCTTCAGAATATGCCTGGAAGTCCCCATGGAATAAAGGGAGATCACCTTCAAAAGATTCTCCCATTCACACCAAAGGCTTACCACATAAACCAGAAAACCGAAAGGATTCTTTTTTAAAGTTCCGCCCAATAATCACAAAACAGTTGAAACTTACGAACATGCCCCTAGAACCGACCGTAAAAATTTTAGGTCAGTCAGGTATAACCACACGAAAAAGGGGGTTAGAAAAAATAAACGAGGGGTTAGGGGGGGAGGTCCTGTAAAGAAAGGAAAGAAATAAGGAAAATCAATAAAACGTCCAAACGAGAGGTAGTTTCCGGTTTGAGTAAAGGTGTTTTCAATCTGAGCAGTCGAATATTAACTAAAGATGAGATTGGCGCTTTAAATAAAGGTTTAAAATTCGCCCCTAGCACTAAGATTGATAAATTCCATATGTTTATTGATCTAAAGAAATTTCAGAGAAAGATGTGTCTTAAAAATTTTTTCCTTAAAAATCCTATTGAAAGGACAGTAACTCACTCACAGTTTGTCCATTCGGGCCTAAAAGAGGGTTCCTCGTTTTTTCCGAGAAATATGATCTCGGAAGAAATGAGGATTTTTGAATATATGGTGATGGCAGATGTAAATAAGATCTATACACAAAAATTACAACCTAATCTTACTAAGGAGGAAAGAAAAGCTCTGCTAACTCTTAAAAACGATTCGGATATCGTGATTAAACCCGCAGATAAGGGGGGTGGTATAGTTGTGATGAATAAAGAAGCTTACAATCAAGAAGCCTTACGACAATTAAATGATGGGATTACATATCGGCCTTTGCCATCTAATCCCACTCAAATCGTAAAAGCAGAACTACTAGACCTACTCTCTAAAGGAAGTGATGCAGGAATTCTCAATGAACATGAACTGAAATATCTCAATCCATCTCATCCTAAAATCCCAGTCTTCTATCTTCTGCCTAAGGTGCATAAAGACCCAGTTCAACCTCCCGGTAGACCCATAATTTCAGGTATTCAGTCAGTTACGAGTTGTTTATCGGAATATTTAGATATCCTCTTGCAGCCAATGGTTAAACTAACTACCTCGTATCTAAAAGATACAATGAATTTACTGCAAATTCTGGATGGTTTCCAATGGGAATCAGATTACCTTCTGGTGACATGTGACGTACAGTCACTATACAGTATTATCCCACATGATAGGGGATGTGATGCAGTATACTACCATTTAAACAAACATCAATTATACCCTGAGGAACAATCAGAATTCATTTTGGAAGGAATTCGGTTTATCCTCCAGAACAATTATTTTTCTTTTAATAATCAGTTTTATTTGCAATGTACGGGTACTACTATGGGAACCCGCTTCGCGCCCAGCTATGCTAACCTTTTTATGGCCCACTGGGAATCTCAGTGGGCCGGTGGTTTTGTGTGGCTGGGCGCGAGGCCTGGTTCTCTATAGGAGATATATAGACGATTTATTTTTTATCTGGAAGGGAGACGAAAGAAGTTTAAGGGATTTTCATGATACACTGAATCAGAATAGTTGGGGAATCAAATTGGACCTCCAGTTCAGTAAGGATGAGATCCATTTTCTTGATCTCACACTGTATGTTGAAGAAGGCATTTTAAAGTCAAAACTTATTTTAAACCGGTAGATGTAAATAATTATATTGATTCTACGAGTTGTCATGCTGCGGCATGGCTTAAAAGTGTTCCAAAGAGCCAATTCACGAGACTGAGGAGAAACTGTACAGAAGAAAAGGTCTTTGAAGTCTAAGCGCATAAAATGTTGGATGATTTTCGACAAAAAGGATACAAGGAGGAAGGTCTACTTGACACGCTGAAAAATATTCAAGGGAGGGATAGAAAAACTTTAATCCAGTATAAACCGAAAAAAGGAAAAGACAACTTCTTTGATTCTACTGTCCCACTGATTTATGATTTTAATAGTCAGACTCGAGCCATCAACGCGTCAATCAAAAAGTACTGGCACATACTTAAAAGAGACCCAATACTCCAGACAATTTTGGAAGATAGACCAAAGATCATTAATAGAGGGGCTCGAACAGTGAAACAGCAAATTATTAGAAGTAACATTTGCCCGAATAAAGATATTACAAGGGGTTTTGAGGTGATGCAGCTTAAAGAAGGTTTTTATCGATGTGGTTCCTGCTTAGCGTGTAAGAAACTAAAATTGGGTAAGAAGTTTATTCCCTTTTTTGAATGTAAGGACAAGTATAAGATCAAACAGATTGTCTCCTGCCATTCAAGTAATATTATTTATGCTCTTGTATGTCCGTGTCAAAAAATTTATATTGGTAGGACCACAAGGCCATTATATGTCAGGATACTGGAGCATATAAGAAATATTCAACGAGGTTTCGAAAAACACTCAGTGTCCTCACACTTTTTATCTATGCATAATAGCTCATTGGAAGGTCTCCAATTTTTTGCCCTGCGCAGAGTTGAGAGAGATTGGAGAGGGGAGGATTTCATAAAGAAGATAAATCAGGAAGAAATGAAACTTATTTTCCGCTTTGATACGCTTATCCCGAAAGGTCTCAATAAAGATTTTGAGATTTGCCATTTTTTATGAATTTTTATATGTTTTATATGGTTGTGTAAGATTTTATACAGTTATCCAATCTTATAGGAATGCATTTGCTGTATTTTAATTACAAAGTATGTAATGTATTTTTTAGGGATTTTTATTTTTTATTTTTCATTTTTAACTTTAAAGCATGTAATGATATTTTTGAGAAATTTTACTCTTATTTTCTCTTTGGGGATTTTTTTCCCTTTCCTTTATGCTGCATTGCTGACCATTGTTGTTTACAATGAAAATTGGGACACCAATGGAGGAGTTCACCCTTTGGGACAGTATATATGGATGTAGTGAAAATGAGAGGGTTCCCTGTGAACTGCTGAAGAGGATCCGGAGGTGGAGCTAAGTTGTGGTCCGCAGCCGTTTCCGGAAACCGGAAGTGGAGCTGAGATGGCTCATTGTGCAGACCGGAAGTGGAGCTGAGCTAGGGCTGCAGCCGGAAAGAGAAAAAACCGGAAGTAGAGCTAGGATAACCCAGCACATCTTAATGAAAGGAAACCGGAAGTAAAGGCGATACAAAGGATTTGGATCAATTAAAGGTTGCCTATATATATGATTTACCACTGTGTGTACTATATACTTTCATTTTATGCTACTGAGGAAGCGCTTTGCGCGAAACGCGTCTAGCTATTCGTTTTTTCCATGCTGGGAAAATAAATTCCTTTTAAAATCTTTTAAGGTCTGTGTGAAGCTTCATACTTTGATTTTGTCTGAAAGACCATCAAAAAGAAACCAGGAATCTATGGGCAGTCAGGCCAGCCCAGCCCTTTGAATAAACCTGAAAGGCGATCATATGAGAGCTTGCAGCTCTCGTAAAGCGTGAGTGTATATTCACCTGTTTAAAATGTTTGCAGACATTTGTTAACTATATTATACTATGTACTGTATTTTTTCCTTTTGAGGTACACACACGGGAGTTCCTCTACGTCTACCTGCGGTGTTGAAATCGGTGAATTATTGTTATAATACATAACATCTACCTATTATCCTGAAAAAGGTATATAAGTGGCACCCATTTTAAAGGTTGTTTTTTTTTTTTTTTTTTTTTTATGTTTCGATTTTAATGTTTTAAGAGGAGCGCTGTTCTTTCTTCTTTTTTATCTGTTTTCCGATAATGTGAACAATGATGCTGCACTAACGATTTTTGTATGCGGTGCGTTTGTTAAAAATCGTGTAATTTTCCACAAAAAAAATGTAACGAGACCCCATCTCTAATTTTTTTAACAAGTGCACCCCATACAAAATATAATCGCAATTGCTCGCATGTTAAAATGTGAAAAAAAAACACTTTACACATTGTAAATTATTGAAAATACATATTTTATTGCATTTTTTGTTATAATATACAGACAGGTCATGACGTATACATATAATAATGACATATTATGAATCTACCGAGTCTGACGGAAAGAACGATATATAATATGTCTGGGTCATATACTAAAATAAGCCTTCAAAACACGTTTAAACATGATGAGCAAAACCAGTAAAAATGACCTCAGCACAGAGGTGTGAAAAGCCTCAGCAGCGAAAGGGTTAAAACGCGTTTCACAGCTCAGGTGACGGCTTCATCAGTCAGTCCATGACTCCATAGGACTCCAAGGCACCATACAAAGAATCCTAGCACCCCCAGAAGGGAAGTCCTGGATCTGCTGGGCCCTGGGACCGATCACCACAGGAACAGAGGAGTAAGCACCAAAAGAAAAGTGGTTTCACAGACCAGCCGCTTGCAGCACGAGGAATAAACCTGCGTAAGTGTGCATCCATCATTCAGACCAATAATATGCAGTGCTTGGCAGTCCTATGAATAATAATAATAATAAAGGTCTGTTACAGGATAGAAAAAAAACACCATTTAAAAAAACAGGAATCAAAAATTTTGCATAAAAACATCCAGTAAAATGCCTAAAAAATTCTAAAAAATAAATAAAATAATGTTTTTTGCTGCAAATGAATAGAATAAACGGTTAAATAAAAAAGAATAGAAATAGTAATTTATTTTTACACTGAAACCTATGGGATTCACCAGTTTAATCCTGTCAAATTAAAACACTGACAGGGTTATTCAGAGAAATGTGAAAACCAGGGGAAATGGCAGGAGCAGAGAAGAATCTAGACCAAATAGCCGATTTGGAAAGTGAAATAAATGGGAGAATTTTTCTGGGTTGGCTACTTTGACCTAGAATTTTCATTTCTCCAGTCATTCTCCAGAGTTTCACCTTTCTTTATAGACCTGTGAAAATCTGGACATTTCACCAACATTTTGGTACTGTTCGATGTTCTCTGAATAGATTAACCATTACTTCTATATGGGGAATTTCACTGCTGTTGAAGGTCGCTGAATTCGTGGTGATCTGAGGCGAATTGTACCGTATTTCGCTGACAATTAGCCAATATTTGGCAAATTGACAGCTTTTTGAATAGCTTAATTGCCACAAAATTACACCGTACGGGGAAATTCACAATTCGGTGCAAATGTCTCCTTTGTGGTTGCCTGGTTTTGTGTATCTTCTTCCTTGGAATGCCCATTTGCTTGTAGGAATCCTACGCTTATATAGTTTTGAAATCATAAATTTCATTGTTACCTAGTTACTTGGGCTGAAAAAAGACACTTGTCCATTGAGTTCAGCCTTTCACACATCACCTACTGCTGTTGATCCAAAAGAAGGCAAAAAACCTAGTCTGAAGCATTCGCCGACTATGCAACATACCGAGTAAAAATTATTTCTTGACCCCAGAATGTCAGTCAGATCTCCCCTTGGATCAAGCAGCTTTTACCCACATTTTAAATATTATAACCCTTAATGTTATTTTTTTGCAGGAAGTCATCCAGTTGTTGTTCAAAAGTCTGTACAGGCTCTAACAGACTCCACCTCAACAGTAAGAATACCACAGCTTTATTGTTCAATACAGGGGTATTCATGTTATAGAAAGGACAGAGCAAAGAGAGGAGGGGGAATTGTTATTTATGTTGAGGAGTCCATAAAGTTCACCCCCTTACAGACTTCTAGCTCCCCCGTCACCTTTGATTTCCTCTCTGGTCTAACTGAGATTCCATTCAGTAAATCGATCATTGTTGCTGGATTCTATCGCCCACCGAGCTCTCCAGTGCACTCCCTCTCTGACATATCTCAAATCCTTAATAACCTACTTGCCCAAAACCAAAAAAGTGAAATGCTGGTCCTCGGCAATTTTAATACAGATTGGCTAAATCCTAAAAACAATAAACACTGCTCACTGTTTAAAACTTTGCAGCTAACTCAATTAATCTCCTCCCCCACTCGCATTAATATGAAAAGCCCTAACCATACCTTGCTGGACTGGATTCTCTCCTCATCTCCTGATAGAATACAGGAGGCAGGTGTTCTCGCTAATAGCTTTAGTGACCATTGCCTAGTGTACTGCGTGCGCAAAATAAAGGCCATGAAATCTCCCCCAAAGGTAATAACCACCAGGTCTTTCAAGAAATTTATTCTTGAATCCTTCCTAAGTGATCTCAAACAGCTCCCCTGGTACAGACTAAACCTAATCCCAGACCTAGACTGTGCAATTGAATACTTTCAGTCTGAGCTCCTGCAAGTCTGGAATTCCCATGCCCCGCTGCGTAATGTGCGAGTAAAAGGGACCCATCTCCCCTGGGTTACAGCTGATCTTACACTAATGTACCAGCTTAGAGATTCACTGTGGTCAAATTTCAAGAGTACTGGTTCCATGAACGATCACTACGAATACCGAAAATGCCCGAATGAATGCACAAAACAAACAAAAATGGCTAAAGCCCATTACTTCAATGAAAATCTAAACAATAACATATCAAACCCTAGAAACTTTTGGAGAACCATAAGTAACATACAAGCACCCCCAGTCCACTCCCAGTCGGCTACTGTAAAGTAAACAACCAAACCCTGCAACACCCCCTAGATGTAGCAAATGCCTTTAATGGTTATTTTGTTGGATGCGCCACCACTTTGATTGCCAAGCTAGGAAATGACATGCAATCAGAAAGGCCTCATGCAGGTCAGGCCCCTCCAACTGTGCAAAGTCCCTGTATCAGACAGGAATTCAGTTTTAGACCAGTGCCTGTCAGTGTCGTTACTAAACTTCTACGTAAGCAAAAAATGAAATACCAGTCTGGACCTGATCAAATACCAGCAATGCTGCTGAAAATCAGTGCACTGGCAATTGCAAATCCTGTCGCAACCCTAATCAATGAATCACTGGTAACTGGATACATACCCAAACTCTGGAAGACTGCGAGAGTGATACCTATCCATAAAAGTGGTGACAGTACTTTGGTATCCAACTACCGTTCGATAGCATTGCTCCCTGTAATGTCAAAAATTTTGGAAAAATGCGTCTACACACAATTACGTGATTATTATCAATATTGGAACTACTTAACTCCAGATCAATTCCGGCTTTCGTCCAAATCACTCAACTACAACCACCCTTTTAAAAGTCTGCAATGATATCCAAGCTGGGATGGAACAAGGAAACCTAACTGGAGCCATCTTCCTTGATTTTGCCAAGGCCTTTGACACAGTAGACCATGGCATCTTGTTAGAAAACCTTAAAAACTCTGGCATTGGTGATCGCACGCTAACCTGGTTTCAATCATATGTATCTGACCGATCACGATATGTGTCCATTTCTGGCAGCTCCTCCCTCCCCCTCCCTGTCACTTGCGGTGTACCCCAAGGCTCAATACTAGGCCCCCTGCTATTCAGAATATTCATAAATGATCTGCCCAACGTCTGCAAAGCCTCAACTGTACATATGTATGCAGACGACACCGTAATCTATACCAGCAAACCAAATCTCCCGCAGCTGGAGGCCGTGCTGCAAGAACAATTCACAGAGGTAGAAAAGTGGATCAAACACAACAAACTTTTTTAAATAATGACAAAACTGTAACGATGCTCTTTGGAACAAAACCTAAACTACACAAATTGCAAAATCCCCATCTATGTGTTGGGACAAAATCAAATGGCACGCTGACCACAGTCACTTCTCTCAAATATCTAGGTATGTGGTTGGACCCTAATCTATCCTTTGGCCCCCACATCGAAAAACTTTCATCTAAACTTTACCCCAAACTAGGTGCCCTGTACAGAAACAAATCCTGCCTGAGCCCCGCGGTAAGAAAGCAGATTGTACAACAAATGCTTATGCCGGCTATTGAATACGGAGATGTAGTGTATGCAGCCGCCCCGCAAACACACCTTCAGAAACTTACTACATTGTATAACTCCTTCTGCCGCTTTGCATTACAATGTAACTACATGATCCACCATTGTGACATGTTAAAAGAGCTAAACTGGCCATCGCTGGAGTCTAAACGCACACTTCACCTTTCCAGCCTGGTGTTTAAGAGCTTTTCTGGGAAGCTGCCACCCTATCTGAATAGACTGCTTCCCCCAGCAGCTCCCTCATCCTATAATCTCTGATCCAGGACCAGCACCTTACTTGCAATACCACAATACAAAAAGACAGTGGCTCGGTCCTCATTTTCCTAAAGAGCACCACAATTATGGAATAACCTCCCAGACACCATCAAATCTTCCCCCAGTCTTAAGTCACTCAAGAGCTCCTTACTAACATACCTCAATACAGAATGCATCTGTAAACATGTAACATAATGACTATTTCCTACATATTTATTTTCTGTTAATCTGTATATTTTTTTTTTTTAATATCTTGCATTGTATTACTTTGTATTTCTGTAACTGTAACACTTCAATGTTCTTGAACCCAGGACATACTTGAAAACGAGAGAAATCTCAATGTATCCATCCTGGTAAAATCCTTTATAAAAAAATAAATAAATTGTTCTCTCTGTAAAAAAAAAGGAAAACTCTTCCTGTGCTCCATTCTTAATTTCCTTTCGTCCAGTCTAAATGGGTGACAATGTATCCTGTTTATAGTCCTATTAATGAATAGGTTTCCAGACAATGGTTTGTAATGGCCCCGTATATATTCTCCACCTCCTCAATCTGCGTGTCGGGTTTTTCCGATGGCTGCTCTGCGCTGTGATCGGCAGCTAGTTGGGTTTCCCTGGCGTGTTCGGCGGTTTTAATCCAGATGTTTTTGCGGGTTTCGGTGAGCGTTCGCCGGGTTTTGCAGTGAGGGTTTGGCGGGTTTGCAGCTGCTTTTCCCTGCACTACGACGGCCCTGTGGTGCTTGCTGAATACACCGCAGGGTCGCCGAAATAGGATTGCTGAATCACACCGAATTGAAGAGAACGAAAAGTCCCCGAACGTACTGTGACTTTTCGATTCTCTTTGAATAGCCCTGTATGATTATTCCCAAAACCTTCTCCTGCTTTGATTTCCCTAACTCAGCACCATTTACAGTATACGTCGCTTGTGTTTCTCACTCCAAAGTGCATAACCTTGCATTTATCTACATTAACCTGTTCACCATTGAGTACATGCTCAGCGCGTCGTCGGGATTACTTCCCATGTAGGAGGAGCTGAGCGCATCCTGTCTTCACTGCCACGATCAGACGATATTTCAGATAGGGCCAGTGCAGGTGTCGTTGAGAATGCCCGAGTTTGGCCTTTACAATGATACTAAACGTGACTATGTGAAATGTAAAAATAAAAAATATGACCATATAGAATGTAAAAATATAAAAAATAAAAAAAAAATTACTTTTTTTTCTTCAAGGCGGCTCCATTGTCCACTTTTCACTTATAAAGCGAGCGATGTGGTAGCATTTGCTCACCTTCTCATTTCCCATGGTGGCAGCAAGTATGTAGCGGATGTCACAATGGTTTTTATACACTGTTTCAGAAAAAATGTAAGCCGCCATACAACGGCATGGAGAAGCGGGAGTACTTGGAACCCCAGTGTCTCTATTTTATACATGCGTACCACTACATCAACTACGGTGTCATTGGAAAGGTGGAGCACACTGTGTTAGCTGAGCCATTCCATCCCATTTGTCCTTCGTGTCCTGAGCCCTGTGAGGCCATAGATCTGCCGGTAGAATCCAGAGAGGAGATCCAGCCTGAGGGTCCTGGAGTGAACAGCCTTCATTTCTACTATAGCCAATTCATTGCTATACCTACTGTTTCCAGCCCTTTTATCCTGATCTGGTGGTCCAACAAGTGCATCCTGTGGTCCTAACGCTTCAGCGGGTCCGCTCTACGAGTATAGTCTAGTGCAGGGGTCAGCAACCTTGACTCCCTGATGTTTTGGGAAATACATTTCCCATGTGACTCAGCTCAGTCAGCCTAATGGGTGACTGAGCATCATGGGAGATGTAGTTCTCAAAACATCAGGGAGCCATGGTTACTGACCCCTGGTCTAGTGGCACCAATGATAGCAGGACAGATGAGTATTACTGATATGTCTATTGATTTCTAATTATCCTGTGATAATTTAGGCACGGACATATCTTTTTTCCTCTGCCTACAATACGGCTCTATGTCGTTTTTGTTTTATATTGTAGCGTGATTTCCACATTATTATTGTTGATATTTGTATGTGTGGTGGATGAAGATCAGAGGAGCTATCATTTGGTGATTACTCTTAGATACGTATTATTTATTATATAAACATATATATTTCCTGGCACCCTTGAATATATATTTTATTTGTGAGAAGTTCCTCTTTGATATATACCAATGAAATGTAAGCATTCAAAATTTCTGACTTTCTTTACCTTCATTTATTAAAGCCCCCTAACTCTTTCAGTGAGCCTACACTTTTTCTCTTCGAGTTCTTTATGTACTTAAAGAATCTTTTTGGCTAATGTCAGACAAACGCAGTCTGAGCGCACTCTGCGTGCGTGCATAATGGACGGACGTACTGATGGAAGATACTGTAGACACCACACAGTCCGATATTTTTTTGACGGATGTAGAAAAAAAAGGGAAATATGGGAATCAAAATTAATTAAAATTAAATGACAGGTACAGTCTGACGCCATGTCATCACGCACACAGGCCGGTAGACGGATGTGGCGCACTCTGGGCGTCCGTTGTAGCGCTTTTACGTCGAGGCCTAAATGGCGTCCGTTGCCGAAGTGCGCACCTACTTCGTGTGTTGGTCTTTATTGATCACAAATAAACCCTGTGAGACCTGAGCGGCCCCACTGTAGAGCAGGCCACTAGTGCTGCTGCTCGTTCTCAGGACCCTCAGAAACCTCTTTTTTCTCACTATAAATATACAGGGTAATCCAGACATGGACCCCTTGCTCGAGGTGCCTAGATGGGTGTCAGCTACACCCTCCTGACGAGGCCTAACAAGGTCGAAACGATCGTCAGGGGTTGCTGCACCTCTTGTGCAGGGATGAAGTCCTTGGCAATCAGTACTGGTCACCCTTTTTGTGTGAGAGCAGGCTGATTTGCATATGGAGCATTCGTCCCTGTAATGGCACAATCAAGCAAAAACCCTTTGAGACCTGAGCGGGCCCCACCGTAGAGCAGGTCACTAGTGCGGCTGCTCGTCCTCAGGACCCTCACAAAACCCTTTTTTCTAAAGATGAGAATCAAAATTAATTAAAATTAAATGACAGGTACAGTCAGCCAGATCAAAAAAACTTCTGAGCGTCAACGCGATGGACGTCGCAAATGCACTGCATCTGACGTCGCATCATCACCCACACAGGCCGCTACGCGGACGCGGCACACTCTGGGCGTCCGTCGTAACACTTTTACAACGAGGCCTAAATGGCGTCCATTGCCACTTGCGGGGTGCGTGCGCACTTCAGTGCGCACGTACTTCGTGTGTTGGTCTCTATTGATCACAAATCAATGCTACGTCGGACGTTAAACTGTTTGGCCGCACGGACTTGATCACTGCGTTCATCTGACGCTAGCCTTAGGGCTGGTCTTGCTCTCTTTGGCTCTTTTTCATTTTATAATTTTGACCATCAAATCGCTTTTCATGTGTGCCTGTGTGCGTGTAGATGTGTGACTGTGTGTGTGGATGAGTGGCGGTGTTTGTGGATTTGTGAATGTCTATGTGGATGATTGACTGTGTGGATGGATTTGTGACAGTGTGTGTGTGTGATATATGACTGTGTGTGTAGATGAGTGACTGTGTGGAGTGTGTGTGTGTATGCGAGACTGTGTGGATGAGTGACTGTGTGTGTGTGTGTGTGCGGATGTGTGACTGTGTGTGTGTATATGGATGTGAGATAGAGTGGCAGGGTGAATGTGTGAGTTCTGTGATACACTCATACACATTGCAAATTACTGTGAGTTTTATTGTTGTGGCGCTTTATAAGCTGATTGCTGACAAGAAGTGTAATACGTCCCATTAGCTAAATGTAAACAGTAAGAAGGTTATTCAGAGAAAGGTGAAAACCAGGAGAATGACTGTATAAGTGAAAATTCTAGCTCTATTGAAAGCTACAGTTGTTAGCTCCAGCAAGGCTAAATTTTAACCTCTCGGCCCCTCTACCCCTTCTACTAGGCAGTGGCATAAGTAGCAGGGCTGTCAAAAATAATCGTGTAATCGATGCATTGTTGCAAATGAGAAGATTAAACGGCTGAATCAAATATTAATAAAAAATAAGATATATTTTTACATTGAATCTTATGGGATTCGCCTGTTTAAACCTGTCAAACGGATTTACCGAAAATCTGGGCATTTCGCCAGCATTTCAGTGCAGTACAGCATTCTCTGAACAGATCAACCATTAGAGGAAGGGAGTATATTTAAACGGAAACAAAGAAGCAAAATAAGAGGACATAGTCTTAGATTAGAGGGGCAAAGGTTTAAAAGTAACATCAGGAAGCATTATTTTACTGAGAGGGTGGTGGATACATGGAACAGCCTTCCAGTTGAAGTGGTAGAGGCCAAAACAGTAATTGAATTTAAGCAGGCATGGGATAGGCATAAGGCTATCCTAAACAAAAGATAAATCCAGGTTAAGTATCCATGTAATTGGGCAGACTAGATGGGCCGAAAGGTTCTTATCTGCCGACATTTTTCTATGTTTCTATTACTTACTTACTCTATGGGGATTTCACTGCTGCCGAAGGTTGTCAGACTGCGGCAAACTGCAAGGTATTTCGCTGGCAATTTGCCAATATTTGGCAAACTGACAGCTTTCTGAATAAACGAACTGCCACGAAATTGCACCATACGATGAAATTAATTCAACGTCCGTTGCAATTCAGTGACAAGTATGGCCCTTATTTTATAACCCTTTAACATTTTGATGAAACAATGTGTAATAAAGCATTGTGCCATCCCCTCCACACTTGCTGCTGTTATGGGAAATGAGAAGGTAGTGCAGCAATATTTCTATTATATCTGTTATGTCGTATTTTTAGTGTATGCTATTGTCTCTAGTTCCCCCATCTTGTTATTAAGGCTTCTTGAATTAAAAAGGATACATTTAATATTGTCACTGCCCACTTGTAGGGATGGGCTGGCGGTTCGATCCGAACATGAGTTCGAATCGAACATTGCCCGTTCGGCCGTTCGGCAAACATCGAACAATTCCGCGTGTTCGCCGCGTGTTCGCCCACAATGCACCACAATGGACCACAATGCACTTTTCCACTGCCCTGAAGCTCGTATTTGGCTACAGCCTTGCACCTGACTACAGGTCAGGTGCAAGACTATGCCAATCAGGGTTCAGAGTCCTGATTGGGCAAAGTCCTGCAGCACACTATATAAGGCTTCCCCGCAGCCCCAGGATGTGTTTTTTTTTGCAGGAGTGAGAGGAGATTGTTCCTTCAGTGTGTCTCACAGACGTCTAGCAGATTTCTGTGAAGTGTAATCTGTATCTTCTCACTGCCAGCTATTGGGGTCTCACTTTCTTCTAGCAGATAATTATCTGGGAATTGTAATCTGTGTCTTCTCACTGACAGCTGTTGGGGTCTCACTTTGTTCTAGCAAATAATTATCTGGGAATTGTAATCTGTGTCTTCTCACTGACAGCTATTGGGGTCTCACAGACTTCTAGAAGATATCTGTGAATTGTAATCTGTCTTCTTACTGCCAGCTATTGGGGTCTCACAGACGTCTAGCAGATATCTGGGAATTGTAATCTGTGTCTTCTCACTGCCAGCTACTGCCAGGCTATCAGGCTGTATCACTGATTTATAGCATTGTTCTGCAAAATAAGTATATCTTTAATCTAATTCTAGATACCATACAATAACACAGTTTAATCAAGTTCATCTGTTTATCTATTCAGAGTAGAATCTGGGTATTGCCAGCTATCAGCCAGGCTGTATCACTGACGTATAGCATTGTTCTGCAAAATCTGTATATCTTTATCTTTAATCTAATTCTAGATACCATACATTAACACAGTTTAATCAGAGTTCATCTGTTTATCTATTCAGAGTAGAATCTGGGTGTTGCCAGCTATCAGCCAGGCTGTATCACTGAAGTATAGCATTGTTCTGCAAAATCTGTATATCTTTAATCTATATATCACTCACCATGTCAAAAAGACCAAAAAGGACAGGCAGACGCTCCCAGACACAGATAAGAGTGCAAGCAGCCTCTGTGTCGGAAGGCTGTGCCCCTGGTCGTCGTGGACGTGGTGCATCCTCTGCAGGGGCACGCTTGTCCTTGTTTCTAACTGGTGCTGGCCATCTTAAGCAGCAGCAACATACCGAGGATTTGCAGGATTGCTAACCAGGCCATCCTCATCCTCCGAGTCCACTGCCAGCCAGGCTTGTAGTGGTTTACAGTCCACCTCAGCTGCCAAAACATCTAATTCAGCCTCCATGTCCACAGCTACTCCTGCCGTAGCCTCACTATCATACACAGAGGAGTCAGCTGAATTGTTTGACTACAGTGACAGTAACGTGCTGCTTGAGGATGTGCAGCAACTCCAGTGCTCTGATTCAAACTCTGAGGTTGAGGAAGGGAGTATAATCAGCCTAGAGGGAGGGGGTGCCAGTGACACACAAAGAACTGGCACTCATGTTCCCCCAGCAGCTGCAGCATATTGCGAGGTTGGCTCCAGTGACGAAGAGATAGGGGGTGATGACAATGATGATGAGGTCACTGACTCCACCTGGGTGCCTGATCGAACAGAGTAGTCAAGGGAGGAGGCACAACAAAAATGAGGCAGAACATCCTCTATGAGCAACCGTAGCCAGTCCAAGGCATCAGATGTCAGAGCTGCTCAGGTGCAGAGCGCTGTTGTCTCGCAGCACATGTCCAGGATCTCTGTTGTCTGGGAATTCTTCATGACATGTGCAGCAGACTGCAGCGTTGCTATTTGTAAGTGTAGCGCTGCTTTAAAATTAACTCTGGTTCTGTGAAATGTTGCCTTATACCACTGGAGGGAGCCAGAGTATTATGTATGATAAGAGACTATGCTGGACTAAACACTACATTTCCCAGAAACCCCTGGGAGAGGGGAAGAAAGTGAGCTCTCTGGCAGGAGGAAGTGAGGAGCCGGATGGCCAGCGTGGCAGAACGGAGCGGGCAGCGAGAGAGAGCAGTCGCAGGTGACACTTCTGGGATCCTGGCAGAGTTGGAGCGCAGAGAGACAGCGGCATCCATTTTGCAGTGATCAGAGGGAGAGAGAGTGTGCATCGACCGGTTGCGTATTCCGCTGAGCTGTTCGGACAAAGTGCGGTTTGAGAGAAGGAGGACCTTGTGTGAGGTGAGGCTGTAAACCGGAGCGGAGTGCTGGTGTCCTGTGTGTTTGTGTTTCCGGCGGAGGAGAATCAGATCGGGAGTGCAGGCGTTAACAGCATCGGACTCCAAGTGGCAGCGAGGACAGATCCTCTTGGTAGAAGATCCTTTTTCTCCAGCGTTCATCGATCCAGGGCAAGCGGTTACACCGAATAAACACTTGTTTATTTGTTTCCTTAAGGGCCCCAACGGATGACTAGTTGAAGATTGCTCTTTTCATTCACTGGCCAGTTAAACACAGTACCCGGGTACCCTAGACACACGCACATACATATTTTGAGCCATTTTACGGGATTTATACTCCAGTACAGAAGGGGTTAACCATTTCTTTTCCGCCGCGTGTTTTTCCCGCGTTACGAATTCCTGTCATTACCGTACATGTATGCCATATGTCGCTTTATTGGGATCAGTAAAGTATATAATATAGAAAAAACCACAACAGTGCTGATGTATATTGATTTTCCTAGTGTGGTGAGACTATCCTGGGGTTAATTAGCAGCTCCTTCGGGGTGAGCGCTACATAAGCTATGTTGGAAGAGGATCAAGTGTGGGAAAGACATTAGACACTTGGGTACCATGTGCTTGAGGCGACATATGACCACCTGCCACACATCCCGTTGGCACAACACTTTGCATAGGTTCTCCTCTCATCTGTCTCTACCCCCACTATATGTCCTGCCATGTCATTGCCTACAACCTCCACTGACAGGGATGATGCTACAGTAATGGGTGTACCACGTCCTTCCTCTGAATCTGCCAGAATCCCATCAGCTGCAGATTTATGCAGTCAGATTTCGTTGCCCCAGCTGCTGCAGTGGAAGAAAAAATATTGTCCCAACCATCCACATGCACAACGTCTAAATGCCATCTTGGCAAAATTACTCGCATTACAGCTGCTGACTTTCCAGCTGGTGGACTCTGCTTCCTTCCGTGAATTTGCCAAATGTGCTGTACCACAGTGGCAGGTTCCAAAACAACATTTCTTTTCACAGAAGGCCATTCCAGCACTATACCAGCACGTGGAAGACAATGTTACGGAGTCATTGAGAAAGGCAGTCAGCAGCAAGGTGCACATTACTTTAGACACGTGGTCCAGCAAGCATGGACAGGGCCATTACATTTCCTTCATGGCACACTGGGTAACTCTGCTTGCAGCTGAGAGTGATCAAGGACGGGGTTCTGTGCTGGAGCTTGCGCATCCACCACTCCTCCAGAAAGCTGCTGGTATGAGGTCTGTCTGCTCCACCACCTCTTCCTCTTCCTCCTCCTCCTCCTTCAATGTCTCTGGCGAAGTAGCAGTAAAACCGACTCGTGGCAGGGGCTACGCAATGGCTCAAACAAAAAGATGCCATACTGTGCTTGAGCTGGTTTGTTTATGGGACAGGAGCCACAATGGCCCAGAAATTCTGTCAGCTCTGCAGCCAGCTTGAGCTAGGAATGGTCGTCTGTGATAATGGCAGCAACCTTCTCTCCGCCCTACGCCTGGGTAAGTTGACACATGCACCATGCCTAGCACAGGTCCTAAACTTATTGATACAGCGTTTCCTAACCAGGTACCCAGGGCTGGCAGAGCTTCTCAGCCAGACCAGAAAAGTCTGCAGCCACTTCAGACGGTCATTCCCAGCAAGTGTTCGCTTGGCAGAAATTCAAAGAGAATTCTACCTTTCTACAAACCGCCTGATCTGTGACATGCCCTCCAGGTGGAACTCGACATTGGCAATGCTGCAGCGTCTGCACAAGCAGCAGAGGGCCATCAATGAGTACCTGTGTGAGTATGGCACAAGGACAGGTTCAGTTCAACTTGTTCCCCCCCCGCAGTGGCTGATGATCAAGGATGCATGCACTGTACAGTCACCATTTGAGGAGGCAACACAGTGCATGTATCAGTGACACAATTCCTTTAGTTTTCCTGCTGGAGCACACTCTGCAGGGAATTATAGATGTGGCACTAGAGGCAGAGCAGCGGGAGGAAGAGGAGGACTTCCCTAGCTCTCAAGGCCCCAGTATTTATGCAGACAGCATTCCTGCGGGTCCTTAGATCAGACAGGAGGAGGATGAGGAGGATGAAGAGGAGGAGGAATATTTAAGTTGTGGGGGTATTGAAGGTGGGGTTCCTCAAGGGAGGGTTTTGTGTTCCCAGAAACCCAAGGACTAGTACGTGGCTTGGAGGAGGTAGTGCACGAAACGGTCATCCTCAGCGACCAGGAACACTCTGAAGCTAATGCCACCTCCAACCTACGCTGCACGGGCTCCCTTATACTGCAAAGCCTGCTAAAGGACCCCAGGATTTGTGCTATCAAGGAGAGGGATCATTACTGGTTGGCAACCCTTCTTGATCACGATACAAGGGTAAGGTTGCAGAGCTCATCCTGCCGTCACAGAGGGAGCACAGGATGAAAGAACTTGAGGACGCTCTAAAGCGACACTTGTGTAACACCCGTCGAGACACTGGTAGGTTAGCAACTGATGACACAGGTGCTTCTGAGGCTGCTATTTATCAGAGGAAGAGCGGTGAAGGGGGCCGCTTGACTGATGGCTTTTCCAATTTTTTTAGTCCACGACGCCCAGGGACGTCAAATGTAGGCACCCATTGCCAGCGTCTTCACCATATGGTGCAGGACTATCTAGGGGCAAGGGCAGACCTGGATACCTTTACAGCAGATGATCCACTGGCTTACTGGGTGTTGAGATTGGATCACTGGCCAGAACTTAGCCAATATGCTATGGAGCTACTAGGTTGCCCTTCATCCATCGTGTTTTCTGAAAGGACATTCAGCGCCGCTGGAGGTTTTGTCACAGACAAAAGAGTGCGTCGGTCCACCGACTCTGTAGACCGGCTGACATTTATAAAAATGAATCAGTCCTGGATCAGCAGCTATCACTCCCCTGATGCTGATGTAACTGAATAGATCGGGGATCTCTTCTGCATTCCCAAAACCTCCACCACTGCACTCTTCCACAATACCTCAGAGGGGTTACGGTGTGAAGGCACTAGCTGGCAACAAAGGCCCAATATTTGGGTGCACTGACGCGTGTACCAGATTCATATCATTGTAATATTTGACTGCAGGGTCCACCCCAGCACTCTTCCACAATACCTCAGAGGGGTTACGGTGTGAAGGCACTAGCTGCCACCAAATGCCCAATATTTTGGTGCACTGACGCGTTTACCAGATTCATATCATTTTAATATTTGACGGCAGGGTCCACCCCTGCACTCTTCCACAATACCTCAGAGGGGTTACGGTGTGAAGGCACTAGCTGGCACTAAAGGCCCAATATTTGGGTGCACTGACGCGTGTACCAGATTCATATCATTGTAATATTTGACTGCAGGGTCCACCCCTGCACTCTTCCACAATACCTCAGAGGGGTTACGGTGTGAAGGCACTAGCTGGCACCAAAGGCCCAATATTTGGGTGCACTCACGCGTGTACCAGATTCCAATCATTTTAATATTTGAATGCAGAGTTCACCCCTGCACTCTTCCACAGTACCTCACAGGGGTTACTCTTTTCAGCAGTTGTTTTTGAATAGATTAAAGGAAAAACATTTACCATCATTTGAAAAGACATTTTTTTCTTTTTTCTATAAATGTTTCTATACATCCGACAAATCCGCCACTTCACGGCAGGTTATGGGGCCCTCCTAGGCATGATATTTGAAGGAATTTTTCGTTTTTATTCTTAACCTTTATTTCATGGAAAAATCACTGTTCCTTTAAAAACGTCTTTTTTAAAACTTTTTGTCCTTGTTTCCTGTCCCCCAGGGCACTACCCGGACTCCCATACACCTTTTATGGCAAATATCTTGCATATATGCCCTCTTGCAGGGCATTCTAAAAATCGAACTTCGAGTCCCATTGACTTGCATTGAGTTCGGATCATGTTCGCGTCCGAACTCGAACTTTTGAAATTGTTCGAGTTTGAATGCGAACCGAACACGGGGGTGTTCGGCTCATCCCTACCCACTTGTACTGAATGTAACTTTACAATGCATGCCTCCTCTGTTCTGAGATTACCTATCCTCCCATCTCCAGTCTGAGCTGAATCCCATCCATTTTCTATTCTTCTTCCATTATGTAGGCTTCTGTATCCTTTCCCCCTTCCACTAGTTTAAAATCTCCTCCAACTTTCTAGCCAGCTGTCCCCCAGTACAGAAGACCCATTCTTCCATTCAGGTGCAATACATCATGACTACAGAGCAGGGCCGTCTTTAATATTGACTGGACCCTGGGCAAACATTTTTTTTGGGCCCCCCCCAATTGGAATTTACTCTCCACCCCATCCAAAAAAAAAAAAAACGCGAAAAACCACACATACAGGGTTATTCAAAGAGAATCGAAAAGTCACCACACTTTTGACTTTTTGTTCAATTCAGTGCGATTTGGCGATCCCATTTCGGCGACCCTGCGGTGTATTCAGCAAGCAGCACAGGGCCGCCGTAGTGCAGGGAAAAGCCGCCGCAAACCCGCCGAACACTCACTGCAAAACCAGGCGAATGCACACCAAGACCCGCAAAAACATCTAGATCAACCCCACCGAACACTCACCGCAAAAATCAGCGAACGCACACTGAAACCCGCAAAAACATCTGGAATAACCCCGCCGAACACGCCGGAGAAACCCGAGCAACCGCCGGAAAAAGCCAACACTGTAGACGAATGAAGTGAAAAAAATAAAAAAACAGTAGGCTTGAATGTTTGAAAAGTGAAACGTTGTTTACAAAGAAACTACTGAGCGAAAATGTCTGAAATTTACATATAAAATCCAATGAATGAGAATAAAAAGGCTGTTACAGAAAAAAACATAAAAAAAAAAGGAAAAAAAAATATTTTCGCACAAAAATCCGGAAAAATGCCTATAATATCCTAAAAAAAAAAAAAATCTATAAAGAGACTTTTTGCTGCAGAATAAAATAATCGACTGTTTATTAGATATTGGATTAAAATGGGAATATTTTTAACATTGAAGCCTATGGGATTCGCCTAAATAAACCTGTCGAATGAAACCACCGAATGGTAGGGCAATTCGGCAACTTTTCACTGCTGGTTTGTGTTCTCTGAAGCAGTGCTTCTCTATGGGGATTTCACTGCCCTCGAACAGGCACCGAACAGGCACCGTATGTGCAGGCAATTCGCCAGGATTTGGCGAACTACCTGCTCTCTGAATAGCCGAATGGCCTGGAAAGGTAACCGAACGCTGAATTTCAGCGTTCGGTTACCTTTCATCCACAATTTGGATCTCTTTGAATAACCCTGATAGATTAAATAGTTTTTTACAATTACACATCCTTTATACATGTACTGTAAGGAAAACACAATAACACAATATCTCTGTGTGTCCACATCATATAAGTATTTATACGTACTATTGTATATACATCCTTTGTAAACGTACACATCCTATATACTGTACATGTACACATACACACACATATCATATATACACTTGATATTTACATCACACACACATTTCCACTCCATATATACAGACACATCACACACATGCATCATATATGCACATAATCTACACTCACACAGCATATATACATAATACACACACACAATCCACACATGTATACACAATACACACATATCCACACAGACACATATCCACATACATACATACATATGAACATGTGACATGTGACATCACATACCCAAGCTGGAGGGGTGGTGGAGCAGGGGGTCTTGTAAGCAGAGCCCTGCTTCTTACTGCATGCTTGCTGTATTATTCTTATTATTATTATTCTTTATTTATAAAGCGCCAGCATATTCCGCAGCGCTGTACAATAAGCACAGTATAGACAGGGTTACAATACATTGAACAACATTTGACAAACAGTACAGGAGGAGATGAGGGCCCTATTCCCGTAGGAACTCACAATCTGGGAGGGTTGGGGTTGGAAACAGGAGGAGAGGACTGTAAGGTGAGAGTGATTGATGATTGCGTCAGTGAGTTGGGTGGTAGGCTTCCCTAAATAGGAACGTTTTAAGGGAGCGTTTGAAGGAAGAGAAGTTAGGGGAAAGTCTGACAGTACGAGGAGAGCGTTCCAGAGAGTGGGGGCTGCGCGTGAGAAATCCTGCAGTCTATCATGGGAAGAGGTGATGCGGGGAGAAGCTAGGCGCAGGTCACTGTTTGACCTTAGGGAGCGGGCTGGGGTGTATTTGGTGATTAGTGAGGACAGGTAGTGGGGAGCTGAGTTAGTGAGGGTTTTGTAGGTAAGGATAAGGATTTTGAACTTAATTCTGCAGTGGATGGGGAGCCAGTGAAGGGACTCGCAGAGGGGAGCGGCAGAGACAGAGCGGCGGGTGAGGTGAATTAGTCTGGCGGATGCGTTCAGGATGGATTGTAGGGGGGAGAGGCGGGACAGAGGGAGGCCAGATAAGAGATTATTGCAATAGTCGAGTCGGGAGATTACCAGGGCGTGTATGAGTTGTTTTGTGGCGACAGCGGTAAGAAATGGCCGAATTCTGGAAATATTACGCAGTTGGTATTGGCAGGAGGAGGAAAGAGACTTGATGTGGGGGATGAAGGAAAGAGCAGAGTCAAGTGTAACTCCAAGACAGCGAACTTGGTTTGATGGGGAGATGGTGATACCCTCCACCGTGATAGAGAAGTCAGGAGGTGGGGAGGCATTGGAGGGAGGAATAAGTAGGAGTTCAGTCTTCGACATGTTGATCTTTAGGTGGTGGGAGGCCATCCAGGAGGAGATGCCAGATAAACAGTCACTGACTTTTGAAAGGACAGGGGGAGAGAGATCAGGGGTAGAGAGGTAGATCTGAGTGTCATCAGCGTAGAGGTGGTAATTGAAGCCAAAGCTGTTGATGATTTTGCCCAGGGAGGAGGTGTAGATGGAAAAGAGCAGAGGACCAAGGACAGAGCCTTGAGGTACACCAACAGATAGAGGCAATGAGGAGGAGGAGTTGCTGTAGGCTGTCTCAGGCCAGGCTGGCAGAGCAGAACAGGGCAGGACTGAGCAGAAGCACTGACAGCTTCCTGAATCCTGTCTTCCTGCGCGGGGGAACTGCATGGTGAGGAGGGGGAGGAGCCAAACGCAGCTCCCAAGATGCATCACCTCTCTCCGAGGCCTCACCTCCTCGCTGTGGTCCCATCACCACACAGGGGAGGCAGCCCGACCCGTAACACCACGATTTTTTCTGGCTCAAGCACTCAGGACAGGAGCAGCTGCTTTGGGCCCCATAACACTGACTGGGCCCAGGGCAGCTGCCCCTTTTGCCCTGCGCTAAAGACGGGCCTGCTACAGAGATTTCACATCAGTGTAAAATGAGCCCAGTGCTCTAAAAACCTAAAGCCCTCCTTCCTGCACCAAGACATTATCCACACATTGACCTCTCTAATCTCCCAGTCTTTCCACTGTGACACAGGTAGTACCTCCGAAAATAGTACCTTGGAGGACCTTGTCTTCTGTTTATTACCTAGTTCTGGTAAAGTAAACTGTTTCAGTTGCTAAAATGCGTATTTTACATTACCATATTTAAGAGGACATGCATGCTTTGCTACTGGGCTTTTAAAAACATGCTAAGCCTTTTAAAGTCAGTAGTCTCATTCAGCAGACATAAAAAATCAAGTAAATATGATATTTTTTTCATATTTACCTGCTTTTTCTTCTTGGCATTTTCCACACTGCAGCTCAGGAGACACTTTAAGCTAACCAATCATTGTGTATACTTTGGTATACATAGAAAACTCACTGAGCATATGTGACTGAGTTGCTCCTCCTCCTTCCTACACTGTGAGCTGAGGGGAGGACAGGGCTGAACTTTTACCCCAACCTTCTGCAGAGACAGGGAAGGAAAGAAATCCATACACAAAGTAAGAAACGAGACAGCAGAGAGAGGGACAACAAAGAAAAGCACGGAGACACAGCAAGAAACGGTTAAGAGAGAAAGACAGCAAGATAAAGCAATGAAAGCACAAGAAAAGGTACAGTGAGAGAGAGAGCGCACAAGAGACAGACAGCACAAGAAAGAGTGAGAGGGAGCGACTGTGTGAGGGAGTTTGAGTGAGACAGTGAGTATTTAAAGCATGAAATAGCGCAAGTGAGCATGTCGGTGGGTGAGTGAGTCTGTGTGTGAGAGAGCGTGAGTGTGTGAGCGAGTCAGCGGGTGAATGTGTTTTGCTTTTACAGTTGCATAGATGCTAATATTCAGTTCCTCGGTTTCCCCAGTCTGAGGTCCTGAGCTGCACAGCTTGTTTGTTCATACAGTCAGAGGTATTTATAAAGTGCTAGCAAGTTCTGTAGTGCTGTATAATGTAGGAGTAGGAGAGAGGGGACCTACAATCTAAGAGGAGAGGGGTGACACAATAGGTGAGGGTAATAGCTGAGTATGTGAAGTAGTGTCGTGCATGGCGGCTGTGGGCAAGATGGAACAAGAAATGTAGTTCATGTGAAGCTTTGATGGGTGGAATAGTGGGTGGAGTAGTGGACGGGGAGGAGGCGGGGAATATTCAGGAAGTATGAGCTGAAGAAACACCCCTAGCTGAGGGGCGTCGCCAGAGAGATTGAAATGACAAAGTTTAAAGCAAGAAAATAAACATTTTTTTGCACATTTTTAAACCTTTTATTGACTTAATCTAGTTTATCTATAGGTATAATAGTGTTTAAATGTCAATTTAAAAAATATTTGTAGACATGCATATTAGACATGTGCACAACACAAAATTTAGTTTTCAACTAATGGATTAGTCCTAAAACGCAATTTATTTAGTTGCTAAAGAAATTCGTTTTCAGTTCTTTAGTATGAAAACTAATTTCATTCATCCGAAAACCAGTGGATACAATTACTATTGCAGTGGCTCCTCAGAGGGCTGAGATCGCTGCTTGTTACAGTATTTCTCACTCTCAGCACAATCTGTTAGGCAAAGCTGTTACAGTAACTGACTGCTGATCATCACAGCGCTCAGAGTTTCAGTAAAACTAGTAAATATTTTTATATATAAGAGGTCATAACAATATTATTTCCTTGTTTTACTGAAACGCTGAGCACTGTGCTGAGCAGCAGTCAATTACTGTAACAGCTGAGCCTGATACATTGTACTGAGAGATAATATAACAAGCAGTCGATCTCAGCGCTCACAGCCACTGGATTTAAAGGGCTGAGAAAAAAATGCTCCTCTCTGCATAATGTATAGAACAACCTCCTGCATTAATTAATACCCCTCTCTGTATAATGTATAGAACATCCTCCTGAATCAATTAATGTCCCTCTCTAAAAAGAATATCTTCCTCAATTTATACCTTTCTCTGTATAATGTATTGAACATCCTCCTGCATTAATTAATGCCCCTCTCTGTATAGAAGAGAACATCCTTCTGCATTGGCATGTGGAGGGTGCAGAACTTCGGAATGCAATGCTTATCCAGCACGGGAGAGGAAACTTTTACTTAAACTTTGTATCTCTGTGGTGGAGACAGACAGGATTATAAAAGCAAGGGAGAGGGAAAATATTGTAAATGTAAATCGGTCTGAAAGCTCAGAGAAGAGATGACTGGCGCAATTTTTTTTTATTATAAAATAAAGCACTTTAAATCCAGGGAAAACTTTCAACTAAATCACACTGAAGGCTCATAATGACAGAGTAACTGTGAGAGCTGGATACTAAAAGTATCAGACGTAAAAAAAACTTTATAACAAGCAGCACTGGGAGAGGAGAGGGACTTTATATAAAACGTGTATTATAGATGAGAAAAGGGGGATAGTGCTCCTGGATAATGTAAAATGTATCAGACCTAAGCCCCTATTATGCAGAGCGGGAGGGGAGATAACACATGTTTTATAAAGTCCCTCTCTTCTCCCAGCGCTGCTTATTATAAATGGGTTTTTACAATCCAGCCCTCCTCTCTCATTAGCTTTCAGTGTGATTTATTTGAATGTTTTCCTTCTCCAGCTGCTTTTATCATCTTGTCTGTCTCATAGACATGCAAGGGTTAAGTAAAGGTTTCCTCTCCTGTGCTGGCTGTCTGTTCTGCGAGTGAGTATTCTGGAGCTCTAGCACTGTCAGATTTTCGGGTAGGGGTCGGGAAGGATTACACATACAAACTTTTTCTGTAGCTTTGCGATTTTGCACTCTTCATTGCTGGTCTCCTTCACTCATCAATGTAATATTACAAAAAGGACTGAAACTAAAATTTAATGCATTTTCTTTTAGTTTCTTTCGTTTTTTGGACTGAGCAGTTTTGTATCTCTTGAGTCAAACGAAAACGAAATTATCCCAAAATTCGGACTAAATCGTTTTAGTACTAAAATGAATGCACATGTCTAATGCATATCCCTTTAATAAGGCTTACTTTACTACTATGAACATGTAATGATTTTCTTCAAAGGGACACTCTAGGCATCAAGCCCATTCGACGTAAATGTTATAGTCACGCTTATCTGAGTGTCTGTCAGGACTTGCCACGGGGAAACTGTAGTACTGGAACGATGGGAACCCAAGAGGCAGAGTATACCAGATCGTGAGAGCCACTATACGAAGGGTGAGATGGAATGGTACAACCCTATTCGTGACAGTGGCCGAGACGTCAGGTGTTGATGGGTATGAAGAGATAGGCACGATAATACTGGAGGCTTGACACGGTGAATAATGTGCAGTATATGAAAACAGCATAATATAGTAACAGACCCGTCGGGGGTCGCAGTACTCACGGTAGACGATAGGTATCTCAAGGCATAGAGGGAACGTGAGGTACTGTGGTGTACTGTAGTAGCTGGGGGTCTGCGGCTTGGTGAGACGGCTGTAAGGCTGAAGAGCCAAAGCGGATTGAGGTGCTGGAGGCGCTGTAGTAGGCCGGAGGTCTGAGGCTCGATGAGATGGCTGTAAAGGCTGAAGAGCCAAAGCGGATTGAGGTGCTGGATGCGCTGTAGCAGGCTGGAGGTCTGAGGCTTGGCGAGATGGCTGTAAGGCTGAGGAGCCAAAGCGGATTGAGGTGCTGGATGCGCTGTAGCAGGCCGGAGGTCTGAGGCTTGGCGAGATGGCTGTAAGGCTGAGGAGCCAAAGCGGATTGAGGTGCTGGAGACGCTGTAGCAGGCCGGAGGTCTGAGGCTTGGCGAGATGGCTGTAAGGCTGAGGAGCCAAAGCGGATTGAGGTGCTGGAGACGCTGTAGCAGGCCGGAGGTCTGAGGCTTGGCGAGATGGCTGTAAGGCTGAGGAGCCAAAGCGGATTGAGGTGCTGGAGACGCTGTAGCAGGCCGGAGGTCTGAGGCTTGGCGAGATGGCTGTAAGGCTGAGGAGCCAAAGCGGATTGAGGTGCTGGAGCGCTGTAGCAGGCCGGAGGTCTGAGGCTTGGCGAGATGGCTGTAAGGCTGAGGAGCCAAAGCGGATTGAGGTGCTGGAGACGCTGTAGCAGGCCGGAGGTCTGAGGCTCGGTAAGACGGCTGTAAAGGCTGAAGAGCGGCCACTGTATGACTTGGAGACAATGAAACACAGTCCATGTGCTAGGAATCATACTCAATAATTGGGCATTTACTCACAGTTCTGTAGCCTCTTTTAAACCGATTCCCACCGTACCTGGCGTCTGACGTCATCTCCCGGCGCCAAGGTCCTCATCGATATAGCGCGCATGCATGCGCCGGCCGCGGTCTAGGGATAGGGTGTCGGGGGATGAAGGTGTGGTAACCATGGTATCTGATGTGGTTTGCCGAGGATGGGACGGACAGCGTTAGCGTCGGGTCCGGCGGGTACCGGGCGGTATCAGGGGGTGATCCTGACAGGGCCCCCCACCAAGGCGACCCCTCTGGGGGCGATCGGGATGGACCACATGAAAACGCCGAACCAGAGCAGGAGCATGTACCTCATTACAAGACACCCAGGAGTCCTCTTCTGCGCCATAGCCCTTCCAGTGGATTAGGTACTCCAAACGATGTCGCCGCCATCGAGAATCTAGTATGGTCTCCACCTCATATTCGTTATCTGATACCGAGGTCACAGGTCCAGGAGCTACCAGAACTCGGTTAGGAAATGGGTCAGGGGTCGCGGATCTTAGTAGAGAGACATGGAACACAGGATGTATTTTCAATGTTGATGGTAAACGAAGTCGTACAACCACAGGAGACAGTACTCTGTCGATGGCGAAAGGGCCAAGGAAACGGGGACCTAGTTTACGAGAAGGACAAAACAGGTTAATATTACGGGCTGAGAGCCATACCTTATCTCCTTCTCGATATATGGGAGCCGGTCTTCTATGATGGTCTGCATAGAACTTGAACCTCCGTTGTGCCTTCAATAACTCAGTTCGGACAAGGCGGTAGTTTTTGTGGATCAGTGATAGTCGTTCATCGGCCTTCGGGATGTTAGTCTCTAAAGGTGACCCAGGTAACATGGAGGGATGATAGCCGGTATTGATATAGAAAGGTGTCATAGTCGTGGAGCGTTGTACCTGATTGTTGTAGGCGAACTCTGCTAGAGGTAGATACGCGACCCAGTCATGTTGGAGATGGGATATATAACAACGTAAGTATTGTTCCAGAATCCCGTTGGTACGTTCAGTTTGCCCATTGGCCTGAGGGTGATATGCGGAGGTCAATGCTTGGGTGATATGTAATCCCTTACAGAAAGCCCTCCAGAAGCGTGCTGTAAATTGCGTCCCTCTGTCTGTTACTATAGTAGAGGGTAATCCATGGAGACGAAAGATTTCTCTGATGAAAACGGAGGCGGTTTCTGTGGAGGTAGGTAGTCCCACGAGGGGGATGAAATGTGCCATTTTCGTAAATCTATCAACAACCACCATGATAGTATCGTGTTTCAATGATTTTGGTAATTCCACTATAAAGTCCATAGCAATATCAGACCAGGGTACAGAGGGTACGGGTAGCGGTTGTAACAATCCTTGAGGTCTATGTCTGGATGTCTTCATTCTTATACATGTAGGACAATTCGTGATGTATTCAGTAATAGTCTTTGACATATGTGGCCACCAAAAGGATCTTTTTATAGTATTGCTGGTTTTGTGAATACCTCCATGGCCTCCTAGGGTGGAATCATGGAAATGCTGTAATACTGCGGTCACGGCTAGAGGGGTACGTATATTCTTTCTTGATGTACTAAGAATCCGTCCTTTTCTGAAAATGGTATCCCCGTGGGGGCTTCCTGAAGCGAAGGAGTGTTACGAGCGATCAGTTGCCATAGAGTATTTTCTTGTGTTAGAAAACATGTAGATGGTAATATGGTCTCTTGTTCTCTGGTTCTCTCTGGATTGCCTATTCTTGATAAGGCATCTGCTTTTCCGTTTTTTCTCCCGGGTCTGAAGGTAATGTATAAATCAAACCGGCTAAAAAAGAGGGCCCACCTGGCTTGTCGGGGTTTTAGCCTACGGGCTCTTTGTAGGTACTCTAAGTTTCTATGGTCTGTGAAAACAGTCACTGGGTGGCGTGTGCCTTCTAGCAGATGCCTCCATTCTTCCAAGGCCATTTTTATGGCTAAGAGCTCTCTCTCGCCTACGTCATAGTTACGCTCAGCAGGAGATAGCCCTTTTGAAAAGAAACATACAGGATGTACTCGTCCGGTCTTTACTAGCCTTTGAGAGAGCACAGCCCCCACAGCGAATTCTGAAGCGTCTACCTCCATGATATAGGGGTATGTGGGATCTGGTAAGGTGAGGATCGGTGCCTGTGTGAACATATTTTTTAGTTTATGAAAGGCTCTTTGTGCGTCTTCAGTCCATGAGAACGTTACATCTTGTTTTGTCAGCCTAGTGAGAGGTCGTATTATTGTCGAGAAGTTTCTTATAAACTTCCTATAAAAGTTGCAGAAACCAATAAAGCTTTGTACTCCCTTTTTGTTTGCCGGAACTGGCCAGGTGGCTACTGCTTCAGTCTTGCTTGGATCCATACGGATGTTTCCAGGGCTGATAATAAATCCAAGGAACTCTACTTTGTCTGTGTCGAAGATACATTTCTCAGCCTTGGCATATAATCTCTGTTCTTGCAGTCTACGTAGTACGGTTTTTACATGTTTTCGATGAGTTTCTAAATCTTGGGAGTATATCAATATGTCGTCTAGGTATATCACGATGTAGCTGTCTAGTATATCACGGAAGACGTCATTCAGAAAACGTTGGAATGTGGCAGGAGCGTTACATAGCCCATACGGCATGACCATATATTCATAGTGGCCATAACGAGAACGGAACGCGGTCTTCCACTCGTCTCCGCTTTTGACACGTATCAGATTATAGGCTCCTCGTAGATCGAGTTTCGTGAATATGTTAGCGGAGCGAAGGCGATCCATCAATTCCGATATCAGGGGGAGAGGATATTTATCCTTGATCGTAATAGCGTTCATGGCTCTGTAATCTACACAAGGTCGAAGTCCTCCATCTTTCTTCCCTACAAAGAAGATAGGGGCTCCGGCAGGTGAGGTAGACGGCCGTATGAAGCCTTTTTGTAGATTGTCGTCGATGTAGTCTTTTAATACCAGTAATTCAGGTTCAGATAAGGGGTAAAGTCTTCCATAAGGAATGGGTGCCCCGGGTAGCAGATCCACAGGGCAGTCATATGGTCTGTGAGGAGGTAGGGTATCGGCCCCTTTTTTCTCAAAAACATGACTAAAGGCTTGGTACGGCTCGGGTACCTCAAGACACATAGCTATGGTGAGGTTCTTACAGGTATGTAGATCTGTGGTCGGGATGTTAGTCTCAGTACCGAAAGACACAGCACCAGAGGACCAGTCTATAGAAGGGTTATTTCTGCGAAGCCAATTGAGACCTAGTACAGCAGGAAACACGGGAGAGGTTACTACATCAAATACTATAGTGTCGCGATGTTCAGTGCCCAGAGATACTAGCAACGGTCGGGTTTCTTTGACGATCGGACCAGATATGGGGGAACTTCCATCGAGCAATTGAATGGCGTAAGAGTGTGATTTGGGGACGATCGGGATACCCAGGGATACAGCTATTCTTTCGTCCACGAAACATCCGCTGGCTCCGGAATCAATCATAGCTCGGAGAGGAACGGCGCATTGGTCCCACTGTAATAGTAAGGATACAATTATGTGGGATGGTGTCACTGTACAAAGGTCATGGGTGGCAACCGACGTGGTGGGTTGTGCAGGCTCACCTGAACGACTGGGAGGTTTGGCTCGGCATTCTCGTACTTGGTGGCCCGGGCGCCCGCAGTACATGCATAGCCCTAAAGATCTACGCCTGGATTTTTCGTTTTCTGTTAGAGGTCCTCGCACGACTCCGATTTGCATAGGTTCTTCTTCGCTAGGAGAGGTAGTGGAAGTAATCACCGGAGGAGTCTGCATATATCTTTTTACTGGGGTATGAACGTGTGAGGCGGATCTTTCTGCCCTTCGTTCACGTAGCCTTCTATCGATCTGGGTGCAAAGGGTCATGGTAGCTTCTAGAGAGGAGGGGATCCCAGTGCGGGCGAGTTCGTCTTTAAGCACCTCGGATAGTCCCTTTCTGAACTGAGCTAGTAGGGCTGGCTCGTTCCACTCCGAATCCAGGGCTAAATGTTTGAACTCAGTAATATAATCCTCTACATCGTCTTTCCCTTGTTTTAGTAATTCTAGTGCTTGGCCGCAGAGGCTAGGCGGTTGGGGTCTTCATACATGGCTTCAAGGCGCATTATAGAAGGTGTTCCAGGTGCGCAAGGAAGGGTGCGCAGTACGTAATAGATGATGAGCCCATACTTGAGGTTTACCGGTAAGGAGGGATATCACCGTCCTGATCTTTACGAAATCTGATGCGTATGTCTTTCGTTGAATGGAGAACATTATTTGACATGATGTGATAAAAACCCGAAATTGCTTTCTGTCCCCGTCGAATTTGTTCGGTGGGGATACATAGGGTTCATGACTGGTAGCGGAAATTTCGGTGACTGATGGGGCTTCGGCAGGGGGCTCGGTTATCCCTTCTGCGCCTTGTGCTTGGTCTAGACGACTCAGGTGGTTTTGTATAGCGGCCTGATTGTTCTGTAGATCCACAATGGAGTGGGTTAGGTTTGATAACTGGTTCGTTATAAGAGCTAGGGTATCTGGTATACTCGCGGGTTCCATAATAGGCCCAATTATTCTGTCAGGACTTGCCACGGGGAAACTGTAGTACTGGAACGATGGGAACCCAAGAGGCAGAGTATACCAGATCGTGAGAGCCACTATACGAAGGGTGAGATGGAATGGTACAACCCTATTCGTGACAGTGGCCGAGACGTCAGGTGTTGATGGGTATGAAGAGATAGGCACGATAATACTGGAGGCTTGACACGGTGAATAATGTGCAGTATATGAAAACAGCATAATATAGTAAC
This sequence comes from Leptobrachium leishanense, assembly GCA_009667805.1. Classification (NCBI taxonomy): domain Eukaryota; kingdom Metazoa; phylum Chordata; class Amphibia; order Anura; family Megophryidae; genus Leptobrachium; species Leptobrachium leishanense. The sequence continues at coordinate 235,695,101 of CM019065.1, read as the reverse complement.
AGACCCGTCGGGGGTCGCAGTACTCACGGTAGACGATAGGTATCTCAAGGCATAGAGGGAACGTGAGGTACTGTGGTGTACTGTAGTAGGCTGGGGGTCTGCGGCTTGGTGAGACGGCTGTAAGGCTGAAGAGCCAAAGCGGATTGAGGTGCTGGAGGCGCTGTAGTAGGCCGGAGGTCTGAGGCTCGATGAGATGGCTGTAAAGGCTGAAGAGCCAGAGCGGATTGAGGTTTGGATGCGCTGTAGCAGGCTGGAGGTCTGAGGCTGTGGCGGATGGCTGTAAGGCTGAGGAGCCAAAGCGGATTGAGGTGCTGGATGCGCTGTAGCAGGCCGGAGGTCTAAGCTTGGCGAGATGGCTGTAAGGCTGAGGAGCCAAAGAGATTGAGGTGCTGGAGACGCTGTAGCAGGCCGGAGGTCTGAGGCTTGGCGAGATGGCTGTAAGGCTGAGGAGCCAAAGCGGATTGAGGTGCTGGAGACGCTGTAGCAGGCCGGAGGTCTGAGGCTTGGCGAGATGGCTGTAAGGCTGAGGAGCCAAAGCGGATTGAGGTGCTGGAGACGCTGTAGCAGGCCGGAGGTCTGAGGCTCGGTAAGACGGCTGTAAAGGCTGAAGAGCGGCCACTGTATGACTTGGAGACAATGAAACACAGTCCATGTGCTAGGAATCATACTCAATAATTGGGCATTTACTCACAGTTCTGTAGCCTCTTTTAAACCGATTCCCACCGTACCTGGCGTCTGACGTCATCTCCCGGCGCCAAGGTCCTCATCGATATAGCGCGCATGCATGCGCCGGCCGCGGTCTAGGGAATAGGGTGTCGGGGATGAAGGTGTGGTAACCATGGTATCTGATGTGGTTTGCCGAGGATGGGACGGACAGCGTTAGCGTCGGGTCCGGCGGGTACCGGGCGGTATCAGGGGGTGATCCTGACAGTGTCCCCCAAGTCTTCTCTGTTGATCAGCTGATTGCTGATCAGATTTTCCGGGCAATAGGTCAAAGGGTGGTACAAATGACAGCTGCAGCTCCATTGAAAGCTACAGTTGTTAGCTCCAGCAGGGCTAAATTTTAACCTCTCGGCCCCTCTACCCCTTCTACTAGGCAGGGCTGTCAAAAATAATTGTGTAATCGATGCATCATGATGCAGCCTTGTTGAATGATGCTGCATCGATGCATTCGGGATAAAAATCGATTCTGCCAGACCGTAGACTTAGCGGGTGGGCATGGGCAAATCGAACCTGCAGCGACTCTGGGCAGCCTGCGGGAGCTGTGTAACAGTCTGGAGCTGCACTTCTTAGGCTCCTGTCTGCTTGAGGGAGTGTGAGGCTCTACGGGGGAAACTCTGCACCAGCTGCTCAGCCCTGCCAGCCTGCCGCCTCATTGACTACCTGGTTCTGCTGCACTCGTGAACCCCAAGGTGGCCACTCGGTTCTGCCACTGGCTGCTCTAGCAAAGACCCAACTGTGAGAGTGGGGAAGACCACGTGCCAGGAGCTGCTGCTGCACATGACCTTGGCTCCACCCGCCTTCTCCTTCCACCAAATGCTGATCAGCGTGAGGGAGCAGCTCCAGCGCCACCTCCTGGAAACTCATGCCAAGTACACAGCCTGGCCACCTCAGTGCTCTGTGTAACTATGAAGAAGAAAATAAGTGGTAGACACCAACTACCCAATATAAATTTTAATAGGTGTACAGAAACTAACATAACACCGAACGCATAAAAAACATATATAATGAATTAGATAGGTCACGAATTGAAACCACCCAATGAGGGAGTGGTGTAACTATGTATGAGCCCCCAGTGAACTGTGTGTGTGTATGTGCCCCCACAATGACCTTTGTATGTATGTGACCCCCAGTGATCTGTGTATGTGACCCCCAGTGATCTGTGTATGTGACCCCCAGTGATCTGTGTATGTGACCCCCAGTGATCTGTGTATGTGACCCCCCAGTGATCTGTGTATGTATGTGCCCCCCAGTGATCTGTGTGTGCATGTGACCCCCAGTGATCTGTGTATGTGCCCCCCCAGTGATCCGTGTATGTATGTGCCCCCCAGTGATTTGTGTGTATGTGACTCCCCCAGTGATCTATGTCTGTCCGTGACCCCTCCAGTGCTCTGTGTATGTATGCTGTGTGTGACTGCGTCCCGTCAGAGAGCTATAGCAGAAAATAAAAATATGTACATTTCTATTCAGATATCAGTCATTTTCAGTGTGCAAAATAATTTTTCCACATTCTATCAACCAGACGTTGTGATTTTTATATTGCCCGGGAACCTGTTTTTGCATTTTTCAACGAAAATATGCAATTTTAATCCAAACTGAAAAAACAAAATTTTGCATATATTTTGATCGTTACATTAATAATGAATAATATGACTGTGTATAAAACACTGAACTTGCTGCCAGCGTGGGAAACGAGAAGGAGAGTAATGGCAGCAGTATTGTTCACTATATAGTGAAGCACTATAGCTGCTTTAGAACAAATAGGGAAAGAAAAGGATATTTTTTTGTGAAATTTAACATAGTCATGTTTGTATCAATAGAAAGGTCAGACTCTGACCCATCCAATGACACCTAACCTGACTTTGTGGGGTGTAAAGAATGGAGATTCGGGCATCCAAAGTACCCCTGCCTTTCCTGAGGAAGAGGGGGCAGAGTGTGAGAATTAATAATCAGTGAGTGTTTACTGTATGTGTCAATCTGAGTGAATGTTGCATCTGTGAGTGTTTGTGTGTGTGTATCAGCGAGTGTATGAATCTGAGAGTCTAAAACCATGGGCACATTGGGCAGGAATCGTGCTGCATCGTGATGCGTCGCGGAATCGAATCGCATTAAACTGTTGACATGATAATCATAATCGAATCGTGAGACCAGTGAAGTTGCGCTGCCCTAATTAGCAGACTGCCTTTTGTGTGTGATCGCACAGAACTCAAACAGGGTTATTCAAAGAAATCCGAATTGTGTCAGAAAGGTAACTGAACACTGAAATTTAGCGTACTGTTATTTTACCTTTCCTGGCCATTCGGCTATCCAGAGAGCCGGCAGTTCGCCAAATCTGACTGTTCGTGGCCTGTTCGAGGGCAGTGAAATCCCCATAGAGAAGCAATGCTTTGTCTATTCAGAGAACAAAAACCAGCAGTGAAAAGTTGCCGAATTGCCCTGCTGTTCAGTGGTTTCATTCGACAGGTTTATTCAGGTGAATCCCATAGGCTTCAATGTTAAAAATATTCCCATTTTTATTCAATATCTAATAAACCGTTGATTATAATATTCTGCAGTAAAAAGTCTCTTTATGTATAGATTTTTTAGGATATTTTAGGCATTTTTCAGCGATTTTTTTTTTTTTTTTTTTTTTTTTTTTTTTTTTTTCCGGTTTATTTTTTTAAATAGTTTTTACTTTTTTCTGTAACAGCCCTTTTTATTATCATACATTGGATCTTATATGTAAATTTCGGACATTTTCGTTCTGTAGTTTTTTTGCAAACAGCATTTTACTTTTCAAACATTCAAGCGTATTGTTTTTATTTTTTTTTCACTCCAAACGTCTGCGGTGTCGGCTTTTTCTGTGCTGAGATCAGCGGCTGCTCGGGTTTCTCTGGCTTGTTCGGCGGGGTTAATCCAGATGTTTTTGCGGGTTTCGGTGAGCGTTCGCTGGGTTTTGCAGTGAGTGTTCGGTGGGTTTGCGGCAGCTTTTCCCTGCACTACGACGGCCCTGTGGTGCTTGCTGTATACACCGCAGGGTCGCCGAAATGGGATCGCCAAATCGCAGCGAATTGAAGAGAACGAAAAGTCACCGAATGTGCGGTGACTTTTCGATTCTCTTTGAATAACCCTGCTAATGTTTTAGCTCGATGTTGCCATTGCTACCATTAGGCTTGTGCACCGATTTTGTTTTCGGTTCGATTCGGTTCGATTTGTTCGGATGTTTAAAATTTTCGATTCAGCTTGTTTCGACCGATTTCTGTTTCGATTCGGTTCGGTTCGGCTCGTTTTTCGTGTACATTTTTTCTTCGGAATATCGACCATTTTTCGTGTTTTCGGGTCACTTTGCTCGTTTTTTGTATCGACTTTTCGGAAATTTCGGAAATTTTCGTTTTTTCGGAACGTCTGTTCTCCTCGTTTCAAAGTGTCTACGATAATTCTGGCGATTCTATCGTGTTTTTTTTATTAAATAAAGATCCTTTTTTTCTTATGAATATACATTTCACAACTTTATTTAATCATATTAAAATGGTATGAAAGCCAAGGAACAAAAAAAATGAACAAAACGATTTAAAAAACGCTAAACTGACCCGAATGCCACAAGAAACAAGTGATACGCATTTACAAATACAAAATTTACAGAATCAGCGATATAACCGATAATAGTTAAATATACGATTTCCAGAATTACCGAAATGGAACCGAAATCACGAATGGAACCGAAATCATGAATAGAGCAAAAATAAATTTCGATTTGACACATTTCAAGTCCATTCGAAAAATCCAAAATTTTTTCGTTTCAGCTCGGAAAACTTTTCGGATCTGTCGGTTTTCGGGTCTGACTCGATTCGGAAATTCGGCCGAATCCGAAGACACGAATCGGGAAATTTCGTGAAAATTCCGAAATCCGAAACGCACATCCCTAGCTACCATATGCAAATCAAACTGCTATCACCCATAAAAGGGTGGCCAGTACATAATTGCCAAGAAAGTCTCCTCTGCACAAGAATTATTCCTGTTGATTATTTTGGTCTACATAGGTCTTGTCAGGAGTGTATAGCTATTGATTCTGTAGACTCCTCATGCAAGGCATCCAAGTCTGGATTCAAACTCTCTAGTCTAGACTAAAATATGGTTGGTGTTGAAATCCTGTATGTAATATTGAAAAGATATCAAAAAATATAAAATTAATAATAATAAATAAACTATTTTCTTTATACTGTATTAAAAGGGTGTTGAAAACCTGCAATGTCAATTGGAACAAGCTGAAGTATTCGGTCTTAGGCCACTACCGGTATTCTGTTATACTAAATTATTAATGTGACAGAACACAGAGATACTGCTAACAAACTGCACTCTGCATTAACCTTTGGTGGGGGGGGGGCTACCTGCTAGATTTGGAGCACCTTTGTAATGTATTCCTTAGATCTTGATTTCTATATTTTGATTTAAATAGTCATAACCTAAAATGAAAATGTTTATTTTTCTCTAATGAATAGTACGCTTTGCTAATGTTTTATTAAATTATTATAAAAAGCAATGTCAACAAAAAGGTTAGAAACTACATACTGGCATACTTACATTGCCTTCGGAGATCTGGAATTACCTCCATGGAGGTCTCATTCTACTTATTATTAATCTTTATTTATAAAGCGCCAGCATATTCCGCAAGCGCTCTACAATGGGCACAATATAGATAGGGTTACAATACATTGAACAACATTTGACAAGCCAGTACAGGAGGAATCGAGGGCCATATTCCCTAGGAACTCACAATCTAGAAAGGTTGGGGGTGGAAACAGGAGGAGAGAACTGCAAAGTGCGAGTGATGGACTGCAAGGTGGGAGTGATGGAACGGCTGCGTCAGTAAGTAGGGTGGTAGGCTTCCCTAAATAGGAATGTCTTAAGGGAGCATTTGAAGGAAGGGAAACTAGGAGAAAGTCTGACAGTACGAGGGCAGTCTATCATGGGAAGAGGTGATGCGGGGAGAAGCTAGGCGCAGGTCACTGTTTGATCTTATGGAGCGGGCTGGGGTGTATTTGGTGATTAGTGAGGACAGGTAGTGGGGAGCAGAGTTAATGAGAGCTTTGTAGGTCAGAGTAAGGATTTTAAATTTAATTCTGCAGTGGATGGGAAGCCAGTGAAGGGCTTCGCAGAGAGGAGCAGCAGAGACCGAGCGGCGGGTGAGGTGTATGAGCCTGGCAGAGGCATTCAGAATGAATTGTAGGGGGGAGATGTGGGAGAGAGGGAAGCCAGCTAAAAGATTATTACAATAGTCAAGTCGGGACATTAAAAGGGCGGGGATGAGTTTCTTTGTGGTGTCAGCGGTAAGAAAAGGTTGAATTCTGGAAATGTTACGTAGTGGCAGGAGGAGGAAAGAGACTGAATCTGGGGGATGAAGGAAAGAGCAGAATCAGGAGGTGGGGAGGCATTAGAAGGAGGAATTAGTAGGAGACTCAGTCTTGGACATGTTAATCTTTAGGAGGTGAGAGGCCATCCAGGGGTAAATGGCAGATAAATAGTCACTGACTTTGGAAAGGAGAGAGATACTTATACTTACAGGTCTATTCAAAGAAATGTGAAACTCAGGAGAATGACTGGAGAAGTGAAAATTCTAGGTCAAAATAGCCAAACCAGAAAAATTCGCCCATTTATCTCACTTTCCAAATCGGCTATTGCGCTGTCACACAGACACACACAGACACTCACACACCTATACACATACACGTCCTTCCCTTTCACATCCCATTTTTTCCCTCCACTCAGTACTATTGCTTTCTTGATTGAAGATATAGGTATACAGATTCCCTCACAGACGTCTTTTTATGTCTTGCTATTTTTGCACACATTTTTCACAAGAACAGATATACAGTAGAAAAAGTAATTTTTTTGGAGCACAGCATTTTAGAGAATATATTTATTTATATATATAATTTTTACATTATAGTTATAATTACTCATCAAGATCATTGAGACAAGCCACTTGCACTGGTGTGAGTTATTTCACAACTATACTTGAAAACAGCACTGATGTTTTTGCGCTCTTGAGTGTGTTCCTTACATTTAGTATCTATTTTCCTGACAGAGTTTTTTTGGGGATTGTGCTGACTAGAGCAACCTGAGAATAGTCAGTAATTGTATCTGTCTCCTTAAGAGATAGCATTATAGGAATTGGGAACTGTCCCCTTAAGGGAAATGTCTTCTGGGAATTGTAGTTTTATGACATGTGATGATCAGATCTATGTGCCTAATTGGTGCTGAGAAGCTTTGCATGCTGGTAGGAAGAAAGGCTTGTACATCGGGAAGTAATTCCATGCTCTCTCTCTACATGGGAGTGAAATTACCCTTTTTCACACTGTATTAAAGGACAGAATATTAATGATCCAGATGAATCTTTTCAATGACTGTAAGTTTTGATTATGATTATTTTTTTTTTACACAAAAATAATTTACCAGAGCCCCATTCAATACCTCAGCAGCTGCTGAATTGCTGCAGCGCAGCAATTCAGTTTGCTGCAGCAGTGTAGTTGAACGCTTTGGATGCGAATTTTGAATCCAAAATGGCCAACGATTTTTTAATGAAAGATGCAGATTGTTTTTCGTATCGCTCGGACAAAATATAATAAAGAGAAGCCGTCAGCACAATTCCGTTTTGTATGCACACACCACAAATGATAGCTTTTATTGAATAAACGTTATGTTTACTTCTGAAACAAAATATAAATTGAGCTGTAATATATGTCTATGTGCAGGGGGAAATAATAAATAAATATTTTGTGCTTTGGTGAGCAAAAACCTCAAAATTAACATTGCTGTACGCATAGGCGTGCGCAGCCTATTGCATTAGGGTGTGCACCCAAAAGCTCAAACACACACACATATATATACATACATACATACATATAACGACACACACACACCATTACTATCAGGGTTATTCAAAGAGATTCGAAAAGTCACCGCACGTTCAGTGACTTTTCGTTCTCTTCAATTCGGTTCCTTTTGCCGATCCCATTTCGGTGACCATGCGGTGTATTCAGCAAGCACCACAGGGTCCCCGAATTGCAGGGAAAAGCTGCCGCAAACCCGACGAAAACTAACCGCAAAACCCACCGAATGCACGCCGAAAACCCCCAAAAACATCTGGATCAACCTGCTGAAAACCGGAGCCGAACACAGCCGAAGCAGCTGAGACCGCAGACGAGGGAGGTGAATAAATTAGCAAAACCGTTTGTATGAATCTGTGAAAATGAAACGCTGTTTGCAAAGAAAAAAAAATTCAGAAAAATGCTTAAAGTATCCTAAAAAATCTATAAATAAAGAGACTTTTTGCTGCAGAATTTTATAATGAACGATTAGATATTGAATTAAAACGGGAATATTTTTTACATTGAAGCCTATGGGATTCTCCTGAATAAACCTGCCGAATTAAACCAACGAATGGCAGGGCATTAGGGGAACCTTCCACTGCTGGTTTGTGTTCTCTGAATAGCCGAAGCAGTGCTTTTTCATGGGGATTTCACTGCCCTCGAACAGGCACCGAACAGGCACCGTATGTGCAGGCAATTCGCCAGGATTTGGCGTATTGCCTGCTCTCTGGATAGCCGAATGGCCAGGAAAGGTAACTGAACCCTGATTTTCAGAGTTCGGTTACCTTTCTCAAGCAATTCAGATCTCTTTGGATAACCCTGTATGTGTATGTTTCAGGGGTTAAGCAACCTTCGATACCCAGACATTTTGAAACTACATTTCCAATGAGTCTCAACTATCTTAATTAGGGGCCGAGCAACATATGAGATATAGTTCCAAATGAGCTAGAGGACCAATGACCCCGGTATACATCATGTCACCTCAAAATGCTAGATCAAAAAATTTAAATTTGGATTTCGATCACATACAGCGTGTAAACTTATTTTACCACATTTTTTCATCCAAAAGATTGTTAGTTAGATATTCTACGGGCCATATTACATTCCTAACGTTAATGTTAGTGTCCATCTGAGTGAGCGTTAACGTTAGCTCTGGTGGTCCTACCGCGGGTGTACCATATTAAAATCCAAACGCTAATCTGTTAGAAAACCCTTTACCATTTAGAATCTTGCTCTTTTCAGCTCCCTATACTTAACATGGGGAGTGGAAAGTGTTAATCAGCATTAGCATTACAATCTACTAGCGCTGATTACCGTCCGGTTGCGGTTACTGAACATTTACTCACAACCAGGACCTGGGGTGATAACGGATTCCACTTCTGCAGAATCAGTCAGCACCAGCTGAAACCCCCCCCCCCAAAATCAGATACTCACCTCTCATCCTGCAGAAAGAACGACTGCTCCATTCGCCTCCTCTCGCCGCCAGGGGCAGAGGGAGACTGGGAGAAAAAGTCCCTCAGTCTCACTCTGGGAATCACTATGTCGACCTGCCGGATCTCACAAGGACTTCAACGACGTGCCGAGTACATCCTCTACACACAAACATGAAATCAGAGGATGCGCTCAGCACGTCGTCAGCAGCAAAGTGGTTAAATGTTAAAAAGGGAGTGAAATTTGAGTAAAGTGGCCCATATAAGCTCTTGCTGACTTGCACCAATACAGTCTCTTACCTGTACTGCACGATGCTGCCAAGACGCTCACTGTAATTCTTTTTGTGGAGTGCAGGCAGCAGATATTGTGGCGATTTCTGTGCACAATACAATCCTTTATGGTGCAAGACAAGGGGGCAACACCGGACTGCGACAAGGAAACAGGTGCAGAATTTTACGCAAAGCAGCCTATTTAAAGACAGATACATGCATTTATACACACAGCCATACGTTCACATACATAACTATATATCCTCCTCCCTACACCCTGGGGTATGTAGCAATAAAGCCCACATTAATGTGCAGTGTGTATGAGCATATCCCAGAATCCACAACAATAAAACTCACAGTAATGTGCAGTGTGTGTGAGCGTATCACAGAGCTCCACAGTAATAAAACCCACAGTAAAGTGCAGTGTGTATGAGCATATCAGAGATTCGCAGCAATAAAACCTTCAGTAATATACAGAGTGTATGAGCGTATCAGAGCTCCACAGCAATAAAACTCAGCAATGTGCAGTGTGTATGAGCGTATCACAGAATCCACAGCAATAAAACCAAGCAATGTGCAGTGTGAATGAGCATATCACAGAATTCACAGCAATAAAACCAAGCAATGTGCGGTGTGAATGAGCGTATCAGAGAATCCACAGCAATAAAACTCAGCAGTATGCAGTGTATGTGTATCACAGAATCCACAGCCATAAAACTCAGCAGTATGCAGTGTATGTGTATCACAGAATCCACAGCCATAAAACTCAGCAGTATGCAGTGTGTATCAGTGTATCACAGAATCCACAGCCATAAAACTCAGCAGTATACAGTGTGAATGAGCATATCACAGAATCCACAGCAATAAAACCAAGCAATGTGCTGTGTGAATGAGCGTATCAGAGAATCCACAGCAATAAAACTCAGCAGTATCCAGTGTATGTGTATCACAGAATCCACAGCCATAAAACTAAGCAGTATGTGTATCACAGAATCCACAGCCATAAAACTCAGCATTATGCAGGGTGTATCAGTGTATCACAGAATCCACAGCCATAAAACTCAGCAGTATATGTGTATCACAGAATCCACAGCCATAAAACTCAGCAGTATGTGTATCACAGAATCCACAGCCATAAAACTCAGCAGTATGTGTATCACAGAATCCACAGCCATAAAACTCAGCAGTATGTGTATCACAGAATCCACAGCCATAAAACTCAGCAGTATGTGTATCACAGAATCCACAGCCATAAAACTCAGCAGTATGTGTATCACAGAATCCACAGCCATAAAACTCAGCAGTATGTGTATCAGAGAATCCACAGCCATAAAACTCAGCAGTATGTGTATCACAGAATCCACAGCCATAAAACTCAGCAGTATGTGTATCACAGAATCCACAGCCATAAAACTCAGCAGTATGTGTATCACAGAATCCACAGCCATAAAGCTCTGTGTTTAAAAATATTTTGAATACACTATTAAAAAATATTTTTGATATATAAAAATTGCCCCCTCTCCTGCTCACCTTTGTTTGTTTTTTCTGCTTGCAGGGAGGGGGTTGAATATGTATCATTGGTGGTCCAGTGGCACAGAGGGGGGGGGTCGAGGAGGGGGAACCCGGCTGGCCGCATCTGATGGATAGCCGCCGGGACCCCTCATTTCCGCGGGCCTGGCGGCAGCCTCCGCTTCCCTGGTGGTCCCTGTGGTTCGTGGGGTGCTGCACTGCGATCTGTGCATGGCGCACAGACCGCACAGCACATCCCTCACTGACCCGAGCGGCCGGCGATCTCTGATGACCTGTCACCTGACCGCCAGCGCTTACTGACTGTGTCAGAGCGCCGGCGGTCAGGTGACAGGTCATCAGAGATCGCCGGCCGCAAGGGTCAGTGAGGGATGTGCTGTGCGGTCTGTGCGCCATGCACAGATCGCAGTGCAGCACCTCACGAACCACAGGGACCACCAGGGAAGCGGAGGCTGCCGCCAGGTCCGCGGAGTTGAGGCGTCCCGGCGGCTATCCATCGGATTCGGCCAGCCGGGACCCAGAATGTGCCGCGGGCCGGCATTAGGGTGTGCCTAGGCACACCCGGCACACCCCGTGCGCACGCCTATGGCTGTACGGAATTGTTACTTGCTTTGAGGCGGCGGCCATGTTGCTGTATGGAATTGTTACTTGCTTCGAGGCAGCGGCCATCTTGCTGTATGGAATTGTTACTTGCTACATGGCGGCGGCCATCTTTAATACGTCACACTCAGCTACTCGCAGCATCTCCTCGGGTCGCTGCAAGTGCTAAGTTAGCAGTGCTGAGTGCTGAGTGGCTGAACGGCGTTCAATGGCAAGTTGCTAACTTAGCACTTGCAGTGGCTGAGGTATTGAACGCGCCTCAGGAAGGATACATTGAGGATTCTCTCATTATCAAGTATGTCCTGAGTAGGCAAGGCCTGGACTGTCACTTTCCAGGGGGTGGCAAAAAAAACACCACAAAGAGGATATTCACAGAGCACCGATATGACGCATACATTTTGGTGTTCTGTTGTTCCTCACACTTTGGGGAATCAAATTTCCCCGGTGAATTCACCACAAGGTCCCTGAAGTGCAGGGAATCAGCCACCAAATGCTGCCGCAAACCCGTCGCCTGCTGTTTTAAAAAGAACTACTGAACAAAAATGTCTGGAATTAACATATAAGTCCCAATGAATGATAATAAAAAGGTTTGTTACAGAAATAAAAGAAAAATTGCTATTAGAAAAAAATATGGAATTTCTTTTGAAAAATGCCTTAAAGATACTAAAAAAATAAAATCAATAAATAAAGAGATTTTTTACTATGGATTAAAGGAATAAACAGTTTATTAGATATTGGATAAAAACAGGAATATTTTTAAGATTGAAACCTATGGTGTTCGTTCGCCTGAATAAACCTGCCAAAACAGCAGACATCAGGACATTTCTTTGCTGTTCGGTGTCTCTGAACAGATTAACCGTTACTTCTCTATGGGGACTTTCACTGCCTTCGAACAGGCACTGTACTTGCTGTCAGTTTGCCAAAATTTGTGTATGAGCATATCACAGAGCTCCACAGCAATAAATCTCACAGTAATGTGTGCCGTGTATTATGAGCATTCAGTGTTATATGGGAGTACTGACTTATGAGTAAAAGTAGTTAAAAACCCCCCTGTAAAACTCGGGGGGGGGGGGGTGACACCATAAGTTACCGCACCAGGTGACACCAACCCTAGTGACGCCACTGACTTTGAGCGCTCTGTGATATAGGGTTTTGCCATTTGTTCTTCTCTGGTTAAAAATAAAGAGACTTTTTGCTGCAAGTGAAAAGAATAAACGCTTGAATAAATATTTAATAAAAATGGGGAATATTTTTTACATTGAAACCTATGGGATTATTTTTTACGGCTGGTATTTTTATTGTAGTACCAGTTGTATATTATTTTGTACGGCTGGTATTTTTATTGTAGTACCAGCTGTAAATTATTTTGTACGGCTGGTATTTAAATACCAAAAATGCCTAATAAATCCTAAACATAAACTGTTGAATAAATATTTAATGAAAATGTGGATTTTTTTTCCATTGGAACCTATAGGATTCGCCTGATTAAACCTGTAGAACGAACAACCTAAAATCAGGGTTAGAAATTAGAGTTAAACAATAGAGTTAGAAATTCTATCCCTAATTTCTAACCCTAGCTTCTAACCCTAATTACTAACCCTAATTTCTAACCCTAGCTTCTAACCCTAATTACTAACCCTAATTTCTAACCCTAGCTTCTAACCCTAATTCCTAAACCTAATTTCTCACCATAGCTTCTAACCATAGTTTCTAAACCTAATTTCTAACCCTAGTTTCTAGGGTGATTAGGTTTGTGTTTGTTTAGGTGTATGGGAGTGGATGTGTACGTATTTAGGTGTATGGGAATGGTTATGTGTTTTGGTGTGGTTAGGTTTGTGTGTGGTTAGGTTTGTGTGTGTTTAGGTGTAATTGGGTTGGTGTGTTGGCATACATACTTTTATATAGTAGGGGTGTGTGGGCACACATATTGTTATATAATAGGGTGTGTAGGCACATGTCCAGGGATGTGTATAAGGATACATATAGAAATGTGTATAAATATATATGTGGGTGTTTATAGGGTGCATAGATATACACAGTGTCAAGAAAAAGTATGTGAACTCTTTGGGATTACGTGGAGTTTTGCATGAATTGGTCATAAAATGTGCTTAGATCTTCGTCTAAGTCACAATAATTTGAAAAACACAGTCTGCTTAAAATAATACAACACAAACATTATATGTTTTCATGTGTTTATTGAACATAACATATAAACATTCACAGTGCAGGGTGGAAAACGTATGTGAACCCCTAGCCTAATGACTTCTCCAAGAGCTAATTGGAGCCAGGAGCCAACCTTGAGTCCAATCAGTGTGATATTATTGGATGTATTGCTGAAAGCTGTCCTGCCCTTTAAAAACACACACCAGTTTTGGGTTTACTGGTTTCAAGAAGCACTGCCTAATGTGAACCATGCCTCGCAGAAAAGAGCTCTCAGAAGACCTACGATCAAGAATTGTTGACTTGCATGAAGCTGGAAAGGGTTACAAAGGTATCTCCAAAAGCCTTGATGTTCATGTGTCCACGGTAAGACAGACTGTCTTCAAATTGAGAAAGCTCAGCACTGTTGCTACTCTCCCTAGGCGTGGTCGTCCTGTAAAGATGACTGCAAGAGCACAGCGCAGAATGCTTAATGAGGTAAAGAAGAATCCTAGAGTGTCAGCTAAAGACTTACAGAAATCTCTGGCACATGCTAACATTTTTGTTGACACATCTACAATAAGGAAAACATTAAACAAGAATGGAGTACATGGGAGGACACCACGGAGGAAGCCATTGCTGTCCAAAAAGAATATTGCAGCACGTTTGAAGTTTGCAAAAGAGCACCTGGATGTTCCACAGCACTACTGGCAAAATATTCTGTGGACAGATGAAACCAAAATTGAGTTGTTTGGAAAAAACACACAACACTATGTGTGGAGAAAAAAAAGGCACAGCACACCAACATCAAAACCTCATCCCCACTGTAAAACATGGCAGAGGGAGCATCATGATTTGGGGCTGCTTTGCTGCCTCAGGCCCTGGACGGATTGTTGTCATTGATGGAAAAATTAATTCCAGAGTTTATCAAGACATTTTGCAGGAAAACGTAAGACCATCTGTCTGCCAACTGAAGCTCTGCAGAGGATGGGTGATGCAACAGGACAATGACCCAAAGCATAAAAGTAATTCAACAAAAGAATGGCTTCAACAAAACAAAATACGCCTTCTAGAGTGGCCCAGTCAGAGTCCTGACTTCAACCCGATTGAAATGCTGTGGCATGACCTTAAGAGACAGATTCACACCAGGCATCCCAAGAATATTGCTACACTGAAACAGTTTTGTGAAGAAGAGTGGTCCAAAATTACTCCAGATCGTTGTGCAGGTCTGATATGCAACTACAGGAAACGTTTGGTTGAGGTTATTCCTGCCAAAGGAGGGTCAACCAGTTATTAAATCCAAAGGTTCACATACTTTTTCCACCCTGCACTGTAAATGTTTACATGTTCTGTTCAATAAAAACATGAAAACATATAATGTTTGTGTTGTATTATTTTAAGCAGACTGTGTTTTTCAAATTGTTGGGACTTAGATGAAGATCAGAGCACGTTTTATGACCAATTCATGCAAAACTCCACGTAATTCCAAAGGGTTCACATACTTTTTCTTGCCACTGTATATATACAGTGGGTTTTTTTCAGCCAGTACTTGCCGGTACGGAGTACCGGCACCTACCGGCTGGGTACCGGCACCTACCGGCTGAATACCGGCACTTTTTAACAAAATATGTTGCGGGAACACAGGTTCGCGCTGTGGGCAGCCGGGGCTGCTAGCGGAATGCATTAACAGTATTCCGCTAGCAGCCGCTCGACTGGCCGAGTTCCCCCGATTGCCGCGTGTGCCGTGATGTGCTTCCTCGTGCGGCTGCCTCCTCAGTCCTCTGAAAGCTGGGACTCGACCTATGCTGAGATCTCATGAGATCGCACAAGAGCATGTCACAGCCTTCAGAGGGCTGAGGAGGCGGCCGCGTGCAGGAGCACTCCTGAGCTACTTGGAGGAACACGCGGTCCTGAGGCTAGGTAAGTATAATTCTGGGGTCCCTGCCTGGTTATAATTAATTCTGGGGGCATGTGTCTGGCTATAATGAATTCTGTGGGTCCCTGCCTGGCTATAATTAATTCTGGGGGGCATGTGTCTGGCTATAATTAATTCTGGGGGTCCCTGTCTGACTATAATTAATTCTGGGGGTCCCTGCCTGGCTATAATTAATTGGGGGGGCATGTGTCTGGCTATAATTAATTCTGGCGGTCCCTGCTTGGCTATAATTAATTCTGGGGGCATGTGTCTGGCTATGTTCAATTCTGGGGGTCTGTGCCTGGTTATACATAATTCTCGGGGGGTTGTATGTATATAATTATATATAAAAGCTTGTGTAAATGCATGTATTTGACTTTAAACAGGCTGCTGTGTGTAAAGGTCTGCATTTGTGTTCTTTTCGAAGTCCGGCGTTGTCCCCTGGTATTGCTCCTAGAATCGCCACATTATCTGCTGCCTGCACTGCACAAAGTAAGAATGAATTGTAAAATTGCCTCTGTCCTTAAAGGGTTAATAAAAGAGTATTTATTTGGACTCAAAAAATAGTCATAATAATCACCATTTTTCCCTGGGCGTGAGAGTACCCCCACCTATTTTTCCAGAAAAAAAAGTACTCATACTGTATATATATATATATATATATATATATATATATATATATATATATACAGTATGTCTTTATATATATCAAGTCCTGGGGAAAAAAGTGAGGGAACTCACCCAAGAATTCCACAACCTCCATTACCTGAAGAAGAAAAAAAAGACACACACACTCTTATATATACCCAGGCACAGACCCCCAAGAATTATATATATTCAGACAAGACCCCCAGAATTGAATATACCCAGGCACATGCCCCCAAAAATTATATATACCCAGGCAAGGCCCCCAGAATTTAATATACCCAGGCACAGGACCCCAAGAATAATATATACCCAGGCAAGGCCCCCAGAATTTATTATACCCAGGCACATGCTCCCAAGAATTATATATACCCAGGTAAGACCCCCAGAATTTAATATACCCAGGCACATGCCCCCAGAATTATATATACACAGGAACAGACCCCCAGAATAATATACACAGGCACAGACCCCCCAGAATTTAATATACCCAGACACAGACCCCCAATTATATATACCCAGGCACAGACCCCAGAATTATATATACCCAGGCACAGACCCCCAAGATTTATATACCCAGGCACAGACATCCCAAATTATATATACCCAGGCACAGGACCCCAAGAATTATATATACCCAGGTAAGGCCCCCATAATTTAGTATACCAAGGCACAGGACCTCAAGAATTATATATACCCAGGTAAGGCCCCCAAAATTTTATATACCCAGGCACAGGCCCCAGAATTATATATACAAGCACAGGCCTCCAGAATTACAGTATATATACTGTACACAGGAACAGACCCCCAGAATTATATACACAGACACAGACCCCCATAATTTAATATACCCAGACACAGACCCCCCAATTATATATAACCAGGCACATGCCCCCAAGAATTACATATACCCAGGCAAGGCCCCCAGAATTTAATATATCCAGGCACAGGACCCCAAGAATTATATATACCCAGGCACAGGACCCCTAGAATTTAATATAGCCAGGCACAGGACCCACAGAATTATACTTACCCAGCTCAGACCTCCAGATCAGGTGTCCCGCGCCTTCCTCTGAGTGCCAGCCTGGTCCTGCATGTGGTCGGATGTAGGCCGCATCATAGCCTTCACAGGGCTGAGGACGGCAGCCGTGCTCAGGTGCACGCAGGCACCATTCCCGCGAATCCCTGCAGGTCTCGAGCCCTGTAGATATATATATTGTATAGTGGTAGACAGAAATGGGCCACTAACTTTAAAGTGCCCGGGCCTATTTTTTGCCCCAGTACAGGCCTGGTGTCAGCACAAGATTGGAAAGAGAGCGGCGCCAGCAGGCACTGCCACACTGCCAGCCTGTCATCAGTGCCCCAGCCAGATCAGTGTCACAGCCAGCTGAGAGCCTACCACAGTCATTGCCTCAAATGACCTGCCAACACAGCCAGGTAAACACATAAAATTAAGGTTAGTTGGTGGAGCCAACATTTCATGAGCAATGTAAAGTTTTATTGTGAATGAGCCCTGCCCTGGAGAAGAGGCTCTTTAATAGAAAATATTTTAACCCCTTTGCTGCTGAGCCATGTTACCCCTGTGTGCAGAGTAGGGATGAGCTGTTCGGGTTCGGACGGTTCGGGGTTCGACCCGAAATTAGCCTGTTCGAGCAGATCGCGAACCCCGAACATTTCCGGGTGTTCGCCGCATGTTCGACCACAATGGACCACAATGCATTTTCCCACTGCCTGAAGCTCGTAATTGGCTACAGCCTTGCACCTGACCACAGGTCTGGTGCAAGACTGGTTGAACACTATGTCAATCACCGCTCAGAGTCCTGATTGGGCAAATTTTGCCCAATCATGGGCTCACAGAGCTAAGTCCCGCAGCACACTATATAAGGTTTCAACGCAGCGCTTTCTGCACGCATTTCAGAGGAGATTTCAAAGAAGATAGTTGTGTGTGTTGTTACTGCTGGTCTGCCACGCTACTGGGGGAGGTCTGGGGGGGACTCATTTCGACCAAATATCAGGGAATTTAGGTGATGTGTGTCTTGTCATTGTGCCAGCAAGTTTTTTTGTGGTTTACAACTTTATTTAAAACATTTGTGTATTGAGGTGATTTTCTGGGTCTTGTCACACTGTGTCAGCAAGTCTTTTTGGGTCTCATTTATACCAAATATCAGGGAATTTAGGTGATGTGTGTCCTGTCACTGTACCAGCAAGTTTTTTTGGGGTTTACAACTTTATTTAAAACATTTGTGAATTAAGGTGATCTTCTGGGTCTTGTCACCACTCACCACTGTGCCAGCAATTATTTTTGGGTGTCATTTTTACCAAATTTCAGGGAATTTAGGTGATGTGTGTCTTGTCACTGTGCCAGCAATTTTTTTTGGGGTTTACAACTTTCTTTAAAACATTTGTGAATTGAGGTGATCTTCTGGGTCTCGTCACACAGCCAGCAATTATTTTTGGGGCTCACTAATTTCTTTAAAACACTTGTGAATTAAGGTGATCTGTGTCTCGTCATACAAACAGTACCACGCTGTATTTTGGGGCTCACTAATTTCTTTAAAACACTTGGGAATTAAGGTGATCTGTGACTTGTCATACAAAAAGTACCACGCTGTATTTTGGGGCTCACTAATTTCTTTAAAACACTTGGGAATTAAGGTGATCTGTGTCTTGTCATACAAAAAGTGCCACGCTGTATTTTGGGGCTCACTAATTTCTTTAAAACACTTGGGAATTAAGGTGATCTGTGTCTCGTCATACAAAAAGTACCACGCTGTATTTTGGGGCTCACTAATTTCTTTAAAACACTTGGGAATTAAGGTGATATTCTGTGTCTCGTCACACAGCCAGCAATTTTTTTTGGGGCTCACTAATTTCTTTAAAACACTTGGGAATTAAGGTGATCTGTGTCTCGTCATACAAACAGTACCACGCTGTATTTTGGGGCTCACTAATTTCTTTAAAACACTTGGGAATTAAGGTGATCTGTGTCTCGTCATACAAAAAGTACCACGCTGTATTTTGGGGCTCACTAAATTTCTTTAAAACACTTGGGAATTAAGGTGATCTGTGTCTCGTCATACATACAGTACCACGCTGTATTTTGGGGCTCACTAATTTCTTTAAAACATTTGTGAATTAAGGTGATCTGTGTCTCGTCATACATACAGTACCACGCTGTATTTTGGGGCTCACTAATTTCTTTAAAACATTTGTGAATTAAGGTGATCTGTCTCTTGTCACTGGCTGCCAGCTATCAGTGTGTCTCACTGAGTTATACCAGAGTTATTTAAATCTTTATACCAGAGTTGAATCAGAGTTCTGTATATATTAATCTATATATCACTCACCATGTCTGAAAGAACAAAAAGGAGAGGCAGACGCTCCCAGCCACAGATAAGAGGGCAAGCAGCCCCTGTGTCGGGAGGCTGTGTCTCTGGTCGTGGTGGACGTGGTGCATCCTCTGCAGGGGCACGCTTGTCCTTTCTAACTGGTGCTGGCCGTCTTAAGCAGCAGCAGCAACATACAGAGGACTTGGTGGATTGGCTAACCAGGCCATCCTCATCCTCCGAGTCCTCTGCCAGCCAGGCTTCTAGTGCTTTACAGTCCACCTCAGCTGCCAAAGCATCTGATGCAGCCTCCATGTCCACAGCTACTCCTGCCGTAGCCTCGCTATCACACACGGAGGAGTCAGCTGAATTGTTTGACTACAGTGAGAGTGACATGCTGCTTGAGGATGCGCAGCAAGTACAGTGCTCTGATTCAATCTCTGAGGTTGAGCAAGGGAGTATAATCAACCTAGAAGAAGGGGGTGCCAGTGATGACACACAAATAACTGGCACTCATGTTGCCCCAGCAGCTGCAGCATACTGCCAAGTTGGCTCCAGTGACGAGGAGATAGGGGGTGAACATGACATTGATGATGATGAGGTCACTGACTCCACCTGGGTGCCAGATCGAACTGAGGAATCAAGTGAGGAGGAGGGGGAGGAGGGGGAGGAGGAGGAGGCACAGCAAACACGAGGCACAACATCCTCTGTGACCAACAGTAGCACTAGCCAGTCCAAGGCATCACATGTCAGAACTGCTCCGGTGCAGAGCGCTGTTGTCTCAAAGAACACATGCAGGAACTCTGCTGTCGGGGAGTTCTTTACGAAATGTGCAGCAGACCCCACCGTTGCTATTTGTAATCTATGTCAGAGGAGGCTGAAGCATGGGATAAACACCGGACGCTTGGGTACCACGTGCTTGAGGCGACATATGAACAAGTGCCAAACATCCCGTTGGGGCAAAACTTTGCGTAGGTCCTCCTCCTCCTCATCTGTCTCTACCCACACTGTATGTCCTGCCATGCAATTGCCTACAACCTCCACCGACAGGGATGATGCTACAGTAATGGATGTACCAGCAGGTCCTTCCTCACAATATGACATCATCCCAGTAGTTGAAGATTTACGCAGTCAGATTACGTTGCCGCAGCTGCTGCAGCGAAAGAAAAAATATAGTCCCAACCATCCCCAAGCACAGCGTCTAAATGCCAGCTTAGCAAAATTACTCGCATTGCAGCTGCTGCCTTTTCAGCTGGTGGACTCTGCTCCCTTCCGTGAATTTGCTGAATGCGCTGTACCACAGTGGCAGGTTCCAAAACGCCATTACTTTTCACGCAAGGCCATTCCAGCACTATACCAGCACGTGGAAGACAATGTTATCCAGTCATTGGGAAAGGCAGTCAGCAGCAAGGTGCATGTCACTTTAGACACGTGGTCCAGCAAGCATGGACAGGGTCGTTACATTTCCTTCACGGCACACTGGGTAACTCTGATTGCAGCTGGGAGGGATCCAAGACGGGGCTCTGTGCTGGAGCTTGTTCATCCACCACGCCTCCAGAAAGCTGCTTGTATGAGGTCTGTCTGTTCCACCACCACCACCTCTTCCTCCTCCTCCTCCTCCTTCTCTGTCTCTGAAGTGGCAGTTAAACCCACGCCTGACAGGGTGTACGCAATGGCTCAAGCAAAAAGATGCCATACTGTGCTTGAGCTGGTTTGTTTAGGGGACAGGAGCCACACCGGGTCGGAAATTTTGTCAGCTCTGCAGGGGCAGGTGCAGAGATGGTTAACACCACGCCAGCTTGAGCTGGGAATGATCGTCTGCGATAATGGCAGCAACCTTCTCTCCGCCCTACGCAAGGGTAAATTGACGCATGTACCATGCCTAGCACACGTCCTAAATCTGGTGGTACAGCATTTCCTAACCAAGTACCCAGGGCTGCCAGAGCTTCTCATCCAGGCCAGAAAAGTCTGCAGCCACTTCAGACGGTCATTCCCAGCAAGCGTTCGCCTGGCAGAAATTCAAAGAGAATTCCACCTTCTCAGAAACCGTCTGATCTGTGACATGCCCACCAGGTGGAATTCGACATTAGCAATGCTGCAGCGTCTGCACAAGCAGCAGAGGGCCATCAACGAGTACCTGTGGGAGTATGGCACAAGGACAGGTTCAGGTCAACTTGTTTTCCCCCCCCCCGCAGTGGCTGATGATCAAGGATGCATGCACTATACTGTCACCATTGGAGGAGGCAACGAGGATGGTGAGCAGGGACAGTGCATGCAATCAGTGACACAATTCCTGCTGGAGCACAGTCTGCGGGGAGTTATAGATGTGGCTCTAGAGGCAGAGCAGCGGGAGGAAGAGGAGGCCTTCCCTAGCTCTCAAGGCCCCAGTCTTTCCGCAGACAGCATTCCAGCGGGTCCTACTCAGATCAGACAGGAGGAGGAGGAGGAGGACTATTTAAGTAGTGGGGGCATTGAAGGTGGGGATTCCTCAAGGCAGGGTTTTGTGTGCCCAGAAACAGAAGGGCTTGTGCGTAGCTGGGAGGAGGAAGTACACGATACGGTCATCCTCATTGACCAGGAAGACTCGGCAGCTAATGCCACCTCCAACCTACGCTGCATGGGCTCCCTAATGATGCAAAATCTGCTAAAGGACCACAGGATTCGTGCTATCAAGGAGAGGGATCATTACTGGTTGGCAACCCTTCTTGATCCACGATACAAGGGGAAAGTTGCAGAGCTCATCCTGCCCGAACAGAGGGAGCACAGGATGACAAAACTTGAGGACGCTCTAAAGCGAAACTTGTCTAACACCTTTCCAGGCACTGTTAGATTACCAAGTGCTGACACACGTGCTTCTGAGGCTGCAGGTGATCAGAGGAATAGCGGTGAAGGCCAGGGCCGCTTGACTGATGCATTTTTAAATTTTTTTAGTCCTCAGGGACGTCAAATGTAGGCACCCATTGCCAGCGTCTTCACCATATGGTGCAGGACTACCTAGGGGCAAGGGCAGACCTGGATACCTTTCCAGCAGATGATCCACTGGCTTACTGGGTGTTGAGATTGGATCACTGGCCAGAACTTAGCCAATATGCTATGCAGCTACTAGGTTGCCCTTCATCTAGCTTGCTTTCCGAAAGGACGTTCAGTGCCGCTGGAGGTTTTGTCACAGACAAAAGAGTGTGTCTGTCCACCGACTCTGTAGACCGGCTGACATTTATAAAAATGAATCAGTCCTGGATCAGCAGCTATCAATCCCCTGATGCTGAAGTAATGGAATAGATAGGGGATGTCCTCTTCTGCATTCACAAAACCTCCAGCACTGAACTCTTCCACAATACCACAAAAGGGTTACGGTGTGAAGGCACTTGCTGCCATGAAAGGCACAATATCTGGCTGCACTGACGCCCATTAAAAAAAAAAACACTTTTCAATATAGGACAACATGGTCCACCCCTGCACTCTTCCACAATACCACAGAGGGGTTACTGTATGATGATACTTGCTGGCCTGGCACCAAAGGCAGAATATCTGGGTGCACTGACCCCCATTACCAGATCAAAAACTTTTCAATATAGGACCACATGGTCCACCCCTGCACTCTTCCACCATACCACAGAGGGGTTACTGTATGATGATACTTGCTGGCCTGGCAGTTTTGCACCAAAGGCAGAATATCTGGGTGCACTGACGCCCATTACCAGATCAAAAACTTTTCAATATAGGACCACATGGTCCACCCCTGCATTCTTCCACAATACCACAGAGGGGTTACTGTATGATGATACTTGATGGCCTGGCATTAAAGGCACAATATCTGGGTGCACTGACGTCCATTAACAGATAAAAAAAAACACTTTTCAATATAGGACCACATGGTCCACCCCTGCACTCTTCCACAATACTACAGAGGGGTTACTGTATGATGATACTTGCTGGCCTGGCACCAAAGGCACAATATCTGGGTGCACTGACGCCTTAACCAGATGCATATCTTTTCAATATAGGACCACATGGTCCACCCCTGCACTCTTCCACAATACCACAGAGGGGTTACTGTATGATGATACTTGATGGCCTGGCATTAAAGGCACAATATCTGGGTGCACTGACGCCCATTAACAGATAAAAAAAAACACTTTTCAATATAGGACCACATGGTCCACCCCTGCACTCTTCCACAATACCACAGAGGGGTTACTGTATGATGATACTTGATGGCCTGGCACCAAAGGCACAATATCTGGGTGCACTGATGCCCATTACCAGATCAAAAAAATTTCAATAAAGGACCACATGGTCCTCCCCTGCACTCTTCCACAATACCACAGAGGGGTTACTGTATGATGATACTTGATGGCCTGGCATTAAAGGCACAATATCTGGGTGCACTGACGCCCATTAACAGATAAAAAACTTTTCAATATAGGACCTCATGGTCCACCCCTGCACTCTTCCACAATACTACAGAGGGGTTACTGTATGATGATACTTGCTGGCCTGGCACCAAAGGCACAATATCTGGGTGCACTGACGCCTTAACCAGATGCATATCTTTTCAATATAGGACCACATGGTCCACCCCTGCACTCTTCCACAATACCACAGAGGGGTTACTGTATGATGATACTTGCTGGCCTGGCACCAAAGGCACAATATCTGGGTGCACTGACGCCCATTACCAGATCAAAAACTTTTCAATAAAGGACCACATGGTCCACCCCTGCACTCTTCCACAATACCACAGAGGGGTTACTGTATGATGATACTTGATGGCCTGGCATTAAAGGCACAATATCTGGGTGCACTGACGCCCATTAACAGATAAAAAAAACCACTTTTCAATATAGGACCGCATGGTCCACCCCTGCACTCTTCCACAATAACACAGAGGGGTTACTATATGATAGTACTTGCATGCCTGGCACTAAAGGCACAATATCTGGGTGCACTGCCATTGACGCCTGTATCAGATTCATATCCTCAGAGGGGTTACGGTGTGACGGCACTGTTGCCGACGCTAAAAGCCCAATTTTAAAGCACCTATTGTTACTTTCATCCAAAGCCTGCATAAGTTTCACAATAATTTAGCCCAAAAAAACACTAAACTTTTTCTGCGCGTCCTAAAATGTCTTTTCATACAAGCTGCCGCCCCAAGCAGTTGTTTATGGATAGATTAAAGGAAAAGCATTTACCGTCATATGAAACGTCATTTATTTGTTTTTAAGTGTTTCTATACATCCTAGAAATCCGCCACTTCACGGGCAGGTTATGGGGAACCTCCTAGGCATGATATTTGAAGGAATTTTTCGTTTTTATTTTTAACCCTTATTTCATGGAAAACTCACTGTCCCTTTAAAAACGTTTTTTTAAAACTTTTTGTCCTTGTTTCCGGTCCCCCAGGGCACTACCCGGACCCCATACACCTTTTATGGCAAATATGTAGCATATATGCCCTCTTGGAGGGCACTCTAAAAAACCGAATTTTCAGCCCCATTGACTTGCATGGGGGTTCGAGTTCGGGTTCGGACCCGAACAAATGGGAAGTTCGGGTTCGGGCCCGAACCGAACTCGGGGGGTGTTCGGGTCATCCCTAGTGCAGAGCTCATTTTCACCATTTTGTGCCTGTCAAGTTTAAATGTGTTTTGAAGTCATGTTTTATTACAGGCCCAGACATATTATATATCCTTTCTTTCAGCGGACTCAGCAGATTAAAAATATAAATGTATACATCATGTTCCGTCGTAAAGCTATGACTAAATAAAAAACAAAGTGTAAATATCCATTCAGATTTCAATCATAGGGGAGCCCTTGCTCTATTTGGTTTGGGGGCCCCATCGCCCCAAATATTGTCAGTCTTCCAACAGGCAGTGGTTGATTCATATAAAGACCACACACACTAATCCAGCAGGAGGCTTGTGACCCGGGGCACTGTGAGCCACGCTATGCATCATAGCACACCACGTCAGAATCACCAGTCAGGTTTCCCAATCACTCTGATGTTGGCATAGCGTGACATACGAACAGTGAGCTGCCAGACTCTCTAAACGAGAAAGCAGAGCGGACTGATTGTTGCCTCAGTATCAATAAAAAGTCCCATCAAAATCCTCAGCACCAGGCCCATGATACCTTTAATCCGGCCCTGCCTGATGCACTGACATCATTGCTTTTGGGCTACAACTATAAGTGAGGAATCATTAGTAAAGTAAGGGTCTGGCCTTTCCAACAACATCTCACTCGAGTATGAAAGATGTAAAAGTGATAAACAGAATATTATTTAAAGCAATATCATTGTTTGCTTTTTACTTATAAAGCAAAAAAAATGCAGCCTGATTTACTCACCTTCTCATTTCCCACGTTGTGAACAAGTGTAGAGGTGATGTCGCAATGCATTATTATGCATTAGGATACAACAAAAATTGAGGAATCATTGGAAAGGTCAGAGTCTAGCCTTCTCACTTGAGTATGTAACAATAATAATTAAAATTTAATTCATTTTTTTTTCCAGTGGTGGTATTGTTTGCTGCTGCATTCGCTCACCTTCTCTTTTCCTGCACCATGAGCAAGTGCGGAGGTGATGGCACAATGCATAATGCATTGTTACAAATAGTTTAGTCTAAAACACAAGCCATTACAGCGCTGCGAGGAGAGATCGAGGTTCTTTGGGCCCCTTTATCTCAATTGTTTACACCTAATAAATTCAAATGAGATGTCAATGGAGAGATCGGAATCTGGCTTTTCCAATGATGCCAAATTTGACATTATAATACATAAACAAATGAAAAAGAATGCAAAGTATGCTTTTTTGGTGCCATTATCTGTTTTCACTTATAAAGAAAACAATGCCACTGAAATAACTCACCAAATCATTTCTCACCCCATTAGGAAGTATGGAAGTGATGGCGCAATGCATTATAAATCCTTGTTTCGTCTAAAAGATAAGCTGCCACACTGTTGCAAGGAGATGCATGGCACATTTGGATCCCGTTAGTTTTTTTCCTATGGCAGTGGCTTTGGTCACTTTTCATGTATAAAGCGAACAATGCCGCTCCCATTATTCAGCTTATCATTTCCCATGCAGAGAACAAGTACACTGTCAATCACTGAGGAAGTGGAGGAGTTTCCTTCACCCACACCAATGTCACTAGGCAGTCATAATTCTGAATTTCCCAGCTGTCAGCCGCAAGATCAGTCACTAGTGACGTTAGTATGCTCTGCATGCTGACATCACCCTTTCTGAGACCACCCATGATAGTGGTCATCCTGACAGAGGCAGCCAATGGATCGGTACTGTGCAGGCGCAAGCAGCTCCAATCAGGCAAAATGCAAAAATCCAAGTGATGCACATTTTCTAGATCATACGCAACGCAATTTCTGTAGCCACGAAAAATCCGTAGCAAAGCTCCAGGGGCATCCGAAGCCCCTGAGCCGACAGGGACGAGTGGCTCACGCGAAAGGACAAAAAGTAAATATTTTTATAAAAAATAAAAAAAATTAAATAAATAAATAATTTGGCAGATGCTGTCAGCAGCATCTGTCCAATTATTTAAGGGCAAAAGGGAGGTGAGGTGTTAGTTTTTAATAGTGTTCCTTTAAGTGTATACATTTACCAGAGGTAACGTTTATATAAATATGTTTTGTATGCAGTTCCCATTATTATTGACCAAGAAATACATATTAGTCATAATAAAAATAATAAATATAATGACAGCTGGACTAGCAACATGAACTTGGCAGTCAAAAAGCACAGGAAGCCCCAACCTATTCCTTCTCACAGGAAAACTGCAGGGAAATGTCTCTAGATGCAGAATTTATGAACAGTGCTGTATTTCTTTACCTGACACCTACAAGCAAACACCAGGAGGGCACAAGACTGTGTACTTTGATCACCAAAACAACTGCATCAGCTCTCAGTACCGCTAGAGCATTTTGCCCCATGTGCCTCTGCATAAGCAGCCAGGTCATTTGCATTTTCCATCCTGAGCTGGGAAGGAAGCTAGTGAATGCAGCACATACTGTAAAGGAGAATGGGAGAGACAGCAGCACAATGTCCAGGCTTCCCTTTGCATCACATCACAGGAGGAACCCAATCATGTAATGCCTGACTCTGCAGACCTCTCTCTTGCTACAGAACCTGTCATGGACCATGGTACGTGAGTTTGATCCACTAACCTATATAATGAAGTGTTGTGATGTGAGCTTGTATCATGACTGCAGCAGATATTCTGTGGGAGGAAGGAGTTAGCACAGAGATGGCTCTGCCTTGGTTATAGCAGATGCACTGCTTGTGTTTTTTTTGTGTATGTAGGGGGAATGCTTTGACATGGGGTGCTGATGAAACTGGATGGGGTGGTGGGGGTGTCTATAAATCAGATGAGCAGTGAGTAGGATTGCTATGTAATAAGCAGTGAGATGTTCTGGATGGTCAGCTAGTTCTCTATTCGTTCTTTTATAGAGGATATGTTTTGCTTTTTCAATGTGGATAACGCCAAATGCTTTTGTTATATTGTGATGGTTCTAGTGGTGTCGGTTCTGATCGTTTGGAAATGAGGGTTTATTGCTGCTGTTTGGAAATTGGGGAGCTCTGGCACTCAGAAGGTGGGTGGTGGGGGTACTTGTAGAAGGTGACCATGCAATTGCAAGGATGAGTAGTACCAGCTATATTAGATGAGGGGGGGGGGGGTATTCATATCAATACAATGAGTGATCACATTGGATCGGGGGGCAGAGGGTGTAATTGAGCTCTGTCATTTGTAAGAATAGATCCTATATGCATCCACAGAGGAGCTGTCAGAGTGGGTCTGATGATACATCTTTGCATCCTTTTTCCTGGCTGCATCCCTCTGTGTGTTAGAGGTATCTATGAGTGCCAGGGCTTCCTAGCACCTTTCTGTCTAGATCACCATGCACTGCACTGTGGCTTATGGTTCTGTGTGTACCCGAGAAGCATCCTCTGCACCCCTTCCCTCATCCTGTCCCTGTATGTTCACATGCTGGAGATGGTCCTGGCTCCATAGATCATGACTGGGGCTATTTGCTTCCATAGCATGCTGTCTGCATTGCGTCTCCCCGTTCTATTCTATAGCAAGCCTTTGCTGTCCAGAGTGCCCCCACCTCAAGCATTTTTAAAGGGGGGGGGGATCCTTTTTAGATGATGTCTTTTTGTACGAATGGAATTGTGATGCCCAGTGAGGATCTGCTTCTGTCTGCACCAAAGCAAGCAGCTCTCAGGTTTCTGCTGATACTGCAACGTCAATAAATGGTGAGAGTTTGCCACTCATCTTGATGCGTACAGACTTCCCAAATGCCATACTCATTACTGCTCTACATAGGGGGAGGGGATTCTCTGCTCCTGTGATGCAGCTGGTCTGCAGTTCCCTGGAATTGGGCTCATGGAGATCTCCACTTTCCTTATTCTTACTACAGAAGCATCACAAGAAAAAGGATTAAACATTTTTTTATTATGAGGATTCCATGGACCATATGTGACAAGCTAACCATTTAATAGCATTGCTTCCAATGCAGCATTCCCCCCCTATGGTGTATGCATTATGAATATTTCAGCAGGATGTGTATTTACTATGCTGTAAACCCATTTATATATTGAAGGGTCGCAGGAGGGAGTTCTGCATGCACCTTCCCCCGGCTGCAAGGCTTCCAGTATCCCCAGCCTGCTATCTCTTGGCATCTTGCAGCATCCAGACAAGGTAAGGATTGCACTGGCATTGCACCCTCCCTTTTCACTGTATCCCATGTACTGCAGTAAAGTGATTTGCTGGCATGCTTATGTACAAAACTTAACTCAAGTGCATTATGCAGGAATGTAGTGCTATTTCGATAAAGACTGAGCTTCAGCTTCTAAGTAAACATCTTAGAAAAAGAGTGTATAATGTAGCTTGTCTGATTATGCAATGATATGGTATCAGTTTTTATTTCTTTTTCTTTTTTGTACCTTTTTTTATTTTGTATATACATCCCTGCAGCATACATCTTCCGCACTGGCGTGATCTTCTGGTTTACCTAGCATTGAAAACAAACAGGAGGGGAAAGCAGGAGGGAATCTGCTGAGTTGGCAAAGCCCACAGCTTCCACATCCTACAAGCTTTTCATGTTTGGTGACTATGACAGCATATCGGCAATGGTGCATTCATGTAGTAGAACTGCCCATCATTAATAAAGGATAGTACAAGCAAAAATCCTTCTTGTTTTGTTGTGTTGCAAGATTTCCGCAAGAAAAGAGTGGGGGGAATCAAGGTTTCTCGCTCTGCTTCTATCTTAGAAGACATCTTCAGAATTCCTTCCTTCTCTAAGAGGGCCTTCATTTAGGATCATCCTATACAGAGATATAACAAAAAAAGGGTTGAAGGAGGGTGCTGCAACAGCAAAAGTGATTACCTCCAGCAGCCCCTCCTCCCCCATCCCTCCTCCCTCTCCACCAGAAAAATGACTGTGGTAGCCGGGGATAACATGGACGAGACCTCAGCCTTGCCTGGCCATCCTCAGGACAGCTACCAACCAGACCATGATGATCATGAGTGCTGTGAGAGGGTGGTTATAAATGTGGCGGGCTTGCGATTTGAGACCCAACTAAAGACCTTGGCTCAATTTCCCAACACTCTTCTGGGCAACCCTAAAAAAAGGATGCGCTATTTTGATCCCCTTAGGAATGAGTACTTTTTTGACCGCAACCGCCCCAGCTTTGATGCCATATTATATTACTACCAGTCTGGGGGAAGGCTGCGGAGACCAGTCAATGTACCCCTGGATATGTTTTCAGAGGAGATCAAGTTCTATGAACTTGGGGAAGAAGCCATGGAAAAATTTCGCGAGGACGAGGGCTTTATTAAAGAAGAAGAGCGCCCATTGCCTGAACGTGAATTTCAACGCCAGGTGTGGCTCTTATTTGAGTACCCGGAGAGTTCAGGTCCAGCCAGGATCATTGCCATAGTGTCAGTCATGGTGATCCTCATATCTATTGTTATTTTCTGTTTGGAAACTTTGCCAGAACTGAAGGAGGATCGCATTTTCAGTCGCAAAATGGGGAACAATACAGTATTCTTCAAATCCCACATCTTTACAGATCCATTCTTCGTGGTGGAGACCCTCTGTATCATCTGGTTCTCCTTTGAATTGGTGGTGAGGTTCTTCGCCTGTCCCAGCAAACCAGAATTCTTCAAGAACATCATGAACTTCATTGACATAGTAGCCATCATCCCTTACTTTATTACATTGGGGACTGAAATAGCTGAGCAAGAAGGCCCCCAAAAGGGGGAGCAGGCAACATCTTTGGCCATCCTTCGAGTCATCAGACTGGTAAGAGTCTTTCGAATCTTCAAACTCTCCAGGCATTCTAAGGGCCTTCAAATATTGGGACAGACCTTGAAAGCTAGCATGAGAGAACTAGGGTTGCTAATCTTTTTTCTATTCATTGGGGTCATCTTGTTCTCTAGTGCAGTTTACTTTGCTGAAGCTGAAGAGGAGGACTCTCATTTTTCAAGTATCCCTGATGCTTTCTGGTGGGCTGTGGTATCTATGACCACTGTGGGTTATGGTGACATGTACCCTGTGACAATTGGAGGCAAAATCGTGGGCTCCTTGTGTGCCATCGCTGGTGTGCTGACAATTGCCCTGCCCGTACCTGTCATTGTGTCCAACTTCAACTACTTTTACCACCGAGAAACTGAAGGGGAGGAACAGGCTCAGTTACTTCATGTTAGCTCCCCTAATTTAGCCTCTAACAGTGACTTGAGTCGACGCAGCTCTTCAGCAATGAGCAAATCTGAGTACATGGAGATTGAAGAGGACCTGAATGATAGTATAGATAATTGTAGAGAATCAAATATCAGAACTGGCAACTGCACGGTAGCAAATCAGAACTGTGTTAACAAAAACAAGCTGCTGACAGATGTATAGAGCACACCCCAGCTACAGGATACCATTGGCTCAGCCACTTTCTGTAGACGCTTTAAAACTAGTCTTTGAATGCTTTATCTGTCTTCGTTAATGCATTTTTGCATTGCGAATTTATGCTCAGCGAACAAGAAGCTTTCAGGATCCGTGAAAGATAATATTATCATTTATTTTTAAATGGGATTTTTTTTTTTTTCTTTTTTTCTTTTTTTAACTGGTCAAAGGGAAATATTCCCAAACCAGTTCTAGTGGTTAACAAATTAAATACTACAGAAGAGCAAGTATATAAAAAACAAACAAACATTTGTATTCCCTTTGCTTGTTAATCTTAAATTCCAACAAACCATTACTAAGAGTTAACAGATATGCATGGATTTTCAGTAGTTTTTTTTTTTCCTGCCAACTGCACAATGCATCCAAGGATGTGCATCTGTATCAAAGGGTTAAAATGACGTATGCAAACATTTGCTCTTTTTTTGGTTTTGAGTTTTCTTTTTCAACCTGGAGAATTGTATTTCTGTCCAAGTGAAAAGATTATGCACTTACTGGTGACCTGCAGATCCATAAAGCACCTTATATGAACTTATGCTACATAGAACATTGAATCCATTATTAAATGATTTAAAAAGGACAGACATCTGCAATTGCTGCTAGAATTTTTTTTTTTTTTTTTTACTGCAGATGGCGTCAAACTTTTTTCTTTCATGACTTTTCTTCTTGTTTCTTTCTTTAATTTTTTTTTTTTATTTCTCAACGTGGATGCAAAAAGCTTTTTTCGCTCCATGTTTGCGGTAACAGCACAATGGAGTTTGTCATACGCATGTTTTTTTTCTTTTCAATTTGATACTTATTGTAATTATTGGGTGACCTTGCATGCCGGAAATGTTACCTCAAAACAATAGGGGATAGCTTTTCTTTTAAAGTATTTTTTAACACTTACTGGTGCCGGAGATTACAAAAATATAGAGGACAGCAAAGCGTTGCTAAATTGTGGCAAAAAAAAAAAAAAAGGCGAAAAATAGGTCATCATTTTAATTTCATTGATATTTATTATTATTATTTTGCATTCACCAAAAGTGCACTCCTAATTTTTGAAATCTTCAATTAGTAATTTACAGTACTGTATGTAAATGCATATGTTAGTCAAATGGGGACAATAACTAATTGGCGAACAAGCATGTTCAGATATTCAGCATTATGGCCTATTTGACTAAGGTGTAATTAAATTAATTAATGCATGATTTCAGTATTTAGAAATAAAAAAAAAAAGAGATCATACTGGATTAGGAGCCAGACTAAAGTAAAGGGCCTATTGATTTTTCCTGCAGTGTTACTCAGGGAAATATGTTATCTTCCTTTCAGGCATAATTGTAGAAATAAAATGCTAAAAGATCTATGTGGCTTAAAAAAATAAAAACCAATAAAAAAAAATGAAAGAAAAAAGTCAGACTGAACATCATATGAGGCGATGCCTAACAGAAAAGCCTAGGTTTACAGAATACAGTACAGATGCATGCCTATAGCTGCAGTCTCAGAATGTAATTTACTCTATATGCATCTAAAAACTGCAGACCATCTCCTTAGCTAACATTATTTGAGGTCAATGGACTTTTGTACTCCTCTAGAATTTGCTAAAGAAAATCTAGAGAACAAGGATGATCTAGATAGTTGCTAGTGCCTTTATCCTTTCTTCACTGATTTGCTGAAAGTGCCTCCTAAAATATAAGGGGACTTTTTTGTGTGGTCTGGGCAGGTGTCACCTGTCACATAACCAATTCTGAATCTCTAAGGGGTGCTCACTGTGTCCCATCAAATCCAAAAATTCTAATTATTTCACGTGCAGAATGAAAAAGCTGGTTTATCTTGGATGTATGATCGGTATGGTGATTTGCATTTATAACTCTTTTATTCTTTTAGCCAAATTTATAAAAAAAAAAAATTTTTTTTTTAAAAAAAGGGGACTTTGAATTTTTTTCACGTTCAAAAGAAAGTTTTGCACTTAATTAACGAGCCCTCTGTTCTTTGCCATTTGAGCTTCTCTCCGTTTTAAACTTCCTGCTACAAATATCAAGATCACTAAAACGTATGCAATGCTGCAAGCTTTATTTGATTATATGCACACATGATCGAGATGAATATAGACATTTTTTTCTTTGTACCTGGAAAAGTCAACTCAGGATGATGTCTTCCTACGTAAGGTGGAGGAACTATAAGTGGCACATTAATGGCTTCATCCCCTCTTGCTTTCACTGCATTTTGCCCCAAATCATCATAACAAAGAGAGCGTAACGTCATTTGGGTTCATCAGGGAATGTAAAAGCAGAAGGGATCCAAGTCGATCTACTTTGATCCGGTTGGAAATCTGATTGTACATTTTGCTAAGTACAATAAATATATTAAAAGCAAAATAAAATTGACTCGGTTTTAGAGGGTATTGCTTCGAAATGGTATTGCTTTATGTAAACGAAAACTATGCTATGCACAACTGGTGCCTAGTTTATTCTTCTGCTAGATACACCAGACAAAGGGTTCATGTATTATAAATGATCCTGTGAAAGACATTTTGATAATATGATAATAAATGTCAATATCACAATATGAAGAATTTATTTAAGGTTCTGAAAGGCACCCAAAAAACCATCAGTTCGTACCACCCTGAACCCATATTAGTAAATAAGACCATTTTTCCGATTTGAGTTGCTACTGTGGTTCTTTGGATAAAATGAACATGCACGGATGGATATGATATGATTGATATGTTCCCCCAAGACAAGCTGTATTGGAGATGGCAACAGGGCATTAAGCTTTGATATTTAATGTATAACGTGAGAAGGTTTTACATAAATTCTGGTTTTCGTACTTGCTACCATGGTAGGATACAACGTTTTCATATTCCAATGACTATACGACTGCTTTCTCAGTAAAACAGCAATAAGCAATTCGATGCTATAACGCTGTTAAGGTCTATTTGTGTGGCATCTGTCAAACAAGGCTCACTTGGCATCCAGCTTAGTTGATAGGAATTCGGGGTTTCCAAGACTTTATCCAATGGACTTAATATTCTGCATGTGCAAAAAATAAAATAAAAAAAACAAAAATAAGAAAAAAAACCTCAAAAAACTAAAGTACTGCATGAACCTAATTTTAGGATCGGGGTTGGGATTTATTCATTCGTCAGTCAAGGGGAAGCATAAATTATGCTTTTCTCATTGTAGCGCAAAAAAAAAAAAAAAGGATAAAATAAAAACAAGAACAGAATTTACAACCCCACGATTTGGAATAGAGGGTTTAAGTGTTGTAGCATAGGCATGCAAATCTGGAAGTTTGACAAATCTCTTACCCCCTTTTCAATAATGTGCTCAAATGTCTTTGTAGACCTGAAGGTGCACTTGATAATTGCTTGTTATTAAAAAAAATAAATAAATATGATATTTTTTACATTTTGCTTACTTCTCAATTTGTTCTGTGATGGCATGTGGTTTTTAGAAGAAATGTTTTATGAACACCATGAACACGGATATTATGTTTTGTATAGCTTTATGTAATTCTAATTCAATTTTTCCGTTTTTTGGTGGGTAATATCACTTGATGTCTTGCAATATTAATAATTATGCGTGTTTAAATATTCTTGGGCTATATCTGGTAGCAAGGCCCGTTTCACACAATGGGTCTACTATTATTTTACATATACTACAATGTGGGAATCATGTAGTCAATAATCTCTAGGACCTAAATTTCAGGTAGAAGGATGAGCATTAAATCCATACCTGATATCCAAGATTCAGCATAGTGATCTTCTAACAAGAATAAAAAAGTTTACCATCAACGGTCGATCAGAAAAAAAGGAGATATGGTGCTATCTGTTAAATATTATGTACGCATTGTATTGTGAGGATGGCCTGAAAATTCCGAATAATATAAGAACTATGGCATACTAGGCAATATTTGAAATAATTTCAAGTGTTATGTGTACATTAAGTGCTGTCAATTGAAAATAACCACCAGATAATTAGTTTGCCCCATTATTCCATGTGTTTTTCTTTAATCATTATTATTCCATGTTTCCATCCCCCCCCAAAAAAGTAAAATGCGTAGACCTTTCACGACTAAAATGGTTTTGCTTGTTGCTACATGAAGGTATTTGCTCTTTTTGAATGAGCTTCACCCTGGGGACAACGCGTTTCTCTGCCACGACTCCACTTGGTATCTTTGTATCTATGCAGAATGATTAGGAATGGCCGAACCAATCTCTTCCTTCATTGAAGGAAACATCAAAGACCAAAACCTTTATTGAGATCTCCTAACAACCAGCAAAGTAAGGGGTTGGACAGTGGTCAGAGAGCCTAGGTTTTCGTCACAGTGATGAGTTGAAATTTGCATTAAAATCTGCATATCCAGTTTAGCTCAATCATGTGGTGTAACTGTACCTACTACTTTATACTCATTATATTGTTATCTTTGGTAGATGCATTGCTAAAATATAGGTTTTAAATTGACCTTAGAGATAATCACAAACTGGGTATTTAATAATGTATGTGATAATATAGCTTTGTCTAATATTCAATCAGGACTGAAATATCGCTCAATGTATCTGATTGTCTTTGTTTATTTCTATACAAAAAATATTTTTGAATGCAAATGTGCGTAATTTCATACTTTTCAGATTTTTCATACTTCTTTCTTCCTGCAGGGAACCTGTTATTTATAGTCTTATTTCTGTGTGGGTACTGATGGCTGCTGTGTGTCTTTTCCAGTTTAAAAGAAAAGGTCTGTTATTGTGTTTATAAAAGTAAACCAGCAATAATAAAAGAAAGTTGCTTTGGTTAACTTGCTAAACTATGTGTTAGCCAGCTGGCTAAATTAAGCCTAAAATGTGCTATTCTCTAAAGAGTTCTCCACAGATTCGCATTTTAGTGAATAGCCACTGTATCCTGTATTGCTACCTAAAACCGTGACCAGTCGTGCTTTCCTTTTGTAAATTCTCACCATTGTTTTACATTTTATGCTAAAATATCTTTCAAATTGGCAGCCCCTGTTGTTTATAAACGTTACACTAGCCATATGAAGGACATATAGTTTAGGTGTCAGCTTGATATTGCACGTGGTGGTAGAGGTGGTCTCTGGTAATGTTTTATTCCGTAATAGTTTTTTTTTTTTAAATACAGATATATATATATACACTGTATATATGTATAAGTATATATATACACTGTATATATGTATAAGTATATATATATAAATATAGTAGTATGAAATAAACAGACAATTGACATTTTTCTTTTTGAGTCTCACCAATTTCTATTGGCAAACAGAGGATGTGGAGTTTAGGTGCAGGTTTGTTTTCCATTATTTGCAACAAAAAAAAAATGCATATGGTACCTGGAATTGCAAGTCATGCTTCATCAATGATGTCTAAAGCATTTTTCAAATGCATCTTATCAGTACAGAGTGGACATATATGTTGGCCACTTCTTACTTATAACCAGATACATTCTTTACAACAGACAATTTAAAAAAAAAAGGTTATACTTTGTGATCCTACCTGGTTGTAAATGTTATATATCAGCATGTTGACTTTTCACTTGGTACACTGTACATTGAGTATGAATGACAGATAGGGCACGCCTGCTTTTTTTAGGTGATTGTTGGTCATTTATCACTTGAGGGAATCCCAGGGACTGTAGTGACTCATACGGCAATGCTGCTTGGTGATATTTGCTAAGAAGCTCATACTGTAGTGACTCATAACAGCAGAAGAGATATGACATGGTTTCTGCTGGGTGGTTTTTTTGTGAAAGGATTTTACCAGGAAGGATACATTGAGATTTCTCTCGTTTTCAAGTATGTCCTAGGTGGTGAGTATGTACCGTTAGGTGTCTTGCCAAGGACACTTACTGGAGAGGTTGCTTGCTGGGATTGAACCCATGACTCCACAGGCTCTCTCCATGCAGAGCAGTGATGTTACCTCTACTCCACCCAGCCGGAACATTTTCAGAGTAGGGGCATAACAGTAATACAGTGCATGTCGTGGTATCACGGTTCTCAGTGAATTCTTTAATGGTTCACCCTCTTTTGATCCAGAATACAGTACCCTAAACAGCCACTTCCCCTGTCTGGCGCAGTTTGCCACATACAATTCAGGATGTGGCCATTATCCCCAGCAGCCCTTGTTACCTGGTTTCTATTTTGTTTAGCCTCACCCCTTCCTCCTTGCCAGATCACAAATTATTTTCTCTGCTGACACTTGCATCAGGTCTCGCTCCCTGATTGTTGTGTTTCCGACTGTCCTCCTGGATGCCCAGCATATCCTGTCTCCTGAATATCCAGTCCTGTCTCCTGAGAATCTAGTCTTCCCTCCTGTGTATCCAGGCCGTCGTTTGTCTTCTGCACTGCATTGTTTATACTTATGATTATAGTAGCGTTTTCCAGCCATGTCCCTTAGTTATTCTTTTTTGTTCAATACCCACTTCTGATATACCTTATTTTTAGTGCAGAGGTCTGTTTCTCTCCAACCAAGTTCCTCCCTTGACAGTAAAGTGTTGCTCTGTCAGCACCCCTTCATGTCCTGTGACTCATGGATGACTTGCACTGCTCAGCAGCCACCTAGGTCTAGCAATGTTCAATGCACTGCTGATTTTTTTCTGCTATTTCATACTCCTTGAAAGCATAGGGAAGGACCTGCTCTGAAACATGTAGGGCTAAATTACAATCTTTGCGCAAAAACGCTCGCGCAAAGCGTGAATTTTTGCGGCAAGCGTTAAACGTTTCCGTGCGCAAATCACCACTGGAATTACAATCCTCGTGCATTTTTTCATCCGTCGAGCAATAACGCGTGTAAACCGGACGCACAGAAATGCTCGCGCAGTACCGTTGCACGCAGAAATCAGTGTGCGCACTGTTTTTATCACGCGATTCAGCCAATCAGAATTAAGAACCACAATTATCTCACATTAAGAAATTGCGCCTGCCAAAGTCAATCTGAGCATATATGCTGCAGCGATAATACATGCACACACAACTTCTCCATTTTATTGGTTTGGTATGATTTGAATGTGTAACTATACTTTGCTGCATTTTTTTTTGGGGCTGGTGTATTTGGGTTCGGCCAGGTTGTTCAGATTTGCCATTAACACCAGCTTTTAGGAGTTGCTAAAATTATGCGTGCAAAGGCTAAGCGGTAAATCCTGCGCATAGATTGTAATACCATCTGCATACCAGCGCACATTCGCATTTGCGCTCACAATGTTAAGTATAGGAAACGCGCAGTACAGTACGCTCGAAATGGGTTCGCGCAGGTTCACCTGTGGTAGACGATTACCCGTTTGTTGCGCTGACTATGTAATACGGCATTCGGTGCAAAGTGTTTTACCCCTCGCGTTAATGGGGTTTTGAGCCGGTGCAAACGTTTGCGTGAAGATTGTAATTTAGCCTTAGCTAATGCAGGCGAGAAATCAATTACCTAATTACAGCATATCTTTTGGGATCCCTTCCTTATTAATTGCTTCCTATTTGCAGTAAATAGGTTCTACATACTGGGCAGAGATTTTCACAGTACTGCCCACTAGCATGTATATATTACATATGTCCAGTAAAACATGGAGAAGATGGTACCCCAATAATCTGACGTATGTATGTAAACACATATGTGGTGTCACATTAAGACAGAATTAAACAATGAGAGCCTGGAAAATAACATCATAATATACATATGAGACAAAATGCTCTTCTCTACCATGAACCCAGGGCTTGAAATGGTATAGGAGCCAGGAATTGTTTTTACTTTGCTCTAACTGGTTCTGGTTGGGATTACTAACTCAGCATTGAAATTGTGTTTAATAATAATGAAAGTGTTTTGTAAACCATAAGTGAGAATAACAGCTTTATGAGGGTCCTGAGAAAAGCAGCAGCACAAGTGTCTGGCCTACGATGAATCGCCCCAGAATCCTCACTCAGGTCTCATAAGGTGGTGCTAAATGCCATTTAAGAAAAGACAATTCTATGTGCAAATAATATGCCCAAAAAAGGGGGCCAGAACTGAATACCAAGTCTTCTCGGCAACCACTGACAGTTCTTTCAGCCTTGTAAGGCCTTGTCTGGAGGGTATAGCTGGGGTGTATAGACACCTCCAGCAAACACAAATGCAGTTGCAGAGTCCTTGCACTATAACCCTTTTAATGCACTGAAGTATTTATGTTGCCTAGAACAGCAGTTTAAGACATGTGCAGCTATGATGAGCTTTCTCAGCAGTTATCCAGCCAGAAAGACAATAATTAAGGTATTGCTGGGTGCTAGAGTAGTTTGGTATTCAGTAATATCTCCTAGTACCCTTGAGGCTGCCAGCCATGAGTCATGTGCTGGATAGAGGCAGCGAAATTATGGAAGTAGCTCCTCCAACAATTTGATGTCTTGGGCAACCTGCCGAGGAAAATCAAGAAACCGCTTGTTTCCATAACTACCGCAGGAACCAAGCACAATTCCTGTACATTCCACCATTATAGAGTACCACCAATTTTGAATCCTCCGTGCTACTGAGAAACACTGTAATGCTTTGTGAAATGGAGATCAGGGGCAACCTTAGAGGAGGTATTGGGCATGTGCCTCATTAGAAAATTGGAATAGTGATTTGGATGCTTTTCTTACATGTCTACAATGGATTTGGTTCGAGTTTGATCTTGAAAGATTGTTGGTCTTCAACACTTCTGTTGAAACTGCTGTTATTAAATACATTTTCACAAACACTCGGATTCTGTAGGCCTGGTTGATGCTGTTAACTTTATCAAAAGAATGTTTTGTGAAATATCATTGACTACTACGATAACCATGTCACCCCCCCTATAGATATGTCAAAAAACAATGTTTAATTGCAAAAAGACGCTCTAAATTGGACGCTTACGAATTTGATGGCTTGTGCTGTTTTTGGAAGCATTTTTGAGAGGAAGCTAAATTTTTTTAAATCAAATTGGAGCATTTTTTTAAGCAAATTATAGTGTTACGTTTGGTATTTCGGTTATGGTTTGTATTTGTAGTCAGGTTACTATTTTTGCTTGTTTTAGTGGTAGGGTTAATTTAATGGTTAGCGTTACATTTCTTGGTTATATATTTCATAATGAAAAATCCTATAGCTCTAAAACAATGATGAAAAATCTCTGAAGAGCCAGGCAAGAATTAGTGGTAGAAAAATTGGGTAGGACAAAAATAATAAACTTTATTAGTAATAAAAATGGAGCACAGAAATAAAGTGAATTGACAATGAACGTGATGAAAGTGTAATGTGAGACAACAAGGACCACTACTATTGAGAAATACTAATAATAAGAACAATAAATTAGCAGAGGTAACACCGAGGAGGTAAAGACTCTGGGACAATACCAGGAAAAACATAAGTCTCTCAATCTAACCTCAGCGGTACAAGCTGCCTACTATACCCACTATGATAATGGAAACATAGACATATAGAGGGAGAGGTAGATAGAAAATGGACGGGGGAGTCAAAAAATACCTGGGTGGTCAGTGCCACTTATTACCGCCGGTTACCATAGCAAGAATAGGCATAAATAGTAGTCAATGGTTTAGAAGGAACGAATAAGAGAAAATAGGCATCAGGACTTGACGCGTTTTGCCTCTAACATGCATCTTTATCAAGAGTGGGGTCTCCCAGTAATCGTACCTATAGTTATGGGGCAACTAATTGCTCAATCGCGGGCAGCTGCAGTATTTTGTTTTTTTTGTTTTGCTATTTTTGAAATTTGAAAATGTTTTTGAGTTTCAGTTTCTGAGCAACAGAAGTAAAGAAATAAAGGGTAGAGAAAGAATAGGAATATGCTACATAAGTATGCATTAATCAAGTAGTAGTAAGTTGCATTACATACCATAAACATTTACATATTGAACTAGTACACATTATTATAGAATGAGAATATGTATCATACATCTTCCAACAAGATATAAACTGAAAGAATGAAAACATTCATAAGCTAGGGCCTGTTGAGATTAAGTCAATGAATGGTTTGCATATCACACAAATGTAAATGGTTGTATTGAGGGGAGGAGATTGTAAAGTGTTGCTTTTTGTGGTAGGTGGAGAGCAATGTCTTAACATTGTCTAGTGTGGTTAAAAAATGTCATTTTCCAATGCTATAAGTGCTCTTTATGGCCATAGTTCTTGAAGTTCTTAGGCATGTCCACAAGACATGTAGGGCCCTGTCACCTGATGTGAGCTAAAACGCCATCGCTAATGGAAAAATCTAGCGCGAGTCACTAAAAGGTAGCACCTGACGACCCACCAACAGATCACCTTGTCTGCGGTAGTCCGTGTACATGGTCGTTTAGCGCGTGCTAGGGAAACGCTAAGCCCCGGGCTGAGACCCAGCACTTACGCAGCACTTGCGCAGTTGTGTACATATATTAATGAAGGCTGATGGGCATCACATGATAAATGCCACCCAACAGCATGTAGAATCATTACAATACATTTAATAGATCCAAAAGGAAGACCAGAGGAGCGACAATAATTTCCTTGCTGCAGCATATAAATAATACATATTTCAGGGCAAGACTCATCCATGTGACCCTTTTAAACATGGTCCACACGGTCACCCTATTAATCAACCGCTTACATACTTTTAATAACCTCCAGTATAAAATGTTTAAAATTAGCCAATATATTAGAATTAGGATATATGTGGACAAAGGATACATATATATCATAATAAAGCCTACTGCAACAGCAGCAACATTGCTGACCAGGTCCATTACTATAGTGTATGGGGCCAAGAGAACACCTGTGCTGCATTCCTTTCAATTGCCTGTTAATTGCCTGTTAATTTTAGGCGAGCACCTTTTTTTGTGTTTTTTTTTTAGTTACACCAGGGTTGAGCAGTAGGTAAAATTTAGCGATTAACGTCCGTTTAAAACTTAACTCTGGCACTAGGTGATCTGTTGGTGACAATAGCGCAAGTGCTCTCTAGCGCTTCCCATGTTAAGTATAGGACGCAGAAAGTCCTGTAAACTCACGCTACGAATCGCAAATTACCATTATCAAATTACCTTCCCATTCTAGCGGGAGGTACATGATCTGCTGGTCAGGCACGGGACTCATTTCTTTTTTAAATTTAAAAGTTTTATTTTGTACATAAGTCAGCGTACAATCAGACATATAAAACACAGGGCCACCCAAAACTGTCAGCATAAGCACCACGCAAGAAAAATAATAAACATGCCCAGATAGGGGGGTCTCAGCGAAGAGTGTCAAACAATTAGGGAAAAACACATGCATAAATCAAAAAGAGTCCTCAAGGCATATAATAGGGGTGGGAGGGTCATAAAAAAAAAATTGCTTGTAACCAGCATAAAAATAGAAATAGAGAATATAAAACAATATAAAAGTGGGGTAAGATACTTCCTCTTAGGCAGCCGAAAAGGGGGAAAAAAGTCCACATGAAAAGTAAAATACGAGTCCCCGTGGGGTGGGGTGGGGTGGGGGGATATAAAACCAAAGCAAAAATATAGGGTCTCTGTGACGCAAAAATTAATCCCCAGCCGGGGAATGTCTCTAAATTAAGGGGGGGGGACACAACAGCAGAAAAGCAAGAAGGCTCATCAGCCGGCATCCCTTAGCGGAATCTCACTTGCAGCGGGCAGGGTACTGCGCAGGCCAGGGCCTTCAGCGTCGACAAACCTGCTACCACAAAACAGCTCGCCAAGCATATCCAAGGCCCGGGTCATCTTAGGCAGCCCAGCATCACCAGCTCGAAGTAGGGCCGGTCGTGTTGCCAATGGATTCAGCCACGCCATCTCCCTACCCCGCTGTGGGAAGTCCTCCACCGACCTCGGGTAGCTCCGTCCACTCACCCAGGTAGCCATCTTTGCATGCGTCGCTATCTTCTGCTCGACGGTAGTATTTTCTGAGAGGGCCGCGCTGTCCGGACCGGTAGTCGCCGTCCCGGTAATGCTTGAATAAGCAGGCTCTCCCTTGCTCACTCGTGGCCCAAGGGTTCCCCCTGAACACGGAGAACTCTGGCGCGGTATGGGATCCCCTAAGTCTTTGGACTCCTCCACCGTTGCACGGCCTGGCTCCTCAGCTACCTTCAGGACCCCCTCGGGCGCAGGCGAATTCAAGGCAGCCGCCTCTCTGTAGCTCTGCAGAACCACTGTGAAGCGCCTCATGTCTCCCCTCGTCAGCGGGCGATCAGCCTCTCCCTCCTCCAATAGCAGGGTGTCCAGGCGCAGGAACAATGCCTCCATGCCAGTCAGCGAGGGAAGCGTCAGGGCCTCTCCCTGCCGCTGCTTGTGCACTCCACTCGCCCCCTCCACCAGGTCAGTCATATATGCCGGGAGACGGGGGCCCTCCGTCATCCCGTTATTCATCCAGGCAGGGGTTGGTGGGGGCAGCAGAGGTGCTGCGGAGTGGGGCAAGGCCCCGAGACGGTCGCCGGAGGTACACCCCGTCCGGGGAGTACTCAAGACTCTCGGTCCAGGGATCTGCCCGATGGTAGGCCGCAAGATGGCTGCCGGCATCTTCCTCAAAGTTTCTACTCTCAGGTCCGGAGGGGGGGGAACCAAACGGCCTCCGGACAGTGGTAAACCGATAGCCAACCGTTCAGGGACACTTCATGAAAAAAATCTCTGTAGGGAAAGTCTGCTAATTGTCCCTATACTGAGCAGACGTGCGGAGCTCCTGGTTAACATGTCCGCTCCTGTGAACAGCTGGCCACGCC
The DNA here is from genome assembly GCA_009667805.1 of Leptobrachium leishanense. Lineage (NCBI taxonomy): Eukaryota > Metazoa > Chordata > Amphibia > Anura > Megophryidae > Leptobrachium > Leptobrachium leishanense. Next base: position 235,651,058 of record CM019065.1, on the reverse strand, counting down.
CCCCAGGCACTGGACTCATTTTACCTGGCGCTAACGCAAAAACATGCTGACGCTAGGGTTAGCTCACACCAGGTGATATTGCCCGTAGCATGCACCTTTGCCCATCTCCAACATTCTGATGAGTTAGATAAGTAGAAAATAGTAATGCTGTTCAGTAGCAGTACAAAATATCACCTTTATAGGAATTTTTTATTGGTTTGTGTAAGGGACGTGCATCAGGTTGGGCCCCTGTTAAAAATCGAATTCACTCTCTCAGCTTGACTAGAACTGCCATTTTAGTCAAGTTTATTAATTTAATAGCAGAGATTAGTGCCCAATTGTAGTGCCACTTGTCCTTTATAGCTCTAATTTCAAATATCTAAAAATATAAAATGTAAGGGTGCAGCCGCTGTTTATGGGAGGTTTGTAACCCTAAACCCTCCAAGTTTACAGAAATACAGTTCTAAGGCTAATGTCTTTTTTTTTTTGATGGATGTAGAAAAAAAAGGAAATATGGGAATCAAAATTAATTAAAATTAAATGACAGGTACAGTCAGCCAGACCAAAAATACTTCTGAGCGTCAACGTGTTGGACGTCGCAAATGCGCTGCGTCTGACGTCTCGTCATCACGCATACAGGTCGCTATGCGGATGCGGCGCACTCTGGGCATCTGTCGTAGTGCTTTTACGTCGAGGCCCACATGGCGTCCGTAGACACCTGCGTGGTGTGTGCGCACTTCGGTGCGCACGTACTTCGTGTGTTGATCTCTATTGATCCCAAATCAATGCTACGACGGACAATACACTGTGCCGCGACATGGACGTGATGACTGCGTTCGTCTGACGCTAGCCTAAAAAGGCTAAGAAAGTCCCAGCTGGCACAGATGTAGGAAAAGAATAGAGTGGGAGGCAAGCTGTATTGCTGTTGCAGTTGTTGATAAGACAGTATGGGAATTTTTTGAAAAGTGCTTTGCAAAAGTGTGATCCCTGCTCAATGCCATAGCTGATTATTGAACTTAGCATCCTCAATATCATCGTTTAACTAACAGATGAGGTGTCGATTGGCAGGATTCTACCCTTGTATAAATTTCGAATGCGATAATATGACAAAAGTAGGATACAGTTTACATAGAGTGAGGGTAAGAGCTAGAGTGAGGGGCAACAAGGGTGGCTTAATAATTGTGGCTTAATAATGTGGAATTTGGGTAATGCAAACATTGATGTTTACCTCAGTCATCATCAAAGTAATGGTAATGGTATGTTGGGGTTTGACAATGCCCCTATATATAAGGGTAGGTGAAGCAATGTTGTTCGGACTTTGGGGTATTTATTCAGCCATATGAATGAACTGATGTACGATTGTAAAGTGGGAAGGAATGAAGTAGGTAATGAGATTGGTAGAGTATGGAAAACAATAATTTTAACCTAGGTTGATCACCCTATCAAAGATATATGACATTTTGGCCAATGGATTTAACTTCAGTCATTTCTAATTGAGGTTGAAAATGGTCTGTCTTTTTATAGAGATGTACAACTGGCATATGTTTTTAATAACTGTTATTGCTCCTGAGGAAGTCAAATTAATTGTAACGTGCTGAGCTGGGACTACAACCTCCTTTTGGGAATTCCTTAGGACGGGCTGGTCAGCAGGTTTTATACAATATGCCTACTTATACCATATTTTTGTGAGTGCAATAACTATCTGGTTTTAGATTTATATCTGTTGATCCGCACTATTATTTGCTCTGATTTTTTTTCACATATATATCATTGTGTATCATCCTATTTCCTGTGCTGTCTATATAATGGATAGTGATACCATTTTGGGATGATGGGTGCTTTATTCAGTTGGAATATGTGAGTGGCCATTTGAATGCATTGATATTGATAATGTGCCAATATTACCCTATGTTTGTTTTCTCTTTTTTTGTATTTCAGATTGTGTGTTTTTTCGATAGCGGTTATTCAGAGAGAGCCGAGTTGCCCCCGAAAAGGCACCGAATAGTCAATTTCACTGTACGGTGCAATTTCGTGGCCATTCGGCTATTCAGAAAGCAGGCATTTTGTCAAATTGTGACGAATTGCCAGCAAAATGTGGTGCCTGTCCGACGGCAGTGAAATCCCCATAGAGAAGCAATGGTTGTCCTATTCAGAGAACTCCGAACAGCTTAGAACTGTCAGAGAAATGTCTTGATGTACGGTGGTTTCCAGTGGCATAACTAGAAACCTGAGGGCCCCAGTGCAAGAATCCATGAAGGGCCCCCCTCCCCCCAAATAAGATCTATATTCTTACTTTTTTTCCCCTGCAATATAAAAAAAGATAGTTTTGCCCCAGCTCACAAGGATATATATTGCCCCCAGCTCACACGGTATATATTGCCCCAGCTCACATGGGTATATATTGCCCCAGCTCACATGGGTATATATTGCCCCAGCTCTCATGGGTACATATTTCCCCCAGCTCACACATGGGTATATATTGCCCCCAGTTCTCATGGGTATATAGTGCCCCCAGCTCTTATGGATATATATATCGCCCCCAGCTCTCATGGGTATATATCGTCCCCCAGCTCACGTGGATATATATTGCCCCCAGCTCTCATGGGTATATATTGCCCACAGCTCTTATGGATATATTTGCCCTCAGCTCTTATAGATGTATTTGCCCCCAGCTCTTATGGATATATGGAAGTGCCCCCAGCTCTTATGGATATATAGAGGTGCCCCCAGCTCTAATGGGTATATAGAAGTGCCCCCAGCTCTTATGGATATATAGAAGTGTCCCAGCTCTTATGGATATATAGAAGTGCCCCAGCTCTTATGGGTGTATAGAAGTGCCCCCAGCTCTTATTGGTATATAGAAGTGCCCCCAGCTCTTATGGATATATAGATGTGCCCCAGTTCTTATGGGTATATAGAAGTGCCCCCAGCTCTTATGGGTATATAGAAGTGCCCCCCAGCTCACCTCCTCTGCTGCCGCCGGCGTTCTGTTCTTCTCTGAGGCGAGCGGAAAGCTGAAAGCATGCAGCCTGGCCGCTCACCGAAAACCACCTGACCAGCGCAGCCGTGTTCTCGCAAGAGGATCTCGTGCGCCGGTCAGGTAGTTCCCATCCCACGAGTGGTCAAGCTGCAAACCAGCGGCTGCTCGCAGGGAGAGGAACGGCCGCGCTGCCCCCAGATTCTGGCGCTGATTGCCGGAATCTGGCGGGCAGCGCTGGGCCCCCCTCCAGTGGCAGAATGCCAGGGCCCGGTCGCAACCGCGACCGCTGTGACCCTGGTACTTCCGCCACTGGTGGTTTCAATCAGCCGGTTTAATCATGCGAATCCTATAGGCTTAAATGTTAAAAATATTCTTGTTTTTATTCAGTACGTAATAAACCATTTATTCTTTTAATCTGCAGCAAAAAGTCTCTTTATATATTTATTTTAAAAATAGGTATTTTCAGGATTTTTTCTCAAATTTATTTTACGATTTTTTTTTAAATAGCGGGGTTTTTTTATGTAAGAGACCTATTTATTATTATTCATAGGACCTTATATGTTAATTCCAGACATTTTCATCCAGTAGGTTTTTGAAAACAGTGGTTCAAATTTGCCACTTTAAATCTTTTTTTTTTTACCCGTTGTCTTGTCGGCTTTTTTGTGTGACTGGTCGGCGATGTATTCGGTGGTTCGCTGGCTGCATTTGGCAGCTGTCCGGCGGGTTTGCGGTGGCTGTTCAGCGGGTTGGCGGCAGATCGTTGGGTGCGTTCGGAATTTTGTCTGCAGTTGTGCAGTGATCCGAAATTTCGGATTGTATCGGCAGCAATTTTTGCTGATTTTTTTTCACCGATTTTGCTGCAGTTTGGCAGCGGATTTTCGGGTCAGTTCCCTGCACTTGGGAGTTTGATTCCCCGAAATGCAGTGAACGAGAGAGCACCGAAATGTCGATGACATTTCAGTGCTCTCCGAATAAACCCCTATACAGCTAATGATAATAGTTGGAACCATTGGGGGTCTGCCTTATTTATGTCTAGAAAGTTCTTTTTAGTATGTACTGAGCCCTGTCTACGTTTGATAAATCCTGCTTGGCCATTACTTATATCAGGAGGAAGTCTATGAGCGTATCAACTTTCCATAATTTTGGCGTACAACTTGATGTCAGTGTTGATCAATTTTGTACAGGATGTAGGGTGTTTTTTTTAATTTTTAAATCTTGGTAAAGATTTATGTCAGGGTAACAGGAGCCTTGAGAAAATGAGTGTGTTGATCTGGCAGGGTAGGTAGTATAAGCTGATCTAGGTAAGCATGTATTGACCTTTATGAAGGTTGTACTGTGATTGTATCATGGATGAAATAGCAAAGGTTTGCGAAATAGATGGCAAAACTATTAGCTATGTCATCTGGTTTATAAACCAGAATTCCGATGGGATTCAGTAATTTGAGTGTATTGAATGTGCGTTGCGGCTCCTCTAGCTAACAGTTTCCCAGACTTATTATTATTTACACCCTATTCAGCATTCTTTTTTGCGCAATGTAACATTATTTGAATTTGTCCAGTTCCTGAAGTTCTTGTTCTGCTGCTATCAGTTGGACTCAAACGTCTTGGGTAATGGAGACTATGTGACTATAGGAGACAGAGTAAATTTTCTTAAAATTTTTTTTTTGTAAGATTGCAAGGTGTTGTTTTCCATATTTCTGTTTGAGCTCCATTCTTCATTTTATCAAAATGCCTCTAACAATGGCTTTGCGAGTGTGCCTTACTGTAGGGGGTGAAGTGTCATGAGAATTGTTTTCCAAGAAATATAAATTTCAGCATATCCTCTATTTCTAATTGAGTATCATGGTTGGATAGAAGGGATTAATTTAAACTCCAGAGCATTCTCCCATATGGTGTGTAGAAATCAATTAATATCAGTATTATTGGGGCATGGCCTGACAATGTAATATTTTTAATAACATAAGGCTCAATTTAGTTCGGTCCGATTGAAAAGCTTGCACTTTTTGGCTGTCATTTTTCAGCCAATTTTTGGTTCATGAGACTCAAATGGGGGTTTATTACCAGCTTTTCGATTCCTGCTAAAATTTTAGATCGAATATTGGCTATCATGAATCAAATATCGTCTCTCACTGCTATAATTTTCAGTGAAAAAATCGGCATGATTCAATTAAAAATTTATAGTGATGCCCATTTCTTAAAAAATATCAAGTGCTGAAGGGTGTTGATAAATGGCTTTTCAGTTGCTTGTAGTGACATTTATTGTATTTGTCCCACTCTTACTATAGGAGATTTAAGGGTTATGTGTTTTAAAATGAAACCCTGGACATGTGCATTTTATTCTACACACAGACAAAAATAAGTTTTCTTGTAAACCCCTGTAAATGCGTGCCCTACTGTAAATTACAGACATGTACATTTTTACCGTAAATCCCATAAATGCGGGATTTCTTTTAATTCACGTAAATGCAAGAGTTACTGAACATGGACTTGCACATTGTGACTGTAAAAGTGGATATATTGCTGCACGTGGACTTGTAGGTTGTACCTTAAAAGTGAAATATTAAAGCAGGGACTTGCAAGATGAAAATATAGTTGTAAAATATTGACGTTCAGACTTGCATCAACTTTACTTACTGTAATAGTAAAAAAATAATATTAATATATGGAGTTGCGCGGTACCCCTGTGACAATGTAAATGGTAATGTCCGGACAAATTGGGATCTGCATTTACAGTAAAAAAAGTGCAACCTCCATAATGTAAATTTAATTCTTGCAAGTACAGACATTACCATTTACACTATTACAGTCCTAACACGCATCTATACAGTATTTTTTTTTCAACTTTTTGGTTTAGTTTTAAAATGATACTGTCATACCCTTTCCATTTATATGTGCCAGCATTTATTTGACAACACATATCACTAACAAAAGAGAGTAATTCCATGTCAAAGTTTTGCTGTCCCTTACATCACTATGGCTTTCGCAGGGAGGAGAGGGACAACTCTGAGCAGGCAGCCATCCTTTAAGTTCTCTGATCAGTCTGTGTGCCGGATTCACTGTTGACCTGTTGTTTAACAAGCTGGCGTCACCGCTGAGTAGGGATGAGCTGTTCGGGTTCGGACGGTTCGGAGTTCGACCCGAACTTTGGCAGTTCGAAAGTTCGCGAATTTCGAACTTTTTGGGCGTGTTCGGTTCGGGTTCGAAAAAAAAAAGAAATTTTGAAAAAAGTATAGAAAATGCTTAAAAAAATACTAAAAAATCTAGAAATAAAGAGACTCTTTACTGCAGAATATTATAAGCAACGGTTTATTAGATATTGAATTAAAAACGAATGTGTACGTGGAAAGATTATCAACTCTAAATGACCTCTGTTCACAAACGGGCATAACACCAGGTGTTTTTAGTCTGGTAATCAATTTGATACATTGTACAATATACTGAGGGTGGGGTGGTGTCTGGTGTCTGGTGTCTGCTTCTGATTGAGATTTGAGAATTAATTTCCCTAAAACATCCTAATATGCTGCATTTAACTGGTGTTTGAAAAAAATCTAAAGCAATGTTATTTTTCACCTTGGGATTAAACATTCACAGGGTTACTCAGAGAGTGGTGAAAAGCAGGAGAATAACTGGAGAAGTGAAAATTCCAGGTCAAAATAGCCAAACCAGAAAAATTCTCCCATTTATCTCACTTTCCAAATCGGCTATTTGGTCTAGATTGTTCTCTTCTCTTGCCAGTTCTCCTGGCTTTCACTTCGTATATTGGCCGTCATTGCCCGTCATTTGCTGCTAGTGTGGCTGTGATTAAGTGCGCCTAAATGCACGTTAAAAATTCGCTAGTCTGACCCTAGCCTAAATGGGAGAATTTTTCTGGTTTGGCTATTTTGACCTCGAATTTTCCATTCTCCAGTCATTCTCCTGCTCTTCACCGCTCTCTGAATAACCCTGACAGGGTTATTCAGAGAAAGGTGAAACTCAGGAGAATGACTGGAGAATGGAAAATTCTAGGTCAAAATAGCCGAACCAGAAAAATTCTCCCATTTATCTCACTTTCCAAATCGGCTATTTGGTCTAGATTGTTCTCTTCTCTTGCCAGTTCTCCTGGCTTTCACCTCTCTCTCAGGGTTGTTCAGAGAAAGGTGAAAACCAGGAGAATGGCAGGAAAAGAGAACAATCTGGACCAAATAGCCAATTAGGAAAGTGAGATAAGGATAGGGTCAGACTAACGCATTTTTCGCAGCGACCGTCAAAAAGTGCGTCCGAACGCATTGCCGTATTTTTTCACGGATTGCGCGAAAACGGTCATACGATGTGCATTTTTGTGCGTGATTTTTTACGGATCCAAACCAGGAAACTTTGAGTGTCTGGACGTTATGTTGGCCGGACATGAGCAGGGTCTGACGTCTCCAAATCACGCACACACGCCGCTAGTGGACGCAGCGCACTCTGTACGTCCATACTAGCGGTTCTGCGTTCTCGAAAAAATGCGTTCATTTTCCACTTGCGTTGCGCAGCCGGACTTTCGTGCGACCGTACTTCGTATATTGGCCGTCATTGCCCGTCATTTGCTGCTAGTGCGGCCGTGATTAAGTGCGCCTAAACGCCTAAAGTCTGACCCTAGCCTAAATGGGAGAAGTTTTCTGGTTCGGCTATTTTGACCTAGAATTTTCCATTCTCCAGTCATTCTCCTGCTCTTCACCGCTCTCTGAATAATTCTGACAGGGTTATTCAGAGAAAGGTGAAACTCAGGAGACTGACTGGAGAATGGAAAATTCTAGGTCAAAATAGCCGAACCAGAAAAATTCTCCCATTTACTGTATCTCACTTTCCAAATCGGCTTTTTGGTCTAGAAGTTTCCATTCTCCTGCTTTTCACCGCCAAAAAATCAGTAAACTTTTTCTGTGTGTCCGAAAATGTCTCCTCTTTTCATATAGACTGCCGCCCCAAGCAGTTGTTTATGGATAGATTAAAGGAAAAGCATTTACCGTAATTTGAAATGTCATTTTTTGGTTTTTACATATTTCTATACATCCTAGAAATCCGCCATGTCACGGGCAGGTTATGGGGACCTCCTAGGCACGATATTTGAAGGAATTTTTCATTTTTATTTTTAACCCTTATTTCATGGAAAACTCACTGTCCCTTTAAAAACGTTTTTTTTTTAACTTTTTGTCCTTGTTTCCTGTCCCCCAGGGCACTACCCGGACCCCCATACACCTTTTATGGCAAATATGTAGCATATATGCCCTCTTGGAGGGCACTCTAAAAAAACGAATTTTCAGCCCCATTGACTTGCATGGGGGTTCGGGTTCGGACCCGAACAAATGGGAAGTTCGGGTTCGGGCTCGAACCGAACACGGGGTATGTTCGGCTCATCCCTACCGCTGAGGGCCAATCGAGCAACACTGTGCAAAGACACCCAGTTAGATGCACCCAAGGAGGGTGAAACATGGCAACTGCAATATCTCATCAAGGGACCAATTCATTCCCCGATGGGTTATTGCAGAGCAAGTGCACCTAGGACTGCAGGCACACTTGAAACTGACCTGGAATCTGCAATGGCTTCCATTGACTTCCTCGAACAGGACATGCTCTCTCTTCATGTAAACTGCAGCATGTCACATGATAACGGGAGGCAGATCATCCTGTAGCTCTTAATGCCATAGGTAAGGGGCTGTTAAATTGTTAGTAGGGAGATTATAGTGCTACGTCAGCACTATAATTCTTCATAGTGAATTTAATGCAAATACTCGCATTACTGTAGATGGTTTTCAGCTCTCAAGTTGTAATTCCATTTAGTGCAGGCATTTTGCTCTCACATTGTTATCTTGCCCTAGGAATTTCATCATTAAGCATTTATAAACAATCAGTAGTGAAAATGTTGATTTTATACAATGGTAAGCTTAATTGAGATTTTTTTTTAAACTGATGGCTAAGCAAAAAATCCCTTTCTCAAAGTTACAATTTGGTAGTGGTGTTTCTATGAATATTACTGCTTGTGGTTTGCACTAGGTATTACATTTCTTTGTAAAAATCTTCATAGCTTGTAGTTCCAAAATGGCTTCCTGGCACTGAAGCCAGAGACATTTGAATAACAGCTCCTGGTAAATGTCTTTAAATAACTTGGTGAGATGAATATATCAGACAAACTTTGTGCTTTAAAACAATATCAGGGTTATTCAAAGAGATCCGAATGGCTTCCGAAACGGAACCGAACACTGAAAATCAGCGTTCGGTTACTTTTCTTGGCCATTCGGTTATCCAGAGAGCAGGCAATTCGCCAAATCCTGGTGAATTGCCTGCACATACGGTGCCTGTTCGTTGTCTGTTCGAGGGCAGTGAAATCCCCATAGAGAAGCAATGCTTCGGCTATTCAGAGAACAAAAAACAGCAGTGAAAGGTTCCCTACATGTCCTGTCATTCGGTGGTTTAATTCGGCAGGATTATTCAGGCGAATCCCATAGGCTTCAATGTTAAAAATATTCCCGTTTTAATTCAATATCTAATAAACCGTTCATTATAATATTCTGCAGTAAAGAGTCTCTTTATTTATAGATTTTTTAGGATATTTTAAGCATTTTTCAGGATTTCTTTTTGAAAAAAAGTCAGATTTTTTTTTGTTTGTTCTTTTAACTTATTTTTTCTGTAACAGCCCTCTTTATTATCATTCATTGGACCTTATGTGTAAATTTCAGACATTTTCCCTAAGTAGTTTCTTTGCAAACAGCGTTTCACTTTTCAAACATTCAAGCAAACTGTTTTTCTAATCTATTCACTGCATTTGTCTGCCGTGTCAGCTTTTTCCGGCGGCTGCGCTGTGTGTGATTGGCTCCTGCTTGGGTTTTTCCGGCGTTTTCGGCGGGTTAATCCAGATGTTTTTGCGGGTTTTGGCGTGCATTTGCCAGGTTTTTGCAGTGAGTTTTCGTCGGGTTTGCGGCGGCCTTTCCCTGTAAGGCTAGGGTCAGACTAACGCATTTTTCGCGTTGTCTGTGAAAAAGTGCATTCGAACAAATGGACGCATTTTTTCACGGAATACGCGATAGCGGTCATACGATGCGCCTTTTCGTCCGTGATTTTGTACGGATCATCAATAAAACACTTTTTGTGTCTGGACGTTATGTTGGCCGGACATTAGCAGCGTCTGACGTCTCCCAATCACGCACACACGCCTCTAGCGGACGCAGCGCACTCTGTACGTACGTACTAGAGGTTTGACGTTCTAGGAAAAATGCGTTCGTTTGCCACTTGCGTTGCGCGGACGAACTTTCGTGCGGCCGTACTTCGTGTGTTCCCCGGCATTGGACGTCATTTGCTGCTAGCACGGCCGTGATTTCGTGCGTCTAAACGCACGTTAAAACTGCTTTCGTCTGACCCTAGCCTAATTCGACGGCCCTGTGGTGCTTGCTGAATACACCGCAGGGTCGCCGGAATGGGATTGCCGAATCGCCCCGAATTGAAGAGAACGAAAAGTCACCGAACGTGCGGTGTCTTGTCAATTCTCTTTGAATTACCCTGTATAACCAAAAAAGATGTCAGGTGATGCTGCTACTTTAGAAGATTTTTTTTTACTTGAAGACTACTTCCTTGTTTTTCATGATGCAAACTAAACTGAAAGGACGACTAATTACACTTGGACATTATGAATTGGGTAGCCGAAAAGCTTGGTATAGATATTGCACTCTTAGGCTAGTGTCAGACGAACGCAGTTATCACGTCCGTGACACCGCACAGTTTAACATCCGTCGTAGCATTGATTTGTGATCAATAGAGACCAACACACGATGTATGTGCGCACCGAGGTGCGCACGCATCACACAGGTGGCAACGGATGCCATTTAGGCCTCGACATAAAAGCGCTATGACGGACGCCCAGAGTGCGCCACGTCCTCGTAGCTGCCTGCGTGATGAAGCGACGTCAGATGAGCGCATTTGCCACGTCCATCACGTTGACACTAAGAAGTTTTTTTGGCTATACCTGTCTTTTAATTTTAATTAATTTTGTTTACCATATCTCCCTTTTTTTTCCCTACATCCGTTAAACAAACCGGCCCGTGCGGTGTCTACAGTATTTTCCATCAGTACGTCTGTTATGCACGCACGCAGAGTGCGCTCAGACTACGTTCGTCTGACATTAGCCTTAAGACAGAGGGATCTATAACATGGATGTATTTGTTAAAAAATGGCAAAAACATTCTATAAACTGAGTTATATTTCAGAACTGTGCAACCATGTCCTTTTCATTAGACCCTTATATGTAGGGAATGTTTCATAACTGTTTGCTTCAAGAAGATTATTGTATTGTGTTGCAACATGTTTTGTTTGTCTCGGGTTCTCAAAAACCTATCTATTGGTAGAGATCTGATAGATCTATTGGCAGAGACAGATTGGGTCCAAAAACCTGCTCTGAAACGAGGCATGAATAATGGTGGGAACGAGTGGAGTCCAAATGACAGGCCCCATGAATATAGTATGCAAGGGCTGCCTTTAGTGACGTTTGGGTTGGCAGCATAGGCGTGCGTAGGGGATGTGCCTGGTGTGCCCAAACACACCCTAAGGCTAAGGTCAGACGAAAGCAGTTTTAACGTGCGTTTAGCCGCACGAAATCACGGCCGTGCTAGCAGCAAATGACGTCCAATGCCGGGGAACATACGACAAACTGCCGCACGAAAGTTCGTCTGTGCAACGCAAGTGGCAAATGAACGCATTTTTTCGAGAACGTCAAACCGCTACTACTGACGTACAGAGTGCGCTGCGGCCGCATAGCGGCGTGTTTGCGTGATTGGGAGACGTCAGACGCTGCACACGTCCGGCCAACATAACGTCCAGACGCAAAAGGGTTTTATTGATGATCCGTACAAAATCACAGACGAAAATGCGCATCGTATGACCGCTATCGCGTATTCCGTGAAAAAATACGTCCATTCGTTCGAACGCACTTTTTCACGGACAACGTGAAAAATGCGTTCGTCTGACCCTTGCCTAATGTTGGGTGAAGAGGTCCTCTTTTGCCTCCTACATTGACATTTTAGATGCCCCTTATCTGGTTTATGATGAATAACATAAATACTGACTGTATCTCTGTGTAGGCTTGTTATTTCTAATGAAAAATGTGTATTTGTGCAAAATCGTCTGAACATAAGCTTTTAATTAATAAATGTTCCATGTGTGCACACAGTGATGCAATGGTCTGTGCACGCCAGTGGTTGACAGTGAGCAGAGTTTGGGTTGGGTGTGGATTGTTTGGACTGGCCACGGAGAGACCAATGGTAGGTGGGGGTTTTTAGGTTATAAGCGAAAAAAAATTGGGTAATGAACAAAAACTTTTGGTTTGTTTTTTTAGAGTAAAATGAATGTGCACACTTCTCACTTTTATAACCTAAGCTTTGTAGAGTTGATATCATGGAAGAATCCTGTCTCTGCTGTCACAGTTTTCAGCGTCTAGTTTTCTTAAAGAGTGGCTTTATAACTGAGGTTGTCAATCAAAACTGTCTGTATGTAGAATGTACGTACTGAAGGTAAGAAATCAATTCATTAATTAGGGTAGAACCTCAAATGAACAACCTTGATGAAGTAATTGATTTCCCTCCTGTAATCTACATGGTATAATGCAGCACCTTTAAGTTGGTGTTGTTGGTGACAATTAATTTATTATTAGTCATTGCAGCATTTCTATACTCTTTTATATAGTCTCTACACATTTGTTCACGCTTTGCAATTTAAAGTGAGGAAGGAAAACAGCAAAAATTAGAAATGTAAAATGGCTTATATTAGAGGCATACAGTAGAAGGCTGTAAACTAGTGAGTTAATGTATATTAAAGGATGAAAATATATTATAGTATGTAAATATCACATCTCTGTTTCAATGTATAAATAAAAGATAGATTCCCTACCAGACTGTGCTAAATTAGGTGTTGTGCCTTTTGGGGTATTTATTTCTATTTACTTTGTTTTTTGCCTTAACAGCATCTGCAGTTTCATGTGATAAATTGCTGAATACTGCTCCAAATTATCAAATTAAGTTAATGGTAGAGACCACAGTACATTTGTCAGGGTTGTACTTGTGTAACCTGTCTCTAATACATTTTTTGTGTAATCTGATCAAAGGAACCTCAATAGCTAGGTCACTAACAGGTCTATTTAAAGAAAGGTGAAACTCAGACTGCAGTAGAATGGCTGGAGAAGTGAAAATTCTAGGTCAAAATAGCCAAACCAGAAAAATTCTCCCGTTTATCTCACTTTCCAAATCAGCTTTCCAAATGGTCTAGATTTTTCGCTTCTCCTGCCAGTTCTCTTGGTTTTCACCTTTCTCTGAATAACCCTGTAGGTCTTAAGTCCCAGTAGATATTTATTGCAGCAAATCACTACTTTTAAGCAGGGGAATAGATTTAAAAAAATGACCGGGGTGGGGTGGGGGGTTATTGTAGATGTCACCCAGTTCTTACCTCTCTCATCACATTAGCTGTCCAATATTATGTTGAGAACCTGGTACTCACCATGGTTTTCAAACTATTTGGGCACTATTCCCTAGTGAATGCTAACGTCTGGCTGTATAAACGTTATCGTTCGGATAAGTGTGTTATATATATGTTACGGGTAAAGCCCGAAGTGCGGTTAATCCTAGGATTACCCGGGTAATCCATTCCTGACATTACCCAAAACCGCTGGGTAAAGCTGCAAAAAAATGAATTTTTTGACTTTACCCGAGTAATTTTAGGACTAACCAACTGCCCTTGGGTAACAGTCTGGAAAAGCTGAAAAATTCACGCTTTACCCGGATAATGTGTAAATCTGAAGCTTCACCTGGGTAATCTGAGGACTATCCACAGCTTCACCTGGGTAATCTGCAGAGCATCCAACCCCGCTTTGGTAAAAGTGAATTTTGCTATTATCTATGGATATTATCAACGAAAATGGCAAAAGACAAACATTAAAATGTATTAAGAATATAATGAATGTACAGAGTAACAGGATATGTTTCTTATATGAATGTGAAAGAGTTACATGATCTTTATTATGTGTCATATGTACTTATATATCATTTATAAAACATAATAACCATCAGGTTACGCTTTATATAATATCTTTATCTTCATAAATAATTTTCAGACAATTAATGCACAGAGTTACATGACAGTTATTTAATGTGGTTTGTGACTGTGGATACAATTTCATTAGAAATAACAAAAAACACAATTTTGTTATCAGATAACAGTTTGCAGCTTTATCCGGGTAATCCTCGGAATTCAGTCAACTGTAACCTGCTGAAAACCCAAGAAAAACGGAGACCCCAGAGGCGTTTGGATATTTTGCAGATTACCCGGATAAAGTCCGATGTTTCGTTGCACATCACACTTTATCCAGCAACACTAGGGTAATGTGCGAATTACCCTGTTAAAACAGTGCAGAAAATCAGAGTACCCAGAGGCCTCTGGATACTTTGCAGATTACCCGGGTAAAGTCCGCAATTTCATTTCACTTCGGACTTTTGCTAATGACACCTGGGTAATGTCAGGATTACCCGGGTAATCCTAGGATTAACCGCACTTCAGGCTTTAACCGTAATATATATATAAGAAAAAAGAGGTTTGTGAGGGTCCTGAGGACGAGCAGCGGCACTAGTGGCCCGCTCTATGGTGGGGCCTGCTCAGGTCTCACAGGGTTTTTGCTCAAATGTGCCATTACAGAGACAAATGCTCCATATGCAAATCAGCCTGCTCTCACCCAGAAAGGGTGGCCTGTACTGATTGCCAAGGACATCATCCCTGCACGAGAGGTGCAGCAACCCCCAACGATCGTTTCGGCCTTGTTAGGCCTCGTCAAGAGGGTATAGCTGACACCCCTCTAGGCACCTTGAGCAAGGGGTCCACGTCTGGATTACGCTGTATACTTATAGTGAGAAAAAAGAGGTTTGGGAGGGTTCTGAGGAGTCCTCAGAACCCTCCCAAACCTCTTTTTTCTCACTATAAGTATACAGCGTCTCATCTCTCTGACACTGCCTGACTCAGAAAGTCAGAAAATGTCCGAAGTTGAGGCCGCACACCCCAGCACAGTAGCACACATGTGCTCTGAGCTCTGCCCCCCCCCTGCGCCAATGCCCCATGACTGACGAGGACAGTCACATGACTGTCCTGCCTTAATCAATTCATCGGAGGCCCTGCCTCCCACGGAGGCATTTTTTTAAACAAATTTAATGGCTTGAGACCAATGGTGCATTCCCATTGGCTCAAGCAATTCAATTGCTCTCAGTGCCTCTCAGAGGCACTGAAGAGCGTAGATTCAGGAAGTAGGAAGCGCGCCGGAGGTGTGCTGCAGACTTCAGACTGAATCATTCGGCCAGCTTGAGCCACGCAACTAGTGTAGCGTTCGGCTACACAAATTGCATAGGCTAAACTGGCTCAGTGCTGCCACTGCTGTCTGTGTGATGATTCTCACATAGCAGCCAGTGAACTGAAAGAAAAAAAAAGTGGAGGACAGAAACGGACAGCGGAAGAGCGTGGGGCAGGTGAATATGTGAACCTTAATTTTATTTTATTTACAGATTATTTAAATATGGTAATACCACCACAGCAACACACTTACTTTATGGAATGGTAGGTGAGGCCCTGCCTCACCTGCCGCCCCTGACTGCACGTCCCTGCTGAGGACGAGCAGCGGCACTAGTGGCCTGCTCTATGGTGGGGTCCGCTCAGGTCTCACATCGAACCTGGTGCTCACCATGGTTTTTAAACTATTTGGGCACGATTCCCTAGTGAATGCTAACGTCTCACTGTGTAAACGTTATCGTTAGGATAAGTGTGTTATATATATAAAATCCTTTAGTTGTATAGCGCCACATAATCCGCAGTGCTTTACAAGATCGGTGTACATGGGGTTGATACATTAGAATACCACACATGGATGATACGGCCTGATTCAGGGGGACTCTGTTCCCAAGGGAACTTACAATCTATATGAGAATTATTAGTATTTTTTGTGAGGTAGGAGCATCCAGATCGTTAGGCGTCTTGCCCAAGGACAATCGCTGGTGGTGTCTTCTGAGTGGGATTGAGTCATTTTTCCAAGATTGTAGATCAGCGACCTGATGGTTAGGTTGAATCCGCGTCTCGTAAAGTCGAGACTTCTCCACAGTTGTTATGGGAGGGATATGCTGAATGACTTGCTTTTCCACGGTCGAAGGGTAGAGATGTTACCACTGGACTCCACAGCCGATATTGGGCCCTATTACATTCTTCACTCAAAAATGCACGGTAAACACGTGAATTTTGCGTGAAGCGTCAAACGTTAACGCGCGTAAATCAACGGTGGTATTACAATCTTCGCGCATTTTTTCATCCGGCAAAAAATAACACACGTAAAATGGACGTGCAAAAACACATGCGCAGTAACGCTGCGCGCAAAAATGAGTGTGCGGACTATTTTTTTTTAGAACCTTAACCCCTTAAGGACCGCTGACGTACCCTGTACGTCCTGTCCACGGGTCTCCCGTACAGGGTACGTCAGCGGCGCCTAACCCCCCTCCCTCCCTCGCTGGATCCCTCGGCGATTTGGCAGGGAGGAAGCCTGCCCATGTGATTTACATGGGCAGGCGAGGCTGATGACGTCGCCACGCTGCGTGGTGACGTCATCAGCAGGCGTCCCCATGCAAATCAATGGAAGGGAGGGGGGGCTCCTTCGGAGCCCTCTATCACCCCAACCATTGAAGCTAGGGAGATGCTTTTTGCACCGCTGAAAAGGGGAGAGTCTCCCCTTTTCAGAGGAGGTGTATGGAATTAACCGTTTCGCTGCCGAATCACGTTTCGGCGCTAATTGGCGCCAAAATGCAATTCGAACCTGGAGGGGGGCCGACATCTTGGATGTCAGCCAAGCCTCCAGGTCCCCCCCACCCACTGACAACCTCACCATATGTGTGAGGATGTCAGTGGGCCAGTTAACCATCTAGCTGCCATGTAGACATAAGGGGATCCTAAGGATCCCCTTATCTCCTGTTCCATGGCAGCTAGATGGTCATATTTGACATCATTTGAAAGGCCTGAACATGACCAGGTTTGGTTTAAAAATAAGATAAAATAAAATAAAAAAATAAAAAAATAATAATAATTATTATTATTATTATTCTTTATTTATAAAGCGCCAGCATATTCCGCAGCGCTGTACAATAAGCACAGTATAGACAGGGTTACAATACATTGAACAACATTTGACAAACAGTACAGGAGGAGATGAGGGCCCTATTCCCGTAGGAACTCACAATCTGGGAGGGTTGGGGTTGGAAACAGGAGGAGAGGACTGTAAGGTGAGAGTGATTGATGGTTGCGTCAGTGAGTTGGGTGGTAGGCTTCCCTAAATAGGAACGTTTTAAGGAGCGTTTGAAGGAAGAGAAGTTAGGGGAAAGTCTGACAGTACGAGGAGAGCGTTCCAGAGAGTGGGGGCTGCGCGTGAGAAATCCTGCAGTCTATCATGGGAAGAGGTGATGCGGGGAGAAGCTAGGCGCAGGTCACTGTTTGACCTTAGGGAGCGGGCTGGGGTGTATTTGGTGATAAGTGAGGACAGGTAGTGGGGAGCTGAGTTAGTGAGGGTTTTGTAGGTAAGGATAAGGATTTTGAACTTAATTCTGCAGTGGATGGGGAGCCAGTGAAGGGACTCGCAGAGGGGAGCGGCAGAGACAGAGCGGCGGGTGAGGTGAATTAGCCTGGCGGAGGCGTTCAGGATGGATTGTAGGGGGGAGAGGCGGGACAGAGGGAGGCCAGATAAGAGATTATTGCAATAGTCGAGTCGGGAGATTACCAGGGCGTGTATGAGTTGTTTTGTGGTGACAGCGGTAAGAAATGGCCAAATTCTGGAAATATTACGCAGTTGGTATCGGCAGGAGGAGGAAAGAGACTTGATGTGGGGGATGAAGGAAAGAGCAGAGTCAAGTGTAACTCCAAGACAGCGAACTTGGTTTGATGGGGAGATGGTGATACCCTCCACCGTGATAGAGAAGTCAGGAGGTGGGGAGGCATTGGAGGGAGGAATAAGTAGGAGCTCAGTCTTTGACATGTTGTTCTTTAGGTGGTGGGAGGCCATCCAGGAGGAGATGCCAGATAAACAGTCACTGACTTTTGAAAGGACAGGGGGAGTGAGATCAGGGGTAGAGAGGTAGATCTGAGTGTCATCAGCGTAGAGGTGGTAATTAAAGCCAAAGCTGTTGATGATTTTGCCCAGGGACGAGGTGTAGATGGAAAAGAGCAGAGGACCAAGGACAGAGCCTTGAGGTACACCAACAGATAGAGGCAATGAGGAGGAGGAGTTACCAGCAAAGGACACACAGAAGGACCTGTTGGATAAATAGGAGTCAACCCAAGCAAGTGCAGTGTCACCAAGACCCAGAGAGTTGAGGGTCTGTAGAAGGAGGGGGTGGTCAACAGTGTCAAAAGCAGCCGAGAGGTCAAGCAGGATGAGAATAGAATAGTGGCCGTGTTTTTTAGCAGTTAGGAGGTCGTTGGTGACTTTGGTGAGGGCAGTTTCAGTTGAGTGTAGGGGACGGAAGCCAGATTGCAGGGGGTCAAGTAGGGAATTGGAGGACAGGAAGAGGGAGAGGCGGTTGAAGACTAGTTTTTCTAAGAGCTTTTTTTTTTTAAAGTTTTTTTTGTCTGGGGGGGGTTTAATTAAATAGGACCTAGGCTGTCATCTCAAAATAATTAGCACAGAATGGTCAGAATGAGCGCAGCGCACATAGGTGAATTGGCTCAGCAGTGAAAGGGTTAAAAGGCAAAAACATGTAAAAATTGGGTATTTCTATTCTCAGGATAAAATTTTGAAACTATTTAGCCGGGGTCTTTATTGGTGGTTGTAGATTTTGGGGATTAAATTACGAAAAAGTGTGTTTTTACCATTTTTTCATCATATTTCATATTTTTTTTATAGTAAATTATTGGATATGATGGAAATAATGGTATTTCTAGAAAGTCCATTTAATGGCGGGAAAAAGGGTGTATAATATGTGTGGGTTGAATAAACGAGTAAGAGGAAAATTTGACCTAAACACTAACAGCGCAGAAACGTAAAAACAGCAGTGGTCACTAAAGGACGGATTTGTGTAAAACCGCCCGGTCACTAAGGGGTTAATTGTCTCACGTTAAATTTTTGCGCCGGTCAAAGTCAATCTACGCATATATGCTGTATCAAAAAAAAAACACGCACAACTTCTCAAATTTATTGGTTTGGTATGTGTAGAATGTGTAACTATACTTTGCTGCATATTTTTTTTTGGGCTTGTGTATTTGTTTTCGGCCAGGTCCGTCAGATTTGCCTTTAACACAAGCTTTCAGGAGTTGCTAAAATTATGCGCGCAAAGGCTGTGTGTTACAAACTGCGCATAGATTGTAATACCATCCGCGTTCCACCGCACAAACGCATTTGCGCTCACAATGTTAAGTATAGGACGCGTGAAGTATAGTAAGCTCGCGCAGCGTTCTCGCAGGTTCACCCGCGGTAGACGTATACGCTCGCTTGTTGTGCTGAGATTGTAATTCGACATTCAGCGCAAAGGGTTTTTCCCCTTTTCGTTAATGCGTTTTTGCGCACGCGTTAACGTTTGCGTGAAGAATGTAATAGGGCCCATTGTATGGTAGGCAAGTATGTACTGTTAGGTGTCTTGCCCAAGGACACTTACTGGACAGCTGCTCTGGCTGGGATTGAGCCTGGGTCTCCACGGTTATAGAGCAGTGATGCTACTTCTACTCCAACCAGCTGGGTGTTCACGCATGCCTCCCATATTGCATTCCTGACACTACCCCCATTAGTAATCCATTGTTTTTTACACTAGTTTGCGCAAGCTTACTGTACTTTGCGCATCCTATACTTAACATGGGGAGCGCAATCATTAATTACCGTTAAAATAAGTAAATTATTACATGGTGCTATCACTAATTACCATCGGGACTCGCAAAACAAAATTTTAGTGAATCCTAAAAGTTGGTGCTAAATGATTCTGCAAATGCAAAATCATTTAACACCCCCTAAACCCCCTTCCCCAATAAATTAGATAATCACCTCTCAACATACGACGAGAACGGTGACCCAATCCGTGTCTTCTTGCAGCCAGGAGCAGAGTGAGACTGGGAAAAAATAGTTCCAAGTCTCCCTCCGTGATCACTCCGTGGAGATGCGTGATCTCGCAGCCCGAAAGCGCAAGCCTCCATGGAGTCCTATGGACTCTAGGAGGTGATACCGCGAGTATCCTAGCGGTTAGCCCTGTGTTTCGGGGTGAGGTGCTGTGCTGGCGCCTGCTTGGTATATCGTGTTAACATAATGGAGCAGCGTTTTCTCGTTAGAGTCCCCATGTTTGCGCAAAGAAGGGAAGTGGGCCCTTTGTTGGTTACAAGTAGCCAGTAAGAAATAAGACGTCAATACTGCTTGTAAAATGAGGAACTGAGGATGTGAGACACCTCTATTTTTTTTTTTAGTCCTATTTCTGTTGTTCCTACATACAATATCATTAACAAGAGTTTTTGTTGGATTGGCTCACCACATTTATTTGTGGCTAGCACAAATTGTACTATAGTTGACAGTATATTGATATTTAAATGTTGTCCTTCAGCCACTAATATTGTTCTATATTTTAGGGTGTTTTAATAAAGAATGCAGAATTGGAACCTGTGTGTTATGTGGTTGCAAACTAGAAAGTCTTTTTATTTCATTTACATACATGAGGTATTGTGCCTGAAAAAAGTGATATTTGTTGCTCCAAAGCACCATAAACTATATTATTTATATTTAAAGAAAACGTTGTATGACAGTAAACATGTAAGTTAGCAAACCATTTAAACTCACACTTTTAAGTTAGAAACATGGATTGTACGTAGTACATTCATTATCCATTTTGTTATTTTTTTTATGCTACGTAACGTATATTATGTGTGTTTTCTGTACTGTATCACATTTATCACTTTTATTATTAAATAATTTGCCAATATTTTACTTCTTTTAAATGTCAGTCTTATAGATCAGAGAGTTAAAAAATGCTTACCTTATTGTAAGTGGATTGCCTAAATTATGTTTTCGTTTGATTGTGGTATGATGGGCATTGGAAAAAATATATTTTGCTCACATACATGGTAAAAATATAGAGAGCTGTTAAGAAAATCTGGCAGTGAAAAAAGATTTAGAGGATGGGTACATTCTGCAGATGGTATTTATTCACATGCAATTTGCTGTATTCCAAGTTTCATGGGAGTGTAATAAGGGAATCTGTTCAAAACATGTTAACTGTCCATTATTGGTGATCACCTGCTTTTCAAAGATAGCAGTCCTTCAAGGTCCCTCGTTTTTTTTCAACATGCTATCCTCAGCTGCGTAGTCCTTTTGCAGGTGTAATTCTTTTCTTCAGTGTCAGCATCTCCTGGACCGCTGGGTCCCTTTGATGCAGTCCACTCTTTGATGCATCATCAGCTGGATTTGAGCAAGCGCACCGCCAGGCTATAACAACATGCTTGCTGACCCCCAGCACATTTCATTGACATCCACAGCCTCCTAGCTCAGCAGGTAGGGGCTGCAGGGCAGTTTCATTATAAAATGTGAGCTATGTCTACTCAGGGCCGGATTAGCATAGGGGCTATTGGAGCAGCAGCTCCAAGCCCATACCCCTTAATAGGCCCAGAGAAAGGATGACTTTCTGCATTGATGGGCATTTGGACCCATGTATTTCCGACTCCATAGCAGCTACATGTTCATATATGGTATCACTGGAAAGGCCAGAGCAATGATACCAAGCATGACCTTGTTTTATGTAACAATAAACATTTAATTATAAATAAATAAAAAAAAATTCTAACACAGCATTATTCACTTTTCAATTATAAAGTGACCAATGATAATCCACTAACTCACAATCTCATTTCTCATGTCACCATGTGTGGAGGCGATGGCACAATCGTTATTGCACATTGTTCCATCAAAAACGTAAACCACCACACTGCAGCGAGGAGCACTGGGGGACTTTGGAAACTTGCGTGTCTAATCTTTACAACGCACAAAGTCAAGTGAGGCGTCATTGGACACGTCAGCGTCTGGCCTTTGGAATGATACCAAAAATTACTATGTAAAATCTAAAAGAAAGAAAAAAAAAACAGATATTTTTAGTTGCAAAGCAATGGCATTTGTCACAGAACTTGCTCCCAGCATTGGAAATGAGAAGGTGAGTAATAGCAGTGGTACTGCTTATTTTATGTATTTTATACATAGCCCTTCTATTCATAAAACACCATCCTCAAACACAAGCGAAAATTTTATTTTTTTCAGTTTTTGTTAAAATATTTTCTGACAAAAATAGATTCTCATTTCATTTTTTTAACAAGAATGCCCTATAGAATATATAACCACAAAGGTTTGGATGATAAGGTGTGAAAAAAATATTTTAGATGCTGTAAATGAATGAAATCTGAAAGAAATTTACTCAGAGTATCTGTCTGGTTAGATATAGCCGTATCTGCACTATTAAATAATCTAAAATATGTTTTCATTTCACTAAATTCCATAAAAAGTTGACCAAAATCTTCATGTTAAAGCCCATAGAGCTCTTAAACCGGCCCTGCATCTACTGTCTGTTCTCCAGTACATGAGAGTTTTGGAACGTTTTGGTGGCATAGATTCTGCAAAAAGATTGTCATTACCTTAGTCCTGAGGTGTTCCATGACCGAATGAATGAAAATATCTGGGCTATATTAGTGGTAGGATATTGCTCATTCATCTCTTTTTATTAGGTGGGGCGAGATTTGATGAACATGCACAGTGTACACAACCTGAATCAATCCATGCTTATGACAGTGTGGAGGAAATGTCATTCTTCTTGACTGCTTGACCACCTGCAACCCCCTTCTCCACAGGGATAAGTGTAGATGGGGATAACCATCGTTGTCTTTCAGTGGACTATTCATTAAAAGGAGAATTTGTGGAGAACACTTCTATAGTGCATGTTAGGTTAAAATGTTTGAAATGTATAATAATTTATGAAATCAGCCATTCTGAGTTTAAGATTTGTAATTCCTTTTCAGTTCACAATGCGTTTAGGTCTTGTATCCTTTTTCACAGTGGGTTAAAGGGACATGCTTGTCTAGAATTTTTCTTATTTAAATTGACAAACACTTTTATACCAATAGACAAACTAGAATAGATCAATACAAATTCTAAGAATGTGTAAAAATTTTTATTTTCTCACATTAAACTCATTTCACCATCTCCGGCACGTAGGGTTGCCACCTCTTCTTCAAGCGAAACTCGAACACTCCCGCACTGTGTGGCAAAATATTTTTATTGCTCACAGGTATTGTCTCCGCAACACACAGAAACTCAGACATGTATACATATACCCGTCCTTCCTTTTCACATCCCATTTCGGCCCCATTCACCCGAACCTCAAATCAGCCCTTTTTATCTAAAACGTCCTCACACTTACTGAACAGATACAGGGAAGAGGGTGAGGAAAATGAGGGAAGGAGGGAGAAAATGAGAGAGAAAAGGGGGAGAGAGAAAAGGAGAGAGTGAGGGAGAAAAGGGGAGAGACAGAGAAAAGGGGAGAGAGAGAGAGACAAGGGGAGAGTGAGGGAGAAAAGGGGAGAGTGAGGGAGAAAAGGGGAGAGAGGTAAAAAAAGGAAAGAGTGAGAAAAGAGAGCGAGAAAAGAGGAGAGAGAGCGAGAAAAGTGGAGAAAGAAAAAAAGAGAGAAAAAAGGAAAGAGAGGGAGAAAAGGAGAGAGAAAATGAGGGAGAAAAAAAGAGAGAAAAAGGGAGAGGGCGAAAAGGAGAGAGTAAAGGAGAAAAGGAGAGAGTGAGGGGGAGAGAGAGAAAAAGAGAGACGGAAAAAAGTAGAGAGGGAGAAAAGGAGCGAGAGGGGGGTTTGCCGATGGCACGTTAACTTTAGATTTGGTATAAAAGTGTAGGCACTTCATTCTGTGTATACACAGTATGAAAAAAAATAAGTAGAAGTAAAATTTAAACGTTAAAAATGTTGTTGGTCAATTTTGGTAGTTTTATTTCTTCACTCTGTATTTGGAAGCAGTACCAGCTGGATGGAGCAGAGGTAAAATCACTACTCTATAACTGTGGAGAAACACAGGTTTGAATCCCAGCAAGAGCACCTCTCCAGTAAGTGTCCTTGGGCAAGACACCTAACAGTACATACATGCCTACCCAGGGCATACTTGAAAACAAGAGTAATCTCAATGTATCCTTCCTGGTAAAATACTTTATAAAAAAAAAAAAAAAGAAGCATTGCTGACAGTAACAGTGCTGTGTAATTAGAACAACCTTATCATAAAGGTTCAGTGCTGTTGTATACAAATAGCATGTACTATTTTTCTTAGGTGTTCTTTCACCAATGTTGTAAATCAAGATATGCAGTCAAAAGACGGTGGGCTCTATTCCATAGTTGGTGAAAAGGTTTTGCTCCTTAAAGATTGCACGTGCTTACTGTACTTTGCGTCTCCTATACCTAAGATGGAGAGCGCAATCCAATTTTAGCATCTCGACAAGTTATGTATTACAAAGTGCTGGTGCAATTTACCATCAGGACACGGAAGCAAAAATTTTAACATTGCCTAAAAGCTGGTGTTAAATGTTTCTTGCAAATGTAAAATCATTTAACATGCTCTAAACAGCCCTATTAAATACCATACTCCCCTCACATCCCACAGTGAAAAAGGTGGCCGGTTCTGCCACCTCTTCTCCCCGGGGGCCAGAGTGAGACTGT
Source organism: Leptobrachium leishanense (assembly GCA_009667805.1). Classification (NCBI taxonomy): domain Eukaryota; kingdom Metazoa; phylum Chordata; class Amphibia; order Anura; family Megophryidae; genus Leptobrachium; species Leptobrachium leishanense. Next base: position 235,626,377 of record CM019065.1, on the reverse strand, counting down.
GGACAAATAATTTTTAGTCTCCCTCCGTGGTTGCATAGAGCTCGTGGTCTGGAAACATAAGCCTCCATGGAGTCTTATGGACTACAAGAGCTGATACTTGTGGTGGTGCAGAAACACTACTGCGGGTATCGGGAGGTTAGCGTTGTGTTCCGGGGTGAAGTGCTGAGGCGTTATACCTTCCCTGAAATAGGACGTAAATATCTGCAGGTGCAGATTTTCCTGCTTACAGTCTCCATGTTAGTGTCAACAATGGAATAGGGTGTATTGGCAATACATGGGAAATAATGGATAGGGAGGATTCTGTAGATAGGGGCTGAGTATGTAGATATGCAATGTAAAAACAGTGTCCTGCAACATCATCGCCAACTGCATCAATTGAAAGTACTGCCATTTACCAGGTGTTATGGAATTTGTCATTTTGTGATGAATTTTCCATTTAATTCAGCAGAGCTATGAGGATTTTTTTTCAGGAAACTGTTGTGTGTTATCTGCTTGAACAGCTCCCTTGGGAAGGACACTGAAATAAGAGGCTGCTCAGCAAATAACCCTTTCAGTACAAGTTCCAACAATGATTTTCTTTCTAAGAATAATGCAATGCCTACATAGCATTCAGAAAATAATGAGACCCCTTCTTTTTTCACAGTTGTTCAAATATTTTTTTTTTTCATATCCATCTATAATCATACCCCATAATGACAAAGCAAGACTTTAGATACCCCCTTCCCCCCCACTCCGCACATTTTTTAAAAGGTAGAATTAAAATATCACATTGATGTAAGTATTCAGACCGTTAACTCTGTACTTAGTTGAAGCACATATGGGGAAAGTATTTTGGTCACTTCCAGAACGGTGGCATAGCACTTAGGAAGGCGGCACACGAGCATACTGTACTGCGTCCGTTATGGATGCACTTTATCACGGGAGATATTGTGAGTACTGCATAAAGTGCGTCCGTAACGTCTGATGTCTCCACACCCTAGGAAAATACATGGCGGCGTTGTTTCTGCATCCGTGTAGCTTTTTCACGTCGATGTTTTTTTCCCGTCTGTAGCTATATGCGTTGCCCATCCGTTAAAAAGTGCGCAGGTGCTTCGTGTGGTGGGTTTCACTCCTTTTTAAAGCTACGACGGACGTCAAACAGTACGGTCAGGCAGATGTAAAATGTTTGCTAGTGTGCTGCCAGTCTAAAAGGGATATGAATGTCTAGAATTTTCTTTTTAAATTGACATTTAAACACTTTTATACCTATAGACAAAACTAGAATAATTCAATAAAAGTTTTAAAAATATGTTAAAATTTTTTATTTTCTTGCTCTAAACTCTATCATTTCATTTTCCCTGGCCACGCCCCTTAGCTAGATGTGTTTCTTGAGCTCACACTTCCTGAATATTCTCCACCTCCTCCCCGCCCATTACTTCACCCATTAGCGCTTCACATGTAATAGCACAAGCTGCGCATGCGAAACCCTTTGCGCATTCAGGACTTTAGATTGCGGAGACTGAGCAACTGAATATTCGCTATCTCTGCAACTGTGAATGCAAGACTCACTTAAGGTTGCTCACGCTCTTTTACACATAGACTCAGTCACCCCCGCCACGCTTACTTGAGCTCTTTCATGGTTTACATACTCATTGTCTCACTCAAACTCCCTCACACATTCACTCGCTCTTACACTCTTTCTTGTGCTGTCTGTTTCTTGTGCATGCTCTCTCTCACTACACTTTTTCTTGTGCCTTCTCTGCATTATATTGCTGTCTTTGTCTCTTAACCTTTTCTTGCGGTCTCTCTCCCTGTGTTTTTTTTTGCTGTTTTTCTCTTTGCTGTCTCTTTTTCTCCCCGTGTTTATTGATTTTTTCCTTCCCTGTCTCTGCAGTAGCTGGGTGTGAAAGAGATACAGATTGGATGGCACTCAGCCCCGCCCTCCGCCCACTCCCAGTGCAGGAAGGAGGTGCAGCAACTCAGTCGCACATGCTCAGCGCGTTTTTTTATCAGTGCGTTATTTATTTATTGATTTATTTATTTGCAAAGTATTTTACCAGGAAGGATAAATTGAGATTTCTCTCGTTTTCAAGTATGTCCTACGAATACACACTGATTGTTTAGCTCAAAGTGCCTCCTGAGGTGGGCGTGGAAAACACCAAGAAAAAAAAACAGATAAATATAAAAAAAAAAAAATTCTTGGTTTATGCCTGACGAATGACACTACTGGCTCATTCAAAAGGCATTGCTCATTTTTAAAAGCGCTCTAGCAAAGCATGTATGTCCCTTTTAAGTTCCATCACTTAGTTTTATTCTCTGTATAATTTCTGAAACTAAAAAAAACGGATGAACTGAAGGCCCTTGTTCACAATATTCTTTATGTGGTTTGGGACTCACGATTTCTACTATACCGTATGGCCTGTGTACTCATCACACCTCGTTATTTTCATGCCTTTTTCAGATGGGCTCATCTTTTTGGATGTCACCAGTGATGCAAGTCGTGTCAATCGCATGTCCGCCCGTAGACATACAGGGTTATTCAGAGAGAGGTGAAAAGCAGGAGAATGACTGGAGAATGGAAAATTCTAGGTCAAAATAGCCGATTTGGAAAGTGAGATAAACGAGAGAATTTTTCTGGTTTGGCTATTTTGACCTAGAATTTTTCATTCTCCAGTCATTCTCCTGCTTTTCACCTCTCTCTGAATAACCCTGATAGTCACCACTTCCCCGATCTCATGCCTTCCAGTGTGGGGACGTATGGGATTTTTATTCCTTATATAGTGACCTTGGCAGGAAAAAGGGAAATCTCAGCAAATCCAGGTCTCTTTAATGGGAGCTTGTAACATATACCTATATTGTATATGAAAGTTGATTGCGGTTAAAAAATATAATGTCAATGATGAATAAAAAACACCTTACTCTTAAAGGAAGCTCTCTTCTCTAAGCAGCTTTGAAGAAACTACTTTGAAGAAAAGAAAATGCAACAAAAAGCTTTCTGTATCTCATAAACGGTAAAGGAATATCATGAAATGTATCCTCTTAAGTGCTTTCTCAGCATCTGGCAGACTCACATGGTACTGTATATGCTCTGACAAGAAAAAGCCTTTTCAAGGAGTGGCATCGCAGGTTCAATTGAATATAGTCAAACAGCAGGTTGAATTGTGTAAAGGTTGATTATGGAACGACAACTGTTTGCATGGAGTGGACTGATAAGAATCTATTTAACACTTCTGGTTTTCATTTTAGTATTTTTTTATTTATATACCGCTCTTGTTTGATTTGCAAGTAAATTAGGTATTATTATAGTGTTTCCTTGGTTTTTATTTACATCTTTTTATGAAAGGGTAATGAAGGCTGATTTTACAACTATTTTCTGAAACACTCAAGATATTAGTTTCTTTTTCTCATAATTGTTCTTGTTATTACTTATGTGAAATTCACAAATGGTGCGGTTTGTCTCAAATGTAGAGAAATATGAAAAACACTAAAGGAATTATGGGTTAACTTCTATAGAATGATGATCCGACTATATGATATTTGTATTACATGGCCATGCATCCCAAGTGTCCCTAGGTAGAAGGGACAATCCCTATTCTGGTCCCAAATCCTTCTGTCCTTCTTTTCGCTTCTAATGTTTATCGTTTTAGGTGCTGCTTCATATAGCCGAGCTGTGAAGGTGTTCCAAATCAATAAAACTCCCATTGAGTCTTTACATTACAAAAAATCACTTGGAAAATATATATATACAAAAAAGCCAGAAGAAGAAGGGGCACTCAGTCTAAAGATGTCAGAGAAGGTACACTGTCCGGGTGCTATCCATGAAATTTCATATCAATACAAAAAGTGGAAGCATTCCGGGACTTATAAAACAAACAAATTTATTGGGTATACATTAAAAATTTGACGTTTCGGCTCCTAAGAGTCTTTATCAAGGAATGAAGGAATTCCTTGCTAAAGGCTCTTAGTGGCCGAAACCTTGGATTTTTAATGTATACCCAATAAATTTGTTTGTTTTATAAGTCCTGGAGTGCTTCCACTTTTTGTATTGATGATATATATATATCAAGTCCAAAGAATGGCCGCACTCAAATTTTTTTATTTTTTTTATTAATATCAAAAGTTAAAACATACAGGGTTATTCAGAGAGTGTGAAAAGCAGGAGAATGACTGGAGAATGAAAAATTCGAGGTCAAAATAGCCAAACCAGAAAAATTCTCCCTTTCATCTCACTTTCCAAATCAGCTATTTTGACCTAGAATTTTTCATTCTCCAGTCATTCTCTAGTCATTCTCCTGCTTTTCACGCTCTCTGAATAACCCTGTTAGTTACCGACATTTTGGCTCTCGTGGGAGCCATTTTCAACCTTGAAAATGGATCGCAAGAGAGCTGAAACTTTTACTATGTTTTAACTTTTGATATTAATAAAATTGTATTTTAAATTTTTTGAGCGGGGCCACCCTTTGGACTTTGTATATTTTCTTGGGCCTTGCACCATTTTTTGCACCGGTTTTGCATTTTTTGGGAGGAGTTGCTGGTACCCTTTATAATGAATATCCTGCATATGGGGAATGTGACACAGGAGCTCTGGGATGTAATTCTTTGAATTGCTGTGATGTGCAAGTGGCTTCTGCAATAATAAACATAGAATATATATAAATTTGTATTTACTGTATTCTTTACTCCTGTAGGTGATATTTTTAATAAATGCACCTCAACAGCTTCTAATATTGCTTAAAAATATGGACATACAGGGTATCCTAGTTTCTGGTGCCACCTTCTGCGGCATTCCCTGAAACGCAAGTGTGCCTCTTGGGTCATTTAAAGTGTTGACAGTTATACTTGCCTGGAAGAAAACTGATGCATTTACACTGTGAATACCATTAGGTCTTAAAAGATCATTGAAGCAATGCATGGTGGGCTGCAATGGTCAGGTATCTAAGGTTACCTTGCCTAAAGAGATCAAATGACCAAATACAAATCAAAAGATAAAACAGTTGAGTGGGTGGACTTTTTTTCCAGAGCCTGCCAGGCCTCATGTTGAAAATTTGACAATTTAACAGTGCACAGCACTGTATAAGCGGTATATGAGCTAGCCCAGATTGTGGCTTCTCACTTGGCCGGATATGGCTGCCTACACATTTGTAGAAAGCTGGGATTTGAGAGACGCACTGTATTATTTGTATATTCAGATTTTTCTGATATGATATCTTAAGTCTTACATTTGTTAACAAAATAAGAGACCAGTTATTATTGTCCAACACTATTTTAACTGCTGATAATTAAGTCCCTCAGGTATGTTTATAAGTACAATCCAATCATGGACTAAGAAGAGAAGGTAAATTTTGATTTCTATAATTTATGTTATTTTAGGATTTTTTTTATTGTTCTGTTTCTCTTTATTTCCTTGCTTTTCACATTATCTTTGTTTCACATTTTACATCTATCCTTCATCTTTTAGCAAAGCTATAATCCACTGGCTTTAGAGGATAATTAGGACTTTATGGACTATTCATTAAACTGAGAATTATACACATGGGAATTCAATTTTTGTTGTCCAAAATAGCCAAGCTGGGAGAATAAAACTGTTGTTGTTTTTTTTTCTATTTTAAGTTCAAAGTTCCTTTTTGCTAGCAAACGCTACAAAATTCCCAGTATTATGAATAACTGAAAATGTTGCTATATTGATGCTCATGTTGAGTAATGTACAACGATTTCAAAACTGCAGGTGGAGAGACATTAACAATTAAACATGATGTTAAAAAAAAGATTATTTTTCTGACTCTACAAACCCAAAGCCTGGCTGACATTATTGAAGGTCATGTTACGTATTGCAGGCTAGTTATATACACAGTAAAGGAAATGACTGAATCCATTGATTCATTGAAATAACCATAGAAATACATATATTTAAAACTTAGGCTGATAATTATAGGGCTACTTTGAATATTAAGTAAAAAGTAGCTGAAATAGTTCTGCTAAACTCCATCTAATCATCATTTATGTACATTTTGATGCATAGCTCTACGAGGCCCAATCTGTGGCTAAAATCAAAACCTAGTGTAAATTAAACAGAGCTCCGATAAACCTCTTAGAACCATTATAGTCTATGGCAGGCCTCAAAATTTTCACTCGCCTGCTCACATTTGGCGAGTGGAAATTACATGAGGGCGAGTGATAGACTCTATGGAGTTGGTATGTTTACCAGAGCTGTGATCAATTTTACACCAGGCTTACAATCTAACCCTAGGCTGTAGAATTGGTAGGGACAGGCCAGATTGTAAGCAGAGCTTTTGGAAAAATGCAGGGGAGACCATGTTCCTTTGGACACCCAGTGCTTTTAATCATTCAGAAGCACATGGATTTTTTAAAAATAGTGGAACACTCAGGATGGTATCTCATCTCCTGACTGGTCCATTCAGCTCCAGTACCAACTTTCCCTTGGCTGATCACTTTGTCTGCCGAGAGAATCTGACAGGTGTGCCTTATGTATTCTTTGTTCTGATTATGTGTATTTTATTTAACACAGCTCCTGTTAGGGGGTTAACAGTTACCTATCCAAATGTACTTCAGTTGTGATTATATAGTGCATCTAATTGCCTTATTGTGATGTTTAAATGTTATTATATGGATGGTATGTATTCACAGTGATATTGTGACACTGTTTCCTCTGGAGTTGTTGCTGATGTCAAGTCCCAGTTTCATAGAGTTCTAATTTTAAAGGTTGCTTAATAGCCTCTTTGTTGGCGTGTGACACAGTATCCTTCTTATTATGTGATATATAAATGAGGCCAGACACTGTGTATCTTGTGTCTCCCATGCTAGAAGGAAGGTATTAAGTATCAGTTGTTGCAGTGTAGCTGCAAAGGACAGTGTCTAAGGCTTGTACCGTTTTTAATAGTCTAGTGTACAAATATGTTGCATATGAATGCCAAGCACATGTTACACAAGAGAAAACAAAGTAAAACATTGTATCGATGCAATAAGAAACGTAGGTGTTACATGTGAGCAGTTTTGAAAGACTTCTTGTTGTTTAATCCATCGTCCGGAGGTTGGACTACGTGAACCGTTTCCATGAGCCTTATGAGCATTTTTCTTACCCCCATCAGTTCTCATTATCCCTCCATAATTGTTCTCTCTTTAACTTTATAGCATCATGGTTACAAAGTTTTTATATTAGAGTCCTCAAGTCACTCAATCCTTTCATTGGATTATGGTTGTATGTTTTAATAATTTACCAGTTGTAACTTGTGAAACTGTCTTTGAAAGTTCACTTGTATATAGCATTTGGAATCAACGTTTAATTAGACTAATATTATGCTATAAATAGTCTACCTGGAATTACTACGTTCTATCATTGTGAAGGAGACCATCTTGGAATTGTATCTACATTTTCGACATCTCAGGATTATGGGCAGAATACAAGGCAGGGAGTGAATGTAATATCAACAACCAAGGAAATCCTGTGATTTTCATGAACCAAGCATTCCTATGCTATTCCTGCTGTAAATGGAGGGATCTTTCTGAAGATGCTCAAGGTTAGTTGAATTTTTTTTATGTTCTAATAAATGCTTTCGAAAATGGATTTCAAAATAGTCAACATGATTTTTTAAAACACTATAGATCAAAGAGATCCAAATTGCCCCGAAAATGCACTGAACAGTGAATTTCCCCGAACGGTGCCATTTCGTGACCATTCAGCTATTCACAAAGCAGGCAGTTCGCCAAATTTTGGCAAATTGCAAGCATAATACGGTGCCTGTTCGACGGCAGTGAAATCCCCATAGAGAATCAATGGTTAATCTATTCAAAGAACACAGAACAACAGTGAAATCTTGTCGAAATGCCCTGATGTTTGGTGCTTTCATTCGGCAGATTTATTCAGGTGAATGCCATAGAAACATAGAAACATAGAAAAATGTCGGCAGATAAGAACCTTTCGGCCCATCTAGTCTGCCCAATTACATGGATACTTTACCTGGATTTATCTTTTGTTTAGGATAGCCTTATGCCTATCCCATGCTTGCTTAAATTCAATTACTGTTTTGGCCTCTACCACTTCTACTGGAAGGCTGTTCCATGTATCCACCACCCTCTCAGTAAAATAATGCTTTCTGATGTTACTTTTAAACCTTTGCCCCTCTAATCTAAGACTATGTCCTCTTGTTTTGCTACTTTGTTTCCTTTTAAATATACTCCCTTCCTCTACCTTGTGGATTCCCTTTACGTATTTAAATGTTTCTATCATATCTCCTCTGTCTCGTCTTTTTTCCAAGCTGTACATGTTAAGATCATTAAGCCTTTCCTGGTAACTTTTCTCCTTCAAGCCGTACACCATTTTAGTAGCCCTTCTCTGAACTCTCTCTAAGATGTCTATATCCTTCTGGAGGTAGGTTTCAATATTAAAAATATTCTTGTTTTTATACAATATCTAATAAACCATTTATTCTTTTAATCTGCAGTAAAAAGTCTCTTTATTAATTTATTCTGGATTTTTTTTAAATAGCATTTTTTTTCTGTAACAGACCTTTTTATTATTATTCATAGGACTTTTTATGTTAATTCCAGACATTTTCGTTCAGTAGTTTTTTTGCAAATCGCGTCTCAAATTTGGCACTTTCAATTGTTTTTGGGTTATTTTACCCATCCGGCGGCTTGTCTGCTTTTTTCTATGGCTGGTCGGCACTGTGCTTGGGTGGCTTATCAGCTGCGTTTTTGGCTTCTGTTTGGCGGGTTGGCTGGTGACCTGTGAACACAGGGGTTCATATGCTTACACAGTCAGCATGAATGGAAACATGTGGCATGTGTAAGTGTTTTGATGTCAAATTATATGTTTATAGTTTCAGTGTTTGTTTAAGTCTACTGGTTTAGTTGTGTCTAGTGTATGTGTTTGTGAATCTTAGTTGGTTCTAGAGCAGCTTGTCGCAGAGGTGTCGCATTGCTGACTAATCCCTCTTCTCACCTCCTTTCCCACATCATTATACTGTAGGTTTTGTAGCTTGAGATACTTCCATATCCCCCCCATCATTTCTGACATAAACATTTGTACTAGCGATCCTTACCTCAAATAATAAGGTAACTGCTAGGTCAGTTTGTAAATTTGCTTGCTGAATTCCCCATTCTTTATTGTAAAGCGCTGCAGAAACTGTTTGCACTTTATAACAGATGATAATAATTTGCAAATGCATATATTTGTAAGGATTGACAGTGTTTGCATGGCCTGTCATGTATTACTGACAAATGTATTTGTATGGAATATTACTGGGTAAGGGAATGCCGGTCACTATTGCAACAAAGAGTAATATTTGTTTGTATAATGCAATTGTAGTTTGAATAATTATTTTCTTTTGACTTTTTTATGTGTCCCCGGAAAATATTCCCAGTCTGGCAACACTACCCAAGTATATACCTGGAGGTACACTGTGATTACTTATTTATTTATATGTATGCATGTATAACAAAACAATACACGTGTTCCATTCATTAACAAACAATTATTATTATTATACTTTATTTATATAGCGCCAGCATATTCCGCAGCGCTGAAAAATGGGCATGATATAGACAGGGTTACAATATATTGAAACTGAATAACATTTGATAAAGCGATACATGAGGAAACGAGGGCCCTATTCCCGTGGGAACTCACAATCTAGAAGGGTTGGGGGTGGAAACAAGAGGAGAGGACTGCAAGGTGGGAGTGATGGACTGATTGGGGCAGTGAGGTGTATTAGTGAGTTGGGTGGCAGACTTGCCTGGATAGGAATGTCTTATAAGACAGGGAGAGATGTAGAAAGTGGAAGGGTTGGTGGTACAGAGGCAGGAGTTCCATTTTAGGATGAATGCAGAGTAAAAGAGTAAAGAGTAGAAGAGACAGGGAGTGCATTGTGCAGCAGTATGTGGACCTTGCAGTGCACTAATTGCAGCAGAGGGGAGGGGGAGCTGGTAGCCAGAAAAACACAGCAGAGCTTTCATGGGAGAGACCAGAAGCCTGGGATTAGTAAGAGTAATTAGAGAGAGAAGTGGAGACAGCTGGAAAGAATGCCTGAAATTAGAGGCCGGTCCTGGGTGGGGTGGGACTGCCAGGTGTGGAAATGAAGCTTGGTCTTACTATGATAATTAAACACACACATGGTTATTCAAAAAGATCTGAATTGTGGCCGAAAGGTAACCGAACAGTGAAATTCAGCATACGGTTGCCTTTCCTAGCCATTTGGTTATTCAGAGAGCAGGCAGTTCGCCAAATCCTGGCGAACTGCCTGCACATACGGTGCCTGTTCGAAGGCAGTGAAACCCCCATAGTAAAACAATGGTTCGTCTTTTCAGAGAACAAAAACCAGCAGTGAAAAGTTGCTGAATAGCCCTGCTGTTCGGTGGTTTGATTCGACAGGTTTATTCAGGCGATTCCCATAGGCTTCAATGTTAAAAATATTCCCGTTTTAATCCAATATCTAATAAACCGTTTATTATAATATTCTGCAGTAAAAAGTCTCTTTATTTTTAGATTTTTTAGGATCTTTTAGGCTTTTTTTGTGAAAATATTTTTTTCTGGTTTTTTTTAAATCGTTTTTTCTTTTTTTGTAACAGCCCTTTTTATTATCATTCATTGAATCTTATATGTAAATTTCAGACATTTTTGTTCTGTAGTTTCTTTGCAAACAGCGTTTCACTTTTCAAACATTCAAGCGTACTGTTTTTTTTTTAGTTCACTCCATTCGTCTGCGGTGTCGGCTTTTTTCGGCGGCTGCTCTGCGCTGTGATCGGCGGCTGCTCGGGTTTCTCCAGCGTGTTCGGCGGGGTTAATTCAGATGTTTTTGCTGGATTCGGTGTACGTTCGATTGGTTTGCTGGTTTGCGGTGGCTTTTCCCTGCACTACGACGGCCCTGTGGTGCTTGCTGAATACACCATAGGGTCGCCGAAATGGGATTGCCAAATCCCACCGAATTGAAGAGAACGAAAACTCACCGAGCGTGCGGTGACTTTTCGATTCTCTTTGAATAACCCTGATAGTTTTCAAACACAAGGAAATGCCATTACTAAAGAGGGGTAAAATGTTACATTGTAAGCATATAGAGGTGACTTTATTAACATACTAAATAGTGTATTATAATAATTGAACAGTTAGCATGGTGTTTATCTTACTCAAACTGCTTAGGCTTTCAATGTCACTATCTTTGGTCAATTTTTAGAAATGATCACACAAAATCTAAGAAAGATTATAAATCTTTTCTAGTGGAAATGAAACAATGCATGCGGGCAGTAAGTGATAAAAAGGCAGGAAGCAATATATAGCTTCAGAATAATCTACCATAACAAATGAGCGAATTAAAAATTCAAGAGGAAGAAAAACATTAAAACTGTTACAGTCCTTGGAAGGATTCCGTTGTTTGGTATTGTGCATGTGTCTGCAAACATTAAATGCTGTGTTTTAGCAAATGGTGCAGAGCTCTAATAGTTGAGGTCTCACTGGGGAATTACTGCAAGTTCTTCAAGGGCGAGTCTAGGAGCTTTAGAAAGGTATAGCTGAGTAGCTTGGAACTTTTTCTTTGTATATTGATTAGCAGCATTAGTGACTTCCAATATTACATTATATGATATTACATATTATTTACATTTTTTTCGCAGTACAAATCTAGAAAATAAATATACTGGTAGAAATGGTACAGAGTACTTTCAAATGGGTTAGAATCCAGCATTTATGGAACTTTTATAAAATGTGCTATTAGAGATGAGTCATAAGCTTACAATATAAAGGCAGTAAAGAGGAAAAGAAACAATAGAGAGCAGGTGATTTGGAAACTGATCGAGAGTGCTAGTTCTACAGCAGAAACTGAGTTGGTAGAGATGTACCTATTCGAGTAATCACATAAAGAAACAAAGACAACTGGAGAAGAAAGGTATAAATGAAGTTAAAGACGAGGCCTAATATTCTAGCTGTACTGGTAACAGGGAGCAACGCAAAATTCTAAGTGAGCTCTTAACCATTAACAGTGCCCGATTACTGGCTCTATTACGAGCGAGCCCCCATGAGTTTAACCCATACTATATTGGACCTTCACTAATAGACACTCGCAGCTTTGTCACATACCACTACGGTATTCATGGAGTCCTACATGAGTCCCACAATGGTTCACATGCATTCCATCATGTAATTGTGCAGGGCCAGTGGAAGGAGATGGATAATTATTTGTTCTAAATGTTTTTCTACTTGCAGCGTGAAGAAGCTTTGGGCCAGACCAATCTCTTGATTACGGGATGAAGGGTAAGTATTGAATTTTTGGTGGTATCTATTTTTCAGTATTGAAGCAAAATTACATAACACCATGTTTAGCAGCTCAATCTTAATGCTAATGGCTCACCTGGATAGGGCACAGCGTTGGCTAGCACAAAAAAAATGTCCTCATTTGTACTGCTTTTTTAAAAAAATTAATGAACTTGTCATGCTGGTCATTATTGCTCTTGTAGAAACAGCACACATTAGTGCCAAAATACATGATGAGCTTGTGTCTTTTGCTGTTTCTCTTTTTTATTTTTATTTTGAAAATTGTGGACAGGATAGTAATTCTGAATATGTAGAGACAGGTATTATATTGGTTCAAACAGACCAACTTTATTCTGTGGCTCTTTTGTGCTGGAAATCTTCACTAAATGGTACGCTGACAATGAGTCATGGAGTTGTACATATGTAATATGCCAGCAACAATATTATGTTTTGGTTTACTAGTATATAGGCACAGTAGCTACTTTCTTATTTACTATCTAACTATTCTTTTTCTTCCTTGAACATAGATGTATATTTCCATTTTCATAAAATTAATAAAGTAGAGACCTTATTCCATCCCAGCCAACAAGATATAGGCTTGAGCCATCAATTCTAGCTTTGCCACAAGCTTTCTTATAGTTCAGAATTAGCATCTCCTTCAAGTATATTAATGACTTCAACCCTTTGTATAGGAGCTGCTAATACCAGCTCAGGTCAAGAACAGTGAGCTATGCCAATATAGTTTGCTTTTTAGTCTCATTTCAGTATTTCTGAAAGAATACAATTTCTCAGATCCTGGTATTAAGTGCTTTTGTCAATTCATTTAACAGAATGCTTCCCAACCCTGCCCTGATGACCGACTATCGGACTATTTTTGCCAGATATCTGAAGTACTACACTAGTGATATGATTTGCTGCTCAGTGAGTGCTGTATTCAGTCTGCGTTTCCCCAGGGTTTTCCATAAAATCAGCCTTTTTAGTTGGTCCGACGACAGGTTTGGGAACAGTGACTTAGCAGATAAAGAAATGCCACGGTGCAACAGATGACACGACCCACCGCTTCCTCTGGCCACGAACAGCTGAGCGTTGGGAACACATAGGGGGTTATTCAGAGAGCACCGAAATTCTCTCATCCCCTGCACTTCCTTGCACTTCAGGGAATCAAAGTTCCCCACCCTGCGGTGAATTCAGCATTCACAGAAAGGTCCTCAGAGTGCAGGGAAAACCCGTCGCAAACGTGCTGCAATCCCGCCGGAACCGCCGCAAAAAACCCGCCGAACATTCCGGATAAAGCAGACGAGCCGCCAATCACAGTGCAGACTATCCGCCGGGAAAAAGCCGACAAGCTGACCAACGGGGTAAAAAAATAATAAAATACGATTGAAAGTATCAAAATTAAATCGCTGTTTGCAAAAAAACTACTGAACGAAAATGCCTGGAATTTACATATAAGGTCCTATGAATGATAATAAAAAGGCCTGTTACAAAACAAGAAAAAACGCTTTAAATAAGAAAAACTGAAAAAAAAATTGACGAAAAAATCCTGAACAATGCCTAAAAGATCCTGCACTTCGGCAACTTTTCACTGCTGTTCGGTGTTCTCTGAATAGATTAACCATTGCTTCTCTATAGGGGATCTCACTGTCTTCAAACAGGCACCGTACTTGCACATAATTTGGCAAACTGCCTGCTCTGTGAATAGCCAGATGGCCCCTAAATGTCACCCTACGGGGAAATTCCCTGTTCGGTGACATTTCGGAGCCAGATCGTCTCTCTCTGAATAACCCCTATAGTTTCCAGTCTCCCCCCGAGGCCTCAGCATATCCCTGCATACGTGAGCCCATGTGATATTGCAGTTCTGAAGCAGAAAACATAATCCTTTTCATATAATAGCCTTGCCTTTATACCACACTTTTACAATAAATGCAATCTGAAAAAATAAGAGGAATAAAATTTAGTTGAGATGAGATTTTGCTGTTTTAATTCTACATATCAAAAATGTGCATTGTGCACTGGCAGCAGAAGTACTAACAAGCACTTGGGTCCCATTACCTCAGCATACTCCTTTCACATTGAGAGGTGATCAATAATTCCGCATTACAATGCTGAGCAAAGGTCTGTGGCTGGCTCTTGTATATCATCTTTTTTTTTCCTGGGGGAATCATGATCTGTTACTTCCTCTAAAAGCAAAACTGCTTACTTTAATGTATATGGGTATTTCAAATTACTTCTGGAACATGCAATTAAATTTTAAAGGGTTCAGAAGATAAGGAGGAACATTTAGAGAGTCAGGTATTCTACCAGAGCTATAAACCCGGGTTCGCAGGTTCCAAGACTTAAGTTGTATAGACCACTATTTCCCAATCCTGTTTTAAAGGACCACTACCAGGCCAGGCTAGGTTTGCAAGATGTCTGAATTTCAACACAGGTGATATCATTTCCTGCTCAGTATTTGGTCTGCATTTCCAAAAGGTAAAGAAATAAAAAGTACAAGTGGTAAAACGAGTGTGACAGCTTTTATATTTGTATCTGGTTTTGTCCATTTCGGAGATCTGCATCATATGTATGTCTTCTTTGAGGCTGGGATCCCAATGAGAAAGTGTGATGAAGCACCATAGAAGCACACGGTGAAGGGGAAAGACCCACCAGAGAGGCCAAGACACTGTTAGTGTGAGCCACTTGAAGGCTCTTATTTTGTGAGTAGAACCCTTAACTTTTTTAGAATCACATTGTGGACAATAAGTTGTTCTGTGCAATTATTATCTTTTTGTTCTATTTCTATGTTATAAAGTTATGAGAAAAAGATGTTGTGTATTTGAAAGTATATGACTATTGGGATTTTATAAAACATAAGTATTTTCAACATATTTATTTCTTCTTTCTATGTGGTGGGGACACCGGAGTGAGACTACAGTTGCTATTATCTATCACGTGTGCGCTCCCGTAGGTACTTGTGCTTTGTTATTTCTTTGTCATTATTTTCATGTGAGATGCAGATAGTGGATCAAGCAGCACCAGACAGATTTTTACAGAATATGGCACTTAGCGCCATTTCACCGATGATGCATACTAAGGGTAGTATTATGATTTGCCCGCTAAAATGGGGATGCCAAGGAGGAAAACCTGCACCTGCAGGTTTCTCCTCAGCATCCCCGTTTTAGGTCTATATTATGGGGCAGGCGCTAATTCAGCAGCCTGCCCCATAATGCAACGCTAAGCGCCGCCGCGAGCATCCCCTCCACGGAGTCCATAGGACTCCATTGAGGCTTCGACTGCCAGTCACATGACCTACAGGATCTCGACTCTTGTGAGGTCCTGCAGGTCGGCGGACTGATCGCGGAGGGAGACTGGGGACTTCCCCCCCCCAGTCTCTCTCTGCTCCCGGCAACCAGAAGATGCGGATAAAGCCACTGTTCTCGCCGTTGGATGAGAGGTGAATATTATTATTATTTATTTATAAAGCGCCAGCATATTCCGCAGCGCTGAACAATGAGCACAATATAGACAGGGTTACAATACATTGAACATCAGTTTAACAAACCAGTACAGGAGGAAACAAGGGACCTATTCCCACGGGAGTATGGGATTTTTGGGGATGTTTTCAGCTTGTGCTTAACATTTCAGTTAACCACAGTGCAACGTAATTAGCATTAGGACTTTGTAAACCTAACGCTAATTAACTCTTTGAGCTCCCCATGTTAAGCATAGGGAGCGCAAAGTACAGTAAGTTCGCTTTGAAAAGCGCAGGCTCCGAATCGCTAATGGGTTTATTAACCTGCTAGCATCCGGAATGTAATATGGTCAGCCCACGGTAGGGCCACTCAACCTAACGTTAACGCTAACACAGCTGAGTGCTAACGTAAGTATTTAATAGGGCCCTAAGTGTTTTTTCCCCATGGTAACTTTTAAAGTTTGGCCTATTAGTGGTCACTGAGGACAGGTTTAGGAAACACTGGTATAGACTGTGGAGCAAGCTGCCATCAGTTGAAGACAGTCCAAACTTCTTTTTTTGTTTGGCAGTTTATAATTTGGATTACCTTCATCAAGATGCATGCACTCAATTATTTATGAGCTCCTGCTGCAAAAGCATTTTTTAGGATGAGATGCACATAGGACCAATAAAAATTCTTATAAATTGAGGTGTACTCATACTAGTAGCTGAAATATTAGAAGATACTAGCAAACGATCCTAATAACCATTTTACAAATGGGCCCCTAGACACATCTAGCTTTAGGACGCAGAGAGTCCTCTAACTGTCCTTGGTATGGGAATGCACTAGCTGTCAGGGACAATTTATTAGAATATTCACAGAGGGATATAAATACCACTAACAATTAATTCTATAAACCCTCCTGTGATATATACTTCTGTTTTGAGATCACGGAGTGGATTCTTTGTATGTACTGCTAAAACTGTCTTGTTTTTTCTGTGATCTATCCTTTGCTATCAAAATAAAGAATTATGTTGTGGCTCTCATTATAATCAGATGGGACTCCTAAAGAGCCCCCTTAAATCCCTAACTTATTATGTGAATAGCGAAGGGGGAATCATAATTAAAATATTTTCCAGTCAAGAACTTTTTTGTGTGCTTGAACCATGTGGGTGCATGAATAGCTGTTCTGTGTTATGTACATATCCAGTCACTGCCAGGTAATCTATTACTGAAACTCTCTTATTTTCCCAAAGTTAGAACATTTTTGGCTTAGTACCAAGCACAACTGTCACTACATATTTAATATGTAGAAAAGAAAAACTAAAGAGTTAAAACCAGTGTTCCTACACATATGCTTACCTCTTAACTTATTATGGCCCATTTCCTTAATCCAGTGTTTCTCAACCTTTTATGGAGAAGTTCCCTGCAGGTCTAAAAAAAAAGCCCTAAGTACCCCTGCCTCGAGAAAGTAATTTATATTGATTGGGTGTGATGGTTTCTGTGTGTACAATGTTAGTATATGTGTTTGCGATGGTTTCTGCGTGTAATAACAGTATGTGGGCTATATTACATTCTTTGCGCAAACACGCTCGCTCAGTGCTATTTTTTTAGTGCGCAAGCGTTAAACGTTAACATGCGAAATTAACGCTGGTATTACAATCCGAGTGCAATTTTTAATCCATCAAAAAAAAAACACGCGTAAAAAAGTAGCGCAAAAACACACGCGCATTAACGCTGCGCGCAGAAATCGGTGGGCGGACTGTTTTTTCACGCGATTCAGCCAATCTGACTTACCAACCACAATTGTCTCCTGTTAAGTTTTTGTGCCTGTCAAAATCAATCTGAGTATATATGCTGCAGCAATAATAAAAACACGCACAATTTATCAATTTTATTGTTTGGGTATGCGTAGAATGTGTAACTATACTTTGCTGTATTTTTTTTTTTGGGCTGGTGTATTTGGTTTCGGCCAGGACGTTCAGATTTGCCGTTACCACCAGCTTTTCGAAGACGTTAAAATTATGCGGGCAAACGTTGTCCGTTAAATTTTGCGCTAAGATTGTAATACCTTGCACGCACCAGCGCACTTGCGCTAGCAATGTTAAGTATAGGAGGCGCAAAGTACATTACGCTTGCAAAGGGTTCGCGCAGGTCCACCCGCTTTAGACTTTAACGCGCATTTTTTGCGCAGACATTGTAATACGATGTTCTGCGCGAAGGGTTTTGTCCCTCGCGTTAATGCGTTTTTTTGCATGCGTTAACGTTTGTACGAAGAATGTAATAGTGCCCGATGTGTTGATTTGTGTATGTGTGTGAAATGTAAGTATATCCTTTTGTGATTCTTTGTGTGTGTGTAATGTTAGTATATGGGTTTGTGATGATTTCTGCGTGTGTGGAAATGTGTGGGAATGGGGGGGCTGAGTAGGATGGGAGTGATTATGTCTTTTGGGGAGATGGGGAGAATGTATGGTTGGCTGTGTGAGTATGTTTGGTTGGAGTGAGCTAGGAGTGACTGTGTTTGGGTAATTGAAGTAAATGTAAGTATGTGGGTGGGTGACATGTGATTGTGTGTTGGACAGAGTAAGAAAGAGTGTTTGGCTGATTGTGAAGGGAGTGAGTGAATTGTTAACATAGTGTGATGTTGGCCAAGTAAGAATTGGGTGTGTTGATGGCTGAGTCCACCACACCACCACACACTATGCATATGGCAAACACAACACGCCATACACTACACATATACAGGTACACACACAAAACACACTACACAGATACGTACACAACACACTGCACATTTCACATACTACACACACAAAATACTGCACACTACTCCCCACACACACTACATACACAACACAGAAAGGTACATACATACTGCATGCCAACTACCTACTTTACATACACAACACATACCACACTATGAATACCACACACACACTGTAAGTACTTTTATGTGTGTGTCTCTTTCCATCTTCCTGTCCCCCAGTCCTTTTTGTGCATCTCTTTCCCGATTATACTTTCACTCAGTCCTTCTGTGTCTCTCTCCATCCTCCTGTCCCTCATTCCTTCTCTGTGTGTGTGTCTATGCCTTCTACTCTCCCTCAATCCTTCTTGGTGTGTCTTCATCCTCCTCTCCCTCAATCCTTTTTTGTGTCTCTCCATCCTTCTAGCCTTCTGTGTCTCTCTCCACCCCCTGTCCTTCTCTGTGTCTCTCCATCCTCCTGTCCCTCATTCCTTCTCAGTCTCTCTCCATCCACCTGTCCCTCAGTCCTTCCCTGTGTTTCTCTCCATCCTTATGTCCCTCTCTGTGTGTCTTTCCATCCTCCTGTTTCTCATTCCCTCTCTCTGTGTCTATTTCTATCCTTCTGTCCTTCTCTGTGTCACTCTCCATCATCTTCTCATTCCTTCTCTGTCTCTCTCCATCCTCCTGTCCCTCAATACTTCTGTGTGTCTTCATCCTCCTCTCCCTCAGTTCTTGTGTGTGTCTCGCCATCCTCCTGTCTCTCAGTCAGTCACATCCCATGCCGTCTGTATAGCTCAGCAGCTGGCAGCGCCTTCCACACTGCTCCCTGGTCAGCCGCCGAGTGAAGTAGCGGACGGTCGCGATCACGTGATGTAGTCATGGGCAGGGCATGGCGTGATGATTAGGGATGAGCCGTTCGCTTCGATCAGTTCGGAGTTCGATTCGAACATTGGCAGTTCGAAAGTTCGCGAACTTCGAACTTTTTGGGATGTTCGCCAAAAGTTTGAATTTTTTTTTTTAAAAAAAGTATAATTTTTTTTAAAAAATACAAAAAAATTGAGAAATACAGAGAATCTTTACTGCAGAATAGTATAAGCAATGGTTTATTAGATATTGAATTAAAACGGGAATATTTTTAACATTGAAGCCTGGGATAAAACATTCTTGTTACTAAAACATCAGGCAGACACGGTCCTCTAATCAGGCACTGTAGAGGGCAGCCTGCAGGGGCCTCCCAAGTATCCCCTTGAGGAGCAAGGAGCATGCGGCCGACGGATAACAGAGCTGCGACTGTGCTGGTTAGCCGCCCGGGTGCATGTGGCAGAGACATGCAGCGCAGGGAGGTAGACACTGCACCTGCGGCCACGACAGCCCCCCCAGCCCCCACCAGGATCCAGGGAGCCCCCACTGACCACCAGGCTAAGGTAAGGCGACACATTTCTAAAAAAAATAAAATCCGAGGACATTTTTAAATGTCCCCGGGAACATAAAATAAAACTTTTTTTTTCTTTCTCTACCTGGCTGAATGTATTTAATTATATATATTAGATACATTCAGCCAGGTAGAGGGGGTGGCATGTGGGCTGCGCGGGGTCTCAGGCAGTGGTTTGTTTTTTTTGTGTGTATATTTTTAGCAAATTTATAGGGGAAGGTAACGGCAGGTATGATATATATATATATATATATATATAGATAAGATATATATCTATATTCTTATAAATATATATATCCAGACTTGTATTACACACACATTTTGGCAACTAATTGCCCCCCCCATTTGGCTGATCCCTCCAGAAGAAATGTTGAACCCGATAGAGCAGAGAATAATATATATAGTCTCTCCTCTATCGGGGTTCAACATTTCTTCTGGAGGGATCAGCCAAATAGGGGGGGGGGTGCATTTAGTTGAGATTGTCCACATGCCACCTCCACATGTCCGTATGTGTATATATGGTCTGAGGTCTGTGTGTGGGTGTATATATATATCTGCGTGTTGATATATACGTATATATAGATCTGCGTGTTGATATAAAATTTTAGTTTCGGCTCGTTTCGTTCGTAATTCGACAATTTTAATTTCGGATCATTTCGGCCGATTTCCGTTTCAGTTCGCTTCGTTTCCGCTCGTTTTTCGTATCAACTTTTTTTCGTGATTTTGGACATTTTCGTGTATTTGGTGTGGGAAATGTTTTGCCCCATAGACTTCAATGTTAAAAATATTCCCGTTTTAAAATCAATATCTAATAAACCGTTTACTATTATATTCTGTAGTAAAGAGTCTCTTTATTTCTAGATTTTTTAGGATATTGTAAGCATTTTTTGAAAAAAAAAATCTGAGCCACAGGGTTTGGGAAATGTTTTGCCCCATAGACTTCAATGTTAAAAATATTCCCGTTTTAATTCAATATCTAATAAACTATTTATTATTATATTCTGTAGTAAAGAGTCTCTTTATTTCTAGATTTTTTAAACCTCACAGTAATGTGCGCTGTGTATTATGAGCATTCAGTATTATATGGGAGTACTGCTTTATGAGTAATAGTAGTTAAAAAAATAAGAATAAATGTAAAACCCAGGGGGGTGACATCATGAGTTACTGCACCGGGTGACACCAACCCTAGTGACGCCACTGACGGTGTGAAGGCAATTGCTGCCACCAAAGGCAAAATATTTGGGTGCACTGCCACTGCCACCTGTACCAAATTCATATAATTTTAATATTGGACCGCAGGGTCCAACCCTGCACTCTTCCACAACAATACCACAGAGGGGTTACGGTGTGACAGCACTGTTGCTGACACTAAAGGCCCAATTTTAAAGCACCTATTGTTACTTTCATCCAAAGCCTGCATAAGTTTCACCATAATTTAGCCAAAAAATCACTAAACTTGTTCTGCGTGTCCTAAAATGTCTCCTCTTTTAATACAGGCTGCCGCCCCAAGCAGTTGTTTATGAATAGATTCGAACTCGAACTTTTGAAATTGTTCGAGGTCGAATGCGAACTGAACACGGGGGTGTTCGGCTCATCCCTAGTGATGATGCGGCGCTTGCTGGGTTGAAAAGCAGTGGCCTGAGACCGGTCCGGTGCCCTGACGTGGTTCTCACTCCTCTCAGTGTTTGTATATCTTCTCATTGTGATTTCTGTGTACCAACTTGGTTTGTGTGGCTCTCCTCCCAGCGCTTAACCCATGGCATTCCTTTGACTACCCAATTTGGCAATATATCCTCTGGCACTTGGCTGACATTCTACTCTGGTATACGACCCTTGGCATTCCTGATAACCTGCTCTGGTATATGACTCTTTGCATTCCTCTGACGTTCCATATTATAACAACCCCTGGTCTGTTACTTGTTATGTACTCCATTGATTCCAATATAGGTAGACGTACCGACCACTCGAAGGATTTGAAGTGATACTTGTGCTGTGTATAGGGACCAGACATTTATATAATCGAGGAGGACCGTGACTTCTGTGTGTCTTCATCCTCCTTTCCCTCAGTCCTTCTGTGTCTCTTTCCATCCTCCTGTCCTTCAGTCCTTCTCTCTGTGTGTTTGTCCAACCCCCTTCATCTCTGTGATTGTCACCTTCCCTTTCTGTTTTTCTTCCTCTGTGTCTTGCTAATTTTCATATTCCTATCAACCTTTCTCCTTTCCCTCAATCTTTCTGCTTTTGATGCTCCCCCTCATGTGACTCTCCACATCCCATGTTTCCAAACAGCGAAGTAGCTTAAGGGAGTACTGTGTGGTCACCTGCTGCCCTGCATGAGGGTGGGTCCGTGGGGCGGGGTGAACCACAACTCCGACCCCTGTGAAGAGCCGGTCCTGGGCGTACCCCTGTTTGTGGTACACAAACCCCCAGGGGTACACGTACCACGGGTTGAGAAACACTGCTTTAATCCACAGATGACTTAATGTAACTACATGTATATATGGCGAATTTACTTGTGAATCGGCTGACATATCCCTGACCAACTGGACAAATTGACAATAATTGCAGATGGGCTGCATTTGCTACATTTTGTGACTGGAGCCCTGTCTGTATATATGAAATGCACGAAATTGATGACCAAGTGTGTGTTGACCTTGCTCACTCCTCTGTTTCTTTTTTCTAGGTTAATGCTATGTGAAGATAGTGGTTATTATGGAGAAAAATATTAACCCATTCACCACAAAGTGGTCTTTGATAGAAAAAATATCAAAATAACATTTGTTTGAAACATAGAATATTGTAAATTTGTTCTCGTTTTTATGAAAATGTTGCTGGCATAAATGGTTCTAAATTCTAGATAGTGGGCCACATTACAATCTCCACGCTAAAACGGGGGCGGTAGGGAGAAAAAACTGCACCCACAGTTTTCCTCCTACCGCCCCCATTTTAGCGTGGAATTACAATGCAGGCGCTTAAAAAGCTGCCTGCATTGTTTCCGTGCACTACGGTCCCGCGATGCTCGCGGTAGCGCTGAACGCAGCCGCGAGCATCCACTCGATGGAGTCCATAGGACTCCAATGAGCCAGATGCCGGTGGTCACATGACCCGCCGGATCTCGCCTCGCGAGATCTGGCCTGTCAGCGTAGTGATACGCAGGGAGAGACTGGGGGGACTTTTCCCCCCAGTCTTTCCCTGCTCCTGCCGGATGGAGGAGGAGTTCGGGGCCGCGGTCCTCGCCACGGGACAGGAAGTGAGTATGTGATTCTTTTTGTTATTTTTTTTGCTGGTGTTAACGGATTCTGCAGAAAACGGAAAACTTTCCGCTAACCAGAGCCAGACATTAATCAGCGTTAGGACTTTGTAATACTATCGCTGATTAACCCGTTTGCGTTTGGATTGTAATATGCGGTAGACACCGCGGCTAACGTTAATGCTCAAGCAGGTGAGCGTTAACATTAAGATTGTAATGTGACCCAGTGTCATTTATCTTGTGCAATCTAAAATTGGGTCTGTATTATTAGTATACAGGCAGAATGACCTTGGTATCAAGTGTAGTGAAGCCTATAGAAAGGGTCAGATATCCTGCTTGTGGGTATTTGTAGTGATAATAATAAGATTATTAGTAAAATTACAATAGAATACTCTCTGTGGTATACTCTCTGCACATTGAATTTATACTAATACCGCTTATCTGTGCTGTACAGTGATTTGCAGTTATAATGAAACTTATCCCTGAACAGCAGTGAGTGACTTTAGAGGGATCCCTGTATTCCGCCCTCTCCCTAGCTGTAATAATTCTGCAGAAAAGTTTGTTGAACGGTTTGTTACAGTGAGGGTGGAGGCTGCTTTTGTTTAAAAAAAAAATATAAAGTTTTTATTGTTTTTTCAGATACAAAATATACAGGAAAATAAGAGGGAATTGGGGGAAAAGAAACATTGCAACCAGTCTCATTACAGCATTAGCATTAGTCAGAGATAAACATACAGAACATTAGTGAACCTGTTTAACGTTGTAAATATCCCAAATAGACCAGTGGTCCGTCTTTGTTTTCGGCATACCCGCTATATCCCTGGCCATTCCATCCAGAAGCCTCAGCGTATTTAAACGGTTGGCAATGTCTTTAAGTGAGGGAAGGTTGGAGGACTTCCATCTAGCCACCACTAGGGTCGTAGTTACAGATTAGGGATGAGCTGAACACCCCCGTGTTCGGTTCGCATTCGAACTCGAACAATTTCAAAAGTTCATGTTCGAATTCGAACCGAACTCAATGCAAGTCAATGGGACTCAAAAGTTCGATGTTTAGAGTGCCCTGCAAGAGGGCATATATGCAAGATATTTGCCATAAAAGGTGTATGGGGGTCCGGGTAGTGCCCCAGGGGACAGGAAACAAGGACAAAAAGTTTAATAAAAACCTTCTTAAAGGAACAGTGAGTTTTCCATAAAATAAGGGTTAAAGATAAAAATTAAAAATTCCTTCAAATATCGTGCCTAGGAGGTCCCCATAACCTGCCCGTGAAATGGCGGATTTGTAGGATGTATAGAAACATTTAAAAACAGAAAAATTACATTTCAAATGACAGTAAACGGTTTTCCTTTAATCTATTCATAAACAACTGCTTGGGGCGGCAGCCTGTATTAAAAGAGGAGACATTTTAGGACACAGAGAACAAGTTTAGTGATTTTTTTGGCTGAATTATGGTGAATCTTATGCAGGCTTTGGATGAAAGTAACAATAGGTGCTTTAAAATTGGGCCTTTAGTGTCAGCAACAGTGCCGTCACACCGTAACCCCTCTGTGGTATTGTTGTGGAAGAGTGCAGGGTTGGACCCTGCGGTCCAATATTAAAATTATATGAATCTGGTACAGGCGTCAGTGGCAGTGCACCCAAATATTTTGCCTTTGGTGGCAGTAATTGCCTTCACACCATCAGTGACATCACTAGGGTTGGTGTCACCCGGTGCAGTAACTCATGGTGTCACCCCCCCAAGTTTTACGTTTATTTTTATTTTTTTAACTACTCTTACTCATAAAGCAGTACTCCCATATAATACTGAATGCTCATAATACACGACGCACATTACTGTGAGGATTAAAAAATCTAGAAATAAAGAGACTCTTTACTACAGAATATAATAATAAACGGTTTATTAGATATTGGATTAAAACGGGAATATTTTTAACAGTGAAGTCTGTGGTGCAAAACATTTCCCACTCCGAATACACGAAAATGTCCAAAATCACAAAAAAAAGTCGAAACCAAGTGAACTGAAACGGAAATCGGCCGAAACGATCCAAAATGAAAATTGTCGAATTACGAACGAAACGAGCCGAAACAAAAATTTTATATCAACACGCAGACCTATATATACATATATATCAACACGCAGATATATATATATACACCCACCCACAGACCTCAAACCATATATACACATACGCACATGGGGAGGTGGCTTGTGGACAATCTCAACTAAATGCTCCCCCCCATTTGGCTGATCCCTCCAGAAGAAATGTTGAACCCGACAGAGCAGAGAATATATATATTATTCTCTGCTCTATCGGGTTCAACATTTCTTCTGGAGGAATCAGCCAAATGGGGGGGGGGGAATTAGTTGCCAAAATGTGTGTAATACAAGTCTGGATATATATATTTATAAGAATTTAGATATATATCTTATCTATATATATATATCATACCTGCCGTTACCTTCCCCTATAAATTTGCTAAAAATATACACACAAAATAAAAAACCACTGCCTGAGACCCCGCGCAGCCCACATGCCACCCCCCTCTACCTGGCTGAATGTATCTAATATATATAATTAAATACATTCAGCCAGGTAGAGAAAGAAAAAAAAAAATTTATGTTCCCGGGGACATTTAAAAATGTCCTCAGATTTTATTTTTTTTAGAAATGTGTCACCTTACCTTAGCCTGGTGGTCAGTAGGGGCTCCCTGGATCCTGGTGGGGGCTTGGGGGGGTCTGCCGTGTCCACAGGTGCAGTGGCTCCCTCCAGGGGTCAAGTCCTGGGAAAAAAAGTGAGGGAACTCACCCACGAATTCCACAACCCCCATTACCTGAAGAAAATTATATATATAATCACGAGTATAGCAGCGCGTGCCGGTGATACCATTTTTATTGGGTTAACTTTACATTTAAAAGACAAGCTTTCAAGAGTGTAAACTGGAAACTATACTGATCAGTGAAAGGTATCACTACGTACAGGTATACTCGTGATTGTGGCAACTGGACTAACGCAATATATATATATATATATATTATATATATATATATATATTCATATATTCTATCTATCTATCTCCAGGCACAGACCCCCAGAATAATATACACAGTGCTGAACCCCCAGAATAATATACACAGCGCTGAACCCCCAGAATAATATACACAGCGCTGAGCCCCCAGAATAATATACACAGCGCTGAGCCCCCAGAATAATATACACAGCACTGAGCCCCCAGAATAATATACACAGCACTGAGCCCCCAGAATAATATACACAGCAACTGAGCCCCCAGGATAGTATACACAACACGGAGCCCCCAGAATAACATACACAGCACTGAACCCCAAGGATAATATACACAGCACTGAGCCCCCAGAATAATATACACAACATTGTGCCCCCAGAATAACATACACAACACTGAACCCCCAGAATAACATACACAGCACTGAGCCCCCAGAATAATATACACAGCACTGAGCCTCCAGGATAATATACACAGCACTGAGCCCCCAGAATAATATACACAGCACTGAGCCTCCAGGATAATATACACAGCACTGAACCCCAAGAATAATATACACAGCACTGGTTATATGGATATATTTTCCCCAGTTCACATGGATATAATTGCCCCAGCTCTCATGGATAATGCCAGCCGCTCTCATGGATAATGCCCCCAGGTCTCATGGATAATGCCCCAGGTCTCATGGATATTGCCCCCTGGTCTCATGGATATGCCCCAGGTCTCATGGATATTGCCCCCTGGTCTCATGGATATGCCCCAGGTCTCATGGATATTGCCCCCTGGTCTCATGGATATGCCCCAGCTCTCATGGATATTGCCCCCTGGTCTCATGGATATTGCCCCAGGTCTCATGGATAATGCCCCAGGTCTCATGGATATTGCCCCCCTGGTCTCATGGATATTGCCCCCCTGGTCTCATGGATAATGCCCCAGCTCTCATGGATAATGCCCCAGCTCTCATGGATAATGCCCCAGCTCTCATGGATACTGCCCCCTGGTCTCATGGATACTGCCCCCTGGTCTCATGGATACTGCCCCCCTGGTCTCATGGATACTGCCCCCCTGGTCTCATGGATATTGCCCCCCTGGTCTCATGGATATGCCCCCTGGTCTCATGGATATTGCCCCCCTGGTCTCATGGATAATGCCCCAGCTCTCATGGATAATGCCCCCTGGTCTCATGGATATTGCCCCCTGGTCTCATGGATAATGCCCCAGCTCTCATGGATATTGCCCCCTGGTCTCATGGATATTGCCCCAGGTCTCATGGATATTGCCCCCTGGTCTCATGGATATTGCCCCCCTGGTCTCATGGATAATGCCCCAGCTCTCATGGATAATGCCCCCTGGTCTCATGGATATTGCCCCAGGTCTCATGGATATGCCCCAGGTCTCATGGATAATGCCCCCAGGTCTCATGGATATTGCCCCCTGGTCTCATGGATATTGCCCCCTGGTCTCATGGATATTGCCCCAGGTCTCATGGATAATGCCCCAGCTCTCATGGATATTGCCCCCCTGGTCTCATGGATACTGCCCCCTGGTCTCATGGATACTGCCCCCCTGGTCTCATGCATACTGCCCCCCTGGTCTCATGGATACTGCCCCCTGGTCTCATGGATACTGCCCCCTGGTCTCATGGATACTGCCCCCTGGTCTCATGGATATTGCCCCCTGGTCTCATGGATAGTGCCCCCCTTGTCTCATGGATAGTGCCCCCCTTGTCTCATGGATACTGCCCCCCTGGTCTCATGGATACTGCCCCCTGGTCTCATGGATACTGCCCCCCTGGTCTCATGGATATTGCCCCCCTGGTCTCATGGATATTGCCCCCTGGTCTCATGGATAGTGCCCCCCTTGTCTCATGGATACTGCCCCCTTGTCTCATGGATAGTGCCCCCCTGGTCTCATGGATATTGCCCCCCTGGTCTCATGGATATTGCCCCCTGGTCTCATGGATATTGCCCCCCTGGTCTCATGGATATTGCCCCCTGGTCTCATGGATAGTGCCCCCCTTGTCTCATGGATAGTGCCCCCTTGTCTCATGGATACTGCCCCCTTGTCTCATGGATACTGCCCCCCTTGTCTCATGGATAGTGCCCCCCTGGTCTCATGGATATTGCCCCCTGGTCTCATGGATATTGCCCCCCTGGTCTCATGGATAGTGCCCCCCTTGTCTCATGGATAGTGCCCCCCTTGTCTCATGGATACTGCCCCCTTGTCTCATGGATACTGCCCCCTTGTCTCATGGATACTGCCCCCCCGCTCCCCGCTCACCTTTGCTGCTGCTCCACATTGCCAGCGGCCGCGTGCTTCCTGCTTCAGCGGCCGCTGACAGGAAGTGCAGCCGCTCGCCTGGGAACTATGAAACAGCCAGGCGAGCGGCTCCACCTCCTGTCAGCTGGCCGTTGTAACAGGAAGCACGCCGGCCGCCGGCAATGTGCGGCGGCGGCGTTCGGGCTCGGGCCACAGCGGGAACGCTGCGTTCCCGCAGCGTTCCCGCTGTGGGAAAAGTGCGGGAACGCCGTTCCTGCGCGTTCCCGCTCGACTCGAGCCCTGGCTCCCTCCTTGCGCTGCCTGTCTCTGCCACATGCACCCGGGCGGCTAGCTCACACAGTCACAGCTCTGTCATCCAGCGGCCGCATGCTCCTTGCTCCTCAATGCTCCTCAAGGGGATCCTTGGGAGGCCCCCGCAGGCTGCCCTCTACAGTGCCTGATTAGAGGGCCGTGTCTGCCTGATGTTTTAGTAACAAGAATGTTTTATCCCATAGGCTTCAATGTTAAAAATCTTCCCGTTTTAATTCAATATCTGATAAACCGTTGCTTATAATATTCTGCAGTAAAGAGTCTCTTAATTTCTAGATTTTTTTGTATTTTTTAAAAAATTTTATACTTTTTTTTTAAAAAAAAAAATTCGAACTTTTGGCGAACATCCTAAAAAGTTCAAAGTTCGCGAACTTTAGAACTGCCAATGTTCGAATCGAACTCCGAACTGATCTAACCAAACAGCTCATCCCTATTACAGATAACACATGTGCCAAGGATTGCTTTTGTAAACGGATAAGGGAGTCAGGCATAATTTGGAGGAGGAGAATTTCAGGGAGGACCAAAACTTCAGAGCCCACGATTTCAGAACTGAACTGAGCAACAGAGACCCAGAATTGAGTAATCAGACGACAGCACCACCATATATGAAAGAAGGAGCCCATATCCTCCCCACATCTCCAACATACCGCCGATACCTTTGGAGTAAAATGGTGATCCCTATCAGGTGTGATATACCATCTATATAATACCTTCTTCCTGGCTTCCATCAGGGATATGCAGCAGAATTTAGAAGTATCAAGGAGGAAGCTGTCCGCCCAGGTGGAGTCAGAAATCTGGATCCCCAAATCCCTCTCCCAGTTTTCTTTAAAGCGCCACTTAGATGATGTGGTTGAAGGCACCAGGAGGCAGTATAAAAGGGAGAGAGGGCGAATACCTGAAGAGGGACCCACACAGTTTTGTTCAAAGGGAGTTAATAACACGGTCTGGTCAGGGAATTTCAGCATTTGATACGTGGAAAGGCAGGACCTAAGCTGCAGGAACGAATAGTTGAAGGCAGGCCCTAAAGAGAACTTTTGGCTAAGGACGGGAAAGGACATAAGCCCTTGGGAGTCGTACAAACAACAGAGATGAGTTATACCTTTCAAAAACCATAAGCAGTGATTAAAATTGGGAATTATGTGGGAAAAGATTGAAATAGGGGATGCCATAGCTAATGGGTGGATGGCGGGCAAGGTAGAGCGTGTCTTATCCCAAACATCCAGAAATAATCTGGAAAGCATAGGAAGGGGGTCTATGCATGGTCGTCTAGGTTTAGGCAACCAAGCCAGTGTAGTATAATCACACGGGAGTGACTGGGGGAAAAACAGTAAGGTCCACTGGGGCATATTGACTCGAGAAGCCAAACGGCCCAGATTCATCAATATCGCCGCTCTATAATAGAGCAGAAGATTTGGAAGACCCAAACCTCCAAGCGCAACTGGAGCATGGAGAATGTCCGCCTTAATACGCGGGCATTTCCCCCACCATACAAAGTGGGATAAAGATGAAAGAAGGGATTTAAAAAACATTACTGGGGCAGGTAAAGGTAGGGCTCTGAATGAAAACGTACAACAATTTCGGCAGCAACATCATTTTAATAGTGTGGATCCTACCCACCCAAGAGAGCTAAACCTTAGACCATTTAAAGCATAACGTTTTAGTTAAGGAGAGGAGAGGCTTGTAATTTAAATCAAACTGGTATTCCTAGAAAAGGAGAGCTTGAGCCCCAAGTATGTCAGGGAGCATGATCTCCAATCAAAAGGGTAAAGGCGTTTCAGCGTCACTACGTCCGGACTAGGGATAGCAAATGGAAGGGCTTGAGTCTTTGTTATGTTGAGCTTGTGGTAAAAAACCCTGCCGTAGGCGTCTAAGATATGGTGTAGAGCAGGTAGGGACGTGAGGGGATTTGTCATAGTAACCAGGATATCATCAGCAAATAAACTGAGTTTACAGGAGGACAGACCTACAGGAATTCCGTCTACCTCATCAGCTTGCCGAATTGCCTGCGCCAGGGGTTCAAGGGCCAATGCATAAAGTAGAGGGGAAAGCGGGCATCCCTGTCGAGGCTGCTTTTTTAACTTCTTTACAGTAATACAAAGCAACAGGGGTGGGATCTCACTGTGAGTTTCGGTTCTCCTCAGGGGACACAATAATCTTGCATTAAAAAGGTACACAAAAGTGGTAGGCAGTGGTAGGTAAGACCTAAATGTTGGCCAATTTTGATCTCAATGCTAACAAGATGCCAGATCTCAATGCCAGATCCTTTATGTTTTCTGGACACTACGGATGCACTGAAATTTCAGCCACCGAAAGTTTCGACTGAAAATGGTGTTTTTGGCTGTCGGCCGAAAGGACAACACGGACAAAAACACCAGCCAAAACCTGGAGGCCCAAATCGAGCACCAGGCTCGGCCAGATCTGGAGGCCCAAATTAAGCACCAGCCACAGCCGGGGCCTCTTGACTGATTTTTTTTCAGTTCAGAGGAATTTGCTCATTTGAACATCTTCGAAGATATTTTCTCTCCAATTTTGGCATATTACATAGAATAAATGTGTGTTTATTATAGGCTTCATTTTCATTTCAAATTAAGTCTAATATTAATACAATTATACAAGAACAACTATTTAGAAAAATGTTAGGGTAAAAAGTCACTTTTGGTTTCAGTTTCGGTTTTTGGCCGAGCTCATCTTGCAGCTTTGGTTTCGGCTCCAAATTTTCATTTTGGTGCATCACTTCTGGACACATATCCATTATTGATGCTGAAGGTCCTGCATTGTGTAGAATTCTTATAATGCAGGTACAAAATGCAAAAAGAATCTCAGCTGTGTCCCAAAAAATGGCCTTCGTGACGTCCTTGTTTCAGTGCATGACACTTTTGGTGGTTTGTAAAATTAATGTATATCCACAGCATATGAAGGAATTTGTGTAATTCTGTGTGTGCATTATGAATGAAAAAAGTGTGTTGGTGGTGTGTAAAAGTTTATCCTGGTGTAGTTGGAAGATAAGGCAGCCATCATCCTTCTCATATACGCATACTTTTCACTGTCCAGGCCAAAGCTCACCCGCTACCAATGATTGAGGGAAGTGAATAGAGAGGACTATTGTCTCATATATATATATATATTGAGGCAAAGACTGGTCCGCAGCAACTCACTCAGGAACAGGATGACATACAGAATGGGACCAAACGCTGCGATAAATCCCGCTGCAAACTGTGCCAACATATATGTGAAAGCAGCACTGCCCGGCACAATAACACCACATACAACATCAAGGGCTCGTACCTCTGCATGTCTGCCACTATGGTATACATTATCCAGTGCACAGCCTGTGAAAATAGCTGCTATATTGGTGAAACTAGCCTTAAACTAAATCTCAGGATGAACCTGCACAGACACTCCATCAAGAACCATCAGGAAAATACATATTGTACCCCGGTGGGATATCACTTCAATCTAACAGGCCACTCCATCCGAAACCTCAGAATTAAAATTCTCAAAGGAAATTTTAAAGGCGATTATGAACGCAAGACATTTGAAATTGAAAATGATCACATATTTTAACACTATAAAAGAAGGGCTCAATGTGGATTCTGGCTTTTTAACCCATTTTCATAATGTTACATAACATTCACAGGGTTATTCAGAGAGCGTGAAAAGCAGGAGAATGACTGGAGAATAAAAAATTCTAGGTCAAAATAGCCGATTTGGAAAGTGAGATAAAAGGGAGAATTTTTCTGGTTTGGCTATTTTGACCTAAAATTTTTCATTCTCCAGTCATTCTCCAGTCATTCTCCTGCTTTTCACACTCTCTGAATAACCCTGTCAGAATTCTGGCTGGTGCTTGGTTTTTGTTTTAGTTTTTTTGTTGTTTTTGTGTCTTTTTCAGCCTTCGCTGTTTTTTTTTTTCTTTCAAATTGTCATGATCTTATCCAATAAAAAAGGTATCACCACATACTACTATACTCGTGATTTTGGCATCTGGACTAACACGGTCTATCTAATCTATATGTCATTTGCATATCCTACCCAGAGTTCCTTGCTCCATATGGGGAATGTAGCACAGGAGCTCTGGAATGCAGTTCTTTGAATTGCTGTGATGTGCAGATGGCTTCTGCAATAATAAACACATATATATATATAATTTAATCAAAACTGCAACACATGATGTCATTTAATGCCAGATTCAGGAGAGTTGTAAAGTTTTGACAGGCATGAGTTGAAAGCTAGTTTGAAAATTAAACTTTCTTTTCTCTTAACCTCTTGAAAGGTAATGTCGCTATTGAGTAAGCAAACAGCTGATATCAGAAAATAGTACTAGTGATGCTAACTGTATGGCTGTGAGTCATACACACATTAGAGAAGCTGGATCGTGACATGGTTCCTTGTTTACACAACCATATTTTTCATGCATTATTCAAAACCCCATCAAATTGGACCACTTCTACATTTTAACACAATTCAAATTGCATCCATCTGTGAGAATGTATCTTATTTATGATAACCCTTTCAGCTCCAACAGTCTGCACATCGCATCACAGTCAATCGGTGTATTACGTTGAAGGTTTAAACAAATAACTCCTAGAATATTTTTCTATCCTTTATACACACTGACAAGCCTACGATCACTTTGTATCTTTGTTGACAGGTAAAGTAATATTTGTAGGTACATAAAACATGTACAAATGGTATATATATATATATATATATATATGCCCTACGGGTCCCAAGCATCCACTGCAACTGGTCATCATGCCTAGCTCCTAGCTGATGAGGGTCCAACAAACCCAAAACAGCGCTGTCCTAGGAGTGGCTTTGACCAGTTGCATAACCTTATCTCTGCTACAAAGCCACGGTGTGGCATAGCATTGATTTTAGGGTTCTGTGTAATAACAGATCCAGGATGCAAAAAAGTGAGACAGATGTCATTTGCATATCCTACCCAGAATTCCTTGCTGCATATGGGGAATGTGGCACAGGAGCTCTTTGATGCAATTCATCGAATTACTATGATGTGCAAGTGACTTCTGCAATAATAAACACACTTATTATAGTGTGTAGACTTTTTATCTCACTTTTTGTCCTCCAACACAACTGTTGTAGATACTGACTTGCCCTACGGGTCCCAAGCATCCATTGCAACTGGTCATCATGCCTAGCTCCTAGCTGATGAGGGTCCAACAAACCCAAAACAACACTGTCCTAGGAGTGGCTTTGACCAGTTGCATAACCTTACTCCTACTACAAAGCCATGTTGTCGCATAGCATTGATTGATTTTAGGGTTCTGTGTAATAACAGATCCAGGATGCAAAAAAGTGAGGGTTGTAATTTGCATATACTACCCAGAATTCCTTGCTGTATATGGGGAATGTGGCACAGGAGCTCTGGGATGCAATTCATCAAATTGCTGTGATGTGCAAGTAGCTTCTGCAATAATAAACACACTTTATATATATATATAAATAATATAGTCTGTGTTCTCACGTTTCTAACACTCATTTTACATAGAAACATAGAATATGTCGGCAGATAAGAACCTTTTGGCCAATCTAGTCTGCCCAATTATAATTGTCTTTTATGTAGGATAGCCTTATGCCTATCCCATGCCTGCTTAAATTCAATTACTGTTTTAGCCTCTACCACTTCTACTGGAAGGCTGTTTCATGTATCCACCACCCTCTCAGTAAAATATAATACTTCCTGATGTTACTTTTAAACCTTTGCACCTCTAATCTATGTCCTCTTGTTTTGCTACTTTGTTACCTTTTAAATATACTCCCTTCCTCTACCTTGTTGATTCTGTAAAGTATTTAAATGTTTCTATTATATCTTCTCTGTTTCGTCTTTCTTCTTTTCAAGGAACGAGGTTCATATCCTACAGATGACGTACAAATCCTAATGTCAATACCTTTTTGTAATATTTGCTGAGAGAAATATCAGGTAAGTATAATACATTTATCAGTGTGATTTCGTTTTTGAGTTCTACTAGTCTCATGTTTGTGTTTACTGTTGATGACATCACTTATATTTATTTTAATTACCATCCCTTTAAATCAGAGGTCAGCAACCTTGGCCGTTCCGATGTTTTGCAACTACATTTGCCATGAGGCACAGGCCAATCTAATGAATGGTAGAGCATCATGGGAGGTGTAGTTCAAAACATGTGGAGGGCCGAGGCTGCTGACACCTAATTTAAGTGGTACAAGTGGTTATTTACGTTGTATTTTGTATGGCTTCCATAGAAGTACTCCAACTCAGATCCATTACTTAATGAAATTCAGTGGCAGTAGAGTAGTTAAAAACTTTAAATTTCCCTTCAACCACAATGAAAAACTGACACAAATACTGCAAGTTTTAGAGATTGTTCATCTTGCCTTATTATCAATACATTTGTATACTCTCACCCCGAGTCAGACAAACTGCTAGTGAGAACTATGCTTTGTTTGTGAAATAGTAAAAATAACATGAGGCCAACTGCAAATAGCTGGATAGAAGGTATGACTCCTATGGAGTTTAAAATGAGTACATTGTACAAGTGCATTGCTAGTATTAGTATAGTATGATATCAAGATCAAATGTTAAATGATAATAAGTCAACTGAACGCAAATCCAACATCCAATGTGACAAACCACAGTCACCCAAGATTTTCCTAAAACATCTTAAAATTGTCAATTTTACGTCTCCGGCCCTGTCCCCCTGTCCTCTGTATATGTATATCCTGTGCAGGCTTTGATTTATGCTGCCATTCCTGGTTTGCAGCTCAGGGGTTAATATGGTTTCTGTTCTCCCAGCTCACCTGTTTGTCCTTGTCCTGATCCACTCCCCATAAGAGAGCAATGCTCCCACAGCAGTGTATGGCTCCATGATTTCTCTTCCTGGTTTCTCCAGTATTTTTTATCATTGAGCTGCCTGCTGTTTTGTTCCTAGTCTGTCTGTATATGTGATTTATTTCTTTTGGTCCTGTTTCTCAGTCTGTCTGCCTCTTTCTCTTGCCACTGTGTTTCTAATTTATTTCTGGTTACTCCTGTGTTATTTCAGTTAATGGTTGTTTCCTTGCTGTGTTTTGGTTTTCTGTTTGTTTATTCTGATTTCCCGTGTACCAATAATTGGCTTGTCTGACAACCCTCCTGGTTCGGAACCCCGGCATCTGGATAAGGTGCTCGCTCTTGTTTTCTGACTTCTGGCTTTTTCCTTTTGACTATGTTCCTGCTGATTCCTTGTCTGTACTGTTTATAGCAATTCCTGTCATCTGTATATTTCTTAAGACTCTGCACGACTTTGTGGTAACGTTTCCTATAGCTCAGATCTGGCTACTTCAAGGACCGGCTTTTCAGTATAGGGATTCTTTGGGTATTGCCGTGCAGAGGTCTCTGGTTAACCCTGTGTTGCTCTGTCCAACTATTGTCTGCAGTAGTTGTCACGACCACTACGCGCGCTGCCGCGAAAGACGCCGGGTTGAGCCTCTCACTATCTGTCTATCCTAGACCCAGATAATGACTGCGTGGACCACAATCCAAGCGCGCGCTTATCTAACCGTCCCCAGCCACACTTTCTCTGACAACAGGCACATAGAGCGCGATGAAGGGATCCCCAGGAGTGTAACGCAGTACTAGTCTTCTCTTGAATCGGGTAGGGAATACGTTTCCCACAATCCCTGAGAACACTTTCTTATTCTATTAGTTACGCTGCCACCAGTCCTCATGGACACTATGCGCGTTGCAGCGAGAGACGCAGGGCTAAGCAACCGCGCTGTCTGTCTATCCTAGACCCAGACAGTGACTGCATAGACAACAATCCCCGCCGTCCCCAGCGACCGCAACTCACAATTTCGTAGCTACTCGAGCTTAAAGCAACAAGCAATACTCCAGTCTCTTAGTTAGCAGACAGAAAGCAGAGCTTAAATAAGGTATATTTATTTATGATCTAAAAAAAAAGTCACAGTGCATGGATACAGAAAAATATATATATATATATACGATAAATCAATAGTTATACAGGACACAGCAAATAAAAGAAAGGGATTAAACACAGAGTATTACTTACAAACAATAAGCTGGCATCAGTGACTCTGGGGTTGGAGATGGAGACATGCATAGATCCGCTGGAGATGGACACATGGACAGCATGGACAGATCATCAATTTTGATTGAACCCCTATGATCAGCAGCCAGCACATGGCAAGCTTCAGAATTTATACACTTCCTGGTCCTTCCAAAACACACCCACAAATGGCCCAGCCTCCTGCACTACATATCCCAGAATTTCCCTCTCCTGAGCACACTCAGTATGCTTCGTCATTAATCTTAATTCCCTGGTCCATCAATCATCTCCCAGAGACCACCTCGAGTGATCCAAGGATGTGATTGCTTCTTTGATATGCGGTTGGGGTGCCGCTCTGGCTGTGTCTTCTCCCTGCCATGAGTAATTGGCCCTCCTGCCTGCTGGGTATAACCAAAAGGGTGATTTCTTTATTTCACACCTTTGATGACTTCAGAGAAAATAGTCACGAACCTGTTTAATTGCTTCCTTCCAGCAGGCTGGAAATGCAGCCATTGATTTCTTAGGCCAGCTGCGCCAAATGGCCTGGTATTTATAGATAGCCATAGATAGATACTTATATACCTGGCACGATAGAAATACAGATCTAATCTGTCCCATCTCTAATCTGCCACAGTAGTGTCTCTGCATATAGGGGCTTTCGACAGGTGATGTTTACAGCCCGATTGTAGCTCAGGGTTACCGCTTTCAGCCATGAAATTTAACTCGGGATAACTGCCAGGGAGGTTAAAATGGAGGTTGAAGAAAAGGAGGATTTAAATATTAACTCCACCTGATCCCTACTGCACACACATTCCAGTTAAACCTTTTGGTCAATGCATAAATTCACTACGACTCAAGCATCAGACTTAATCAGTGCTAGTTTAGACGTGAAAATAAAAATATGGCGCATGCAGTGAAAACACTAATCACAACAGCTCACAGCACTCCCCCACACATATAGTGGTAAAATACAAACTAAAAACAAAAATATGGAGCATGCAGTGAAAACTTTTTGCTGATAAACCACACACTACACTTGTATTATCTTTGGTTGTCTTACTATCCCCACTGTAGAGTGTGTATTTTGCCTTGTTGCTGGTAAACCACACACTACACTTGTTTTCTTTTTGCTAGTTTAGACGTGACTTACTGCTGGCTTCCTGTAAGGTTCAGTGGTAACATGACTATGGGGAGTCTGGTTGCGCAAGTGAGGGAGCCCAGCCAATCCAAAAGCTCATAATGCTGAGCTCACTGAGAACTGTTGGTGGGAGCTGAGTCTCTCAGTAGTCTCACTTCAATGAACTCAAGCTTTATTCACTCTCAGTGGCTGAATTAGCCCTCTGAGACCCGTTCACCCGTAAGGGGGGGCAGTGCTCAGGTCTCTGTGACCACTCAAATATCACAGTCGCTTGAGTGTCCCTTTAATAAAAGCACAGTGTATTTTTTTTTATCTACATTGCTCCTTATTTTAAGATTCTTTCTCGTGAATCAGTATGTAATGCTAGAGACAGTTGTTATGTGAAATACACTTCTCACTGAACAGCAACATTGAACTGCTATGCAACAAAATTTAGAGGTTAAGTAATTGTGAACCAAGGAAAGTCAAAGGTCACTGTTGTCTTCTTAATTGGTATAAAATATGTATACATTGTATGGATGAGTCTATACTCTATTAGAATGGTTTAAGAAATTTTTGTCACACACTCCAACAATATTAAAAGGTGGCAAGTGGCAACATAATTTAAAATGTGAGCTGTTTAACGAAATATGGTATGA
This sequence comes from Leptobrachium leishanense, assembly GCA_009667805.1. Taxonomy (NCBI): domain Eukaryota; kingdom Metazoa; phylum Chordata; class Amphibia; order Anura; family Megophryidae; genus Leptobrachium; species Leptobrachium leishanense. The sequence continues at coordinate 235,587,857 of CM019065.1, read as the reverse complement.
ATAAGCATTTTCAAATATCCTTCAAATGAGGATTATACAAGAAAGTTACGTGGTAATGTTGATTCCAAAGTGTCAGACTACTAAATAGGTTTAAGCCCTTTACTTACAAGAGATTTTTCCATAAAACCAATGGGGATCCAGCAGCTTGATGGAAAATCACTTTGCAGTAGCCATAAAGTCAAAATTTGCTTGGGAACCTCAAAAGCATGTTTTCAAACTGTATGCACCATTTGACAGCTAGATGGCCCATCTATTGGCCAAATAGAACTACTACATTTCTATTATACAGCTTAGGCTTTTGCTTCTTCCAAAAAGAAAAGCCAGATTCCAAGTTGATCAAACCATTTTACCACTTTGGCTGTCATGCCCAAGGTGCTGAACCATTTGGGGCACATTTTGAATTCCATTTGCAAATTAATTTTCCTTCCAATAAACAAAATTCCTTTCCATTGCTCCAATATTAGACCTCGTCGAGTGTGTATGATATCAGGGCACCAACTTTGTGCTTTGAAGATTTAGTTTACGTGATCCCGTTAGTGAAGGGGTTAAACAGTATGGGCACTATTACATTTTTTGCGCAAAAACGCTTGCGCAGCGCTATTTTTTTGCGCGCAGTGTTAAACGTTAACGCTCGTAATTTAACCACTTCACTGCTAAGGACGCGCTCAGCACGTCCACCCGCAGGTAACGTTCCTTGCGGTGGACGCGCTGAGCGCGTCCTCTCTTTGGGGCCAGCGTTCGGCCGGGTTCCGGCCGATCGCTGGCCCCCCCCGGTGCGGGCTGACATCCTCGATGTCAGCCCAGCACCCGGAACCGCCGCCGGAGTAATTAGGTGTCATCGCGGGGGCGCAATGACACCTAATTCAGGCGGCCCCCCCGCATGTGCGGAGGAGGTGCCCGAAAGGGAGGGGGGGGAGGTCCTTCGGACCTCTCTCCCTCCCGATCGGCGGCGTGCAGGGGGTTAACCCAGGCACCGTTTGGAAGGGCACAGCCTGCCCTTCCTAACGGTACCTGGAATTAACCCCATGGGGGCTGGATCACGAATCGGCGCCGGTTCGTGATCCTTTCCCGGAGCTGGCCGAGCCTCTGGGAACTCCCCCTGAGGACTGGCATCATCGTGCATAGCACGATGACGCCAGTCTTGGAGTTAACCCCTAACTGCCACCAATGGTGGAGATAGGGGGTTCCAATGAACCCCCTATCTCCCGATCCGTGGCAGTTAGGGGTTAATGATTGGTATTGTTGGATCGGCCAGAGCATGGCCGTTCCAACGATACCACACATGAGTATGAAAAAAGTTTTTTAAAAAAAATTAAAAATAAAAATAAAAAAATATTTTAAAAAAATTATAAAAAAAAATAAACAATTTTTTTTTATTTTTTTTGGTTCGTTAATGCAGCAATATTGTTCCCATTTCAATTATAATGTGAACAATGATGCTGCATTTTTGTATGCGGTGCGTTTGTTAAAAATCGCGTAATTTTTCCCAAAAACAAATGTAACGAGACCCCATCTATAATCTTTTTAACAAGCGCACCCCATAGAAAATATAACCGCAATTGCTCGCATGTTAAAATGTGAATAAAAACCACTTTACGGGGGGCGTGGCCGGCTATCAGCGGAGGCAGACGTGCCCTGGTGGAGCTCCGCACTTCTGCCTCTTTGGGGGACCTCCAGCTGCCTGCTACGAGACATTTTTCTTTACTTTAAGGTACCACTATGGCTGGCCACCGGTGCTGCGATGTCCGGAGCCCGTTTAGTCCCCCCTCCGGACCAGAGACGAGACGCTTGGGGTCTCTGTTACCTGCCAGGCATGTCTTGCCGTCGGCCATCTTGGGGCCTAGTTTCCAGCACGAGTGCAGCCTGATCCACCAACAGCCTACATGCCTGGGTACACAGCTGCAGCGAGCCGTGGGGACGGAGGGCCCCTGTCCCCTGGCTGCTGAGGCTGTCTCAATAGCGGAGATTGCGGGGGTGAGCGCGGACCGGTGGCAGCTGGTTCACCCTTCCCCTGCCAGAACCATGGAGGCCGTACTGGTGGAGCTCGAAGCCTGTCTGGAGATGCTGCCCGGGATGGATGACGAGCGCCCGTTCACACGGGGTGAGTGGCGCCGGCTGATGGCAGTAATGGGGATCGGTACGCAGAAGGAAGACCCCGATAGGGAGGCAGAAGATCTTGTACGGTTTGATGTTCTTCCCCCTGTGCAGGAGCCTCGATGGATCCCCGGGTGGTTGCCGGTCGGCGGACCGAGGAGCCTACCTGGGCCTTGTGATACTGCCCTTGCTGTGTCTGCGGTGAGACGAGATGGGGCCTGCGGTGCACTGATGGAGTCGGCCAGGCTGCACCCCGACGCCGAGCCTGGTCAGACCGACTCTTCGAACCCCCTGGGTGACGCTGGACTTGGAGTCAGGCCGCTGGAGTTCCGTGACACTGGCTGAGGCCTTTATACTGGACTCTAGATTTCCCACCACGTTACTGATGCCAGGCAAATTATAGCTGTTATAATTTTTTTTTTTTTTATTTTGTTTGATGAGACCCCCTTATTCAGGGATGTTCGGTTTTCCGCTGAGTAACCGCTGACTCTTTGTTTTTCTTTTTTTTTCTCTACGCCATTTACTAGTTAAAACTGATATTTACTGAGACTTTCACTGAATGATGAGTATTTCTCTTACAGCTGACTCTTTTTCTGATGTTTTTCCTTCTTTGCTTTTTATTTTACTTTCCTCTTTTAGCTGTTTTTCGGGACTTTCTGGTGGTTTTTTTTTCCCCCTATTTTGTGCTGAGTCCACTGGGAAAGTTCCCTTTTTTGAGAATACTTCATATTATTTCTTTCTTTTTTTTTTTTTTGCTTAAATTGGCTACTCCGGGATAACTCGGGGATGCAAACGTGGCCTGGTGCCCGGTTTGCCCCTGAATGCCCGGGCCGGGTGCCATTTTATCCCCTTGGCCTCCCGGAGGTCTTATAGACCGCCCGGGTACTTGCCAGGGCAGGCACAACTCTGGCCTTTGCCATATTCCCATTCCCCCCCCTCTTCCTTCTCGTTAATTATTATTAATTTTTATTTTTTTTGAGTAGATAATTTGCTGACCCGGATGCTATCAGTGGACTCTTTTTTCTTATTATTCTCCTGCTGAGCTTTCTAGATGACTAATTCATATTTTTGATGTCTTAAATGTTCTCCTTAACATGACGTACTATGGCCCTGCGTGGCCGTTTTATTGTACTCTCAGATGACTCGCTTTGGCCCTGCGAGGCCATTTTCTTTGTTTGTAATTGCTGACTCTATTTCAAAATAAAAAACCTTAAATATAAAAAAAAAAAAAACACTTTACACGTTGTAGATTATTGAAAATTCATATTGTATTGCATTTTTTGTTATAATATACAGACAGGTCATGACGTATACATATAATAATGACATATTATGAATCTGCCGAGTCTGACGGAAAGAACGATATATAATATGTCTGGGTCATATACTAAAATAAGCCTTCAAAACGCGTTTAAACAAGATGAGCAAAATCTGTAAAAATGACCTCAGCACAGAGGCGGGAAAAGCCTCAGCAGCGAAAGGGTTAACGCTGGCATTACAATCCGAGCGCATTTTTCATACGTCAAAAAATAGCGCGCGTAAAAAAGATGCGCAAAAACGCACGCCCATTAACGCTGCGCACAGAAATCGGTGGGAAGACTGTTTTATCACACGATTCAGCCAATCTGAATTAAGAACCACAATTGTCTCCCGTTTGGTTTTTGCGCCTGTCAAAATCAATATAAGTATATATGCTGCAGTAATAATAAAAACACGCACAACTTATCAATTTTATTGTTTGGGTATGCGTAGAATGTGTAACTATACATTGCTGTATTTTATTTTTTTGGGCTGGTGTATTTGGTTTCGGCCAGGACGTTCAGATTTGCCATTAACACCAGCTTTTAAAAGACATTAAAATTATGCGCGCAAACGTTGTCCATTAAAATTTGCGCTAAGATTGTAATACGATGCGCGCACCAGCGCACAAACGCATTTGCGCTCACAATGTTAAGTATGGAATTTGCGCACGAACTTGCGCTCGCACAGGGTTCGCGCAGGGTCACTCGCTATAGACGTTAACGCGCATTTTGTGTGCGAACGTCGTAATACGAAGTTCAGCGCGAAGGGGTTTGCCCCTCGCGATAATGCGTTTTTGCAAACTCGCAAAATTGTGCGCGAAGAGTATAATAGTGCCCTATGTGTGCTTATTATGTTCTCACTGATTAAATAGTTACATGATTAAACAGTCAGCAGACTGTTGCAGCATCGCTAGCCATATAATATTATCCGCGTTTAAACCACACTTTATTTTCCCAGCTATCATTCAGCCTTTAATAATAATAAAATACACTTTTTAAAATACTTAGGCATTTATTGTCTTAAAATCCCCATTCAATACTTATTTTCTACATGGTTTTAAAAATAAATCTATAAATAAAAAGTGATCATTATTTCTTGTTCAAAAGAGCCCTTTTTAGCTCTGCATTAATAACTAACACATTTTATTTGGCAAACAGAGATTTTCCTCCCAAGTCGTCTATTTCTTGATCTTCAGGACTTGAATGGATGGTTTTTACTGTTAATATTACAATTATAATTTTGTTGTACTTTGCTGACATTTTTCCATACCTCTGTTAATATGGTGCTTTTTGTAGTACATACAGTGTATACATTGACTTATCCATCACTGTTTATACCCATGATCACCTGTTAGAAACAGCAACTCTTCAGGCGGAGAGTGGAAGAAGATGGTCTGCCGTTTTCAGCAGTGGAAAAATTAACCATAGCATCTGCTGCAAATGCACACTTCTGCTTTTTACTTACATTGAATGGATAGAAATGTGTATGAACATGATACTGATGATGACAGCTCTTGTTGCTATGTTATCCAAGTTACATATTCCCTGGTTTATTTTGGCACTGTCCTGCAAAAATAGCAGTACTGTACTTGGAAGACATTGCATGAGGATTTACAGCCAGGTCACTGGTTAACAATCAGGAAGACCGGTAGCCTGTTATCGTTAGGATAAAAGCAAGACCATTCCTTATAAAGTGTCAGTATATACAGGAAAAACTGATATAGTTCATTGCTGCCTGTTAAACTAGGCACAAAACAAATTTTGAGGGAAAAAAAGTATGATTAAAAGGTGCCTGTCATAAAAATAATGAAGCATGACAAATATGTGTCTATAAAAAATACTCCTTGGGGCTATGCACAAGTAAAAATAGATGTGAAAAATGTCAAACACTGTAAGAATGTACTCTGCAGTGAATTGAAAATAAAAGTATTAAAACAATTATCAAATTAGCTGAATTATACATTTGCACATTTTATTCTTTTGTTGTCTGACTACTGTCTTAAAATGTTCAAGATTATCAGGTTTATTCAAAGAGAATCGAAAAGTCACCGCACGTTCGGTGACTTTATGTTCTCTTCAATTCGGTGCGATTCCGCAATCCCATTTCGGCGACCCTGCGGGGTATTCAGCAAGCACCACAGGGCCGTCGTAGTGCAGGGAAAAGCCGCCACAAACCCGTCGAACACTCACCGCAAAACCCAACGAACGCACACCGAAACCCGCAAAAACATCTGGATTAACCCCACTGAACACGCCGGAGAAACCCGAGCAGCCGCCGATTACAGCGCAGAGCAGCCGCCTGAAAAAGCCGACACCGCAGACGAATGGAGTGAAAAAAACCAAAAAACAGTATGCTTGAATGAATGAAAAGTGAAACGCTGTTTGCAAAGAAACTACAGAACAAAAATGTCTCAAATTTTCATATAAGATCCAATGAATGATAATAAAAAGGGCTGTTACAGAAAAAAGAAAAAGCAATTTAAAAAAAAAAAAACCCGAAAAAATATTTCCGCTAAAAAAATCCCGAAAAATGCCTCTAAGATACTAAAAAATCTATACGTAAAGAGACTTTTTACTGCAGAATATTACAATCAACGGTTTATTAGATACTAGCTTTTGCCCGCGGCTTCGCTCGTGTGGATTTTAGGATTTTTTTAAAAGAAACATGAGGGTTTTTTGGTAGAACCCCCCTTTCCCCCCCACTTGGGATTTTTGGGAAATTGTAAAACACTTGTTTTTTTATTTTTCAAGAAGAATGTAAGTGCCAAATTTCACACCTGTAACATCTTTGTTTTTTGAGATATAGGTATACTGATAAAAGTATTCACATCCCTTTCCCCCACCCCCCTTAACTGGATTTTCAGAAAATGGAAAAACATGTTTTTTTTGCACGAAGATTGTAAATATCGAATTACACACCTGTAACATCATTGGTTTTTGAATATAGGTATAGTGATAAAGGTATTCATCCCCCTTTTTGTCCCCCCACTGGATTTTTGGAAAATGGTAAAATACGTGTTGTTTCTATTTTCAAGACGAATCTAAATACCAATTTTCACGTCTGTAACATCTTCTGTTTTTGAGATATAGGTATCCTGTTGAAAAGTATTCACCCCCTTTTTTTTACCCACCACGTGGGATTCTTGGAAAATGGTAAAACATGTGTTTTTTTTTATTTTTCTAGAACATTGTAAGTGCCAGATTTCACACCTGTAACATCTTTGGGTTTTGGAAATATAAGTATACTGATAAAAGTATTCAACCCCCTTTTTTCTCCCTCCCACTGGATTTTTGGAAAATGGTAAAATAGGTGTTTTTTTGTTTCTCAAGACAAATCTAAATACCATTTTTCACGTCTGTAACATCTTCTGTTTTTGAGATGTAGGTATCCTGTTTAAAAGTATTCACCCCCCTTTTTTTACCCCCCCTCCACTTGGAATATTGGAAAATGGTAAAACACCTGTTTCTTTATTTTTGTAATTGTAATTACCAAACTTCACACCTGTAACATCTTGGTTTTTGAAATATAGATATACTGATAAAAGTATTCAGACCCCTTTCCCTCGACCCCCCCCTTATTTGGATTTGTGGAAAATGGCAAAACACATGTTTGGTTTTTTTCACAAAGATTGTAAATACCAAATTTCACACCTGTAACATCTCTGGTTTTTGAAATATAGGTATACTGATAAAAGTATTCAACCCCCCCTTTTTGCCCCCTCCCACTGAATTTTTGGAAAATGGTAAAATAGGTGTTTTTTTGTTTCTCAAGACGAATCTAAATACCAATTTTCACGTATGTAACATCTTCTGTTTTTGAGATATAGGTATCCTGTTTAAAAGTATTCAGCCCCCCCTTTTCTTCACCCCCCACTTGGATTTTTGGAAAATGGTGAAACACCTGTTTTTATTTTTCAAGAAGATTGTAAATACCAAATTTCACATCTGTAACATCTTTGGTTTTTGAAATATAGGTATAATGATAAAAATATTCAGACCCCTTTCCCCCGACCCCCCCCCAATTGGATTTGTGGAAAATGGCAAAAAGCATGTTTGTTTGTTTTCACGAAGATTGTAAATACCAAATTTCACACCCGCAACATCTTCGGTTTTTGAAATATAGGTATACTGATAAAAGTATTCAACCCCGCCTTTTTGCCCCCCCCCAAGGAATTTTCAGAACATGGTAAAATACGTGTTTTATTTTTCAAGACGAATCTAAATGCCAATTTTCAGGTCTGTAACATCTTCTGTTTTGAAGATACAGGTATCCTGTTTAAAATATTTAAAATATTCAACCCCCTTTTTTCGCCCCCCCTACTTGGATTTTTGAAAAAACATAAAATACGGTGTTTTTTTATTTGTCAAGATTAATCTAAATACCGATTTTCACGTCTGTAACATCTTCTGTTTTTAAAATATAGGTATCGTGTTTAAAATATTCAACCCCCTTTTTCACCCCCTTAGGAGCGGAGTTTCCAAAAATCCTTCCTTAGTGGGTGCCTACATCATAAAAACAGTGCACCTTCAAAATTTCACGTTCCTAGGTTAAACGGTTTCAGCTGGGCGTTGATGAGTCAGTCAGTCAGTCAGGACTTTCGTGTTTATGATAAAAGTATTCAACCCCCTTTTTGCCCCCCCCAAGGAATTTTCAGAAAATGGTAAAATACATGTTTTTTTATTTGTCAAGATGAATCTAAATACTGATTTTCACGTCTGTACCATCTTCTGTTTTTAAGATATAGGTATCCTGTTTAAAATATTTAAAATATTCAACCCCCTTTTTTTGCACCCCCAGTTGAATTTTTGAAAAACGGTAAAATACGTGTTTTATTTTTCAAGAAGAATCTACATACCGATTTTCACATCTGTAACATCTTCTGTTTTTGAGCTATAGGTATCCTGTTTAAATATTCAACCCCCTTATTCACCCCCTTAGGGGATGAGTTTCCAAAAATCCTTCCTTAGTGGGTGCCTACATCATAAAAACAGTGCACCTTCAAAATTTCACGTTCCTAGGTTAAACGGTTTCAGCTGGGCGTTGATGAGTCAGTCAGTCAGTCAGGACTTTTGCGTTTATATATATAGATTGAATTAAAACAGGAATATTTTTAACATTGAAACCTATAGGATTCGCCTGAATAAACCTGTCGAATGAAACCAGCGAACAACAGGGAAATTCTGCAACTTTTCACTGCTGGATTTTGTTCCCTGAATAGACAAAGCATTGCTTCTCTATGGGGAATTCACTGCCCTCGAACAGGCAAGGAAGAGGCACCGAATATGCAGGCAATTCACCAACATTTGGCGAACTGCCTGCTCTCTCGATAGCCGAATGGCCAGGAAAGGTATGCTGAATTTCAGTGTTCGGTTACCTTTCGGCCACAATTCGGACCTCTTTGAATAAACCTGTATATGTCACTAAAATATTCTCCACATATCTCTCACATATTTAAGAAATAAAGTCAGGAGGATTTGCATCTCAGGAGTGTATAGCCACAAAGATGTGGAGTGCCCCCCCCAAAGAAAAAGAAAACATGCCAAAATGACTTTTTAAATGTTCTTTTTGGGGCAATCTATGAAAATAAAACAAGCATTTTAAAAAAACTGAAAAACTGTTTCTCTCTGCACTTAAATCAAAAGAAGGAGCAGAATCTGTTGCCTTAGTTGCGTTAGTGCAATGGCATCGTTTGTTTTGTATGTAGAAGTATATATTGCCTCTGCTGTAGAACAGAGAAAAATAATTATTTTGCATTTACTTTGACTCAATTCTTTATTTTTACACATTACATGGTCATGTTTATTATCATTGTAAAGACCAAACTCTGGCTTTTTCAATGACACCTCACTAAACCTTGTTTAACAAATCAGAGATGCAGGGTTCCAAAGTTTCCCTGTCTCTCCTTACTACAGTGGAGACTACTACTAACTAGGTTGTCGATTGAAACAATGCATTGCATCATCAGCTCCACACTTGCTGGCAGTGTGGGAAATGAGAAGGTCAGTTAGTGCAGCATCACTGTTCAATTTAGAATTGTGAACTGAATAATAGTGCTGCGTTAGAAAAAAAAAAGGAAAAATATACTTTTATTTGATATTTTATTTTCACATAAATCTAACCATCCTCTGACCTTTCCAATGATACCTCATACACCCCTCTAGCCCTAAGGGCTCCAGAGATACAATGGTCTAAATGATGGTACAAAGACACATATTTGTTTTACAGAGCAAGGCACCCCCTTGTGGTAGGCGCCTGTAGGCACATGCCTACTCTGCCTAGTGATAAATCCGGCCCTGAATACAGTGGAGTGTTTAGTGTTCTTAAGTACATATTTCCATGCATAAATATTGCAACATGTACTTCACAACTGTGTTCTTTGAATTTACCCCTACAGTAGATTTACAGGCTTGCAAAACTGTCTGTTGACCTGGGCAGAGATGTGCTGGGCAAACATGGGCGCTCTTCCAGCTTCTTGCATAAAGTGATGTATATTGTGCCTTGGCATTGTGTTTTCTACATCTGGATTTAATAAAAACAATCCTGTAAGTCTTGTAAAGAGCCGTGATCTAGAGGTTTGGCGCTTACGAAAAACGTGTTGCAATAGTGATATGAATGCACTGGCGCTAACCATATATAACTATAATTTGCATTGCTCTCAGTACGATCTAAGTGCTATATTAGCCCCCTGTCAGGTTTACCTGCAGAGTGAATTCCAGCGAATACATAATTAATTATCACATCTCGGATTCACTACAGCAGTGCTTTTTAACCTTTTCAATCCGAATGCCAATGATATCGGATTTTAGCCTGGAGTAATGTTCTCAACCTTTTAACCAACATGCACCCTTGCTAGTAGTGGTTTCTTTTTTCTGTCATCTGAAGTGCTAACATGTGCTCTAGCTTCGCTTTTTTTGTCACCTGAAGTGAGGTGCCATCACCTTGGTAAAAGGATTTAACTGTAATATGATAATGGTTGTCATGAAATGAAAACAAGGTAGTCCCGTATTGGCTTACCTGACTGGACAGCATAGATAGAGAGGAAGAGTGCACTAGCGTTACTTAGGTTACAGACATAATAACTCTTTAACCTACTGATGCCTGGATGATATGCAAAGGTTTAAAAATGACACAGCTACATAACTTAATATACAATATATTTAATTCAATAACATAAATAAAATTACATTTTTGAAAAAGAAAAAGGACACCAAAACAATTTCATTAAAAGCGTACTATTGTCCCAAAAATATGTTATGGTATTTAGCATACTAGAGTTTGGTGTAAATCAGGATTTATAATTAGGCAGAGTTGGCATGTGCCTACAGGCGCCTACTACTATGAGGTGCCTTGCTCTATAAAATAAAAAAAAATGTAAATAAAAATGTACAATTTACATTCATTTAGACCATTGTAACTCTGGTGTCCTACAAGCAAGAGGAACATATAAGGTACCACTGGAAAGGCCAGAGTATGACCATTCTGTTTTTTTTTAATGCAGTACTATAGTTCACTTTACAGTTATAAAGCAAATAATGCCACTTCACTAGTTCACCTTTTCATCTCACATGCCAGGAGCAAATGTGTTATTATGCATTGGTTCATCTAATACACAAGCTCTGCTGTTCCATGGAGAGTGGGGGAGTTTTGGACACCTCTGTCTCATTATTTTCATCCCATGAACTAAAGTTAGGTGCCATTGGACAGGTCTTTCCTATTATATCAAACATGACCATGAAAATGTAAAAATGAAAAAAAAGGCAAGAAAAGAAAATCAACCCACCCCTTTTTTTTTTGTTGCAAAGGCAATGTCCATTTGTCACGCATAAAATGATCACAAAGTGAAGTGGTAAAAAAGTCACATCTTGAAAAAGATCCTCCGCCGCAGCCATAATTTGATGCCCAAATTTTGGATGCTCCGGCCGAAATGGAGCATCATTTTCCATAGCTAAGGTTAGAAATTAGGGTTTGCTTACTATTTGTGCTTGTTTTAAGGTTAACCCAAGCCATAACATTCTGCTCCATTTTAGCTTCTTTTTAAGGCAACCAGACCCTACTTTTTGGTATGAGCACCACGAGAAACTGTTTTTCAGTTTCCCCAAAACAAAAAAAAATTTTTTCCACTTTTTTTTTTTTATAGGGGCGCTCCAGATTGCTGTGCCTACAGGTTCCAGAAATGTAAATCTGGCCCTGGTGTTGGTAAGAAATAAACCTTAATGGACATTATACAGAGGGGCCCGTATAAAGGTATACACACTTCAACAGTTGTTATATATACCCTTTTCTAAAACCCATATTGAATTATGGCAGCAATGTGTAGTATTAAGTTTCCTTTAAAGATATCAGTAGTTGCGCCATTGTTGATATCATCATGCGACCGTCAGAGAGTAAAAAAAATGGCGGAGGCGCGCTTGACTTTCGAGCAACGCAAGACCATTTTGAAGTGGTATTGTAAATTGAAAATGTGTGTAAAACTCAAAGACAATGGTGACGCGAGTTTGGAACAGAACCACCTACACGACTAACAATCGCACGGATTCGTTATAAGTTCGAAACTGATGGCACTGTGTGTGATGTGCACAAGAAAAATATGGGAGGCGTCGCACAGCAACAAGTTCTGCTTCCTTGGATATGGTGTGACATGCTCACCGCAGAAGTCTGTCAAACAATGTGCACGTGAGACAGGAATCGGCAGATCAAGCATACAACGTATTCTGAAGAGAACACATTGGAAATTGTACATCCCACGAATGTTACATGCCATGATTGAAGATGACACTGATAGGAGAATGGAGTACAGTGAGTGGTTTTGGCAAATGGTACATGAAGATGAAGATGAAGACTTTGTACAGAAAATGGTGTGGTCTGTCAACCAAAGGTTTAATTGGACCATTATTTTTTGAAGGCACGGTCACTGGCCCAGTGTACCTTCACATGCTTCACACATCCATTTTAATGGCCATTCGTGCACTTTATGCGGCAAGCAATTTTATTTTCAACAAAATGGCGCACCACGTCACTACCATCGAGACGTAAGAACCTATCTCAATGACATTCTGCCAGGACGTTGGATAGGATTCAGAGGTGCTCTTGAATTCCCTCCACTTTTCCGGACTTAACATCCCTTGATTTCTATCTGTGGGGAACACTAAAGAATATAGTATACTGTAGAAAACCACCTACGCTGGCTGCACTACGGGAGTCATTTCAAATATCATGCAGAGCAATCCCTGTGGACACTCTAGTTAATGTTGTTCATGCAGTAGTGTGCCAAAATCAAAAGTGTCTGGATGCTAATGGTGAACACTTTGAGCACCTAATGCAATTGCATAATTCAAACATGACTTACAGCTGCCCTTTAATGTTTACATTAATCTAGTAATAAAATATTCATGCATATATTTTTCATGTTGAAGTGTGTATACATTTTTTGGCAGTCTCTATAGAACATAACATTTACTGCAATTAAAAATAAAAAATAAAATGATTGACAACATACTATGATCATGATCATACAGGGTTATTCAAAGAGAGCTGAATTGGCCCCCGATAAGTAACCGGACACTGAAATTCAGGGTACGGCTATATTTCCTGGCTATTCGGCTATTCAGAGAGCAGGCAGTTTGCCAAATCTTGGCGAATTGCCTGCACGTACGGTGCCTGTTCGAGGGAAGTGAACTCCCCCATAGAGAAGCAATGCTTCGTCTATTCAGAGAACACAAAACAGCAGGGAAAAGTTACCGAAATGCCCTGCTGTTCGGTGGTCTCATTTGGCAGGTTTATTCAGGAGAATCCCGTAGACTTCTATGTTAAAAATATTCCAGTTTTAATTCAATATCTAATATATCATTTATTATTATATTCTGCAGTAAAGACATTTTCGTTCAGTAGTTTTTTTTCCAAACAGCGTTTAAATTTTCAAACATTCAAGCGTACTGTTTTTTTATTTCACTTTGTTCGCCTGCGTTTCGATTTTATCCGGCAGCTGCTCTGCGCTGTGATCGGCGGCTAGTCGGGTTTCTCCGCCATGTTTGGCGGGGTTAATCCAGCTGTTTCTGCGGGTTTCGGTGAGTGTTCGGCGGGTTTGCAGTGAGTGTTCTACAAAATATTTGGGAATTGTTCTAATCTGTGTGTTTTCTACTGCCACCCAGTATTTTGGGGGGTCAGTAATTTCTACAAAATATTTGGGAATTGTTATAATCCTTGTGTTCTCACTGCCACCCAGTATTTTGGGGGTCAGTAATTTCTACAAAATATTGGGAATTGTTATGATCCGTATGTTCTCACTGCCACCAAGTGTTTTGGGGGTCAGTAATTTCTACAAAATATTTGGGAATTGTTATAATCAGTGTGTTCTCACTGCCACCCAGTATTTTGGGGGGTCAGTAATTTCTACAAAATATTTGGGAATTGTGATAATCCGTGTGTTCTCACTGCCACCCAGTATTTTAGGGGGTCAGTAATTTCTACAAAAGATCTGGGAATTGTGGTAATCTGTGTCGTGTCACTGCTACCCATCAGGGGGTCTCACTGATTTATAGGAGGTTTCTGGGAATTGTAATCTATGTCTTGTCACTGGCTGCCAGCTATCATGGTGTCTCACTGAGTTATACCAGAGTTCTGGAAATCTTTAATCTTTATAACAGAGTTGAATCAGAGTTCTGTATATATTCAATCTATATATCACTCACCATGTCAGAAAGACCAAAAAGGACAAGCAGACGCTCCCAGGCACAGATAAGAGGGCAAGCAGCCTCTGTGTCGGGAGGCTGTGCCTCTGGTCATCGTGGACGTGGTGCATCCTCTGCAGAGGCACGCTTGTCCTTTCTAACTGGTGCTGGCCGTCTTAAGTAGCAGCAACATACAGAGGATTTGGTGGATTGGATAACCAGGCCATCCTCCTCCTCCGAGTCCTCTGTCAGCCAGGCTTGTAGTGCTTTACAGTCCACCTCAGCTGCCAAAGCATCTAATGCAGCTTCCATGTCCACAGATACTCCTGCCGTAGCCTCACTATCACACACGGAGGAGTCAGCTGAATTGTTAGACTACAATGACAGTGACATGCTGCTTGAGGATGCGCAGCAACTACAGTGCTCTGATTCAATCTCTGAGGTTGAGGAAGGGAATATAATCAACCTAGAGGAAGGGGGTGCCAGTGATGACACACAAATAACTGGCACTCATGTTGCCCCAGCAGCTGCAGCATACTGCCAAGTTGGCTCCAGTGACGAGGAGATAGGGGGTGATGACAATGATGATGAGGTCACTGACTCCACCTGGGTGCCTGATCGAACAGAGGAGTCAAGTGAGGAGGAGGCACAACAAACACGAGGTACAACGTCCTCTATGACCAACCGTAGCACTAGCCAGTCCAAGGTATCAGATGTCAGAGCTGCTCAGGTGCAGATCGCTGTTGTCTCAAAGCACACATCCAGGAACTCTGCTGTCTGGGAGTTCTTTAAGAAATGTGCAGCAGACCCCACCGTTGCTATTTGTAATCTATATCAGATGAGGCTCAAGCGTGGGAAAGACACCGGACGCTTGGGTACCACGTGCTTGAGGCGACATATGACCACCTGCCACGCATCCCATTGGCACAAAACTTTGCGTAGGTCCTCCTTACCTGTCTCTACCCCCACTATATGTCCTGCCATGTCATTGACTCCAACCTCCACTGACAGGGATGATGCTACAGTAATGGATGTACCAGGTCCTTCCTCACAATGTGACAGCATCCCATCAGCTGAAGATTTACGCAGTCAGATTACATTGCCCTAGCTGCTGCAGCGTAAGAAAAAATATAGTCCCATCCATCCCCAAGCACAGCATCTAAATGCCAGCTTAGCAAAATTACTCGCATTGCAGCTGCTGCCTTTCCAGCTGGTGGACTCTGCTCCCTTCCGTGAATTTGCTGAATGTGCTGTACCACAGTGGCATGTTCCAAAACGCCATTACTTTTCACGGAAGGCCATTCCAGCACTATACCAGCACGTGGATGACAATGTTATCGAGTTATTGGGAAAGGCAGTCAGCAGCAAGGTGCATGTGACTTTAGACACGTGGTCCAGCAAGCATGGACAGGGCCATTACATTTCCTTCACGGCACACTGGGTAACTCTGATTGCAGCTGGAAGGGATCCAAGACGGGGCTCTGTGCTGGAGCGTGTTCATCCACCACGCCTCCAGAAAACTGCTTGTATGAGGTCTGTCTGCTCCACCACCACCTCTCCCTCTTCCTCCTCCTCCTTCTCTGTCTCTGGCGAAGTGGCAGTTAAACCGAGTTTACGTGGCAGGTGCTATGCAATGGCTCAAGCAAAAAGATGCCACACTGTGCTTTGTTTGTTTAGGGGACAGGAGCCACACCGGACCAGAAATTCTGTCAGCTCTGCAGGGGCAGGTGCAGACATGGTTAACACCACGCCAGCTTCAGCTGGGAATGGTCGTCTGTGATAATGGCAGCAACCTTCTCTCCGCCCTACGCCAGGGTAAGTTGATGTATGTACCATGCCTAGCACATGTCCTAAATCTGGTGGTACAGTGTTTCCTAACCAGGTACCCAGGGCTGGCAGAGCTTCTCAGCCAGGCCACAAAAGTCTGCAGCCACTTCAGATGGTCAGTCCCAGCAAGTGTTCGCCTGGCAGAAATTCAAAGAGAATTCCACCTTCCCACAAACCGTCTGACCTGTGACATGCCCACCAGGTGGAACTCGACATTAACAATGCTGTAGCGTCTGCACAATCAGCAGAGGGCCATCAACGAGTACCTGTGTGAGTATGGCACAAGGACAGGTTCAGGTCAACTTGTTTCCCCCCCCGCAGTGGCTGATGATCAAGGATGCATGCACTGTACTGTCACCATTTGAGAAGGCATCGAGGATGGTGAGCAGGGACAGTGCATGCATTAGTGACACAATTCCTTTAGTGTTCCTGCTGGAGCACACTCTGCGGGAAATTATAGATGTGGCTCTAGAGGCAGAGCAGCGGGAGGAAGAGGAGGCCTTCCCTAGCTCTGAAGGCCCCAGTCTTTCCACAGACAGCATTCCAGTGGGTCCTCCTCAGATCAGACAGGAGGAGGAGGAGGAATAAGTAGTGGGGGTATTGAAGGTGGGGATTCTTCAAGGGAGGGTTTTGTGTGCCCAGAAACCCAAGGACTAGTACGTGGCTGGGAGGAGGAAGTGCAGGATGGAGTCATCCTCCTCATTGACCAGGAAGACTCGGAAGCTAATGCCACTTCCAACCTACGCTGCATGGGCTCCCTTATCCTGCAAAGCCTGCTAAAGGACCCCAGGATTTGTGCTATCAAGGAGAGGGATCATTACTGGTTGGTAAGCCTTCGTGATCCACGATACAGGGGTAAAGTTTCAGAGCTCATCCTGCCCGCACAAAGAGAGGACAGGATGAAAAAACTTGAGGACGCTCTAAAGTGACCCTTGTGTAACACCTTTCCAGGTACTGGTAGGTTACCAAGTGATGACGCAGGTGCTTCTGAGGCTGCGGATGATCAGAGGAATAGAGGTGAAGGCCGGGGCCGCTTGACTGATGCCTTTTTAAATTTTTTTAGTCCACGACGCCCAGGGACGTCAAATGTAGGCACCCATTGCCAGCGTCTTCACCGTATGGTGCAGGACTACCTAGGAGCAAGGGCAGACCTGTATACCTTTCCAGCAGATGATCCACTGGCTTACTGGGTGTTGAGATTGGATCACGAGCCAGAACTTAGCCAATATGCTATGCAGCTACTAGGTTGCCCTTCATCCAGCGTGCTTTCTGAAAGGACGTTCACTGCCGCTGGAGGTTTTGTCACAGACAAAAGAGTGCGTCTGTCCACCGACTCTGTAGACCGGCTGACATTTATAAAAATGAATCAGTCCTGGATCAGCAGCTCTCAATCCCCTGATGCTGACGTAACGGAATAGATCAGGGATCTCTTCTGCATTCACAAAACCTCCACCACTGAACTCTTCCACAATACCACAAAAGGGTTACGGTGTGAAGGCACTTGCTGCCATGAAAGGCAGATTATTTGGGTGCACTGACGCCTGTACTAGATTTATATCATTTTAATTTTTTGAACCGCAGGGTCCAACCCTGCACTCTTCCACAATACCACAAAAGGGTTACGGTGTGAAGGCACTTGCTGCCATGAAAGGCACATTATTTGGGTGCACTGACGCCATTACCAGATTTATATCATTTTAATTTTTTGAACCGCAGTGTCCAACCCTGTACTCTTCCACAATACTACAGAGGGGTTACGGTGTGACGGCACTGTTGCCGACACTAAAGGCCCAATTTTAATGCACCTATTGTTACTTTCATCCAAAGCCTGCATAAGTTTCACCATAATTTAGCCAAAAAAATCACTAAACTTGTTCTGCGTGTCCTAAAAGGTCTCCTCTTGTAATACAGACTGCCGCCCCAAGCATTTGTTTATGAATAGATTAAAGGAAAACAGTTTACCGTCATTTGAAACGTCATTTTTTTGTTTTTAAATGTTTCTATACTCGAACACGAACCGAACTCAATGTAAGTCAATGGGACCAGAAAGTTAGATTTTTAGAGTGCCCGCCAAGAGGGCATATATGCTATATATTTGCCATAAAAGGTGTATGGGGGTCCGGGTAGTGCCCTGGGGGACAGGAAACAAGGACAAAAAGTTTTAAAAACAAGTTTTTAAAGGAACAGTGAGTTTTCCATGCAATAAGGGTTAAAAATAAAAACAAAAAATTCCTTCAAATATCGTGCCTAGGAGGTCCCCATAACCTGCCCGTGAAGTGGTGGATTTGTAGGATCTATTCATAAACAACTGCTTGGGGCAGCAGCCTGTATGAAAAGAGGAGACGTTTTAGGACACGCAGAATAAGTTTAGTGATTTTTTGGGCTAAATTATGGTGAAACTTATGCAGGCTTTGGATGAAAGTAACAGTAGGTGCTTTAAAATTGGGCCTTTAGTGTCGGCAACAGTGCCGTAAGACTGTAACCCCCTCTGTGGTATTGTGGAAGAGTGCAGGGTTGGACCCTGCGGTCAAATATTAAAATGATATGAATCTGGTACAGGCGTCAGTGCACCCAAATATTTTTCCTTTGGTGGCAGCAAGTGCCGTCACACCGTAACCCCTCTGTGGTATTGTGGAAGAGTGCAGGGTTGGACCATGCGGTCAAATATTAAAATGATATGAATCTGGTACAGGCGTCAGTGCACCCAAATATTTTGCCTTTGGTGGCAGCTAGTGCCTCCACACCGTAAGCCCTCTGTGGTATTGTGGAAGAGTGCAGTGGTGGGCCCTGTGGTCCAATATTAAAATGATATGAATCTGGTATAGGCGTCAGTGGCAGTGCACCCAAATATTGTGCCTTTGGTAGCAGCAAGTGCCTTCACACCGTAACCCCTCTGAGGTATTGTGGAAGAGTGCAGTGGTGGAGGTTTTGGTAATGCAGAAGAGATCCCCGATCTATTCAGTTACATCAGCAGCTATAACAAAACCGGGTCAGCAATGTTTAGGCACTTGTACTGCGCTACTGTATATGGTGAGAATCGGCGCACACCAGTAGCAACAGGAAGCAAACAAAACAGGCAGGGAATACACAGAGAGAATAGTCAAATGGCAGGCAAAGTCGGCAACAGATCGGGTCCTCAGAACAAGCAGGGTCAGTAACAAGTATACAAACTGATTCGGTAAGCTAGCGATGCAGGAATAAAGGCTGAGACACACTGAGCGTGTAGCGACGCACGACATAGCAAAGCGAAGTGAAGCAAACATTTTGCAGGCGTTACTTCACTCCGCCTCTCAGCGTGTCTACACTGCTTTACGTTTGCTTCTCACCGCACTGGACAAGAATCCACTAACTAAATTAAAATGTACACAAAAAAATGTTTTATTTTCACAAAGCACATGTTATATAGGCAAAAAAAGTTTCTACTGAATAAAATACATCAAAAATTACTGTTAATTTAATAGGAATAGTATATAAAAAAAGGTAACCTCTGATTATATATATTATAGGGACACGGAGCGCTGTGTATAGAGTAGGGATGCATTGATACCACCAGGGCCGGCGCTAGTGTCAGGCGGCACAGGTGTTCGCCTTACTGTCCTGGCTTGCTGTCAGTGTGAGGGGCGGAAAAATTCTGTTTTTAAAATACCGGAAGCGGAGCTATGAATGATCTTCAGACATCAACCAGCGGCCCAGCCACGCACTCTCAAACCGATGCAGTGTGCCTGCATCAGTCAGACATTCTAAACATGAGCAGGCACACTGCATAATTTGGCACCGCCCCCCTCACGTGACATGCATAGCCAGGGCACGCAGCAGCAGAAAAGCCTGGAGGACAAACGCCAAAGCTTAGGGTGCGGCCCTGCAGCAGAGTCAGCCTGCGTGCTTCCACTGTAGTGTGAAGGAGGACTGGGCAGAGAGGCCGAGAGAAGATTTTTTTAAAAGGTTTGAATAAACTGAGGGAGGGGAGGGTGTGATATGATATCATATGATTTTTGAATGTGAATGGGTACATAAGTGCTGCATGGATGTGTGCTGCATGAATGAGTGCTGCATGGCTGTGTGCTGCATGGGTGAGTGCTGCATGAATGAGTGCTGAAGGTATGACGGAGACTGCTATATGATATATGAGAGAGTGCTGTTCACTGTATGAAAACATTTTGTGGGAAATTCTATATTATACAGTATAATTTATTAATATACTGTACATTCTGTATGTAGTCATTATAACTCCATGCAGACATCTTTAGAACTGACAGGATGTCGACACTGTACTGCTAATGATTTCAATATCATTCCTAAAATTGCCAATAAGTATCTTATCTTGTAATTTATTTACAGGCTAAGCACCTATTCATCTTTTTATCACAGTTACTTCAATTGACATAGAGAACATTTTCCTAACTGCACCCAGAAATACTCATAATTACACATAGAACTTTGTAGTATTAAGTTGTGCTTAATAAGGTGCTGCAACAGCCTATTTTAAATGCTCCGTAATGTATCTGTCATGAGGGAGATGTAACTAGTACTTGAGTTACCTAGTGTGACATCATTTTTTTCAGGTCACAGAGGTGAAGAATTTTAGAATTCCTGCTCTTGAACTAGAGCTCTGTTGCATCCAGATTTGTCTACTTATTGATTTGCTTTACAGCAGGTGCTAGTCATCAATTTTAGTGCAGCTAAATGTCTTGCAGAACTCATTTTTGCTGTTGCATCTCCACTTACATCATGTCAGACAATGAATGAGTTGGTTGATATTTGAAGAAAAGATACTCTGAAATTAAAACAAAGTCTATGTGAATTATTGAATATCCAGTTTTGAAATCAAGATCTATATTTTGGATAGGAAGTTCGCCCTTTGCATCCAGGCACATAGAGCTGGAATCATTTAACATTGCTGCTACATCTACAATTGAGCCACTATTTCCACAAGGAAAAGTGAACCTCAACCTCATGTTAAATTGACTAATGATTAGACTCCCATTGCATAAATGAAGCAAAAGGAGAAAAAATAATTAAATTAAAAATTGTAGGTAAAATATATTTTATTAAATCTAGTTCCCTTTTGTTCCTGTTCTAGTAATAGAAAGCAACTAAGATTAAAAAAATGGCCTTATGCCATGAAGCCACACCCTAGTGCCACATTCATTACGAGCCATATAGGAAGTGTAAATGTATCATGACCTGCCTAAAAAGCTAACCTGCAAAAGGAGTTGTTGGGAGTCCCAAAGGATGTAGGAGATGTTTGTGTTTTGTGAGTTGCATGCCAGGGTTCTAGGCCCATTTTGACCCTGGAATTCTTGATATGATGGACCCTGCGTGATATGTGTCTTCAACCAATCATTTAGTTGCTGTATGAAATGGTTTGAAAGCTAGACATGTGCACAGGCAAAAAAAATCAGTTCAGAATATTTCAGAATTCAAAAATTTCAGATTTAGAATTTTGCTGACTCAACCAGTTTGGAATATCGGAAGCTTCCAATATTTTGGATCAAGCTGACTTGAAATATCGGAAGCATCCAAATTTATTCAGATGTTTCCAATATTCGTAACCAAAGATGTATTCAAATATAAAACCGTACAGAATGGCAGAAGCATAGCTCCAGAATGAAGCACAGAATAATGCACATGCACCAAAATGTTGCACAGAATGAAGCATTTGTTCCACAATGATGCACATGCACCAAAATGACGCAAGGAAAGCTGCATATGCTCCAAAACAGCTCAGAGTGACATGCAGGCTCCAAAAACTAACCAAAGAATGAAGCATATGCTAAAACAATGGGCAAAATGCTCTGAAAGAGTGGGTCAATTTGCTCCAAAATGATTATCTGCCCAATTATAATTGGATCGGTTTGGATCAATTCAAAATGTTTTTAGTCAGAGAGCGAGCTTTAATTCGGATATCAACATTTTGGAATTCAGATGGATCAGATGGAACCGAATCCCACATGCCTAATGAAAGCTATTTCAACACTCATTGGTGGCTCATCCCTAAAAAAAATAATATGATTTAAACTATGTAATTTTTTTCTGTTGTTTTTTGTGTCCTTTAGCATATGCTTGAATGATAACATGTGTTATGTCCCTTTAAGCAGTGTCATTATCTCCTCAACTGTTGCTAGGCAGAGTAAAAGAAAAGAAAAAACAAAACATGATTATTTGTCTTTGATAGACATGTGCGCCGATTTTTTTTTTTCGGTTCGATTCGGTTCAGTTCGTTCGGATGTTTAAAATTAAATTTTCGAATCGGTTCGTTTCGACCGATTTCTGTTTAGGTTTGGTTCAGTTCGGCTCGTTTTTCGGATAAATTTTTTTTCGGAATATCGGCCATTTTCGTGTTCCCGGGTCACTCTGCTCGTTTTTTGTATCGACTTTTTTACGTGATTTCAGAAATTTTCGTTTTTTTCCGAATGTCTGTTCTCCTCGTTTCAAAGTGTGTAACTCTATTCGTTTTGACGTAAACTACTATGGTTTACTTTTTTTATACTTCATATATTTTTTTATAATTAATTATTGGTTTGTTTTTCGGATCCGATAAATCATTCTGTCGATACGATAATTCTGGCGATTCTATCGTTTTTTTTTATTAAATGAAGATCCTTTTTTTCTTATGAATATACATTTCACAACTTTATTTAATCATATTAAAATGGTATGAAAGGAACAAAAAAAAATGAACAAAACGATTTAAAAAACGCAAAACTGACCCAACCCAAATGGTCTGACTTAAAAAATAAAAACCAGAACAAAAGGTTTTAAAACGGAAAAATAGTTGATCAAAATGATCTGAAACGAAAAAAAAACAACAAATAAAATGATTGAAATTTTAAAACAGACAAAAAAATTAACCCTTTCACTGCTGAGGCATTTCACGGCTTCCCTTCACGCCTGTGTGCGGTCTGCTGCTGAGCTAATTTTTAACAGTTTCGCTCCTCTTGTTTAAACGCGTTTTGAAGCCTTATTTTATAATATGACCCAGACATGTTATATATCATTCTTTCCGGCAGACTCGGCAGATTCATAATATATTATTATTATATGTATGCGTCATGTCCTGTCTGTATATTATAACAAAAGATGCAATAAAATTATAATTTTCAATGTTTTACAAGGTGTAAAGTGTTTTTTTTCATATTTTAGCATGCGAGTGTTTGCGGTTATATTTTATGAGTTGCGCGTGTTAAAAAAAAATTGAAATGGGGACTTGTTATGTTTTTTTGGGTGAAAATTACATTATTTTTAACAAACGCACCCCATACAAAAATCCTTAGTGCAGCATCATTGTTCACATTATAATTGAAATGGCAACAATATTGCTGCATTAACAAAACAAAACAAAAAACCTGTTTATTTTTTTTTTATATTTTATTATATTTTTATTTTTTATAATTTTTAACATTGTCATGTTTGGTATCGTTGGAAAGGCCATGCTCTGGTCGACCCAACGATACCAAACATTAACCGATAGCTGCCGCGGATCGGGAGATAGGGGGTTCATTGGAACCCCCTATCTCCACCATTGGTCGCAGTTAGGGGTTAACTCCAGAACTGACGTCATTGTGACGAGGTCTTGGGACTGTCAGCAGCTGCCGTTCCCCCACGCTGTTGTCTTCCTGCAAAGACGTGACCATGTTGCGGGCAGCGACTTAGCGGGCAGCGGTGGGAGAGAGAGAGCTCATAGCTGGGAGGAGGTGTTGCGTGAAGCTGCGAACAGGGACAAATAAACTAGACCTGAGCTGCACTGAGGATCTTTGGGTTGTGTTGGAGAAGACTTCACGCAGTGCTGCCATCAATATTTTTTGATAAATTCTTGGTTATACAATGAATGTGACTGTGGACAAAAATCCATGTTGTTGTGTCATCGCCTAAGCTTAACAAAACCATGCCACGGTAATCAAATCTCAAGGCAGTACAACAAGGTTGTGTTAGTGTGTGACATTTTTGGCCAGGCAGGCAGTGTAGAATGTGCACAGTCATATTCATGGCCACGAATATGTTGACAAATTTATGACAAAGGGTCCATAGAAATGTCAATACATTTATGTACATATAATTTTAACAGTGTGGAAAGAAACCAAGCAATATATATTAACTTATTAAGTAAGGAAAAGCAACGCACACAAACAGGAAAATATAGAAAAAATATACAGTTTATTTACAACATGCCACATGGCAAACTGCCCAACAGGGACACAAACATAGGGGAGGAGGAGGCTGGTCTCAGACTCTCTAGAGCCGTTCAAGGACGTCAACGGCGTTGTTGATGTGGTCCCTGAACTCCTGCAGCAACTCCTGGATGGCTTCGAGGTTGGTGCCAGCCAGGCGTAGCTCGTCGAATGCCATCCTGACGGCGACGCTGGACCTGTCAGTGTCTGGTCTGGCTTCTCCTTCTATATATCCAATAAATGAAAGAAGGAAAATACAGTAAGTAAAGCAGGTTTCTATTTTTGACTGAAAGTCTTGAAAAAATATAACAGTAGTATATACCAGAGCTGGCGGCCTCCTGAGGCTCCGACTCCCACTCCTCCTCCTCCACCACCACCGTCAGCATCTCTTCCGGTGCTATATCTAAGAAATTAAAGAAATAAAAAATACAGTAAACAACGAAACTGATTTATTTTTGAACAAAAGTCGATGCAAAATAGAACAGTAAAAAAAAAACCTTGGCTGGCGGTCTCCTGCGGCTCCGGCTCCCTCTCTCCATCATCGCCCTCCTCCTCCTCCTGCTCCTGCTCCTCCTGCTCCTCCTCTTCCTCCACCTGCACCTCTTGTGCTATATATAAAAAAATTAAATGAAAATACAGTAAACAAAAAATGTTTCTGTTTTTGACCAAAAGTCATTGCAAAATAAAACAGTATATACCAGCGCTGGTGGTCGCCCGTGGCTCCCCCTCCTCCTCCACTGGGGCACTGGTGCCCGCCGGGGCAGATGCTGCCTTTGCCTTCCTGTCTTCTGCCAAATCCAAAAAATAACACGTAAATAATGCAGACTGGAAAAAATGGTATATCTATACACTATATTGCCGAAAGTATTGCGACACCCCTCCACTACCCACTAGCACTACCAGCTTGACCCACCACTACTCCCATCTCATAGTTCTAAAGTCACAAAATATTTATTTATTTCCCCTGCACATAGACATATATTACTGTTCAATTATATATTTTTTTCAGAAGTAAACATTACGTTTATTCAATAAAAACTATTATTTCTGTTGTGTGCATACAAAACGCATTGTGCTGACTGCTTTTAGTTATTTTAGATGGCCTCAGCCTCAGCTTCTGCTAATAAAACTGCGGATATAGCAGAAACAACAGAAATCGGCCATTTTGTTTTGAAATTTGCATCTAAAGCGTTCAATGACACTGCTGCTGCTGACACTGTTTCAATGACACTGAAACTGAATTGCTGCGCTGCAACAATTCAGCAGCTGCTGAGGACGTATTGAACGCGGCTACTGTTTGGATGCACTTTCAGAAGAACTACATGTCCCATCCTACCACTTAGCAGAGATGCAGAGATTTTTGTTGATGCGCAGGTGGGAGCCAATATTGGGCAAGCTGTGGGTCATCTCGTATGCATCACTCAATCACAACAACCCCCCCCCCAGCACACTACAGTACAGAGTGCCAAAAGAAATCCAGCATTGTAATTTCATCTACATACATCAAATATCACAATTTTCACGAATACGTAAAATCACAAAAAAGAAGAGCTATGGCAAAAATGCATGTATGAGTCCTGAAAACGCGAAGCTATACACATTGCATGAAAAAGGACTAGATCAATCAACGTATTTCTGTGCACATTAGCACATGCAAGCACATTATTATTATTATACAGGATTTATATAGCGCCAACAGTTTGCGCAGCGCTTTACAATATAACATGACACTTAAGTTTGGCTATGACACGCTGGATGTGCCTCAGCTGCTCCTGCTCGCGTGCCTTGAGGTAGGACCAGTGTTTTCGGAGCTGGTCCTTCGTCCGATCTTTGCCAAACAACTCCAGGATGGTGGTGCGAACCTTATCGAGGATATGGTCCTTGCACTCGTTATTCTTCCTGCCGTAAGGGCCCTTACGGCAGTCATAATCTCGTCTATCAAAGATGCGGACCAGCTCCAACATCTCCTCAAATGCCATGTTGCTGGCCCGCTTCTTCCTGGGTGGTGTCTCTGGGGTGGAAGCAGATGAGGAGGTGTCCTAATGGGACTCTCTTCTTTGAGCCATGATCATATAAATTATAAATTCAATTGTTTTTGGCCTGTCAAAAACTTGTCAAAACTCTCTCTACAATGGCTCAATAAAGTTTACGACATCCGCGCGCGCGCATGCGCGACCCGCGGACGAATCGGATCCGATTACGACAGAATTATCGTATCGACAGAATTATCGGATCATTGGAAACAAGTGATACACATTACAAATACAAAATTTAGAGAATCAGCGATATAACCGATAATAGACTAGTTAAATAAATAAACAATGTCCAAAATTACCGAAATGGAACCGAAATCACGAATGGAACCGAAATCATGAATAGAGCGAAAATAAATTTCGATTTGACTCATTTCAAATCCATTCGAAAACTCCGAAAATTTTTCGTTTCGGCTCGGAAAACTTTTCGGATCTGCCTGTTTTCGGATCTGAACCGATTTGGAAATTCGGCCGAATCCGAAGACACGAATCGGGAAATTTTGTGAAAATTCAAAAATTCCGAAACCCGAAACGCACATCCCTAGTCTTTGACCAGAGACAAGAAATCTGACCAAGGCTCTATGGGGAGTCTTGGAAATCACTGACCACAGTTGTTATCATGGCAGGGGGCATGCCATGCTACTGGCTATTTGTACTTTGATGGGCGTCAAACAAACCCCACCAAAGCAAGCTCTGCTTGAATGTAGATTGTATCTGCTTTATGCTTTAGGTGACTTAACCCCTTAATGACAGAAATGCATAGCCACATTTGCCTTAAGGTGCTAAATAGCAAGAGTAAACAGTGTTTTTTTTCTATCATACACTGATGTTTTGTACACTCAGAATAAAATGGGTCTGATTAGTGTTCAGTTTTTTCTAGCAAACAAATAATAATAAACTCACTGTTTTCACTTTTAGATTTTTTTATACTGAATAATATTTTATGCATACATCTTGTGGCTAATTTCTGAATTTACGGCCACTTCATTTGCCTCATTAAGAGGAATTGTATATATGGTTTATTCCCTATAAATGGGATTGTCCACATATATTGGAGGTAGTAGTCCCATATAGACATATTCCTATTCATGAGTAAAAACCTTAAATTTTCCAGTCTGGAGCCCCACCAACTTGAAATGTCACCAGCCACCATTGGATAAATGGGTACACAACTATTTATGCAAATAAAACAAATCCTATAGGGTCTATTCACTAAAAGGTGAAACTCAGGAGAACGGCAGGAGAAGAGAGCAATCTAGACCAAATAGCCGATTTGGAAAGTAAGATTAATGGGAGAATGTTTCTGGTTTGGCTATTTTGACCTAGAATTATCACTTCTCCTGCCAATTCTCCTGACTTCACCCTTTAGTGAATATGCCCTTATGTGTCATTTACTTCTAGTAAAATGAGTAAAATGGACTTCAACTAAAGTGCTGACATTTATTTTTTTATTATTCCCTAGTTATTTAAAAATACTCAGTTTATCCAGAGTAATTTTTCTCCAACTATCTTCTCATAAATCTTTCCAGTAATTTGGATGCATTTTTCAGCCTCCTTCCTGTCTGACCAGAGTTGATTTTTCTAAGTGCTCAATATATTTGACCGTGTAATTCAGAGAAACTGTACTTTGTAGAGTACTGCTTACTGGGTGAGATCCATAAAATATTTAGCATTAAGTACAATCATATATGCTTGTGAGTACAAATCTATTTATTGATGTGGAAACATAAGCATTCAGCTAACATTTATAGAGTTAAACTTCTCACTAGATTGTGACTAAAACAGATCCTTATATTTTCTGAACATTTTTTCTTTACATTTCAGCACTTTGATCAACCTATGTAATGGCTTTGACAGGTCATAAAACAATTCTTTTGTGCAATAAAATTCAAACTTTGAGAACATCTTAAATATATGCTCTGTATGTATTATGAATCTATTAGATCACTAAAATTTCAATTTTGAGTGGTTCATGAGTCATGACATGGTTATATTCAACTAACTACACTTTTAAGGTAATATTAAGGAGATGTGTATTTGATCAATATTATGGGATTATTATATGCAGCGCCTGACATTCCATTACTTCTTATAGTCTGAAATTTACCTTCATCTTTGTGTGTCACCATATTCCTTAGATTGTAAACGACTTGGTCCACTTTTCCTATTGTTCTCGACGTGTCTACCTTTTTTGTTAATTTTATGTTTGTTTTTTGCTACCAATTCTACAGCATTGCTGAATACCATGGCACGTAAAAAATAATTGTATTTGTAGGGATGCTCACAATAATAAAGTGAATAATATTGCTCTCCTTTTCATTTCTCACAGCAGCAGCAAGTGTGGAGGAGATGGAGCAATGCGCTATCAAGAATTGTTTAATCGAAAACTTAATCGACTGCGAAGAGCACAAGGTGTACTTCGGACCCCTCCATCACCAAACTTTACTCCCACAAGGTCAAATTTGGTGTCATTGGAAAGGATAGAGTCTGACCTTTCCAGTGATACCAAACATGACCTTATAATGTGTAAAGATATATAAGTAGGGGAAAAAAACAATTGCAAAGTGTCTTCTTTTTTTTCTCTGTTCTAAGGTAGCAGCAATATTCACTTATAATGCCAACAATGTCATTGCACTAATTCACCTTCTTATTTCCCACATTGTGAGCAAATTTGGAAGTGACGACATATTGCATTACTATGCATTATTTAATCTAAAACACAATTCGTTAAACCGCTGCAAGGAGAGGCAGGTGTTATATGTGTCATGGAACTGACATGGCACTCCTTGCTTTTTACAAAGACTCTATTTTCATTTATTGTGTGGTGTAAGTTTAAACGTGTTTTTTTTTACTGTAGATATGGTTTTCATTGCTGAGTGTTGTAAAGACTCATTTAACTGTGTGCCCGGTTCTCCCCAAACCCCGGGACACCATTTCCTCAAGCCAGCAATGGGTCCCAGGAACAAAGGACCACATGGCACAAAATGGAGGTGCAGATTTGGTGTAGATTGTTTATGTTGAATCTGTGATTATGCAAGAATGCTGTTTATCTGTTTGCATGTTTGAGGAGTCCCGCGCCTGGGACAGTGTTTGACTGACAAGGCAATCTGATCTATTGGAACAATGGATTATGTAAATGAGGTGTGTGATAACTGACCTAATGTAATTAGAGTTTCAATAAGTCAATGTTTGTGTAATTATGTTCCAGGGGTTTCTAAGGGGGTTTGGTTTATGTACATGATCCCTGTTGGCCCACATAAATATGTTTTTCTCAGTAAAGCAGATAGTTCTTGGTTGATACATGCAGCTTGTCTGGTGTGTTATTCCTTTGCACTATTCCTCTACACTCACCATCAGAAGGCACCGAGCGGCCAGGAGATCGAAAGTCAGGAGTCAGGAGATCGAAAGCCTGCAGATCCCTATAAGCTGCTGTAACTTCGGCCCAGCACTGGCACAGATCCCTGCCAGCCAGCCCAGGTCTCCCAGCAGGCAGAAGCAAGCGGGTCAAGCTGCTCGAGACGCTGAGGAGCGCGTTCCCAGTAGCCGTGCTGACTGCAACGAGGGGGTGTCTGGAGAGACAGGACAGGCGGAAGAGAGGGGTTTCTGTCACAATTTGGACCCCCGCTTTGCCAGTCTTTACACCTCACTTGGTCAAGTCAAGTGACATTAGAAAGGTCAGAGTCTGGCCTTTCCAATGATACCAAACATGGCCATATAAAATGTTAAATAAAGAAAAATGAAAAACAAAAAAATAGAGGGAAAACAGTTTCTTTTTTTTTTAAGGCTATGACATTGGTAATTTTTCATTTATAAAATGAGTAATACTACCGATATTGCTCACCTTCTGATTTCCCATGCCGGGAGCAAGTGCATTGTTTTATATATAGTCATATTATTCATAAAGCGCAATACGCCAAAATACTGGCACAAAATTTTCAGTTTTGGTTAAAAACTAGTTTTTTTGGGAATGGTTCTCCATTTATGATTTTTTTCATAAGGACTAACCCATCTATATAATAAAAGAGTAAGGCTTTGGCTGTCCGTCGCCAAAGCCTTACTGCGCATGCGCGCGCAACCAGCGGCGGTTGGTTGCGCGCGCATGCAACCGCCGCGGCACGAGCCGGCTGCCGGCTCGCCGCGGCGGTTACACATGCACACAGCAGCCGGGTAGAGGCTGCGCTCGCAGCCTCTACCCGGCTGCCGCGCGCATCCAACCCCAGAGCGGCGAAGGGAAAGTTTCCTCCGCCGCTCGGGGGGTTGGATGCGCGCGGCAGCCGGGTAGAGGCTGCGAGCGCAGCCTCTACCCGGCTGCTGTGTGCATCTAACGGGTCCCCCGAGCGGCGAAGGGAAAGTTCCCTCCGCCGCTCAGGGGTAGGATGCGCGCGGCAGCCGGGTAGAGGCGCAGCCTCTACCCGGCTGCCGCGCGCATCCTACCCCCCCCCCCGAGCGGCGGAGGGAAAGTTCCCTCGCTTCCGCTTTGAAGGACCCAAGCCCCGGTCACGTGACCGCGGCTTGGGTCCTTCAAAGACCGGAAGCGGGGAAATCTTCACTTCCCTGGCGCCGCTCGACAGGTAAGTATGAGCGCTGGTGGGGGGTGGGGGGTCAATATCCACGAGCTGGGGGGGTCCATATCCACGAGCTGGGGGACCATATCCACGACCTGGGGGCAAATCCACGAGCTGGGGCAAATCCACGAGCTGGGGCAAATCCATGTGCTGGGCAAATCCATGAGCTGGGCAACTCCATGAGCTGGGGGCAAATCCATGTGCTGGGCAAATCCATGAGCTGGGCAACTCCATGAGCTGGGGGCAAATCCATGTGCTGGGCAAATCCATGAGCTGGGGCAAATCCATGAGCTGGGGCAAATCCATGTGCTGGGCAAATCCATGAGCTGGGGGCAAATCCATGAGCTGGGGGCAAATCCATGAGCTGGGGCAAATCCATGTGCTGGGCAAATCCATGAGCTGGGGCAAATCCATGTGCTGGGCAAATCCATGAGCTGGGCAACTCCATGAGCTGGGGGCAAATCCATGAGCTGGGGCAAATCCATGTGCTGGGCAAATCCATGAGCTGGGGGCAAATCCATGAGCTGGGCAAATCCATGTGCTGGGGGCAAATATCCATGTGCTGGGGCAGTATCCACATGCTGGGGCAATATCCACGTGCTGGGGCAGTATCCACGAGCTGGGGCAGTATACCCACAATAGACTGCCCTCTGGGCAGGCTGGGGCAGTATCCACGTGCGGGGGCAGTATCCACGTGCGGGGGCAGTATCCACGTGCGGGGGCAGTATCCACGTGCGGGGGCAGTATCCACGTGCTGGGGCAGTATCCACGAGCTGGGGCAGTATATCCATGAGCAGGGGCAGTATATCCACAATAGACTGCCCTCTGGGCAGGCTTTACAACTAGTAGAATATATAAACACAAAGGTTTGGATGTAAAATGTGGAAAAATAAATTTACACTCTTCAAACAATTGAAATCTGAATGGAAACTTATATTTTTGTGACTTTTTCTTTTGCAGTTTTTTTGTTACAGCATTCTGACGGGTCATAACACATACACATAAAAATGATATATTTTGAATCTCCTGAAAGAAAGGATATATAATTTGTCTGGGTTCTACAATAAAACATGACTTCAAATCATGTTTAAACATGATGAGCAAAAAATTATGAAAATGAGCTCAGCACACGGGTGAAATGGCCTAGCAGCGAAGAGGTTAATGTCAGGTGGTCCCTGTGAAGAGAATCTTCCAAGTAAATTGAAACTACCTAACCAATCCTAGTTATGTCCAATAAGGACCTTCCTAGGAAACTTCTGCAGTGAAAATGAAGTAGACAAAGGTAAATTAAGAGCGCTCCTTACATCACAGCTTAGGTTGTCATGGTATTTAGAGAATGTCCCTTTAATTAAAAGGGTCTTTTATTCTTTTGATACCCTTGATAAATTGCTTTAGAACGTGACTCAAATCCCTGTAGAGCTAATTGTATTTAGCAAAATGTGTTTATATTCCTGGCAATAAATCGGAATAACAGAAAATGAATCATGGTGTTTTTTTTTTTTTTACCATGCAGACTACGGTACAAAGCATTTACTCCTGATATTTTTTGCGGGCACAGTTTAGACTTGAATCTAAAAGGACGCACTTCATCAAAGTATGTTTCCTTACTAATGCCAATAATGTGGGAATTGTAACTATATGCCGATTTGCTAAAATATCCAATAACCAATTCAAATGTAACTTTCTTTATAATTGAAATTTTACAAGGAAAAACAAAAATTACCTTACAAAACCAAACTTGTATATCTTTTATGATAATATTGATACTCAAATTGATATTCTGGGAAAGACATGAAATTCTCAATGAGATATCACTCCTGTCTCCCTATATTGCTGTAAATAAGCTCCCACCCTCACTGTAACAATAGGCTAAGCAAATAGAGGGCAGAATACAGGGAGATCTCTGGGGTCACTCACTACTTTACAGAGATAAAAGGAACGGGATTTTAATTGCTGAAACTCCCTGTGCAGTATAGATACAGGTGTTACAGTAATTTCCATATCCAGGCATTATGTCACATATACCTATTATTTTTCCTTTCTGTTGGTATTTTTGGAAGTTGCATTGCTAATAATCTAAATATGATCACTACTGATCCCCATAAGCAGGGTACCTGCCCTTTTTTATTATCCTTATCACATTTATTGCACTATTGCATTCTTAATGCTAGTGTTAGCGCTCATATAGCTGAGCGTTTATGCTAGGTTAAGTGCCTTTAACGCATACCCCACATATTATATTTCAAATGCTAACAGGTTAAAAATCCTGTTAGCACATCAATGATTGCGCTCCCTTCCGCGAGCTTACTGGACTTTGTGCTCCCTATACTTTACAGGGGAGCACAATCAGTAATTAGCGTTAGGATTACGAAGTCCTAACGCTAATTACCACACCAGTGTGGTAACTAAAATGTTAACTACAACTTAAAGTTGGTGCTAATTGTTTCTGCGGAATCAGATAGCACCAGCTGAAATCCCACCCCAAAAATCAGATACTCATCTCACAGCACGAACTGTGATCCAATCTCTCGCCGCAAATCAATCTGCAGCCCTGCATAATCTTGCGAGACTGAGATCGTGCAGGTTATGCGGCCCGGCAGCACAACCCTCCACAGAGTCCTAAGGATGCCAGGAGGTGTTGCTCATGGCAGCACATCAGCGCTGCTGCGAGTATCCAGAAGGGTAGCACTGCATAACCAGGCAGGCTGCTGAATCAGCGCTACAATTAGCTATGGTTCTAAAACCTGAAAAGCACAGTTTTTCCCTGTTAGCGTCCCCGTTTTAGCACAGGGCACGGAATAGTGCCCTTACTGTTTTTGACACAAAGGTAATTTCTGCCTGTATGCTAATAATGCATTTGGAATAGTGCAAGGTACATTTTAGAACCTTTCAATTTAGCTAACCTTTGAATTTTAGCAAAAGGACAAATTAATACATGAGAAATGTTCATGATTGTAATCTTTTTAGTATCTCTGAAAAGTTATTGTTATACAAAATTGCTTCCTTACCCCACATTTAGGTGTTAACATCGCACCCCATGTTACGAATAAATATTATATATTTTTTTCAATAAAAAGTGATTGTTAGTGAAGGGGTTAGTGACATAGGTGTGACCCCTTCCATGAGAAGGCTTGAGATTTGCAGCCCTATTAGGAACACGAAAGCAGGAAATAATGTAACCAGAGTTAATTTAGTGTAAGCATAGTTGCCAAAACATCAGGACATATCCTAATCAAAGTTACTTGTTAACTGAAATGTGAAACTTAATGTGAAAAAAATAAAAGCAGCCTTTTTATTCTGCTAAAAGAAGATTTATATTTAAGATTAAGACCTTGTAGGCTGAAACAGCGCCTTGATTTTACCTCCATTCTGTCACGTTTCCACACGTTTCCAGACCTGCCCCCTGATGGTGTGAGTGATCCAGGCCAGCTCTTACCTTGTCTGGGCTAATCCATTCCACCCTCTTCACTTCTGGATTCCCATGTAGCTGGTCTGGCCTGGGATCACATGTTCTGTCTGCTCTGCCCCTCTCTCTTTAAATATCCTGGTACTTCATCTGCTCAGGACTCTTGCATGGGTCATTGCTCCCTGAGCAGGGATGTGCCGTCAAGGGCGGCAGGTGAGGCAGGGCCTCACCTGCCGATAAGTGGTTAAGCTCACCTGCCATTAAAATAAAATCTGTTGATGATAACGTTAACAAAATCACTTTCTCTGCGCTCCCCCGATGTCTGTCTCTGCTCTGCTTTTTTTCTGCCCTGATCCTATGCAATATGCGCAGCTGAACGCTATGCTAATCGCGTAAGCTCAAGCTGCCAAGAGATAGATTCATTGAGAAGTTGCCTACTTCCTGAATCTACGCTCTTCAGTGCCTCAGAGAAGCACTGAGAGCAATAGAATTCCTTGGACCAATGGGAAAGCACCACTGGTCTCAACCCATTCAAAAAATGCCTCCATGGGAAGTCTGGCCTCCCATGTTTTGATTGACACAATTGTCACCATTGACTGCCATGTGACTGTCCTTGGCAATCATGGGGCATGCCACAGGACTGTGTGCCTGGAGTGGACAACGCACATCCTGGGGAGCAATGAGAGCAGCCCGGTCCTGGGGAGCACTGAGAGCAGCCTTATCCTGGTGAGCATTGAGGGAAGCCCTATCCTGGTGAGCATTGAAAGCAGTCTTATCCTAGGGAGCACTGAGAGCAGCCAGATTCTGGGGAGCACTGAACCTGAACCTACGTAACCTGTGTATATTTGGCTTTGATACTAGCCAATGCCTCACCAGTCACTGACTTCATTGCACGTCATTGTCCCTGAGGGTCTGTTGGTGTATGCTCTGTCCTGTGATTCCTTGTGTATGACTTTGGCCTGGTTCTGATTATTCTGTTGTGTGATCCCTTTGCTTTGTATATTGCTATTCTGAGAACCGACCTATAGGTCGGACTTCCCTCTTCGGTTGCTGATTCCTGGTTTGTATGACTACCCACTTTGGTTTATGACTATGTCTTTGTATTTGACTACGCCTCTGGATTTATCCCTTGTATCCTGTATCTTGTTCTGCGTATCACCCAGAAGCATTGTATTCCTTAGAACAGACGGCCATTCTAAGGACCATATCTCAGATTAGGGTTTCCTTGTGTGTGCTGCTGAGTGTCAGTATATTGTTGCTCCCTCCCTTTAAAACTGGCCTTTCCTGTTGTCTGGTTATTTTTATCTTGTGAGGTTCCCTTCAATTAGGTGAGACAGCCGTCCTAAGTAGGTATGAGTTGTTCAGTTCGATTGGTTCGGAGTTCGATTCGAACATTGGCCGTTCGAAAGTTCGCGAACTTCGAACTTTTTGGGACGTTCGCCAAAAGTTCGAAGAAAAAAAATAAATTGAAAAAAGTGTAAAAAATACTAAAAATCTAGAAATAAAGAGACTCTTTACTGCAGAATATTATAAGCAATGGTTTATTAGATATTGTATTAAAACAGGAATATTTTTAACATTGAAGCCTATGGGTTAAAACATTCTTGTTACTAAAACATCAGGCAGACACGGCCCTCTAGTCAGGCACTGTAGAGGGCAGCCTGCGGGGGCCTCCCAAGGATCCCCTTGAGGAGCATGCGGTCGCCGGATGACAGAGCTGTGACTGTGCGGGCTAGCTGCATGTGGCAGAGACAGGCAGCGCAGGAAGGGAGCCACTGCACCTGTGGCCATGGCAGACCCCCCACAACCAGGATCCAGGGAGCCCCCACTGACCACCAGGCTAAGGTAAGGCGACACATTTCTAAAAAAAAAAAAATCCGAGGACATTTTTAAATGTTAAATGTCCCTGGGAACATAAAATAAAACTTTTTTTTCTTTCTCTACCTGGCTGAATATATTTAATTATATATATTAGATACATTCAGCCAGGTAGAGGGGGTGGCATGTGGGCTGCGCAGGGTCTCAGGCAGTGGTTTGTTTTTTTGTGTGTATATTTTTAGCAAATTTATAGGGGAAGGTAACGGCAGGTATGATATATATATATAGATAAGATATATATCTATATTCTTATTAATATATATATCCAGACTTGTATTACACACACATTTTGGCAACTAATTGCCCCCCCATTTGGCTGATCCCGCCAGAAGAAATGTTGAACCCGATAGAGAGGAGAATAATATATATATTCTCTGTTCTGTCAGGTTCAACATGTCTTCTGGAGGGATCAGACAAATGGGGGGCGCATTTAGTTGAGATTGTCCACATGCCACCCCCATGTGTGTATGTGTATATATGGTCTGAAGTCTGTGGGTGGGTGTATATATATATATATCCGCGTGTTGATATATACGTATATATAGGTCTGCGTGTTGATATATACGTATATATAGGTCTGCGTGTTGATATATACGTATATGTCTGTGTGTGGTATCAATGCATCCCTACTCTATACACAGCGCTCCGTGTCCCTATAATATATATGATCAGTGGTTACCTTTTTTATATTTTTATACTATTCCTATTAAATTAACAGTAATTTTTATGTATTTTATTCAGCAGAAACCTTTTTTTGCCTATATAACATGTGCTTTGTGAAAATAAAACAGTTTTGTGTGTACATTTTAATTTAGTTAGTGGATTCCTGTCCAGTGCGGTGAGAAGCAAACGGAAAGCAGTGTAGACACGCTGCGAGGCGGAGCGGAGTGAAGTCAAGCCTGCAAAATGTTTGCTTCTGTTCGCTTCGCTACGCTATGCGTCGTTACACGCTCAGTGTGTCTCAGCCTTTATTCCCGCATTGCTAGCTTACCGAATCAGTTTGTATACTTGTTACTGACCCTGCTTGTTCTGAGGACCCGATCTGTTGCCGACTTTGCCTGCCATTTGACTATTCTCTCTGTGTATTCCCTGCCTGTTCTGTTTACTTCCTGTTACTACTGGTGTGCGCCGATTCTCAACATATACAGTAGCACAGTACAAGTGCCTAAACATTGCTGACCCGGTTTTGTTATAGCTGCTGATGT
This sequence comes from Leptobrachium leishanense, assembly GCA_009667805.1. Taxonomy (NCBI): domain Eukaryota; kingdom Metazoa; phylum Chordata; class Amphibia; order Anura; family Megophryidae; genus Leptobrachium; species Leptobrachium leishanense. The sequence continues at coordinate 235,550,712 of CM019065.1, read as the reverse complement.
AACTGAATAGATCGGGGATCTCTTCTGCATTACCAAAACCTACACCACTGCACTCTTCCACAATACCACAAAAGGGTTACGGTGTGAAGGTACTTGCTGTCACCAAAGGCACAATATTTGGGTGCACTGACGCCTTTACCAGAATCATATCTTTTTAATTACATTTAAAAATGTCCTCAGATTTTATTTTTTTTAAAAATGTGTCGCCTTACCTTAGCCTGGTGGTCAGTGGGGGCTCCCTGGATCCTGGTTGGGCGGAAGGGGGGTCTGCCGTGGCTCCTTCCCTGGAGTCCCTGCGCCACCTCTCTGCCACATGCACCCTGCAACCTGGATCCTGGTTGGGCGGAAGGGGGTCTGCTGTGGCTCCCTCCCTGGATTCCCTGCACCACCTCTCTGCCACATGCACCCTGCAACCTGGATTCTGGTTGGGCGGAAGGGGGGTCTGCCATGGCTCCCTCCCAGGAGTCCCTGTGCCACCTCTCTGCCACATGCACCCGGCTGGCCAGCCCGCACAGTCGCAGCTCTGTAATCTTGCGGCCGCATGCTCCTCAAGTCAAGGGGTCCTTGGGAGGGAGGCTCCGACGGGCTGCCCTCTACAGTGCCTGATTTAGAGGGCCTCGTCTGCCTGATGTTTTAGCAACAAGAATGTTTTACCCCATAGGCTTCAATATTAAAAATATTCCCATTTTAATTCAATATCTAATAAACCATTGCTTATAATATTCTGCAGTAAAGAGTCTCTTTATTTTTAGATTTTTTAGGATTTTTTTAAAAAAATATATATTTTTTTCGAACTTTTGGCTAACACCCCAAAAAGTTCAAAGTTCGTGAACTTTCGAACTGCCAAAGTTCGAATCGAACTCCGGATCGATCGAACCGAACAGCTCATCCCTACCACTGACGCCTATACCAGATTCATATCATTTTAATATTGGACCGCAGGGTCCACCGCTGCACTCTTCCACAATACCTCAGAGGGGTTACGGTGTGATGGCACTTGCTGCCACCAAAGGCACAATATTTGGGTGCACTTCCACTGACTAGGGATGAGCCGAACACCCCCGTGTTCGGTAGGGCATTTGAACTTGAACAATTTCAAAAGTTTGAGTTCGAACTCGAGCACGAACCAAACTCAATGCAAGTCAGTGGGATTCAAAAGTTCGATTTTTAGAGTGCCCTCCAAGAAGGCATATATGCAAGATATTTGCCATAAAAGGTGTATGGGGTCCGGGTAGTGCCCTAGGGGACAGGAAACAAGGATAAACAGTTTAAAAAAAACGTTTTTAAAGGAACAGTGAGTTTTCCATGAAAAAAGGGTTAAAAATAAAAAATTCCTTCAAATATTGTGCCTAGGAGGTCCCCATAACCTGCCCATGAAGTGGTGGATTTGTAGGATGTATAGAAACATTTAAAAACAAAAAAATAACATTTCAAATGACAGTAAATGCTTTTCCTTTAATCTATTCATAAACAACTGCTTGGGGCAGCAGCACTGGTGTATTTTGGCCTAGGCCAACAAGGCCCAGGCCTAGGGCGGCACTTTCCAGGGGGCGGCGGCCCGCTGGGTGGCCCCACCCCTAAAAAAAGGATTTTTTTTTTTTTTTTTTTTTTTTTTTTACTTTTGCTAACTATTTTACCAGGAAGGAAACATTGAGATGTCACTAATTTTCAAGTATGTCCTGGGTAGGCAAGGCCTAGGCTTTCACTTTCCAGGGGGCAACAAAAAACCTCACCACTAATTGGGTTACTCACAGAGCACCGAAATGACGCCAACATTTTGGTGTTCTGTAGTTCCCTGCACTTCGGGGAATAAAATTTCCCAACCCTGCAGTGAATTCACCATTCACCGCAGGGTCCCCAAAGTGCATGGAGTCGGCCGCTGTATGCTGCCACCGCACACCATGGCCTGCTGTTTTCAAAAGAACTACTGAACGAAAATGTCTGGAATTTACATATAAGATCCTATGATTGATAATAAAAAGTTCTGTTACAGAAAAATGAGAACCGCTATTAAAAAAAAGGGGGGGAATTTAGCCCAAAAAATTCTGAAAAATCACTAAAAGGTACAAAAAAAATATCAATAAATAAATAAAGACTTTTTACTGCAGATTAAAATAATAAATGGTTTATTAGATATTGCATAAAAACGGGAATATTTTTAACATTGAAACCTATGGGGTTCACCTGAATAAACCTGCTGATTGAAACCACCGAACATCAGGGCATTTCACTGACATTTCTCTGCTGTTTGGTGTTCTCTGAATAGATTAACCATTACTTCTCTATGGGGATTTGCACTGCCTTCAAACAGCACCGTACTTGCTGGCAGTTCGCCAAACTTGTGTGTGAGCATATCACCAGAGCAGTGGTGTACTTAGAGGAGTGGCGGAGGGCGGGCTGCCCCAGGTACCAGTGATTATTGGGGTGTCATTAGGGGGTACTAGGAGGTGCCACTGTCACTGTGTGTCAGCTTTGAGCTGTGTTCTCAAACAACGAGCAGCGGAGCATGGCGTTTGCATACGGAATAAAATCGAATAGAATAAAAATCCCCCTCTCCTCCCTCCATAGCTCCTCCCCTGCCCCGCAGCAGCTCTAGGAGAGGGGAGGGGGATGTGATTTGTGTCCAGAGAGAGAAGATGACAGTAAACGGCAGGTAAAGGGGGGGGGGTTTCAGCAGAATATGAAGCCCTGTCTGCTTACTGCTGTTTAAAGTGGACCTTTCCTTAACCAGCACTGCAGTGATAGAAATTTGTCATTGAGCTGCCTGGCTCCTGGTGAGGCTGCTTGCATGCAGGTCACACTCGGTCCGGCCAGTCAGGTGGTACTGAGTCTCAGTACCACCTGACTGGCTGAACCACGTGACACGCATGCACGCAGCTGCCCGCCCTTTCGTTAACATGGACTGTCTCTCTATTCTGGACTGAACACCCACCGGGAAGGGAATCAAAGCCACGGTGCACCCTCTGGCAGTGGCACCCCACTGCTGACAAGATGGCTCCACGCACAGGCACAGCCGTGATCCTAACGTGGCCTGGAGGGACCTCCTGCTGAGTCTGTACATAGTCCCTGCTGACTCTGCACACAGCCCTACCGCGGACAGAGGCCGGTAAATGTAGAATAAATAATTGCTGTGTGCTCATATACACTCGGTTTGCTGGGAGTTTTATTGCAGTGGATTCTGATGCACTCATACACACCACACATTGCATTGCTGGGAGTTTTATTGCAGTGGATTCTGATGCACTCATACACACCGCACATTGCATTGCTGGGAGTTTTATTGCTGTGGATTCTGTGATACGCAATATTACTGTGAGTTTTATTGCCCTGGAGCTCTGGGATACGCTCATACACACTGCACATTTCTGTGGGTTTTATTGCTTTGCAGCTCTGATATGCTCATACACAGTGCCCATTTCTGTGGGTTTTATTGCTATGCAGCTCTGTGATACGCTCATATGCAGTGCACGTTTCTGTGGATTTTATTGTTCCACCAATTAGAGCGGCTGTGATCCAGTATACTTGACATGCGTGGTTGTTCTTTGTAAAAATGCTTGAATTTAAACATTTCATAATTTTATTTATCTCAATAGATACATTTGAAATGGTATACAAAATATACAAGTAGGCACTTGGTATCCACTTTTAATATAAAGAGAGGAAGAGGCGGAGCTCTAAGAGGAAAAGGTGGATCTTAAAGAGGAAGGGTGGGGATTAACCAGGAAAAGGTGTGCCCTTGACAGGAAGGGGTGCGTCAAATTTAAATTAGGGGGTGCACAAGTTTAGTCAGGCCTAGGGCAGCACAAAACCTAAATACACCACTGGGCAGCAGCCTGTATGAAAAGACATTTTAGGACACATAGAACAAGTTTAGTGATTTTTTTGGCTGAATTATGGGGAAACTTATGCAGGCTTCGGATGAAAGTACCAATAGGTGCTTTAAAATTTGGCCTTTAGTGTCGGCAACAGTGCCTTCACACCGTAACCCTTTTGTGGTATTGTGGAAGAGTGCAGGGTTGGACCCTGCGGTCCAATATTAAAATTATATGAATCTGGTAATATAGGCGTCAGTGGCAGTGCACCAAAATATTACTGCGCTATAGTGTATGGCAGGATGGAAGCGCACCAGCAGTAACAAGCAGCGGAATATATCAGACAGGGGCACAGAGCGAGAGTAGTTGTTATAACAAAACCAGCTCAACAACGTTTAGGCACTAGTACTGCGCTACTGTATATGGTGAGAATTGGCGCACACCAGTCCCGGCGGCTCTGCGTCATCACGCCGCGCCCTGCCCCCTGATCACCCACAGCTGCGCTGGGTGCCGCCGGAGCTCCTTGCATTCGGCCAGCTGGCGGCACCATGCGTCTGGGGCCCCCCTGATCGCCACCCGGGGCCCTGGATGTCACAATATTACAATCCAAATGCAAACGGGTTAAGTAACCAAATTTGTAAGAAGAATAATTAATGCAGCATATGAATCTTCACACTGCAGGGCAGCACCTTAAGGCCCGGTTCACACCTAAGCATTTTACAGCGCGTTCCTGCACACTATTATACACATAAACAGGGAAATCCCATTATTTGCTATGGGACCCGTTCATACCTGGGTGTTTTACAGCGCGCAGGAATGCGCTGTAAAACGTCCTACACCCAAAGAAGTACAGGAGCTTCTTTGGGGCGTATTGCAGCGTGTTCACTCTGCAGTCTATGGCCGTGAACGCGCTGCAATGCGCGTTCGCATGTTTTTTATGTTTGGGCGATAAGCGCGTAAAGAAACCGCAGGTGTGAACCCAGCCTTACAGTATAATTAATGCAGCATATGATTCCGCACACTGCTGGGCAGCACCTCTACAGTTTGTGGATCCAGGAATCAGGTGAGTATTAGAAAGAAAAAACAGGTTTTATTTTATGTTGCTGGGGACATTTAAAAATGTCCTCAGATTTTATTTTTTTTAAAAATGTGTCGCCTTACCTTAGCCTGGTGGTCAGTGGGGGCTCCCTGGATCCTGGTTGGGCGGAAGGGGGGTCTGCCGTGGCTCCTTCCCTGGAGTCCCTGCGCCACCTCTCTGCCACATGCACCCTGCAACCTGGATCCTGGTTGGGCGGAAGGGGGTCTGCTGTGGCTCCCTCCCTGGATTCTCTGCACCACCTCTCTGCCACATGCACCCTGCAACCTGGATTTTGGTTGGGCGGAAGGGGGGTCTGCCATGGCTCCCTCCCAGGAGTCCCTGCGCCACCTCTCTGCCACATGCACCCGGCTGGCCAGCCCGCACAGTCGCAGCTCTGTAATCTTGCGGCCGCATGCTCCTCAAGTCAAGGGGTCCTTGGGAGGGAGGCTCCGACGGGCTGCCCTCTACAGTGCCTGATTTAGAGGGCCTCGTCTGCCTGATGTTTTAGCAACATGAATGTTTTACCCCATAGGCTTCAATATTAAAAATATTCCCATTTTAATTCAATATCTAATAAACCATTGCTTATAATATTCTGCAGTAAAGAGTCTCTTTATTTTTAGATTTTTTAGGATTTTTAAAAAAATATATATCTTTTTTTCGAACTTTTGGCTAACACCCCAAAAAGTTCGAAGTTCGTGAACTTTCGAACTGCCAAAGTTCGAATCGAACTCTGGATCGATCGAACCGAACAGCTCATCTCTACCACTGACGCCTATACCAGATTCATATCATTTTAATATTGGACCGCAGGGTCCACCGCTGCACTCTTTCACAATACCACAGAGGGGTTACGGTGTGAAGGCACTTGCTGCCACCAACGGCACAATATTTGGGTGCACTGCCACTGACGCCTATACCAGATTAATTTCATTTTAATATTGGACCGCAGGGTCTACCGCTGCATTCTTCCACAATACCACAGAGGGGTTACGGTGTGAAGGCACTTGCTGCCACCAAAGGCACAATATTTGGGTGCACTGACGCCTGTACCAGATTCATATCATTTTAATATTTGACTGCAGGGTCCAACCCTGCACTCTCCCACAATACCACAGAGGGGTTACGGTGTGACGGCACTGTTGCCGACACGAAAGGCCCAATTTTAAAGTACCTATTGTTACTTTCATCCAAAGCCTGCATAAGTTTCACCATAAATTAGACAAAAAAAAATCACTAAACTTGTTCTGCGCGTCCTAAAACGTCTGCTCTTTTCATACAGACTTCCGCCCCAAGCAGTTGTTTATGAATAGATTAAAGGAAAACCACTTACCGTCATTTGAAATGTAATTTTCTTGTTTTCAAATGTTTCTATACATCCTACAAATCCGCCACTTCACGGGCAGGTTATGGGGATCTCCTAGGCACGATATTTGAAGGAATTTTTTGTTTTTATTCTTAACCTTTATTTCATGGAAAACTCACTGTTCCTTTAAAAACGTTTTTTTTTTTACTTTTTGTCCTTGTTTCCTGTCCCCCAGGGCACTACCCAGACCACATACTTCTTTTATGGCAAATATCTTGCATATATTCCCTCTTGGAGGGCACTCTAAAAATCGAACTTTCGAGTCCCATTGACTTGCATTGAGTTCGGTTCATGTTCGAGTTCGAACTAAAACTTTTGAAATTGTTCGAATGCGAACCGAACACAGGGGTGTTCGGCTCATCACTAGGGACCGTATCCAGATTCAGGGTTCAGGGGTCAAGTCCTGGGAAAAAAAGTGAGGGAACTCACCCACGAATTCCACAACCCCTATTACCTGAAGAAAAAATATATATATCACGAGTACAGCAGTATGTGGTGATAACATTTTTATTGGGTTAACCTTACATTTAAAAGACACGCTTTCAAGAGTGTAACCTCTCCTCTTCAGGTCTGGAACTATACTGATCAGTGAAAGGTATCACTACATACAGGTATACTCGTGATTTTGGCAACTGGACTAACACTTATATATATATATATATTATATATATCTCCATATATCCATCCATTATTATACATATATATGTATAATAATATACCCAGCACTGAGCCCCCAGAATATTATGCACAGCACTGAGCCCCCAGAATAATATGCACAGCGCTGAGCCCCCAGAATAATATACCCAGCACTGAGCCCCCAGAATAATATGTACAGCACTGAGCCCCCAGAATAATATACAAAGCACTGAGCCCCCAGAATAATATGCTCAGCACTGAGCCCCCAGAATAATATACACAGCACTCAGCCCCCAGAATAATATGCACAGCACTGAGCCCCCAGAATAGTATGCACAGCACTGTGCCCCCAGAATAATATACCCAGCACTGAGCCCCCAGAATAATATGCACAGCACTGAGCCCCCAGAATAATATGCACAGCGCTGAGCCCCCAGAATAATATGGACAGCACTGGACCCCCAGAATCAGACCTCAGAATCAGATGGGGACCCGCCTGCACCAGCGTGCTCCTGCTCCTCCACACAGCCGCTGGCTACTGAAGGCTGTGACACGCTCTCGCGAGATCTCGCCTGTAGAGCATGTATTTAGTGTGTAATAGCCTGTATTTGCCCCAGCTCATATGGATATATTTGCCCCCAGCTCACATGGGTATATTTGTCCCCAGCTCATATGGATATATTTGCCCCAACTCACATGGGTATATTTGTCCCCAGCTCACATGGATATATTGCCCCAGCTCACATGGCTATATATGCCCCAGCTCACGTGGATATATTGCCCCCAGCTCATGTAGATATATTTGCCCCAGCTCACATGGATATATATTACCAACCAGCTCTTATGGGTATATTTGCCCCCAGCTCTTATAGGTATATTGCCCACAGCTCTTATGGGTATATTTGCCCCCAGGTCTTATGGGTATATTTGCCCCAGCTCTTATGGGTTTATTTGCCCCAGCTCTTACGGGTTTATTTGCCCCAGCTCTTACGGGTTTATTTGCCCCAGCTCTTAAGGGTATATTTGTCCCATAGCTTTTATGGGTATATTTGCTCCCAGCTCTTATGGGTATATTTGCCCCCAGCTCTTATGGGTATATTGCCCACAGCTCTTATGGGTATATTTGCCCCCAGGTCTTATGGGTATATTTCCCCCAGCTCTTATGGGTATATTTGCACCCAGCTCATAAGGGTATATTTGTCCCCAGCTCTTATGGGTATATTTGTCCCCAGCTCTTATGGGTATATTGCCCCCGCTCACCTCTGCCAGGCCCCAGTTTATCTGGCGCACATTGCCGGCGGCCGCGTGTTTTTCCTCCTCCTATGTGCGGCCGCCGGCATAAAGCTCTACCTCTACCGCTGGCTCGCCTAGGATCTATCCACCAGGCAGCGGATCGCGGCTGCCTGGTGGATAGATCCGAGGTGAGCAAGCGGTAGAGGTAGGGCTTTATGCTGGCGGCCGCGCATAGGAGGAAAAACACGCGGCTGCCGGCAATGTGCGCCAGATAAACTGTTTCGGGCTCGGGCCACAGCGGGAACCTGTGTTCCCGCAGCGTTCCTGCTGCGGGAGAAGTGCGGGAACACTGTTCCCGTGCATTCCCGCAGGACTCGAGCCCTGCCTTTAGTGTACTGTTATTTACTCCTTTAACTCGTGCCCTTTCTGGTCATTTTTTTGTTGCTTGTTGACTTCTGTGTATTATGCAGCCAGCGGGAAACCTGCCGAAAGGGCTAAACATCCTGCATAAGGGCCCACCTTGGCTCACGCTGGGTGCCCCTGTGACACATCCTAAATAAAGATCTGGAGTGCCTCTTTTCTTGGAAAATATATATACACACACACACACATTTATGGGACTAGGCATGATTTTTTAAATTCAACATGGGTGACCAGATGACTAGGTTTGTTGAGCTCTGATATATAATTTAGGTTTGTCCGTTACTTCTTACTTGTCTCACGTTGACTCTACACGGCTTTGGGAAGGATGTAACAGTCACAGATACAGATTTCTGGCGTTAGAACACCTTCCAGCTGTATTTTCTGAATTGTTCCTAGTTTCTTAATTGTTCCTCGTTTTAATCAATGTCATGCATTTTGGTTTTGTCTAAAGCTTTCTTTCATCTGTTCTTGCCATTTCCTCCAAATTATGTGTCGACCAAGGCAAATTGAACAGATTTTTATTATACCTTGTTTATTACAGATATGTTTTGCCAATAACAGCACATTATACAGTTTTGCTTAAGGTATCTAACACTCAAAATGTTACTGTCTCAATTCTGTTTTGTTAATTATCAGGGTTATTCAAAAGAGATCCGAATTGTTGGCGAAAGGTAACCGAACGCTGAAATTCATTGTTCGGTTACCTTTCCTGGCCATCCGGCTATCCAGAGAGCAGGCAGTTCGCAAAATGTTGGCGAATTGCCTGCATATACGGTGCCTGTTCGGTGCCTGTTCAAGGGCAGTGAAATCCCCATAGCTTCATCTATTCAGAGAACAAAAACCAAAGTTGCCGAAATGCCCTGCCATTCGGTTGCTTCAGTCGACAGGTCCCATAGGCTTCAATGTTGAAAATATTCTTGTTTTAATCAATATCTAATAAACCGTGTACTATAATATTCTGCAGTAAAAACTCTTAATTTATAGATCGTTTTAGGATCTTTTAAGAGTGGAGATTCTTTTTGAATAATTTTTATTTTTAAGTGATTTTGCAAACTCACAACATATCCATACAATAGTGTTTTTTCTTTTTTCTGTAAGAGACCTTTTTATTATCAATCATAGGACCTAGGCTTGTGCACCGATTTTTTTTTCGGTTCCATTCGGTTCGATTTTTCGGATGCTTAAACTTTTCGATTCGGCTCGCTTCGACCGTTTTCTGTTTCGATTCGGTTCGGCTCGACTCGTTTTTCGTGTACATATTTTTTTTTCGGAATATCGACCATTTTTCGTATTTTCGTGTCACTTAGCTCGTTTTTTTGTATCGACTTTTTTCGTTTTTCGGAATTCGTTTTTCGGAATTGTATATGTTTTCGGAATATCGACCATTTTTCGTATTTTCGTGTCACTTTGCTCGTTTTTTGTATCGACTTTTCGTGATTTCGGAAATTTTCGTTTTTTCGGAACGTCTGTTCTCCTCGTTTCAAAAGCAATAAATTTCGATTTGACACATTTCAAGTCCATTCGAAAATTCCAAAAATATTTCGTTTCGGCTCGGAAAACCTTTCGGATCTGCCATTTTCGGATGTAAAAATTTTCGGAAAATCGGCCGCATCCGAAAACACGAATCGGGAAATTTCATGAAAATTCCGAGATTCCGAAACCCGAAACGCACATCCCTAATAGGACCTTATATGTAAATTCCAGGCATTTTCGTTAAGTAGGCCGACTCCCTGCACTTCGGGGACCCTGCGGTGAATGGTGAATGGGAACAAGTGGTGAAGTGCAGGGAACAACAGAACACCAAAATGTTGGCGTAATTTCGGTGCTCTGTGAGTCAGTGCTGTATCTTGGCCTAGGCCAACAAGGCCTAGGCCTAGGGCAGCACTTTCCAGGGGGGCAGCAAAAAAATCTGCCACTATGCGTCTGTCAGAGACAAGTTGACGCAGGGCAGGCTGGAGCCGATCAGAACATCTCGCGCAGCCTGCTGTGTGTGTGCGCGTGTTTACAAGCAATCGAGTGGGCTGCATGAGCAGCAGCTGCCAACTGCGCGAGTGCTTGTACACACAGCAGGCAGTGCGAGATGTTCCTATCAGCTCCGCCAGTCAGCAGCATTCCCGGCTCCTGCCAAGCTCCGCCTTCACACTGACGCGGTGCACCGGCACCACGCGTTGCATATTTGGCGCTGACGTCGGTCACATGGGAAGGAGCAGAATGAGGCGAGCCGTGCCACGGCAGGGGACACCCTCACACCACACCCCGCCTGGACTCGGAGCGAGACGACTAGGCAGCCAGCGGCAGTGCGCTCTGGGACGCCAAACTCGCCGAAAGAATGCCACACCCGTGGAACAGCCACCGAACGCACCCACAAGCCTCCGACGACCTGCGGAACAGACCACCGAATGCAGCCGACGACCCACCAAATGCTGAGGAGAAAAGCCAACAAGACGATGGAGGGGTAAAAAAAACACCACTTTTAAAAGCTGTTTGAAAATCTATTGTACGACAATGCCTGGAAATGATATATGAGGTCCTATAAACAATAATTAAAAGGTCTGTTACAGAAAAAACCTGCTATTTAAAAAATCTGAAAACAAATTCACTGAAAAATGCCTAAAAAATAAATAAAGCTGGAAATTAAAAGAATAAATGGTTTAATAAATATTTAATAAAAACGGTATATTTTAAACATTGAAACCTATGGGATTCGTCTGATTAAACCTGTCTAATAAAACCACCTGAAAATCAGGGCATTTCACATGTCATTTTGGAGCACTTTGGTGTTCTCTGAATAGATTAACCATTGCTTCTCTATGGGGAATTTCACTGCATTCAAACAGCACCGTATTCAGTGATCTTGGCATGTAAAGGCTGTCTGAGAGTGATTCGACTCTTATCACTCTGAGGCAGCCGTTGCATGTTGAGATTACTAAAATCCCAGCATGCAGTGACTTCTGACTGAATGCTATAACAGGAAGAGGTGTGGCCTTGACAGGAAATGGTGTGTCAAATTTAAATTTGGGGGTGTACGAGTTTAGTCAGGCCTAGGGCAGCAAAAAACCTAAATGCACCGCTACTGTAAGTAACCCCTTTAGTGGTGGGTTTTTTGCCGCCCCCTGGAAAGTGCCAGCCTAGGCCTTGCCTACCCAGGACATACTTGAAAATTAGTGAAATCTCAATATATCCCTCCTGGTAAAATACTTTGCAAAAATAAAACTAAAAAAATATATATATATATATTTTTTTAGGGTGTCATCCTAGGGGGTGGTGTCACCCAAAATTAGTGAAATCTCAATGTATCCTTCCTGGTAAAATACTTTGCAAATGTAAAAAAGGAAAAAAAAATTCAGGGTGTCACTCTAGGAGTGGTGTCACCCGGTGTGGCCTGCCCCCCACCCCCCTAGGTACGCCCCTGAAAAGGACCCTTAAAGCACTGTGTTTCTGAGATAGCGTGCAGGTCTCGTGCTCCTCTCCATAGATTCCTGTACTGCAGGCAGTGGTGTATTTAGGTTTTGTGCTGCCCTAGGCCTGTCTAAACTCGTGCACCCCCTAAATTGAATTGGACACACTCCTTCCTTTAAAGGCCGCACCTCCTGTTTAAACAGCCAGACACTTTCTGGTTTTAAAGATGGCTGTTGCTATAATGCAGTGGCCATCATCCACTTAGTGCAGTACAGGCTGCATGGAGAGGCCTGCCAACTAGTTTAGGAAACTTTTGGGACCCCTCCTAATTTACAGATGACTTCTGTATTATACATAATAATACACAGAGAGGACACAATAGAAAGTATTATACCAGGAAGGTTACATTGAGATTTCTCTCATTTTAAAGTATGTCCTGGGTGGCGAGTATGTAGTGTTAGGTGTCTTGCCCAAGGACACTTACCTCATTACACACATTATACACACAGAGGACACAATACAAGGAGTCTGGGATTTACTTATGTCTGTGTTACACAATACAGAGAGTCTGGGATTCACTTTTGTCTGTGTTACACATATTAAGTAAAAACGCAAAAAAACAACTAGAATAGTAAAAGATATGATCGCATAACTCATTGACAGAGACACGCACACACATATGGAAGAGCCCCTTTAAACCTCTACACATCCCGAATATGGAGGAGGGTCTAAAGACATCCAGAAAACAACCTACAGAGGATTCCTGAAAGACAACCCAAACCCAGTATATGGAGGAGCCCCTAAAAAGAGGGAGATTAGGGCAAATCAAGGACAGAGAGATTTGCTGCCAAAATTGGGGCTGCCCTTAGTATATAGGATACATAAAGTTTAACTAAAACTGAATAACAAGCACCACACTGATATTACCAAAATCATTATATTTTATTTTTAGTTGAAAAATAAAAAGGAATGATTAAATTAGGACTACATGACATGTATTGTGAACAGTATATATGTAGAGAGGCAGTATGGTGACAGTATATGTGGACGGAAGCAGTATGGCGACAGTATATATGGAGGGAAGCAGTATAGTGACAGTATATATGGAGGGTGTGTGTGATGTGTGTTAGTCACTTACCACTTAGAAGGAATGCCCTCAGCTCAAACATTAAAGGAGGCACCTCTTGTCAGATCAGGATGCTGCAGAATGCCTGTCAGGTGGCATCATCTGGTAGCAGTGTAATAGATGGGCCATATGGGGCTGGCTGGGCATGCTGGGAGGGGCTGGAGGCCAGCAGTATCTCTGGGGTCCCTGCTTCCCGAGTCCACAGTCTGTCATTGCTGCGCGCGGGCAGTCGGCTCCTCCCTGGCTGATGTCAGCTGACAGGGGCGTGTTGTCAGGCAGTGGTTGCTGCTCATCGAAGCCAGCCTGCCCTCACTGAGCCCTGGCACCGCTGCAGGGCAAGTGAGAAGCTTCATCTCTCCCCTAGCAGCTTTACAATCGTTGGGCAAGTAGTGCAGTATGCCAGCAGCCAGTGAAGGCCTGGCTGCGGCTTGCTTTTATAGCAGAGGCGTAACTAGAAACCTCAGGGCCCCTGGTGCAAGAATCCATGAAGGGCCCCCCGCCCCCCCCCCTTCCGTGTGAGAGAATTTTGCATTTTTACTAAAAACTTTTTGCAAAAATACCTATATATGGGTCTCCTGCACTATCGCCTAGTATCCCTATTATATATCAATTAGCTGTGGAATTTAATGCTATGGTAATATTACTATAATAGGATACTAGGCGATAGGTTATAGTATTATTAGGTTTTGAAACCAGCAATTTTTGGATAGTGCAGGAGACATGTATACAGCTATTTTTTGCATTCTTAAAATGGTCATACAATTTGGAAGTATTTTTAAAGAACGGGTTATGGATTCTCATATAGATTTCTCTTGTGTTATGTTGCCTCATCTAGTGTGTCACCCCTCTCCTCTTAGACTGTAAGCTCTTGAGCAGGGTCCTTCCTCCTTCTGTTCAGTGTCTGTAACATGTATGTATATTTGTTATTCTGTCTCTCCCATTGTACAGCGCTAATGAATTTGTTGGCGCTTTTTAAATGCTTGTAACTGTTATAAAGGTGGAGTATTAATTAAGATCTAGTTTAATAGCCCTCTCCCCCTTATTTTATAACCCTTTTTTTAAAGAAGTTTTTTCATTAATGGAGTTAAGAAAATGTTTTTTAGTAAGAATGAAAAACTCTCTCCATTTAACTGAATGGGTTAATAAGCTGACCAGACACTGCAATGAGACACCAGGAGTAGGGATGAGCTGTTCGGTTCGATATGTTCGGAGTTTGCATTGAACATCGGCCGTTCGTGAACTTCGAACATTTCCGCATGTTCGGTTCGAGTTGGAATTTTTTTTAAAAAAAAAAGTATAAAAAAAGCTTAAAAAATACAAAACAAATCTAGAAATAAAGAGACTCTTAACTGCAGAATATTATAAGCAACGGTTTATTAGATATTGAATTAAAATGGGAATATTTTTAACATTGAAGCCTATGGGATAAAACATTCTTGTTACTAAAATCTCAGGCAGACACGGCCCTCTAATCAGGCACTGTAGAGGGCAGCCTGCAGGGGCCTCCCAAGGATCCCCTTGAGGAGCATTGAGGAGCATGCGGCCGACAGATGACAGAGCTGCGACTCTGTGGGTTAGTCATGCGGGTGCATGTGGCAGAGACAGGCAGCGCAGGGAGGGAGCCACTGCACCTGCGGCCACGGCAGACCCCCCCAGCCCCCACAACCAGGATCCAGGGAGCCCCCACTGACCACCAGGCTAAGGTAAGGCAACACATTTCTAAATATAATAAAATCCGAGGACATTTGTAAATGTCCCCGGGAACATAAAATAAAACAAAACCTTTTTTTTCTTTCTCTACCTAGCTGAATATATTTAATTATATATATTAGATACATTCAGCCAGGTAGAGGGGGGTGGCATGTGGGCTGTGGGGGGTCTCAGGCAGTGGTTTGTTTTTTTTGGGTGTATATTTTTAGCAAATTTATAGGGGAAGGTAAGGGCAGGTATGATATATATATATAGATAAGATATATATCTATATTCTTATAAATATATATATCCAGACTTGTATTACACACACATTTTGGCAACTAATTGCCCCCCCCATTTGGCTGATCCCTCCAGAAGAAATGTTGAACCCGATAGAGCAGAGAATATATACTGTATATTATTCTCTGCTCTGTCAGGTTCAACATTACTTCTGGAGGGATCAGACAAATGGGGGGGGGGCGCATTTAGTTGAGATTGTCCACATGCCACCCCCCCATGTGCGTATGTATATATATGGTCTGAGGTCTGTGGGTGGGTGTATATACAGTATATATCTGCGTGTTGATATATACGTATATATAGGTCTGTGTGTTGATATATATGTTTATGTATGTGTATGACAGAGCCTCACAGCAATAAACCTCACAGTAATGTACCGATATCAGTTTACTCAAACCCCCAGCAGAACATTACACACACACACCCAGCAGAACATTACACACACACACACACACCCCCAGCAGAATTTTACACCCCCCCAGCAGAACATTACCCCTCCCAGCAAAACATTACGCCCCCAGCAGAACATTACACCCCCTGAGCAGAACATTACACCCCCCGAGCAGAACATAACACCCCCTGAGCAGAACATAACACCCCCTGAGCAGAACATTACACCCCCCGAGCAGAACATTACACACACACCCCCTCCCCTCCCTCATTTTATTCAAACCTTTTAAAAATCTTCTCTCGGCCTCTCTGGCCAGTCCTCCTTCACACTACAGTGGAAGCACGCAGGCTGACTCTGCTGCAGGGCCGCACCCTAAGCTTTGGGGTTTGTCCTCCAGGCTTTTCTGCTGCTGCGTGCCCTGGCTATGCATGTCACGTGAGGAGGGCGGTGCCAAATTATGCAATTATGCTCATGTTTAGAATGTGGGACTGAGGCAGGCACACTGCATCGGTTTGAGAGTACGCAGCTGGGTCCCTCGTTGATGTCTGAAGATCATTCATAGCTCCGCTTCCGGTATTTTAAAAACAGAATTTTTCCACCCCTCACACTAACAGCAAGCCAGGACAGTAAGGCAGCCACCTGTGCTGCCTTACACTAGCGCCGGCCCTGGTGGTATCAATGCATCCCTACTCTATACACAGCGCTCCGTGTCCCTATAATATATATGATCAGGGGTTACCCTTTTTTTATATTTTTATACTATTCCTATTAAATTAACAGTAATTTTTGATGTATTTTATTCAGTAGCAACTTTTTTTGCCTATATAACATGTGCTTTGTGAAAATAAAACGGTTTTGTGTGTACATTTTAATTTAGTTAGTGGATTCCTGTCCAGTGCGGTGAGAAGCAAATGTAATGCAGTGTAGACACGCTGCGAGGCGGAGCGGAGTGAAGTCAAGCCTGCAAAATGTTTGCTTCTCTTCACTTCGCTACGCTGTGCGTCGCTACACGCTCATTGTGTCTCAGCCTTTATTCCCGCATCGCTAGCTTACCAAATCAGTTTGTATACTTGTTACTGACCCTACTTGTTCTGAGGACCCGATCTGTTGCCGACTTTGCCTGCCATTAGACTATTCTCTCTGTGTATTCCCTGCCTGTTCTGTTTGCTTTCTGTTGCTACTGTTGTGCGCCAATTCTCACCATATACAGTAGCGCAGTACAAGTGCCTAAACATAGCTGACCCGGTTTTGTTATAGCTGCTGATGTAACTGAATAGATCAGGTATCTCTTCTGCATTACCAAAACCTCCACCACTGCACTCTTCCACAATACCACAAAAGGGTTACGGTGTGAAGGCACTTGCTGTCACCAAAGGCACAATATTTGGGTGCACTGACACCTTTACCAGAATCATATCTTTTTAATATAGGACCGCATGGTCCACCCCTGCACTCTTCCACAATACCACAGAGGGGTTACTGTATGATGGCACTATCTGGCCTGCCACCAAAGGCACAATATTTGGGTGCACTGCCACTGACGCCTGTACCAGATTTGTATCCTCAGAGGGGTTACTTTGTGACGGCACTGTTGCCGACTCTAAATGCACAATTTTAAAGCACCTATTGTTACTTTCATCCAAAGCCTGCATAAGTTTCACAATAATTTAGCCAAAAAAATCACTAAACTTGTTCTGCGTGTCCTAAAATGTCTCCTCTTTTCATACAGACTGCCGCCCCAAGCAGTTGTTTATGGATAGATTAAAGGAAAACCATTTACCGTCATTTGAAATGTAATTTTATGGTTTTTACATATTTCTATACATCCGAAAAATCCGCCACTTCACGGGCAGGTTATGGGGACCTCCTAGGCACGATATTTGAAGGAATTTTTTGTTTTTATTTTTAACCCTTATTTCATGGAAAACTCACTTTTCCTTTAAAAACTTTTTTTAAAACTTTTTGTCCTCGTTTCCTGTCCCACAGGGCACTACCCGCACCCCCATACACCTTTTATGGCAAATATCTTGCATATATGCCCTCTTGGAGGGCACTCCAAAATTCGAACTTTCGAGTCCCATTGACTTGCAGTTCGGTTCGTGTTCGAACTCGAACTTTTGAAATTGTTCGAGTTCGAATGTGAACCGAACACGGGGGTGTTCGGCTCATCCCTAACCAGGAGGTGTCAGACTCATGATGGATAGCCAGACAAAAGATAACAAGGCCTCTGCTGCCTATTAATCCTTAGGGAGGAATGACAGAACTGTTCCGTCATAAATGCATTGACTTTAAAGACCCTAGGTCCTTAAAGGGTTAACAATCCACCACTGAATTCCTCTGCTCCCGGCCAAACTGACACACAGTAGCTGCTGTTTTTGCCGCCCCACTGGAAACTGCCACCCTAGGCCTAGGCCTTGTCGGCCTACGCCAAGATACAGCACTGACTGCAGGACAGATTACCTGCAGCATTGTGCAGCACCACTGCCGATAGCCATACGCTGGCCAGGACAATTATTAGTCTGGCTGTTTTTATAGTGGCTGGCTTGTAATTGAGGCAGTGTTAGGGAGCTTCAAAGATATAACGGCTCTGCCTGAATTTTATGACTTTGCGACTCCCTAACACTTCTGCTTTATACATTTTTAAATGCATGTGCAATGTTCCATATTTAATTAACATGATTTATTTGTTGAAGGTTACATTCTGGCAGTATTTAGACAAGAAGAGGCAATAATAATTTTTAAATATTTCTTTGCCATGGCAGAGCTTAAGATTTTGTTGAGGAATGCATTGAGCGTATATATCTAAAGTTCAAAGGAATATTGGAACACAGGGAAAATGGAGTTAGAGATGTAAAGTTTCAAAGACAGCTGAAAGATGAAGGAGAAATATCTGGCCATTGAATTTTGCTCACAGAACATTGCGCTATATTGTAACATTTGTTTATGCTTCTTATTTCAGAGTCAAAAATCTAAGTATTTATGGTTATTAGAACACATACATGCTTGCATATAATTTAGTTTAATTCCTTCACTACCAAGTGATTTTTGTTGCATTTTTATCATAACATTAATTTGAAACACATGATGCAAAGTTAACAGCTAAATATAGGGCAAATAGAAATTTTGCACAGTTAAAAAAATAAAATAATGTAAATTCAATCATTTTCAAATTTTCTTGTATTCAGTTATCAATTACAGAAATATTGTTGGAATGAAATATTCTGAACTCTATTATGGTGCCTCCTGTCTTACACAATGTCACACAGGGTCTGCATTATTAGCATACTGGCAGATATAGCTTTTGTGTCAAATACTGTTACTGTGATAAAGATAAATAATAAAAACTAATACCAGCACAATATAAAAATATTATCTGTTTGTGGCATAATACCTGTATGCATAAATGACAGAAACACCTTGTATCTGTACTTTACAGGGATTTGTACTCAGTATAACCCCTGAATCGTATCCCTGTACAACAGTGAGTGACCCTAGAGCTCTCCCTGTATTCTGCCCTCTCCCTGGCTGCTGGAATGCAACAGTAATGTGTTTGAACTTTTTGCTACAGTGAGGTTTGTTTTATTTCTCTGTAGGGTGCCTGGAGAGAGAAAAGTGGAATTTGTTTCTCCACGGCGGGCAAACTAATCTGGCTTTAAAAAGCTGTGAAAGTTGGGTTTTGATATGACTGCTTTTTAATTTATTACAATGCAAAATCGAGATAACTCGACCTTGAAGGGGTTAAACAACTAGTAGTATTGTACAACTATTTGTTATTGTTACTGTACGCTGATAAGGGTTACCAAGGCAAGTATTGATGCATTCTAGTGAATAGGATGTAAGCGTATTGTGCTGAAATGGAATCAAAGGAAAAACTGATGTGTGTGAGAAATATAAACCGCTATTTCTTCATAAATAGTCAAGGTTAACTGGAGAAGGGAAGTAGATCAATAAGGGCTGAAGACCTGGAATTAGTACTGCATTTACAGACATTTGGATGGCATTATGTGGGCTCCCTGGGGAACTCGTCAATGTTACAGGTGTTCTATCACAGGTTCTATTTAACCTTCAATCACTGGGAGCATTAATAAGGATTGTGTCCTCAGTAAAATATTTAATCCCATAAGGGCAGTCATTAGGTATTTAGCGTAGAACCTATCCGAGAAGGGGTAAAATTGACATAGACGCAGGCTTAAGAAAGACATGATCATAGTTTATGAACTGAATTCCCATAATTTATTATCCAAGTTAGGTGGTTAAATAACTTTTAAGAATCTCTAAATTGTGTGAACTTAGAGATGGTATGATTTGTGTAACATAATGCCCTCATATATATATATATATATATATATAAAAAACATGGAGAGAGCACTCCAGACAAACACATTCAAAAACCTGCAACAACAGCTCCATGCATGGGTACATAATACCAGCTTTTACCACATGGTGAAAATTTCATAACTCTGAGCTTTGCTGAATAAAATGGTGGAAATTTGGTTCGCAATGAACGGCCATGAATTGCTTAAGCCTGCCAACAGCGTCAATGTAATCCACCCTCTGGCAGGTCCTACTCTGCAAACCTAATGACTGCCCATAATGGGATAAACTCACTCACTGAGGAACAGGTACCTTCATGGAGCTCCCGCAGATCAAGGTTAAATAGAACCTGGCGGAGGAGTACCTGTGGCAGGGAGGCCGTTCACGGCCGTTCATTGCGAACCAAATTTCCACCATTTTATTCAGCAAAGCTCAGAGTTATGAAATTTTCACCATGTGGTAAAAGCTGGTATTATGTACCCATGCATGGAGCTGTTGTTGCAGGTTTTTGAATGTGTTTGT
The DNA here is from genome assembly GCA_009667805.1 of Leptobrachium leishanense. Classification (NCBI taxonomy): domain Eukaryota; kingdom Metazoa; phylum Chordata; class Amphibia; order Anura; family Megophryidae; genus Leptobrachium; species Leptobrachium leishanense. The sequence continues at coordinate 235,530,420 of CM019065.1, read as the reverse complement.
CTGGAGTGCTCTCTCCATGTTTTTGTTTTGTATTTTATTTTGAGACGCACCCGCACTGAAACGCTTAGTTAAGGCTGAGTGCTACCCCCCCAATGTTTTTTGTAATATATATATATAAATATATATATATATATATATATTTACAACGAGGTTTGCACTCACAGTTCACCTATGTCCCTCAATACCCGATGCTCAGCAACGGCCTCAATGGATACCACAGTGTAGATATGCCAGCACTCCAGGATTTTCAAAACGTATTAAGCTTTATTCGTCCATAAAGTCAACGTTTCAGTTTCTAATATGGAACTTCTATGTCTGTCCTGAGGAAAGTTCCATATTTGGAACTGAAACATTGACTTTATGGACTTTATGGAAAGCTTAAAACTTTTTGAAAATCCTGGAGTGCTGGCATATCTACACTGTGGTGTATATATATATATATTGTCACATGGGGCGCTATAGCGCGGTCCTCTAGGGCAATTATGGCACACAAAAGTCTTTTAAACGGGGAAAAACCTTGCACCCTTTATTGCAGCAAGAGCAGAAAATAAAACATAACACATAAACAAAATCCTGGTTCACCTGAACACTGACTGACTCACTTGAAGGTCCCTCTCTCACTAGCAGGGATCCTACCCAAAGTGACACCAACCTTTGGTATCTTGTGCTGCATCCTCTGCAGGCTCTCTGCTGCTGTTGCACCCTCTGCAGACTCTCTACTGCATCTCATTATTCTCCGCCTCTCAAGGAGGAGCTATTTAATCCCTTAATTGCAGGGACATCTGTAGCAAAACAAAAATGCTTTCCCTCCTGGGGGATAATGCCTACAACTTAAAATACAGGGAACTGCACAGTGCCATCCATGCACTACGTCACGCGCTAGTTACCCCTTTACTAAAGAAACCATCCCTAGACCCCAACTCTCCATCCAACTACCGCCCTGTATCCCTGCTTCCCTTCACATCAAAGCTCTTAGAAAAACTAGTCTTCAACCGCCTCTCCCTCTTCCTGTCCTCCAATTCCCTACTTGACCCCCTGCAATCTGGCTTCCGTCCCCTACACTCAACTGAAACTGCCCTCACCAAAGTCACCAACGACCTCCTAACTGCTAAAAAACACGGCCACTATTCTATTCTCCTCCTGCTTGACCTCTCGGCTGCTTTTGACACTGTTGACCACCCCCTCCTTCTACAGACCCTCAACTCTCTGGGTCTCGGTGACACTGCACTTGCTTGGGTTGACTCCTATTTATCCAACAGGTCCTTCTGTGTGTCCTTTGCTGGTAACTCCTCCTCTTCATTGCCTCTATCTGTTGGTGTACCTCAAGGCTCTGTCCTTGGTCCTCTGCTCTTTTCCATCTACACCTCCTCCCTGGGCAAAATCATCAACAGCTTTGGCTTTAATTACCACCTCTACGCTGATGACACTCAGATCTACCTCTCTACCCCTGATCTCTCTCCCCCTGCCCTTTCAAAAGTCAGTGACTGTTTATCTGGCATCTCCTCCTGGATGGCCTCCCACCACCTAAAGATCAACATGTCAAAGACTGAGCTCCTACTTATTCCTCCCTCCAATGCCTCCCCACCTCCTGACTTCTCTATCACGGTGGAGGGTATCACCATCTCCCCATCAAACCAAGCGCTCTGTCTTGGAGTTACACTTGACTCTGCTCTTTCCTTCATCCCCCACATCCAGTCTCTTTCCTCCTCCTGCCGATACCAACTGTGTAATATTTCCAGAATTCGGCCATTTCTTACCGCTGTCACCAAAAAACAACTCATACACGCCCTGGTAATCTCCCGACTCGACTATTGAAATAATCTCTTATCTGGCTTCCCTCTGTCCCGCCTCTCCCCCCTACAATCCATCCTGAACGCCTCCGCCAGGCTAATTCACCTCACCCGCCGCTCTGTCTCTGCCGCTCCCCTCTGCGAGTCCCTTCACTGGCTCCCCATCCACTGCAGAATTAAGTTAAAAATCCTTATCCTTACCTTCAAAACCCTCACTAACTCAGCGCCCCACTACCTGTCCTCACTAATCACCAAATACACCCCAGCCCGCTCCCTAAGGTCAAACAGTGACCTGCGCCTAGCTTCTCCCCGCATCACCTCTTCCCATGATAGACTGCAGGATTTCTCACGCACAGCCCCCACTCTCTGGAACGCTCTCCCTCGTACTGTCAGACTTTCCCCTAACTTCTCTTCCTTCAAACGCTCCCTTAAAACATTCCTATTTAGGGAAGCCTACCACCCAACTCACCGACACAACCATCAATCACTCTCACCTTACAGTCCTCTCCTCCTGTTTCCAACCCCAACCCTCCTAGATTGTGAGTTTCTACGGGAATAGGGCCCTCATCTCCTCCTGTACTGTTTGTCAAATGTTGTTCAATGTATTGTAACCCTGTCTATACTGTGTTTATTGTACAGCGCTGCGGAATATGCTGGCGCTTTATAAATAAAGAATAATAATAATAATACGTCTATATATATATATATATATATATATATTACACAGCAAGCCAAGAAGAGTGCACGCCAGTTGACACATTGTCAGGTGCTGGTTCTGGGGTGGTAGGATTGAGCCCAATATGCAATAAGGGAAACAAAGATTCAGATAAACATATACAAGAGAGGGTTTATTTGGAGTAACATAAAGGCAATAAACAAATATATATGAAGGAGCTGGATAAGAGGAAGGGAAGACACTGAATATATATGTGTAATTAACTGAAAGCAAGATGAGAAAAGAGTAAACAGAAGGATAGTACTAAGCTACTCTAAACTATAGAAAGGAGACAATATGAGAATGAAGGCTAAGGAGATCGTTAGAGAAAAATAGAAAACAAAAGGCAGAAGAGTCTTGGTAGGCAAAGGGTCTTGGGTCTGTAGGTGTTCCTGGGAATGCAAGGTAATGGGCTGAGTGTTCTGCGAGATGCAGGGCAGCAGACTCCGAGGAATGCAGGTACAGAGGACAACGGGAAGAGGATTCTACGAGGTGCAGGGCAGCAGGTCGAGGATACGGCAGCGGCTGAAGATTCTGCGAGGTGCAGGGCAGCAGGCTCCGAGGAATGCAGGAACAGAGGGCAACGGAATGAGGGTTCTGCGAGGTGCAGGGCAGCGGTTGAGGGTTCGGCAGCGGCTGAAGATTCTGCGAGGTGCAGGGCAGCAGGCTCCGAGGAATGCAGGAACAGAGAGCAACGGAATGAGGGTTCTGCGAGGTGCAGGGCAGCGGTTGAGGATTCGGCAGCGGACTGAAGATTCTGCGAGGTGCAGGGCAGTAGGCTCCGAGGAATGCAGGAACAGAGGGCAACGGAATGAGGGTTCTGCGAGGTGCAGGGCAGCGGTTGAGGATTCGGCAGCGGCTGAAGATTCTGCGAGGTGCAGGGCAGCAGGCTCCGAGGAATGCAGGAACAGAGGGCAACGGAATGAGGGTTCTGCGAGGTGCAGGGCAGCGGTTGAGGATTCGGCAGCGGCTGAAGATTCTGCGAGGTGCAGGGCAGCAGGCTCCGAGGAATGCAGGAACAGAGAGCAACGGAATGAGGGTTCTGCGAGGTGCAGGGCAGCGGTGGAGGATTCAGCAGCAGGCTGAAGATTCTGCGAGGTGCAGGGCAGCAGGCTCCGAGGAATGCAGGAACAGAGAGCAACGGAATGAGGGTTCTGCGAGGTGCAGGGCAGCGGTGGAGGATTCGGCAGCAGGCTGAAGATTCTGCGAGGTGCAGGGCAGCAGGCTCCGAGGAATCTGTGGAATGTTGGCACAGCGGGCAAGAAATGCTGGAGGAAACAAAATAGATTAATGTTCTTAGGCAGGAACAGGAGGTAGCTCCCTGTCAGCTTGGTGTTTACCAAGGTAATGCAGAAGCATTGCACCTTGGGAGTGGTTCCTTTTTGTAGAGGGGAATAAGGGTGCATTAGCCAGCACCTGGTTGCTGGATCAGCCTGGTTGTAGAGGAATTACCAGTCTCCTTACAGGAAACTGGCTTGCTTTTAGGTTTCCTGCGGCGCTGGCGTCTCGGGGCATTACACACATTCAAAGACTTCAACAGCAGCTTATACATTCTCTAAATCTTATTACAGTTGTGTTCAAAATTATTGAACCCCCAATGCTGTAAAGGGTTTTAGGGAATTTAGTGTACAATTGTAATTGTATTCAGAATGAAATCCTACAAGGACTTTTTAAAGAACCATATGCAACTAAAATGACATCAATTGGTTTTGTAATACAGTAGTAAATGTTTATTTTGTGAATTCTTCATTGACACAATTATTCAACCCCTTAAAGACTACCACTCTGAAGAACAGAGGTTCATTCAAGTGTTTTCAATCAGGTATTGAAAACACCTGTGGATGTCACGGAGCAGCAATAAAGCATAATAAGCACCAATTAGGCAGCTTTAAAATGACTGTGATACTCAGCTCCTTCTAGACATTTACTGGTGTGGTTACAAACAAGAGAATGGTCCAGGAAGACAAGAGAAGAGGTGATTACTCTTCACAGGAAGGGCAATGGCTATAAGAAGATTGCAAAGATGTTAAACATACCAAGAGAGACCATAGGAAGCATCATTCGCAAATTCAAGGCAAAGGGCACTGTTGAAACGCTACCTGGTCATGGCAGAAAGAAGATGCTGACTTCGACTGCTGTGCGCTACCTGAAGCATAGAGTGGAGAAAAGTCTCTGTGTGACTGCTGAGGAACTGAGAAAAGATTTGTCAGATGTGGGTACTGAAGTTTCAGCTCAGACAATATGGCGCACACTGCGTAATGAAGGCCTCCATGCCAGAACTCCCAGGCGCACCCCCTTGCTGTCTCCAAAGAATAAGAAGAGTCGACTGCAGTATGCCAAAAGTTATGTGGACAAACCACAGAGCGTTTTGGGATAGTGTTCTGTGGACTGATGAAACAAAATTAGAACTGTTTGGGCCCATGGATCAACGCTATGTTTGGAGGAGGAAGAACAAGGCCTATGAAGAAAAGAACACCTTGCCTACTGTCAAGCATGGCGGGGGGGGGGTCAATCATGCTTTGGGGCTGTTTTGCTTCTGCAGGTACAGGGAAGCTTCAGCGTGTGCAAGGTACCATGAATTCTCTTCAGTACCAGGAGATATTGGATGACAATGTGATGCAGTCCGTCACAAACCTGAGGCTTGGGAGACGTTGGACCTTTCAACAGGACAATGATCCCAAGCATACCTCCAAGTCCACTAGAGCATGGTTGCAGATTAAAGGCTGGAACCTTTTGGAGTGGCCATCGTAGTCACCTGACTTAAATCCGATTGAGAACCTCTGGTGGGACTTAAAGAAAGCAGTTGCAGTGCGCAAGCCTAAGAATGTGACTTAACTGGAGGCTTTTGCCCATGACGAATGGGCGAAGATACCCGTAGATCGCTGCAAGACACTTGTGTAAAGCTATGCTTCACGTTTAAAAGCTGTTATAACTGTAAAAGGATGTTGTACTAAGTACTAAGATTGAATGTCACTTGGGGGTTGAATAAAACTGATAATGATGTGAGCACAGAAAAGACATTTGTGGTGATTTCATTATGAATGTTATGTTATATTTGTCTGACCTACACGTGCCTCTTTGATTTAATTGTAAGCAAGATGACTGAATGATCAAAATCAATGTCAAACTGGCCAAAACACTCAATTTCAGTGGGGGTTGAATAATTTTGAACACAACTGTATTTTGTATAGCCTGCCATGATGTCAATGTACCTGATCGGCAACAGGTCCTATCTATGCCATCCTAGGGCCAGATCACAACTCGGAAGTTAAAGGTAAGATGCAAATAGAAAAAGTTTGCTTCTGCCGTTTTCCATTTGTGGCTCACCTTTAATGTCTGTATTATGACCAAGCTGCTTTGACAGCAGCTTGCCACTTAGCGCCTCTAGGACTCCAGGGAGATGGACACTCTCTTGCACAAGTGAAATTCAGCCGAGCCATGGAGGTATACGCTCAGCAGCCCACAGAGCGAGGAAGTGGCGGATCGCACTGCTCTCTGCACCAAGGGATCTGAGGGGAGTATGGAATTTTTGGATTGGTGTGTTATGTGATTTTACTGAAGTGCAATCACTTAACACCAGGGTCTGAAAGATGTTATTCAAACCTGAATAATATCAGATGCATTTGAAGAACGAGATGGTTGGAATAGCTTGTTCCATCTGCTAAGGGCACATTAACTTCTCCCATACAAAGTATAGGAGACATTAATGTACAGTAACCTGGCGCTACATCTGAGACGCAAGCGGTCTCAGACGTAATCGGATGTGTTAAAATTAAGCACAGTGCTTGAGCCGTTATGCTGTATGGCTTGAACACTGTGCTTTGCAGGTTGTGGTGTGGCCTCTAATGTAGGACCTACATTAGGTTGGCATAGAGAAACACATAACCAAATGTATCTGTATACAATTACATGTAATACTGAGTAGTCACACTGTGTGGTGTCCCTTTAAGCTCTAGGAGTAGAGATGTCTCTATATGCCTGAAGACAGATTACAAATAGCAGTATGCATTTTTCCATATATCAAATATTTTCAGATATAGAATAATTTTTAAGAAGTGTAATGAATTTATTTTTAGAATAATTTTTAGAAATATAATGAAACTATACAACAATATAAATTGTATCTGTGCTTATACAACCCTAATTAATAGATATGACATTATGATTATATGAAAAATCTTTTCTTGAAATATAAAAACTGGATAGCAATATTTTGGTTTTACACAAAGACCGAATAATGTTTATATAGTGTTTCAACAAAGCAGGATCAATGCTTTTTGGTTTATACTTTAATAGCTATCCAAAAGCAACTGTCCAAACTCAACAATTCTATCCACACATGTCTCTGTGTTCCTATGACATTGCCCAGCTAATTTTTTATGTATGTTTATTTAACTCATGCAGTTTTTGCTAAATGTGTAATCATTTCCAATATTCCTCATTATTATCTCACCAGTAGTTTATGAGTCAAGTATGACTTTTGGAAACCAAATTCTTGAAGAAACAGAGATGTTATAGTGAAGTTTCTGTCCTATCCAGACTGCGCAAACATTGAGGTGGTTTGTGATCCAGAACATCTGGAACTTCATATAACCATGTAACCAAAATGCCTTCTCCTGACAAATTGCTTTATTCATAACAGTTTTACCTTGGTTTTGGCTTTTTTCCAGTGACCCGGTAGTTTGCAAAGTGTCAATACCTCCTTTTTTAGATATTTTACACTATATGTATGATAAAAGAGAAACATTCACTAACTGTCTGGACTTAGACTGTGTAGCATGAAAATGAAGCTAAGGAAATTAATTTGCAAAGACAGAAACATATACAAAAACACCCAAACAAAATGAGGCAAAAACATAGACAAAGAATTTGCCTCAATGACCAGGAATGTCAGAACACACAGTTAATACTTTATTAATACAAATAAATAGGAGACATTCATGGTAAAGAGCCCAAAAATAAAAAAACAATATTCCATTAAAATGAACAAGACAGTGTGAAAGTCAATTATAACAGTCTTAACAGGAGACCAGAGTCAGAAACATATATACAGTATGTAACAGAAACTTCATCACTTTCTTTTAAAAGGAGAAAATAGGTAAAAATAAAAAAAAACTACTTTTACATTTTTGACATAAACTAAAACTGAAGCAGCAAGGTTCTAGAGATCTCCACGTTTTTGTCTTCCTTCATTGAGTGTCTTTCCTTTTCATGTTATGCATTTACATTTATTTATTATTTTGAGAAAGGATTTTACCAGGAAGGATACATTGAGATTTCTCTCGTTTTCAAGTATGTCCTGGGTGGCGAGTACGTACCATTAGATGTCGTGCCCAAGGACACTTATTGGAGAGGTTGCTCGCTGGGATTGAACCCATGACTCCACAGGCTCTTTCCATGCAGAGCAGTGATGTTACCTCTTCTCCACCCAGCCGGTAAATCCCATCTTACTCACATTATTTTCCCTTTTGTCACCACCACATGCTATTTGCATGACGATCTCCCCACAATATTTCACATCTGAAGGCTGCACTCACTACCATTCTTTTCCTACCACTTCACCGTTGTGTGCGTTATTCACTTCCTTCCTTTACAGTCTTTTGCATTTATAAATATCTCAACTAGATTGGCTAAAACATTGGAGTTTCGTTTGTGCAGGAGAAGAACACCTCATTGGCTCCTGCAAAGTATTAGATCACCTTCACTCACCCACCCACTGTTTTATATACGTCTGAACCAGCCCTGACTGATAAACCCATGAAATGGAGCAAAATGTGTGACTTGAAGATGGTCCATGGCAACAGCAGGGTGAAAGGATCAAAAGCAAGTCTATACTAACTTGTTATTTGACTGGTGTTCATTAATGGGAAATGTTTATGTGATATTACAGCCTTCCAGTAAATCCAACATGAAGGTATTGCTCTAGTTTGAAGACTATTCATCTATGGGTTTGGCCAGTTTACCATTTATTTGTGTAGCACCAACATAATCACGTATGGCTGTAATTGAATAGTCACTCTTGGCTACAAAGAACATGGCTGTTGGAAGTACCAGCTCTTTGTTAGATGATAAAAGCCTAGATTGACAGATTGTTTTGCTAAACAGAATTTGTTTCATATACAGTATCTCTAAAGATAATGGTCCTTTAGTCATAATTTCACCCTGATGTTAAGAATGGAGCCAGCCCCAGTCTAGTTAATAATTGCATTGCACGAATGTCCTTCATAATATTACATATGCAAATAAAATCAATGACTTTCTCTAAAATTTTATTTCCAACCAAGTAGACCTTGTATAGAACCTAATATTTTTTATAATCATTTATCTTTCTTACATTACCTTTTTATCTTTATTAGGACACTACTATAGATCCATTTTTTTCTTTTTTTGATGACCATTTCATTTTAATTATGCGACTTGCTGTGCTTGTATTCTTTCAACCCACATACCCCATTTTCTGTCTACACATCTCTTCCACACCTCTCGCCCACTCTCTCTTCACTACACGTAGTATTTACATTTTTACAAAATGTCAGTATTATTTATAAACCTGTGCATGAACAGCAAAGTTAGTGTTGCTGTATGTTCTTAGACTTCATTACCTCTTTCCTGAACTATCTTATCTAGGTGGAATTATTTATAGTATGTGATGTTATATGGTGTGTAATTATTCCTTTTAAATGGATTTTCTATAAAATGACAGACAATTTGAAATATAAAATGATATATATATAGATATATATATATATATATAAGACACCGTGCTGTTCTGGCTTTTACTACTACTGGTTGAAGAACATGCATTTCAGAGAAGCTGGTAATGAGAACTATAGGGAGAGACAGTAGAAACCAAACATCTAACTTTTGCAATGACACCTATATTCTGGCTGCTCAGTGGTCATAGAAATGCAGAACACGTTGTGAAAATCATAAGGTTTGACCAAGTAAATGGGCAATTGACAGGAAACTAGTTGCATCATCCAGAAGAAGGGACTGGCCATTCTGTTAATCCCCTGTCAGATCATGGTGGCACCTGTTTCCTCCATAATTAGTGATTCAAATGCTGCTCATTTTTAGGGATGAGCCGAACACTCCCCGAGTTCGGTTCGAGCCCGAACCCGAACCCAATGCAAGTCAATGGGGCTGAAAATTCGGTTTTTAGAGTGCCCTCCAAGAGGGCATATATGCTACATATTTGCTATAAAAGGTGTATTGGGGTCCGGGTAGTGCCCTGGGGGACAGGAAACAAGAACAAAAAGTAAAAAAAAAAAAAGTTTTAAAAAGGGACAGTGAGTTTTCCATGAAATAAGGGTTAAAAATAAAAACCAAAAATTCCTTCAAATATCATGCCTAGGAGGTCCCCATAACCTGCCCGTGAAGTGGCGGATTTCTAGGATGTATAGAAACACTTAAAAACAAAAAAATGACGTTTCATATGACGGTAAATGCTTTTCCTTTAATCTATCCATAAACAACTGCTTGGGGCGGCAGTCTGTATGAAAAGAGGAGACATTTTCATATACGCAGAAAAAGTTTACGGATTTTTTTGGCTAAATTATTGTGAAATATATGCAGGCTTTGGATGAAAGTAACAATAGGTGCTTTAAAATTGGTCCTTTAGCGTCCAACAGTGCCGCCACACCGTAACCCCTCTGAGGATATGAATCTGATACAGGCGTCAGCGGCAGTGCACCCAAATATTGTGCTTTTGGTGCCAGGCCTGCAAGTACTATCATACAGTAACCCCTCTGTGGTATTGTGGAAGAATGCAGGGGTGGACCATGTGGTCCTATATTGAAAAGATATGATTCTGGTCAAGGCGTCAGTGCACCCAGATATTGTGGCTTTAATGCCAGGCCAGCAAGTATCAACATACAGTATCCCCTCTGTGGTATTGTGGAAGAATGCAGGGGTGGACCTTGCGGTCCTATATTGAAACGTTTTTGATCTGGTAATGGGCGTCAGTGCACCCAGATATTGTGCCTTTCATGGCAGCAAGTGCATTCACACCGTAACCCTTTTGTGGTATTGTGGAAGAGTTCAGTGCTGGAGGTTTTGTGTATGCAGAAGACAAACCCGATCTATTCCGTTACTTCGGCATCAGGGGATTGATAGCTGCTGATCCAGGACTGATTCATTTTTATAAATGTCAGCCGGTCTACAGAGTCGGTGGACAGACACACTCTTGTCTGTGACAAAACCTCCAGCGGCACTGAACGCCCTTTCGGAAAGCACGCTAGATGAAGGGCAACCTAGTAGCTGCATAGCATATTGGCTAAGTTCTGGCCAGTGATCCAATCTCAACACCCAGTAAGCCAGTGGATCATCTGCTGGAAAGGTATCCAGGTCTGCCCTTGCCCCTAGGTAGTCCTGCACCATATGGTGAAGACGCTGGCAATGGGTGCCTACATTTGACGTCCCTGGGCGTCGAGGACTAAAAATTTTTTTAAAAAAGCATCAGTCAAGCGGCCCTGGCCTTCACCACTATTCCTCTGATCACCCGCAGCCTCAGAAGCACGTGTGTCAGCACTTGGTAATCTACCAGTGCCTGGAAAGGTGTTACACAAGTGTTGCTTTAGAGCGTCCAAGTTTTTTCTTCCTGTGCTCCCTCTGTGCGGGCAGGATGAGCTCTGCAACTTTACCCTTGTATCGTGGATCAAGAAGGGTTGCCAACCAGTAATGATCCCTCTCCTTGATAGCATGAATCCTGGGGTCCTTTAGCAGGCTTTGCATCATTAGGGAGCCCATGCAGCGTAGGTTGGAGGTGGCATTAGCTTCCGAGTCTTCCTGGTCAATGAGGATGACCGTATCGTGCACTTCCTCCTCCCAGCCACGCACTAGCCATTCTGTTTCTGGGCACACAAAACCCTCCCTTGAGGAATCCCCACCTTCAATGCCCCCACTACTTAAATATTCCTCCTCCTCTGAGTAGGACCCGCTGGAATGCTGTCTGCGGAAAGACTGGGGCCTTCAGAGCAAGGCAAGGCCTCCTCTTCCTCCCGCTGCTCTGCCTCTAGAGCCACATCTATAATTCCCCGCAGAGTGTGCTCCAGCAGGAACACTAAAGGAATTGTGTCACTGATGCATGCACTGTCCCTGCTCACCATCCTCGTTGCCTTCTCAAATGGTGACAGTACAGTGCATGCATCCTTGATCATCAGCCACTGCGGGGGGGGGGAAAACAAGTTGACCTAAACCTGTCCTTGTGCCATACTCACACAGGTACTCATTGATGGCCCTCTGCTGCTTGTGCAGACGCTGCAGCACTGCTAATGTCGAGTTCCACCTGGTGGGAATGTCACAGATCAGACGGTTTGTGGGAAGGTGGAATTCTCTTTGAATTTCTGCCAGGCGAACGCTTGCTGGGAATGACCGTCTGAAGTGGCTGCAGACTTTTCTGGCATGGATGAGAAGCTCTGGCAGCCCTGGGTACTTCGTTAGGAAACGCTGTACCACCAGATTTAGGACATGTGCTAGGCATGGTACATGCATCAATTTACCCTTGCGTAGGGCGGAGAGAAGGTTGCTGCCATTATTGCAGACGATCATTCCCAGCTCAAGCTGGCGTGGTGTTAACCATCTCTGCACCTGTCCCTGCAGAGCTGACAAAATTTCTGACCCGGTGTGGCTCCTGTCCCCTAAACAAACCAGCTCAAGCACAGTATGGCATCTTTTTGCTTGAGACATTGCGTAGACCCTGTCAGGTGTCGGTTTAACTGCCACTTCAGAGACAGAGAAGGAGGAGGCGGAAGAGAGAGAGTTGGTGGTGGTGGAGCAGACAGACCTCATACAAGCAGCTTTCTGGAGGTGTGGTGGATGAACAAGCTCCAGCACAGAGCCCTGTCTTGGATCCCTCCCAGCTGCAATCAGAGTTACCCAGTGTGCCGTGAAGGAAATGTAACGACCCTGTCCATGCTTGCTGGACCACGTGTCTAAAGTCACATGCACCTTGCTGCTGACTGCCTTTGCCAATGACTCGATAACATTGTCTTCCACGTGCTGGTATAGTGCTGGAATGGTCTTGCGTGAAAAGTAATGGCGTTTTGGAACCTGCCACTGTGGTACAGCACATTCAGCAAATTCACGGAAGGGAGCAGAGTCCACCAGTTGGAAAGGCAGCAGCTGCAATGCGAGTAATTTTGCTAAGCTGGCATTTAGACGCTGTGCTTGGGGATGGTTGGGACTATATATTTTTCCTTTCGCTGCAGCAGCTGCGGCAACGTAATCTGACTGCGTAAATCTTCAGCTACTGGGATGATGTCACATTGTGAGGAAGGACCTGGTACATCCATTACTGTAGCATCATCCCTGTCGGTGGAGGTTGTAGGCAATGACATGGCAGGAAATACAGTGGGTGTAGAGACAGATGAGGAGAAGGAGGACCTACGCAAAGTTTTGCACCAACGGGATGTGTGGCACTTATTCATATGTTGCCTCAAGCACGTGGTACCCAAGTGTCCGGTATCTTTCCCACGCTTAAGCCTCATCTGACATAGATTACAAATAGCAACGCTGCGCTCTACTGCACATTTCTTAAAGAACTCCCAGACAACAGAGTTCCTGCATGTGTTCTTTGAGACAACAGCGCTCTGCACCGGAGCAGCTCTGACATGTGATGCCTTGGACTGGCTAGTGCTACGGTTCGTCACAGAGGATGTTGTGCCTCGTGTTTGCTGTGCCTCCTCCTCCCCCTCTTCCTCACTTAATTCCTCTGTTCGATCTGGCACCCAGGTGGAGTGAGAGACCTCATCATCATTGTCATCATCATCACCCCCTATCTCCTCGTCACTGGAACCAACTTGGCAGTATGTTGCAGCTGGGGCAACATGAGTGCCAGTTATTTGTGTGTCATCACTGGCACCCCCTTCCTCTAGATTGATTATACTCCCTTCCTCAATCTCAGAGATTGAATCAGAGCACTGTACTTGCTGCGCATCCTCAAGCAGCATGTCACTCTCATTGTAGTCAAACAATTCAGCTGACTCCTCCGTGTGTGATAGTGAGGCTATGGCAGGAGTAGCTGTGGACATGGAGGCTGCATTAGATGTTTTGCAAGCTGAGGTGGACTGTAAAGAACTACAAGCCTGGCTGGCAGAGGACTCGGAGGATGAGGATGGCCTGGTTAGCCAATCCACCTCTGTATGTTGCTGCTGCTTAAGACGGCCAGCACCAGTTAGAAAGGACAAGCGTGCCCCTGCAGAGGATGCACCACGTCCACCACGACCAGAGGCACAGCCTCCCGACACAGGGGCTGCTTGCCCTCTTATCTGTGTCTGGGAGTGTCTGCCTGTCCTTTTTGTTCTTTCAGACATGGTGAGTGATATATAGATTAATATATACAGAACTTTGATTCAACTCTGGTATAAAGATTTAAAGAACTCTGGTATAACTCAGTGAGACACACTGATAGCTGGCAGCCAGTGACAAGAGACAGATCACCTCAATTCACAAATGTTTTGTAGAAATTAGTGAGCGCCGAAATACAGCGTGGTACTGGATGTGTGACAAGACACAGATCACCTCAATTCACAAATGTTTTTTAGAAATTTGTGAGCCCCAAAATACTTGCTGGCAGTGACGAGACACAGATCACCTCAATTCCCAAATGTTTTGTAGAAATTTGTGACCCCCAAAATACTGCGTGGTACTGGCTGTGTGACAAGACACAGATCACCTCAATTCACAAATGTTTTAAAGAAATTAGTGAGCCCCAAAAAGATTTGCTGGCACAGTGACAAGACCCAGAAGATCACCTCAATTCACAAATGTTTTAAAAAAAGTTGTGAACCCCAAAAAAACTTGCTGGCACAGTGACAAGACACACATCACCTAAATTCCCTGATATTTGGTAGAAATGAGACCCCCCCAGTAGCGTGGCAGACCGGCAGTAACAAGACACAACTATCTCCTTTGAAATGTCCTCTGAAATGCGTCCAGAATCGGCGCGTGGAAACGTTATATAGTGTGCTGCGGGACTTAGCTCTGTGAGCCCATGATTGGGCAAAATTTGCCCAATCAGGACTCTGAGCGGTGATTGGCATAGTGTTGAACCAGTCTTGCACCAGACCTGTGGTCAGGTGCAAGGCTGTAGCCAATTACGAGCTTCAGGCCAGTGGGAAAATGCATTGTGGTCCATTGTGGTCGAACATGCGGCGAACACCCGGAAATGTTCGGTGTTCGCGATCTGCTCGAACAGGTCAAGTTCGGGTCGAACCCCGAACCCGAACTGCTCATCCCTACTCATTTTCTGTGTTATTCAGGTAAACTAATTGTAGTCTATGTGAAAGGATTTTACCAGGAAGGATACATTGAGATTTCTCTCGTTTTCAAGTATGTCCTGGGTGGCGAGTATGTACTGTTAGGTGTCTTGCCAAGGACACTTACTGGAGAGGTTACTCACTGGGATCGAACCCATGACTCCACAGGCTCTCTCCATGCAGAGCGGTGACATTACCTCTACTCCACCCAGCCGGTACAACCTAAGTGTTAGATTATAGACTGCCGTTTTGGGGCAGGTAACATATTTGTATCCGTATGCATGTTTTCAACGTTTCACATAGATCTTGAAATCCTTTTACAGTTGTTTTTTATATACTGTACAATAAAGCACATTTACTTAACCCTTTTGCTGCTGAGGCTTTTCACACCTCTGTGCTGAGGTCATTCTTACCGGTTTCGCTCATCATGTTTAAACGCGTTTTGAAGCCTTATTTTAATATATGACCCAGACATATTATATATATCGTTCTTTCTGGCAGACTCGGCAGATTCATAATATGTCATTATTATATGTATACTTCATGTCCTGTCTGTATATTATAACAAAAAATGCAATAAAATTTGAATTTTCAATAATTTACAATGTGTAAAGTGTTTTTTCACATTTTAACATGCGATGGTTTGCGGTTATATTTTCTATGGGGTGCGCTTGTTAAAAAAATTAGAAATGGGGACTCGTTAGTTTTTTTTGGGGGAAAATTTCGCTATTTTTAACAAACGCACCGCATACAAAAATCGTTAGTGCAGCATCATTGTTCACATTATAATTGAAATGGGAACAATATTGCTGCATTAACAAAACCAAAAAAAAAATTTATTTATTTTATAATTTTTAAATATTTTTTTTTAAATATTTTTTTTATTTTTAATTTTTAGTTTTCTAAAAACTTTTTACATGGTCAAGTTTGGTATCGTTGGAAAGGCCATGCTCTGGCCGAACCAACCATATCAAACATTAACCCCTAGCTGCCACGGATCGGGAGATGGGGGTTTCAATGAACCCCTTATCTCCACCATTGCTGGCAGCTAGGGGTTAACTCCAGGACAGGCGTCATCGTGCTATGCACGATGATGCCAGTCCTCCGGGGGAGTTCCCGGAGGCTTGGCAGACATCCAAGATGTCGGCCAGCTCCGGGAAAGGATCACGATCCGGCGCTTTTCAGCACTGAATCGTGATCCGGCTCCCCAGGGGTTAATGACAGCCACCGTTTGGAAGTGCAGGCTGTGCCCTTCCAAACGGTGCCTGGATTAACCCTGTGCACCCCGGCAATCGGGAGGGAGAGAGGTCCGAAGGACCTCCCCCCCTCCCTTTCAGGCACCTCCTCCGCACACGCAGGGGGGCGCCTGAATTAGATGTCATCGTGCCGCCGCGATGACATCTAATGGTGCCGGCGGCGGTCCCGGGTGCTGGGCTGACATCGAGGATGTCAGCCCGCACCGGGGAGCTCAGCGTTCGGCCGGAATCCAGCCGATCCCTGGCCGCAAAGGGAGGACGCGCTCAGCGCGTCCTCCGCACGCAACCCTACCTGCGGGTGGACGCGCTGAGCGCGTCCTCCGCAGCAAAAGGGTTAATGGTTAAAAAGGAGAAAATATTCATTTAGAAACCATACTGATTTACAGAGATTGATAAATGAAACTTGAAACATTTTTCTGCAAAGCTTATGGAGATTATTAAAAAAAATTCAATTATATTTTGATGTGTTTTGTTGATATATGCACATACTGTAGATTGCTCGCCCCTTCAGTGGATATACTATCAGTGTAGATGTATTATGCACAAAGCCATTAACAGTGCACTTTTCTTTAACCCTCTTCACTATCCAAAGTGTATACATTAATTAGCATTTTACAGTTACAGTTACAAATATTTATAAAGTGCTAACAAGTTCTGTAGCGCTGTACAATGGCTGAGACAGAATAACAAATATACATACAAGTTAAACACACAGAAAAGTAGGAGTTAGTAGGAGTTTAGTTTCAAATCGAACAATTAAATTTTTTATTTTCCTACGGTGCGTTTGTTATGTTACCGTGATTTGTATTTCGGATTGATTCGTTATTTCAGGAGTTCAGTAATTCGTATTTTGGATCAATTCTTTATTTCGATTTTATTAGCAATTTGTATTTTGGATCAATTCGTGTTTTGTTTTTATCAGTTTGTGTGTCGGATCGATTTGTGATTATTTCGGAATGTGAAACGGATTAATTAAATTACTTAGGGTAAAAATTAGGGTAGAAAAAAAAAGATGCGTAATCCCTCTGTCCTTGGTGTTGAAATCTATTCAGCACCAAAGACAGCAGCTTAGTTTACATAGGTTTCAATGTAAAAATTCACTTGCAGCAAAAAGTTTCTTTATTGTTTTTTTAGTATGTTTTAGGCATTTCTCTGGATTTTTTGGTGACATTTTTAGATTCCTAATTATTTTAAAACGAGGCTTTTTTTCTTTGCCGAACGCAGCAGTTTATTTTTCTTTTCTTCAGTTTGGCAGCGTTCAGCGGGTGCTGTCCTTGGTGCTGGTGAAATGCTAAAATTTTCAATGCTTTCGTTAGACAGGTTTTGTGCGGTTAGTTATATTCATATTCATTTAGATGGGGATTTTTACTGTATAGATAGTGCTTATGCTGCCACCTAGTGGTCTTTGTGTTGTACATGCTTTTCTCTGTTCCCTCGCTTTATGATGATGCACTTCCTGTGTGTGTGAAGTTCCACCCTTCTTAGTGAGTAAGAGCTGTTGACTCTAATATGCAAGACTTTAGCAGAATTGACCAAGACTGATACACTAAACCAACAAAGAGACCTCCTAGTGCAAGTTGCCAAAGAAAGGGCAGAACTCCGCATTGCTCAACTGCAAGAGACCAGATCGCACAGATCCACATCAACCAAGCACACTGCACACTCTTCTAGATCCTCTCGCTCCAGACATGCAACGTTAAGCGACAAGCTAATAGAGGCCCCAGCTGAAGTGGAGTCAAAGAAAGTGCAAAGCTCCTTTGCTAAAAAACAAGCAGAGTTAGAAGCTCACAGCAAAGTCCGCCAAGCAGAGATGGAATCCCAAATCAAGATTCTGCAAATGGAAAAGGAGGAAGCAGCTGCCGTAGCGAGGCTGAAGGTCCGCGAAGAAGCAATGGGACAAAGTACTAATGCAGACTGCCCTATCCCAGCAGAACTGGAAGACCCAGTCGAACACACTAGTGAATACGTATTAAAGCATAACATGTGCAACAATACACAGTCATCTCCTGTACCTCCTCCCAACACTGTTCTGACTCTCAATGCAGAGACTTCTCAGCTCCAAATGCCTGAGCCTCTTCCAGTCCACAACACAAGAACATCTACGCAGCAAATCACATCAACTCATTCTGCCAGCAAGGTGAATCCCAGTGACGAGCCGCAGCTCAAGCCACAGCCAGCAGAAGCTTTAGAGACTACAAAGTTAAACGCTCTTGCAACGTCATTTTATCCTGGTAAACCTCACCCTTCATCACCAGAGAGCTTTAACACCCAAGCGGTTCCTCAAGTTACTTTGGCACCAAAGAGTGAGAGATCAGACTTGACTGACTTCGCCAGATATATGATACGCCGAGAGCTCATTAACACCAGCCTCTCAAGGTTCGACGACTGTGCAGAGAGCTACAGGGCCTGGAGATCAACCTTCAAGGCTACTATTGCTGACCTCGACCTTACTACCAAGGAGGAACTTGATTTTCTCATAAAGTGGCTGGGGCCAGAATCCGCAGACCGTGTTAAAAGACTGAGAACAGTACATGTTGACCATGAGGTCTCGTTGCTGCATGGGCAAGACTTGAGCAAGCTTATGGCAGCTCTGAAGCCATAGAAGGCGCTCTGTTCAAGAGACTGCAAACATTCCCAAAAATAGGTAACAAAGACTATCGCAAGCTCCAAGAACTGAGTGATCTCCTCATGGAGCTAGAGTTGGCAAAGACAGACCCACGTCTACCTGGACACTGCTCATGGTGTCAATCCAGTGGCGTCTAAACTGCCATACGGCTTGCAAGAGAAATGGGCGCAATGTATACAGAATTTATGCAGAAAGTTCAGACACCCTTCAAATACACCCACCAGTCAGTCCATAAGATAATGTACCTTTCTGTGTCAAACGTCCACGTCTCCCAGCATCCTGAACGGCTGTATAAAGATTTGCTCCTGTATGTCAAGGAAAAGTAACATGTCATCCATTCCTGTGTGCTATATTCGCACAGTTAGGTAAAAAAGAATAATTGTTCTTTTTAATATACCTACAAACCTGGGAAGACAAAATGCATCCTTTCTGGCAAAATAATTTTTCATTACTAATTAGTAAATGAAAGTGACTGTATTAGTGATTGACAATTACATATCCCTTTTGTCAAGTTTTGTGTACATTCCTACAAATTGAAACTGTGGTAATGTAGTAGGTTGATCACTGAATGGTTAGTATTTAACATTTTTAGCCAGCATGCCATGCTGTTTAAACAGGCACATGCCATTTTCCTGTTAGAATCTAATAACAGAGCGTAAGAATTGTAAAACCTGTTTCATTATACTGTCTTAAACTAATAATTATCAAGTAATTAAAGAGATACCCTGTGCATAATGACAGACTGTATGCCTTGCAGAGATTATACGTCATGGAGAATAGATCTCCTGTCTCTTCATTATATGGCTTGGAAATAAAATTATTTGCAAACATAACTGCCACTATAAACTCTTTCCATCCATTGTATCTTCTGGTATCCAACTATGTGTATATTTTGTGCATGAGCAGGGGCAATAGAAGATCATGGGGTTCCCTCATGCCCTGCCCACTGAAGGCCACCCCACATAAACCACACCCACATAACACAACACTCACGTCTACATTGTTACAAAATGTATTTATTCTAACTATTTTCAAAATAAATGTTATCTATAAAAAGAAAAGTCCTGACTGACTAATCAACACCAAGCTCAAATTGTTTCAGCTAGGAACGTGAAATTTTGAAGGTACATTGTTTTTATAATTTAGGCTTCCGCTAAGGAAGGATTTTTTTGAAATTCCACCCCTAATAGGGTGAAAAAGGAGGTTGAATATTTTAAACAGGATACCTATCTCTCAAAAAACAAAGATGTTACAGATGTGGAAATATGTATTTACGATCTTGAAAAAGAAAAAAAACACGTGGTTTACAATTTTATGAAAATCCAGTTAAAGGCAGTGAAAAAGGGGGTTGAATATTTTTATCCGTATACCTATAGTTCAAAAACCTAAGATTTTACAGGAGTGAAAATTGCTATTTACAATCTTCTTGAATATATAAAAAAAAACTGTGTTTTACCATTTTCAAAAAATCCAAGATGTCAACTGTCAAAGGCGTGGGTGTATATTTTATACCTGGTACCTACATCTCAAAAACAGAAGAGGTTACAGACGTGAAAATTGGTATTTGGATTCTTCTTGAAAAATAAGCCCACGTGATTCAACATTTTTAGAAAATCAGTGATGGGTGGTGAAAAGGGGGGGGGGTATTTTCATCAGTATATCTCATAAACCAAAGATGTTAACGGCGTGAAAATTGGTACTAACAATCTTCTTGAAAAATAAAAAAAAACACGTTTCACCATTGTCAACTGTTCCAATTCCTTAAACTTTAGGAGAAGTATAAAAACAGCCTTGCTGAAGATATCACACGGCAGATAGCAAAAGTCTTACAAGACAATGTGCTGCATATGATGGATGTGGTATATAACAGGTGCCTGGTAATGATCGAGGATGTGGTATTAGCTTTGGGAGGGCAAGGGTTATCACAGTATAGTCTGCCTTATCCGTCAAGGTCTGGAGGAGATTTGGGTAATACATACTATTTAAGGGAGACCAGCTATGATACTGTATGTAATCTTCAGCACAAGAAGTCTTGACTAACGAAGGTTCCTAGACAGATGAGAAACTTGCTGTCTATAAGCAGGTCCTTAACAGCGTTGACACAAAATCTGGTCAATAGTTTTTCCTAGGTTTTGCCACTGCCACTGGGAGTATCTTTCTCATTAACCTTCTATTGGCAAAAGTAAGCAGTGACTGAGGCATAGCCTTAGCTGTCGCATCATCTGGTATTGCCTCAATGTTGTTGAAGGCTGGTAAGACAGCTTATGCTGCCTTTAAGCTGTCTCTTAACCGAGCATACACACAAACTCCTCTGTTTCAATATTTCAAAACAAAGCAAAATGGCCCAAGTATTCCGGAATTGCAAACTCATTGTTTGGGACAAGAGCACTATGGTGCATAAAGGAGGTTGTGAGGCTTTAAGCAGAACGCTTTACAGATATCAGGGGAACAATGGGGTGATGGGAGGTGTCACCATGATACTGGCAGAGGACTTTCGCCAGACTTTGCCTGCAGTACCTAGAGGAACGCGAGCCGATGAAGTAAAGGCATGCATAATGGTGATGTATCTGCAGGTTAGTTCTCCGAACTGATTTTTTTACTGACTGATATACTGCCCTTGAGGAAGTCTGGTTTCCAGACGAAATGCGTCAGGCTATTGTGTTTTTAATATTTCATTTGTTTTAATTTGTATGCTGAATACATTTTTTATTTTTGGTATCCTGTGGTGATCTCTTGCGATTGGGCACGTTCAAAGACCTATACCAGCTTGGTGGCTTTACCCATACCAGTAAAGATAACATCCAGGGAGAACTGCTTATTCCACGGGAGTACCGTAAAGATGCTTATTCCCCCAGGGATGTCGTGAGTTTATAACCAACTGACAGTTTATATTTTATCAACTCTACATATTTTATTGTTTGAGACATTATATCTTCCGTGTTTTTCTACTATTTGTATAAGGAGAGCGTGAACCACCTCCTGGGAGATTGTTCTTTTTCATCATAAGTTAAGTATTTTGTATACACCACTCTATGGGCACTATTTATTTATTTATAAAGGATTTTACCAGGAAGGATACATTGAGATTTCTCTCGGTTTCAAGTATGTCCTGGGTTCAAGAACATTGAAGTGTTACAATTACAGAAATCCAAAGTAATACAATGCAAGATATTAAAAAAAAAAAAACAACAACACAAATATACAGACTAACATAAAATAAATATGTAGGAAATATAGTCCCTATGCTACATGTTTGCAGGTGCATTCTGTATTGAAGTATGTTAGTAAAGAGCTCTTGAGTGACTTAAGACTGGGGGAGGATTTGATGGTGTCTGGGAGGTTATTCCATAATTGTGGTGCTCTGTAGGAAAATGAGGACCGAGCCACTGTCTTTTTGTATTGTGGTATTGCAAGTAAGGTGCTGGTCCTGGATCGGAGGTTATAGGATGAGGGAGCTGCTGGGGGAAGCAGTCTATTCAGGTAGGGTGACAGCTTCCCAGAAATGCTCTTAAACACCAGGCTGGAAAGGTGAAGGATGCGTTTAGACTCCAGCGATGGCCAGTTTAGCTCTTTTAACATGTCACAATGGTGGGTCATGTAGTTACATTGTAATGCAAAGCGGCAGAATGAGTTATACAATGTAGTAAGTTTCTGAAGGTGTGTTTGCGGGGCCGCTGCATACACTACAGCTCCGTAATCAATAGCCGGCATAAGCATTTGTTGTACAATCTGCTTTCTTACCTCAGGCAGGATTTGTTTCTGTACAGGGCACCTAGTTTGGGGTAAAGTTTAGATGAGAGTTTTTTGATGTGGGGGCCAATGGATAGATTAGGGTCCAACCACATACCTAGATATTTCAGAGAAGTGACTGTGGTCAGCATGCCATTTGATTTTGTCCCAACACATAGATGGGGATTTTGCAATTTGTGTAGTTTAGGTGCTGTTCCAAAGAGCATCGTTACAGTTTTGTCAGTATTTAAAAAAAAGTTTGTTGTGTTTGATCCACTTTTCTACCTCTGTGAATTGTTCTTGCAGCACGGCCTCCAGCTGCGGGAGATTTGGTTTGTGTCGTCTGCGTACATACAGTTGTGTTCAAAATTATTCAACCCCCAATGCTGTAAAGGGTTTTAGGGAATTTAGTGTACATTTGTAATTGTATTCAGAATGAAATCCTACAAGGACTTTTTAAAGGACCATATGCAACTAAAATGACATCAATTGGTTTTGTAATACAGTAGTAAATGTTTCTTTTGTGAATTCTTCATAGACACAATTATTCAACCCCTTAAAGACTACCACTCTGAAGAACAGAGGTCCATTCAAGTGTTTTCAATCAGGTATTGAAAACACCTGTGGATGTCACGGAGCAGCAATAAAGCATAATAAGCACCCATTAGGCAGCTTTAAAATGACTGTGATACTCGGCTCCTTCTAGACATTTACTGGTGTGGTTACAAACATGGTGAAGTCAAGAGAATGGTCCAGGAAGACAAGAGAAGAGGTGATTACTCTTCACAGGAAGGGCAATGGCTATAAGAAGATTGCAAAGATGTTAAACATACCAAGAGAGACCATAGGAAGCATCATTCCCAAATTCAAGGCAAAGGGCACTGTTGTAACGCTACCTGGTCGTGGCAGAAAGAAGATGCTGACTTTGACTGCTGTGCGCTACCTGAAGCGTAGAGTGGAGAAAAGTCCCTGTGTGACTGCTGAGGAACTGAGAAAAGATTTGTCAGATGTGGGTACTGAAGTTTCAGCTCAGACAATACGGTGCACACTGCGTAATGAAGGCCTCCATGCCAGAACTCCCAGGCGCACCCCCTTGCTGTCTCCAAAGAATAAGAAGAGTCGACTGCAGTATGCCAAAAGTCATGTGGACAAACCACAGAAGTTTTGGGATAGTGTTCTGTGGACTGATGAAAAAAAATTAGAACTGTTTGGGCCCATGGATCAACGCTATGTTTGGAGGAGGAAGAACAAGGCCTATGAAGAAAAGAACACCTTGCCTACTGTGAAGCATGGCGGGGGGTCAATCATGCTTTGGGGCTGTTTTGCTTCTGCAGGTACAGGGAAGCTTCAGCGTGTGCAAGGTACCATGAATTCTCTTCAGTACCAGGAGATATTGGATGACAATGTGATGCAGTCCGTCACAAACCTGAGGCTTGGGAGACGTTGGACCTTTCAACAGGACAATGATCCCAAGCATACCTCCAAGTCCACTAGAGCATGGTTGCAGATTAAAGGCTGGAACATTTTGGAGTGGCCATCGCAGTCACCTGACTTAAATCCGATTGAGAACCTCTGGTGGGACTTAAAGAAAGCAGTTGCAGTGCACAAGCCTAAGAATGTGACTGAACTGGAGGCTTTTGCCCATTACGAATGGGCGAAGATACCCTTAGATCGCTGCAAGACACTTGTGTCAAGCTATGCTTCACGTATAAAAGCTGTTATAACTGTAAAAGGATGTTGTACTAAGTACTAACATTGAATGTCACTTGGGGGTTGAATAAAACTGATAATGATGTGAGCACAGAAAAGACATTTGTGGTTATTTCATTATAAATGTTATGTTATATTTGTCTGACCTACACGTGCCTCTTTGATTTAATTGTAAGCAAGATGACTGAATGATCAAAATCAATGTCAAACTGGCCAAAACACTCAATTTCAGTGGGGGTTGAATAATTTTGAACACAACTGTATGTACAGTTGAGGCTTTGCAGATGTTGGGCAGATCATTTATGAATATTGTGAATAGCAGGGGCCTAGTATTGAGCCTTGGGGTACACCGCAAGTGACTGGGAAGGGGAGGGAGGAGCTGCCAGAAATTGACACATATTGTGATCGGTCGGATACATACGATTGAAACCAGGTTATCGTGTGATCACCAATGCCAGAGTTAAAGTTTTTCTAACAAGATGCCATGGTCTACTGTGTCAAAGGCCTTGGCAAAATCAAGGAAGATGGCTCCAGTTAGGTTTCCTTGTTCCATCCCAGCTTGGATATCATTGCAGACTTTTAAAAGGGCGGTTGTAGTTGAGTGATTTGGACAAAAGCTGGATTGATCCGGGGTTAAGTAGTTCCAATATTGATAATAATCACGTAATTGTGTGTAGACGCATTTTTCCAAAATTTTGGACTTTACAGGGAGCAACGATATCGGACGGTAGTTGGATACCAAAGTACTGTCACCACTTTTATGGATAGGTACCACTCTCGCAGTCTTCCAGAGTTTGGGTATGTATCCAGTCGCCAGTGATTCATTGATTACGGTTGCGACAGGATTTGCAATTGCTGGCGCACTGATTTTCAGCAGCATTGCTGGTGTTTGATCAGGTCCAGACTGGTATTTAATTTTTTGATTACGGAGAAGTTTAGTAACGACACTGAAAGGCACTGGTCTAAAACTGAATTCCTGTCTGATACAGGGACTTTGCACAGTTGGAGGGGCCTGACCTGCATGAGGCCTCTCTGATTGCATGTCATTTCCTAGCTTGGCAATCAAAGTGGTGGCGCATCCAACAAAATAATCATTAAAGGCATTTGCTACATCTAGGGGGTGTTGCAGGGTTTGGTTGTTTACTTTGACAGCAGCTGGCTGGGAGTGGACTGGGGGTGCTTGTATGTTACTTATGGTTCTCCAAATGTTTCTAGGGTTTGATATGTTATTGTTTAGATTTTCATTGAAGTAATGGGCTTTAGCCATTTTTGTTTGTTTTGTGCATTCATTCCGGCATTTTCGGTATTCGTAGTGATCGTTCATGGAACCAGTACTCTTGAAATTTGACCATCGTGAATCTCTAAGCTGGTACATTAGTGTAAGATCAGCTGTAACCCAGGGGAGATGGGTCCCTTTTACTCGCACTTTACGCAGCGGGACATGGGAATTCCAGACTTGCAGGAGCTCAGACTGAAAGTATTCAACTTCACAGTCTAGGTCTGGGATTAGGTTTAGTCTGTACCAGGGGAGCTGTTTGAGATTATTATTATTATTATTATTATTTATTTATAAAGCGCCAGCATATTCCGCAGCGCTGTACAATAAGCACAGTACAGACAGGGTTACAATACATTGAACAACATTTGACAAGCAGTACAGGAGGAGATGAGGGCCCTATTCCCGTAGGAACTCACAATCTAGGAGGTTGAGATCACTTAGACCTGGTGGTTATTACCTTTGGGGGAGATTTCATGACCTTTATTTTGCGCACGCAATACACTAGACAATGGTCACTAAAGCTATTAGAATACAGGAGGCAGGCGTTCTTGCTATCAGGAGATGAGGAGAGAATCCAGTCCAGCAAGGTATGGTTAAGGCTTTTCATATTAATGCAAGTGGGGAGGAGATTAATTGAGTTAGCTGCAAAGTTTTAAACAGTGAGCAGTGTTTGTTTTTAGGATTTAGCCAATCTATATTAAAATCGCCGAGGACCAGCAGTTCACTTTTTTGGTTTTGGGCAAGCAAGTTATTAAGGATTTGAGATATGTCAGAGGGAGTGCACTGGAGAGCTCGGTTACACTATTACACTCTTCGCGCACAATTTTGGACGTGTACAAAAATGCATTAACGCAAGGGGAAAAACCCTTCGCGCTGAACGTCGTATTACGACGTTTGCGCACAAAATGCGCAATAACGTCTAAAGTGAGTGATCCTGCGCGAGCGCAAGTTCGTGCATGCATCCCATACTTAACATTGTGAGCGCAAATGCGTTTGTGCACCGGTATGCGGATGGTATTACAATCGATGTGCAAATTTTAACGAACAACGTTTGCGCGCATAATTTTAACGTCTTTTAAAAGCTGGTGGTATCAGCGAATCTGAATGTCCTGGCCGAACCCAAATACACCAGCCCAAAGAAAAAAAATACAGCACAGTATAGTTAAAATGGAGAAGTTGTGCGTGTTTTTATTATTGCTGCAGTATATATACTCAGATTGATTTTGACAGGCACAAAAACTGAACGGGAGACAATAGTTCTTAATTCTGATTGTTTTTTTTCACACGATTCAGCCAGTCTGCCCACCGATTTCTGCGCGCAACGTTAATGCGCGTGCGTTTTCGTGCGTATTTTTTACGCGCAATATTTTCAGACCGGATGAAAAATTGCACTCTTATTGTAATTCCAGCGTTCATTTACACGCGTTAACGTTTAACACTGCACGCAAAAAAAATTGCGCTGCGCGAGCGTTTTTGCACAAAGAATGTAATAGAGCCCTATATATTTGATAGTTCTCCGAACTGCTTCTTCAAATTGGTGACAAAGACTATCCTGTATTTGACAGCAAAATTGTCATCCCTTCTGACCTAGGCACAGTTGTGAATTCCCTAACAGATCTCGCATTCAAAATTTACTCTGACATACAGTCAGGTCCAGAAATATTGGGACATTGACACAATTCTAACATCTTTGGCTCTATACACCACCACAATGGATTTGAAATGAAACAAACACAATGTGCTTTAACTGCAGACTGTCAGCTTTAATTTGAGGGTATGTACATCCAACTCACGTGAATGGTGTAGGACTTAAAGCAGCTTGCAGATGTGCCTCCCACTTGTTAAGGGACCAAAGGTAATGGGACAATTGCATGGCCAGGTGTGTCATATTCCCTCATTACTCCAATTATAATGTGCAGATAAAAGGCCCAGAGTTTATTTCAAGTGTGCTATTTGCATTTGGAATCTGTTGCTGTCAACTCTCAAGATGAGATCCAAAGAGCTGTCACTATCAGTGAAGCAAGCCATTATTAGGCTGAAAAAACAAAACACACCCATCAGAGAGATAGCAAGAACATTAGGCGTGGCCAAAACAACTGTTTGGAACATTCTCAAAAAGAAGGAACGCACCGGTGAGCTCAGCAACACCAAAAGACCCAGGAGACCACAGAAAACAACTGTGGTGGATGACCGAAGAATTCTTTCCCTGGTGAAGAAAACACCCTTCACAACAGTTGGCCAGATCAAGAACACTCTCCAGGAGGTAGGTGTATGTGTGTCAAAGTCAACAATCAAGAGAAGACTTCACCAGAGTGAATACAGAGGGTTCACCACAAGATGTAAACCATTGGTGAGCCTCAAAAACAGGAAGGCCAGATTAGAGTTTGCAAACAACACCTAACAAAGCCTTCACAGTTCTGGAACAAGATCCTATGGACAGATGAGACCAAGATCAACTTGTACCAGAGTGATGGGAAGAGAAGAGTATGGAGAAGGAAAGGAACTGCTCATGAGCCTAAGCATACCACCTCATCAGTGAAGCATGGTGGTGGTAGTGTCATGGCGTGGGCATGTATGGCTGCCAATGGAACTGGTTCTCTTGTATTTAATGATGATGTGACTGCTGACAAAAGCAGCAGGATGAATTCTGAAGTGTTTTGGGCAATATTATCTGCTCACATTCAGCCAAATGCTGCAGAACTCATTGGATGGCGTTTCACAGTGCAGATGGACAATGACCCAAAGCATACTGCAAAAGCAACCAAAGAGTTTTTGAAGGGACAGAAGTGGAATGTTATGCAATGGTCAAGTCAATCACCTGACCTGAATCCCATTCAGCATTCATTTCACTTGCTGAAGACAAAACTGAAGGGAAAATGCCCCAAGAACAAGCAGGAACTGAAGACAGTTGCAGTAGAGGCCTGGCAGAGCATCACCAGGGATGAAACCCAGCGTCTGGTGATGTCCATGCGTTCCAGACTTCAGGCTGTGATTGACTGCAAGGAATTTGCAACCAAGTATTAAGAAGGGAAAGTATGATTTATGATAATTATTCTGTCCCATTAACTTTGCAGATGTGCCTCCCACTTGTTAAGGGACCAAACTGCTGTAAACAAAACGTTGTTCTGCTAGGTTGATGGAATAAAGCCAGACTTGATTGCCATATGCTGGAGTATTTTTTTCTTGATATTGTGCTACGTCCTTGGAGTGAGGACTTTCCAGCGGCAGCTCAAAGGTGGGTGGCAGCAACCTGAACTGAACTTTACTCAAATTAAAGCTGACAGTCTGCAGTTAAAGCACATTGTGGCAAAGATGTTAGAATTGTGTTGATATCCCAATATTTCTGGACCTGACTGTATAAAATCGAATGTAGAAATCTACAGAATGGCTGATCTGAGCGTGCCATTTTAACACCAAAACACAGCATGGCTACCGTAATCAATAAAATACTAATTGATTCTTTCGAAGCAGTCCAAATGTAGTACAAATATGTAGACTCAATGGTTCAAAGTGATGACACAGTCCATTACCCAGTTGAGTTCTTGAACTCTTTACATCCTCCTGATCTTCCGGAGCACAAACGTCTTCTCAAAGTGGGAGCATCTGACTGTGATATTACTGAGGAACCTCAACCAACCTAGGCTCCGTAATAGCACCACGTTGCAAGTAAAAGCACTCCAAAGAAATGTGATTGAGGCTTCGGTGATAAACCTGGTTCTGGCCAGGGGAAGTTGGTATTCTTACCACAAATAACTCATACCTTCAGAATATCCGTTTCAATTCAAAAGACTTCATTTCACCTGTGATAGGAAGCAGGGCTTGGTATTGAATGGGAGATACCTGAGACCAGGCCTGGTACACTGCATTTAAAAGAACCCCAGGGAGACTGTTTGTTTTTTGGAACAACCTAGCTCCCAGGAAAGTGTGTTATGGGTCCCTGGGGTTGGGGTAGTGGAGTGAAGGGCGGGCCACTATCCCAACAACCTGGATCACTTCCAGACCAGGTATTAGCAGGGTCAGCTAGGACTGTAGGTGTGGTCCACCAGTAAGGGTTTAAAAAGAAACCAAAGGAAGCTGATACGGCAGAGAGAGAGAAAGAAAAGGGTGGGCGAGTACCTACCAGAGTGAACTGCCGTATCGCTGTATCTGCTGAATTGCTAACTCACAGAATTGCTGTGTTGCTGTGAATTGCTGTGTTGCTGTGAATTGCTGTGTTGCTGAGCTGCCACTGTTTGCTGTGCACCTTTCTGAAGGTAAAAAGAATAAACTTCACTGTTTACAAAAGACCTGCTGTCTCGCTACAATTACTGCCCTAGAAGACGTGGTTGACGGAGGACTCTTGCCACACACCCTAAAAGGTTTGTTTCACGATGACCATCAACAAGTCTCAGGGGCAGGCTTTAAAGGTAGCGGGGATTGACGGTTTCTCACATGGGCTGTTTTACGTTGCCTGTTCCAGAGTGGCTTCACCTAACCCTCTGTTGATCTGTGCACCTGAAAGAAGAAACACTAATGTAGTTTACAAAGAAGTACGCAAATATATTTTTTTTCTATATTCCGGATGCTAAAAAAAAACAACTTAATTTTATTTTTTTGTCTGTCTCATTGTCTGTGTTTACAACACAAAAAAATTCATTGGAGCATATGAATGAAACAACTTTATTTTGTAGCCAATATGCCCTGACTAATGTCTGCAATAAATATTACTTATTACTTTAAAACCTTCGCTGCGGATGACATGTGGGGAATGTCCTCATTGACTCCCGCTATATGCGGAGGATGTTCCCCACACGTCATCGGGAGCGGGAGCACAGGTGGAGATACTCACCTCTCTGCCCGGGGTCCTGCGGCGTTCTGACTTCAGCGTTCTCAGACGCTGAAGTTAAGCCCCTCCTGACGTCAATGACGTCATTGCGCCATGATGTCATATCCAGGCGACCCGACGGCAATGCCGGGAGATCACCTGAAAGGGAGAGGAGATCCTTTTGGATCCCTCTCCCTCCCAATCGGGAGGGTTTACAGGAAAAAAAAGGCATCGCTTTGAAGGGCAGTGTCTGCCCTTTAAAGCGGTGCCTTTTTTAACCCCTTACATGCCAGATCGCAATGCAGCGCTGTTCGACATCGCAATTTAGCTCTGGTGGGGGCCGCTCCACCTCCGGGTTCCCCCTCGCCTCATGACATATCGCGCATAGCACAATGACATCAGATAGCCAGGGAATCCCTAGCTGCCTGGGGATTTCCCAAGGAAATCCCCAGGTGGAGATAAGGGGTTAATTTTATCTCCAAAACTGTGGCAGCTAGGGGATCATGGAGGGTGTCATTTCGAATATACCAAACATGACCATGTTCAAAGTTAAAACAAAATTAAAAAAAACCAAAAAACATGTATTTTTTTTGTGTGTTGTTTTTATTAATGCAGCAATATTGTTCACATTTCAATTATGTGAACAATGATGCTGCACTAATGATTTTTTTCTATGGGGTGCGTTTGCTAAAAATCACGTAATTCCCCCCAAAAATGTAACAAATCCCCATTTCTACTTTTTGTACAAACTCACCCCATAGAAATATAACCGCAAACGCTCATGTGATAAAATGTGAAAAAAACACTTTACACGCTGTAGATGATTAAAAATTCAAATTTTATTGAATTTTTTGTTATAATATACAGGCAGGACATGACGTATACATATAAAAATGATATTCTATGAATCTGCCGAGTCTGCTGGAAAGAACGATATATAATATGTCTGGGTCTTATAATAAAATGTGGCTTCAAATCGTGTTTAAACATGATGAGCAAAAGCGGTAAAAATTTGCTCAGCATACAGCGGTGAAATACCACAGCAGTGAAAGGGTTAAGACATCAGCCTGTACATTTTATTTCATACAGTTTGGCCAAAAAAAATTATGTTTTTTTAAAAAACTATTTTAATAAATACCAAAATCCACGCGGGCGACCCTGCGGGCAAAAGCTAGTAATAAGATAAAATCCACTCAGACCCAAATGCTCATAAGCTATCATGCCCTCTCCAGACCTACAGATGGCTACCTCTCTGCAGCGTCAGCCATCACCCACTCATTGCAGCTAAGAAGGTCCTGGTGGCAAACTTGGGGCCGTATTCCCTTGTTCACGCTAACATGGGGACGCTAATGGAGAAAATTTACACCTGAAGATTTCCCCGTAGTGTCCCCATGTTAGCGTGTTATTCTGGGGCAGGCACTGGCTGAGCACGCAGTGCTAACCACTAGGTACTTGCAGTAGTGCTTTCGCGCCACCGTGAGCATCACCTCCTGGAGTCCATAAGACTCCATGGAGGGTTGAGCTTCCAGGCCGCTGGCGCTGCGCCGCGGAGTGATCGTGAGGGAGACTGGGAACTATTTGTTCCCAGTCTCACTCTGCTACTGGCGGCAAGAAGTGGCGGATTGGGCCACCATTCTCGCCACGGGTTGAGAGATGAATATTGGATTTATTTGGGGGGTTGCGGGGGTGCTACATGATTCTGCAAAATACAGCCTTGCATGTCTAATGTTTTTTGTTCACTCTATTGAACATCTAAATTACAGCTTTTGTTTGATTTATTAACCTCTTTACAGAATCCATTCAAAAAGGCATTGTTTATTATGGTTTATAGTGTTCAGACATATGCACCATAACGTATTTTATGGATTTGTGTGTAAATTTGTATTTTTTGTTATAAAGTGTATGCTTTGTTTCAGAAGCTATCCGCAAAAGATCTACTATTAGTAGAGTCTGTAGCCAAATGTCACTGTTCTTTCACATCATATAACTTGCACCAGGAACTTTAGCCATGTAATGGGGTGAGATGTGTGTATTCTACATCTTCTTGCATGCAATTTATTTTGTGAATATATAGAATATTTGAAGGCACAGAGTCTATGTAACATGTTCCACTATTTTGAAGAATCATTGGTGGTTTGGTGTCAGAACGATCAATCTGCATCTCCATTGAGGGTAGACTGAGTAACTGCACCCTCACGATGTGTTTGATATGTGTAATTTGCATGCTGCATTCTTACCCACACTGAGTGCTGGCAGCACAAGAGAACAATTACTCATCCTGAACATCAGTCTCACTCCCACTGGACCAGCAGGCAACAAATCATAACCCCTCATCACCCTGTTG
Source organism: Leptobrachium leishanense (assembly GCA_009667805.1). Lineage (NCBI taxonomy): Eukaryota > Metazoa > Chordata > Amphibia > Anura > Megophryidae > Leptobrachium > Leptobrachium leishanense. The sequence continues at coordinate 235,497,910 of CM019065.1, read as the reverse complement.
ATATATTTTTTATTAATTAAAAAAATAATATAAATTAACTAGTTGAGCGTGAAGCGTGGAGCGTCCTCTGTTTTCACTCCGGAGTGCAATGTCTTCAAGATCTGTAATCTTTCTATACAATTAGTATAACAGTGCCTCCAATACCAGTGGTATATTTAGGTTATCAATTCTTATTTTAAGATAAAATAACTAATCAATAAATATAAATCTTAACAAATGAGTAACACATTATCTTGAGTTCTTTTGAGTCTATGTAGATATTTTTAGACACAATAAAATCATTCAAGATCATATGAGACTACGTAACTGTGCTGCCTTTCAGAGCAGAAATGTAAAATGTAATGTGTTTAGAGACGCCATCTAGTGGCCGTTTATTTTTACAGCACCCTGGTATTCAGCCTTCCCAGAATTCCTATAGGCTAAGTCATGTGCTTCCCTCACTATTACAGGGGATTGTGGGAGAGAAGCCACCATTTCCTTCACCACAGGAGCTGGAAGGAACACCTCATTACAATCTCTCCCCCTATTGAAAGCATCGTCGGTAAGGTTATGGTCTAAATTCCTCCCAGTCACCTTACAGTTTCCCTCAGCTTTAGAAGCACCTTATGTGCTGTAAATTTGTAAACCCTTATATTGCAGCCAGCTGCTTTTCATGTAATCTTAGTCCGGCCTAGTTATAAAACCCCCACGTTTTATATGGACACATCCTGTTTTGTATTATTATCTATGTAAAACACGTATATATTCTGTATCTTTATATCGTATATTTTTGTTTTCCTATAGTTATAGATTAATAAAACCTTCAGACTGCAAACCGGTCTCGTTCATTGACTCGTAGGAGAGGTTTACCTGCCTGTTAAGCTGCACATAGACCCCGGGGGTACGTGGAGTGGGGACAGGACAGTAACAGTACAACAAATCAAGGACAGAATTAATTCACACCATCAAGTCCCGTACAATCGTATGTTATCAACTGATCATATACGGTTTAGGAGTAAATAGAGGCAACAATTAATAGTGATAATGCAACAAGTAATAATATAATGGGCAAGAAGCTAGATTTGCAGACCACACCTCACATTCATATGTACCGATCAAATATTCCTAAACACCAAGTTATATTTCACCATCATAAGATCTCCCCATATAAAACAACCAACAACCTGGATATGTAAAAACACTCAGGGCACTATCGCTTGCCGCTCGCTAAAACCAGGAAGCTAAGGGGAAAAATTAGCGATTGCTAATTCCCCTTTGCGTCCTGGTTTCACCAGCAGTGCTCCATGGAGGCTTCTCCTGCCAGGTCACATGACCGACAGGATCTCGCCTCTCGCGAGATCCTGCTGGTCGGCAGACCGAGACAGAGGACTTTCTTCCCCAGGTCTCCCTCTGCTCCCAGCAGCCAGAAGCAGATCAGGCCATTATTCTCGCTACGGGATGAGAGGTGAGTATATGATTTTTGGGGGGGTTTGAGCTGCAGGTAATGGATTCTGCAGCAACAGAATCCGTTACCTACACATCTGAGCTCTGTGGTAACGTTTTCGTTAGCGCCCGTTTTTAGTAACTAGCGTTAGGACCAAGTGACCCTAACGCTAGTTAATCTGTGCTTGCACTTTGCGCTCCCTATACCTAACATGGCGAGCGCAAAGTACAATAAACTCGTGCTACGAATCGCTAATTAACAAGTGCTGAGCGCTAATGGGTTTTTTAACCCGTTATCAATTCGAAGGTGATCTGGCCGCAGTGGTATGACCTCCTTTAAGCTAGCGTTAACGCTGACACTAGTGTTAGCTTGAAGGAGGTGATAGAGCCCTCAGTTAGCAAGGCATCATCTGCAACACAACTTGGTATTGTGGTTGAGGCCAATTTGCTAAATGAAGCTTTCTCCAGGGAGACAAATAACACACTATTGATTGGTAACCTATCCCCTCCACCTACTAATCACAACATTAATACTGTACATGGTTTACAAAATTATACACCATAGTTACTCTGTAACACATATGACAGACCAAGCAACATAACCTCTATATTTAATTTACTTGCAATATAGACTGAGAAATTCATTTAGCAGGAGTTATAAAAAGTCTTCCTGACTTGTATAATATTGAATTACATATTGTACATGAAAACACATTCAATAGTAGTAATTGTGATTGGTAGAATTAGGTTATGTTATATAACCCTAATGGGGGCTAGTGGTAACGTAATCTATAAAATATATTTATTAATTCCAGTTTATCTCACTACAGGGACAAGTACTATCCTTAAATGTCAAAACACAGCAGTCTTGGAATATAAGCAAATCAACTAAATTATGGGGAGCAACAGGGCTGACCCTTAACAGATTCTTCCCCAGAACTCTACTGCAGTTGAAATTGAAAAGTTGATAACTAGTCTACTGTTAAGCTTAAAAGCCAAATAACGTACTCTTATTCCTTTAATAGATGAAGCAGTGACAACATATTTAGGAAATATATATCCAGTTAAAATTATTAATTTATACTTTACCAATCTGGTAGTTAAGGTGGAGACTAGTGTAAGAAGATTTGTGGGTGGGTTCTGCTGTTAGTTATCATAAAGATTTTTTCATGTGATCATCTGTGAGCCTAATAGAATCTTTTGATGGAATCTGTTTATGGCCCCCTGGTGGCTTCTTGTGGTTCTGGTGGTCCTTTGCCTCTCTCTGTCTAAAACTCACCTCTTTTATGTCCCAAACTACCTTATCTAAGGACAAGCCTAAAAGGGTATAGTTAGACAATATTTACTAACATATGATTGACGGGCAGTTTTATTCATTATACAAAAACAAAAGAAAATAACCAGTATAACAGCCAACAAGGCTCTTGTGTAAATAGTGTCCGCCGATTGGTCTGTTAGAACACATGACTGGTGATTGACCTATCTAGGTCCACAGAGGACGGCATGTGGTAACTCATTCATATGATTGGCTCAAATCCCTGTTGTGGATTTAATCATTCGAGGTATGTGTGTTACAAGGTCATGTGGCTGTTTTGGCAGCCCTGATTGGGTATTCCTCGCATGGGATAAGGTATTTAAATGGGGAAGACATACAGCAGTACCAATATTTTCTTGCTCCAGATGAAGCCGACGTGCAGCTGGCAAAACATATGTTGAGCTAATGTCCAACTTTTTATTTTAAAGTTGTCTATGTTGTGTCAGCATCGCAAGGGTCAGGATAGAATGTATGAGCATGAGCTCTATCAGCATTAGGGCAAGTTTGAGTTGTTCAATCAATTGTGGTGCACTTGAGTGAGCTTAATGGTTTTTTTTTTGCTCTATTTTCCCTATGTGGACTGTATTATTACACAGTATTAGTGCCTTTTAGTGCTTTCCATTCAGCCCATTACTCAGCCTATTTATGCTTGGTTAGTTGTCCAATTTACTCTACGATGCTGTGTGTGTATATGTATTTAAAGTTTGGAATCTGAGAGTGTTTTTCGGTTAATAAAGTTCATTAAGTACTAGCCACTCCCTGATCATCAATTGATGGGCCTTGTTGCCTGTTACACTGGTTATTCTTTTGTTTTTGTATATATAATAATAATAAAGGTTTAATCCTGTTGATGGGAGTGTTGTCCACCTTTTGCTACGTGGACAGGTGATTGTTTTCTAGGTGGACCATTTTCTCACCTTTTGCTGTTATATTAGTTTTATTCATTACCCTAATATTTAATTAGGTGTTCCTGGCACCTGTCCAGCAGAGGTCTCTCTAAGAGTAAAATCCTAACCTTTGAGTTTCTCAGATCTTAGAGACAAGAACATTTATTGTAATATCTGATGCATCTCGTTAGACCAGTGTTTCTCAAGTAGTGGGTCGCGATCCAAAAGTGGGTCGCGACCAGGGGTGGACTGGGTCGCGGGGCAAGTGCCTCCAGGCCCCTTTAATGCCTGGGACTTGCTGATGCATCGTACCTGTAGCAGCGGGTCTCAGGCAGTGCAGCTACCTCTACCTCCCTCACCAGCAACCACGTGCCGGAACTTCCCTGCTTGAAGGAAGTTCCGGCATGCAGTTGCTCATGAGGGAAGCAGGTATAGCCCCGCCCCTCAGCTACAGGTCCAGCCACCACGAGCCGCCTGGGACCCGCTGCATCAGGTAAGATACTATGTAATGGCAAGGTAGGGGAAAATAATCTGTAATGGGATGGTTTGGGGTGGGACCCAGTAACTGGCAGCAGCTCTGTACTGCCAACAGGGAATGACATGTGTCCAGAGCATTCTACTACTGGCTGCCAACACCAGGAGCCGCTGTGCACATCTCAGTGAAGCAAAAGGCTGTTGGGTAAGGGGGGGGGGCTCCCTATGTATATTTGATTGTGTTTTTCCCTTTCTGTTTGTCTGTCCTTTTGTTACTCTGTCCTTTTATCTATTTATGCATCTTTCTTTCTGAATATCTGTTATTCTGTCTGGCCATCAATATCTGTGTGTCCTGTGTATTTTTCCATCGGTAATTGTATCTATGTTTTCCTCTCCCTTTCTCTATTTCTCCTCATCTCTCTCCTTTCTCCCTCTATCACTCTCTCCCTTTTAATATATAAATCTCTCCTCTTCCTTTCCTGCCTTCCTCTTGATGTGATAATCTCTGCAGAAAACTAGAATGTACACTGAGATTTCTCAGCATAATCACACACTGCTTCATGATCCCACCATCTCTGCATACCAAGGGTGTGTGGTGAGGTCAGTGGCTCGTGAGGCACTGGCTAGTATCAGAGCCAAATATACACCGGTTACGTAGGTTCAGGTTCAGTGCCTCCCAGAATCTGGCTGCTCTCCGTACTCCCCAGGAACTGGCTGCTCTCAGTGTTCTCCAGGATCTTTGTCATCCACTCCAGGCAGCCAAGTGTCAGCTGCACACTGTCCCCTCCACCTGCAGGGAGGAGGTGCCAACACAGTGAACAGTCACACTGAGGCCACATCCTGAGCACAGCCCGATGCCCACTGACTGTGCGAGACGAGGACAGTCACATGACTGTCTTGCATCAATGCATGGGAGGCAGCCTCCCATGGAGGCGTTTTTTGAATGGTTTGGATCAATGATGCTTTCCCATTGGTCCAAGCTATTCCATTGCTTTCAGGGCCTCTCTGAGGCACTGAAGAGCATAGGTTCAGGAAGTAGGCAGCACCAGATGCATGCTGCAGGCTTCTCAATCTCTTGGGCAGCTTGAGCTTGCACGATTAGCGAAGCGTTCCGCTACGCAAATTGAGTAGGCTCAGGGAAGGCAGGCTGCTGCTGCTGTGAAGAAATAATGTGTGCAGTGGCAGATACGGACGGCAGGGGATCGCGGAGCAGGTGAGTTTGTTAAGCATTTTATAATATTTTATTATTCTTTCAGTAGTGATTTTTTCTTTAACCACTTCGATGCGGAGGACGCGCTCAGGGCGTCCTCCGCATGGCTGCTGGTGTGCTGAGGACGCGCTGAGCGCGTCCTCACTTTGGGGTCAGCGTTCGGCCGAGTTCCGGCCGATCGCTGGCCCCCCAGGTGCGGGCTGACATCCTCGATGTCAGCCCAGCATCCGGAACCGCCGCCGCTGAAATTAGGTGTCATTGCGGCAGCGCGATGACACCTAATTCAGGCGCCCCCCCCCGCATGTGCGGAGGAGGCGCCTGAAAGGGAGGGGGGGGAGGTCCTTCGGACCTCTCCCTCCCGATCAGGCGGCGTTGCGGGGGTTAACCCAGGCACCATTTGGAAGGGCACAGCCTGCTCTTCCAAATGGTGCCTGGCATTAACCCCTGGGGAGCTGGATCGCGAATCGGCGCTGAAAAGCGCCGGTTCGTCATCCGTTCTTGGATGTCGGCCAAGCCTCCGGGAACTCCCCCTGAGGACTGGCGTCATCGTGCATAGCACGATGACGCCAGTCCTAGAGTTAACCCCTAACTGCCACCAACGGTGGAGATAGGGAGTTCATTGGAACTCCCTATCTCCCGATCCGTGGCAGCTAGGGGTTAAAGAGCATGGCCGTTCCAACGATACCAAACACTACTGTGAAAAAAGTTTTTTAAAAAAAATAAAAATTAAATAAAAATAAAAATATATTTAAAAAAAATAATAAAAAAAAATAAACATTTTTTTTTTCTTTTTTTTGGTTCGTTAATGCAGCAATATTGTTCCCATTTCAATTATAATGTGAACAATGATGCTGCACTAACGATTTTTGTATGCGGTGCGTTTGTTAAAAATCGTGTAATTTTCCCCAAAAAAAAATGTAACGAGACCCCATCTCTAATTTTTTTAACAAGCGCACCCCATACAAAATATAACCGCAATTGCTCGCATGTTAAAATGTGAAAAAAAAACACTTTACACGTTGTAAATTATTGAAAATACATATTTTATTGCATTTTTTGTTATAATATACAGACATGACATAACATATACATATAATAATGACATATTATGAATCTACCGAGTCTGACGGAAAGAACGATATATAATATGTCTGGGTCATATACTAAAATAAGCCTTCAAAACACATTTAAACATGATGAGCAAAACCGGTAAAAATGACCTCAGCATGAAAAGCCTCAGCAGCGAAAGGGTTAAGAAAGTATTTTACCAGGAAGGATACATTGAGATTTCTCTTGTTTTCAAGTGTGTCCTGGGTGGGAAGTATGTACCGTTAGGTGTCTTGCCCAAGGACACTTACTGGAGAGATGCTCTTGCCGGGATCGAACCTGTGTCTCCACAGTCTCTCTCCACTGTTATAGAGCAGTGATTTAAATTGGAGTTGCTTTGTCTACCATCACCCCAGACTTTGCGGCACTTATTAAGAGCAAGAAGCATCCCCAGTTTTCCTGTAAGTTCTAATTAATTTCATGTGTTTCAATTACAGTTTATTTTATTGGGTTTTTGCCTCAACAGCAATTTCGTTTTCACTAGTGCTGTGATAACTGCACTATTCATTTTGGAAAGAATCTCTGTTTACAAATTTTTTAAAAAGTGCACACGTTGTTTTGTGGAATAAATTATAATGTTTCAGAAATTCTATTATTTTTGGGTCGCGACTTAATGACCAAGGACAATTGTTTGGTCCTGAGGGTCCACAGGTTGAGAACCACTGCGTTAGACCATGCTAGCTTGCTCAGTGAGGACGTTAGACCACACTAACGAAACACATTGGATATTACAATAAATTTTCTATTTTATGCACCTCTAAGTGCCTTGGGTTCTTTTCACCCCGGTTTCAAAATTTTTCCTGCTGGAATACTGCTGTGGTCCTGCCAGTACTGCTGTTGCTGCTGCCTGTAGTAGTCACCGCTGCTCGTCACTGTCAACGCCACCTATACTGGAAGGCGTTCATGGTTGTTACTGAGCAAGAGGTCGAAAGTCTGCATGCATCTAGGAGGACCTATGTGTACCCCCTGGAGGGTAACAATTTGTGATGAGCACTGAATATTTGTGGATCCTGTGAGTGCATTTCTGCTAGGGGTTATTATAAACGTGTGATACAAAGTTATATGCTATAATTTGGATATTTTTTGTACCCTCTACAGGCTCACTCTTGATACTTTATATAATATTCTACCATAAAAATGGAGTGCCACAACTTGTGGAAATTAGCACTTTCCTTAAAAAAACATAAATTCAGAATTCTACAAGTTATTCGGCGCAAGGTCTTGTTACCAGTGGGGTACCTCAGGGGTCAGTACTTGGACCCATTCTCTTTAATATTTTTATTAGTGATATTGCAGAAGGTATTAATGGTAAAGTATGTATTTTTGCTGATGACACAAAGATTTGCAACAGGGTTGACGTTCCTGGAGGGATCAGCCAAATGATTTAGGTAAACTAAAAAAATGGTCGGAGCTGTGGCAATTGAGTTTTAATGTGGATAAGTGCAAGATAATGCACCTGGGGCGTAAAAACCCAAGGGCTGAATATAGAATATTTGATACAGTCCTGTCAGACCTTTTTAGATATGAAATTTCTATAACGCAGGAATGTTTAAATTTGGGGCCAGGAATTGCGTCACACAAACAACTTGTCTGCGTCGTTAATATATAACAAGAATATGCGTTCTAAAGACAATGTAACAAGCAAGACTCGTTATCTATCAGCAAACATCCATTGTCCTTAATTAATTCTGGTTGTGAGAAACAAACAGATGTTAGATCAAATGGTTTAAAAGTAAGGGAACACAAGGACAACTAAGATAGAAATCTCAGTATTGTGTTTATTTCGTCACATCGAAACTCTGAAAGACCACGTAAACATGGAACAATGGGTTGCCCAATAAAGAAAAAAACCCAAAGAAGGTTAAATGGCTTGGGTAAACCAGCTTGTAATGCTATGCTATTCGGCAATATGTACTATATGGTATGAGAATATTTATTAGTTAGAACTGATAATTTTAGCATCTTATAAAAACAGAGGCCCTACCACATTCAGTTGATTATTACAAATGTCTGGTGTACTAACCCGCATGAAGCCGATTAAGTCGGGTAACGTGTGAATGTTAAAAACGATACCACGAATGAATGAATGGATGTCCCCTCACATACACATCCCTGTGGATATAAGTAAAGGGGGATGAGATGCACACACGCCGTGGCGAAGTATGCTGGCGATGCCACAATAGAAATAAATTTTGATTTGTTAATAAAATCTATGGAGTCCCGGGATATAGGAATAAAAGACCCCAAACCAGTAAAAGATTGGCCAAACACATAAATTAATTCCTGCAGAAGGTTGATGGATGATCTGAGAGCGCCATCTGCTGGCCAGGTAATATAACACCTGGACAGACCCCTGGAGTTGATGAATATATATATCCTCCAATCAAATGAGGCCACATAGTGATGGGCTAGATCTAAAACTGGGCGGAAGACCACTATATAGAGAGGACACTCCAGAGCAGAAGGGAGACACACTGAGAAAAGCTTGGGGAGAGACCTGAGGGACGCTTGGAGGGAAGAAAGGCAATTATCATCGGCCGCCCCTTTAAGACCGACCACACCCTAATCTTCCACCACTCTATCTTCATTAACCAGATGGTAAAGTATGCCTGAATAATATGATATCTATTTTCTAATTGCATAGTCCTGATTTTAGATGTCCATCACAAACTAAAGGAATATAAATGAATTATTTTGCTGTTTGAGCCTAATAATCAGAATAGTAAATTCCACCTTCCAGTCTCCTGCAGAGGACTGCTACGGGAGAAACTATTACCGGCTGCATACTTGAGCCATACTTTAGTGAAATTATTTATATTCCGAGAATACTGTTTGTGGACATCTAAAAATATCAATTATATACCTATAGTGAGATACGCTGGGACCGTGAATAGCTTTTAGATGTCAAGTGCCGTCCGCCCCACTCATAACCTAGCATAACTCCTTCCATATCCATCTTGCAGCCCTTTCGATTGAATGCATGTACTGTAGGTCAATAAGAAGCGTTGGGTAAACGTATATCGAATGAAGTGCTGTGATTGATCTGTGGAAGAGATAGTCTCCCTATCGAGTGTGTTATGTATCTCCCTGAAGGAAGCTGCATTTAGTGAATAGGCCCCCACAATAATAAATTGTGCTGCAGGTGATGCCCAGTAACTGAGTGTTTATCTTAGCCAGGTGGAGGATTGGTTTATAAGGGGAAAGGTTTAAGTGAATAGAGTAGAGCTTGGTGTTTAAGAGCTGAGACGTGTATATCTGTGGTGCGGTCTATAAACCTAAAATATCTGTCCATTAGATTATTGCGTGTCGCAGTATCGCTACTAATCACGATCTATAATCACTTGTAAATTGTATCTTGCTAATCCGTCGATAACATATGATTGTATGAAACTTGACGTGTGAATAAATTTTGGTTTGAATTATTTTACCGTTACGCAGTCTCATATCATCTTTATTGATTTTATTGTGTTTAAAAATATCTAGATAGCGGGGGGGCGTGGCTGGCCGCGCGGGGGAACAGACGTGTCTGTGCTGAGCTCCAGCTCCAGCGGCTGTCAGAGGAGATTTCTGACATGAATCCCTGCTTGAATAGCCCCCTTGGGGGGTCCCTGCGCGGCTGGCCATCGGGTGGAGTGCCCTGGAGCCGCGGGGTCCCCCCTCCGGGGCCCAGCGGAGTTTGGGGCCTTGCTTCCCGAGGGGAGAACTGACCCGGCGGCCATTTTGAGGCCTGTTACCTTACCTCGCTCCGCTGTGGAATATCTATCGCTTCCTTTTCCTCCCCCTGTGTAACGGCTCTGCCCGAAGGACTGGCGGGCGCGGGCTTGGAGGATGGAGGGCCCCCATCCTCTGAACGCGACTGCTGACCCGGCGGCGGATTTGGCGGGGGTGCGCGCAGAATGGAGGCGTCTGATGTGCGCCCTCAGTGGCGGGAGGGAAGAGGTTGCTCTTGCCCTGATGTGGAGGTTGAGGGATGCCTGCTGATCTGCGGCCTTGGAGTGGTTCGCCGGCGGTTTGACAAGCTGGATGGAACCCCGGGAGGGGAGGCCCCGGATGCGACCTGGTCGATGAGGGTCATACCTGATGATCGTTTCAAGTACCAGGTGATTTTGCCCAAAGGACTTGGCGGTGGATATCGCGGAACGGCGCAGGCTTCAGAAGGCCCAGAAAGCTTCTCCGGGGATGATGCTTGAGCGGCTGTCGGGCGCTGTGGCCAGCTGGGGGTCGCATTGCCTGTATGCCGCCCGTTCTTGTTTTACCCTTATAACCCCCCACCACGCTGAGACTTTGCTTTTTCTTTTTGGCCACACATTTTGGATGAGACCCCCCTAATTGGGGTGATTTTGCTGATCTTTTGCTGTCTTTGGATGCTTTTATTATTTCCGTTTCTGAGACTCCCCCCTTTTTTAGGGACACTGCAGCCTTTTTTGCTATAGTCCCACGGCTGGGGCTTATTCTGACTGTGTTCCCCACTTCCCCCTCTGCTATTCGAGAATTTGATGTTTCCCTATGAGACCCCCCCCCTTATGATTTATGTGTATTTGATGCCTATTTGGCCCTGCGAGGCCTATCTTACCAGTTTGTGTATCATTCTTGCTTGCATAATAAAAACTTTAAATATAAAAAAAAAAAAAAAATATATAGATAGCATCAAAAGAACTCGGGATAACGCGCCATATATTTGTTAAGACGTATATTCATTGATTGGTTATTAATCCCTATCTTAGGGGTTAAATACCAATTTATACCACTGGTATTGGAGGCACTGTCAATAATATATATATATCTATATATATCTACAATAAGAAAATATACGTCATAATTAATATATCCCTGACCTATTAAAGAAGTCAATAATCTCTAACAGTCCTAACCTCAACATCTGAGGAAAGGGATTTAGCGGTTATTATTGCAGAGGATCTAAGGGTAAGTAGTCAATGTAATAGAGCAGCAGGAAATGCTAGCAGAATGCTTGGTTGTGTAGGGAGAGGTATTAGCAGTAGGGATGAGCTGTTCGATCAGTTTGGAGTTTGATTCAAACTTTGGCCGTTCGCAAGTTCGCGAACTTCAAACTTTTTGGCGTGGCATTTTTTGGAAAAAAATTTTTGGAAAAGTATAAATAATGCTTAAAAAAATACTAAAAAATCTAGAAATAAAGAGACTCTTAACTGCAGAATATTATAAGCAACGGTTTATTAGATATTGAATTAAAAAATAATGTCTACGTACAAATATTCTCACCTCTAAATGACCTGTGTTCTCAAATGCTGTAAACAACAGGTGTTAGTGTTTGGAAATAACATGTGCTTTTAATTAGTCTAGTCTAATGAATTTGATACATTGTCTGTAGACTGAGGTTGTCTGGAGGTGTCTCCAGAACATGTATCAAACAACACCTGTGCTTCGGAGAAGTGTTAATTTCTCTACTAAATGCTCCTCTGATATGCTGTTTAACCCCTTAACCCTGCATTTCACTGCTGTGTGCTCAGCTCATTTTTACCGCTTTCGCTCATGTTTAAACGCGATTTGAAGCCACATTTTATTAAATGACCCAGACATCACAGAAACCTCCTAAAATGCAGTTTGACCCCCTGATGGGTGGCAGTGAGAAGCCACGGATTACAAATCTCTGAAACCTCTTATAAATCAGTAAGACCCCTTAATGGGTGGCAGTGAGAAGCCAGATTACAAATCTCTGAAACCTCCTATAAAATCAGTGAGACCCCCTGATGGGTGGCAGTGAAACCTCCTATAAAATCAGTGAGACCCCTTGATGGGTGGCAGTGAGAAGCCACAGATTACAAATCTCAGAAACCTCCTATAAATCAGTGAGACCCCCTGATGGGTGGCAGTGAAACCTCCTATAAATTAGTGAGACCCCTTAATGGGTGGCAGTGAAACCTCCTATAAATCAGTAGAAGACACAAATTACAATTCGCATAAATCTGCTAGAAGTATGTGGGACCCCCTGATTGCTGGCAGTGAGAAGCCACAGATTACAAATCTCAGAAACCTCTTATAAATCAGTGAGACCCCTTGATGGGTGGCAGCCAGTGAGAACACACGGATTATAACAATTCCCAAATATTTTGTAGAAATTAGTGAGCCCCAAAATACTTGCTGGCAGTGACAAGACACAGAAGATCACCTCAATTCCCAAATGTTTTGCAGAAATTATATAGTGAGCCCCAAAATACTGCGTTGTACTGGCTGTGTGACAAGAGACAGATCACCTCAATTCACAAATGTTTTAAAGAAATTTGTAACCCCCAAAATACTTGCTGGCACAGTGACAAGACACACATCACCTAAATTCCCAGATATTTGGTAGAAATGAGACCCCCCCAGTAGTGTGGCAGACCGGCAGTAACAACACAGAACAACAATCTCCTATGAAATCTCCTCTCAAAAGCGTGCTGTAGCTATGCGTGGAAACGTTATATAGTGTGCTGCGGGACTTAGCTCTGTGAGTCTATGATTGAGCCGTGATTGCCATACTGTTGAACCTGTCTTGCACCAGACCTGTGGTCAGGTGCAAGGCTGTAGCCAATTACGAGCTTCAGGCCAGTGGGAAAGTGCATTGTGGGCCATTGTGATGCATTGTGGTCAAACGTGCTCCGAACCTCCGGAAATGTTCGAAGTTCGCAATCTAACTGAACAGGCTAAGCTCGGCCCGAACTCCGAACCGTCCGAACCAAACAGCTCATCCCTACACAGCATCTCTATACACAACCCCATCAGCATCTATACACAGCATCTCTATACACAACCCCATCAGCATCTCTATACACAGCATCTCTATACACAAACTCACAGCATCTCTGTGAACCCTCAAATGAACCCCCTATCTCCACCAGGGGATTCCAGGCAGCTAGGGGTTCCTCGGGTATCTGACGGCATCACACTATGCGTGAGGATGTCAGACAGTGAGGGGGGACCCGGGGGTGGAGCCGCCATCCAAGATGGCGGCCCCTACCGGAGCTAGGCCGCACTGCGGCGCCACAATTAAGTGTGACCCGGTGCCTAAGGGGTTAAAGCCAGGCACCGCTTAAAAGGGGAGACTCTACCCTTTTAAGCAATGCCTGGCTTTTTTTGTGGGACCTCCAGATCGAGAGGGAGAGGGATCCGAACGGATCCCCCTCCCTCCCTTCCAGGCGATCTCCCGGGGGGGGGGAGGGGTCGCCTGGAAATGACCATGTGCCATGATAATGGCCATGCGCGATGACGTCATTTATGTCGGGAGGAGCTTGACTTCAGTGTGTGAGGACGCTGAAGTCAGAACGCCGTGGGACCCCGGACAGAGAGGTGAGTATCTCCGCCGGGGGTCCCGCAAAGCTGATGACGTGTGGGACACGTCCTCCTCAGCATACAGCGGGAGTAACTAAGGACGTGTCCCATACGTCGTCAGCAGTGAAGGGGTTAAAAACGTCTTTTCTTTAACTTTTTGTCCTTGTTTCCTGTCCCCAGGGCACTACCCGGACATTGTTTTTAAATGTTTCTATACATCCTACAAATCCGCCACTTCATGGGCAGGTTATGGGGACCTCCTAGGCACGATATTTGAAGGAATTTTTCGTTTTCATTTTTAACCCTTATTTCATGGAAAATTCACTGTCCTTTTAAAAACGTTTTTTTTTTTTAACTTTTTGTCCTTGTTTCCTGTCCCCCAGGGCACTACCCGGCCACCCATACACCTTTTATGGCAAATATCTAGCATATATGCCCTCTTGGAGGGCACTCTAAAAATTGAATTTTGAGTCCCTTTGCCTTGTATTGAGTTCGTGTTCGAGTTCGAATCCGAACTTTTGAAAAGTTTGAGTTCGAATGCGAACCGAACTCGGGGGTGTTCGGCTCATCCCTAATTAGCAGTAGGAAAAAGGAAGTGCTCATGCCACTGTACAGAGCACTGGTGAGACCTCACTTGGAGTACTGTGTGCAGTACTGGAGACCGTATCTCCAGAAGGATATAGACATCTTAGAGAGAGTTCAGAGAAGGGCTACTAAAATGGTGTACGGCTTGAAGGAGAAAAGTTACCAGGAAAGGCTTAATGATCTTAACATGTACAGCTTGGAAAAAAGACGAGACAGAGGAGCTATGATAAAAACATTTAAATCACGTAAAGGGAATCCACAAGGTAGAGGAAGGGAGTATATTTAAAAGGAAACAAAGTAGCAAAACAAGTGGACAAAGTCTTAGATTAGAGGGGCAAAGGTTTAAAAGCAACATCAGGAAGCATTATTTTACTGAGAGGGTGGTGGATACATGGAAGAGCCTTCCAGTAAAAGTGGTAGAGGCCAACACAGTGATTGAATTTAAGCAGGCATGGGATAGGCATGAGGCTATCCTAAATAAAAGATAAATCCACGTAAAGTATCCATGTAATTGGGCAGACTAGATGGGCCGAAAGGTTCTTATCTGCCGACATTTTCTATGTTTCTATGTTATTGTGCACTCCATTTTTCTGATAGAATTTTGAGTAACCCCTCATTTGATTCATCTGCGTGTCTAGTTTTTCCCTACAGTTGTGTTCAAAATTATTCAACCCCCACTGAAATTGAGTGTTTTGGCCAGTTTGACATTGATTTTGATCATTCAGTCATCTTGCTTACAATTAAATCAAAGAGGCACGTGTAGGTCAGACAAATATAACATAACATTTATAATGAAATAACCACAAATATGTCTTTTCTGTGCTCACATCATTATCAGTGTTATTCAACCCCCAAGTGACATTCAATCTTAGTACTTATAACTGTAAAAGGATGTTGTACTAACAGCTTTTAAACGTGAAGCATAGCTTGACACAAGTGTCTTGCAGCGATCTACGGGTATCTTCGCCCATTCGTCATGGGCAAAAGCCTCCAGTTCAGTCACATTCTTAGGCTTGCGCACTGCAACTGCTTTCTTTAAGTCCCACCAGAGGTTCTCAATCGGATTTAAGTCAGGTGACTGCGATGGCCACTCCAAAATGTTCCAGCTTTTAATCTGCAACCATGCTCTAGTGGACTTGGAGGTATGCTTGGGATCATTGTCCTGTTGAAAGGTCCAACGTCTCCCAAGCCTCAGGTTTGTGACGGACTGCATCACATTGTCATCCAATATCTCCTGGTACTGATGAGAATTCATGGTACCTTGCACACGCTGAAGATTCCCTGTACCTGCAGAAGCAAAACAGCCCCAAAGCATGATTGACTCCCCGCCATGCTTCACAGTAGGCAAGGTGTTCTTTTCTTCATAGGCCTTGTTCTTCCTCCTCCAAACATAGCGTTGATCCATGGGCCCAAACAGTTCTAATTTTGTTTCATCAGTCCACAGAACACTATCCCAAAACTTCTGTGGTTTGTCCACATGACTTTTGGCATACTGCAGTCGACTCTTCTTATTCTTTGGATACAGCAAGGGGGTGCGCCTGGGAGTTCTGGCATGGAGGCCTTCATTACGCAGTGTGCGCCGTATTGTCTGAGCTGAAACTTCAGTACCCACATCTGACAAATCTTTTCTCAGTTCCTCAGCAGTCACACAGGGACTTTTCTCCACTCTACGCTTCAGGTAGCGCACAGCAGTCAAAGTCAGCATCTTCTTTCTGCCACGACCAGGTAGCATTTCAACAGTGCCCTTTGCCTTGAATTTGCGAATGATGCTTCCTATAGTCTCTCTTGGTATGTTTAACATCTTTGCAATCTTCTTATAGCCATTGCCCTTCCTGTGAAGAGTAATCACCTCTTCTCTTGTCTTCCTGGACCATTCTCTTGTTTGTAACCACACCAGTAAATGTCTAGAAGGAGCTGAGTATCACAGTCATTTTAAAGCTGCCTAATTGGTGCTTATTATGCTTTATTGCTGCTCCGTGACATCCACAGGTGTTTTCAATACCTGATTGAAAACACTTGAATGAACCTCTGTTCTTCAGAGTGGTAGTCTTTAAGGGGTTGAATAATTGTGTCAATGAAGAATTCACAAAATAAACATTTACTACTGTATTACAAAACCAATTGATGTCATTTTAGTTGCATATGGTTCTTTAAAAAGTCCTTGTAGGATTTCATTCTGAATACAATTACAAATGTACACTAAATTCCCTAAAACCCTTTACAGCATTGGGGGTTGAATAATTTTGAACACAACTGTATATATACACATTATGTGGCCTATTTTAATTCCCTTTTGAGCTAGAGCCATTTAATTGAAGGTTCCTACTTTTAAAAACCACCATAAAAAGCGTCTCTAAATTTATGTTGCGCAAGGTTCATTTTAGCGTCTCTAACACCGCCTAAATTCGATCTACACAATCAAGTTGGATCTATTATTTTATAGGAGGGATACATTTACATAGTTCACAAAAATATATTTTACTCCCAAAAAAATTATGAAATTATGTAAATCTAGTGTGAACATATTATATATTTTTCATTGAATATCATGTTTTTTGAATAAAATTATGAATAGAAAAATAAATTAAAAAATGTGTCATTAATGCTTCTTTTTTGGGGAATATTGTGTAGTTTTAGAAAATGAATAACTTTTCCATGTTAATTGTTTTAGACACACAAATTTTATGTATTACATCCAATGAGCCATGCATGACATTAGAATTTTTTTTTTTCTTCATTTTAACCCTTTCGCTGCTGAGGCTTTTCCCGCCCCTATGCTGAGGTCATTTTTACCTGTTTTGCGCATCATGTTTAAACGTGTTTTGAAGGCTTATTTTAGTATATGACCCAGACATATTATATATCGTTCTTTCCGTCAGACTCAGTAGATTCATAATATGTCATTATTATATGTATACGTTATGTCATGTCTGTATATTATAACAAAAAATGCAATAAAATATGTATTTTCAATAATTTACAATGTGTAAAGTGTTTTTTTCCACATTTTAACATGCAAGCAATTGCGGTTATATTTTGTATGGGGTGCGCTTGTTAAAAAAATTAGAGATGGGGTCTCGTTACATTTTTTTTTGGGGAAAATGACATTTTTAACAAACGCACCGCATACAAAAATCGTTAGTGCAGCATCATTGTTCACATTATAATTGAAATGGGAACAATATTGCTGCATTAACAAACCAAAAAAAATAAAAAAAAAATGTTAATTTTTTTTTTTTAAATTTTTTTTTAATTTTTTTTTAATTTTTATTTTTAATTTTTTTTTTTTTTACAAAATTTTTCACTTTCATGTTTGGTATCGTTGGAACGGCCATGCTCTGGCCGATCCAACGATACCAAAATTTAACCCCTAGCTGCCACAGATCGGGAGATAGGGAGTTCCAATGAACTCCCTATCTCCACAGTTGGTGGCAGTTAGGGGTTAAGTCTAGAACTGGCGTCATCGTGCTACGCACGATGACGCCAGTCCTCTGGGGGAGTTTCCGGAGGCTTGGCCGACATCCAAGATGTCGGCCAGCTCCGGGAAAGGATCGCGAACCGGCGCTTTTCAGCGCCGATTCGCGATCCAGCTCCCCAGGGTTTAATGCCAGGCATCATTTGGAAGGGCAGGCTGTGCCCTTCCAAATGATGCCTGGGTTAACCCCCTGTGCGCCGCCGATCGGGAGGGAGAGAGGTCCGAAGGACCTCCCCCCCCTCCCTTTCAGGCGCCTCCTCCGCACATGCGGGGGGGCGCCTGAATTAGGTGTCATCGCGCCCCCGCAATGACACCTAATTCTGGCGGCTGCTGGTCCGGATGCCGGGCTGACATCCAGGATGTCAGCCCGCACCGGGGGGGCCAGCGATCGGCCGGAACCCGGCCGAACGCTGACCCCGATGGGAGGACGCGCTCAGCGCGTCCTCCGCATACCAGCGGGACTGCTGAGGACGCGCTGAGCGCGTCCTCAGCAGCGAAGTGGTTAAACCTTTCACTGCTGATGACGTGTGGGGCACGTCCTCAATGACTCCTGCTATATGCGGAGGACGTGCCTCACACGTCATCCTTTTGCAGGACCCCCGGCGGAGATACTCACCTATCTGACCGGGGTCCTGCGGCGTTCTGGCTTCAGGGAAGGCAGGCGCTAAAGATAAGCTGGCCCCGACGTAAATGACGTCATCGCGCCTGCGCGATGACATCATTTCCAGGCGACCCCCCCAGCAATGCTGGGAGATCGCCTGAAAGGGAGGGGGGATCCTTTTGGATCCCTCTCCCTCCCGATCGGGAGGGTTTTCAGACAAAAAACAGGCACCGCTTTGAAGGCTAGTGTCTGCCCCTTAAAGTGGTGCCTGGTTTTTAACCCTATAATTGCCAGATTGCGATCGGCGCCACTCGGCAGCCGATTGTAATCTAGCTCCGGTGGGGGCCGCCATCTTGGATGGTGGCTCCACCTCCGGGTTCCCCCTCGGCTCCTGACGTGTCGTGCATAGCACAATGATGTCAGATAGCCGGGGAACCCCTAGCTGCCTGGGGATTTCCCAAGGAAATCACCTGGTGGAGATACGTGGTTCATTTGAAAAGATTTATTTATTTAACAGCAAATTCACCACTACAATTAAGCAAGAAAATGTTTTAGGTATAGTGACTCCTACACATATCCATTAGACAGTCTGATGCATAATCCAGTCCATTATAGTGAAACAAAACAAAAATATAAAAATAAGATATCCGTTGTTAAACCTACAGTGCACGTCTTGGATAGTTTAGGATACTCCAACCGGTCCACCATTATACATTAATAAAAGTGACCTTTAGTAATTCTCACAAATGAGAACTTTCACCTTGAGACATACTGCAGATAAGGACTTTCATGAAGTCACATTGGTGAGTTATTCAGAAATTATTTTGCAAACATGCTATGGTAGAAAACATAATAAGAAAAAAGGCTGTCATTAGCGCTCACCCCTGTAGTTCCATGCGAAACGAAACACAATTAGGAGGTTTTGGTTTACTTGAAAGGCCATTAAAGTGTAAGCTCAACTGCCACGTCACAGCACCGTTGGTCAGGCATGAGAGAGACTGGTGGGTTTACATTTATACCCTCACCAGGAACAATTCCACTTTGGGATTAAAAAGTGAAACACTTTTTTTCTTGTTAGCTTTATACATGAAGCAGCTGGATACTTCTGGTCTATGCAGCCACCCTGTTAGGGAATAGGTGCGAAACCGTTTTTTCTGCACTTATGTATATTTTGTTGTATCCCCAGCCAGGTCACTACTGCTGCTGCCTCTTTCCGTGTTTTTCTTTTTAATCCCAAAGTGGAATTGTTCCTGGTGAGGGTATAAATGTAAACCCAGTCTCTCTCATGACTGATAAGCAGCATGAGCATTTGTGGTTGCTTAGAAAGCAGCTTTTGGTTTCACTAGGTAGGATGAAACGCTGTTTTGCTTTCCTATAAAGTGAAACTAAAAAGCAAAAATAAGAAAGTAGATGACATTCTCCCAAAGGGGATTACTTTAGAAAGTTCAATAATGCAATATCAACCTATTTTAAATACCAAAAGCTGTGGCCATTGAATTTTCATATCACAAGCTTATTCTAAATGTGTATGTCGTGGTGCTTGGTTGCAAATCCAAACCAAAAAACTCAATATTCAGTTCATTTAACAGTGATGTGAAATATGATCTATGATTTTAAGTGTTACGTATACTACAATATAAAGTGCTGCATGCTTATAATGCTGAAAGTGCGAAAAGTGACTGGATCAATAATTTACTATATTATGACCCTAGAATTCCCCATTTTTACATATATATATACTCAGATGGAGCCGAAACGTCAGATTAACATGTAAATGCTTTAATAAAGATTTATTTTTTCATATATGAGTCCTGGAGTGCATCCTGCATTGTGAATCTATATATATATATAAATATATACATCACGAGTTTAGCAGTACGTAGTGATACTTTTTATTGGACTAACGTAACATTTAAAAGACATGCTTTCGAGAGTATTACTCGCTTCTGGAAGCTTACTGATCAGTTCCTAGAATTAAACATTAGGCCATAAAGGGTCACATGGGTGGGGGGGTTAGATGTCGTAAAGAGTGAGAGTCAAATGGTATGTTCAAAATGGGAAAATGAACCCATGAGGGATCTTGGGCCCATAATAAAACAAGAGATGAGAAAAAAAAAGGAAAAAAAAAAAAACAGAAGGCTGAAAGACATGAAAAAAAAAACAAAAAAAAAAAAACAAGCAGCCAGAATTTTGAATGTTTTGTGACGGTATGATAATGGGTTAAAAACCCAGAGTCCACGTTGAGCCCGGCATTTATAGTGTTAAAATATGTGATCATTTTCCTTTCATATGTTTTGCGTTCACGGTGGTCTTTAAAAAACTTGCTTTGAGGATTTTAATTTTGAGGTTTTGGATGGAGTGGCCTGTTAGATTGAAGTGATGTCCCACTGAGGTGCAATATGTATTTTCCTGATGGTTCTTGATGGAGTGTCTGTGCTGGTTCATTCTGAGATTTAGTTTAAGGCTAGATTCACCAATATAGCAGCCCTTATCACATGCCGTGCACTGGATCATGTATAAAAAAAAGGTATCACTACGTACTGCTATACTCGTGATTTTGGCAAACTGGACTAACACGGCCTATCGAATATATATATATATATATATATATACTGTATAACTAGGTGTATCTGTGTGTTTGGGAATGCCGTATTGTGTTATGATGCTCTTGAGTGTAATGTGTTAGACACACCTGACACACTCAGGCACATCCTGAGTATAAATGACAGTTTATTTTGCGAGTCAAGATGTACTTATCCCCAATGTGGACACCTACAGGGTTATTCAGAGAGCGTGAAAAGCAGGAGAATGACTAGAGAATGGATGGAGAATGAAAAATTCTAGGTCAAAATAGCCAAACCAGAAAAATTCTCCCTTTCATCTCACTTTCCAA
This sequence comes from Leptobrachium leishanense, assembly GCA_009667805.1. Lineage (NCBI taxonomy): Eukaryota > Metazoa > Chordata > Amphibia > Anura > Megophryidae > Leptobrachium > Leptobrachium leishanense. The sequence continues at coordinate 235,476,657 of CM019065.1, read as the reverse complement.
AAATCGGCTATTTTGACCTAGAATTAGTCATTCTCCAGTCATTCTCCAGTCATTCTCCAGTCATTCTCCAGTCATTCTCCAGTCATTCTCCAGTCATTCTCCAGTCATTCTCCAGCTTTTCACGCTCTCTGAATAACCCTGCTAGAGTGATGCATTTATCATTACATATGTTTTTCAATGCAGAAAGAATAAGAAAGGTGAAAGATGTATAAATTAGGCTGGGGTCAGACCAGCGCACTTTTAACGTGCGTTCTGGCGCACATAATTACGCCCGCACTAGCAGCAGATGACGGGCAATGCCGGGCAATATACGATGTACGGCCGCACAAAAGTCTGGCCGTGCAACGCAAGTGGAATTTGAACGCATTTTTTTTGAGAACGCTGAACCGCTAGTACTGACGTACTGAGTGCGCAGCTGCGGCATAGCGGCGTGTTTGTGTGATTAGGAGATGTCAGACGCTGATAATGTCCGGCCTACATAACGTCCAGACGCAAAAAGAGTTTTATTGACGATCCGTACAAAATCACGCCCGAAAATGCGCCTCGTCTGACTGTTTTTGCGCATTCCGTGAAAAAATACGTCAATGCGTTCGGACGCACTTTTTCACGTTCGTGGGGAAAAATGCTTTCGTCTGACCCTAGCCTAAGGGTTTATCTCAAAATCACAACAGCATTCTGTGAGATTCAGCAGCAGCAGCAGAAAAAAAAACAGTTCATAAACACATGCCGTCTTTGGATGGCCCTTTGAAACACTTCCTCTATTAAAATACAGACTACCGTTGAAATCATTTAGTCTAAGACCAGGAAAGTGGCCATAACACTAACCCCTAAACCTGTAGAGGTTGTATTTGAATATATTTTACTATCAGGGTTATTCAGAGAAAGGTGAAACTCAGGAGAATGACTGGAGATGTGAAAATTCTAGGTCAAATAGCCAAACCAGAAAAATTCTCCCATTTATCTCACTTTCCAAATCGGCTAATTGGTCTAGATTGTTCTCTTCTCCTGGTTTTCACCTCTCTCTGAATAACCCTGTGTATATTTTTGGTTACTAAAGAACAGGAAAGCCATCACTGCCCTCTACTGGACACTATAAAAACCACAGGAAAACAACAAAATGACTTTTAAAGTTCATCTATTTGTCTAGCAGTAGCCATCAATTATACAACTGCTACAGCCGAATTTAAGAATAATGCCTCACAGATTAATTAATCTGCCCTTAAACAATTATAAAATGATTAGAACCTTAAGATTACAAGTAATGTATAACACTTGTAGTACACCGAAATAGGATCAATTGGTTTTAAATCTGTTTTTGAAATCATAACCTTGACTCTGCTTACAGTTCAAAATTAATGGCAATAGGTAAATCCAAATGTTCTAACACAAGCACATATAGGCTGCCATAAAATTCAATGAGCAGCTTTGGCATAGACATTGTTGATGCATAAGCAACCAAGTACGTAGTCCAAAAATATAATTGAACAAAACAAAAAATACAAATCAAAAAAACCCTAGCTAACGGTCCTGCAATACAGACTTTTCTTGCAACAGAGGCACTTATTGTAACCCTATGGGGGTTATCCACTAATAGTTGTAGTTCATTTAAAGGAACATAGTATTAAAAAAATATGGTTCCCTTTCATAGTGTCTTTTTTTTAAGTGAGCTGCAACTATTGTTTATTTGGACATGAAAATAGTCATAATAATCAGTTTTCCCTGGGGGAGAGAGTACCCCCACCTATTTTTTCAGCACTGGGAACCAGTATTGCTGAACTTCAGTGTGAGGAGCGCTTCCGTGTACGAAAATAGACTGATGGGTGAGCCTTATGAAGAACCCATAGGCGAATACCAGCGAGCTTTTAGGCTCTCCAAAGCGTGAGTGTGACAAATTGAAGTTCATTCTCTTATATCTACATTATAGAACTTCACTATATAGGGGTCTTACTTTATACTTGAGGTTTCTGATTGACACCTGTATATGATTATCATTGTATCAAGATCAGCAATACGTCTACAAGTGTAAGATCCATTTTTATCTCTTTACGTGTGTGCGCTGTGTCACTCATCTTTCTTTGTAAACTAGAATTCAACCACAAGACGTACAGTATACATAACACATTGCTCCGTGTATGAAAGAAAAAAATAATGTTTACTATTGCTATTTAGCGCAGTAAAGCAAGTGTGGCTGTGCATTCTCTGTCATTAAAGGGACATGCATGCTTTTTCAATGTGCCTTTAAATGTGCAATATCCTTTGGAGTGTTGAGTAGTCATTCAGTAAGCATTAAACCAAGCAAATGTGATATTTTTTCATATTTACCTGCTTTCCTTTATTGGCGTTTTAAAATGCAATTACTGTATGTAGCATACCTTGCTATTGCTTACATTTAGGCTAGGGTCAGACTAACGCATTTTTCGCGTTGTCTGTGAAAAAGTGCGTTCGAACGAATGGACGCATTTTTCACGGAATACGCGATAGCGGTCATACGATGCGCCTTTTCGTCCGTGATTTTGTACGGATCATCAATAAAACACTTTTTGTGTCTGGACGTTATGTTGGCCGGACATTAGCAGCGTCTGACGTCTCCCAATCACGCACACACGCCTCTAGCAGACGCAGCGCACTCTGTACGTCAGTACTAGCGGTTTGACGTTCTAGAAAAAATGCGTTCGTTTGCCACTTGCGTTGCGCGGACGAACTTTCGTGCGGCCGTACTCTGTGTGTTCCCCGGCATTGGACGTCATTTGCTGCTAGCACGGCCGTGATTTCGTGCGTCTAAACGCACGTTAAAACTGCTTTCGTCTGACCTTAGCCTTAATTGTAGGCTAAAACTCTGTGCGACACAAAGGATTGGTGTAATACTAATAGGCAAAAACTGTTAAATTAATAATTCACATGATCAATATTAATCCATTCACTAAATTCTGTTGGAAAAAAAAAATATTATTGCATTTATTTCAAATGAGGGATGTGAACATTTAACATAAAGGGTAAAAAATAAATTATGTGTAGAAATTGCTATTTAGAAAGTTAACAAATTGAATTAATGTAAATTTGCTCTTTTCATATATATTTTTTTATCCTTTACCGAAATATTGTTAGAAAAAAAGTGTTTTTAACTCTAGATGGTGTCCTTTATCTTGCACAATGACATATGGGGGTCTGCATTAAGTGCCAGCTGTGTGGAGTAGAGGTAACATCACTGCTCTATAACTGTGGAGAGAGACTGTGGGGACATAGAGAATCTTTGGTCTCCTTAAAATGAAGTTCTGCTGTTTGGACTGGTCTGGCGGTGCCATGCATTACCAGACTCTAAAAGTGGCCTTGATTGTATTAGCATGTGTGATGCTTTACACCATTGTTCAAGATAATGGAACTCTTAGATTTGGAGCTTGACCTAGATGTGGAACCTCGTCGGGGGCTCCACTAGTACAGAGAAAACGGTGACGCACCTCTTTCTCACCCTGGCGGCTGCAACTACCAGATGTATCCAGCCCAGGAACATGTATAAAACATAACAAGAAAAAAAAGAGTCATCTGCGCTTATCCCTTATCCCTGCGCTTATGAAACAAAATGCAATTAGAGGTTTTTGTTTACTTGAATGGCGATTGAAGTTTTAAGCCCGCCTGCCACATCAAGGCACTTCCACTAGTGCCACGAGGTTCCTCTAGTGCCACTTGGTGATGCAGAAGATGTGGGCACAGATGTCAGGCAGCCCAAACATCCAGCAATTTTGCAAGGCAAGTAGCACAAGCACATATCTCCTTTGCCATTGTCTGCGTAAATGCATATCTCGGCTTTTCAGGTATGCCATGCGTACGTGGGCACATATCGGTCAATCTGAAGGGCAATGCATGTAAAATGCCATACTGCACCATAGGCGTGCGCACGGGGTGTGCCGGGTGTGCCTAGGCACACCCTAATGCCGGCCCGCGGCACGTTCTGGGTCCCGGCTGGCCGCATCCGATGGATAGCCGCCGGGACCCCTCATCTCCGCGGGCCTGGCGGCAGCCTCCGCTTCCCTGGTAGTCCCTGTGGTTCGTGGGGTGCTGCACTGCGATCTGTGCATGGCGCACAGCACATCCCTCACGGACATGGGCGGCCGGCGATCTCTGATGACCGGTCACCTGACCGCCGGCGCTCTGACACAGACAGTAAGCGCCGGCGGTCAGGTGACAGGTCATCAGCGATCACCGGCCGCTCGTGTCAGTGAGGGATGTGCTGTGCGCCATGTACAGATCGCAGTGCAGCACCCCACGAACCACAGGGACCACCAGGGAAGCGGAGGCTGCCGCCAGGCCCGCGGAGATGAGGGGTCCCGGCGGCTATACATCGGATGCGGCCAGCCGGGTTCCCCCTCCTCGACCCCCCCCTCTGTGCCACTGGACACTGGACCACCAATGATAGATATTCAACCCCCTCCCTGCAAGCACAAAAAACAAACAAAGGTAAGCAGGAGAGGGGGCAATTTTTAGATATCAAAAATATTGTTTAATAGTGTATTCAAAATATTTAAACAGAGTTTTATGGCTGTGGATTCTGTGATACACATATACTGCTGAGTTTTATGCCTGTGGATTCTGTGATACACATATACTGCTGAGTTTTATGGCTGTGGATTCTGTGATACACATATACTGCTGAGTTTTATGGCTGTGGATTCTGTGATACACACTGCATACTGCTGAGTTTTATGGCTGTGGATTCTGTGATACACATATACTGCTGAGTTTTATGCCTGTGGATTCTGTGATACACATACACTGCATACTGCTGAGTTTTATTGCTGTGGATTCTCTGATACGCTCATTCACATTGCTTGGTTTTATTGCTGTGGATTCTGTGATACGCTCATTCACACCGCACATTGCTTGGTTTTATTGCTGTGGATTCTGTGATATGCTCATTCACACTATATACTGCTGAGTTTTATTGCTGTGGATTCTGTGATACGCTCATACACGCTGCACATTGCTGAGTTTTATTGCTGTGGAGCTCTGATACGCTCACTCTGTATATTACTGAAGGTGTTATTGCTGCGAATCTCTGATACGCTCATACACACTGTACATTACTGTGAGTTTTATTGTTGTGGTTTCTGGGATATGCTCATTCACACTGCACATTAATGTGGGCTTTATTGCTACATACCCCCAGGGTGTAGGGAGGAGGATATATAGTTATGTATGTGAACGTATGGCTGTGTGTATAAATGCATGTATCTGTCTTTAAACAGGCTGCTTTGCGTAAAATTCTGCACCTGTTTCCTTGTCCGGTGTTGCCCCCTTGTCTTGTACCATAAAGGATTGTATTGTGCACAGAAATCACCACAATATCTGCTGCCTGCACTCCACAAAAAGAATTACAGCGAGCGTCTTGGCAGCATCGTGAGGTACAGGTAGGAGACTGTATTGGTACAAGTCAGCAAGAGGTTAAATGGGCCACTCTACTCAAATTTCACTCCCTTTTTAACATTTAACCACTTTGCTGCTGACGACGTGCTGAGCGCATCCTCTGGTTTCATGTTTGTGTGTAGAGGATGTACTCGGCACGTCGTTGAAGTCTTTGTGAGATCCGGCAGGTCGACATAGTGATTCCCAGAGTGAGACTGAGGGACTTTTTCTCCCAGTCTCCCTCTGCTCCTGGCGGCCAGAATAGGTGAATGGAGCAGTCGTTCTTTTTGCGGGATGAGAGGTGAGTATCTGATTTTTGGGGGGGGGGGTTCAGCTGTTGCTGACTGATTCTGCAGAAGTGGAATCCATTAGCACCAGGTCCTGGTTGTGAGTAAATGTTCAGTAACCGCAACCGGACGGTAATCAGCGCTAGTAGATTGTAATGCTAATGCTGATTAACACTTTCCACTCCCCATGTTAAGTATAGGGAGCTGAAAAGTGCAAGATTCCAAACGGTAACTGGTTTTCTAACAGATTAGCGTTTGGATTTTAATATTGTGTGCCCGCGCTAACTAACAATCTTTTGGATGAAAAAATGTGATAAAATAAATTTACACGCTGCATGTGATCAAAATCCAAATTTAAATTTTTTGATCTAGCATTTTGACGTGACATGATGAATACTGGGGTCTTTGGTCCTCTAGCTCATTTGGAACTATATCTCCTATGTTGCTCGGCCAATAATTAAGATAGATGAGACTCATTGGAAATGTAGTTTCAAAACGTCTGGGTATCGAAGGTTGCTTAACCCCTGAAGCATACACATAGTAATGGTTGTATGTATGTATGAATATATATGTATATATATGTGTGTGTGTTTTGAGCTTTTGGGTGCACACCCTAATGCAATAGGCTGCGCACGCCTATGTACTGCACCATGTACAATCATGGGCGTCCGCAGGATGGGGCAAGGGGGGGCATTCCCCCCCCCCTGGAACCAGGGCTGCCTGTCTCCTCTGCCCAGACAGCTGTGTGTGCAGCCTTCTCAAGTGTTTTTTACTCATAGCAGGCTGCACAGGAGTTCCGGTCAGTGTGGGGGTGGTCTGTGTGGATCTTGTGATGTCACCTCCTCACTCCGCCTCCAATTCACCAAGTGCTCCCCCTCACTTTAGACGCTGGAAGAGGCTGCCTTGGCTGAGATGCAGGGGCTGCTGCTGTGGCCATTGGAATGCTGGACACAGCAAAAAAAGGTGATTGTCAAATCTTTATTAAGCTTGATGGCCCCTGGTCTGAGGTCTAGTTTGTCTGCCTGGGGAGGAGGAACACCATGACTAATAGTAATCTGGTGGGGATGAGTTTACAATCTAAGAGGAGGGGGACCCTGCTCCAGAGTTTACAATCTAAGAGGAGAGGGGACCCTGCTCCAGAGCATACAATCTAAGAAGAGAGGTGACTCTTCTCCAGAGCTTACAATCTAAGCAGAGAGGGGACCTTGTCCCAGAGTTTACAATCTAAGATGAGAGGGGACCCTGTCCAAGAGCTTACAATCTAAGCAGAGAGGGGACCTTGTCCCAGAGCTTACAATCTAAGCAGAGAGGGGACCCTGCTCTAGAGCTTACAATCTAAGCAGAGAGGGGACCCTGCTCCAGAGCTTACAATCTAAGAGGAGAGGGGACCCTGTCCAAGAGCTTACAATCTAAGCAGAGAGGGGGATACAGATTGTATATCTGTATACTGAGCCGGCTCTGTAACTGTGTATACAGAGCTGGCTCTGTGTATACAGAGACGGAGGGAGGGGGTGTATATATATATATATATATTTATTATTTATTTATTTATAAAGTATTTTACCAGGAAGGATACATTGAGATTTCTCTTGTTTTCAAGTATGTGTGTAGGAAGGGGGCTGGTGTGTGTGCATGTATGTATGTATATGTTTGGAGGGGGGCCTGGTGTGTGTGCCTGTATGTGTGGGAGGGTCATGGTTTGTGTTGTGTATACAGAGATGGCCTAGAAAATGCAACACTCAGATCAGACACTTACACCTTTATTCTTCTATTAGACTTGCATCATGTTTCGCAGCCTCTGTATTACTACGCTTTATTTTATGACTGTCCCCTTCATGACATTGTCAAAAGGGCAGAATATGGATGCCATTAAAATTTTGCCCCCCCCCCCCTGAAAAATTTCTGCGGACGCCCATGTGTACAATCCATACGCTGCAGGAACGGAATTGCACGGGCCATGCCCCCTTTGGTCCTACTCCCTAACTGCAGCACATGGGCTACGCATTTTGCAGGGTAGCACTTTTACATGTGTTACACCCTGCATGAGATGGGTATATGTGTCCAGGAACACATGGCCCATCAAGCACAGTTATCTACATAGAGAAACGTACCTTGGCACAACAGGGAAAAGATCTGAGGGCTAAAGCTACGTTTATGCTGTACATAGAATAAGCCTTCATGAAGGATGCTTGCACAGCACAACCAGCACAAACAGGCAGTGGCGTCACTAGGGTTGGTGTCACCTGGTGCGGTAACTTATGGTGTCACCCCCCCCCCGAGTTTTACAGGTTTTTTTTAACTACTTTTACTCATAAATCAGTACTCCCATATAACACTGAAAGCTCATAATACACGGCGCACATTACTGTGAGGTTTATTGCTGTGGAGCCCTCTCATACTGTATGCTCATACACAAATTTTGGTGAACTACCAGCAAGAACGGTGCCTGTTCGAAGGCAGTGAAAGTCCCCATAGAGAAGTAATGGTTGATCTGTTCAGAGACACCAAACAGCAAAGACATGTCCTGATTAGGGATGAGCCGAACACCCGAGTTCGGTTCGCATTCGAACGCGAACTTTCCAAATGTTCGGATTCGAACCCGAACTCAATGCAAGTCGATTTTTAGAGTGCCCTCCAAGAGGGCATAAAAGGTGTATGGGGGTCCGGGTAGTGCCCTGGGGGACAGGAAACCAGGACAAAAAGTAAAAAAAAAAGTTTTTAAAGGGACAGTGAGTTTTCCATGAAATAAGGGTTAAAAATAAAAACGAAAAATTCCTTCAAATATCGTGCCTAAGAGGACCCAATAACCTGCCCGTGAAGTGGCAGATTTCTAGGATGTATAGAAATATGTAAAAAACAGAAAATGACATTTCAAATGACGGTAAATGGTTTTCCTTTAATCTATCCATAAACAACTGCTTGGGGCGGCAGTCTGTATGAAAAAAAGGAGACATTTTCGGACACACAGAAAAAGTTTACTGATTTTTTTTGGGCTAAATTGTGGTGAAACTTATGCAGGCTTTGGATGAAAGGAACAATAGGTGCTTTAAAATTGGGCCTTTAGTGTCAGCAACAGTGCCGTCACACCTCTGAGGATATGAATCTGATACAGGCGTCAGTGGCAGTGCACCCAAATATTGTGCTTTTGGTGCCAGGCCAGCAAGTACCATCATACAGTAACCCCTCTGTAGTATTGTGGAAGAATGCAGGGGTGGACCTTGCGGTCCTATATTAAAAACATATGAATCTGGTAATGGGCGTCAGTGCACCCAGATATTGTGCTTTTGGTGCCAGACTGCCAGGCCAGCAAGTACCATCATACAGTAACCCCTCTGTAGTATTGTGGAAGAGTGCAGGGTTGGACCCTGCGGTTCAAAAAATTAAAATGATATAAATCTGGCACAGGCGTCAGTGCAGCCAAATATTGTGCCTTTCATGGCAGCAAGTGCATTCACACCGTAACCCTTTTGTGGTATTGTGGAAGAGTTCAGTGCTGGAGGTTTTGTGCATGCAGAAGACATCCCCGATCTATTCCGTTACGTCAGCATCAGGGGATTGATAGCTGCTGATCCAGGACTGATTCATTTTTATAAATGTCAGCAGGTCTACAGAGTCGGTGGACAGACACACTCTTCTGTCTGTGACAAAACCTCCAGCAGCACTGAACGTCCTTTCAGAAAGCACGCTGGATGAAGGGCAACCTAGTAGCTGCATAGCATATTGGCTAAGTTCTGGCCAGTGATCCAATCTCAACACCCATTAAGCCAGTGGATCATCTGCTGGAAAGGTATCCAGGTCTGACCTTGCCCCTAGGTAGTCCTGCACCATATGGTGAAGACGCTGGCAATAGTTGCCTACATTTGACGTCCCTGGGCGTCGTGGACTAAGGCTAAGGTCAGGCGAGAGCAGTTTTAACGTGCGTTTAGCCGCACGAAATCACGACCGTGCTAGCAGCAAATGACGTCCAATGCCGGGGAACATACAACGAACGGCCGCACGAAAGTTCGTCCGCTCAACGCAAGTGGCAAACGAACGCATTTTTTCGAGAACGTCAAACCGCTACTACTGACGTGCAGAGTGCGCTGCGGCCGCATAGCGGCGTGTTTGCGTGATTGGGAGACGTCAGACGCTGCACACGTCCGGCCAACATAACGTCCAGATGCAAAAAGTGTTTTATTGATAATCCGTACAAAATCACGGCCGAAATTGCGCATCGGATGACCGCTATCGCGTATTCCGTGAAAAAATACGTCCATTCGTTCGAACGCATTTTTCACGGACAACGTGAAAAATGCGTTCGTCTGACCCTAGCCTAAAAAAAATTTAAAATGCATCAGTCAAGCGGCCCTGGCCTTCACCAATATTCCTGATCATCCACAGCCTCAGAAGCACGTGTGTCATCACTTGGTAACCTACCAGTGCCTGGAAAGGTGTTACACAAGTGTCGCTTTAGAGCGTCCAAGTTTTTTCATCCTGTCCTCCCTCTGAGGGCAGGATGAGCTCTGCAACTTTACCCTTGTATCGTGGATCAAGAAGGGTTGCCAACCAGTAATGATCCCTCTCCTTGATAGCACAAATCCTGGGGTCCTTTAGCAGGCTTTGCATCATAAGGGAGCCCATGCAGCATAGGTTGGAGGTGGCATTAGCTTCCGAGTCTTCCTGGTCAATGAGGATGACCCCATCGTGCACTTCCTCATCCCAGCCACGCACTAGCCCTTGTGTTTCTGGGCACACGAAACCCTCCCTTGAGGAATCCCCACCTTCAATGCCCCCACTACTTAAATATTCCTCCTCCTCTGAGTAGGACCCGCTGGAATGCTGTCTGCGGAAAGACTGGGGCCTTCAGAGCTAGGGAAGGCCTACTCTTCCTGCCGCTGCTCTGCCTCTAGAGCCACATCTATAATTCCCCGCAGAGTGTGCTCCAGCAGGAACACTAAAGGAATTGTGTCACTGATGCATGCACTGTCCCTGCTCACCATCCTCGTTGCCTCCTCAAATGGTGACAGTACAGTGCATGCATCCTTGATCAGCCACTGCGGGGAAAAAAAACAAGTTGACCTGAACCTGTCCTTGTGCCATACTCACACAGTGCAGAACCTGTCCTTGTGCAGACACTGCAGCATTGCTAATATCGAATTCCACCTGGTGGGCATGTCACAGATCAGACGGTTTGTGGGAAGGTGGAATTCTCTTTGAATTTCTGGCAGGCGAACGCTTGCTGGGAATGACCGTCTGAAGTGGCTGCAGACTTTTCTGGCCTGGCTGAGAAGCTCTGGCAGCCCTGGGTACTTGGTTAGGAAACGCTGTACAACTAGATTTAGGACATGTGCTAGGCATGGTACATGCGTCAATTTACCCTTGCGTAGGGCGGAGAGAAGGTTGCTGCCATTATCGCAGACGATCATTTCCAGCTGAAGCTGGCGTGGTGTTAACCATCTCTGCCCCTGCAGAGCTGACAGAATTTCTGGCCCGGTGTGGCTCCTGTCCCCTAAACAAACCAGCTGAAGCACAGTATGGCATCTTTTTGCTTGAGCCATTGCGTAGCCCCTGCCACGCGTCGGTTTAACTGCCACTTTGCCAGAGACAGAGAAGGAGGAGGAGGAAGAGGTGGTGGAGCAGACAGACCTCATACAAGCAGCTTTCTGGAGGCGTGGTGGATGAACAAGCTCCAGCACAGAGCCCCGTCTTGGATCTCTCCCAGCTGCAATCAGAGTTACCCAGTGTGCCATGAAGGAAATGTAACGACCCTGTCCATGCTTGCTGGACCACGTGTCTAAAGTCACATGCACCTTGTTGCTGACTGCCTTTCCCAATGACTGGATAACATTGTCTTCCACGTGCTGGTATAGTGCTGGAATGGCCTTGCGTGAAAAGTAATGGCGTTTTGGAACCTGCCACTGTGGTACAGCGCATTCAGCAAATTCATGGAAGGGAGTCCACCAGCTGGAAAGGCAGAAGCTGCAATGCGAGTAATTTTGCTAAGCTGGCATTTAGACGCTGTGCTTGGGGATGGTTGGGACTATATTTTTTCTTACGCTGCAGCAGCTGCGGCAACGTAATCTGACTGCGTAAATCTTCAGCTGATGGGATGATGTCACATTGTGAGGAAGGAGCTGGTACATCCATTACTGTAGCATCATCCCTGTCAGTGGAGGTTGTAGGCCATGGAAGGACATACAGTGGGGGGGGGTAGAGACAGATGAGGAGGAGGACCTATGCAAAGTTTTGCGCCAACGGGATGTGTGGCAGGAGGTCATATGTCGCCTCAAGCACATGGTACCCAAGTGTCCGGTGTCTTTCCCACGCTTAAGCCTCATCTGACATAGATTACAAATAGCAACGGTGGGGGTCTGCTGCACATTTCTTAAAGATCTCCCAGACAGCAGATTCCCTGCGTGTGTGCTTTGAGACAACAGCGCTCTGCACCGGAGCAGCTCTGACATGTGATGCCTTGGACTGGCTAGTGCTACGGTTGGTCAGAGGATGTTGTGCCTCGTGTTTGCTGTGCCTCCTCCTCCCCCTCTTCCTCACTTGATTCCTCGGTTCGGTCAGGCATCCAGATGGAGTCAGTGACCTCATCATCATCCCCTATCTCCTCGTCACTGGAGCCAACTTGGCAGTATGCTGCATCTGCTGGGGCAACATGAGTGCCAGTTATTTGTGTGTCATCACTGGCACCCCCTTCCTCTATGTTGATTATACTCCCTTCCTCAACCTCAGAGATTGAATCAGAGCACTGTACTTGCTGCGCATCCTCAAGCAGCATGTCACTGTCATTGTAGTCAAAAATTCAGCTGACTCCGTGTGTGATAGCGAGGCTACGGCAAGAGTAGCTGTGGACATGGAGGCTGCATTAGATGCTTTGGCAGCTGAGGTGGACTGTAAAGCACTACAAGCCTGGCTGGCAGAGGACTCGGAGGATGAGGATGGCCTGGTTAGCCAATCCACCTGTATGTCCTCTGTATGTTGCTGCTGCTTAAGAAGACTGCCAGCACCAGTTAGAAAGGACAAGCGTGCCCCTGCAGAGGATGCACCACGTCCAGAGGCACAGCCTCCCAACACAGGGTCTGCTTGCTCTCTTATCTGTGTCTGGGAGCGTCTGCCTGTCCTTTTTGGTCTTTCTGACATTGTGAGTGATATATAGATTAAATATATACAGAACTCTGATTCAACTCTGGTATAAAGATTAAAGATTTAAAGAACTCTGGTATAACTCAGTGAGACACCCTGGTAGCTGGCAGCCAGTGACAAGACAGATTACAATTCCCTCCTATAAATCAGTGAGACCCCCTGATGGGTGGCAGTGAGAAGACACAAATTACAATTTGCATAAATCTGCTAGAAGTATGTGGGACCACCTGATGGGTGGCAGTGAGAAGCCACAGATTACAAATCTCAGAAACCTCCTATAAATCAGTGAGACCCCCTGACGGGTGGCAGCCAGTGAGAACACACGGATTATAACAATTCCCAAATATTTTGTAGAAATTAGTGACCCCCAAAATACTTGCTGGCAGTGACAAGAGACAGATCACCTCAATTCCCAGATATTTAGTAAATATTAGTGACCCAAAATACTGTGTGGCACTGGCTGTGTGACAAGACACAGATCACCTCAATTCCCAAATGTTTTGTAGAAATGAGACCCCCCCCCCCCGGTAGTGTGGCAGACCGGCAGTAAGAACACACAACAACAAACTCCTATGAAATCTCCTCTCAAATGCGTGGTGAAGCCGTGCGTGGAAACCTTATATAGTGTGCTGCAGGACTTAGCTCTGTGAGCCCATGATTGGGCAAAATTTGCCCAATCAGGACTCAGCCGTGATTGGCATACTGTTGAACCTGTCTTGCACCAGACCTGTGGTCAGGTGCAAGGCTGTAGCCAATTACGAGCTTCAGGCCAGTGGGAAAATGCATTGTGGTCCATTGTGGTCGAACATGCGCTGAACACCTGGAAATGTTCGGAGTTCGCGAGCAGACTGAACCGAACAGCTCATCCCTACTCATCATAGTCAGGGAGACTTGGAATCCATGCGCAAGTCAAGGTTTTTTTTTCCTTACACGCCATGCAGATGTCGCGAATATAACGTGACCTCTCCAATTTTAAGGTGAATTTTTGTCACCAAAATCTAGCGGTATACGCGAGTATCTACAGTACTTTCATTTAAAAGTTTATTTATGCCGCAGAGGGAAGGAATGGAGGTGACTCTGTGATGGAGTATGCTGAGGAAAGAATGAGGTTTGTGACATGCACAGATAGCACCAATTAACAAACGTGGGGGAGGGAGGAGGAGGGAAACAGATTTTTTCTATCTGAAATGGAGGGAGATTCAAAATACTTGAAAAGACTAGTCAACTCAGGAAATTATAAATGCAGACATAAAAATACATTTGCAAGATTATGGCAGCCAGGGGTATGATGTCGGACGCCTTGTTGAAATGGTGGATACCTTGAATGCTTGGTTCAGAGGGAAGGAATGGAGGTGAGTCTGTGATGGAGTTTGCTTGAATACTGGAAGCACCAGAGATTGAATGCCAGGATGCATGTACACAGAACCCTGGGCAAAGGAGCACCAACCAGCAGAGATGGAGAGGATAAGCAGCCAAACTAAGAAAGGGCTGAAGACCAAATCCATGGTGGAAGGGAAATTGAGGGCGGTCCTTGACCCTCCACATAGCGTGCTTGGAAAGCAGCCTGAAGCCCAAAGCGTCCTGCCTCCAAGCTGAGCCATGGAGGAGCAGAAGCGGTCAGAGGAACATGAGAAGGGTGTGGTAACATAATAAGGCCAGCCTGAGTGGTGTGATTCATACGGAGAGGTCCCACAACAACGAGGTTCAGAAAGAGGCAGCCTCAATGGAGGCCACTAAGGTCCTTAGGATATAAATGTTGCTGATTATGAAATAGCCCCTCAGACTCCAGCCGCAGTACTACGGCAAATTTATTAACATAACAACTTAGAACAGGTTTTATAAACTTCAGCTCTAACTTCTAGTCTGTGTCCATGTGAAAGACTTCCTCAACTACATTCTGCTTAACTGCAATGCATTTATTAAACTTCCCCCTGGAACCAAACACACTCTGTTCTGGTTCCATACATATTGATATACTTGGGTCTAAGCAGTTCACAGCTGGGTACTTAAAAACCCCCACTCTAAACAACAGGACCAGGTGTGCAACCTGATCCGTGGTTGACAGTAAAGCCTGAAGCTCGATAGACAGGGTCCAGGGATGTCACAACCATTGTGTATAGGAAGAACTCAAGTATGAGGGGGTACAGGAGGCCATGCAGGCACAAAAGCATGTAGGCTGAGGAGAGATTCTAGCTGGGGACAAAACATCCACTGCTCATGGCCCTGTAATTTTAAATGACACTTAATCCCCTCCCCCAACTACAGGCCTCATGCTGACACACACTGACACAGACACACACACACACACACACACGCAACTCCTTCTGCTCCTATGTTAATCCGACCCTAATAGATATAGACCCCAACCTAGATGGTAAGTAAAGACCAAGTCAGAGGAGTAACTAGAAACCTCAGGACCCGGTGCAAGAATACATGAAGGCCCCCCCAAAAAAAAAAAATTATATATTTTTTTCCCCCAGCAATATAAAAAGCAAGCATGCAATTTATATTCATTATTTCAACTTACTTTGATTATTAACAGTGGTAGTTTCAAGATAGGACTAGGTCACTGGACAGATTGCACTGTTGGTCTGCAAAATATAAGAAAAAAAATCCATAAATCAAGGCAATTTATACATACATGGTGCCAGTCGGGAGGGGGCCGAGGTGGGCCACTGAAGTCAGCTGGGCATACGCCTTGTGTCTTCAAGGCCCACCCTTCGCGCAAACCCCAGATACATGTATACCCAGACATCAGACCCAGGCCCAAGATACATGTAAACCCAGACAGACAGCTCTAGAATTTTTGAGGCCTTAGGCGAAACTCAAACATGAGGCCCCCTGTAATGCCCATAATGAAAAAAATGTAAGTAATACAAAGCTAACTGTATAAATTCCATATTTTAAGACAGACAAACCTTAACCACTTGGCTGCTTTGGACGCGCTCAGCGCGTCCAGCCAAGTGGTTCTCCTCGGCTATGGACGCGCTGAGCGCGTCCATGCACAGGAGGCAGCAATCCGCCGGATTGCTGCACCCCCCCAGTGCGGGCTGACATCTTGGAGCAATTAGATGTCATCGCGGAAGCACGATGACATCTAATTCAGGCGCGCCCCCCCCCGCATGTGCGGAGGAGGCGCCTGAAAGGGAGGGGGGAGGTCCTTCGGACCTCTCTCCCTCCAGATCGCCGGGGGCAGGGGGTTAATACAGCCTGCCCTTCCAAACGGTGGCTGTGATTAACCCCCTGGGGAGCCGGATCACAAATCGGCGCTGAAAAGCGCCGGATCGTGATCCTCTCCTGGAGCTGGCCGACATCTTGGATGTCGGCCAAGCCTCCAGGAACTCCCCCTGAGGACTGGCGTCATCGTGCATAGCATGATGACGCCAGTCCTGGAGTTAACCCCTAGCTGCCACCAATGGTGGAGATAGGGGGTTCCAATGAACCCCCTTATCTCCCGTTCCGTGGCAGCTAAGGGTTAATATTTTATATTGTTGGATCGGCCAGAGCATGGCCATTCCAAACATGAGCATGAAAAATGTTTTTTAAAAAAATAAAAATATTTAAAAATAAGAATTCTAAAAAAAAAAAAAAAACAAGTTTTTTTTTTGTTTTGTTAATGCAGCAATATTGTTCCCATTTCAATTATAATGTGCACAATAATGCTGCACTAACGATTTTTGTATGCGGTGCGTTTGTTAAAAAAAGCTAAATTTTACCCCAAAAAAATGTAACGAGACCCCATTTTTAATTTTTTTAACAAGCGCACCCCATACAAAATATAACCGCAAACGATCACATGTTAAGATGTGAAAAAAACACTTTACACATAATAAATTGAAAATTCAAATTTTATTGCATTTTTTGTTATAATATACAGACCTGACATAACGTATACATATAATAATGACATATTATGAATCTGTGGAGTCTGCCGGAAAGAATGATATATAATATATATTGCCCACCTCTGCTCTACTGCCAAGTGGCAATTTCTTTTTGACGGGACACTACCACTTTCATAAGCTGTAACTGCATAAGTGACTCCAGTTTTCACAAATTAAAGTGATCATTCACTGAATAGGGAATTCAACATATTTGACGAAATGTATTCACTGAAATGTGACAAAAAGCAAAGGGTCTAAAGGTGGATTGACCCTTTAGAGCCTAACTTCCATAATAACCCGTAAAATGCCATAAACCTGGGAAATACAATGAAAATAATAAAAAGTGTGGCATGTAGCCTACCTATTAACCCCTTGTGACAGTGTGAGGGGCGGGGTTGTAGACCACAGGTATATTAGGCGTCTGGAGAATGCGATTTGCCCACTAAAGGGTTAATTCTGACACAGTGCCTAATTAAGACTGCCCTGCTCATATAGGTGTATGGGTGTGTGATTCCAGTGCAGCAAGAGACTAATCAGACCCAGAGGGAAAGCAACCGCTTACTGGGTGCTCAAATGGAGGCCTTGGCTGAGTCACAAAAAGCTGGCCACACACTGCTGAAAGAGACAGTACAGCGCCTTCTAACCCATCCACATTTTGGCCAGAAAACTTGGATACAAGCCAGCTCCTACCTGCAGAAAATGCTGCCCGAGGACGATGTGGAAGCATACCTCCGTGCATTTGAACGCGCAGCTACTCATGAGGGCTGGCCTGCAGAAAAGTTGCCTGGGATAATTGCTCCCTTCTTGATTGGAGAGGCCCAAAATGCTTACTATGATATGGATGAGGTGCAAGCTGTTGACTATGCCCGGCTGAAAGATTCTGGCGAGGTTTGGTGTTACCACAGCTGTGAGGGCACAGCGCTTCTACAACTGGAAGTTTAATGAGAAACTACCTCCCAGAACGCAAATCTTTGATATTATACATTTGGCCCGCAAATGGCTCCAACCAGAGGGTCAGACCCCAGCCCAGATTGTGGAGACTCTGGTACTGGACAGGTTTCTACGTGAACTCCCACGAACCCTCCGTTAATGGGTGGGACAAGGTAACCCTGCTACCTACGATGAGATGGTTGCCCAAGTGGAACACTACATGGCCACCAGGGACCTGGATGAGTCACCAAGAGTGGTTCCCAAGGTCACAGGGAACCCACCTGCCCAGAGAAGGGTGTTTGGCCAAAGGTCCCAGGGAGGGATCCCCATGTCGTTATGAGGAACTGGTGAAGTCAGATTCTGGTGATTGTTTGTACGGCACAGATCGTGGTGTTGAGACTTTTCCAAGGCCAGCTGTGACCAGGAAAGCTTGCATACGGTGCTTAGGGGCATTTGGACATTGTACCCAGGTGTGTCCTGGCTCACCGCACTCTGAGCCCATGCAGTGTTACATAGTTACATAGTTACATAGTTATATAGGCTGAAAAAAGACATGCGTCCATCGGGTTCAGCCTCTCCCATAACCTACTGCTGTTGATCCAAAAGAAGGCAAAAAACCCAGTCTGAAATGCTTGCCAATATGCAACATACTGGGAAAAAATTCCTTCTTGACCCCAGAATGGCAGTCAGATTTCTCCTTGGATCAAGAAGCTTTTACCCACATATTAAATATTATAACCCTTAATATTCTGTGTCTGCAGGAAGTCATCTAGTCGTTTTTTAAAAGTCTGTACAGACTCTGACCCAACCACCTCAACAGGCAGAGAATTCCACAGCTTTATTGTTCTCACCGTAAAATAACCCTTCCTATGCTTTAAGCTAAATTTTCTTTCTTCCAGTCTAAATGGATGACCCCTTGTCCTATGTATAGTCCTGTTTATGAATAGGTTATCAGACAATGGTTGATAATGGCCCCGTATATATTTATATAAGGTTATCAGATCCCCTCTAAGGCGCCGTTTCTCTAAACTAAACAGGTTTAAGCTTGTTAATCTTGCCTCATAACTTAACCCTTCCATTCCCCCTAATTAATTTAGTTACCCGTCTCTGCACTTTTTCTAACGCTATAATATCTTTTTTTTAAGACCGGTGCCCAAAATTGCACGGCATATTCAAGGTGCGGCCTGACCATTGATTTATACAGAGGCAAAATTATGTTTTCATCCCGTGAGTGAACCCCTTTTAATGCATGCCAATACTTTGCTTGCCTTGGCAGCTGCTGTTTGACATTGCACAGTTACTTAGTTTGATGTCTATGATTATTCCCAAATCCTTCTCCTGCTTGGATTTCCCTAACTCCGTACCATTTAGGGTATAAATTACTTGTGTGTTCTTCACTCCAAAGTGCATAACTTTGCATTTATCTACATTAAATTTCATCTGCCATTTAAGTGCCCAGTCCCCCAATCTATCTAAATCCCTCTGTAGCGAAGTAACATCCTGCTCACATTGTATTACTTTTCCTAGTTTTGTGTCATCTGCAAACACTGACACATGGCTTTCAATGCCTATCTCAAGGTCATTTATAAATAAATTGAATAGTATTGGTCCTATAACAGACCCCTGAGGGACACCGCTTACCACTGGTGTCCATCTTGAAAATCTACCATTTATGACCACTCTCTGTACCTTATCTTTTAGCCAGTTTTCTATCCAAGAACAAGTATTTTCATCTAGACCAATTTTTCTTAATTTAAATAGTAACCTTTTGTGTGGAACTGTGTCGAAAGCTTTGGCAAAATCTAAGTAAATCACATCCACTGCGACCCCCTGATCTATACTTCTACTTACTTCCTCATAGAACGTAATTAGGCTAGTCTGACATGATCTGTGTTTCATGAAACCATGCTGATTTTTGCCAATAACATTATACCTCCCAATAAATTCCTGAATATTATCCCTTAGTAACCCCTCGAATACTTTCCCAGCCACAGATGTTAAGCTCACAGGTCTATAATTCCCAGGCACAAATTTAAACCTTTCTTAAATATAGGGACGACGTCAGCTTTTCTCCAATCCTCTGGTACTATTCCTGAAAGAAAAGAATCTTGAAAGATTAAGAACAGAGGTTTACATATTTCAACACATAGCTCTCTCAGTACTCGCGGGTGAATTCCATCTGGCCCTGGGGCTTTATTCACATTCACATTGTTTAATTTCTGCAAAACCTTGTCCTGAGTCAGTCACTTTGTATTAGTAAGTTTTTATTAATGAATTGCATGTCTCCTGTTATAGGTTTCTCTTTGATAAATACTGAAGAAAAATAATCATCACTTGCTATTCCCAGTCAGTCACCCACACTGGTACTGAACAAGCCCTACCCTTGATTGCATTTGAGATCTGACGGGATCATGCGCTTTCAGGATGGTATGGCCGTCTCTGTAAAGACTCACATCAATATTGTGGACTAATGGGTCGACCAGGTCTGATGGTGGGAATCCAGGCCTTCCCTCATCTCGGTCCTATTGGACAATAAAAATGTGGAGGCACTAGTGGACTCTGGTAGTGCCACCACTTGTGATAAAGGCACTGAATGCAAGGTTCGTTTGTCCCTCTTTCTTTTATTCCATCATAAACCGCAGCAGGGTACAGCAGCAACTCAAATAAACTAACATTAAATAAACGCCTACTCCGTCTATGGAGCCTAATTAAACATAGGATACACTCTAGATATATTGGGCAGCTAGACCGCTTGCCAACAAATGAACAGGGTATCAAAAAGTACTTCCCTTCAGGTTCAGGAGTTCCTCTCCTTGCTGCAGCTAACACACAGACTGTTCATACAACAGCTCTCTGTGTCTCTCTCTGGTACCACACATGCATACACCTATATGGGCAGGGCAATCTTAATTAGGCACTGTGTCAGAATTAACCCTTTAGTGGGCAAATAGCATTCTCCAGACGCCTAATATACCTGTGGCCTACAACCCTGCCCCTCACACTTTCACACCCTAAAATGCCATTAGTCAAGGGAAAACATTAAATGAATACATTGAGGTGTGCAGCCTACCTATTAACCCCTAATATGCCAAAAGCAAGGGAAAACATGAAATGTATACACTGTGGGATGAAGCCTGCCCATTAACCCTTAATATACAACTAAACTAAGGGGGAAAATGAGATAGAGAGAGAGATTTTTTTGAGCCGGTAGGCGCCGGTATGGCGTACCAACACCTCTCGTTATGCGACTGCTCCCCGGTAGTCAGCGGAGGTGCCCCATGCCCAGCCAGCTGCTCGCAGAGACTGCGGAGTGCTAACCTGGCAGCGGCGCACTCCGTCCCCTCTGCCGGCACCGCCCCCAATGCCTGCAAGTCGTTGGCCCCGCTGTTTAGGTCATGCGGCAGCCATGGGGCACCTCCGCTGACTACCGGGGAGCAGTGGCGTAACAAGAGGTGCCTACAATCGTCGCCGCCGGCGTTCTCTTTCCCTGCGAGGCGTGCGGCCACTTGCCTCGTGGGGAAAGAGAATGCCGGTGGAGCCTTGGGCTTGAGGATGTGAGAGTTGGGGGCAAATATACTCATGTTGTGAGCTGGGGGCAAATATACCCATGTTGTGAGCTGGGGGCAAATATACCCATGTTGTGAGCTGGGGGCAAATATACCCATGTTGTGAGCTGGGGGCAAATATTGGGGGGAATAACTTGATATTGGGGAAGAAATTGATATGCTGTGGGAGAATAATTGGTATTCTGGGGGAGAAATTAATGAATTGGTATGCTGAGGGGAGAAATTTAATTGGTATGCGTTGGCGTTGAATAAATTGATATTGGTACATTACTGTGAGATATTACTGTGGAGCTCTGACACCCTCATACACACTGCACATTACTGTGAGTTTTAGTGCTACATACCCCCGGGGTGATATATGGCTACGTTTGTGAATGTATGGCTTGGCTGTAATGCATGTATTTGTCTTTAAACAGGTTGCTGTGTGTAAACATCTGCATCTGTGTTCTTGTCGCAGTCGGGCATTGCCCCGTTGCCCTGCACCCAAAAGGCTGTTATTGCTTCTAGAATCGCCACATACTTTGTGAAGTACAGGTAGCAGATCAAGAATGACTTGTAAAATTGCCTCTGTCCTTAAAGGGTTAATACAATGAGTATTTATCAGGATACAAAAAAATTGTCATAATAATCACCGTTTTTCCCCGGCCGCGAGAGTACCCACACCTATTTTTCCAGATAAAAAGCACTGATATATATATATATATATATATTTTATATTTTTTTTTTCAACGTAGCAGATGCTGCACACGTATAGATTTAAAACAAACTTTTATTAAACCATAATTAAAATGATTCCAACGTGTCGGCTCTGACACGAGCCATATATATATATATATATTATATATATATATATATATTATATACAGTTGTGTTCAAAATTATTCAACCCCCAATGCTGTAAAGGGTTTTAGGGAATTTAGTGTACATTTGTAATTGTATTCAGAATGAAATCCTACAAGGACTTTTTAAAGAACCATATGCAACTAAAATGACATCAATTGGTTTTGTAATACAGTAGTAAATGTTTCTTTTGTGAATTCTTCATTGACACAATTATTCAACCCCTTAAAGACCACCACTCTGAAGAACAGAGGTTCATTCAAGTGTTTTGAAAACACCTGTGGATGTCACGGAGCAGCAATAAAGCATAATAAGCACCAATTAGGCAGCTTTAAAATGACTGTGATACTCAGCTCCTTCTAGACATTTACTGGTGTGGTTACAAACATGGTGAAGTCAAGAGAATGGTCCAGCAAGACAAGAGAAGAGGTGATTACTCTTCACAGGAAGGGCAATGGCTATAAGAAGATTGCAAAGATGTTAAACATACCAAGAGAGACCAGAGGAAGCAACATTCGCAAATTCAAGGCAAGGGCACTGTCGAAACGCTACCTGGTCGTGGCAGAAAGAAGATGCTGACTTCGACTGCTGTGCGCTACCTGAAGCGTAGAATGGAGAAAGGTCCCCGTGTGACTGCTAAGGAACGGAGAAAAGATTTGTCAGATGTGGGTACTGAAGTTTCAGCTCAGACAATACGGCGCACACTGCGTAATGAAGGCCTCCATGCCAGAACTCCCAGGCGCACCCCCTTGCTGTCTCCAAAGAATAAGAAGAGTCGACTGCAGTATGCCAAAAGTCATGTGGACAAACCACAGAAGTTTTGCATAGTGTTCTGTGGACTGATGAAACAAAATTAGAACTGTTTGGGCCCATGGATCAACGCTATGTTTGGAGGAGGAAGAACAAGGCCTATGAAGAAAAGAACACCTTGCCTACTGTGAAGCATGGCGGGGGGTCAATCATGCTTTGGGGCTGTTTTGCTTCTGCAGGTACAGGGAAGCTTCAGCGTTTGCAAGGTACCATGAATTCTCTTCAGTACCAGGAGATATTGGATCACAATGTGATGCAGTCCGTCACAAGCCTGAGGCTTGGGAGACGTTGGACCTTTCAACAGGACAATGATCCCAAGCATACCTCCAAGTCCACTAGAGCATGGTTGCAGATTAAAGGCTGGAACATTTTGGAGTGGCCATCGCAGTCACCTGACTTAAATCCGATTGAGAACCTCTGGTGGGACTTAAAGGAAGCAGTTGCAGTGCGCAAGCCTAAGAATGTGACTGAACTGGAGGTTTTTGCCCATGACGAATGGGCGAAGATACCCGTAGATCGCTGCAAGACACTTGTGTCAAGCTAGGCTTCACGTTTAAAAGCTGTTATAACTGTAAAAGGATGTTGTACTAAGTACTAAGATTGAATGTCACTTGGGGGTTGAATAAAACTGATAATGATGTGAGCACAGAAAAGACATTTGTGGTTATTGCATTATAAATGTTATGTTATATTTGTCTGACCTACACGTGCCTCTTTGATTTAATTGTAAGCAAGATGACTGAATGATCAAAATCAATGTCAAACTGGCCAAAACACTCAATTTCAGTGGGGGTTGAATAATTTTGAACACAACTGTATATATATATATATATATATACTGACCATTAACCCATTCACTGCTGAGCCAATTCCACCCTGTGGGGGAAAAAGGAAAAGTTATGTTTTGTTTTATTTTTTACACTGAATATGGTCATGATGGATATCATGGATAGGCCAGAAACTGTACTTTCCAATGCTACCGCGATCGACCATGTGTCAAGCACGGATACAGAGAAACTGCGGTCCGAAGGACCCCTGTGCCTCCTGGCTAGAGTAAGACAGGCAGTACAGTGCCTCTCTCCCTCCCTCTGTCGGGATGCTGATCCAGTGTCTCCCATCACTGGGCAGGGTGCAGCTGTTGGGGAGCAGGGGGAGCTTTGGGGCAGGAGGGAGCAGAGAGCATCCACCTCTCACTGCCTCCCTGTGTGATGCTGGGCTGCAGCTGAAGGTTGCTGGGGAGTGGGACCAGGTGGGGTGCACACAGGAGTAATGTGGGGGGGACCAGGAGTAATGGGGGGGGCATTGGCAATTACCTCTTACTTGTCCCTGGTTGCTGTCTAGCTCGGGCTCCATCTTCTCTTCAGCAGTCCCCGTGCAAACAGTGCACATGTCAGGAAACACAGCCGAGGTCAAAACCAGAATGCACTAGAACAAGAATGCTATGCAGCAACACAGGGAACTAACAGGACACAACCACCATCAAACTCCACAAAACATCAAAGAGGCTCTGTACTGCTGGGATATTTATAGGGAGTGGGTCTGTGTGATTGGGCCATGTGACCCCAGACCAGGAGATCACAGCAGAACCCCAGAACAGCCCCAAACAGCACGGCCAAACAGACCACAGGGAATAAACAGACATGAGACTCTTCACCACTAGGGGGCAGGGTCGAGACGTAACACTCATTTTATTCAAATCTTTTAAAAATCTTCTCCCGGCCTCTCTGCCCAGTCCTCCTTCACACTACAGGGGATGCACGCAGGCTGACTCTGCTGCAGGGCCGCACCCTAAGCTTTGGGGTTTGTCCTCCAGGCTTTTCTGCTGCTGCGTGCCCTGGTTATGCGTGTCAAGTGAGGAGGGCGGTGCCAAATTATGCAGTGTGCCTTCTCATGTTTAGAATGTGGGACTGAGGCAGGCACTAGACATGTGCACAGCACAAAATTTCGTTTTGAACTAATGGATTAGTCCTAAAATGCAATTTATTTAGTTGCTAAAGAAATTCGTTTTCAGTTCTTTAGTATGAAAACTAATTCCATTCATCCAAAAACCAGTGGATACAATTACTATTGTAGTGGCTCCTCAGAGGGCTGAGATCGCTGCTTGTTACAGTATCTCTCACTCTCAGCACACTATGGGACATATTACATAGTTGGTGCTAACTTAACCAGAGCTGTTGTAAACTTCCCAGAGCCATTATAGCCTATGGAGGTTTTCAGTTTACAACAGCTCTGGTTAAGTTAGCACCAACATTGTAATACTGCCCCGTGTCAGGCAAAGCTGTTACAGTAACTGACTGCTGCTCATCACAGCGCTCAGAGTTTCAGTAAAACTAGTAAATAATTTTTTTATATATAAGAGATTAGAACAATATAATTTTCCTTGTTTTGCTGAAACTCTGAGCGCTGTTACAGTTAACAGCTGAGCCTGATACATTGTACTGAGAGATAATGTAACAAGCAGCCGATCTCAGCGCTCACAGCCACTGGATTTAAAGGGCTAAAAAAAAGCCTCCTCTGTATAATGTTTAGAACATCCTCCTGCATTAATTAATACCCCTCTCTGTATAATGTATACAACATCCACCTGCATTAATTAACCCTTTCGCTGCTGAGGCTTTTCCCGCCCCTGTGCTGAGGTCATTTTTTACCTGTTTTGCGCATCATGTTTAAACCTGTTTTGAAGGCTTATTTTAGTATATGACATCGACATATTATATATCGTTCTTTCCGTCAGACTCGGTAGATTCATAATATGTCATTATTATATGTATACGTTATGTCATGTTTGTATATTATAACAAAAAATGCAATAAAATATGTATTTTCAATAATTTACAGCGTGTAAAGTGTTTTTTTCCACATTTTAACATGCGAGCAATTGCGGTTATATTTTGTATGGGGTGCGCTTGTTAAAAAAATTAGAGATGGGGTCTCGTTACATTTTTTTTTGGGGAAAATGACACCATTTTTAACAAACGCACCGCATACAAAAATCGTTAATGCAGCATCATTGTTCACATTATAATTGAAATGGGAACAATATTGCTGCATTAACAAAACAAAAAAAAAAAAAAAAAGTGTTTATTTTTTTTTTTTTTAATTTTTTTTTTTAATTTTTTTTTTTTTTTTTTTTTTTTTTTAATTTTTTTTTACTTTCATGTTTGGTATCGTTGGAACGGCCATGCTCTGGCCGATCCAACGATATCAAAATTTAACCCCTAACTGCCACGGATCGGGAGATAGGGAGTTCATTGGAACTCCCTATCTCCACAGTTCGTGGTAGTTAGGGGTTAATGCTAGGACTGGCGTCATCGTGCTGCGCACGATGACGCCAGTCCTCTGGGGAGTTCCCGGAAGCTTGGCCGACATCCAAGATGTCGGCCAGCTCCCGGGAAGGATCGCAAATCGGCGCTTTTCAGCGCCGATTTGCGATCCAGCTCCCCAGGGGTTAATGCCAGGCACCATTTGAAGGGCAGGCTGTGCCCTTCCAAATGATGCCTGGGTTAAGCCCCTGTGAGCCGCCGATCGGGAGGGAGAGAGGTCCGAAGGACCTCCCCCCCCTCCCTTTCAGGCGCCTCCTCCGCACATGCGGGGGGGGCGCCTGAATTATGTGTCATCGCGGGGGCGCGATGACACATAATAATGGCGGCCACTGCTCCGGATGCCGGGCTGACATCCAGGATGTCAGCCCGCACCGGAGGGGCCAGCGATCGGCCGGAACCCGGCCGAACGCTGACCCCAATGCGAGGACGCGCTCAGCGCGTCCTCCGCATACCAGGGGCAATGCTGAGGACGCGCTGAGCGCGTCCTTAGCATTGAAGTGGTTAATACCCCTCTCTGTATAATATATAGAACATCCTCCTGAATAAATTAATGTCCCTCTCTGTATAGAACATCCTCCTCAATTTATACCTTTCTCTGTATAATGTATATAACATCCTCCTGCATTAATACCCCTATCTGTATAATGTATAGAACATCCTCCTGCATTAATTAATTCCCTTCTCTGTATAGAACATCCTACTGCATTGGCATGTGGAGGGTGCAGAACTTCGGATGTTGCGATGTTGCGCTCTTCATTGCTGGTCTCCTTCATTCATCAATGTAATATCACAAAAAGGACTGAAACTAAAATGAAGTGCATTTTATTTTAGTTTCTTTTGTTTTTTGTACTGAGCAGTTTCGTTTCTCTTAAGTCATACGAAAACTAAATTATCCCAAAATTCGTACTAAATCGTTTTAGTACTAAAACGAATGCACATGTCTAGCAGGCACGCTGCATCGGTTTGAGAGTGCGCGGCTGGGCCCCTGGTTGATGTCTGAAGATCATTCATAGCTCCGCTTCCGGTATTTTAAAAACAGAATTTTTCCGCCCCCCACACTGACAGCAAGCCAGGACAGTAAGGCAACCACCTGTGCCGCCTTACACTAGCTGCGGCCCTGGTGGTATCAATGCATCCCTACTCTATACACAGCGCTCCGTGTCCCTATAATATATATGATCAGGGGTTACCTTTTTTTTATATTTTTATACTATTCCTATTAAATTAACAGTAATTTTTGATGTATTTTATTCAGTAGAAACTTTTTTTGCCTATATAACATGTGCTTTGTGAAAATAAAATGGTTTTGTGTCTACATTTTAATTTAGTTAGTGGATTCCTGTCCAATGCGGTGAGAAGCAAACGTAATGCAGTGTAGACACGCTGCGAGGTGGAGCGGAGTGAAGTCAAGCCTGGAAAATGTTTGCTTCTCTTCGCTTCGCTACGCTGTGCGTCGCTACACGCTCAGTGTGTCTCAGCCTTTATTCATGCATCGCTAGCTTACCGAATCAGTTTGTATACTTGTACTGACCCTGCTTGTTCTGAGGACCCGATCTGTTGCCGACTTTGCCTGCCATTTGACTATTCTCTCTGTGTATTCCCTGCCTGTTCTGTTTGCTTCCTGTTGCTACTGGTGTGCGCCAATTCTCACCATATACAGTAGTGCAGTACAAGTGCCTAAACATTGCTGACCCGGTTTTGTTATAGCTGCTGAAGTAACTGAATAGATCGGGGATCTCTTCTGCATTACCAAAACCTCCACCACTGCACTCTTCCACAATACCTCAGAGGGGTTACGGTGTGAAGGCACTTGCTGCCACCAAAGGCAAAATATTTGGGTGCACTGACGCCTGTACCAGATTCATATCATTTTAATATTTGACCACAGGGTCCAACCCTGCACTCTTCCACAACAATACCACAGAGGGGTTACGGTGTGACGGCACTGTTGCCGACACTAAAGGCCCAATTTTAAAGGAATTTTAAAGGAACACCATATATAGAATTTTTGTAGACCTGCACAAGGAGTTCCCTGTCTTCCTTCTCTCTTACATGATTGCACTCTTTGTAAGGTGGGGGTCACCTGAGAAGTATTTGAAGACAATATACCCGCAGGCCTGGACCCACTCAGAGCCAGTGACTAGGCACTGCACTTGTGAGTGGGATAATCCTAGTATCATTTAATTATTTTAAAATAATATTTGCTGTACTGCACTATTATTGTCTATTATTATTTCTTCCATATATACGAAGTATTCCAGGATCCCAGAAAGCAATATTTGCGCCAATTCAGGTTATATACCCCAATTTTAAAGCACCTATTGTTACTTTCATCCAAAGCCTGCATAAGTTTCACCATAATTTAGGCAAAAAAATCACTAAACTTGTTCTGCGTGTCCTAAAACGTCTCTTTTCATACAGGCTGCCGCCCCAAGCAGTTGTTTATGAATAGAATAAAGGAAAACCATTTACCGTCATTTGAAACGTCATTTTTTTGTTTTTAAATGTTTCTATACATCCTACAAATCCGCCACTTCATGGGCAGGTTATGGGGACCTCCTAGGCACGATATTTGAAGGAATTTTTCATTTTTATTCTTAACCTTTATTTCATGGAAAACTCACTGTTTCTTTAAAAACGTTTTTTTTTTTTACTTTTTGTCCTTGTTTCCTGTCCCCCAGGGCACTACCTGGACCCCCATACATCTTTTATAGCAAATATCTTGCATATATGCCCTCTTGGAGGGCACTCTAAAAATCGAACTTTCGAGTCCCATTGACTTGCATTGAGTTCGGTTCGAGTTTGCGTTCGAACTCGAACTTTTGAAATTGTTCAAGTTCGAATGCGAACCGAACACGGGGGTGTTCGGCTCATCACTACTGCCTGGGCCCCCCCTCCAGTGGCGAAATGCCAGGGCCCGGTCGCAAGTGCGACCTCTGCGACCCTGGTAGTTCCGCCACTGGACCAAGTATGAAGTGGCTGGCCTCCTAAACCCACGTTTTAAAAATAAGATATATGGCTGGCACTCTAAGCATTAAGATAATTCAAATGGATCAAGTCAATAGATCAATAGCACAGCAATTATATGAATATTTTCAGAAAACATGGGATCACATTTATATTTATTATTCTTCTGCCACGGGCACAGGTGGATTAATCAGCAGATGAGTCATTTGAGTCTCGCAGGCTCATTAATCCCCATGTGTTTCAGAAGAAAAGCACTGAGGGGGCAGGGAATGGGTATTTGATTACATAAAGATCAGTGAGATAATTGAGTGAATGTATTCCGATTCGGGGAGAAGTATTCAAATATTATCTGTGTTTTAAGGAACTTTATCAAGTTGCATTCAAATAAAAACAAATTTGATCGTGTATGCATTGTGTAGAAAACTTGCTGCAAAAGCAAAACATCAAGCTCTTTAATTCTCAAGGTTTTTTCTTTACAGGTTTATTTAATAAAGTTTAAGGAAATGAGAACAATTTTAGACCAAATAACCGATTCGGAAAGTGAGATAAATGGGAGAATTGTTCTGGTTTGGCTATTTTGACCTAGAATTTTCAATTCTGTCAATTATCCTGTTCTCCTGAGGTCCACCTTTAGTGAATAGACCTGATAGTTTTATGTCTTAATGTTGCTTAAATTTGTACTATGTGATTGCTTCACGTCTTGCTTGGAGGTTCTCTTTTTAATGCATTGTTTATGGCATGCATATAATTTAAAGATCAAGAAAGTGATTCTAATCTATACTTATGCATAAACCATCATTATCTATGATTAAAAATAAAAAAACAAGGGAGAATGAAACATTCCATAATTATTCATAATTTTAAGACTCCAGTGTTTATCATATTAATACACTTGTGAAAGAAATAAGGAAGACAAAGCAGATGTATTACACACCATTGTGTTGTAGAATGTTTTTAACAGCACAAGTAGGCATTGCGGGGGTTAACCCAGCAACCTCTGGACCAGTGAGAATTTTCATGGCAATCTTATTCATATTTATTGTAATTTGACATTTGACAAAGTCAGGGTTATTCAAAGAGATCCGAAATGTGGCCGAAAGGTACCCGAACAGTGAAATTCAGTGTACGGTTACCTTTCCTGGCCATTCGGCTATTCAGAGAGCAGGAGGTTCGCCAAATGTACAAATATAGTGCCTGTTCGGTGCCTGTTCGAGAGCAGTGAAATCCCCATAGAGAAGCAATGCTTCGTCTATTCAGAGAACACAAAACAGCAGGGAAAAGTTGCCGAAATGCCCTGCTGTTCGGTGGTTTCATTCAACAGATTTATTTAGGCGATTCCCATAGGAATCAATGTTAAAAATATTCCCGTTTTAATTCAATATCTAATAAACCATTTAATATTATATTCTGCAGTAAAAAGTCTCTTTATTCATCAATTTTTTTTTTATTAGGATTTGTGTTCGTCGGGTTTTGCGTTGAATGTTCGTCAGGTTTGCGCCAGCTTTTCCCTGAACTACGTCGGCCCTGTGGTGCTTGCCGGATACACCGCAGGGTCGCCAAAATGGGATCGCCAAATCGCACCGAATTGAAGAGAATCGAAAAGTCACCGAACGTGCAATGACTTTTCGATTCTCTTTGAATAACCCTGTAAGTAAAACAATTCACAACATATATTATTTTCAAAGTGTGTTGAGAAATTTGCCTTGCATTTAGTTGTTCTGAATGTGCTGGATATTTATGACATGTTAATGAGTCTAGCAGAAGCCGTTTAAGAAACTTTTTATAGCGACAATTAGAAGTGCTTAGATTTTTTTTTCTTTAACATGCATTAACATGTACTTCCTAGCAATCAAGTCAAAACTGTTATTATTTCATAATTAGGAGTACATTCTGTCTAATAAAGTCTTACTGTTATCAGTGGGGATTTCTTTCTAAATCCTCCAGGACAGAATGTACTCAGTGGAATGAATTGTCCAGCACCGTGTTACATAAGAGTGACTTATATATATAAAAAAAATCTCACAATTACATGTCATCTGAAATAACCACATATAGAACACTATAAAATAGCAATAAAAAATACTCCAAAATAGGATCACCGAATTGAAGAGAACGAAAAGTCACCGAACGTACGGTGACTTTTCGATTCTCTTTGAATAACCCTGAGTATCTGACATTGGTGGAGCTTTTGTTGGACCATTATTTTTGTCTGTAAGAAAAACACAGTTACACTTGTTAGATAATGGTATTATTCAGTTACTGGGTTATTCAAAGAGAATCGAAAAGCCACCGCACGTTCAGTGACTTTTCTTTCTCTTCAATTCGGTTCGATTTGGCGATCCCATTTCGGCGACCCTGCGGTGTATTCAGCAAGCACCACAGGGTCCCCAGATTGCAGGGAAAAGTCACCGCAAACCCGCCGAAAACTCACCGCAAAACGAGGGCGAACGCACACCGAAACCCGCAAAAACATCTGGATTAAACTGCCGAAAACGCCGGAAAAATCCGAGCAGGAGCCAACTACACGCAGCGCAGCCGCCGGAAAAAGCCAACACCGCAGACGAATGCAGTGAATAAATTAGAAAAACAGTTTGCTTGTATATTTGAAAAGTGAAATGCTGTTTGCAAAGAAACTACTGAGCGAAAATGTCTGAAATTTACATATGAGGTCCAGGGAATGATAATAAAAAGGGCTGTTACAGAAAAAATAACGTAAAGCTTAAAAACAAATTAACAAATTTCTGATTTTTTTTTAAAAAAAAATCCCGAAAAATGCTTAAAATATCCTTAAAAATCTATAAATAAAGAGACTCTTTACTGCAGAATATTATAATCAACGGTTTATTAGATATTGAATTAAAACAGGAATATTTTTAACATTGAAGCCTATGGGATTCGCCTGAATAAACCTGCCTAATTAAACCACCGAATGACAGGGCATTTAGGGACCTTTTCACTGCTGGTTTTTGTTCTCTGAATAGCCAGGCCCAAAGCATTGCTTCTCTATGGGGATTTCACTGCCCTCGAACAGGCACCGAACAGGCACTGTATGTGTAGGCAATTCGCCAGGATTTGGCGAACTGCCTGCTCTCTGAATAGCCGAATGGGCAGGAAAGGTAACCGAACGCTGTTTTTCAGCGTTCAATTCCCTTTCGGCAGCCATTCGGATCTCTTTGAATTACCCCGTTAATCGTAATTTAACAAGAATGTTACTAATATTAGTTATTTTTATAGAATTACTAATAACGTTTATTGTAGGCACTGTTCTGTTTTTAATAAAAATATGCATAGCTGATCTGCCAAAACAAATCGGTCAAATCACAGTTTCACTGTAACAATTGTAATTAAAGCATAGCATAGCATAGCTTATAACATTAGAACTTAATGAAATGTAGACATTTAAAAATTTATCCAGATCATGATACACAAAAGCACAACAAATAACATATAAAACAATTATGCTACCCGGTAACTGTGGATATCAATAAATACAAGCTTGGTGCTTCAATTGATAATATATCTTGACAAACTCCAATTTTGCAATCTTGTAATTCATGCACCTAATACTTGTAAGTTTGAGCCCATATTGATTACTTAAGGCTGGGGTCAGACCAGCGCACTTTTAACGTGCGTTCTGGCGCACTTAATTACGGCCGCACTAGCAGCAAATGACGGGCAATGACGGCCAATATACGAAGTACGGTCGCACGAAAGTCCGGCCGCGCAACGCAAGTGGAAAATGAACGCATTTTTTCGAGAATGCAGAACTGCTAGTACTGACGTACAGAGTGTGCTGCGCCCGCTAGCGGTGTGTGTGTGTGATTTGGAGACGTCAGACCCTGCTCGTGTCCGGCCAACATAACGTCCAGACACCCAAAGTTTCCTGGTTTGGATCCGTAAAAAATCACGCACGAAAATGCGCATCGTATGACGGTTTTCGCGAATTCCATGAAAAAATACGTCAATGCGTTCGGACGCACTTTTTTACGTTCGCGTGTAAAAATGCTTTCGTTTGACCCTAGCCTTAAGGAACACTCTAATAAAAAAATAACCCCCCCCCGTTTTTTAATCCTAACCTATCCCTATTCCCTTAATAATAGTTATTTTTTGTTTTTGTTTTTGTAACTGTAATACTTACCCTAAAATCCTCTTGTTTCCAGCAGTGTTTTTTTTTTTTTTTATACTCACCTCCCTCCTCTTCCGCTCCCGTCCTTCTTCCATCCGACTTGCCTTCTGGTTTACGTGAGAAGCGCGCATGCGCGCCTCTCACGTAAACCAGCCAATCGGCAGGCCTCCTCCCGGCTCTCTCTGAGGATTAGTGTTGCACGCAAGAGGATGCGCGCAACACTAACCCTCAGAGGGAGCCGCCAGCTTCTGTGGTGAGTTGGAGACGTCATTGCGCTGAAAGCGCGATGACGTCTCCTACTCGGCAAAAGTCGGCAGAAGCGGGAAATATGATTCCCGCTCTGCTGACTGACAGCTGGGAGGGCGGAGTAAACTCCTCTGCCTCTCTCAGCTGTTTTCAGCTTTTTCTGCTGAACCGCTGAGCGGAGTGAGGGGAGACAGAGGGCAGGATACTCCGGGCATCATGACCACCTAAAATAGCTTAGGTGGTCATGTTGCTTAGAGTGTCCCTTTTAATGCAGACAAAAGTGGTAGCAGACAAGATAACAGAGTAGGGCAAAGAGCCCACCCAGCTCACAATTATTTGATAGGTATATTTAGAACATCCAAGTTCCTTTACACTCACAACTTCAATGCCTTCACAAGGCCAAAATAATGCCACATCACCAATTGAACCTGGGATACACGATTTCTCAAAAAAAAAAGTCAGAGTCTGTATTGAAAATGGTTCAGCACTGTGCTAGCTTAAACAGGGTAACACAGCCCTTGTGATGTTCCCAGATTTTCCTCAAAAATAAAAGGGGGAAATATACTTCATAGGGCAATATATTCCATTCCCTTGTTTATTATTATTATTATTATTCTTTATTTATAAAGCGCCAGCATATTCCGCAGCGCTGTACAATAAGCACAGTATAGACAGGGTTACAATACATTGAACAACATTTGACAAACAGTACAGGAGGAGATGAGGGCCCTATTCCCGTAGGAACTCACAATCTAGGAGGGTTGGGGTTGGAAACAGGAGGAGAGGACTGTAAGGTGAGAGTGATTGATGGTTGTGTCAGTGAGTTGGGTGGTAGGCTTCCCTAAATAGGAATGTTTTAAGGGAGCGTTTGAAGGAAGAGAAGTTAGGGGAAAGTCTGACAGTACGAGGGAGAGCGTTCCAGAGAGTGGGGGCTGCGCGTGAGAAATCCTGCAGTCTATCATGGGAAGAGGTGATGCGGGGAGAAGTTAGGCGCAGGTCACTGTTTGACCTTAGGGAGCGGGCTTAAGCTCGTTTAAATAGAACCACTCACCTTTTCTAGAGCCTCACATAATCCAGCTCTGGGATAAAAGGCTGATGACACATTTTAGATAGCATCCCACCTTTTTTCTGTTGCATCAATCCAATGAGGAACAAGATCAATGTGGACTTGGATAACTGTCAGTTTGCTGATCTTCTGTTTCTCTTCCCAAAATTGAAACAGTACACTTTAATAATTTTTGAGTCGTTTGCTGGCCCTTTTTAAACGTTTCCTGTTGGGTTGCCTATGTCTATTATGCCAATTGGTTGTTCTTGCTTTCTATCTAATCTAAAGCTTGTGAGACCTGAGCAGGCACCCACCATAGAGCAGGCCAATAGTGCTGCTGCTCGTCCTCAGGACCCTCACAAACCCCCCTTTCTCCCACTATAAGTTTACAGGGTCATCCAGACATGGACCCCTTGCTTGATGTGCCTAGAGAGGTGTCAGCTATACCCTCCTGATGAGGCCTAACAAGGCCGAAACGATCGTCGGGGGTTGCTGCACCTCTCGTGCAGGGATGACGTCCTTGGCAATCAGTACTGGCCACCCTCATTGGGTGAGAGCAGACTGATTTGCATATGGAGCATTCATCCCTGTAATGGCACAAGCAAGCTAAAACTTTGTGAGACCTGAGCGGGCACCCACCGTAGAGCAGGTCACTAGTGCTGTTGCTCATCCTCAGGATCCTCACAAAACCCCCTTTCTCCTATCTAATCTATCCCCACACTAATTAATTGTATAACTTTTTTACATATCTTGCAAGCATAACGTGGTTAAAATGGCCTTAAAACATATGCTCACCTCAATTGCAATGTAATTCCAGAGATAAAATTGGACAATGGTGAAGTGTGTGCTAGGACAATTCCACCACTACTATCAGGGTTATTCAAAGAGATCCGAATTGCTGGCGAAAGGTAACCGAACGCTGAAATTCAGTGTTCAGTTACCTTTCCTGACCATTCAGCTATCCAGAGAGCAGGCAGTTCACCAAATGTTGGCGAATTGCCTGCACATACGGTGCGTGTTCGGTGCCTGTTCGAGGGCAGTGAAATCCCCATAGTGAAGCAATGCTTCGGCTATTCAGAGAACAAAAACCAGCAGTGAAAAGTTGCCAAATTGCCCTGCCATTCGGTGGTTTCATTCAACAGGCGAATTTAGGCGAATCCCATAGGCTTCAATGATAAAAATATTCCCATTTTAATTCAATATCTAATAAACTGTTGATTATAATATTCTGCAGTAAAAAGTCTCGTTATTTTTAGAATTTTTAAGATCTTTTAGGCATTTTTAGGGATTTTTTTGCAAATGTCTGAAATTTACATATAAAGTCCAATGAATGATAATAACTGTTACAGAAAAAAGGCTGTTACAGAAAAAAGAAAAAACAATTTAAAAAAAGAAAACGGATTTTTTTTCTTTTGTTTTTAAATATTTTTTTCTTTTTTCTGTAACAGCCCTTTTTATTATCATTCATTGGACTTTATATGTAAATTTCAGACATTTTCGTTCTGTAGTTTCTCTGCAAACAGCGTTTAACTTTTCAAACATTCAAGTGTACTGTTTTTTTTTTGTTCACTCCATTCATCTACGGTGTTGGGGTTTTCCGGCGGCTGCTCTGAGCTGTGATCGGCTCCTGCTCGGGTTTCTCCGGCGTGTTCGGCGGGGTTAATCCAGATGTTTTTGCGGGTTTCGGTGTGCGTTCGTCGGGTTTTGCGGTGAGTGTTCGGCGGCTTTTCCCTGCACTACGACGGTCCTGTGGTGCTTGCTGAATACACCGCATGGTCGCCAAAATGGGATCGCCAAATCGTACCGAATTGAAGAGAACAAAAAGTCACCGAACGTGCAGTGACTTTTCGATTCTCTTTGAATAACCCTGTATGTGAACACAAACAGGGTTATTCAGAGAGAGGTGAAAAGCAGGAGAATGGCTGGATGAATGGAAAATTCTAGGTCAAAATAGCCAAACCAGAAAAATTCTCCCATTTATATCACTTTCCAAATTGGCTATTTTGACCTAGAATTTTCCATTCTCCAGCCATTCTACTGCTTTTCACCTCTCTCTGAATAACCCTGACAGTGAAGCTTTGCACACTGTTTCCAAGTAGTGAATGTGTTGCGATTATGAATTGTCCCTTCAATTTTTTCCTCCTTACAAAACCAAGGGACTACTTGGTGGTTGTGGCTGTAGCTTTGTGGGCCCTTCAGCTGTCCCCTGTTTTCTTTCTGTGTACATTTTTTTTATTATATTATTTTTCTACTATATTAGAACCTTTGGTATTTCCAAGTTGCTAAGGTGGATCAAAGTGCAGCTCCATTACAGGAGATGCAGCAGCAGGGGCAGACTGACAACTAATAGCCCCCGGGCAAGAAGAGATCCTGGGGTCCCCTGTGCCATGCCCATAAAAGGTCAACCCCCCACCAAAAAAAACAACACACATAACCGACATGTACATTTTGGTGTTAAAGAATTAATTTATTCACACAATTTTCTAAATTATTTTACCGAGTTAAGAAAATCCACTCGGGATCCAGCAGCGAATTGGGGGATCCATTGTGTCCCCTCCAAACTTACAGATGGCCACTGCTCTGCTGCAACAGCCATTACCCACTCATTGCAGCTAAGACTGCAGCACACTTGTTGCAAATGTGGGAAACTGCCAATCACTTTTCAGGTTTATAAAGATACTGTACATTACTGATACACTTGTACACACTGCACATTACAGAGCTCCACAGCAATAAAATTCACAGTAATGTGCAGTCTGTATATGCGTATCACAGAGCTCCACAGCAATAAAACTCACAGTAATGTGCGTTGTGCATGAGCGTATCACAGTGCTCCACAGCCCCCCAGTAAATTTCTCCCCTGTTAAGTTAAATTCGCCCTAGCCCATTTCAGCTGCACACACACCACCCTCTGTGCGCTTGCACACACACACCACCCACACACACGCAAACACACACACACACACACACCCTCTCTGCTCTCACACACACCCGCTCTGCTCTCACACACACCCTCTCTGCTTTCACACACACACACCCTCTCTGCTCACTCAAACACACCCCCTCTGCTCACCCCCCTGCTTACACACATTCTGCTCCAACACACTCTGCTCACACACACACCCCCTGCTCACACACACACTGCTCACACCCCCCCTCTTGTCACGTTTTCCCAGCGCAGCCAGGCCCCCTGGTGCTGAGAGCTCTTCTCAGCCCTCATGGTTTTCGGGGTTAATCTGTTTTGGCTCCCCTGCCCTGGAGTCTCAGTGTCTGATTAGACCTGTGGTCACATGACCTGCACTGCCCTTTATATATGGCCAGCAGTGCACTAGTTCTTTAGTCCAGTATAGATCTTCTCTGCTGTGTGCCTGCATTCTGTATTTTGATTTTGATTATTCTGGTATCTGACTCCTGGCTTTGTATCCTGACGTTTCTTGCAAATAACCCCTGGTACTGTATATTGATATCCTGGCTCCTGACTCCTGGCTTTGTATCCTGAATTTTCTTGCAAATAACCCCTGGTAATGTATATTGATATCTTGGTTCATGACTCCTGACTTTGTATCCTGACATTTCTTTCAATTAATCCCTGGTACTGTATATCGGTATTCTGGTTCCTGTTCTGCATTTCCTGTATTTGAGTGTATCTAGTGCAGCAGCTTATTGCTTTGGATTATAGAGACCACCTCAGTGGCGGAACTACCAGGGTCGCAGCGGTCGCAACTGCGACCGGGCCCTGGCAGTTCCGCCACTTGAGGGGGCCCACTTGCTCTTAGGGAGAATAAAAATTTTTTTTTTTCCGTAGCGTAATAAGCGCACTATTTTTTCAAGCAGCCGCAGCCGCGATCACGTCCCGATGAGCCGAGGGCTGCGACTTCCATCCTGCTCCAATCAGTCATCGGCCGGGCCCGTCCCCCTCTTCCTGCTCGCGGCTCGCCTGCTGCTCAGCCTCCGCCCTCCACCTGCACATGTGTCTCCATGTGTGTGTGGCGCGGCCAAGGAGGAGAGAGACAGTGAGCGGGCGCCGGCTGACCTGGAATTTGGAAATTAATGCGCGCCCGCCGCGCCGGCCTTTCTCCTCGTGGCCGGAACGCGTCCCGCCCGAGCTGCGCCTGCGTCTCTCTCCACTCTCCTCTCTCTCCACTCTCCAGACTAGTCCAGAGTCCTCCTGGCTCCTCAGCAGCTCCTCTCCTCTCTAGGCTGAGGTGAGCTCCGTCTCCACTCCGTGCCTCCCAGTCCGACCGTCCTCGGCTCCTCGCCTCTAGTCCTCCTACACACTCACTCAGGGCAGGCTGGCTGCTGGCAGGCTCCCGAGGCCGAGCTATATCATTAGATAATTCTGACTCTTTCCAGTCCAGACTCCAGACAGTCATCCGGATTCCACTCCTCGCACGCAGACTGTGTGACACTCACTGCTCACTCACTTAGTACTGTCTGACAGTCTGTCACTCTGTCACACTGCACACGTACAGTCCTCCTGCTCCTGTCACACTGCTGTCTCCTGCGGCCTGGGCCACACAGCACTCATCAGCAGCACGCCGTCGCCACCTGACTCAGGTAATTAAATTTTATGTTCACTAACTTCATTCAAAATGAAATTGGGGTGGGGGCCTGGGCCTGGGGTCTCTCAATACCAATATTGGCAGACAGCCTGCCAGGCCTGCGTTATCATGGGGGCCGCTGGGGGGCCCCTTCCAATATGGCAGCCAGGCCTGCATTACCGTGGGTGCGGCTGGGCTGGGCCCATGACCATGAGTACCGTGGGTGGGGGCTGGGGCCTTGAGTAACTATGGTGGCCTGCCTCAGCTCAGCCTGCGTTACGGGGGCTTTCAATAAGGTGGCCTCCTCCTGGCTCTTGCATTACGGGGGCGGGGGCTATAACTTTGTCAAATGGATGTACAATTTCCTTGATTTATGGATTTTTCTTTATATTTTGCAGGTCATCAGTGCGACCTGCCCAGTGACCAAGACAAGTCCTATCCTGAAACTACAACTTAAGAATTAAGGTTAGTTGAACTAATATAAATGGTGTACTTTTTTTTTTTTTTAATCCTGCAATAATAATAAAAAAGTTAAAATATGGATGTTTTTTGGGGGGGGGGGGCCCGTCATGGATTTTTGCACCGGGGCCCTCAGGTTTCTAGTTACGCCACTGGACCACCTCAAGGATCTATTTCTAGTTAGAACCGTTGTTGCTAGATATCCCTTTCTGTCATTTCTGGTTAACCCCTGTTAATCATTGTGTGTACTTCCCACCCTATTTTCTGTATAGACAGAAGGCCATACAAGGACCTTACCCCAGTGCAGGGCGTTCCTCGTGTTTTTGTATCCTGTCCTGTTTCCTCTGGTTCTATTGTATCCTGTGTCCAGGGTTCTGCATGATGCAGAAAGACACATACCTGCCTAAAGGGCTTACTAAAACACACAGCACAAAGGGCCCCCCTTTGGCACCTGAGGGGGGCAAATGTGACACCTCTTCTCACACACCCTCTGCTCACACACCCCACTCTGCTCACACACACACACACCCTGCTCACACACACAAACACCCTGCACACACACCCCCTCTGCACACACACCCCCTCTGCTCACACACCCCCTCTGCTCACACACACACACCCCCTCTGCTCACACACACACCGCTCACACCCCCCCCACTCTGCTCACACACACACCCTGCTCACACACCCTCTGTTCAGACACACACCCTCTGTTCAGACACA
Organism: Leptobrachium leishanense; assembly: GCA_009667805.1. NCBI lineage: Eukaryota > Metazoa > Chordata > Amphibia > Anura > Megophryidae > Leptobrachium > Leptobrachium leishanense. The sequence goes on along the minus strand of CM019065.1, from coordinate 235,436,382 downwards.
CACACCCTCTGTTCAGACACACACACCCTCTGCTCACACACACCCTCTGCGCTCACACACACACTCTGCGCTCACACACACACTCTGCGCTCACACACACACTCTGCGCTCACACACACACACACGCTCTTACACAGACACTCTGCTCACACACACTCTGCGCTCACACACACACACTCTGCGCTCACACACACCCACACACTATGCTTACACACACACCCACACACTATGCTTACACACACTGTGCTTACACACTCTGCACGCACACACACAAATACTATGCACACACACTGCTCTCACACACACACACTTCACACACACACACCTGCCTGTTATATACTCACAGATTAGGTTAGAATCCTGGTCTGTCTCCTGGCTTGTCTCCGTTGACTCCCCCTCCCTGCCTTGCTGGACACAACCAGCACAGTACGGGAGGCTCTGCATCGAGCTGCAGTGGAGGGGGAAGGGGCGGAGCCAGCATCTCCCCATGTGAGCTGCTGGTCTGGCAGCCTCTTCTCCCTCCTCCCCCCCCCCAGGGCAGGGCCTTTACTTCCGGAGCAGCGTGTGGGAGATTGATCCCACACGCTGCCCGATCAAATGGGAGACCAGGTGCTTGTCTGACACCGGCCCTGCCAATCCGGGCCCCCCCTTCCCATCCGGGCCCTCGGGCGGTGCCTGAGTGCCCGATGGGTCAGTCCGCCCCTTTGCAGCAGTACACTATTATCTGCTGTGGAAATATTGAATTATTGTTATGTTTCGACCCTGCCCCCTGGTGGTGAAGAGCCTCCATGTCTGTTTTCCCCTGTGGTGCTGTCTGGGGCTGTTCTGGGATTCTGATGTGATCTCCTGGTCTGGGGTCACATTGCCCAATCACACAGACCCACTCCCTATAAATATCCCAGCAGCACAGAGCCTCATTGACAGTTTGTGGAGTTTGATGGTGGTTGTGTCCTGTTCCCAGTGTTGCTGCAAAGCATTCTTGTCCTAGTGATTTCTGGTTTTGACCTCGGCTGTGTTTCCTGACGATCCTTTTCTACTTACTACTGATACTCTGTTTGCTTATCTGTTACCAACCTTGCCTGAATGACCATTCTTATATGTTTCATGTATGTTTTTTGTCTTACAGGGTTATCCAAAGAGATTCGAAAAGTCACCGCACGTTCGGTGACTTTTCGTTCTCTTCAATTCGGTTTCTTTTGCCGATTGCATTTCGGTGACCCTACGGTGTATTCAGCAAACAGCACAGGGTCCCTGAATTGCAGGGAAAAGCTGCCGCAAACCTGACGAAAACTAACCGAATGCACGCTGAAAACAAGCAAAAACATCTGGATTAACCTTTGAAAAACCCGAACAGGAGCCGAACAGGAGCCGAATCACACAGAGCCGAAGCAGCTGTGAAGTAGAGGAGGCAGTGAATAAATTAGAAAAAACATTTGTATGAATCTGGGAAAATGAAACGCTGTTTGCAAAGAAACTACTGAGCGAAAATGTCTGAAATTTTCACAGGAGGTCCAGGGAATGATAATAAAGAGGGCTGTTACAAAAAAATAAGTAAACTGAAAAAAAAATAAAAAAAAAATCGGACTTTAAAAAAAAAAAAAATATGAAAAATGCTTAAAGTATCCTAAAAAAATCTATAAATAAAGAGACTCTTTGCTGCAGAATTTTATAATGAACGGTTTATTAGATATTGAATTAAAACGGGAATATTTTTAACATTGAAGTCTATGGGATTCTCCTGAATAAATTTGCCGAATTAAACCACCGAATGGCAGGGCATTAGGGGAACCTTTCACTGCTGGTTTGTGTTCTCTGAATAGTCGAAGCATTGCTTCTCTATGGGGATTTCAGTGCCCTCGAACAGGGACCGAACAGGCACCGTATGTTCAGGCAATTCGCCAGGATTTGGCGAATTGCCTGCTCTCTGGATAGCCGAATGGCCAGGAAAGGTAACCGAACGCTGATTTTCAGCGTTCGGTTACCTTTCTCAAGCAATTCGGATCTCTTTGGGTAACCCTGTAAGTCTTTTTTGTCCTGGGTTATCTGTCAGTCTTAACCTTCGGAGCTTAGTGGCAATTCAGTCCTGCTTTTGTGCTCCTTGGTTTTGGAGAAACAAGTCTGTTTTATTGTTCAGTCCAGTGTCCAGTCAGTAGCTCATCTGCCTTAAGGGCTTCACTCCTTGTTCCTAACCACCACGATGGCCCTAGCAGGGGCCAACCATTACAATTATAACTGGACCCTGGAAAATAAAAAACTAAAAACAAACACCCAAATGCACATTGCCAAACAACAGGAAATACTAGAAATAACAGACATCTGGAGAGCCCACAAACCTAGAGTCACCATCCAAAGTTGTCCGTTGTGCTTGTAAGTAGAAAAAAACATTGACGGGACAATTCACAACACATTCACTGGTTGCATACAGTGATAACATCTTCACTGCATGTTCACAGTAGTGTTGGAATTGGCCAAGTGTTCATTCTTGGGTTCATCCATTGTCCAATGCCCACCCATTAAATCTTTAACTTTCTAAAATATTTGTAATTCAGTTTCCCTCTTACCTGTGTAACAGCGAACTAGCAATGCTTGCTCATGTGCACTGTAACTTTGGAACAAACACTTGGGTAATTGCCGATCTGAGTCGGAGGACAATCATGCTAGTCCAAACAGAAAGAGGTTATTCAGAGAGAGGTGAAAAGCAGGAGAATTGCCAGGAGAATGAACAATTTAGACCAAATAGCCAATTTGAAAAGTGAGATAAATGGAAGAATTTTTCTGGTTTGGCTATTTTGACCTAGAATTTTCACTTCTCCAGTCATTCTCCTGGTTTTCACCTCTCTCTGAATAACCCTGAAAGAGTGGCTTTGCTCGTCGGGTGAAACCAGTGAATGGGTCGTCAATTGCCCATTCACTTTTTTTATTCCAAAATCCCTTTTCTATGTTTAATTTGTCTCGGAATTCATGTGGATTGTGGCTGTACTTTAGGGGACCATTCAGCTCTCTACATCTACCAAGAAGATCAGTTTTTTCCCCCAGTATGTGTAGATATCAGACTGTGTGATATCATTCCAGTACTCTAGTGTCTTCTTTTGCACAGGCTATCCTTTCTGCAAAGATGTTTTCTGACCCACATTGTCACAATAATGTTCTCGAACCCAGGACATACTTGAAAACGAGAGAAATCTCAATGTATCCTTCCTGGTAAAATCCTTTTATAAATAAATAAAATAAGTAAAGAAGATCATCAGGAACTCAAGCAATTTGAGTTCAGGCCATCCCCCATAGCAGCCAACGGCATGCAGGGAGGGGCCGAGGAAGCTAATAGAAGTCCATGGGTCGTACTAGCCCACCCACTTCAGGTACTGCATAGTACGCCCTGCGGCTGGAAAGGATAAGCTATTATAATAAACATATTTTTTAATAAGACGCTTGCTGCCTCCCCTTCAGTTGACTTTTATATATATCTACTGTATAAATGCTAAACCTAGCTCCTAACCCTAATTCCCAACCCATATTTCTAACCTTAATTCTTAACCCTAATTCCTAATTTAGTTTCTAAACCTAACCCAAACTTGTAACCCTAATAGCAGCATATTGGATTTATTTCTCCCATGTTACATCTGTTAGTTACAAGTTTTTATAAAGCACAAACAAGTTCTGTAGCACTGTACAATGGAAGAAAGGAGATGCTGTGGATTGAACCCGGGTCCTCATACCTGCAAAGCATGCACTCTACCACTGAGCTACATTCTCTGACGTCTCGTTACAAATTGATCCGAAATTACAAACCAAAACGAATTGGTATTCAAACGAATTTCAATCTGGACGACAACTTTTTTGTCCAAAGCGAAACAAATATTTCCATCTTGCACAAGTCTAATAAACAGTTTTCAGGGTTTCCATAGGGAAACCCCTTGGCAGCTAAGGATTCATTCTCCAACTGATATCATCACACCATGCGCGATGAAGTCAGTGGGCGGGGAGAGGCCATGGAGGCTTGTCTGATATTCAAGAGATCAGCCACCTATGGGAGAAGTCTGCGATCCAGCGCCGATTGGTGCCGGATCAAGGATCGTAGACTAAGGGGTTTAAGAGAGGCATTGCTGGAAAGGTCACGCTGTTATTCCGAGAGCACCAAAAAAAGCCAATCAGCTGCCGAACTGGGGGTAAAAAAAACCTGGAAATTTGTTTAACCACTTCGATGCGGAAGACGCGCTCAGCGCGTCCTCCGCATGGCTCCTGCTGTGCTGAGGACGCGCTGAGCGCGTCCTCCTTTGGGGTCAGCGTTCGGCGGGTTCCGGCCGATCGCTGGCCCCCCCCGGTGCGGGCTGACATCCTCGATGTCAGCCCAGCATCCGGAACTGCCGCCGGTGAAATTAGGTGTCATCGCGGCAGCGCGATGACACCTAATTCAGGCGCCCCCCATGTGCGGCGGAGGCGCCTGAAAGGGAGGGGGGTGAGGTCCTTCGGACCTCTCTCCCTCCTGATCGGCGGCGTTGCGGGGTTAACCAGGCACCATTTGGTAGGGCACAGCCTGCCCTTCCAAATGGTACCTGGCATTAACCCCTGGGGAGCTGGATCACGAATCGGCGCTGAAAAGCGCCGGTTCGTGATCCTTTCCCGGAGCTGGCCGGGAACTCCCCCTGAGGACTGGCGTCATCGTGCATAGCACGATGACGCCAGTCCTGGAGTGAACCCCTAACTGCCACCAACGGTGGAGATAGGGAGTTCATTGGAACTCCCTATCTCCCGATCCGTGGCAGCTAGGGGTTAACGTTTGGTATTGTTGGATCGGCCAGAGCATGGCCGTTCCAACGATACCAAACTCGAATGTGAAAAAGTTTGTAAATAAAATAAAAATAAAAAAATTATAAAAAAAAACAAAAAACTTTTTTTTTCTTTTTTTTGGTTTGTTAATGCAGCAATATTGTTCCCATTTCAATTATAATGTGAACAATGATGCTGCACTAACGATTTTTGTATGCGGTGCGTTTGTTAAAAATCGTGTAATTTTCCCCAAAAAAAATGTAACGAGACCCCATCTCTAATTTTTTCAACAAGCGCACCCCATACAAAATATAACCGCAATTGCTCGCATGTTAAAATGTGGAAAAAAAACACTTTACACGCTGTAAATTATTGAATATTCATATTTTATTGCATTTTTTGTAATAATATACAGACAGGTCATGACGTATACATATAATAATGACATATTATTAATCTGCCGAGTCTGACGGAAAGAACGATATATAATATGTCTGGGTCATATACTAAAATAAGCCTTAAAAACACGTTTAAACATGATGAGCAAAACCGGTAAAAATGACCTCAGCACAGAGGCGGGAAAAGTCTCAGCAGCGAAAGGGTTAAAAGGCGTTTAAAACATTAAAAATGCATGAAAATGCAATGAAATAATAAGAGTCCTAGAAATAATAATAAAAAGGTCTGTTACAGAATAAAAAAATGGGAATCAAAACTTTGCCAAAAAATCCAGAAAAATGCCTAAACAATTCTAAAAAATAAATAATTAAAAACAAATTAAACGGATGAATAAAAAAATTAATAAAAATGGCAATTTTTTTTCCATTGAATCCTATGGGATTTGCCTGTTTCAACCCATCGAACTGAAGCACCGAAAATATGGGAATTTTGCCAACTTTTCGGTGCAGTACGGCGTTTTCCGAATAGATTAACCATTACTTCTCTATGAGACAATTTCAGAAGAATCTTGTTGCAGAAGATTATCGAATTGTGGCGATCTGAGGCAAATTGCACTATATTTCGCTGGCAATTTGCCAATAATTATTTAAAGAATTTTATCAGGAAAAAAGCATTGAGATTTCACTCATTTTCAAGTATGTCCTGGGCAAATTGGCAAATTGCCAGCTTTCTGAACAGCCACGAAATTGCACTGTACTTTGAAATTCATCGTTCGGTGGCAATTTGGTGGCAAGTTCCTGCGCTTATTGAATAACCACTGTGCAAGATATGGGACACCATCTAGAGCAGGGGTTAGCAACCTTGGTTCCCTGATGTTTTGGGAACTACATTTCCCATGGTGCTCAGTCAGCCTAATGGGTGACTGAGCATCATGGGAGATGTAGTCCCCAAAACATCAGGGAGTCAAGGTTGCTGACCCCTGATCTAGAGTTTGGAAACTTTCATCCCAGCAATATAACTGCAAAGGATAAACCAATACATGAAATATTTAAAATAATCAAATTTAAGCTAGTTTAATCTTTTTACTATCGCTGAATACCAATATCTAGGGAAAATTTGCCATTTACGCTATATTCTTAACTGCATCCTATGTTTCAAATAAATGCTATGATAAAGGGTTTGGATACCAAAACGTACTTAAAGGGTTAACCTAACAACTGTGTACACAAAACAAAAGGTTTACAGGGTTATTCAGAGAGAGGTGAAAACCTGGAGACTGACTGGAGAAGAGAAAATTCTAGGTCAAAATAGCCAAACCAGAAAAATTCTCCCCTTTATCTCACTTTCCAAATAGGCTGTTTGATTTAGATTGTTCATTCGCCTGCCAAGTCACCTGCTTTTCATCTCTCTCTGAATAACCCTTTAAGTGTCTGGGTTGTGACAGCACAAGCAATAATATATATTTTTTATTTCTTATCTTTATCAGCTTTCTATATATAAGTACAGTGTAAGCATTAACATAATTATTATTATCTATAACTATAAACACATGGCTCATTCTTAAAAATATTGAATTCATTTAAAAAATCGTAATATCTGAAAGATGGATACAATCGTCATGCTACTGACATCTTCTGTAAGGGTAATTGAGCAGAGGCATTAGGCACTTTGGCCCTGAGCAGTGTCACTTTTTCTTTTACATATGGCGCACAATATTGTGGTATAGGGGTGTGTACTGGTGAATAGGAAATATTTTCGGCTTGTGCACCGATTTTTTTTTTTTTTTTTTTTTTTTTTTCGGTTCGATTTTTCGGATTTTTAAACTTTTCGATTCGGCTCGATTCGACCGATTTCTGTTTCGATTCGGTTCGGCTCGATTCGTTTTTGTGTACATTCTTTTTTCGGAATATCGACCATTTTTCGTATTTTCGTGTCACTTAGCTCGTTTTTGTATCAACTTTTCGTGATTTCGGAAATTTTCGTTTTTCGGAATTGTACATGTTTTCGGAATATCGACCATTTTTCGTATTTTCGTGTCACTTAGCTCGTTTTTTGTATCGACTTTTCGTAATTTTGGAAATTTTCATTTTTTTCGGAACATCTGTTCTCCTCGTTTCAAAGCAATAAATTTCGATTTGACACATTTCAAGTCCATTCGAAAATTCCGAAAATATTTCGTTTCGGCTCGGAAAACTTTTCGGATCTGCCATTTTCGGATCTAAGGCTAGGGTCAGACTAACGCGTTTTTCACGTTGTCCGTGAAAATGTGCGTTCGAAGAATGGACGTATTTTTTCACGGAATACGCGAGAGCGGTCATACGATGCGCAGTTTCATCCGTGATTTTGTACGGATCATCAATAAAACACTTTGTGCATCTGGACGTTATGTTGGCCGGACATTAGCAGCGTCTGATGTCTCCAATTCACGCACACACGCCGCTAGTGGACGCAGCGCACTCTGTACGTCAGTACTAGTGGTTTAACGTTCTCGAAAAAATGCGTTCATTTTCCACTTGCGTTGCGCAGCCGGACTTTTGTGCGACCGTACTTCGTATATTGGCCGTCATTGCCCGGCATTTGCTGCTACTACGGCCGTGATTAAGTGCGCCTGCACGCGCGTTCGCACTGCCTCAGTCTGACCCTAGCCTAAAAATTTTCGGAAATTCGGCCGCATCCGAAAACACGAATCGGGAAATTTCGTGAAAATTCCGAAATCCCGAAACGCACATCCCTAAAATATTTTCTATCCTGTTTTTCACATAATGCTGGATATGATATGCTTTATTACAAAGTACCCTGCTCAATCCCATGGTGATTGAAAACCTAGCTCAAGGAAATTCACTTTCCCACGCTGGTTTTAAAGCATTCAATAGCAATGACCTGTTTAGCTGTTTTTAAACACTGCCATCCACCCCACTAGCAATCCATTCCTTCCTCTACAAGGATAAAAAAAGGCTAATGTATAACAGCGGCATGCATTGCGTGAGAAAACCTGCACTATTAATTCTTGTCCTTGAATTATTTGGTGATTTAATTGGTCTCACTGCATATTCCCATAAAGTATTAGCTCTTCACCTCTGTCTTCCCAGATGGAGAATAAATATTTTATTTTTCAGGGGGTCATGTATACTGTTTATAGAGCAAGTCACTGAAACATCAAATGGAAAGAATACCTTGACTGTTTATTATAGTTTATATTTCTTGGTGTGTATTTGTTTCTTTTGTTTAGTAAATAGAGTTTCCCATAACTAATATTGCATCAGCTAAAAAAAATCACACCACCTACATGCATCAACAAACAGGTCATAATCACTACTGTGGAGCTTGTTTCATTAGGGTCATACCTGTACCTGTACCTAGTGAAATAGTCCTCCTCTTGAACTTTTAGGTCAGCAAACATGGCCATGTGGATGTTTTGGAACTACATCTCCAATGATGCTCAGCCACTCCCAGGTTAGCAGAGACTCATGGGAAATGTAGCTCCAAAATAGAGAGGTTGCTGACCCCTGTTTTAGGACTCCATCTACACTTTTTGGGTGTTTTCTTATTCAATTCATGATTAAAAAAAATAAATCTGAAAATGAACAATTAGACTATTTACAGTTTAAGTAATAAATGTAATGTGTGCACATAGTAAAATGCATGTTGTTGAAGTCTATGATTAGGATGTGCATCCATAGAATGTTTATTAATTCTAAACCTACTCTTACAAGATACAGAACCTTGTAATTATTTTTTCTGTGCAGTGATCAATACGAATATACAGGCAATTACATTGATTTCCATCATGAATCAAATAAGGGGTATCCAAAAAGTCTATGTAGGAATTGAAATGAGGGTCCTACAGTATTTTGGCATGCTTGTCCCTGAATCGTGAACCCAGGAAACTTGAAAACGAGAGAAATCTCAATGTATCCTTCCTGGTAAAATACTAATATAAATAAATAAAACAAAAATGAGAATTAAACATGCAATATGAGTAATGAGTTCTTTATAAAGCTAAGCGAAAATGCAATGCACTTCTTTTTTTTTTCACATGAAACAGATCTGGGGGATTAGGGAAGATATTCTTAGGTTCTACTCTGTCCAAATGTTCTTTACACAATACACAATGTATCTGAATTGACACACCACTGGAATACTTTGCATTGCTACAGAAAAGGCAGTGAAACACAAGACCCCTTAACTGAAAAAGGCAGTGTGCACCCCCTCCCTGTTAGACACTGACAGCTTAAAATAACTTCCACACAAATTCTATGCATGGTCTCCTAGACAGAATATCCTTGTCCCCTGGTACCTGTCACATTTGGGTTGCAGGATTTGCATGGGACGCCCACTCAGTTCACACTGTGTCTCTCTCGGATTAATAAAGAACTGTCAGAGAGAGAGAAGGAGGAATACAGCTGAGAAGAAGGAACAGATTGTGTGCTGGAGAGGGAGGTATCTGCTCTACAGATGCCTGGTAACTATGGATGGGGAAAAATTGCATCTTTGACGTCAGGAATAATGATTGGTCTCTCATCCGGATTCCCTTCCCTTGTGTTATTTGTGGATGCAGAGGTTTACGCTGCTCCTACTTTCTGAGGAGTTCTTTCTCCATCGATGTGTTCTCTTTGAAAGTCTTTGTATATTTTTTTTTTGCTTTCCACCACTAAACCCTTTCCCCCCCCCCTCTTTCTCTGAGAGGGGAGGAGGACTTGTGAGATCCTGCAGAATGATTGGGGCTGTTGAATATTTCATGAATTTGGAATGGAGATTGCTTTGGTGAGTTTGGAAAACGGAATCCCAGCTGTTGCTGGCACAGGGAAGGATGGGGGCTCTATGGCAGCCAGCACTACAAGCAGGAGGAATCTTCTCCAAATCCCCAGGGCACCATCTTGGCTGAACGATTACAGCCAAAAGAAAGACGACAGTGAAGGAAGCTTCCAGCAGCGACCACAAACTCAACAGCCATATCACCCACTGGGTACCAGCCAAGGAGGAGGAGAAGGTGGAGGAGTTGTGGGCAATCACTTCCAAAGCAGCAAGATGATCATGAGCCATTCTGGCAGTAACAATAAGCTTTGTGGCATTGAAACAGTAATCAGAGTAGATGAAGAGGAAGCCCATGCTCTACAGCCTCATCCTGAAGAAGAAGAAGAGGATCCCCATTTTGATCTTGGTACCATGGACCATGAAAGCAACCAGAGGGTTATCATCAACATTGCTGGTCTAAGGTTTGAGACACAATTATCAACTCTTAACCAGTTTCCAGATACTTTGTTGGGAGACCCTGAGAAGAGAATGAGATTTTTTGATCCACTTCGAAATGAATATTTTTTTGATCGAAACAGGCCCAGCTTTGATGGCATTCTATATTTCTACCAGTCTGGAGGCAAAATAAGGCGTCCAGTCAATGTTTCCATCGATGTATTTGCAGATGAAATCCGTTTTTATGAGTTAGGGGAGGAGGCCATGGAGAGGTTCAGAGAAGATGAGGGTTTCCTCAAGGATGAGGAGAAGCCCCTTCCTCGAAATGAGTTCCAGCGTCAGGTATGGTTGATCTTTGAGTACCCAGAGAGTTCAAGTTCTGCCAGAGGAATTGCCATAGTCTCTGTACTTGTAATACTTATTTCCATTATAACCTTCTGCTTGGAGACCCTTCCTGAGTTCAGGGATGAGAATGAGCTTCCTTCTGCACTGTCCAAGGTTCTGAACAACACCCAGCAGCCTGCTCCCCTCAGTGGCCTCACAGATCCCTTCTTCATTATTGAGACAACCTGTGTGATCTGGTTCACATTCGAACTGCTTGTCAGGTTTTTTGCCTGTCCAAGCAAATCTGACTTTTCTAAGAACATCATGAACATCATTGACATTGTGGCAATCATCCCTTATTTTATTACTTTAGGGACTGAGCTGGCTGAGCAGCAGACTAATAATGGTCAGCAAGCTATGTCTCTTGCAATCCTAAGGGTAATTCGCTTGGTAAGAGTTTTCAGGATATTTAAACTCTCCAGACATTCAAAAGGACTCCAGATACTGGGACAAACACTAAAAGCCAGTATGAGGGAGTTGGGCTTGCTGATATTTTTCCTGTTTATTGGAGTTATTCTCTTTTCCAGTGCAGTGTATTTTGCTGAAGCTGATGACCCAGATTCACATTTCTCAAGCATTCCAGATGCTTTCTGGTGGGCTGTCGTAACTATGACTACAGTAGGCTATGGGGACATGAGACCTGTCACAGTTGGGGGTAAAATTGTTGGTTCCTTATGTGCCATCGCTGGTGTTCTCACTATTGCTCTGCCAGTTCCTGTCATTGTCTCCAACTTTAACTATTTTTACCATCGAGAAACTGACCATGATGAACAGGTGATTCTCAAGGAAGAGCCAAGCAGTGGTCAGGGCAGCTGTGCAGGTGACCTTAAAAGAAGCCCCAGCAAGTCATCTTTAAACAAGTCTGTTGTGCACTTGGAGAACCTTGAAGGAATCAATAATGGCACTAGTGCTTTAGAGAAAACTAACCTTAAAGCAAAGAGCAATGTAGACTTAAGGAGGTCCCTGTATGCACTATGCTTGGATACCAATAGAGAAACAGACCTGTAGATTTGGCACTGCAGAAACAAAATAGTCAATGAAACAAATGATTCTAAAATTTATTATAGAAAAAGTTGAGCTTTTAGCAGTAAAACAGTATTTCCTATTAATACTCCTTTTTATGCTAATGTTTACAGTATTGCAAATCATGATTAGATTTTGTAAGTGACATTATTTAGCGTAGAACAATATTTTTTTCTAATCTTCTTCGGAGTATAAACAGAGTTTATTTTTTGAACGCCATGGGGAAAAAGGTTGAACCTATAGATGCAGGAGAACATTATACTAAATTTGTTAAATACAAATATATTAATTTTATGAGCGAAATACTTTCTCAGTACACAATACTTTAAAAAAAAACACAATTGAGGACATTGTATTTGTAAATATAGCTATGCGTTATGAGTTAGGTGCTCTTTACCATAGCAGGAAACTTTTTTTATATATTAATGTACAATAATTTGTGCAAATCAGCCTTAACTTATTCACATGTGCACATGTTTTATTTACATTTTTTTTATAAATACTGAATTTGTTAACATACTTTCAGCTGATGATATCTTGTATCATGAAATGAGACAAGAGCTGCAATTAATATGACTTTTTCATATACAATGACATGCTGATTTTTTTATACTTTCACAAAACAGATACTTTACATTAATAGCAAACAACCAAACCTTTTTTTAGATAACACTTGTAGCAATCAAAATAACCTTTGTTTATGTTCAGTGTTAAATATTTTAGGAAAGCTAATGTGAGGCATTTTTTTCAGCTCAACTTCTCTTGTCAGAAATATATTTTATGGTGCTATTTATATAGCACAAGGAAAACAACTTTACATTATAATTTCTTCCTCAAACACCTCTTCTGGATAATGTGGAATGAGTAGAACCAGAATTGTTATGGATTTCATACTCCTAGCTTGTCTCTCTGTATGGAGGTTCAAAACCTACAATGTGAAAAGAGGATTCTCAAGACTGAAAGGAAATGTAAAAGAAAACTGAATGGAATCAATAGTCTTTTGCAATTAAAGAGTGGAATGAAGCATTGTCTGCACCCCAGAAGGATCCTGCATTTCTTCAATGTGCAGCTAAAAAACCAACAGCATCACGATAAAGGAGTCTGATGTGGTCTACGATAGTAGCAAAACCCATGTCTTCGATCAAAGGTATTTTTTTTTATATACAGTTTTGTATCTTATATGGAAGTGAATTGCAAACGCTTGAAAGTATTGTTGCAAAGTATAAGTTGGAATACTTATCATATTGAACTTTTATAAGAGATACTACAAGCAAGAATATGCTGGTAAAACACTTAGGACATACTGTCAAAGTATGCACATAAACACAATATTACACACTAAACACTTATTCATCAAACTTACTTATTACAAACTCAAACAAATTAATTAAACTGACACATCGCAACATTTAATATGTCAGATTGCCAGATATGTCATGATTTCCTTGAGATGTAACTACTTCCTGTAGAGTGGGGGATCACAAGGAAAAAACAATCGTCTAATTAATGAATTTTATTTAGGACCCCACACTACAATATAATTGATTTCATACCTGCATCGTATAGATTTTCTGTGCAGTTACAATATCATCCTTGAAGAACATGTTTACAAACACTAACGGGTCTATCCACTAAAGGTGAAACTTATCAGAATGTGCAGAAGTGAAAACTCTAGGTCAAAATAGCCAAACCAGAAAAATTCTCCCGTTTATCTCACTTCTCAAATCAGCTATTTGGTCTAGATTGTTCTCTTCTCCTGACAATTCTTCTGACTTCACCCTTTAGTGAATATACCTGTAACTAGTTATGAAAGACAGGGCCTTGCACTATTGCCAATCTAGTATTCTAGTATGTATTTGTTGCCCCAGAATGGAATCCTATGAGTTAAAATCAAAGGGTGACCAGACAGACTCCATCTCAACCCCTCTTACACTCTGCTTCTACCATAGAATATGTAATACAACTCACCATATTTCCAGGACATGGTCCACCTCTCCTCTTCCAAGCAGGCAGTGTCTGTTGTGGGAAGTAACAGTCGCCATAACTCTGCTTGTGCTTAAACAGCACGCATGCAGCCATTTGAATGACTCTCAAGACAAGTGCATTGAGAGGCTTTGACCAATTACTTATGCACAATCTGTACAAAGCCAGAACTGCTTGACAGCCTTGCTGGCAGGGGACAGTCCTCTGGTTTCGAAGGTCGTCACAGTCCCTAAGGACAACCAGCAGGTAAGGAGGAGGTTGACACTCAGCTCACCATAACCAGTAAACTAGGTTTATGTGGTTATAGTAATGCAAGTGTCCTTTTAAGTGAATATTCATGCATTTATTAGGTATTACATGTGCCTGTGCTGTTGCTGAAAATATTGAGAAACCATACTATACTTGGAAACATTGCAAATTGAGCTAACTTTGCAATATTCCACTAATGAGGAGCCTAACCTATAGGTTGCACCAAATCACCATTTGTAAAAAGAGAATTGGTAATCTGAGTGAAATATCATGTGCAGAGGAGGCAGAGCAACATGACACCTGTCCTGATTTCACACAATTTCTCTGAGGCCTCATTTCTGAAACTGTCAAGCTCAGAGCCTTCTGTTTGTATTTGGAACATTACCATACTTAAGCAATTTATAGACTTATGACCAAATAACCCCCAAAAGTTTTACAGTACTTTGATCAATGCTAAATGGTTTTAAAAGACAATATTGTATATCAGAGAAAAATGAAAATGCCAGCATTGTACACTGGTCTGGCAAAAAAAAGTCACACTCTAATTTTTCATTGGGCCGCCTTTCATTACTTCACTTATTCGCTGTGGCAGCCTTTCGATAAGCTTATGCAATGTCAAAACGCTTATTTACATTCATAGTTACATTAATTTGTCTCCAAGATCTTGTATAGATGATGGGAGAGTCAGAGCACTGTGCATAGTGTTCTCAAGCACACCCCTAAGATTCTCATTGGGGTTCAGGTCTGGACTCTGTGCTGGCTAATCCATGTCTGAAAATTATGTCTAATGCTCCCTGCATCACTCTTACACAATCATTTATGGAAAAAACCTGGTCATTCAGAATATTAAAGTAGTCAGATGACCTAATCTTTTGACACATAACATTGAACCTAGAACTGACCAATGGAAGCAACCGTAAATCATTTTAACTGGCTGGGTGGAGTAGAGGTAACATCACTGCTCTACAACCGTGGAGACACAGGTTCGAATGACGGCAAGAGCACCTTTCCAGTAAGTGTCCTTGGGCAAGACACCTAACGGTACATACTCGCCACCCAGGACATACTTGAAAACGAGAGTAATCTCAATGTATCCTTCCTGGTACAATACTTTCTCAAAAATATTTTTTTTAACTAGTTGACTGTGGATGACGCACTGGGCGCATCCTCCGCTTCCGCACTAGGGTGCAGAGAATGTGCTCAACGTGCCGATACAGCTCAGTGCCAATCTGGCAGCAATCATGGACTTCTCCCGGAGGAGGCTGATGTCTTGGATGTCAGCCCTTCCTCCGAGACCTCCATACACCAACTGAAGTCATTGTGCATGGGCGAGATGATGTCAGAAAGGGACCCCCGGGAATTCCCTGGGGAGGAGATACAGGGACCCTTTGACCCTCATATCTCTTGCAACATAAAAGGTAGAGGGTCATGTCCTTTTTACTGATACCAAATATGACCAGGTTATAGGTAAAAATAAATAAATAACAAATATTTCTTTTTTTTCTTTTTCTCCTAATGTAGCACTATTGTTCACTTTTCAGTTATAATGTGAACAATGCTGCTGCACTAACTCTCTACTCATTTCCCACGATGCCATCAAGTGTGGAGGAGATGACACAATGTGTTATACATTGGCTCATCGAAAACCTAAACCGCAGGGAGGAACGCAAGGGGTACTTTGGTTCCCAGAGTCTCTGATTTTTGCACTGTACAAGGACAAGTGAGGTGTCATTGGACAGGTCAGAGTCTGGCCTTTCCAACTATACTAAATATTATTATTATTATTATTACTATTTATTAAGCGCCAACACATTTTGCAGCGCTGTACAAGGTGTAATGGGTAAAGACAGGACAATTCTACTATACATACAGGAGACAGGTCAGTATTCCTGCCAGCAGTTACATGAGGATATGAGGACCCTATTCCCGTGGAAATTTACAATCTCGATGGTGAGGGGATTAGAAACAGGAGGGGGGAATATGACCATGTAATATCAAAACATAGAAAAAAGAAACATTATATATATATATATATATATATATAATCTGCTTATTATCAATGTCATTTTTACAGAGCTCGATGCACTAAAATTCCAGTTAGTTGAGAAATGTATTACACATTTAATGCTGCTGTTTAACATTTAACAGTTTAACATTTTGCGAAGGGTAACATAAAATTACATTAGTATGTGATCTTGAGCAAATTTATTCATACATCCAAATGGGTAAATATAGTTTTAAAAACTAGTGCACATCAGAAAAAAAGTTGTTTCCCCTTTCTGTTTTAACCCCTTCGCTGCTAAGTCATTTTACCTCTCTGATGACAAATCTACAGCAACTGCGTGATGCTATCATGTCAATATGGAGCAAAATCTCTGAGAAATGTTACCAACACCTACAGGGTTATCCAAAGAGATTCGAATTGCTTGAGAAAGGTAACCGAACGCTGAAAATCAGCGTACGGTTACCTTTCCTGGCCATTCGGCTATCCAGAGAGCAGGCAATTCGTCAAATCCTGTCGAATTGCCTGCACATACGGTGCCTGTTCGGTGCCTGTTCGAGGGCAGTGAAATCCCCATGATAAAGCACTGCTTCGGCTATTCAGAGAACACAAACCAGCAGTGAAAGGTTCCCCTAATGCCCTGCCATTCGGTGGTTTAATTCGGCAAATTTATTCAGGAGAATCCCATAGGCTTCAATGTTAAAAATATTCCCGTTTTAATTCAATATCTAATAAACCGTTGATTATAAAATTCTGCAGCAAAAAGTCTCTTTATTTATCGATTTTTTAGGATACTTTAAGCATTTTTCAGATTTTTTTTTTTTTTTTTAAAAGTCCGATTTTTTTTTTTTTTTTTTTCAGTTTACTTATTTTTTTTGTAACAGCCCTCTTTATTATCATTCCCTGGACCTCCTGTGAAAATTTCAGACATTTTCGCTCAGTAGTTTCTTTGCAAACAGCGTTTCTTTTTCCCAGATTCATACAAATGGTTTTTCAAATTTATTCACTGCCTCCTCTACGTCACAGCTGCTTCGGCTCTGTGTGATTCGGCTCCTTTTTGGCTCCTGTTCGGCTTTTTCGAAGGTTAATCCAGATGTTTTTGCTTGTTTTCAGCGTGCATTCGGGTAGTTTTCGTCGGGTTTGCGGCAGCCTTTCCCTGCAATTCGGGGATCCTGTGGTGTTTGCTGAATACACCGCAGGGTCACCGAAATGCAATCGGCAAAAGGAACCGAATTGAAGAGAACGAAAAGTCACCGAACGTGCGGTGACTTTTCGAATCTCTTTGGATAACCCTGCTAGTTGTATCTATGCCATGAAGAATTAAGGGCTGTACTGAAGGCAAAGGGGGTCCTATCCGGTACTAGCAAGGTGTACCTAATAACGTGGCCGGCGTGTGTGTGTATATATATATATATATCTTAAAAGGTTGCAATTAAAAAACTATATATGCACAAAATTTTGGTCAAAATATGATACAGCTTTCTAGGTATTAACCCCTTCACAGCTGAGCCGTTTCACCTCTGTGCTGAGCTAATTTTACTGCTCCGTGATTATCATGTTTAAACGCGATTTGAAGTCTCGTTTTATTGTAGGACCAAGACAAATTATATATCCTTATTTTCAGCAGACTCTGCAGATTCGAAATATATTAATATTGAAAAAAATTTGAATTTCCATTCAGATTTCAATCATATATACCATGTAAAATTTTTTTTTTTCACATTTTATCATCCAAACCTTTGTGGTTATAAATTCTGTAGGGTACTCTTGTTAACAAAAAAATTAGAAATGGGAACCTGTGAAAATACGCGATTTTAACTGTGGGTAATTCAAAGAGATCCGAATTGTGGCCGAAAGGTAACCGAACACTGAAATTCAGCATACGGTTACCTTTCCTGGCCATTCGGCTATTCAGAGAGCAGGCAGTTCGCCAAATCTTGGTGAATTGCCTGCACGTACGCTGCCTGTTCGAGGGCAGTGAAATCCCCATAGAGAACACCAAACAGCAGGGAAAAGTTGCCGAAATGCCCTGCTGTTGATGAGAAGATGAGTTAGTGCAGCATCATTGTTCACATTATAATTATAAAGTGAACAATAGTGCTGCATTTTAACAAAAAAATAAAAAAGCAAATTGTTATATTTATTATTATTTTACATATACCCTGGTCATGTTTGATATTATTGAAAAGGCCATGCTCTGGCATTTTCATAAATATCAAAAATGACCTTTTACCTGATATAGATCAGGATATACGGTGTCCAAATGACCATAAAATAGACCATAGAGAATTCCCTCCCTGGCTAGGGGGGAAATTCCCTTTCTGAATTCTTCACGCCCATGCACGAGGACGTCAGTAGAGGAGGGGAGACCCCAGAGCAGAAATTTGTGATCCAGTACCTATTGGTGCCGGATTGCGGTAATGGCAGGTAAGAGGTTAAGATGGGCATAGTGGAAAGATCAGACTGTGACCTATCTAGTGATGCCTCACTTGTACCTCTAACCCTTACTGATAGGGAGATAGAGGGGTCCAAATGACCCCCTCCTTTCAGGCACTCTCCCGGGTCTGTCGGGGTGATGCCTGAAAATGTCGTAATTGCATACCAGTGCAACGACATCAGCGCTCTGGCAGGGTTTCCAGGGAACAGCCTGTCTTCAATTAAGTCAGACCACAACAGGATCCCGACCGAAGAGGTAAGGGGCTCCCCCATGGCTACGTAATACACATGATGTGTGGGAAACATCCTCCGCATACAGCGGCGAAGCCCCGTGATGTTCACCACACGTCATCGCCAACGGGTTAAAATTTAATTTCTCTATATCGCCATAGCTAGTTTTTTTTCCTTTTAATACAGGGTTTGCACTATTTTTCTCCACCAATTAAAAAATAATTATAAGCTGAGATTAAAACTTGTTATTTAAAATAAGATCTTCACATACTGTCCTGTTCAGTATGGACTGTAGAGAAATGACTTTCTGATGTTTTATATTGTAATCACTTGTTCTCTAGCCTTAATCCCTGGATGCTATGGGACGTGTTTGATCTATTGTGGAAACAAACTGTATTAGCAACATGGGGCTTTCTTTATATGTCAAGTCTTCATGTGGTATTTTATCTAATGTAAAATACTGCATAAAAAAAACCTGTTAATTGCTGACTTGGTATAATGACTTGGTGAAAAAAGACATGTCGTGCTAACTTGAGCAGTCGTCTGGCTGTCAACAATTTATATCCTATTTAGCTAGTATGATGAATGTTGCCTTAATGCAACAGCTAGTGGCAAACAGATTGATTGGCTGCGTTCAACTCTAGCAATAGTTTTCTATTTTTAGTCAGTGAACAAAAGCAAATTTTTCAAATTTTAAGTAGAATGCAACATTGAAGAAGACAACCATTATGGATCATGATGTCTCCCATAGTTTTTTTTACTTTGATGTGCACCTGTCTTGGGCAAATAAATTTTTCCTATTTGACAGGGCATACCTTCCTTTATAGAGATCAGAGTTTTTTTTTACTCTGAACTATATGATGTAAAAAAATATTCAGTTTTAATCCCTTCGCTGCTGAGCCATTTCACCCCTGTGTGCATAGCTCATTTTGACCAATTTATGCTCATCATGTTTAAACGCGATTTGAAGTTATATTTTATTCTAGGACCCAGACAAATTATAGTTACATAGTTAAATAGACTGAAAAAAAGACAAACTGCGTCTATCGAGTTCAGCCTTTCACACATCACCTACTGCTGTTGATCCAAAAAGAAGGCAAAAAACCCAGTCCGAAGCACTCGCAATATGCAACATACTGGGAAAAAATTCCCTCTTGACCTTGAATGGCAGTCAGATTTCTCCTTGGATCAAGCAGCTTTTACACAAAATTAATATATTATAACCCTTAATATTCAGTTTTGCAGCAAGTTATCAGCCGTTGTTTAAAAGTCTGTACAGACTGTGACCAAACCACCTCAACAGGCAGAGAATTCCACAGCTTTATTGTTCTCACTGTAAAATTTCCTTTCATCCAGTCTAAAGGGTGTCCTTGTGTCCTATGTATAGTCCTATTAATGAATAGGTTTCCAGACAATTGTTTATAATGGCCCCGTATATAAAGTTATCAGATCCCTTTTAATGTGCCATTTTTGTAAACTAAACAGGTTTAAGCTTGTTAGCCTTTCCTCATAACCAGGGGCGTCGCTGCGGGGGTGCGGCCGCACCAGGTGACACCCGCACTTAGGGTGACACCGTCACCCTAAGGGCGGGTGTCTCACCCTGCGCCGCGTGTTCGCTCCCTGCGAGCGTCCGAAGCTATGCAGCTTCGGCGCTCGCCTGGGGGAAACACGTCACAAGCCAAGTTCTTGCAAGATCGTGGCTGGTCACGTGGCTCCCCCAGATGAGTGCCCAAGCTCCATGCCGCCGGGCGCTCAGAGGGAGCAGAACATGCGGCGGCAGGAGGTGAGTTGGGGGCATTATCCATGAGCTGGGGGCATTATCCATGAGCTGGGGGCATTATCCATGAGCTGGGGGCATATCCATGAGCTGGGGCAGTATATCCATGAGCTGGGGCAGTATCCATGAACTGGGGCAAATCCATGAGCTGGGGCAGTATATCCATGAGCTGGGGCAGTATATCCATGAGCTGGGGCAGTATATCCATGTGCTGGGGCATATCCATGAGCTGGGGCAGTATCCATGTGCTGGGGCAGTATCCATGAGCTGGGGCATATCCATGAGCTGGGGCAATATCAATGAGAGGAGCTGGGGGCATAGCCATGAGAGGAGCTGGGGCAGTATATCCATGAGAGGAGCTGGGCAAAATCCACGAGAGGAGCTGGGGTAGTATATCCATGAGAGGAGCTGGGGAATATCCATGAGAGGATCTGGGGGCAGTATATCCATGAGCTGGGGCAGTATATCCATGAGCTGGGGCAGTATATCCATGAGCTGGGGCAGTATATCCATGAGCTGGGGCATTATCCATGTGCTGGGGCATTATCCATGTGCTGGGGCATTATCCATGAGCTGGGGCATTATCCATGAGTTGGGGCATATCCATGAGCTGGGGCAATATCCATGAGAGGAGCTGGGGCAAAATCCATGAGAGGAGCTGGGGCAGTATATCCATGAGAGGAGCTGGGGCATATCCATGAGAGGAGCTGGGGCATATCCATGAGAGGAGCTGGGGCAGTATATCCATGAGAGGAGCTGGGGCAATATCCATGAGAGGAGCTGGGGCAATATCCATGAACTTGGGCAGTATATCCATGTGCTGGGGCAGTATATCCATGAGCTGGGGCAGTATCCATGAGCTGGGGCATTATCCATGAGCTGGGGCATATCCATGAGAGGATCTGGGGTCAGTATATCCATGAGAGGATCTGGGGGCAGTATATCCATGAGAGGATCTGGGGTAGTATATCCATGAGAGGAGCTGGGGGCAGTATATCCATGAGAGGAGCTGGGGCAATATCCATGAGAGGAGCTGGGGCAATATCCATGAGCTGGGGCAATATCCATGAGAGGATCTGGGGGCAGTATATCCATGAGAGGAGCTGGGGCAGTATATCCATGAGAGGAGCTGGGGCAATATCCATGAGATGAGCTGGGGCAGTATCCATGAGCTGGGGCAGTATCCATGTGCTGGGGCAGTATCCATGAGCTGGGGCATTATCCATGAGCTGGGGCAGTATATCCATGAGAGGAGCTGGGGCAAAATCCATGAGAAGAGCTGGGGCAGTATATCCATGAGAGGAGCTGAGGCATATCCATGAGAGGAGCTGGGGCATATCCATGAGAGGATCCGGGGGCAGTATATCCATGAGAGGAGCTGGGGCAGTATATCCATGAGAGGAGCTGGGGCAGTATATCCATGAGAGGAGCTGGGGCAGTATATCCATGAGAGGAGCTGGGGCAGTATATCCATGAGAGGAGCTGGGGCATATCCATGAGAGGAGCTGGGGCATATCCATGAGAGGAGCTGGGGCAATATCCATGAGCTAGGGCAGTATATCCATGTGCTGGGGCAGTATATCCATGTGCTGGGGCAGTATCCATGAGCTGGGGCATTATCCATGAGAGGAGCTGGGGCAGTATATCCATGAGAGGAGCTGGGGCAGTATATCCATGAGAGGAGCTGGGGCAGTATATCCATGAGAGGAGCTGGGGCAATATCCATGAGCTGGGGCAGTATATCCATGTGCTGGGGCAGTATATCCATGTGCTGGGGCATATCCATGAGCTGGGGCAGTATCCATGAGCTGGGGCATTATCCATGAACTGGGGCATATCCAGGAGCTGGGGCAAAATCCATGAGAGGAGCTGGGGCAAAAATCTGTAAAACTCGGGGGGGTGACACCATAAGTTACCGCTCTGGGTGACACCAACCCTAGTGACGCCACTGCTCATAATTTAAATCTTCCATTACCCTTATTAATTAGTTGCCCGTCTCTGCACTTTTTTTAGCTCCATAAAATCCTTTCATAAAACGGGTGCCCAAAATTGCATGGCATATTCAAGGTGTGGTCTTACCATTGATTTATACAGAGGCAAAATTATGTTTCCATTCTGAGAGTGAATTCCCATTTTAATGCATGCCAAAATTGCCAATACCTTGCAGGCCTTGGCAACTGCTGCTTGCAACTGAGCATTGTTGCTGAGCTTGGAGTCTATGATTATTCCCAGATCTTTCTCCTGCTTTGATTTCTCTAACTCTTTACCATATAGGGTATAAATTGCTTGTGTGTTCTTCACTCCAAAGTGCATAACTTTGCATTTATCTAGATTAAATATCTACATTGATCTAAATCCCTCAGCAGCAAAGTATGTTTACACAGTAATTATCTGGTCTTACTTCTCTTTGTTAACCTAACCTAATGTCATATGTAAAATGTCAGCCTTTATGAAGTCCTGGTTTCTTCAAAGGCAGATTTTTGAGGTAATAACTCTTCTCCCACAATGTTTGCAGTTTAGCAAGAATGCCATTCATATGCATACATAAGGGGTTATTCAGAGACAGCTGATCTGGCCTCGAAATGGCACCGAACAGGAAATTTCACCATACGTGACATTTCGGGGCCATTCGCCTATTCAGAGAGCAGGCAGTTCACCAAATTTTGGCAGACTGCCAGCAAGTACGGTGCTTGTTCAAAGGCAGTGAAATCCCTCATAGAGAAGCAATGGTTAATCTATTCAGAGAACACCAAACAGCAGAGAAATATCAGTGAAATGCCCTGATGTTCGGTGGTTTCATTCGGCAGGTTTATTCAGGCGAACCATTTATTTTTTTAATCTCCAATAAAAATGATCATTATTCGTTGATTTTTTTTTTTTTTCTTTATGATCTTTAAGGCTAACGCAGTTTTAACGTGCGTTTAGCCGCACTAAATCATGGCCGCGCTAGCAGCAAATTACGTCCAATGCCGGGCAGCATACGAAGAACGGCTGCACAAAAGTGCGGCCGCGCAACGCAAGTGGCAAACGAACGCATTTTTTCGAGAACGTCAAACCGCTAGTACTGACGTACAGAGTGCGCTGCGTCCGCTAGCGGCATGTGTGTGTGATTAGGAGACATCAGACGCTGCTACTGTCCGGCCAACATCACGTCCAGACGCAAAAAGTGTTTTATTGATAACCGTACAAAATCACGGACGAAAATGCGCATCGTATGACCGCTATCGCGTATTCCGTGAAAAAATGCGTCCATTCGTTCGAACGCACTTTTTCACGGACAACACGAAAAATGAGTTAGTCTGACCCTAGCCTTAGGCATTTTTCGAGATTTTTTCAGGCAATTTTATTTCCATTTTTTTCATAATAGTGGATTTTCTTTTTTCTGTAACAGACCTTTTTATTATCATTCATAGGACAGTATATGTTAATTCTAGACATTTTTGTTCTGTAGATTATTTGCAAACAGCATTTCAATTTTGACACTTTCAATCGTATTTTTTTTTAAAAATTTTTTTTACCCATCCAGAGGCTTGTTGGCTTTTTTTTCCAGCTGCTTGGCGCTGTGCTCGGCAGCTCATTGGCTGCGTTGGCAGCTGTCCGGCGTGTTTGCTGTGGATGTCCAGCTGGTTGGCGGTGGTATTCAGTGGCCGATTCCCTGCACTTTGGGAACCCTGCGGTGAATGCTGAATTCACCACATGGTGGGGAAATTTGATTCTCCGATGTGCAACCCCAACCCTAGAAGCCAGCAGGACCCCCCCATCGCCAAAGGAGACACAGGGGTCTCGCTCCGCATCTATTTCACCGTAAGGGATAAGTACCTTTTTCCCTTTGCCACTTTGAGTGTTTATTGTGTTGAGTCTGGCCTATTTGAGGACTGTTAATATTGCTCTCTTTTTCCTCCTTTTCATTTCCTGTGAGACTCTTGCTTGAAAAGATAATTATTTATCATAACATTTTGTATGCCAAGCATTCTAAAGGGCAGCTGTTGAATGCACTGTTTATCCTCATAAGAAGGGCTCAATCAATTCCTTGCATTGGAGCTGTCTTCTTTATTATTTTAAAAATGTAATATTTAAATTATGGTAATATAAATAGTCTAACAATCAATATCTTACCATATTCTTAGATTTGAGAAGCATGTGATGTGGCTGAAAGAAGTCCTTCTAGAACCTCAGTGGAAATTACATCAATTTGATTTTAACATTTTGTCATCTACTTAGACTATTTTATTTTTTTAAGTTTAATTTTTTTTTAAATTTTAATCATTTAAATCACCTTTAAATAGTTCTACAAAACTGTACTTATTTTAAATATTAGCTACATCATACAAACACAAAAAAGGTTTAAACATATTCCTTTGTGTTCCAATTAAAACCAGTTATAAACGGTTTAAAAATACCTCTCTGCTCATGCATATTCAAGGACGGTGTGTGAACTTCACTTCAGATTGAAGTGTGAAAGAAAAGTATGCTCATTGGTATAAAATAATCTTATACGAAATATAATTAGCATTGCAAAATAGTGATGTCATAGATAACTCAATTCATTCTTATTC
This sequence comes from Leptobrachium leishanense, assembly GCA_009667805.1. NCBI lineage: Eukaryota > Metazoa > Chordata > Amphibia > Anura > Megophryidae > Leptobrachium > Leptobrachium leishanense. Next base: position 235,411,388 of record CM019065.1, on the reverse strand, counting down.
TAATAATAAATGTGCAAATGTATGTGCTATATGCAGAGGACAAACAAGGGGACTAGTCTGCTGTTACACAAATAGCATATACCCCAGCTTGACCACCACGCAAAACCTTGAGAATGCATTACCAGTCTATTTTCAACTCCTCATTGATAAATAGATTGTTAGCCTTTAGGCCCTTCTTTGTCAGATTCAGTAATAAGGGACTTATGATTTAAAATGTTGGCAGCATCCATTAAGTATACATATATATTTCCAATCTAGAACACTCCAAACTTGCTTTATGGCCTCTTTTTTGTAGTGGCCTTTATTTTACTTATGTTCTTGCCTCCGCTTAGACATGTATACGTCATGTTTGTCCTAGGTAAGCACTGCGACTGTGTCTGTCTGCCTACCGCAATACAGCTTTGAAAGCATTCTTTTACTGCATCTCTGATTAAAAGCTAAGTTTTATTTTATTCTTTTTATTCTCCACTATCTTTTTCAATTGTTAAATTGGGGTTACCCCCCGTCACCAACATTGGCAAGAGCCTTTTTTCTATGTTCAATAGATTGCTTCTCACAATTATCTCGGTACACCCTGCGAGCAGGGCCGGCGCTAATGTAAGGCGGCACAGGCGGCCGCCTTACTGTCCTGGCCTGCTGCCAGTTTGAGGGGTGGAAAAATCAGATTTGCGGCGGCGCTGCAGTGTGTGTGCCTGTCTCAGTCCCATCCCACATTCTTAACACGAGCAGGCACACTGTGTAATTTGGCGCCTCCCCCACACGTGATCCACATAGCCCAGGAAAACAACTGCAGGAGGAGCCACCAGCCTGCGTGCTTTCACTCTGCTGCGATGGAGGACCGAGGCAGAGAGGAGATTTATTACCAGGTGTGAATAAACTAATGGGAGGGGGGTGTAGATTAATATACTGGGGGGCTTTAAATTGCTGCACTGGGTCTGGGGCTGTAAATTGCTATACTGGGGGGGCTGTAAATTGCTATACTGGGGGGCTGTAAATTGCTATACTGGGGGGGCTGTAAATGGATATACTGGGTCTGGGGGCTAAATAGATATACTGGGGGGCTGTAAATTGCTATACTGGGTCTGGGGGCTGTAAATGGATATACTGGGTCTGGGGCTGTAAATGGATATACTGGGTCTGGGGGCTGTAAATAGATATACTGGGGGGGCTGTAAATTGCTATACTGGGTCTGGGGGCTGTAAATGGATATACTGGGTCTGGGGGCTGTAAATAGATATACTGGGGGGCTGTAAATGGCTATACTGGGTTCTGGGGGCTGTAAATGGATATACTGGGTCTGGGGGCTGTAAATAGATATACTGGGGGGTGCTGTAAATTGCTATACTGGGTCTGGGGGCTGTAAATGGATATACTGGGTCTGGGGGCTGTAAATGGATATACTGGGTCTGGGGGCTGTAAATAGATATACTGGGGGGGCTGTAAATTGCTATACTGGGTTCTGGGGGCTGTAAATGGATATACTGGGTCTGGGGGCTGTAAATAGATATACTGGGGGGCTGGAAATGGCTATACTGGGTCTGGGGGCTGTAAATGGATATACTGGGTCTGGGGGCTGTAAATGGATATACTGGGTCTGGGGGCTGTAAATGGATATACTGGTCTGGGAGCTGTAAATAGATATACTGGGGGGGCTGTAAATGGATATACTGGGTCTGGGGGCTGTAAATGGATATACGGGGGGGCTGTAAATTGCTATACTGGGTTGGGGGCTGTAAATGGATATACTGGGTCTGGGGGCTGTAAATAGATATACTGGGGGGCTGTAAATGCTATACTGGGTCTGGGGGCTGTAAATTGATATACTGGGTCTGGGGGCTGTAAATGGATATACTGGGTCTGGGAGCTGTAAATAGATATACTGGGGGGGCTGTAAATGGATATACTGGGTCTGGGGGCTGTAAATGGATATACTGGGGGGGCTGTAAATTGCTATACTGGGTCTGGGGGCTGTAAATTGATATACTGGGTCTGGGGGCTGTAAATGGATATACTGGGTCTGGGGGCTGTAAATAGATATACTGGGGGGGCTGTAAATTGCTATACTGGGTCTGGGGCTGTAAATGGATATACTGGGTCTGGGGGCTGTAAATGGATAATACTGGGTCTGGGGGCTGTAAATAGATATACTGGGTCTGGGGGCTGTAAATAGATTTACTGGGGGGCTGTAAATAGATATACTGGGGGGCTGTAAATTGAAATACTGGGTCTGGGGGCTGTAAATTGATATACTGGGTCTGGGGGCTGTAAATAGATTTACTGGGGGGGCTGTAAAAATAGATATACTGGGGGGCTGTAAATTGATATACTGGGTCTGGGGCTGTAAATAGATATACTGGGTCTGGGGGCCGTAAATAGATATACTGGGGGGGCTGTAAATTGCTATACACTGGGGGGCTGTAAATTGATATACTGGGTCTGGGGGCTGTAAATTGATATACTGGGTCTGGGGGCCGTAAATAGATATCTGGGGGGGCTGTAAATTGATATACTGGGGTCTGGGGCTGTAAACTGATTTACTGGGGGTGTAAATTGCTATGCTGGTGGGTGTAAATCATGTACTGGGGGTGTAAAATGATATGCAGGGGGTTTGAATAAACTGATATTGGTACATTACCTTTTTTTATTGCTGTGGAGCTCTGTTATACACTCATTCACACTGCACATTACTGTGAGTTTTATTGCTGTGGATTCTGTGATACGCTCATACACACCGCACATTACTGTGAGTTTTATTACTGTGGAGCTCTGTGATACGCTTTTACACACTGCACATTACTATGAGTTTTATTGCTGTGGAGCTCTGTGATACGCTCATACACTCTGCACATTACTATGAGTTTTATTGCTGTGGAGCTCTGTGATACGCTTTTACACACTGCACATTACTGGAAGGTTTATTGAAGTGAGCTCTGTAATTTGCAGTGTGTATAAGTACATCAATAAGGTAGACGTATCTTATAAACCTGAATTGCTCCTGGTGAGGGTATAAATAAAACCCACCAGTTTCTCTCATGGCTGAGAAGCCGCATGAGGACATGTGGTTGCTTAGAAAGCAGCTTTTGGTTTCATTAGGAAGGACTAGCCTGACCCAGAGGTGTCGTGATGCGGCAGAAGAGCTTACACTTTAATGACCATTCAAATAAACCAAAACCTCTGTGTTTTGTTTAACATGGAGCTACAGGGGTGAGCAGGGCTGGACTGGGACAGAAAATCAGCCCTGGATGTCATCCAGACCGGCCCAATTTAATTATGCAAATACGCACAAATATAGTATATAATCCAACTGGATCGCTCAACCAATCGCTCTACAGATACTGGAGTTGCTGCAGAGCGATTGGGTAAAGCACCGCAGTGGCACTGAGGTCAAGTGTGCACCATGCCTTAAGGTGAGGTGGATGCGCAGAGGGTCTCACCGGCACGGTGGCCGCAATATGAGACTGCGTCTGTTTTGCAGTGTGGAAGTTCTCACCTCACCCATTAAGGGCAGCGCGAGCCACGCGGTGAACCAGCATTCACACTGGCCCACAGAGCCATCGGCCCACCGGGAATCTCCCTGTAGTCCCTATGGCCAGTACATGCCTGGGGGTGAGCGCAAATGACAACTTATTTTCTTGGTATGTTTTAGAGATTATTATGCATCTCAATGCTGATTGACATGGCATGGTAGGGATGGGAGGGGGGGGCACCAAAACGCACCTTCGCCTGAGTAGACAAAAATGCTTGCACCGGCCCTGCCTGCGAGTGTTTTTGTTTATTGAACAATATCATAAAAACAAGGTAAAATAAAGTAAAAAAAAGGTTCCCAAAACACGTTTCACCTACACATAGGCTTTATCAGTTGGCATGAACCAAAGCAACAAAATAAAATATCTCCTAATGGCCCAATAGTGCCCTATTTATAATAACTGGCACTCGTTTTTGAGAGAGGTATCCACATGGAGACTCGCGTCCTCGTAACTGGACGCCTTCCGATGATGTCACGTAATCGCGTCGATCATATGACTTCCTAATGCAGAGCCAGGATAACCCTTCGTAATCGACGCGATTACGTGCCATTTTGCCATTTCCAAAGATAACTTAGCAGTATAAACTCATTTACAACAGAAAAGAATATTTGTTCACTACATGATTACTGATCTTTAACAATAAACTGTACCTCTTAAAGAAATTGTATATCAGATGAGGAAAGGGGTTGGAGATGAAGAGCTGAAGAGCTGAAGACCTATTTAACCCATTTACTTCCATGATCAAGCATACGGTACTTCAGGCCTCAAAATTTCCACTCGCCTGCTCGCATTTGGCGAGTGGAAATTACATGCGGGCGAGTGGGAATGCATAGGCAGGGCAGGATAAGGGGTTAGGTGGGGCAACTAGTGGCGAGTAATTCTTAAGGCCTGGCTAGTAGCTTGGGACTTAAAATTTTGAGCCCTGCGGTACTTGATCTTGTCTTATTCTGGAGCAATTAAAAGGAATTTTGTTTATTGACAATGAATGGCTCCAGAATGTGTCCCTAAAGTTTTGACACATCAGACATGCCATTCGATGTGTTGAAATTGTTTTGAAAGCTTTGGGATCTGTTTTCCTTCAAGGAAACATGGAGCCAAGCTGTAATATACCTGTAGCAGCACTTTATGGCTAGCAGAGGCAGAACTCTGCTTGTTATATAGGGTTTACCTCCCGTAAAAATTAACAATGGAGACTGTTTGGTAAAAATGTACACAGTGTAGGAGACATAAAGTGATTTTCCATGAAACCACCAGATCATGTAAGTGGATTCATGGAAAAATCACTTGATAGTGAAGAGGAAAAAGTTGGCATAGGGCTAGTTACATATTGTACTGATAATGCATTGGGCAATTAATCAAATGAGACAGTTACAGTTACAAGTATTTATAAGCGCTAACAAGTTACGTAACGCTGTGCAATGGGAGAGACAGAATAACAAATATACACACACAAAACAGAGGGAAAGAGGACCCTGCTTAAAAGAGGAAGAAAATGCATATTTTGAGGAGAATGGGAACAGAGACACCAGTCCAAGTCTGCAAGAGCATATTAAAAAGATGTACGTTTTTGATACATCAAGGTAGATATGAGAAGAACAATTCAACAAAAGTACAGGTGTGTACATTATGCACCCTTTTTTATAACTTAATGTTTTTTTTTATATCTTATTTTTTTCGAAAGACAGAGCAATCTAGGATAGTGACAACATCGAGGCACACAGAGCAGAAATTCTGAAACGGCAAAATGATGCAGATGTTTCTCAATTTCAGTTGCAACTCCCTAGGGGTGCATTACAACAGTGGGTTACAAAATAGTTCCCTTTTCAATGTTAATTATAATTTCCGACTTACATTTTTACATATATTTTGCAAAGTAGAATAAGTTAGAAGCAATAACCTTCTATATAGGTTTAAGCTCCTTAGACTCTAGCTTCAGTGTGACTTTATTTCTTATGGGATGTGTTGCTGCATGTGATCGGGAGGAATGCTAGATACTTGGATATTTAATGGCATTGTTTATCCCAAGCGAAAAGTGGGATGCAGGGAGGGACTAGGAGAGGGTATTTTTATTGGACCCCTAGGTCTGTTTGGGACACGTTTTGTGCAACCAATCAAAATTGATCTCTGTGGTTTGGCTCCTCTATATGTTCTTAATTTCTTAAAATATTTTTATTGTAGAAATAAATATTATTACTATTAAAAGATCCCTGAGCTATCACCTTCCTGCTTATCTACAGATCCAGCACTGTGGATTAGGAAATCAATCCTCTCCTGGGTGCATATGACAGTAGGGTTGCCGGTTCGGCCATGTTTTCCTGTACACATATAGTTTATTCATGCTGATGGGCCATGCATGAAGAATACAATCTTGCACCATGTAGAATCTATATGCTGCTTGCAAGCAGGTGACCTGCTTTGATTTCCTTCCTGTACCATATGAAGTATACATGTTGCAGGCCAGCACTTTTCCCTGTGCTCCCCTCTGCATAAAATAATAATATATGCCCAGGAAAATATGTCTGGTCTGCCAACCCTTTTTGACAGAGTGGCGCACTCATTTTGTGACTAAGATTCCAGTTGATTTCCATTCATTTTGCATTTATTTGGTCTTTTAAACACTATGCACTGTTAACATTCTCTGTGTTTCTGCATTTGTACTAATTACACTACACTATTACTTGTAGTAATGCAAAGTATATAAATTGTACCGTTTAGGCTAGGGTCAAACGAAAGCATTTTTACACGCGAACATAAAAAAGTGCGTCCGAACGCATTGATGTATTTTTTCACGGAATATGCGAAAACGGTCATACGATGCACATTTTCGTGCGTGATGTTTTACGGATCCAAACCAGGAAACTTTTTGCGTCTGGACGTTATGTTGGCCGGACACGAGCAGGGTCTGACGTCTCCAAATCACACACACACACCGCTAGCGGGCGCAGCGAACTCTGTACGTCCGTACTAGTGGTTCTGCGTTCTCGAAAAAATGCGTTCATTTTCCACTTGCGTTGCGCAGCCGGACTTTCGTGCGACCGTACTTCGTATATTGGCTGTCATTGCCTGTCATTTGCTGCTAGTGCGGCCGTGATTAAGTGCGCCAGAACGCACGTTAAAAATGCGCTGGTCTGACCCCAGCCTAACATTTAAGGGGTTATTCAAAGAACACCGAAATGGCTACAGAACTAGTTGCACCGAAAGGTGAATTGCCAAGGAAACACGGTGACCTTCGACAGCAGTGAAATCTCCATAGCGAAGTAATGGTTAATCTATTCAGAGAATCCCGAACAGCACCAAAATGTCAGTGAAATGCCCTGATATTCTGTGATTTTATTCGGCAGGTATAAAGAGGTGAATCCCATAGGTTTCAATGTAAAAAAAAGTCCCAGTTTTCCTTAAATATTTATTGAACATCTATTCTTTTCATTTGCAGTAAAAAGTCTCTTTATTTATTTTTTAGAATATTTTAGGCATTTTTCAGGATTTTATCAGCAAAATTGTTTTTCTGTTTTTTTAAAGTGTTTTTTTTTTCTGTAGCAGACCTTTTTATTATTATTCATAGGACCTTATATTGTTTCCAGGCACTTTCTTGCAGTGGGTTTTTTAAAATGCATTTTAAAAAAAAAAATTCAAACCCCTCTTCGGCGGCTGGTCGGCTTTTTTTTCAGATTAATTCGGCGGTCTGTTTGGCAAATCACTGGATGCATTCGGCGATTTTTTTTCGGTGGGTTATGGAATCGATTTGGCGGCTTTGTGGCAGTTTGAGGATGTGTTCAGTGGTTTTTCGGCAGATTTTCAATTCGTACGTCAGTTTTGCAGTGGTTTTCCGATTCGATTTGGCAGTTTTGTGGTGGTTTGAAGATACGTTGGGGGGACCCTGAAGCGAATGTTGAATTCACCGCGGGGTTGGCGAATTTAACTCGCCGAAGTGCGTGGAACGGGAGAGCACCGAAATGTCGGTGACATTTCGGTGCTCTCTGAATTTACATCACTACGTCAATTTGCTACGTATCATGCTTCCAATGGTGTGCACACCTTTACGTTTTGGGAATAAGTACTAATTTTGTGTTTGAGTTTGATATGGACAGTGCATGTTCCTGCTTGGATTTCTGCATTATAAGTGCCAGTACCAATGCATATTTTGTTAGCTGTATGTAAATGATGCGTGGAAAATCTTTCTGTAGATAAATTGAATGCACATAACTATTTTAACCATTGTATATAGTACTTTAACCCAGTGCCCATAAATTTAGTTTTATGTTTATATCTTGCCAAAACTACATAATGTGTAAGATACAAATATGATTTTAGGCACTAGTTATGACAAAATAAACTCTAAACTTAAGTATTTCTTATTTTCTCTTATTATAGCTCTTTTATAAAGGCTATTTGAAGGCGAAATAATGGAGAGAGAGAGATATATAGAGATAAAAAAAATGATAAACTATAAGGGTTATACAAAGAGCATAAATTTTGCCTACTCCTAGAAGCTAGTGCTGACTGATTCCGTGCTCGCAAAATCAATAAGCACCTCTTAAACCTCCCCAATAAATCCGATCCTCACCTCTCATCCTGTGGCGAGACCCAACGCTTCTCCTGGCAGCGAGCAGAGTGAGACTGGGAACAAACAGTTCCCAGTCTCCCTCTGCGATCACTCTGCGGCAGCCGGCAATACAACCCTCCATAAAAGACCTATGGACTCCAGAACGTGATCCTAGCGGCAGCGCAAAAGCCCTACATCTAGTATCACTGCGTATAGCACTGCGTTCCGGAAGTGCTGCCCCGGAATCTCACGTTAAAATGGGGATGCTACGGCGAAACCTGCAGATGTAGGTTTTCTTCATTAGGGTCCCCATTTTAGCGTTAGGAAGGGAATAGGGTCCTGAGTTTTTAAGATGGCAAGTTTTTACATGCAATTCTAGTTAAACATATGGTATGCATGTGGTATGCAACTAGATCTGCAAAATGAAAGTATTAATCATGAAGAGAACATAATCTTCCCCTCCTGATCCCTTTCACGCACCCCCTCCAATTCTAACCTTTTAGTTTAGTTCTACACTCACCTTTCCGATAGTCAACATGTGACATAATGCAAGCTTACTGTAAGCTGCTGCACGTCACGTGTTCACGTAGGAACTGGATACATCCACAAAATCCATCAATGCCAGAGTGCAAAAAAAATCTCTCTTTTCTTTAAAAATGAAAACAAGCAGGGTTATTTAGAGAGAGCCGATCTGGCCCCGAAATGTAACCGGACTCTGAAAATCAGCGTACAGTGACATTTCCTAGCCATTCGGCTATTCATGGAGCAGGCCGTTCGCCAAACGTTGGCACGTATAGTGCTGTCCGAGGGCAGTGAAATCCCCCATAGAGAAGCAATGCTTTGTCTATTCAAAGAACACCGAACAGCAGGGATAAGTTGCCGAAATTCCCTGCTGTTCGGTGCTTTCATTCAACAGGTTTATTCAGGAGAATCCCATAGGCTTCAATGTTAAAAATATTCCAGTTTTAATTCAATATCTAATAAACCATTTATTATTATATTCTTTAGTAAAAAGTCTCTTTATTTTTAGATTTTTTCTGATCTTTTAGTAATTTTTTTTATTTTTTTTTGCAAACTTTTTTCCGATTTTTTATTTTTTTATTTTTTATTTTTTTATCGTTTTTTCTTTCTGTAACAGACCATTTTATTATCATTCATTGGATCTTATATGTAAATTCCAGACATTTTCATTCAGTCGTTTTTTTCCAAACAGCGTTTCAAATTTCTAACTTTCAAGCGCACTTTTTTTTTCACCTCGTTCGTCTGCATGTCGGCTTTTTCCGGTGGCTGCTCTGCGCTGCGATCGGCGGCTAGTCGGGTTTTTCAGGCGTGTTCGGCGTGGTTAATCCAGCTGTTTCTGCGGGTTTCGGTGAGTGTTCAGTGGGTTTGCGGTGAGTATTCCCTGCACTACGGGGGCCCTGCGGTTCTTGCTGAATACACTGCAGGGTCGGCGAACTAGAATAACGTAAGTGCGGGGAGCGAAAATTCACCGAACGTGCAGTGACTTTTCGATTCTCTTTGAATAACCCTGAGGGTGATACAAAAGCATTAAAACAATCTTTAGTGAAAAAAAACAACATCACTACACATGCCCTAATAAAATGTTGACATTCCGAGTCTAACCATACAGAATATGTCATAATGTGAGGATGCAAAATGTGCTAAGTGCGCATGATACAGTGTGAAAAAGAATGAAAATCTTCTCATTTTCTTTAGCACTAGTTGATGAAGCAGGAAAGGTGTTTTATTAACTTTTTACTTATGCTGGTTGACTCATCGCAGTTAAACAAATAAAAAATTCTGTGAGAAAGGTTCCTGTGGGAAATGCATCTGACACACTTTATTAAAACACTGTAATTGCTACATACTAACACACTAGAATAATGTGGTATTGCTAGGATTAATTCCACATAAATTGATGTTGTAAAGAAATGATGTCCTCTTTTTGGGTATGGGAAGAAGTGATTCACATTTAAATGAAATAGTCGCTACAACAAAACCCTATATTGATTTTATAAAATAAATACAGCCTTCTCTAAGTGAACTATGCAATCCTTTAAGTTATATTTGATTGCAGATTGCAGAAAAAAACTGTGCAGCGTTTACTGTAAAATGTTAGTATGTCCTTTGAAAATATTTTCATATATTTTTGTTCTCGTGCGTGAAAAAGCTTGGTTTAATATGGAAGAAAATGGCAGACGGTACTGTCACTAATCCCAGAAACAGTGTAAACACATTTCCAAATCACTGCCTTTGGCAGAATGTGGGGGTTGTGTTTGATGGCAGAAGGGCTTCTACAACATGTTTATTAAAGCCTTAAACGAAGCAGAACAAGGAAAATGCAGAGATTTTTCATTAACAAAGGTCGAAATGCAATGCTCAGTAACAGATGTTGGTTCTGATGTTCTGGCTTCTGACCTAAAGAACAAGTGGAGCAGAGCAGGCTTGGTTTATCTTTTGAGAGAGGGCAGGAAAAATTAGTGTTGTTGTTTTTTTTTTTAAGTTATAAAATCACTGTGATGTTAGTTGTGCTTTCTGATTAATGTATATGTTGTGCAGTTTATTTATAAGTTAAAGCAAGCATGATATTGGGTAAATACAAGGGGTAATGTCCTAAAAAATGAGTGCGGGATTTTAGCATTCCCGTACCTTATCAGTGAAATACAGTCCTGGAAAAAGCTTTAAATATAGAACATTTTTTTAAAAAGTCTGTAGGAATAGAAAATGATTGCAGCTTTCCATTATGTCAAATGAGGTCTAAATCCCTTCTGCTAAAACAATGAGGGAACTGCGCTCCCAGGAGAATGCTCCACTTATATTTAAATAGCAACACCTCACCTGGTTAAGTAAGATGTGTTACAGTTCACATCTTGCTGAAGGCAGGTCACTATGCCAAAAGTCATTATTAATCTTATTTTGAATTTCCCATAATGCTACAAGCTTTCTAAAATTGTCTTATCATCTTTGTTACGAACGGAGTTGTTACCAATACCTTTGAAACACGTGGTACAAGTTTCTCTACAATTCAACATTAGTATCAAGGAACTCAGCGGCACTGCAGAAAGGTTTGTGCTCATGTGTCAAAATCTTAACATCCTGGCAGCACTTTTTCTGCAAAGTTTGGGAACTCACCAAGATTTCTGTCCCCAACTGGCAATTATCATCTCACTCTTAACACAAACTCACACTCAGATCTGATATATTTATGTAAATATGTGGATTTTAGCAAAAGATATGATAAATCCTATATTTAATGGGTCTTAACAGGGAAAGATAAGATTGAAGACATGAATACAAGCTCTAGAGCAGTGGTTCCCAACCTTTTCTGGACCACCGCCCCCTTTGCAAGAACAAAAAATTCCAGCGCCCCCCTCCCCCATAATAGTTATACCTAATATTAATATATTATTTCACATTAGTAATACTCTCAAAGGAAAAATGAAAACACTATCAAATGTATTAAAAATTTGTTTATTATGAATTTGAAAATGAATATAAAAATCAATAGGTAATAAAAAAATGAATGAGATGGTTGAGGCTGGTGGAGTTTTAACAATTTGTTAATGTTGGGTTCCAATTTTGTCAACAATAGTCGCAAATCACCACTCAAATGAGCCTCCCCCCCAACTCCTATCAAAGGCTCAAAGAAATACATAACAGGCAGGGATTTCATTTATTTTTATATTTACATATTTCTACAATCCTACATCAGGTGCCATCTTTTCCTCTCCATGCCCCTGCACAGGCGGTTCATAGAATAGGGGCTATAACTGTCATATCCATTTAAGTTCTTTTTTTTGACTAGTGGAAAAAAGTAAAGTCACCTCATAAATAAATTTACTGAACAGATAACTGTTCAAATACTTTCTTGTTTGATATTATATTTGCTTGTTTGAAATAAAAAAGAAAACCTCTATCCTCCCAGCCTTTAAAAGGAAGACACGCCCTTCAGCATTGTTACTCATCCACCAAGCAAAGTGATCCAGAGTCCTGCTGTGCATGAAGCCTGAACCCCTCATTCCAACCCATGTTCCCACCTAAGTTATGACCCTGACAGTCTCTGCCTTACCCTGTGTTCCTGTCAGTCTCCACTGTGCCCTGTGTTCCTGGCAGTCTCCGCCACGTCCAGCGCTGCTGATAGTCTTCAGCCTACTACTCAAATCTCCAGCTTGTTCTTTAGTCACCAGTCAGCCCTTCTCCTGTCCTGCCTGTCCACATTCTCTTACCTCCTGCGAGTTTCCAGTGTGTTGTCCTCTGTGTCTGTATTCCCTTTCTCTGCCTCCATATGCCCAGTCCAGACTCTGCCTTCCAGTATCTTTGTCCTGTGTCTAGCTCTATTCCTGCACCATCTCTCTCTCTTCTGCCATATTTCCTGTTCAATAAAGTAATACCTCAGCTAAGGTCTAGTTCCCATTTGTTTCACTGCATCCTGGACTCATACACTCACCCCCCGGTTCAGATCCCTGACAGTTAGAAAGGCATGCAACGTACAATATTTCATAGTATACTGTGAAATCTGCCTCAATATTATTGTAATTGTTGTTTTGTATTGGTACCATTAAGTCTTCTTTTGAGGCATGTTCCTCTATTTTAAGTAGATTTTTACAGTATGCATAAGAACAAAATAAAAAATATACCAGTGTAGTGAAGTATTGGGTAATGCAGAGCCGTCAAGTCACACATGTAATTGCCAGGGCCTATTGTATGCCCCAGTCCGGCCTTGACCACATGCATGCAGTCTCAGGCCTCTAGCAGCAACCTAACTGACCATTCAGTCTACCCTTGTTTTGGTGGTTTTAACTTTTGAATATCGAGGAGATTGATTTCAGTTGAGCAGTTACAGAGTTTGTTCATCCAAGTGAGCTATTCGCTCAAAAATGTCAATAGGTCCCCTACTATTCCAAGTCAAGTTATAACTACTGTTAGAGCTTGGCTTGCCAATGAACTTACTGTGCATTTACACACCTTAGCCTATAGGAGACACAAATGTACTAGGAGCCATTGAAGAATGAGTGATGTCCTGTGACTCATTATTAAATATTTCTTAATCGGCTGTGGATTGCAGTGGTAACGTCTCTACCATTTGGCTGTGGAGAAGCACGACAAAATACCATTCAGCACATCCCTCCAACACAACTGTGGAGAAGCCCTGACTTTACGAGAAGTTGGTTCAACCTAACCACCAGGTTGCTGCTCTACAACCATGGATGACATGATCCCACTCAGAAGACTCCACCAGTGAGTGTCCTTGAGCAAGACACCTAACGATATGGATACTCCTACCTCACTTAATACTTGTACATCTCATAGATTATTTTTTTTTAGAAAGTATTTTACCAGGAAGGATACATTGAGATTTCTCTCATTTTCAACTATGTCCTGGGTAGGCAAGTATGTACTGCTAGGTGTCTTGCCCAAGTACACTTACCAGAGAAGTGCTTTTGCTGGGATTCAAACCTGTGTCTTCACGGTTATAGAGCAGTGATGTTACTGCTACTCCATCCAGCCAGCTGTTCCCTTGGAAAAATGGTCCCTCTGAATCAGGTCATCATCCATGTGTGGTATTCTAATGTATCCACTCCTTGTACACTGATCTTCTAAGCGCTGCAATATTTGTGGCGCTATATAAATAAAGGATAATAATAATATGGAAGAGGGTGCCATCCATTGCTTCCTCTTTAAGTTCACTGAAGGACATTGAGAACAAAAATGGTTCTCCTTCCACACCAGTGCTCACTAACGCAAAAGATTCTGCAGAGCCCACTGAACTCCAGGAGTGAATATGAGCCAAGGTGCATGACAACATGCCTTCAATTCCCTTTGAAAGATCTTACAAATGTGAGTTTCACCACTTTTATACAGACTCGTAAATGAGCCTGTGTTTGTCAATCATAAAGGTGTAAATAATGTATACCTATCTGGTCATCAACCTGGATCGCTCTCAGGACCTAGATGGCTCTCTCACATAACGTAATCCACATATACATAAAGAAGCAAAAGAACATATAATAGTGCAGTAAATCACAATAAAATATACAGATGTTCTATAACATATAATAGCTCCACTCACAAACATAGAGCACTATCACTGGCCCTGAGTGAGTAACAGCATAGAGGTACACTACAGACCTCTTCCGAGGTAGTCCACACCTTATTGGGATGATATCTCGCCGTAACCATAGATATATAGGAAAGGCAAATGAAGGGAAATCTCCTTGTGTATTTCTGGTTTATACAATATATATATATATGCAGTAAAGAGACAAATTTGAACTCACTCTTGGTGGAGCCTATAAAAGATCAAGGTGAAGCGCCTATGGATTTGTTAAGCGGGTCAAATCCCAAAAAAAAACCACGACAGCAGGGACTCAAACTTAAAAAAGAATTTATTTTAAAAGGATTATTAAAGCAAATGAAACAGCTAGACAGATGTCCAGAACGCGTTTTGCCGCAGGGAGAAGCTTCATCAGCTGGCTTATGAGTTTATAATATTGTGCAACCATTTATAGGTGCCATAATTAAAATTAATTGTCCCCACATGTCGTTAAGTGCTTCATTTGAGTACACTGCTCGTGGTCGCAAGCGCCGCCATCTTGCGCAGGCGCACTGATGGTCTTCCACATTCCACAAAGCGTTCCACGGTGGAATGTGTGACGCATTTCCAGTCCTTCATTATCCCCGCATTTCCGGCATTACGCGTCGACTGATGCTCAATGCTAACTGTTGTTCGTATACGACCGCAGTTCATATAAGCAGAATATTATGCTACAGAACAAATATTTATATTATAGCACAATATATCACTGGGTTAACGGGCTATCCTCTATCTCATTGTCACACACCAAGGGATTTTACCATCAAAAGATATACAGGGTTATTCAAAGAGCTCCGAATTGCTGGCGAAAGGTAGCCAAACGCTGAAATTCAGCGTTCGGCTACCTTTCCTGGCCATTCGGCTATTCAGAGAGCAGGCAGTTCGCCAAATGTTGGCGAATTGCCTGCACATTCGGTGCCTGTTCGAGCGCAGTGAAATCCCCATAGCTTCGACTATTCAGAGAACAAAAAACAGCAGTGAAAAGTTGCCGAAATGCCCTGCCATTTGGTGGCTTCATGCGGCAGATTTACTCAGGTGAATCCCATCTGCTTCAATGTTAAAAATATTCCCATTTTAATTCAATATCTAATAAACCATTGATTATAATATTCTGCTGTAAAAAGTCACTTTATTTATAGATTTTTTTGGGATATTTTAAGCATTTTTTGTGATTTTTTTTTTTACCAAACAATTTTTGCTGAATTTTTTTTTTTTCTGTAACAGCCCTTTTTATTATCATTCATTGGACCTCATATATAAATTCCAGGCATTTTCGCTCAGTAGTTTGTTTGCAAACAGCAAAAAAAAATTTTTTATCCATTCATCTGTGGTGTCGGGTTTTTCCCGTGATCGGCTCCTGCTCGGGTTTCTCCGGCCTGTTCGGCGTGGTTAATCCAGATGTTTTGCGGGTTTCGGTGTGCATTCGCCTGGGTTTTGCGGTGAGTGTTCGGCAGGTTTGCGGCGGCTTTACCCTGCACTACGACGGCCCTGTGGTGCTTGCTGAATACACCGTAGAGTCGCCGAAATGGGATCGCCAAATTCACTGAATTGAAGAGAACGAAAAGTCACCGAACGTGCGGCTACTTTTCGATTCTCTTTGAATAACCCTGCCTGTATTTCTGGTCTGAAAGTATAAATATATAAAAAATTATAAATAGCTGAATCCTCACTGAATAGTGGTATGTTTATTATTGTATTTTTAAATGTGTAAGTGCATACATAAAACTTATATTGTTCTACTGAAATATATTGATACATTTTTACTTTATGAAAGACTCTAAAATATAAAACTTATATTGTTCTACTGAAATATATTCACAAATTTTTATTTCAAATAAGATTAATGTGATAAAATAAGTAAATATGAAACTCTATTGTGTATCTCTATGATTAATACATCTAAACTAGAATACACCGCAAAAATACCGGACTTTTATTATGAGAACATCCTATATCAAATTATTAGTAATAGACCCATTATTAATATAGTTTATTAGGTCTAACGAAACAATATACATATGGCCACAAATTATGATGAATAAAAATTATTGGTTCTATCCTTACCAATTAGTGATATGTTTATTAAATATGTGATATAAAAAGTGTAAGTGTATTATTCTACTGAAATATAGAAGTGAATATTATAGATAGAATTAAGGTGACAAAATATATTATATATCTCTTTAATAGTCCATCTATAATATAATTGAGTAAGGCTTGGCGTGTCCGTCGCCAAGCCTTACTCTGCGCATGCGCGCGCAACCAGCGGCGGTTGGTTGCGCGCGCATGCAACCGCCGCGGCAGGAGCCGGCTGTGCGCTCGCCGCGGCGGTTACAAGATGCACACAGCAGCCGGGTAGAGGCTGCGCTCGCAGCCTCTACCCGGCTGCCGCGCGCATCCATCCCCGAGTGGCGAAGGGAAAGTTCCCTCGCTTCCGCTCTTTGAAGGACCCAAGCCGCGGTCACGTGACCGCGGCTTGGGTCCTTCAACGACCGGAAGCGGGAAGACTTTCACTTCGCCGCTCGGGAAGGTAAGTATGAGGAGCTCATGGGGCGCTGTCCGAATGCCGATAGAGCATTCGAACAGCCGCCCCATGTCTGGTCTGGGGTCTGAGCTGGGGGGCATATAGCCATGAGAGGTGGGGGCAAATATCCGAGAGGTGGGGGGCAAATATCCATGAGCTGGGGCATATATCCATGAGAGGTGGGGGCCAAATATCCATGAGCTGGGGCAGTATCCACGTGCTGGGGCAGTAACCACAAGCTGGGGCAGTATCCACGTGCTGGGGCAGTATCCACGAGCTGGGGCAGTATCCACGTGCTGGGGCAGTATCCACGTGCTGGGGCAGTATCCACGAGCTGGGGCAGTATCCACGTGCTGGGGCAGTATCCACGAGCTGGGGCAATATCCACGAGCTGGGGCAGTATATCCACGTCCTGGGGCAGTATCCACGAGCTGGGGCAGTATATCCACGAGCTGGGGCAGTATATCCACTTGCTGGGGCATATATCCACGTGCTGGGGCAGTATATCCACGTGCTGGGGCAGTATATCCACGTGCTGGGGCATATATCCACGTGCTGGGGCAGTATATCCACGTGCTGGGGCAGTATATCCACGAGCTGGGGCATATATCCACGAGCTGGGGCAGTATATCCATGAGCTGGGGCAGTATATCCACAATAGACTGCCCTCTGGGCAGGCTTTCCACCTTGTATCCTATACTGTGATTTACAAAATTATATAAATAATGGAGGGGATAAAAAATTATTTATGACGGATAACGGCCATGATTCGTACAGTTGTAATATCGAATATAATATATAATTTTATTTTTTATATATTTTTTCCCCTTTATGGAATCCTCAATTGCTTCTCTAAAAATATAATATACATGTTAGAGTGCCCATGTGGTCTACAATATATAGGCCGCACTAAAAGAGCGTTGAATGTTAGGATTTCTGAACATGTGAGAAATGTAAGAAATGGCTTTGAGAAGCATTCGGTCTCTCTTCATTTTAAAACTCAACACAGTAGTTCGCCCATAGGTTTGAAATTTATGGCCATTAAAAAAGTTAACAAGATGGACATAGAGGATGATATAATAAAGAGGTTGAAGCAGGAGGAGATGCGGTGCATTTTCGAAATGGGCACTTTATCACCAGGTGGATTAAATTATGATTTTGAAGTCATCCATTTCCTGTAAAAAATCTACCTAATGTGCTCTCCTCTCCTTTGTCGCATATGGGTACTATAGTTAATTTATTTGGGTATTACGTTCAGAATTATATAAATAGTTTTATTAAATTTTCTCATAAATACACTTCACTTAATATTGCACTTTATATGGTGAATCGTCATAAACAAATATCATCGATAATTTTACATTTTATTTTGTTTATACAATATCACACATCACATATAAGGTATGGAACGTCCGATAAAGACAATTTAGTATATCTAATCCTCTGGTGAGGAAAAAAATCTCTATTAAAATTTACCTTTTATTGAATTCGGGTAAAATTAACCCCTCATTGTATTCTTTCTAAAACATCATCCAATTTGAGCAACAAATTCCTTGAAGATTTAACTATTGATTGCATATAAGGACAGGAATTATGTGAGTCTTCTTATAATCAAAAGATTGTGATGGTATAGATTAGCCTGAGGTTTAACTTCACAGTCAATTGACATAAGAACCATGTCTTGTTACCCCATAAACCATAACAATCACTACTCATAATACACTAGTTCACAATTACAATATATTCACATTAATGTTTTAGTATTAGTAACATCTCTTCACTCTAAATAACACAGCCAAATAAAGGGAATTTTTTTTTATAAAAAAAATACAAAGATATATTATATTCGATTTTACAACTGTACGAATCATGGTGGTTATCCGCTATAAATTATTTTTTATCCCCTACATTATTTATATAATTTTGTAAATCACAGAATAGGATATGAATTATTAAAGAGATATATAATATATTTTGTCCATTTTATCTATAATATTCACTTCTATATTTCAGTAGAATAATACACTTACACTTTTTATATCACATATTTAATAAACATATCACTAATTGGTAAGTATAGAGCCAATAATTTTTATTCATCATAATTTGTGGCCATATGTATATTGTTTCGTTAGACCTAATAAACTATATTAATAATGGGTCTATTACTAATAATTTGATATAGGATGTTCTCATAATAAAAGACCGATATTTTATCGGTATATTATAGTTTAGATGTATTAATCATAGAGATACACAATACAGTCTTTCATATTTACTTATTTTATTTGAAATAAAAATTTGTCAATATATTTCAGTAGAACAATATAAGTTTTATGTATACACTTACACCTTTAAAAATACAACAATAAACATACCACTATTCAGTGAGGATTCAGCTATTTATAATGTTTTATATATTTATACTTTGAGACCAAAAATACAGGATCTTTTGATGTTAAAATCCCTTCCAGAGGATAGCCCGTTAACCCAGTGATATATTGTACTAGAATATATATATTTTTTCTGTAGCATAATATTCTGCTTATAGAAACTGCGGTCGTATACGAACAACAGTTAGCATTGAGCATCAGTCGACGCGTAATGCTGGAAATGCGGAGATAACGAAGGACCGGAAATGCGTCACACATTCCACCGTGGAACGCTCTGTGGAACGCGGAAGATCATCAGTGCGCCTGCGCAAGATGGCGGCGCTCGCGACCACGAGCAGTGTACTCAAATGAAGCACTTAACGACATGTGGGGACAATTAATTTTAATTATGGCACCTATAAATGGTTGCACAATATTATAAACTCATAAGCCAGCTGATGAAGCTGCTCCCTGCGGCGAAACGCGTTCTGGACATCTGTCTAGTTGTTTCATTTGTTTTAATATCCTTTTAAAATAAATTATTTTTTTAGTTCGAGTCCCTGCTGTCATGGCGTTTTTTTGGATTTGACCCGTTTAACAAATCCATAGGCGCTTCACCTTGATCTTTTATAGGCTCCACCAAGAGTGAGTTCAAATTTGTCTCTTTACTGCTTATATGTATTGTATAAACCAGATATACACAAGGAGATTTCCCTTCCTTTGCCTTTCGTATATATCTACGGTTACGGCAAGATATCATCCCAATAAGGTGTGGACTACCTCGGAAGAGTTCTGGAGTGTACCTCAATGCTGTGACCCACTCAGACCCAGTGATAGGACTCTATGTTTGTGAGTGGAGCTATTATATGTTATACAACATCTGTATATTTTATTGTGATTTATTGCACTACTATATGTTCTTTTGCTTCTTTATATATATCCATGTGGATTACATTATGTGAGAGAGGCATCTAGGTCCTGAGAGCGATCCAGGTCACGCCGACCAGATACGTATACATTCTTTATGTTCCTGGTTTAGGGAAAACCACTAACCAACTGGTCTAGCTTCGGGGTTTTGGTGGTGGTACATGCAGTGGGTGCTTGCCATTCCTTTTTCAATCCTATGAAGGTTCGCACAGGATTTATATATTTGCGATTGCCAAACACAGGCTGAATCAGAATAGGGACCAGAGTTTTTTTAAAATGAATTAGAAGTTCCCTAAGAGCTAAGTTTTCATGAAACATTTAAATAATGTAATGTTTCTGTGATGTAATATAGTGAAATACACTCCTGTTTTACATGCAGCGTGCTTGTGCCCTAAGGCTGCTTTTCAATCTGAATCAGTTCCTTCTCAGAACCTGACAGTGGGGTGCTGTCACGTGGTGTGTGCGGTTCTGGTATGAGCCCAGCAGGCGGCGACACAGAGGGGAGGCCAGACAGGAATCACGCAATGAATATTCTTTAATGAAACATAAATGGGCCTTAACTGCAGTCACTTAACAAAGGAATGCAATACTGGACAGCACAGGCAATGAAATGGTTAATGTCCATTTGCAAGAGTTCAGCACATAGTATATACAGTCCAGGAAGTGGTCTAGGATGGAGAGTCAGGATAGTGGACTATGCAGTCCCAGACTGCAGACAGGGTCCACTAGGAATAAATCCAGATAGCTGACAGTGGTACCTTGAGATCAAAAGGTCAGAGACGGTGGTAAACACTTGTAATCCACAGGCAGGTTTCCATACACAGGGGATAGTGGGCTACACGGTTGGGAATACCCACTTGAGCAGTGTCCTGGAGGTTTTGACCACAGACTGTAGATAAAGCACTGGATAAGCTGGAGCAGGTTTGCACACGTCCAGATGACCTCAGTCAAGGGGCACAATGCAGAACCACTGCTGGCTGGCTCTCTCTGCTTTTTATGGATGCTTAAATCATGGATGGACCTCAGCTGGAAGTCCAGGGCTAGAAAAGGAAGACCCAGGCTGGATCTCCATGAGCCTGGTCAAGGTGCTGAGCCTGGGCAAAACCTGGAATGGAATCCAAGAAAGAAGAGATCCAGGGCAAAGTTCTTAGATCCAGGTGTGCAATATATAGGTACCTCAGTAGGTACCCCGGGTGGACCGTGACAGGTGCTAAGTATCTGTGGTGTAACCTCTATATAATTGTATAAGCTCTACCAAGCCACAGTGCTGCCTGGAGCCATGGATGAAATGCTGCCCCCCTCCCAAAAAAAACACCTGGCATGTATGAGCGTATCACAGAGCTCCACAGTAATACAATTCACAGTATTGTGCGGTGTGTATGAGTGTATAACAGAGCTTCACAATGCAGCATCATTGTTGATTTTATAATTGAAAGTTAACAATAGTGCTGCATTAGGAAAAGAATTAAAAAAAGGATTGTATATTGATTGTTTTATTTTACATAAAACATTTTATATTTATTTATTTGTAAATGAAACCTGATCATGTGTAACATCACTGGAAAGGCCATGCTCGGGCCTTTCCAATGACACCTTGCATTACCCTCTAACGCCTATGGGTCCAGAGATACAGAGGTCCAAGGGACTCCTGTATCGCATACATAAAGGCTAGGGCATTCACTGCCCACGGGAGGGGACCTCCCACATCTGATGCCATCACCCCCATGTGCGATGATGTCAGTGGTTGGGGAGAGGTCCCATAGGTGGAACTGACATCCAAGATGTCAGCTTCTTGTGCAATAAGTCCTTGATTGGCGCCAGGTTGGTGCCGATTCACTGAACTTCCACTGTGGGCTGCAAACGTTCTCTGCATCCTAGGAGGAGCAGCTGCCCTGCTGGTAGGTGCTGGTACTGACAAAAAATTAGCCCCGGGCCGGCCTAGCCAAGGTCCGCCTGGGACGCTTCATGCCGCGGCCTTTGACAGGGTGGCAAAATGCCAACCTTGGCAAAGGGCTGCCTGGAGCCACGCACCATCTGGCTCCATGGACGGGCCGGCCCTGCGCTCTATGCAGTAATACACACTGTTTTTTGTTTTCTGTGCTCTCAAAGATTCCTCTCCTTTTTCCTTTAATGCCAATGTTCTTTTAAAAATAATTCTTCAATTACTTTAAAAATACTATATTGCGTCAAATAAAATATATCAACAAGAACCTTTTCTATGGTCATAATATGCTTTTTTTAACATTCTAGAGAACGAATGTGAAATTAATTGGGGAAAATGATGCACCAACTCCTACATGAGTTCATTTTGATCAGACATGCTATGATATCTAGAAACAGTATGACAAAATGTTTAGCACCAACAGTAAAATCACAGAGCTAATGCATCACTGAAGCTTTCAAATGCCATCACTCACATCTGTTTTCATAAGCAAATTAATTAGACGCAAGCAGCATAGTAATCCGGTCTCTCATATACGGGATCCCAGTAAAGTGTACAAAAATATATTTATTTTCTAGTTAGGGTAAACACTGTCTTTTGCAATTCCTAAGTCTCTAAAGCCGCAGCAGTATGTCACAAAATACAAGCATCTAATTTGCCTTTGTTTTGGTGTGCACGGAACAGAAAGAATGGGATATTTGTTAATCCTCTCTTTTTGCATTCAGCTCTTACAACATTTATTCTTCTAAATGAGCTGGTAAAGCTTTTTCCCCAGTATCCCAGGGCAACTGACTTAAATACAGAAGATCTATTTTCATGGCACTTGCTGATATGAAAATCCGTTCATTTGTTCATAATGTAGAGTAATGTTTATATAGGAAGTAGCAATATTATTTTCTTTGTATATACATTTCTGCAAATGCTTCCATTCTGTGAAATTATGTGTTATGCATTTTAGGTAAAATATAATTTTCATTTAATGAGCGTGATCTGCACAGTTTTGTGCATGTATACTGTGATGACCTACATTTTTTTCCAGATTTCAATGTTATTGTTTTTTTCCACTTAGATTTTACAAAGTAAGTGATTATAGTTATTGCTTTGGAAGCATTAGGGCTTATATAACTCAAGATCAGATGAAGATCAGTGCTCGATCATATTAAAGTGATTAATAAAACTAAAGTGATATGTGAAAGACCAAAGGGTTTATTCAGAAAGACCTGAACTTGCCACCGAAGGGCACTGAATGGTTAATTTCACTGTGCGGTGCATTTTCCGGGCAGTTTCACTATTCACTGTCATTTCTCCAAATACTGGTAAAATACGGTGCAGTTCAGGGATCTTCAACAGTCTTCGGCAGCAGCAAAATTGTGCCATTGCTTAATAATTTGTCTATTCACAGAACGGCAAACTGCACCAAAATTATGGTGAAATGACCCGATCTTTGGTGATTCAGTTAGGTTTAAACAAAGGAATCTCATAGGCTTCAATGTAAAAAAGTAATATCACTTTTAATTAAAAAAACACATTTATTCTTTTCGTTTTCAGCATAAAGGATTTTATTATTTTTTAGAGCACCTTTTTGTACCTTTTTGTATTTTTTAGACGAAAGTTTTGTCTCCCAATATTTTTAAAATGTGTTTTTATTAATTCTGTAACAGACCTTTTTATTATTTTTTTAAAGGGCTTTTTATTATTATTATTTAGAGACATTTTAATGCATTTTTACTGGTTTAAACAACTATTAACAGGAGAGTTCCGTTTTTTTTTAAATTCTGTTCGGTGGATTTCGCCAAGGCTAGTTCGGTGCTCTTCGGCGACGTTCTCCAGTCTTCGGCGACTCCATCTTTGCACACTATAGTGATCATACGGTGAATAGTGAATTCACCATAGTTTCAGCGAAAAGGAATCAACGATGTGCACCAAAGTGAAAAGCACCGAAATTTCAATGCACCATGAAATAGAACAAATTAATTCTGAAAAACAAATCAATTCGTTGTGTTTGATTCCGTTTCATTTAATTTTGTTTTATTCTGTTTTCGTTTCTTTCATTTTTCTTTCGGACGCATCCGATTCGTATTTTGAAAGTGCTTCCGAAATACAAATCTGGTAAATTTTGTCTGAATTTTGATTTGGAACGAAACAAAACGCACATGTTTACTTCACAGGACACAGCCCTGTGGCAACAACAACAAAAACAACAAAGTGTCCAAACACACAACGTGTCAGGCGCACACAATTACAAGTACATAACAAAAACAAGAGTACAGTACCTATACTATGATACTACTGTGGGTGTCCATCCAATCGTAGGCTAACTGGTCTAAAGAAAAAGAGAGGAATATGGGCTTTTGTGGGTCCGTTACCATAGGAAAAATAGAAGGGTAGCTAGTTTAGCACACACATTTTCCTCTGTACAGGGCTACCTTCACTATGACTCATCCCCTCCAGTAGTCCCTCCTGTGTAGACACCGTTGTTGAAGAGCGCTCTCAACAGGTGTGTTTGGATTTAGGGCTTATTCATTATGCTGTCTGCAGCCATTTGAATTTATATTGGTGACTAATCACCCTCCAGGCTACCCTTCTATGGTAACGGACGGATCCATGAAGGCCCGTATTCCTCTCTTTTTCTTTAGACCGGTTAGCCTATGAGTGGGTGGACACCCACAGTAGTATCATAGTATAGACACTGTACTCTTGTTTTAGTTATGTTTTTGTTGTTATTGTGTGTGCCGACACGCTGTGTGTTTGGACACTTTATTGTTTTTGTTGCTGTTGACAAAGGGCTGTCCTGTAAAGTACCCCTCATATTTATTTATGAATAAAAGTTACGTTTTCATCTATTGGCCCTGTACGATCTCTGTTCAGCAGTCAGGTCTGTCTTGGTGGGAAGGGAATGAAGCGGATGGCAGAGGTTTGATGGTGGGTTCCACAACTGGTTCAACCTGCCATTACACTCGAGGTACAGGCCACACCGCTCTGAGTCTTTTACTAAATGTATGGTTAAATACAGATTAACTGGTGCTTTTATGGTTTGTACAACTATTTACAGGAATCACATAATGGTTAAATTAATCGCATTAAAGAATCAGTCCCCACCTGCTGTATATATGGTAGTGTATATTAACATGCAGAAATGCACACGTGGACTTTCTAATACAAAGTATAATATATTTAATTGTGATACAGTCACATAATGACCATAGGTTGTTGTATCTGATGTAACAAAAGTGTCTGTAGTACCTTCTGTATTCAATGAGAACCAAGGGGAAAGGACATACAAATCTGTCATATCCCATTACAGAATGACTCAAAGAGTTTCTTCTGTTGCACTGTGCTATTGTTCTACAACCTCTCAAAGTGAACTTGTTGCGGCCAAATTTACTTTTCCAGTTATATCCAACCTTGATTTTGATAATGCAATGTTCAATGTGATATCTCATCCCTTGAGTCGGGCAACACCTTCTTCCTGCTTTATGGGTGTTACTTACTGAGGTTCATTGTGTAGCACTGCGCAATTGGCCTTCATTGGAGACATCAGCACTCTGATTCATCAGTTACCACGTCAGCATACAGTCAGCTGCTAGAAGTCATTGATGGACTGTCCTGTCTCCATGACTCTTGTGCTTACAGCTGTCACTAAACAACAGCATGCTACTAGATAAGAGTGACACAAATACTCTGATGGTGAATTACAAAATAATTATATTAGCACAATGTTAGCAAAAAAAAAACAACATATAAGCAGTGCTTCCCTTTCAAATTAGCCAAATTTACATTGAAGAGCTGTACATGTTCTCTAAAGACTTCCAAGACTAAAACTGTCTAATTCTTTTCATAGTCCTCCAAAGCTTTCCCTTGTTAAATTTGTTTAGAAAAGCAGCAGGCAAATAAACTAGTCTCCATGTACCTATTACCTAACATGAAATGACATGTTTTTAGCTAAAACCTGATTAACTATGCCTGTGTAGTGTAGTCATCATCATGTAATAATCATCAAATTTCTAGAAATAATAAATCTTACAATATAAATTAGTTGAAAGGTTACCCTAATCTTTCATTGTAGTTGATTTGTTTGTTGTTTATTAACCCAAAAGCAAATATTATCTTATTGCACACACATATTTATCCTCTTAAATTATTAAGGATTTTGATCGTGATACACACAAATAGCAGAAAGAATTTATTTCATTCTCTAATTTGATTGTATCCCCATTGGAGGACAGCACCCCATTAAGGGCTCTATTCCAAATAAGCTTTTAATGGGAAGATGCACATGAACATGGACGCTTCCATTTACATCTCACTATTTATATGTCTCTATTTTGACCAAGTCTCTGTATTAGAAGCTGGAACCAGAATATTTGAGAGCTTACAGGGCGCAATGCCACTATTATCATCTCCTGGAGTCATAGGACTCTATAGAGACAGATGCCCAAGCTTGAGGGTGTAGGGCTGCACAGGGACAGTGAAAGAGAGCACTGGGAACTATTTTTTTCCTAGGCTTCCCCTAATTGCAGAAAGAAGACATGACAGATCACACCACCACCTGCACTATACACAAAAACAAAAACTAGCACTCACCCCAAAAATTTCTAGAAAGCAGGATGCCAGTTGCTGAGGTCAATAACGAAAATAGATATACTAAGGCCCGTGTCAGACGAACGCAGTCATGACGTCCGTGTTGCTGCACAGTTTAACGTCTGTCGTAGCATAGAATCATGATCAATAGAGACCCACACATGAAGTAAGTGCGCACCGAACTGCGCACGCATAACGCACGTGGCAAACTGACGCAAATTAGGCAAGAACGTAAAACCGCTAGACGGACGCGCAGAGTGCGCCACGTCCACGTAGCAATCTGTGTGAGTGATGAGGATATGTCAGACGCAGTGCATTTCCGATGTCCAGCACCTTGATGCACAAAATGACTTTTCATATCCTTTTCAAATTTTTATCATTTTTCATATTAATTTTATTTCCCATAGTTCCCTTTTTTTCTACGTAAGTAAAAAAAAATGACCGTGTGGTGTCTACAGTATCTTCCGTCAGTACGTCTGTTCCTTATGCACGCACGCAGAGTGCGATCAGACTGCGTTCATCTGACATTAGCCTAAAAGGTGAAGGATGCACAAGTACTTTAGATAAATATTGTTGATATTTAAAAAGATATTTATCTCATATAAACACTGACGTTTCGATCAGAAAGTGTTCTTTATCAAGGTATCCTAAGGTACCTTGATAAAGACCACTTGCTGTTCGAAACATCAGATTTTCAACTAATGGATCTGTATTAAAAAACTCCAGGTTTTTCATCTAAAGTTCTCCAGTTTGTTCTTCATGATTTTTATACATATATATAAAAACAATGGGCAATATTAGAATCTTAACGCAAACGTTAGCGCTCAGCTATGTGAGCGTCAACATTAGGTAAAGTGACCGTAGCACGGGTCGTCCATATTACAATCAGCATTGGAGATTGTGCCTTATAGCGTGACCTTACTATACTTTGTGCTCTCTATGCTTAACATGGGGGGCGCAAAGAGTAATTAGCATTAGGATTACAAAGTCCTAACGCTGATTATGCCTCGCTGTGGTTAACTGAAACGTTAACCACTGCTAGAAGCTGGTGCTAACTTCTGTGGAATAATTTTTTTTTTGAGAAATGATTTTTGTCAGGAAGGATACATTGAGATTTCTCTCGTTTTCAAGTATGTCCTGGGTGGCGAGTATGTACCATTAGGTGTCTTGCCCAAGGACACTTACTGGAGAGGTGCTTGTCGGGATCACTAGCGTCGCTAGGTGGGGGCAGGGGTGCGGCGAGCACCAGGTGACACCACCCCCTAGGGTGACACCCTAAAAAAATTTTTTGTCTTTTTTGTTTTTACACAAACCTATTTTACCAGGAAGGATACATTGAGAATTCTCTCATTTTCAAGTATGTCCTGGGTAGGCAAGGCCTAGGCTGGCACTTTCCAGGGGGCAGCAAAAAAACCTTCTCTAAAGGGGATATTCACAAAGCACCGAAATGACGCAGACATTTCAGTGTTCTGTTGTTCCCCGCACTTCGGGGAATCAAATTTTCCTGGTGAATTCACCGCAGGGTCCCTGAAGTGCAGGGAATCAGCCACCGAATGCCACCGCAAACCCGTCCCCCGCTATTTTCAAAAAAACTACTGAACGAAAATGTCTGGAATTAACATATAAGATCCTATGAATAATAATAAAAAGGGCTGTTAAAAAAAAATGCCTAATAGATACTAAGAAAAAAAATCAACAACTAAAGAGATTAGGGATGTGCACCAATTTTTTTTTGTTTCCGCTCGTTTCGTTCGTAATTCGACAATTTTCATTTCGGACGATTTCCGTTTTGGTTTGTTTCTTGTATCGACTTTTTTGTGAAATCGGAAATTTTCGTGTTTTCAGATCGGTTCGTTTTTTGTATCGACTTTTCTTTCGTGATTTCTGACATTTTTGTGTATTCGGTGTGGGAAATGTTTTGCCCCATAGACTTCAATGTTAAAAATATTCCCATTTTAATTCAATATCAAATAAACCATTTATTATATTCTGTAGTAAAGAGTCTCTTTATTTCTAGATTTTTTAGGATATTTTAAGCATTTTTTTTAAAAAAAAAATTCTGAGCTACAGGGTTTGGGAAATGTTTCACTCCATAAATTTCAATGTTAAAATATTCCCGTTTTAATTCAATATCTAATAAACTGTTTATTATTATATTCTGTAGTAAACAGTCTCTTTATCTCTAGATTTTTTAGGCTATGTTAAGCATTTTTTGAAAAAAAGAATTCTGAGCCACAGTGTTTGGGAAATGTTTTGCCCCGTAGACTTCAATGTTAAAAATATTCCTGTTTTAATTCAATATCTAATAAACCGTTTATTTTATTCTGTAGTAAAGAGTCTCTTTATTTATAGATTTTTTTTAGGATATTTTAAGCATTTTTTGAAAATTACCGAAGTGGAACCGAAATTCCGAATTGAAAGAAAATGATTTCCGATTCCGAATTTTTTTCGTTTCATTTGGAAAATCGTCCGAATCCGAATCACCGAATCGGGCCGATTCGTGGAAAAAAACTAATTGGTCCAAAACGAAACACACATCCCTAAAAGAGACTTTTTACTACAGATTAATGGAATAAACATTTTATTAGATATTGGGTAAAAACGGGAATATTTTTAACATTGAAACCTATGCAGGGTTATTCAGAGAAGGGTGAAAACCTTGAGAATGACTGTAGAATTGAAAATTCTAGGGCAAAATAGTCAAACCAGAATAATTCTCCCATTTATCTCACTTTCCAAATTGGCTATTTGGTCTAGATTGTTCATTCTCCTGGCAATTCTCAAGGTTTTCACCTCTCTTTGAATAGCCCTGATGGTGTTCGCCTGAATAAACCTGTCTAATGAAACCACTGAACATCAGGACATTTCTCTGCTGTTCGATGTCTCTGAACAGATTTACCATTACTTCTCTATGGGGACTTTCACTGCCGTCGAACAGGCACCGTACTTGCTGGCAGTTCACCAAAATTTGTGTGTGAGCATATGAGAGAGCGCCACAGCAATAAACCTCACAGTAATGTATGCTGTGTATTATGAGCATTCAGTATTATATGGGAGTACTGCTTTACGAGTAAGAGTAGTTAAAAAAACCCCGTAAAACTCAGGGGGGGACACACCATGAGTTACCGCACTGGGTGACACCAACCCTAGTGATGCCACTGGTCGTGATCAAACCCATGACACCACAGGCTCTCTCAACGCAGAGCAGTGATGTTACCTTTAGCCCAGCTAGAAGGAAACCCCCTCCCCAAAGATCAGATACTCACCTCTCATCAGATACTCACCTCTCACGGTGGCCTGGTCCGCTGTTTATGGCTGATGGGAGCAGAGTGAGACTGGGAAAAATGTCCCAGTCTCCCTCCCCGCTCACTTTGCGGACCTGCAGGATTTTGCGAGAGGCGAGATCCCTGCAGGTCAGATAACCCGGCAGCCACAGTTACAGTTACAGTTAAGGGGAAACCTACAGTACAGACGCGCAGGTTTCCACTTTTGCATCCCTGTTTTATTGGAACATATGTAATATGGACCAAAATGTGGGGGAGGCACACAGGGTCTTGTAAAAATCACAATTTATTAAGTAAACTCAAGCTAAAAACATACCACCAACATTTCGGCCCCCTCTCGAGCAGGGTCCTCTCCTACTGTTCTGTGTGTGTGTAACGTGTTGGTATTTGTTATTCTGTCTCTCCCATTGTACAGCGCTACAGAACTTATTGGCGCTTTATAAATACTTGTAACTGTAACCCTGGGCCTTTCTGAAGGTGAGAAAGGCCCCGAAGGGCCGAAGCATTTGTGGTATGTTTTTAGCTTGAGTTTACTTAATAAATTGTGATTTTTACAAGACCCTGTGTCCCTCCCCCACATATTGTTTTTGTATATGTTCTCTGTAATTTTTTATTCTGTGTCCCCATGGACACTAGTCTTGCCTGCATTATAATATGATGCTGATGATGTCTGTCTGTATGGATTTTTTCATTTTGTTTATTTGTTATTATGACAACAACAGAAGGGTAATGTACCCCTGAGTCTAAGCAGGTGTGGCCAGGTAAGGTCACATGGTGGATACTTAATGAAATCATTGGTAAGGGGTGTTTTATTTTAAGTTGAAATGGTGTCTATGGTATTTATCTTGATAAAAGTCCCTGCAAGGACTGAAACGTCGTTCAGCAATAAAATTTACTTGGTTATTAAAAAATTTGTCTCCTTGTTTTGGGTTACCGGGAATATATATATATATATATATATATATAGCTATTTAAGTGTGAAGAAGTACACACTTCTGTGGTATAGGCTTAAGCAAGATGAGGGTGGAGCCTGAAGCACCCAATTAGAAGCTTTAGCAGCATTCACTGGTAGACCTTATGACCTTATAGAGAACCATTTAAACTGTAAACTTGATTACTCATAGATCTGTAAATCTTGACAGTAGATAGCTATATATGGCAGTCTCAGAATGAAACATGGTACCAATTTATCACTCGCCAACAATGTCTATATTTGCTTCTAAAATATATCTTCTCTATCATTGATACCATAGCTGTATTAAATGGAAATGATGGGGAGAGGGGAGACAGTAGACATGTGCAGTGTGTGCCTGGATTTGAGAGATTGTTGTATTGAGTTTATGTTTAAGTTTAGCACACTAGAGCTAATGAATTCCTTTTATATATACGTCATGTGGGTTAGAGTACTAAACTAAGCAACTTAGTATGCTGTAAATTCATTATGTTATACCTTAGCACTGTCGTACACAATGCAAAAAAAAAAAAAAGAACAACTCCACAGGCAGATTTTCGTCAAGGAAAAAGGAAACAAAATGTCAAAAAACTGAAATGGAAAGAGGGCTACCCTAATGCAAATATACACAAAAATATAACAAATAGCCTGAATAAGGGTCTATTTTAATCTTTTTTCTCAATTTTATTCATGGGTCATCCTCTGTAATGATACTGTATGAAAAGAGCGTGCTTAGCCTTTCAATGATTTCTTGTTGGCTTTTCAGTGTTATCTGTTGAATACAAGTGCTTACAACAATAAAACCATTACTATATATCCTATAATCTATACTTTGTTTCCTACAATCCTATTACCTCTTTCACAAGAAGGTTCCACTTTCTGGCTGATGTGCAGATACAGTAGGATAGAATCTCCCTTTAATGAAATAGTGATTTTTTTTAGTTCTATGCAAACATAACAACATAACAACATATAGCACGTGTCCTTTGTTGTACACAATTTCTTTGCACTGCTGTACAATGACAAGACTATCCTCCATATTTGTTTGTGTTCTACACTGATGATTGAGACATACTATTTGCCCTTATGTCCATAAAATATGAATTATTATCCTTATTCGCACCACAATCTACATGAACTAATCATGTTAATCATGCATTATTCAGTATTGGCATTCTCACCAAAAACTAACTATAGAGATACTGAAACTGTGAAAGGAATGTGTTATTTTCACTTGTTCACATTGAATCATCTTCATGCTGGTGTCACAAAAGTGTTATTTCTAATTTCTTATTTTTACACAGCTTACCTACCAATGCTTTGCTTGTTTGCTTTTGGTCATAAAATGTGTGTGAATGGACTACAATTTCTATGGGCAAGTTGAGGCAGAGGTTCCCAGTGGAACAGCACTAGGTAAGGGTATTTTTGGATGGATATATACCAGTGGATTGTATCCTTGTT
Source organism: Leptobrachium leishanense (assembly GCA_009667805.1). Taxonomy (NCBI): domain Eukaryota; kingdom Metazoa; phylum Chordata; class Amphibia; order Anura; family Megophryidae; genus Leptobrachium; species Leptobrachium leishanense. The sequence goes on along the minus strand of CM019065.1, from coordinate 235,379,181 downwards.
TCATGAGAAAAATTTAAAGGGAAAAAAAGCCTGTGTCGGTGGCGCCACCTAGTGGAAACACTGGTAATGGATTTCACAAAAATTGATTGTATATCAATAAATATATAAACAGTTCTTAGAATGAATCAGCTGCTGTCTCTTTCGAAAGGTGGTATATCCAAACCCACCAGGTGAAGAAGAGATCAGGGGAAAAAGAACGATAGAGACAGCGCTTCCTTCAGATAATGTTTTCTTTTTTTCTCTTTTTTTCTTTCTGTGCACCTTTAAAAATAAGCAGAAAACGCTACCATAGCGTAATAATTCTTCCACACAGTGAAAAAGAACTGAAAGAAATACACTCACATTTTTGTGTGTCTAAATCAGACACTCGATTCTCCAGGCAGCCGACAATATTAGATGGGAATGCCGGATTTCCCTCAGGATTTGCAGTCTTGCCGCTCCAGTAAAAACTGGGGATACTAAATGAAAAAGAGGCAGCCTACTTGACAGTAGAACATCCTATTGTCCCTGTTTTCTACTATCTTCCTAAAATACATAAGGATATGCACAAACCCCCGGGGAGACCTATTATTTGTGGCATAGGTTCAGTATCAAGCCATATTTCGGAATATTTGGATTTATTATTACAACCATTTGTGAGAAAAATCCCCTCCTACTTGTCCTTGACCTCTTGACTGTTTAGAAGTGTATCGTTGACTGCTTGGCAACCTCTATCGTGCGGAATGCAGGTGTATAATGATCTAACGTCGCAAGTGACCAGTAGTAATTGATCTTTGTATGCAATCTGTTGACGTGTCCTGATAATATCTCCTGTATCTTTCAAGTAGGAGGGGATTTTTCTCACAAATGGTTGTAATAATAAATCCAAATATTCCGAAATATGGCTTGATACTGAACCTATGCCACAAATAATAGGTCTCCCCGGGGGTTTGTGCATATCCTTATGTATTTTAGGAAGATAGTAGAAAACAGGGACAATAGGATGTTCTACTGTCAAGTAGGCTGCCTCTTTTTCATTTAGTATCCCCAGTTTTTACTGGAGCGGCAAGACTGCAAATCCTGAGGGAAATCCGGCATTCCCATCTAATATTGTCGGCTGCCTGGACAATCGAGTGTCTGATTTAGACACACAAAAATGTGAGTGTATTTCTTTCAGTTCTTTTTCACTGTGTGGAAGAATTATTACGCTATGGTAGCGTTTTCTGCTTATTTTTAAAGGTGCACAGAAAGAAAAAAAGAGAAAAAAAGAAAACATTATCTGAAGGAAGCGCTGTCTCTATCGTTCTTTTTCCCCATGAGAAAAATTTAGTTTGAAACTTTTTTAAATGTCTATTCTTATAAAACCTTAGCATACGGGGTGGAGTTTGGCTTGGCATGCAATCGGACACGTTTTTTTTTTCTCCCTGTTCGGTGGTGGTGGCATTATGTGCTTTTGCTTGTAAAACTAACAATGCCACTGCACTAACTCGCCTTCTCATTTCCCACACCGGGACCAAATGTGGAGGTGATGGCGCAAAGCATTATTACACATTGGTCCATCTAAAGCACCAACCGCTTCACACTCAGGAGAGAGGGGATACGTTGGACCCCTGTATTTCCATTCTTTACACCCCTAAAAGTCAAGTTAGGTGTCACTGGAAAGGTCAAAGTCTGGCTTTTCTAATGATATCAAACATGACTATCAGGGCTATTCAGGAAGAGGTGAAAACCTTGAGAATGACTGGAGAAGGGAAAATTCTAGGTCAAAATAGTCAAACCAGAAAAATTCTCCAATTTATCTCACTTTCCAAATTGGCTATTTGGTCTAGATTGTTCATTCTCCTGGCAATTCTCAAGGTTTTCACCTCTCTCTGAATAGCCCTGCATGTAAATTGTCATAATAAATCCACATAAACAAACAAAAAATATATTTGTTAAATTAGTTTTATTTTTTGTTCCACAGCAATGGCATTGCCCATTTGTCAGGTATAAAATGAGTAATACCACTGCTATTACTCACCTTCTCATTTTCCACGCTGCAAGCAAGGTCAGTGTTTTATACAGTCATATTATTCACAAACCACAATGCAGCAAAATACAAGTGAAATATTTAGGGGTTTTTTTCAGTTTTAGTTAAAATTGCATATTTTGTCAGAAAAATGTAGTAACAAGTTCCCGTTTCTATTTTTTTTTTTATAATAAGAGTGCCCCATTGAATATATAACCATAAAGGTTTGGAGGATACAATGTGAAAAAAAATATTTTACAAGCTATGAGTTATTGAAAGCTGAATGGAAATTCACATTCTTTTAAATTTTTATGTTATAGCATTCTGACAGGCCATGACGTATACATATAATAATTATGTATTTTGAATTTGCCGAATGTGCTGAAAATAAGGATATATGATTGGTCTGGGTCCCACAATAAAACATGACTTCAAATTGCGTTTAACCATGATGAGCACAAAACAGTCAAACTTCGCTCATCAAACGTGGTGAAATGGCTCAGCAGTGAAGGGGTTAAAGCAGTCTCCATTTAATAGTTGTCTTAAAGGTTTAGTTTTATTTAAAAAGACATTGCCGAAAACATCCTCTTATTTGGTATGACATATAAGATGCTCATTCTGAATCTAATATTGCCTGAAAGAGAAAAAATGAAGACAGTGATCACCATAGAAACAGTTTTAAACGTTTCAATTGGTACTTCACTTAAGCTACTGTGTGGCTGTGCAATACCAAATACTTAAAATACAAACTATTATATACCAGTTACCACTGGGGATAGGATATATGATAAAACCAAAATGTATGACTAGTATGCAACAAAGCAATGAATAGAGCTGGCCTGGCAATGTCTCAGTAAAAGAAGATACACACAGACATATTATTATACTTTATTTATATAGCGCCAGCATATTCCTCAGCGCCGAACAATGGGGACAATATAGACAGGATTACAATACACTGAGACGGAACAACATTTGATAAACCAGTACAGGAGGAAACGAGAGCCCTATTCCTGTGGGAATTTACAATCTAGAAGGGTTGGGGGTGAGAAACAGAGGACTGCAAGGTGAGTGTGATGGACTGGTTGGGGCAGTGAGGTGTATCAGTGAGTCGGGTGGTAGGCTTCCCTAAATAGGAATGTCTTAAGGGATAGTGATGGGCCGAACACCCCCGTGTTTGGTTCGCATTCGAACTCGAACACCCGAAAAAGTTTGACCGCGAACTCGAACACAATGCGGGCACCATTAAAGTCAATGGGGATCGAACGTTTGAAAATTAAGGTCCCCTCCAAGAGGGCATATGTGCAAGATATTGGCCATAAAAGGGGTAACAGGAACCAATGGAAAAGATGTAAAGATGTAAAAAAAAAAGGTTTTTAACCTTTTCACTGCTGAGTACTGAGCCAGTTCATCACTGTGCACTGAGCTAATTTTTACCGCTTTTGCTCATGTTTAAATGCAATTTGAAGCCATGGGAAATGTTTGACCAACAATGAGTGGGAAATGTTTGACCAACAATGAGTGGGAAATGGTTGACCAACAATGAGTGGGAAATGTTTGACCAACAAGGAGTGGGAAATGTTTGACCAAGAAGGAGTGGGAAATGTTTGACCAACAATGAGTGGGAAATGTTTATGAATCCCATAGGCTTCAATGTTAAAAAATATTCCCGTTTTAATCCAATACCTAATAAACCGTTGATTATAATATTCTGCAGTAAAAAGTCTGTTAATCTATAGATTTTTTTTGGATCTTTCAAGCATTTTTTTTTCAAACTTTCAGTGAACATCCTGAAAAGTTCGAAGTTCGCAAATTTTCGAACAGCTGAACCGAACCAATTCGAACCGGCAGCCCATCCCTATTAAGGGGCTGAGTGTTTCCCTAACCCTATTAAGTGGCTGAGTGTTTCAAGGAGGGGAAACTAGGGGAAAGTCTGACAGTATGATGGAGAGCATTCCAGAGGATGGTAGCTGCGCGTGAGAAATCCTGCAGTCTATCATGGGAAGAGGTGATGGTGGGAGAAGCTAGGAGCAGGTCTCTGTTTGACCTTAGGGAGCAGGCTGGGGTGTATTTGGTAATTAGTGAGGGCAGGTAATAGGGAGCTGAGTTAGGGAGAGCTTTGCAGGTCAGGGTAAGGATTTTGAATTAAATTCTGCAGTGGACAGGGAGCCAGTGAAGGGACTCGCAGAGGGAAGCGGCAGAGACAGAGCGGCGGGTGAGGTGGATGAGCCTGGCAGAGGCGTTCAGAATGGATTGTGGGGGGGGGCAAGGCTGGAGAGAGGCCAACTAGAAGATTATTACAATAGTCAAGTCGGGAGATTACAAGGGCATGGATAAATTGCTTTGTGGTGTCAGCGGAAAGAAATAGCCAAATTCTAGAAATATTACACAACTGGTAGCGGCAGAAGGAGGAAAGAGACTGGATGTGGGGGGTGAAGGAAAGAGCAGAGTCAAGAGTAACTCCAAGGCAGCAAACCTGGATGATGGGGAGATAGTGATACCTTCGACCACAACAGAGAAGTCAGGAGGCGGGGAGGCATTAGAGGGAGCAGGGCTCGAGTCGAGCGGGAACACGCGGGAACGGTGTTCCTGCACTTCTCCCACAGCGGGAACGCTGCAGGAACGCAGCGTTCCCGCTGTGGCCCGAGCCTGAACGCCGCTGCCGCCGCACATTTCCGGTGGCCGCGTGCATCCTGTTAGAACGGCCTGCTGACCGGAAGTGGAGCCGCTCGGCTTCACTTCCTGTCAGCGGCGTTGAAGCAGGAAGTACGCGGCCGCCTGCAATGTGCGGCGGTGGCGGCAGCGGCAGCAGCCACAGAAGAAGCAGAGGTGAGCTGGGGACAATATCCATAACACGGGGGGCAATATCCATGAGACCTGGGGGGCAATATCCATGAGACCTGGGGGCAATTTCCATGACACCTGGGGGCAATATGCATGAGACTTGGAGGGCAATTTCCATGAGACCTGGGGGCACAATCAATGAGACCTGGGGGCAATTTCCATGACATCTGGGGGCAATATGCATGAGACCTGGGGGGCAATTTCCATGAGACCTGGGGGGCAATATCCATGAGACCTGGGGGGCAATATCCATGAGACCTGGGGGGAAATTCCATGAGACCTGGGGGGCAATATCCATGAGACCTGGGGGGCAATATGCATGAGACCTGGGGGGCAATTTCCATGAGACCTGGGGGCAATTTCCATGAGACCTGGGGGCAATATGCATGAGACCTGGGGGGCAATATCCATGAGACTTGGGGCAATATGCATGAGACCTGGGGCAATTTCCATGAGACCTGGGGCACAATCAATGAGACCTGGGGGCAATTTCCATGACACCTGGGGGCAATATGCATGAGACCTGGAGGGCAATTTCCATGAGACCTGGGGGCACAATCAATGAGACCTGGGGCAATTTCCATGAGACCTGGGGGCAATATGCATGAGACCTGGGGGGCAATTTCCATGAGACCTGGGGCAATATCCATGAGACCTGGGGGCACAATCAATGAGACCTGGGGCAATTTCCATGAGACCTGGGGGCAATATGCATGAGACCTGGGGGGCAATTTCCATGAGACCTGGGGCAATATCCATGAGACCTGGGGGGCAATATCCATGAGACCTGGGGCAATAAGCATGAGACCTGGGGGGCAATTTCCATGAGACCTGGGGGCAATAGCCATGAGTCCTGGGGCAATAGCCATGAGACCTGGGGCATATCCATGAGACCTGGGGGCACAATCCATGAGACCTGGGGGCAATTTCCATGAGACCTGGGGGCAATATGCATGAGAGCTGGGGGCAATAGCCATGAGAGCTGGGGCAATAGCCATGAGAGCTGGGGGCAATATCCATGAGACCTGGGGGGCAATATCCATGAGACCTGGGGGGCAATATCCATGAGACCTGGGGGGCAATATCCATGAGACCTGGGGGACATTATCCATGAGACCTGGGGGTGGGCAATATCCATGAGACCTGGGTGGGGCAATATCCATGAGACCTGGGGGGCAATATCCATGAGACCTGGGGGGCAATATCCATGAGAGCGGGGGGCATTATCCATGAGACCTGGGGGCATTATCCATGAGAGCTGGGGGGCATTATCCATGATAGCGGGGGGGGGGCATTATCCATGAGAGCTGGGGGGCATTATCCATGAGAGCTGGGGGGCATTATCCATACGAGCTGGGGGCAATTATATCCATGTGAACTGGGGAAAATATATCCATATAACCAGTGCTGTGCATATTATTCTGGGGCTCAGTGCTGTGCATATTATTCTGGGGGCTCAGTGCTGTGGTATATTATCCTGGGGGCTCAGTGCTGTGTATGTTATTCTGTGGATTCAGTGCTGTGTATATAATTCTGGGGGGGGGGGGTATGTGCCTGGAGATATATATATATATATAAAATGCGTTAGTCCAGTTGCCACAATCACGAGTATACCTTTACGTAGTGATACCTTTCACTGATCAGTATAGTTTCCAGTTTACACTCTTGAAAGCTTGTCTTTTAAATGTAATGCTAACCCAATAAAAATGGTATCATCACGTACTGCTATACTCGTAATATATATATATTTTCTTCAGGTAATAGGGGTTGTGGAATTCGTGGTTCCCTCACTTTTTTTCCCAGGACTTGACCCCTGAGAGGGAGGAATTAGTAGAAGCTCAGTCTTGGTCATGTTAATCTTTAGGTGGTGAGAGGCCATCCAGGAGGAGATGCCAGATAAACAGTCACTGACTTTGAAAAGGACAGGAGGAGAGAGATCAGGGGTAGATATTAGTATCCTCAGCATACAGGTGTTAATTAAAGCCAAAGCTGTTAATGACATACAGGGTTATTCAAAGACATCTGAATTGTGGCCAAACGGTAACTGAACACTGAAATTCAGCGTACGGTTACCTTTCCTGGCCATTCGGCTATTCAGAGGGCAGGCAGTTCACCAAAATATTGGCAAATTGCCTGCACATACGGTGCCGGTTCGAGGGCTGTGAAATCCCCATAGAGAAGCAACTATTCAGAGAACACCAAACAGCAGGGAAAAGTTGCCGAAATGCCCTGCTGTTCGGTGGTCTCATTCGACAGGTTTATTCAGGCGAATCCCATAGGCTTCAATGTTAAAAATATTTCAGTTTTAATACAATATCTAATATAACCGTTTAATATTATATTCTGCAGTAAAAAGTCTCTTTATTTTTATTTTTCAGATTTTTATGGCAAAACATTTTTCCTGTTTTTCTTTGTAAATCATCTTTTCTTTTTACTGCAACTGCCCTTTTTATTATCATTCATAGGATCTTATATGTAAATTCTAGGCATTTTCATTCTGTAGTTTTTTGCAAACAGCGTTTCAAATTTCAAACTTTCAAGCGTGCTGTTTTTTTTTTACCTTACTCTTCTGCTTGTTGGCATTTTCTGGTGGCTGCTCTGCGCTGTGATCGGCGGCTAGTCGGGTTTCTCGGGCGTGTTCGGCGGGGTTAATCCAGCTGTTTTCTGTGGGTTTCGTGAGTGTTTGGCGGGTTGGCGGCGAGTGTTTTGCGGGTTTGAGGCGGGTTTTCCCTGCACTATAGGGGCCCTGCGGTTCTTGCTGAATACACCGAAGGGTCGGTGAAATAGGATCGCCGAATTGCCCCGAAGTGCAGGGAACGAAAAGTCATTGAATGTGCGGTGACTTTTCGATTCTTTTGAAATAAGTCTGTGTGACATAAGGAAAAAGAAGGTCATCAAGGGGCAATATGTTTCCCCTCTGTTCCTGTCCTATGTACAGGACTAGTGGAACCCAGACCGGGTTTTCATGCTAACTTTGGGTCTGGAAAAATACGGGTTTTGTGTCTCTCCCCTGGCTAGTTAATTGCATAATTGTTTCTTATCCAGGGGAGATAAAAAGGGAAGTCTGAAACTGGAAGTTGCTCTGGTCTGGGACTCAGACTGCATTCTCAGAGAGGTACAAGCTGAAAGGTGTGTAACAGGTTGCTTAAAGTAATTTTGTTTGTTTGAAGTGGTGGCTGAGGTAAGCTCACCACTTGTTAGAGAGGGAACCTACCTGTTTAATAAGAGCCTGAATGGCAAGGATTTATTTTCTGTCTTGATTTTGTTTTATTGCAACCATTTAAAAATAAACTCTGTCTGCTGGACAGATTTACAGAACTTTTGCTGCCTGGACTACCTTTTTCCCAGGAAAGGTACCCTCCGTTTGAGCTATACCCCACACCTGATAGTGTAACACCAATATGTATTGTTCAAATATGAAAACAAGGATGGACAAAAACACACCCTCACTGTCGTCCAAGTTAAAACTGGGCACCTAGCTTCTCCAATTGTGGGTTGCCATACTTCCTTTCGTTGGATGGAGAGGGCAGGGGGCACGCATTTGGAGGAGGACTTGCTGACTGCTGGACTGATTGAGAGCTACCTCTATGTTGTTTACCCATTGCGGGTTATGCGGCACAGTGCTGTATGCTGCAGGGAGACATCTCTCAAGTCATGCTGGTCCAACTACCATGCTAGTAGTAGCAGACAATGCGCTGACACTGGGGATGCATGGGGGTCTCTCCCTCCTTCAGCAAGGACACATATGTAAGCTCTTGACTAAAAGATCTGCCGGGGCTTTCAGTATTGGGCCTAACAGCAGTAGACTAGATATGAGAAACTTTTTTAACAATAGGCTGCAAACTCCTGTTGATGAAGAGCAAAAGAGGCTGCAAGATTGAATCCTTACAGATGACTGTTGGTCGTCCCAAAGGAATCCAGATTCTTATGGATTTGGGGTCTTGTGTTCAAAACTGGCACCGACTGGATTCTGCTGTAATAAATAATTCTTCAATGATTTAAGCTATTCTGAAGTGCTTGATCGATGCGTTTTATTGTACATATTTTATATCAGGTGGGGGAGCAGCAGAATTTAGAACTCTTATGGCAGCACCAGTCCTAAATACTCCTCTGATTCAATCATATCTAATTCTATCCTTCTCTGCCTGCAACCCTTCCAATTATTATTTTTTAATATAAAGCTCTTTGGATAAGAGCACAGTATAGAATCTGTTAACTATAAATACAATTTACAAGCGTGGTTCAAGAACTTTTTTTACAGTGAGAACTCTGCAGGCATTTTCTTCAGCAAGATTTATTTCGAAGAATATATTGCTTCTCTCAAGATATAACCTTAATTCCATCTGCCAGTGTAATTCACTTTAAAGCTTCTGGCATCCCTCAGAACGTGAAAAAAGTTTTATGCTTTAAACTGGCCAGAGTTGCCTGTGTGACTTACTACATGAGACAATAATTGGCAATCCTACATTTAGCCTAGCAGTGCCTGTACGTTCACATATACCAAAAATACATTTCACTCTTATACAAACAGTAACTCTGCATAGCAACCCTTCAACCTGTTGAGAAAGTGTTCCATGGCAACAGGAAAAACATGCTAAAACACCAGCACATTTTTTCTTTTAGATATAATATATATGTCTAGAATTGTGGCGTGATTTCTGTAGCTCGGGGAGCCTACTGTGAAACAATATTAAAGGTCTGTTGTACATCAAACAGAGTGAAAAATCACAAATATTGATTTATTCCCGATTTAAACCTGCAATTCTCAAGGCCTTTTTTTATCAGAGTTTTACATTGAGATCTCTGTAAAAATAATAATAATAATAAATATATATAGGTATGTATGTGTGTTGTAGATCCTAAATGGGTAAAAGTGCTGATCCTATGTTTTAATATGTTATAATATAGAATACATTTTTAATGATATCCCTGTAGTGCATCCGGGTTCTGGAAAAATATATGTATATTGGCATAGAGGATTTCTGTGATATATGTGTCAAATATTCTTGGACACAAACTTTCTCTCACTTCCAATGCCTGGTGCTCAGCCGACGTAATCATATTCCTCGTCAAAAGCCAGCACTCCAGGGTCTTCATATAAAACATCAAAACTTTATTTGGATAAATAAAAACGTCAACGATCGCTTCAGCTCATTTCCACTGAGGTTTTAGCATGACTCAAGTCTGAGTCCTGGTGAAAGTTTAGAGGAAATGAGCTGAAACAATTGTTGATGATTTAATTGATCCAAATAAAGTTTTTATGTTTTATATGAAGACCCTGGATTGCTGGCTTAGATTGATCTACTTCCCTACCATTAAGAAGCTCCAACACATTGGGCCTTGCTGCACACTAAGGGCTAAATTACAATCTTCGTGGAAACGTTAGCGCCAGTGCAAAAAACCATTAACGCAAGGGGTAAAACCATTTGCGCCTAATCCCGTATTACATAGTCAGCGGAACAACCGCACGCAATCGTCTACCTCGGGTGAACCTGCGCGAAACCTGCGCAAGCTTACTGTACTTCGCGCGTCCTATACTTAACATTGTGAGCGCAAATGCGTTTGTGCGATGGTACGTGGATGGTATTATAATCTATTTGCGGTAATTACCGCATAGCCTTTGCGCACATAATTTTAGCAACTCCTAAAAACTGGTGTTAATGGCAAATCTGAACACCCTGGCCGAACCCAAATACACCAGCCCAAAAAAAAGAATGCAGCAAAATATAGTTACACATTCTACTCATTCCAAACCAATAAAATGGAGTAGTTGTGTGTGCATGTATTATTGCTGCAGCATACACTATATGCTCAGATTGACTTTGCCAGCGCAAAAACCTAACGTGAGATAATTGTGGTTCTTAATTCTGATTGGCTGAATCGTGAGAAATCCTTTTTGCGCGTGGTATTGATCAGCAAGTTTAACGCTTGGTGCAAAAATCTTCGCTTTGCGCGAGGGTTTTTGCGTGAAGATTGTGATATAGCCCTAATATGGGGATGCTAACGGGGAAAACCTGGAGGCATCCCCATTTCAGTGCAATATTCCAGGGCAGGCGCTGTCTCAGCTCCTTTCCCTGAAACGCAGTGCTAACCTACTACTATCTAAGAGTGGATAAAAGTTCTATATTGACTAATTAAGGCATTCTAATGCCAAAACACATCTGTTATTTTAGTTAATTTCTTTTATATTCATTTGTTGGCATCGATTGTTCTGTAGTATTTTTAAATAAAATTCATTTTTCTACTATCCATTAGATGAATGATGGCTTTTATTCCACTATGAGATAATATATCAGTAGGTTTGGAGCAGCAAACGCTGGTCACCTTTGGAAGAAGGGTTGGGCAGGGACCTAAAAAGTGTGCTAAGGTCAATATTATTGATGAAAAAGGGGCACAAATGATAAGTGGACAACCACCATCATAGAACCCCTTAGGGAGTTGGGGTAAAAAATTAATCTTTATTATTGGACATTGCCAAATTAGTAATGTGTAGATAATTATATGACAATGGCAGGTTGTCACATGTAATTAACAAACAATGGATATAATACTATGGACTAAATATTGACGGTGATAGAATAATCTATATAGTGTGTGGTGAGTCAACAGCTAGCAATTAGTAGTGGATAACGTATAGCCAAATACTGCTACTTAACCCAAAGTGTTTTAATGAACGATATGAAAAAACGCTCATAAATGAAGATATAAATGTTGTATATTTGATTAATATCATATGGATAATAAGCAAAACAGTAAATTGAGGCAACAATATAAACCAATAGTGTAATAAATAATTTGAACCCTTACAGTCATCAATAAGATATTGATACTATTATTGGTAGAACTAAAGGTAACTCTAGTAGTATCAGTTAGTGAATGTCACAGATAGAACAATAGTTTAAATAACACGGCTAGTGATTGAACTGCGACGAATGGTTGAGTGTAAATAGAGATAGGTATTAATATAAACAACCAGTAAGATATAATAGATGAATTGATCACAGTAGTCAAAATGCTAGTAAGATCGTAAATCACATACTGAGTAAAGATCGAACATTCTAAGCAACATAAATAATTGTTAAATTGTATAGTATAACTCTATGATAGTACCGTTGGGCTATGATATAAACACTAGGTTATATATATGTTGGACCTTGATATGGTTCATATAACAAGTATACATATATTAAATGAGATTAAAACGAACACCCAATATATGGTGAATAAAGTTAGGTTCTCATATGGAGATTTAAGAACTAACCACACACCAGGTGGAAATTATTTATCGCTCGGACAGAGCCGCGTATGTGTTTATCGAAAAAAAACATATACCAGGTGAAGAATGAAATGTTGGACTAGACAAAATGGCATAAACATAAGATCATACTAAAATACTAATCAGCACTCGATTGTGTATGTAGCCTTGGTTAGGTTGAGATAATAAACATGCATATATTTGGAGGAGAATTCGACAAATACCCAGTATTGAATGCATAGAACTAAATTCTCATATAGATTGATCATCGACCACACGCCAAATAGAAATTAGTTGTATATTGCATCTTTGGTCGGCAATCACACATCAAGTGGAAGGTATGAACATGCATATATTTGAAAAATAATTCAGGAAATACCTAGTAATAAATGCATAGGACTCATTTCTTATATGAAAATAGATCATCAGCCACACGTCAAGTGGGAATTGCTTATTTGTTGCATTTATCACACACCAGGTGAAAAGATTGTTAGGCTAAAGAGAATAGTATTGGCATTTATATAAACATAAAAAGAAAAAAATAGTCAACACTGGGTTATGTATAAAACCTTGGTATAGTTTTTAGATTGCGGTCATACACATGTGTGAAAGCCAAATCGGAAAACGCCGAAGCTAAATTGCGTAGGGCTAGACTCTCATACATTAGCCATAATAGGTTTAAGATTGCAAACGTGCATACATATGAAAATAATAGATAAGCAGTCGCCCGGTATGCAAAGTGTAACGTTATATTCAGCGTCGACCACACACCAAGTGGGAATAAATTATAGAACTCGGAAATGCAGTCGGTAATTAATTCAACATAACCAAAAAATTGGAATAAGGCGATAAGAATATGATTGTTGCCGATATATATATATATATATATATATATATATATGAGGTTAAACTGATTAGGCTCTAAATAGAAAGAGCAATGACCACAAGTCCATAAGCAAAATTACTTATTTGTTATATTTGTCACACACCAGGTGAAAAGATTATTAGGCTAAAGAGAATAATATTAGCATGGAATTGTATAAACGTAGATGGAAAAATCGACAACACTATGTTGTGTATAAAGCCTTGATGTGGTTTAGATTGCGGTCATACACATGTGTGGAAAACAAAACAGCAAACGCCCAATCGAAATTGCATAGGGCTAAACTCTCATATATTAACCATGATGGGTTTAAAGTTGCAAACATACATACATATAAAAATGATAAATAACCAGTCGCCCAATATACAAAGTATAGCGTTATATTCAGCGTCGACCACACACCAAGTGGGAATAAATTATAAAACTCGGAAATGCAGTCGATAGTTAACTCAACACAACCAAAGAATTGGAATAAGGCGATTAAGAATGTAATTATTGCCAATATAAATGTGAGGCTAAGCAGATTAAGCTCAAAATAGAAAAGGGGCTATGACCACCAGTCCATAGTATTTTGAAAAGATTGATTAAAGAAAAAATGTGAAGCAGTTAAAATGGGTAAGGACCCATCGGTATTGTACCGCGCTCAACGTACGTTTCGCCACTTCAGGTCATGTGGCTTCGTCAGGAGCGTTGATAATGTCCCCTCCTAAGATCTAATTATATATACAAACTATCATTACCTCCAGGTGGAACGTGACTTACGCAGGTTAGCCCACATGAAATACATCTATGCAAAGCCGATCGATAGAGTACGTATCAACCTACGTATCACGTGTTGCGTCTATAACCAATACGGATAGAGACATTTAAACCCTCGTACTACCCCTACATCTCGTGCTGTCACCTGGCTGAATTAGATCAATCATGGGATATAATGAATAGAACGGACACGAGTATTTATATGTATTCGAATGATGGACAGTTACGTAACGATAAAACATATCCAAGATGCCTAGTGCCAAAATATGACACAATTATCCGAACTGTCTAAGGATACAGAATAGAAATACCCCAGCATGATAAAGACCATGATTATATATATAATTCTCCAATCTTACATTTAATTGATAGCATGCTAAAGGAATCGCATGACTGGTACAAGTCAACCATGTTGAATACCAAAATCTGTTCCAAAAATTAAGGGATTATAATGTGAATCTAGATTAAGAGAAATATTCTAAGCTATATAAAGAGTTATATATATAAACCCCAAATATAGCAGGAAGAATGCAAATGTCAGATTTGAATATATATTATTATAGATGTTAGTATCTAATCAAGTTAATATCTAATTCTATAGCATGGATGCCATTAGTTTAACACACGAGATGTAGGGGTAGTACGAGGGTTTAAATGTCTCTATCCGTATTGGTTATAGACGCAACACGTGATACGTAGGTTGATACGTACTCTATCGATCGGCTTTGCATAGATGTATTTCATGTGGGCTAACCTGCGTACGTCACGTTCCACCTGGAGGTAATGATAGTTTGTATATATAATTAGATCTTAGGAGGGGACATTATCAACGCTCCTGACGAAGCCACATGACCTGAAGTGGCGAAACGTACGTTGAGCGCGGTACAATACCGATGGGTCCTTACCCATTTTAACTGCTTCACATTTTTTCTTTAATCAATCTTTTCAAAATACTATGGACTGGTGGTCATAGCCCCTTTTCTATTTTGAGCTTAATCTGCTTAGCCTCACATTTATATTGGCAATAATTACACTCTTATCGCCTTATTCCAATTCTTTGGTTGTGTTGAGTTAACTATCGACTGCATTTCCGAGTTTTATAATTTATTCCCACTTGGTGTGTGGTCGACGCTGAATATAACGCTATACTTTGTATATTGGGCAACTGGTTATTTATCATTTTTATATGTATGTATGTTTGCAACTTTAAACCCATCATGGTTAATATATGAGAGTTTAGCCCTATGCAATTTCGATTGGGCGTTTGCTGTTTTGTTTTCCACACGTGTATGACCGCAATCTAAACCACATCAAGGCTTTATACACAACATAGTGTTGTCGATTTTTCCATCTACGTTTATACAATTCCATGCTAATATTATTCTCTTTAGCCTAATAATCTTTTCACCTGGTGTGTGACAAATATAACAAATAAGCAATTTTGCTTATGGACTGGTGGTCATTGCTCTTTCTATTTAGAGCCTAATCTGTTTAACCTCATATATATATATATATATATATATCGGCAACAATCATATTCTTATCGCCTTATTCCAATTTTTTGGTTATGTTGAATTAATTACCGACTGCATTTCCGAGTTCTATAATTTATTCCCACTTGGTGTGTGGTCGACGCTGAATATAACGTTACACTTTGCATACCGGGCGACTGCTTATCTATTATTTTCATATGTATGCACGTTTGCAATCTTAAACCTATTATGGCTAATGTATGAGAGTCTAGCCCTACGCAATTTAGCTTCGGCGTTTTCCGATTTGGCTTTCACACATGTGTATGACCGCAATCTAAAAACTATACCAAGGTTTTATACATAACCCAGTGTTGACTATTTTTTTCTTTTTATGTTTATATAAATGCCAATACTATTCTCTTTAGCCTAACAATCTTTTCACCTGGTGTGTGATAAATGCAAGAAATAAGCAATTCCCACTTGACGTGTGGCTGATGATCTATTTTCATATAAGAAATTAGTCCTATGCATTTATTACTAGGTATTTCCCGAATTATTTTTCAAATATATGCATGTTCATACCTTCCACTTGATGTGTGATTGCCGACCAAAGATGCAATATACAACTAATTTCTATTTGGCGTGTGGTCGATGATCAATCTATATGAGAATTTAGTTCTATGCATTCAATACTGGGTATTTGTCGAATTCTCCTCCAAATATATGCATGTTTATTATCTCAACCTAACCAAGGCTACATACACAATCGAGTGCTGATTAGTATTTTAGTATGATCTTATGTTTATGCCATTTTGTCTAGTCCAACATTTCATTCTTCACCTGGTATATGGTTTTTTTCGATAAACACATACGCGGCTCTGTCCGAGCGATAAATAATTTCCACCTGGTGTGTGGTTAGTTCTTAAATCTCCATATGAGAACCTAACTTTATTCACCATATATTGGGTGTTCGTTTTAATCTCATTTAATATATGTATACTTGTTATATGAACCATATCAAGGTCCAACATATATATAACCTAGTGTTTATATCATAGCCCAACGGTACTATCATAGAGTTATACTATACAATTTAACAATTATTTATGTTGCTTAGAATGTTCGATCTTTACTCAGTATGTAATTTACGATCTTACTAGCATTTTGCCTCCTGTGATCAATTCATCTATTATATCTTACTGGTTGTTTATATTAATACCTATCTCTATTTACACTCAACCATTCGTCGCAGTTCAATCACTAGCCGTTTTATTTAAACTATTGTTCTATCTGTGACATTCACTAACTGATACTACTAGAGTTACCTTTAGTTCTACCAATAATAGTATCAATATCTTATTGATGACTGTAAGGGTTCAAATTATTTATTATACTATTGGTTTATATTGTTGCCTCAATTTACTGTTTTGCTTATTATCCATATGATATTAATCAAATATACAACATTTATATCTTCATTTATGAGCGTTTTTTCATATCGTTCATTAAAACACTTTGGGTTAAGTAGCAGTATTTGGCTATACGTTATCCACTACTAATTGCTAGCTGTTGACTGATTAATTTTTTACCCCAACTCCCTAAGGGGTTCTATGATGGTGGTTGTCCACTTATCATTTGTGCCCCTTTTTTCATTTTCATACGTAATCTAGAGGGTTCAATCCCATTTTCTGTTGGTGCCCTCTTTTTTCATTTCACTTTCCCATTTTTGGGATTAGTGATTGTTCTTTTGTTTCAATATTATTGAGCCTGGACACCAATGCGGCTCCACCAATCATGAGTAACCCAATTATGGATCCAAAGGGTGTTGTACAGAAACATTTTATGCTATGCGTCCGCCCTCTCTCCTCTCTAAACTCTCTGAAGCCGTTTATCTGTATATATGTTTGTACACTTGGATACATTGACTATAGGGGTTATGCAGAGAGCATGGAATCTCATTGAATTGAATTTCCCCATACGGTGCAATTTCGTGGCCACTCAACTATTCAAAAAGCTGGTAATTTGTCAAATATTGGCAAACTGCCATCGAAATACGGTGACCTTCGGCGGCAGTGGAATCCGCATAGAGAAGTTATGGTTAATCTATTCAGAGAACGCCGAATAGCATCAAAAAGTCAGTGAAATGCCCTGATTTTCAGTGGCTTCATTAGGCAGGTTTAAGCAGGTGATTCCCATAGGTTTCTTTCAGGGTTATTCAAAGAGATCCAAATTGCTTGAGAAAGGTAACCGAACGCTGAAAATCAGCGTTCGGTTACCTTTCCTGACCATTCGGCTATCCAGAGAGCAGGCAACTCGCAAAATCCTTGCGAATTGCCTGAACATACGGTGCCTGTTCGAGGGCACTGAAAACCCCATGAAAACCCCTGCTTCGGCTATTCAGAGAACACAAACCAGCAGTGAAAGGTTCCCCTAATGCCCTGCCATTCGGTGGTTTAATTCGGCAAGTTAATTCAGGAGAATCCCATAGGCTTCAATGTTAAAAATATTCCCGTATTAATTCAATATCTAATAAACCGTTCATTATAGAATTCTGCAGTAAAGAGTCTCTTTATTCATAGATTTTTTTTTAGGATATTTTAAGCATTTTTCTGAATTTTTTTTTGTTTACTTATTTTTTCTGTAACAGCCCTCTTTATTATCATTCCCTGGACCTCATGTGTAAATTTCAGACATTTTCGCTCAGTAGTTTCTTTGCAAACAGTGTTTCACTTTTCAAACATTCATGCAAACTGTTTTCCTGATATATTCACTTCACTCTGTCTGCGGTCTCGGCTTTCTCGGCTTTTTCCGGAGGCTTCGCTGCGGGTGATCGGCTCCTGCTCGGGTTTTTTCCGTGGTTTTCGGCAGGTTAATCCAGATGTTTTTGAGGGTTTTCGGCGTGCATTCGCTGGGTTTTGCGGTTCGTTTTCGTCGGGTTTGCAGTAGCTTTTCCCTGCAATTCGGGGGCCCTGTGGTGTTTACTGAATACACCGCAGGGTCACCGAAATGGGATCGGCAAAAGGAACTGAATTGAAGAGAACGAAAAGTCACTGAACGTGCGGTGACTTTTCGAATCTCTTTGAATAACCCTGAATGTAAAAAAATCCTCTTTTTTTCTTAAATATTTATTCAACCATTCATTCTTTTCATTTGCAGCAGAAAGTCTCTTTATTTACTTATTCATTTTTAAGGTTTTGTAAGCATTTTTCTGGGTTTTTCAGCAATTTTATTTTACTGATTTTCTTTTTTTTTAAACTAGCGGAGTTTTTTTCTGTAACAGACCTTTTTATTATTATTCATAGGACCTTATTTTATATATATATATATATATATTTATATAATATATTATAGGATATATTATTTCCATGCATTTTCATGCAGTAGTTTTATTTAAAACACATTTTAAAAGTTGTATATTTTTTTTCTTTACACCTGTTCGACGGCTGGTCGGCTTTATTCGGATCGATTCGGTGATCTGTTCAGCAGACAGTCGGATGCATTTGCCGATTATTTGGCGGGTTATGGGATTGATTTGGCGGTTTGAGGGTGCGGCCAGGGGTTTTTCAGATTGCTCTGGTGGTTTTTTGCGATTCGTTCGGCGGTTTTGCAGTGGTTTTTCAATTCAACATTTTTGCGTGAGTTTGAAGAGGAGTTCCACGGGTCGATTCGCCGTACTTCGGGGACCCTGCAGTGAATGCTGAATTCACCACAGGGTCGGCGAATTTAACTCACTTAAGTGCGGCGAACAGGAGAGCACCGAAATGTCAGTGACATTTTTGTGCTCTCTGAATAACCCCTTTAATTTCCTTGTACATATCTGATCTCATTTTTTTTTATATTCTTAGAATTGAGGGCACCAGTTCATATGAAGTTTTGTATTGAGACTAACACCTTTATAGACACAGTTGTGATTTGTTCAGTGTCTGTTCAAATATACAGTCGTGGCTTTAGTGATTGTATTTACGTGTATGTTACAAGGCACATTTTGTATGAGAGACATTAATATATTGTGCCATAAGGACTATTTTAGGTTTCAAGCAAAATTTTGGTTTGGTTTTAGTGGTTTTTCCATTGTCGGCAGCATATGTATTTCTCAGACTTTTAGAGAATTATTTTAAGAAAAAGCGCCTCCACTATATTCTGGTTTTGTATTAAAAACCTATGTGTGCTTACTGATGATGCACAGGGTAAGATTAAGGTATATTATCTATATAGGACGTAATGCTTCTGCAGAAGGATTTGTATATACCAGACAAATGGGCCAGCAATTGGAAAAATAGATTAAATGTTGAAAAGTGAGGATTTATGCATTTTGGGAGCTTCAATAATCACACAACCTATACTATACTATAAAGACTTGAGTTGAGGGAGGCAGTGAATGAGAAGGATCTGTATATAATTGCAGACAGGGCCGCGAGAGAGGGACAATTTTATTAGAATTTTTAGCTCGAATCGAAATGCCGGTTCCTGAATTTGAATCTCCGAACAGAAAAATGAACACGATGCAACTGATTAATGTGCTGATTTTGGGTATCTGGTCAAATTCAATTGAGACCTCTGGTAGCAGCTCAATTTTAATATTAAGAGCCAGTAATAGATACCGGCAGTGACCTCATGCACTGCCACAAATATCCTCTTTTGGATTCCAAGAATGCCTCAGAGACTTATTTATAAAGTATTTTACCAGGATGGATACATTGAGATTTCTCTTGTTTTCAAGTATATCCTGGGTTCAAGAACATTGAAATGTTACAGTTGTTACAGAAATACAAAGTAATAAATGCAAGATATTAAAAATACACAAATATACAGATTAATACAGAAAATAAATATGTAGGAAATATATTCACTATGTTACATGTTTACAGGTGCATTCTGTATTGAGATATGTTAATAGTGAGCTTGCATGAACCCTGTGAAAAGCCTAGGTTTGAGGGTCGAATGGGGTTATTGGAAGGACACTGGGAACTATTTGCTCTCAGTGTCCTTCTGCTTGTAGCAGATCCAGTCATCCTCTGCAGTGTGGACTAAAGGTAAGTACTATAGTTACTTTATTTATTTTTTTAAAACTTGTTAGGTGATTTTGCTTTGCTAAGAAAATTGCTTATAGGAATTCTTTGCTCACCCAACTTAGTTTGTATGTATGATGAAGACCTTCAGGTCAAAACGTTACTGATTTTGATGGGAGTCTACTGTACCCGAATAAAATTACTTGCACTTCATTCCACTGGAGGTGCTACCTTTTCTTGTTTCTGTCGATATTGGAGGCTGGTGCATCTTAACCATCTCCCTGTACAAGGGTTTTTTCTCCCATCGTGCTTTACATTTTCATTTGAGTCATATGCTGTGTGTTTCTCTGCTGATCCTGCTGTTGTCCTTGCTTTGCCCTCTGGTTTATTTTTTATTTGGTTCCCTGTTTCCCTTACCTTGTATTCGTTTTATTTAACTTTGCCTTGCCCTTTATTTGGTTCTCTATTGCACATGTCTTTGTATTTATTTTTGTTTATTCTATCCCTTGCTTTAACCCTTCCCTGGCCCTATGTGGATTCTCTGTGCACCAATCTCCTTGGCTATCACTACAGACTATTCCGGGCAGTATAACAAAGCTGGTGCTAACTTAACCAGAACTGTTGTAAACTTACCAGAGCCATTATAGTCTATAGAGGTTTTAAGTTTACAACATCTCTGGTTACAATAGCACCAACTTTGTAATACTGCCTTCTGTGTTTTGACCCTTTCTTTGCCAACTAGCCCTTTGGCTATCCCTCCTGACTATTCTCTGTGCCTTAACCCCTGATATGCTGTATTAAACGTGTGTGTGTGTGTTAAACCTGTGTACTGACCTTGGCTATTCCTTTTGACTATGGTTATGCATTTACCCTTGTGCTACTATACTAATCTGCTTGCCTCTGTTTTTGTCTGACACCCTGCACCACCAGGTGTTTATCTTTTTCTAGTTTAGATCTGGCCACTTCAAGGACCGGCCTCTCAGATCAGGGAATTCTTTATTTTGGGTTGCAAAATTGTAATGGGTTGTAATATTACAACAGGGACAGAAAAAAAAGAAAACAGACAGAATGGTCTAAATATAGAACCGTTCCATCACGGTATTGGGGGATAGCCCGGATAATTTCGCATTAAACCCTTTTGAATATATCACATGGTCAATAGTGTGAACCGACTTTAGGAACACTTTATTGGCAGCCAGAAGACACCTGATTGGTCAAAAGCACAACATGTGACTGAGTGTTACTATGGTTATGAGACCATAGCAAAACTCTGGGATATACAACGTTCAGCCTATAGTGATTGGATAACTCTGTACCATGTGACTAGTGATCCCCATGGATACACGATGCTGTTAGTCCTGAGAGCACTAACATTGGTTGATCTATACCATGTGACCCGGGGGAAGATAGGAAATGAAGTACGGGTTACAACACCTGAATATTGGGGTCTTAAGGCAAATGTAACAATGTAGGAGAGGTTATGCACTCCCTTTTGAATATATCAGATGGTCAATAGAGTTAACCGACTTTAGGAACACTTCATGTCTTTTACTAGCAGCCAGAAGACACCTGATTGGTCAAAAGCACATCATGTGACCGGGTGTTGCTATGGTTATGAGACCATAGCATAACTCGGGAATACACCACATTCAGCCCACACTGATTGGATAACTCTGTACCATGTGACTAGTGATCCCCATGGAGACACGATGCTGTTAGTCCTGTGAGCACTAGCATTGGTTGATCAACACCATGTGACCCGGGGAAGATAGAAAATGAAGTACGGGTTGCAACACATGAATATTGGGGTCTTAAGACGAATTTAACAATGTAGGAGAGGTTATGCACTCCCTTTTGAATATATCAGATGATCAGTAATGTGAACCGATTGTAGGAATACTTTCTGTCTTTTACTGGCAGCCAAAAGACACCTGATTGATCAAAAGCACATCACGTGACCGGGTGTTGCTATGGTTATGAGACACCGGAAACAACCTGCTATTTTTGAGCAATGAGAGAAGATGATTGGTAGAAGGAACACGAGTCTAAGGTATTTTAGAGGCACAAGCAGACAAGACGTTAGTAGCTCTTGAGGAAGCCGTGATAATTAGATGGTGAAACGTACGTCGAGCATGTCCTAGGGACACTTAGTTGTCCATGTTTTTAACAGTTGTTTGTTTGATTATTGAAGCCTATGGGAAGTTTGGTGCGGTATGAGTACATACAGCTTGCCCCATGTTGGGCGCATGTGATAAAATTGGAGAGTTTCATTTATAGGGATAGAAATCAATACAAGATATAGGGACCTGCAGGTCGCATATCAGTTTCCTTAGTGGTCAATGACCCCTATGTGCCGCACTACGTGTGTACTGCTGATAACAATTAGACTATGTGTCAAGCTCTGTGCATTTATTGGAGCTTGACAGTCAGATAATTATATGTATCAGCAGTGAATATATGTATATTCTACACCAGTGACTTTATTGGTTCAATATTTCATGACCCAGGTTTTATAAGTAACTTATGTTTTTTGGTTAATCAATTCTGGACCGAATTGTTTGTATAATCCTTAATAAAAGTGGTCCTTTTAATAGCCTTTTCTAGCCCAGATCTGAGGGTGACAGGCAAATCACAAGGTAACCTGTTACCCCTCAGGTTTTCTATTTTGTGTTACAACAGGGACATGCAGTGTCTTAGCTATATATCTATATAGAATCCCTTCCCAGGCTAGTGGTGTCTTCACTTCCTGCCTGCTATTCGAGTTGTCTGTTTGCATTTAAACAGTGGTGTCTCCTGCTTTTTCGGCTTTTAACCCTGTATGTGGGTCCCAACTTGGCTTATACTGGGTGCGCCCGTGGCACTTCCAGGTTCGGGAGTCCCTGAGCCAAGATAAGTAAAATAACCTAAAAAAAATTGAAAAATTTAAGGAGTATTTGGGCAGAGGCTGTCAGCGGCTTCGGCCCAATTATTTTAGGGCATAAAAGGTAACTCTGTTTTCAATTATAGCTTTACAAACACAATATGGCAGCGCTGATAAGATATTAAGGCCAGATCGCTACAGGCACTCGCACGTGGTTCCTGTCCCAAACCACCAAAATATACAGTTGTGTTCAAAATTATTCAACCCCCAATGCTGTAAAGGGTTTTAGGGAATTTAGTGTACATTTGTAATTGTATTCAGAATGAAATCCTACAAGGACTTTTTAGAGAACCATATGCAACTAAAATGACATCAATTGGTTTTGTAATACAGTAGTAAATGTTTCTTTTGTGAATTCTTCATTGACACAATTATTCAACCCCTTAAAGACTACCACTCTGAAGAACAGAGGTTCATTCAAGTGTTTTCAATCAGGTATTGAAAACACCTGTGGATGTCACGGAGCAGCAATAAAGCATAATAAGCACCAATTAGGCAGCTTTAAAATGACTGATACTCAGCTCCTTCTAGACATTTACTGGTGTGGTTACAAACATGGTGAAGTCAAGAGAATGGTCCAGGAAGACAAGAGAAGAGGTGATTACTCTTCACAGGAAGGGCAATGGCTATAAGAAGATTGCAAAGATGTTAAACATACCAAGAGAGACCATAGGAAGCATCATTCGCAAATTCAAGGCAAAGGGCACTGTTGAAACGCTACCTGGTCGTGGCAGAAAGAAGATGCTGACTTTGACTGCTGTGCACTACCTGAAGCGTAGAGTGGAGAAAAGTCCCTGTGTGACTGCTGAGGAACTGAGAAAAGATTTTTCAGATGTGGGTACTGAAGTTTCAGCTCAGACAATACGGCGCACACTGCGTAATGAAGGCCTCCATGCCAGAACTCCCAAGGGCACCCCCTTGCTGTCTCCAAAGAATAAGAAGAGTCGACTGCAGTATGCCAAAAGTCATGTGGACAAACCACAGACGTTTTGGGATAGTGTTCTGTGGACTGATGAAACAAAATTAGAACTGTTTGGGCCCATGGATAAACGCTATGTTTGGAAGAGTAAGAACAAGGCCTATGAAGAAAAGCACACCTTGCCTACTGTGAAGCATGGTGGGGGGTCAATCATGCTTTGGGGCTGTTTTTCTTCTGCAGGTACAGGGAAGCTTCAGCGTGTGCAAGGTACCATGAATTCTCTTCAGTACCAGGAGATATTGGATGACAATGTGATGCAGTCCGTCACAAACTTGAGGCTTCGGAGACGTTGGACCTTTCAACAGGACAATGATCCCAAGCATACCTCCAAGTCCACTACAGCATGGTTGCAGATTAAAGGCTGGAACATTTTGGAGTGGCCATCGCAGTCACCTGTCTTAAATCCGATTGAGAACCTCTGGTGGGACTTAAAGAAAGCAGTTGCAGTGCGCAAGCCTAAGAATGTGACTGAACTGGAGGCTTTTGCCCATGACGAATGGGCGAAGATACCCGTAGATCGCTGCAAGACACTTGTGTCAAGCTATGCTTCACGTTTAAAAGCTGTTATAACTGTAAAAGTATGTTGTACTAAGTACTAAGATTGAATGTCACTTGGGGGTTGAATAAAACTGATAATGATGTGAGCACAGAAAAGACATTTGTGGTTATTTCATTATAAATGTTATGTTATATTTGACCTACACGTGCCTCTTTGATTTAATTGTAAGCAAGATGACTGAATGATCAAAATCTTTGTCAAACTGGCAAAAACACTCAATTTCAGTGGGGGTTGAATAATTTTGAACACAACTGTATACCATTAGTCCAAGGGGATGGAGTGCAGCGAAAAAAATGTTCCTTTCTTTAAGTCCCAGGAGTAGATTTGCCAGATCCTGAAGAGAGCTTTCTTCCTAGGGTAACCTCAAAAAAAGAAAAACATCATCGTGCGATCTGATGTATACCACATGGATAAACCAAAGAAGCGTCAGCACACTCACGTGAAATAGAGCCTTCCTGGCTCTGGATGATGCGCCTCTGGGTTATTAACGGCTACCCACTTGCCCTTTTCAGTACAGGTAGTCTTTACACCCTTAAATATGGATACAGACAGGGCATAGCATAGACTGTAATACTATGGAAAACAGAAAAATGGAATAGAAATATACTCACACTTTCTTGGACCAAGAAAGTGTGAGTATATTTCTATTCCACTTTTCTATGTCCACGATGATGTTTTTCCTTTTTTGAGGTTAGCCTAGGAAGAAAGCTCTCTTCAGGATCTGGGAAATCTACTCCTGGGACTTAAAGAAAGGAACATTGTTTTCGCTGCACTCCATCCCCTTGGACTGTTTTCAATTATGTATCATCTATTTTTTTAATTTAATTAACTTGTTTTTTTTTCTCATTCCACTGTTTACTGAAAATTCTTAGATTTTGCACTGATTAGATAATAAAATACCAGAATCACGCAAGCAAACCTAGCCCTTCCATTCTTTTGTTCAAACTGCCTCTGTCTTTAAATACTGATTTACATGATATATATTTCAGTACTGAAGTAATTTCATTCATGGAAAAAACATTACAGGAAGCTTCTTGTAACATAACATGTTCAAGGAGTATATCGAGTCAAAGGATTGGTGTTTTCCTTTAACAAAGTCGGTATGGGTCAACAGATGCACTGCTTATAAAGAGAAGAAAATACTTTCACTGTATATTTCCCAGTAAAGAAAAGATACTTCTACAGAATATGTCAACATGTTCCCAGCTTTCCCTCAGAGAACACAGGGAATGTATTCTATTCAGAGAATGCTGGTATAGAGTAGACATGCATATAAACCCCTTTCATCTCTGTTTACTTAATATGGATCCCTTAAGATCCCCTAATATGCAGAAGACCTGCATTTTAACGCAAAGCATGAATGTAGCTGTGGAGATTATAAAAATAAAAAAACTTAAATATATTTATATATCCACAGACCACTATAAGATAATTTCTTGTAAGCAAAGTGGAGTACTGGAATAAGCCTTCCCGTACAGATAATTCATGTTGGCCACAAATCAAAAGAGGTGCAAACAAATTAGAGATGCTAATTCCTTATCTACTCCTAACCGACTTTAGTGAAAGACATATTTCCAGAGCTGCCTTACATAGATAATGTTTAGCTTACTGGATGCCCATATATGAGGTAGGACAGGTATGGTAGCACCCCACCAGTTGTGAGTTCCATGGCACTGTAAGGATAAACACAGTGCAATTTTGTTTATCCCATTATTTTTTCTGAGGTGATGTTGGCTTAAAATAAAAAATATTTTGAAATATTGGTCTGTTTCTTTAACCATGGCTAATGGTAATGTGATCATGAGTAGCAACTGTATGTGCTCAGAATTTTGGACAGGTTTTAAAATCTGCCCTTTAAGAGGGAAATTTACACATGCTTAGTCGGCCCATTTCAGGAGATTACTGAAATCACCCTTTCACCCGCCTTATGGACAAAGACCCCCTTGAGAGGAAACAGAGGCCTCTCAGTAACATGAAGGGGCTAAATGAAAATTACTTGTTTGAAATGATTGGTGATACAATAGTTGATTTATGTTTGTGTGATGTTAAGGGTCCAGAGACCCCTCATTAACAGTCACTAGGGATGTGCATGGCTGAAAAATTTGTTTAGTTTAGTTTCGTTACATTTTTAAACAATTTTGTTTTCAGAATTTTCGTAACTAATTTCATTTCGTACTTTGTTTTGTTTCGTTTTGGATCGATTTGAAATTTCGTATGGATTCGAAAATTTCAAATCAATTCGAATTTCATATATCAATTTGATAGTTGATATCAGTTCGAATTTTGGATCACTAAATAAAACCCCAATTAATCAAATTTTGCTGTTAAAATAAAAGCTAGAGTTAAATTTTAAGCTGTGTCACAGATTTAGTATTTGATTTAAATTAAACAGTGAAACAAAATTTATTTGTTTCATAAAGTCCTTTTCTGATTGTTACTTGTAAGTTAAGATCAATTTGATAGTTCATTTCAAATTCGATAGTTGGTATCAAATATTCAAATTTTTATTTTATGATGATGACACAGTGTAAAACGAAATAAGTTTGTTATATACCGTTTCGTTTGGAATTCATATCGTATCGATTCGTTATTCGGAAGTACTTCCGAAATTCGAATTATCGAATTTCGTTCCAAATTCCGAATTTTTCCGAAACGAATGCACATCTCTAACAGTCACTATTGGTCCAACTAATAGACAGACAGATATGTAGTATAGATATATAGATATGTAAAGTTGTAAAAAATTGCTAACCTATATGTCGCCCTTGTCATTAGAAAGTAATTTCATAGTTTTTCCCAAGGAAGCTGACAATACTGTACTTTCAACAAACATTTGAAATTAGGCTACAGATAGCTCTTGATTCTGTAGGCTACTTTTAGTGATGAGCCGAACACCCCCGTGTTCGGTTTGCATTCGAACTCGAACAATTTCAAAAGTTCGAGTTCGATCTCGAACACGAACCAAACTCAATGAAAGTCAATGGGACTCGAAAGTTTGATTTTTAGAGTGCCCTCCAAGAGGGCATATATGCAAGATATTTGCCATTAAAGGTGTATGGGGGTCCGGGTAGTGCCCTGGGGGACAGGAAACAAGGAGAAAAAGTTTTAAAAAAAGGGTTTTAAAGGAACAGTGAGTTTTCCATGAAATAAAGGTTAAGAATAAAAATGAAAAATTCCTTCAAATATCGTACCTAGGAGGTCTCCATAACCTGCCCGTGAAGTGGCGGATTTGTGGGATGTATAGAAACATTTAAAAACAAAAAAATTACATTTCAAATGACGGTAAATGGTTTCCTTTAATCTATTCATAAACAACTGCTTGGGGCGGCAGCCTGTATGAAAAGAGAAAACAGACTTGACATAGACCTGGTTGCAGGTCGAAACGTTGTTCTGCTATGTTGATGGAATAAAGCCAGAATTTATTGCCATATGCTGGAGTATTTTTTTCTTGATATTGTGCTACGTCCTTG
Source organism: Leptobrachium leishanense (assembly GCA_009667805.1). Taxonomy (NCBI): domain Eukaryota; kingdom Metazoa; phylum Chordata; class Amphibia; order Anura; family Megophryidae; genus Leptobrachium; species Leptobrachium leishanense. Next base: position 235,351,044 of record CM019065.1, on the reverse strand, counting down.
GAGTGAGCACTTTCCAGTGGCAGCTCAAAGGTGGGTGGCAGCAACCTAAATTGAACTTTATTTGTATGAAAAGAGACATTTTAGGACACGCAGAACAAGTTTAGTGATTTTTTTTGGCTAAATTATGGTAATTTATGCAGGCTTTGGATGAAAGTAACAATAGATGCTTTAAAATTGGGCCTTTAGTGTCGGCAACAGTGCCGTCACACCGTAATTGTGGAAGAGTGCAGGATTGGACCCTGCGGTCCAATATTAAAATTATATGAATCTGGTATAGGTGTCAGTGGCAGTGCATCCAAATATTGTGCCTTTGGTGGCAGCAAGTGCCTTCACACCGTAACCCCTCTGAGGAATTGTGGAAGAGTGCAGTGGTGGAGGTTTTGGTAATGCAGAAGAGATCCCCGATTTTATTCAGTTACCTCAGCAGCTATAACAAAATCGGGTCAGCAATGTTTAGGCACTTGTACTGCGCTACTGTATATGGTGAGAATCGGCTCACACCAGTAGCAACAGGAAGCGAACAGGCAGGGAATACACAGAGAATAGTCAAATGGCAGGCATAGTCGGCAACAGATCGAGTCCTCAGAACAAGCAGGGTCAGTAACAAGTCTACAAACTGATTCAGTAAACTAGCGATGCGGGAATAAAGGCTGAGGCACACTGAGCGTGTAGCGACGCAGAGTAGCGAAGAGAAGCAAACATTTTGCAGGCTTGACTTCACTCGCAGCGTATTTATTTATTTATAAAGGATTTTACCAGGAAGGATACATTGAGATTTCTCTCGTTTTCAAGTATGTCCTGGGTATCTACACTGCATTAAGTTTGCTTCTCACCGCACTGGACAGGAATCCACTAACTAAATTAAAATGTACACAAAACCATTTTATTTTCACAAAGCACATGTTATATAGGCAAAAAAAAGTTTCTACTCAATAAAATACATCAAAAATTACTGTTAATTTAATAGGAATAGTATAAAAATATAAAAAAAGGTAACCCCTGATCATATATATTATAGGGACACGGAGCGCTGTGTAGAGTAGGGATGCATTGATACCACACACAGACATATACGTATATATCAACATGCAGACTTATATATACGTATATATCAACACGCAGATATATATATACACCCACCCTCATACCATATATACACATACGCACATGGGGGTGGCATGTGGACAATCTAAACTGAATGCGCCCCCCCCATTTGACTGATCCCTCCAGAAGAAATGTTGAACCCGACAGAGCAGAGTATATATTATTCTCTGCTCTATCGGGTTCAACATTTCTTCTGGAGGGATCAGCCAAATGGGGGGGGGGGCAATTAGTTGCCAAAATGTGTGTGTAATACACAATAAGTCTGGATATATATATTTATAAGAATATAGATATATCATATATATATATATATATATCTAAGATATCATACCTCCCCTTACCTTCCCCTATATATTTGCTAAAAATATACACACACAAAAAAAAAACACTGCCTGAGACCCCACGCAGCCCACATGCCACCCCCTCTACCTGGCTGAATGTATCTAATATATATAATTAAATACATTCAGCCAGGTAGAGAAAGAAAAAAAGTTTTATTTAATGTTCCCGGGGACATTTAAAAATGTCCTCGGATTTTATTTTTTTTAGAAATGTGTCGCCTTACCTTAGCCTGGTGGTCAGTGGGGGCTCCCTGGATCCTGGTTGTGGGGGGGGGTCTGCCGTGGCCGTAGGTGTAGTGGCTCCCTCCCTGCGCTGCCTGTCTCTGCCACATGCACCCGGGCGGCTAACCCGCACAGTCGCAGCTCTGTCATCCGGCGGCCGCATTCCGTTTGCGCGATACGTCCGTAAAAAAAATGCAGGTGTGAACCCAGCCTTTACAGTATAATTAATTGATTCCACACACTGCCGGGCAGCACCTCTACAGTTTGTGGATCCAGGAATCCGGTGAGTATTAGAAAGAAGAAAAAAAGTTTTATTTTATGTTGCTGGGGACATTTAAAAATGCCCTTGGATTTTATTTTTTTTTAAAAATGTGTCGCCTTACCTTAGCCTGGTGGTCGTTGGGAGCTCCCTGGATCCTGGTTGTGGGGAAGGGGGGTCTGCCGTGGCTCCCTCCCTGGAGTCCCTGCGCAGGGCCGGTGCAAGCATTTTTGTCTACTCAGGCGAAGGTGCGTTTTGGTGCCCCCCCCCCCATCCCTACCATGCCATGTCAATCAGCATTGAGATGCATAAATAATCTCTAAAACATACCAAGAAAATAAGTTGTCATTTGCGCTCCACCCCCGCATGTACTGGCCATAGGGACTACAGGGAGATTCCCGGTGGGCGATGGCTCTGTGGGCCAGTGTGAATGCTGGTTCACCGCGTGGCTCGCGCTGCCTTAATGGGTGAGGTGAGAACTTCCACACTGCAAAACAGACGCAGTCTCATATTGCGGCCACCGTGCCGGTGAGGACCCTCTGCGCATCCGCCTCACCTTAAGGCATGGTGCACACTTGACCTCAGTGCCACTGCGGTGCTTTACCCAATCGCTCTGCAGCAACTCCAGTATCTGTAGAGCGATGGTTGAGCGATCCAGTTGGATTTATATACTATATTTGTGCGTATTTGCATAATTAAATTGGCCGGTCTGGATGACATCCGGGCTGATTTTCTGCCCAGTCCAGCCCTGCTCACCCCTGTAGCTCCATGTTAAACAAAACACAGAGGTTTTGTTTATTTGAATGGTCATTAAAGTGTAAGCTCTTCTGCCGCATCACGACACCTCTGGGTCAGGCTAGTCCTTCCTAATGAAACCAAAAGCTGCTTTCTAAGCAACCACATGTCCTCATGCGGCTTCTCAGCCATGAGAGAAACTGGTGGGTTTTATTTATACCCTCACCAGGAGCAATTCAGGTGTAGCGATGTGTTAAAGTTTACTGTGGCAGTACCCATTTTTGGCCACAAGATGGAGACAATCACGATTAAAGATCCTGGACACTCGAACTACATGTCCCGGCATGCTTTGCGAAGAAACAGGAAGTGGGTGGGTTTGTGGAGACGCTGTACATCCTGCACCTCGTGGAGAACAGGCAGAGCGTGCCAGGGAGCAGAGGAGAGTGGATGCACACACAGAGAAGGAGAGACCAAAAGACAGGCCGGAACGCAGACAGAGTGGATTGGGCCTTAGGATTGGGTCACCCAGCCTTGCGGGAGACAGACATCACCATCTATTATCCGAGTGCAGTGCTGAGGAGAGAAGCCCCTCGAGTAAGGAGTACCGCGGTCGATTGAAGCGGGGAGCAGGCGGTAAGCTGGCTGAGTCGCGGCTGATCGATTAAGAAGGCCAGACAACAGATCCGGTGGTCGGCGTCCCCAGTCATATCGAGCGGAGAGACGTCCTGGGTCAACGGAACCTCAAGTTGCGCTGGATGGGTGAGAGGCCCCCCAGGCCGTATGTGAATAAGAGCGTACGCTGCTGCTTTCTTTTCTAAAACCCACAGGGCCCCAACTGACTAGTCGAAGACATCGATAAAGTAAACTCACTGGCCAGTTGAAAAGTACCCGGGTACCCTACACACACAAACATATACCACTTCACGTTCTGGGACTTAACCTGTGCAGGACTCAGTTTCCTTTTTCCTATCCATACAAGGGGGCAAAGTTAAAGTTACATTCTGAACAATTTTCCTTTTTTTGTTCCCGCTGCGCGTTTATCGTGATACGAGAACTGTGTATTTTATTGTGTCCCGCTACGCGGGTTTTCCTCGAATTTCGTATCTTTTAATTTTCTGCTCGGTCGGGGTTTTTTTCCGAAAATACGAAGCCCTCGTGTTTTCGTTTCTTTTACCGCTACGCGTTTATCGTGTTACGAAAGTACTGTAAATTTTCCTGCATATACCGTGTCTCAAGAATTGCAAACCTTTTAGTAAACCTTTTAAAATATAAAACTGTTCAGCGTGTTAGAGTATATTTATTCCCTAGTGCGGGGAGACTGACCCGTGGTTCATTTTCAGCGGCTCCTCCGGGAGTGAGCGCTACACGTGGGGGCTCGTCCGGGATTCAGTCTCTGGAAAAACCGCATCTAAAGGGTTAAATATGGATCCAGACACTGCTGCCGAATGGTGTGGGGAGCACAGTAGTCAGTTAGCATGTTGTATGGTCATGGATGTTCCTGCAGACACTTGGGCCGAAGATCAGATTCGCCAGGCCGTGGCCACGCTAGCACCAGATCATCGGGGGTTAATTCTGGACATTAGGAAAAACCCAGATACCTCTCACACGCATGTTCTTCTCGAATGGAGAAAAGGTATTCCAGCATGTTTTCGGGGCGCGAGCGTGAAGCTGACCGATGAGGTGGAAGTCCAACTGATTCAGCCAAGTACGCCACGTGGCGAAGCTGAAAGTGTTCCCGCGCCCAGTCCGTTGGCCATGATCGGGCCTGAATTTTGTCGTGGCTATTGGAGATTTGCTGGCTAAATGTCAGAAACAAGCCCTCCTCACACTAATTTCGGTTATCGACGGTTAGGAACTTTACAGGAAATGTACCAACTCCGGCGGGAGAAGAAACCTTTGAGGAATGGGTGGAACAGGCGATGCAGGCACTGGATGAGTGGGACGTCCCTGAGGCCCAGAAAAAGCAAAGGATCACCGAGAGTTTAAAGGGACCTGCGTCAGAAGCGGTGAGAAACCTAAAACTGAGTAGGAAAGATTGTACTGCTTTGGATTATCTGAACGTTCTTGAAGAAGTGTTTGGGCGAACAGAAAAAGGCAGCGGAACTAGTATATCAGTACGAACACACCTATCAGAAGAGAGGTGAGAAGAATGATTGATTACATGGGGCGCTTGGATAAGATTCTGCACCAAATACTCCTCAAGAAAGGGGCCAAACCGGCTGACGTAGACAAGATACGAATAAAGCAGATCCTGAGGGGCTCTCAACCGTTAGATCCGGTGATGATGCAGCTGAGAAGCAGAGCAGTTAATCAAGAGTTGAAGTACCTGGAACTGATCCGAGTGGTACGAGAGGAGGAGGCTCTGTTGGAAGAGAAATCCTTCAGGCGGGGGAAAAGGGCTTATGCACAACCTGCAAGATATAACGACGGTCTGCAGCCTGAAAATGACTCGTTAGACACCTATGGATCTGACCTGGATGAACAGGAGCAGTTAGTGGGTTTTTAAATTCATCGAAAAGGCTGCTAAAGAATCGAACTCTTCTGAACGAAGTGAGTTGTTCAAGACTGTAAAGAAGGTACAGGAAGCTCAAACTGAACTGCAGAAAGCGCACGCTGAACTGTGCAGGGTGTTGATGAAGGTGACCGAGATGCAGGGGGAAATGCAAAAGTTCCTAACAGGTATGCAGACGACTGAAGTTGCCGTGGCGTCTGGTTCAAATCTCTTATTAGAACCTCAACAAGCAACCGTGTCTCCACTTTCGAGGAAGAGATGTTTCGGTTGTGGAGAAATGGGCCATTTCCGTGCGCAGTGTAAAGGCCGAAGCCTGAGAAGGATAAAGTTGAGTGGCTGCTGAAAGCCCTAGAGGGACTGTTATCTACTCCACCAGCGGGAAACGCCAGAGGGCACCAGTAAAGGAGCAACCTAGGTTGCCCAGAAGTTGAATCTCGCTCCAAGAACCAATTTAAAACTAAGAGGGCCAGAGGGCCCAAAGTCAAGCCGACTGCTGAGCCTGCCAGAATGGAAAGAGTCACTCCCTTAGCGTCCGGGTCTACGTCATGGGGAAGCAATGCACACCCAAAAACCTGCACGGGCCAAGAAAAAGGCCAGGGTCAGCAAACTGGGTCTAAGCGTCCGGATACCTCCACCAAGTTTCCTGACCAGCTGATAGGTCCCTCTCCGATTGTGCCAATCCAAGTGGAGGGAGTCTACACCAAAGCTCTGTTAGATTCGGGGGCTCAAGTGACTTTGATTTATAAGATTTCTATGAGAAACACTTAAAGCACATTCCTCTGCAAGAATTGAAGGATTTGGAAATATGGGGTATCGGCACTGAGAAACTCCCTTATGACGGGTATCTGCAAGTAAGGTTGGAGATCGGATCTGAAGTCATCGGACAGTCCGGAGGCTGTGACGCCTTGGCCATTGTGTGCCCCCGACCCTCGGGTGCAAACAGAAGCTCTCTGATAGTGGGGACAAATACGGACCTAGTGCGGCGTCTCCTGACCCCCATCGTAGTGGAAGAAGGGTCAACTCATGGAGTGCATGTCAAGTTGAACGGATCGCAACCAGGCCCCTATGTGGTGCTGGGAACCGATGTTAGTCATGGGAGTGAAACCGGAGTCGAAGTAATTCCTGAAATAATCTCCACAAAAGCCTTGAAGAGAACACGAGGAAGAGTCTCGGTCAGTGTGTGCAATGTGACAGATTCTCCAGTAGTCCTTAAAGCACGAATGCCTATCGGGCAAGTAGAGTCTGCTACACCCCTCTCCACCGATTTAGGAGGGGGAGTGGATAAAGAGATTTCGGATGAAAGATTCTACCCTAAAGACGCCCCCATTTCACCTGAGTGGAAGAAACGTCTTCAGTTTCAAGTTCTAAAGTGGAAAGAATTATTCTCGAAAGATGAGTTCGATGTGGGCCTGGCTAAGAGTACGGAACACCGTATTCGGTTGCAAGAAGACAAGCCGTTTCGTGAAAGGTCAAGACGAGTTCCGCTGGGAGACTTGGATGATCTACGAGAACAGCTAAATGAGTTGCAGAGAACCAATGTGATTCAAGAGTCCAGGAGCCCATATGCATCTCCAATAGTGCTGGTCAGGAAGAAGAATGGTTCTGTCCGCTTGTGCATAGACTATCGCACCCTGAACCGAAGAACCATCCCGACCAATACGCTACTCCTCGGATTGAAGATGCCTTACAGTGTTTGTCTGGAGCAAAGTGGTTCAGTGTGTTAGACCTGCGAAGCGGATATCATCAGATACCGATGCACCCCTGAAGACAAGAGAAAACTGCGTTCATTTGTCCACTGGGGTTCTTTGAGTTCAATAGAATGCCTCAAGGTCTGACGGGAGCTCCAGCCACGTTCCAACGGTTGATGGAGAAGACAGTCGGGGATATGAATCTAATCGAAGTGTTAGTGTACCTGGATGACATAATTGTGTTCGGGAAGACTCTGGAAGAGCATGAGCAACGTTTGGAGAAGGTCTTGAAGAGGCTCCATGAAGAGGGGTTGAAATTGTCTCTGGAGAAATGCCAGTTCTGTTTACCGTCAGTCACATATTTGGGACACGTGGTCTCGGCCGAAGGTGTTTCGACAGATCCTCGAAAGTTGGAGGCCGTAGCTTCTTGGCCTAGACCTCGAAACGTCACTGAACTTAGATCTTTCTTGGGATTCTGCTCATACTATCGAAGATTTGTGGGAGGATCGCAAAGATAGCTCAGCCGCTGAACAAACTCCTACAGAAAGAAAACCACCGAAGAAGGCTGTAAGGTCTCTGATCGAACCCCTCCGCTCCGGGACCAAGGAAAGCTAAAGAGTCCATACAAGGTGAATGGACTAGTCAATGTGAAGGTGCGTTTGTGAAGCTGAAAGAGAATCTAACCCGAGCTCCTGTTCTGGCCTACGCGGACCCTCACAAGCCGTATGAATTACATGTGGATGCCAGCCGAGAAGGTGTGGGAGGAGTCCTATATCAGGAGTATGATGGATTGCTGAGGCCTGTAGCGTACGTGAGCCGGAGCCTTGCGCCTTCTGAGAAGAACTATCCTACTCACAAACTGGAGTTCCTAGCCTTGAAGTGGGCAGTGGTGGACAAGTTGAAAGACTATCTGTATGGAGCTGAGTTCGTGATCAAGACGGATAATAATCCTCTCACCTATATCCTTACTACTGCAAAACTGGACGCAACGGGACATCGGTGGTTGGCCGCTCTGTCAGGGTTTCGGTTCAGCCTGAAGTATCGCCCTGGGTGAACAATCGAGATGCTGATGCTTTGTCGAGAAGACCCTACACTACAGAATGGACTCAGGTGACTCCAGACGGGGTGCAAGCTTTGTGTCAAGGAACAGAACGCCGGGTCAAGGGAGGAGTGGAAGCGGAGGCTATAGGAGTCATGGCCGCGGCTGTTCCTGAGTTCTACTGTAACCCTTCGCAATTGGAGGGATGAAAATCTACCTCCCTTTTCCAAGCAGGACCTGAAAGCGGATCAAGCTAGAGACCCTTTGATTGCATTGACCATAAAGGCCCTGACTGCAAACCAGCGAGAGATTCTGTTAACCAATTCCCCGGATGGAGCCAGATTGGTTTACAAAGAGTGGGAGCGGTTGAAGATGTTGGATGGGGTGGTCTACCGAAGGGGCCCCTCGACCAATTCGAAGAGATTCAGCAGTTATTTCCCCACTAAACACAGGGAGAGTGTGTTGCGATCATTACATGATGAGCATGGATATTTGGGTGCTGAGAGAACTTTTAAGTTGGTGCGAGATAGGTTTTATTGGCCTTGCATGAGGGCTGAAGTTGAGAGTTATTGCCATTCCTGTCTGAGGTGCATTCAGAGGAAAACTCTACCAACCGAGCTGCTCCAATGAGCCATCTACAGAGTCAGGGACCCATGGATTTGGTGTGCATTGACTTCCTGTGCTTAGAGCGGATGCTAGTGGGCAAGGGAACATTCTGATAGTGACTGATCACTTCACCCGTTATGCCCAAGCTTTTTCTACAAAAGACCAACGCGCTCCGACGGTGGCGAAGGTGCTGATGGAAAAGTTCTTTGTTCATTACGGCCTGCCAAGAAGAATACACTCTGATCAGGGAAGAGACTTTGAAAGTAGATTGGTCGGGGCAATTGCTGGAGTTGTTGGGAATTCAAAAGACTCGAACTACGCCATACACCCTCAAGGTGATGCTCAGCCTGAAAGGTTTAATCGCACGCTGCTAAACATGCTGGGGGACCTTGTCTAATGTAGAGAAGCAGAGTTGGAGTCGTCATATAGCTACTCTGGTGCATGCATATAACAGTACGGAGAGTGATGCAACAGGATATTCACCGTACCGTCTTATGTTCGGAAGAGAAGCTCGACTGCCGGTTGATTTGGCATTTGGGTTATCTCTAGACCAGACGTCGGTAGCTTCTCATAGAAACTATGTGGATAGACTTCGGAAGAATCTGGCTTCTGCGTTTGAACAGGCCCGTTTGACTTCAGGTAACAGGGAGCAAAGGAACAAGAAGAACTATGATTTGAAGGTTCGAATACAGGATCTACAACCCGGTGATAGGGTTCGTTGAAGAATTTGGGTGCTGCTGCTGCGAGACACAAGCTGGCGGATAGATGGAGTTCTCAGGTTTACATTGTTTGCAAACAACTGCCAGGTCTGCCGGTGTATCAGATTCGCCCTGATGGAAAGGCTGGTCCCCTCAAGAATTGGCACCGAAATCACTTGTTACCTTTGAGAGAGGCTGTGAGGATACCAGTGGAAAACGAACTTCCTCCGGCGAATCCGCATGCTCAACGTGTTCCTCCTGTTACTCGGTCTCAACAGACTCGGGTTGTTGGAGAGAGCGAAAGAGACAGCGACGAAGAGAGTTTCTGTTTAGATTGGATACGCTCACCAGAACCTGAGGAGGTCGTCCCAGTTCCTTGTCAGTGGGAAAGTAACTTGAGGGCTGAAGCTCCTGAATTTCAGTGGGAGTTCCCCGAAAATATGGAACTCCCTGAAACCCTTGAGCTTCCGTTAAGGGTCCCGGATACTGTTAGAGACCCTGTAGCTCCTGAAGACGAGCCTTACGATTATAGTTCTATGCCTTCCCTGGAGGGATCGTACTCGGAGGAAGTGTCTGCTCCAGTGGCCGACATAAGGACTGAGCCTATACCTATAGTACTTCCACCTGAAGAGGAACGAAGGAGCCTGAACAGAAACGCTCTATTCGACCGCCCCAGCGACTTACCTATGACTCACCCGGACATAGCACTGAAGAGGCCATCACCACTGTGCAGAGATTGCCCGAAGTGTCTGCTATGTTAGCTGAGGTAGCCCAGAACATGAGTCAGCTTGAGAAAGTGTTTCTAACCCACTGCATGTATGCTGCTGACCCTGTATATGCTGTATAAACTGTGTGCATATTGTAAAAGGATAATGTAAACTGTTGTACCTCCTTGGAGAGACCCAAGAGTTCTAGGAGGGGGAGAGTGTAGCGATGTGTTAAAGTTTTACTGTGGCAGTACCCATTTTTGGCCACAAGATGGAGACAATCACGATTAAAGATCCTGGACACTCGAACTACATGTCCCGGCATGCTTTGCGAAGAAACAGGAAGTGGGTGGGTTTGTGGAGACGCTGTACATCCTGCACCTCGTGAGAACAGGCAGAGCGTGCCAGGGAGCAGAGGAGAGTGGATGCACACACAGAGAGAAGGAGAGACCAAAAGACAGGCCGGAACGCAGACAGAGTGGATTGGGCCTTAGGATCGGGTCACCCAGCCTTGCGGGAGACAGACATCACCATCTATTATCCGAGTGCAGTGCTGAGAGAGAAGACCCCTCGAGTAAGGAGTACCGCGGTCGATTGGAAGCGGGGAGCAGGCGGTAAGCTGGCTGAGTCGCGGCTGATCGATAGAAGGCCAGACAACAGATCCGGTGGTCGGCGTCCCCAGTCAATATCGAGCGGAGAGACGTCCTGGGTCAACGGAACCTCAAGTTGCGCTGGATGGGTGAGAGGCCCCCCAGGCCGTATGTGAATAAGAGCGTACGCTGCTGCTTTCTTTCTAAAACCCACAGGGCCCCAACTGACTAGTCGAAGACATCGATAAAGTAAACTCACTGGCCAGTTGAAAAGTTCCCGCGGTACCCTACACACACAAACATATACCACTTCACGTTCTGGGACTTAACCTGTGCAGGACTCAGTTTCCTTTTTCCTATCCATACAAGGGGGCAAAGTTAAAGTTACATTCTGAACAATTTTCCTTTTTTTGTTCCCGCTGCGCGTTTATCGTGATACGAGAACTGTGTATTTTATTGTGTCCCGCTACGCGGGTTTTCCTCGAATTTCGTATTCTTTAATTTTCTGCTCGGTCGGGGTTTTTTCCGAAAATACGAAGCCCTCGTGTTTTTCGTTTCTTTTACCGCTACGCGTTTATCGTGTTACGAAAGTACTGTAAATTTTCCTGCATATACCGTGTCTCAAGAATTGCAAACCTTTTAGTAAACCTTTTAAAATATAAAACTGTTCAGCGTGTTGGAGTATATTTATTCCCTAGTGCGGGGAGACTGACCCGTGGTTCATTTTCAGCGGCTCCTCCGGGAGTGAGCGCTACACAGGTTTATAAGATACGTCTACCTTATTGATGTACTTATACACACTGCAAATTACAGAGCTCACTTAAATAAACCTTCCAGTAATGTGCAGTGTGTAAAAGCGTATCACAGAGCTCCACAGCAATAAAACTCATAGTAATGTGCGGTGTGTATGAGCGTATCACAGAATCCACAGCAATAAAACTCACAGTAATGTGCAGTGTGAGTGAAACCCCCTGCATATCATTTTACACCCCCAGTACATGATTTTACACCCACCAGCATAGCAATTTACACCCCCAGTAAATCAGTTTACAGCCCCAGACCCCAGTATATCAATTTACAGCCCCCCCAGTATATCTATTTATGGCCCCCAGACCCAGTATATCAATTTACAGCCCCCCCAGTATAGCAATTTACAGCCCCCCCAGTATATCTATTACAGCCCCCAGACCAGTATATCAATTTACAGCCCCCCAGTATATCTATTTACAGCCCCCCAGTAAATCTATTTACAGCCCCCAGACCCAGTATATCAATTTACAGCCCCAGACCCAGTATTTCAATTTACAGCCCCCCAGTATATCTATTTACAGCCCCCAGACCCAGTATTTCAATTTACAGCCCCCAGTATATCTATTTACAGCCCCCAGACCCAGTATATCCATTTACAGCCCCCAGACCCAGTAATCCATTTACAGCCCCAGACCCAGTATAGCAATTTACAGCCCCCCCCAGTATATCTATTTACAGCCCCCAGACCCAGTATATCCATTTACAGCCCCCAGACCCAGTATATCAATTTACAGCCCCAGACCCAGTATATAGCAATTTACAGCCCCCCCAGTATATCTATTTACAGCCCCCAGACCCAGTATATCCATTTACAGCCCCCCAGTATATCTATTTACAGCCCCCAGACCCAGTATATCCATTTACAGCCCCCCAGTATAATCTATTTACAGCCCCCAGACCCAGTATTTCAATTTACAGCCCCCCAGGTATATCTATTTAGAGCCCCCAGACCCAGTATATCCATTTACAGCCCCAGACCCAGTATATCCATTTACAGCCCCCAGACCCAGTATAGCAATTTACAGCCCCCAGTATAATCTATTTACAGCCCTCAGACCCAGTATATCCATTTACAGCCCCCAGACCCAGTATAGCAATTTACAGCCCCCCAGTATATCTATTTACAGCCCCCAGACCCAGTGTATCCATTTACAGCCCCCCAGTATATATTTACAGCCCCAGACCCAGTATTTCAATTTACAGCCCCCAGTATATCTATTTAGAGCCCCCAGACCCAGTATATCCATTTACAGCCCCCAGACCCAGTATATCCATTTACAGCCCCCAGACCCAGTATAGCAATTTACAGCCCCCCCAGTTATATCTATTTACAGCCCTCAGACCCAGTATATCCATTTACAGCCCCCAGACCCAGTATATAATTTACAGCCCCAGACCCAGTATAGCAATTTACAGGCCCCCCCCCCAGTATATCTAATTTACAGCCCCAGACCCAGTATATCCATTTACAGCCCCAGACCCAGTATATTCCATTACAGCCCCCAGACCCAGTAGCCATTTACAGCCCCCAGTATATCTATTTACAGCCCCCAGACCAGTATATCCATTTACAGCCCCCCCAGTATATCTATTACAGCCCCCCATACCCAGTATATCCATTTACAGCCCCCCAGTATATCTATTTACAGCCCCCAGACCCAGTATATCCATTTACAGCCCCCCAGTATATCTATTACAGCCCCCAGACCCAGTATTTCAATTTACAGCCCCCAGTATATCTATTTACAGCCCCCAGACCCAGTATATCCATTTACAGCCCCCAGACCCAGATATAGCAATTTACAGCCCCCCAGTATATCTATTTACAGCCCCAGACCCAGTATATCCATTTACAGCCCCCAGACCCAGTATATCCATTTACAGCCCCCAGACCCAGTATAGCCATTTACAGCCCCCCAGTATATCTATTTACAGCCCCCAGGACCCAGTATATCCATTTACAGCCCCCCCAGTATATCTATTTACAGCCCCCAGACCCAGTATATTCCATTTACAGCCCCCAGATATATCTATTTACAGCCCCAGACCCAGTATTTCAATTTACAGCCCCCCAGTATATCTATTTACAGCCCCCAGACCCAGTATATCCATTTACCAGCCCCCAGACCCAGTATAGCAATTTACAGCCCCCCCAGTATATCTATTTACAGCCCCCAGACCAGTATATCCATTTACAGCCCCCAGACCCAGTATAGCAATTTACAGCCCCCCCCAGTATATCTATTTACAGCCCCCAGACCCAGTATATCCATTTACAGCCCCCAGACCCAGTATAGCAATTTACAGCCCCCCCAGTATAGCAATTTACAGCCCCCCCAGTATAGCAATTTACAGCCCCAGACCCAGTGCAGCAATTTAAAGCCCCCCCAGTATATTAATCTACACCCCCCTCCCATTAGTTTATTCACACCTGGTAATAAAATCTCCTCTCTGCCTCGGTCCTCCATCGCAGCAGAGTGAAAGCACGCGGCTGGTGGCTCCTCCTGCAGTGTTTTCCTGGGCTATGTGGGTCACGTGTGGGGGCGGCGCCAAATTACACAGTGTGCCTGCTCGTGTTAAGAACGTGGGATGGGACTGAGACAGGCACACACACTGCAGCGCCGCCGCAAATCTGATTTTTCCGCCCCTCAAACTGGCAGCAGGCCAGGACAGTAAGGCGGCTGCCTGTGCCGCCTTACATTAGCGCCGGCCCTGTCCCAGCGCCACCTCTCTGCCACATGCACCCGGCTGGCCAGCCCGCACAGTTGCAGCTCTGTAGTCTTGTGGCCGCATGCGCCTCACGGGGTCCTTGGGAGGTAGGCTCCGGCGGGCTGCCCTCTACAGTCCCTGATTAGAGGGCCTCGTCTGCCTGATGTTTTAGCAACAAGAATGTTTTATGCCATAGGCTTCAATGTTAAAAATACTCCCGTTTTAATTCAATATCTAATAAACCATTGCTTATAATATTCTGCAGTAAAGAGTCTCTTTATTTTTAGATTTTTTTTTAGGATTTTTTAAGCATTTTTTTAAAACCAAAAATAAATTCAAAAAAAAAATTTCTAACTTTTGGCAAACATCCCAAAAAGTTCGAAGTTCGCGAACTTTCGAACGGCCAATGTTCAAATCAAACTCCGAACCGATCAAACCTAACAGCTCATCCCTACAAGTGAAATGCATGCTCAATGGGATTCAGGTCAGGTGATTGACTTGGCCATTGCATAACATTCCACTTCTGTCCCTTCAAAAACTCTTTGGTTGCTTTTGCAGTATGCTTTGGGTCATTGTCCATCTGTACTGTGAAGCGCCGTCCAATGAGTTCTGCAGCATTTGGCAGAATGTGAGCAGATAATATTGCCCAAAACACTTCAGAATTCATCCTGCTGCTTTTGTCAGCAACATCATCAATAAATACAAGAGAACCAGTTCCATTGGCAGCCATACATGCCCACGCCATGACACTACCACCGCCATGCTTCACTGATGAGGTGGTTTGATTAGGATCATGAGCAGTTCCTTTCCTTCTCCATACTCTTCTCTTCCCATCACTCTGGTACAAGTTGATCTTGGTCTCATCTGTCCATAGGATCTTGTTCCAGAACTGTAAAGGCTTTGCTAGGTTTTGTTGGGCAAACTCTAATCTGGCCTTCCTGTTTTTGAGGCTCACCAATGGTTTACATCTTGTGGTGAACCCTCTGTATTTACACTGGTGAAGTCTTCTCTTGATTGTTGACTTTTACACACATACACCTACCTCCTGGAGAGTGTTCTTGATCTGGCCAATGGTTGTGAAGGGTGTTTTCTTCACCAGGGAAAGAATTCTTCGGTCATCCACCACAGTTGTTTTCCGTGGTCTCCTGGGTCTTTTGGTGTTGCTGAGCTCACAGTGCGTTCCTTGTTTTTGAGAATGTTCCAAACAGTTGTTTTGGCCACGCCTAATTTTCTTGCTATCTCTGTTTGTTTTGTTTCTTCAGCCTAATGATGGCTTGCTTCACTGATAGTGACAGCTCTTTGGATCTCATCTTGAGAGTTGACAGCAACAGATTCCAAATGCAAATAGCACACTTGAAATGAACTCTGGGCCTTTTATCTGCACATTGTAATTGGGGTAATGACGCAACCATCAATCACCCTCACCTTACAGTCCTCTCCTCCTGTTTCCAACCCCAACCCTCCTAGATTGTGAGTTCCTACGGGAATAGGGCCCTCATCTCCTCCTGTACTGTTTGTCAAATGTTGTTCAATGTATTGTAACCCTGTCTATACTGTGCTTATTGTACAGCGCTGCGGAATATGCTGGCGCTTTATAAATAAAGAATAATAATAATAATAATAATAATAATGAGGGAATATCACACACCTGGCCATGGAACAGCTGAGAAGCCAATTGTCCCATTACCTTTGATCCCTTAACAAGTGGGAGGCACATGTGCAAACTGCTGTAAGTCCTACACCGTTCACCTGAGTTGGATGTACATACCCTCAAATTAAAGCTGACAGTCTGCAGTTAAAGCAGATTGTGTTTGTTTCATTCCAACTCCATTGTGGTGGTGTATAGAGCCAAAGATGTTAGAATTGTGTCGATGTCCAAATATTTCTGGACCTGACTGTATTCCGCTGCTTGTTGTTACTGCTGGTGCGCTTCCATCCTGCCATACACTATAGCGCAGTACAAACCTATATTGATTTCAGTCTGTGATATACAGGTGAAACTCGAAAAATTAGAATATCGTGCAAAAGTTCATTTATTTCAGTAATGCAACTTAAAAGGTGAAACTAATATATGAGAGGTTCATTACATGCAAAGCAAGATAGTTCAAGCTGTGATTTGTCATAATTTTTATGATTATGGCTTACAGACATTTTTTTCGGGTTTCACCTGTATATTGCTGGTGCTGTCTCCCTGGCCTGTGTGGCTGCTAGAGGTTAGGTTTAGTGGTCCCGATCATCCTAAGGATCGGAGGGTTAGAGATCTGTTACCAGGGATCCTACCAGGTCTGTCCTGGGGAATCATTACAAATATGCGGTGAACACCGCAGCAAACGTTAATGCTCACGCAAGTGAGCGTTAACGTTTACGTTAAGATCGTATTTTTTCCCACTCGTTGTCGCTCAAACATTTCCCATGGCTTCAAATCGCGTTTAAAAATTAGCAAAAGCTGTAAAAATGAGCTCCGCGCACAGCGGTGAAATGGCTCAGCACTCAGCAGTGAAATGGTTAAAGAAAAAAAAAATTTCATTGTTTCCTGTCACCCAGGGCAGTACCCAGACCCCCATACACCTTTTATAACTAATATCTTGCATACTGTATATGCCCTCTGGAGGGGACCTTACAGGATTATTCAGAGAGCGTGAAAAGCAGGAGAATGACTGGAGAATGACAAATTCTAGGTCAAAATAGCCGATTTTGAAAGTGAGATGAAAGGGAGAATTTTTCTGGTTTGGCTATTTTGACCTAGAATTTTTCATTCTCCAGTTATTCTCCAGTCATTCTCCAGTCATTCTCCTGCTTTTCACGCTCTCTGAATAACCCTGTTAATTTTCGAATCTTTGAGCCCCATTGACTTGCATTTTGATTGAATCGTGTTCGCGTTCGAATTCAACCTTTTTCAAATGTTGAATGGTGTTCGGCCCATCACTAGTCTCCATCTATCATATGATTGTTTTGTTTTCTGTATGGTCCGGACTGTATCCTTATATCTGTGTTGATATGTCCAAACTCTTATTGATTTTTCACATACAGGGTTATCCAAAGAGATTCGAAAAGTCACCGCACGTTCGGTGACTTTTCTTTCTCTTCAATTCGGTTCCTTTTGCCGATTGCATTTCGGTGACCCTGCAGTGTATTCAGCAAACACCACAGGACCCCCGAATTGCAGGGTAAAGCTGCCGCAAACCCGGCGAAAACGAACCGCAAAACCCAGCGAATGCACGCCGAAAACAAGCAAAAACATCTGGATTAACCTTCGAAAAACCCAAGCAGGAGCCGATCACACGCAGCGAAGCAGCCGAACAGGAGCCGATCACACAGAGCCGAAGCACCTGAGACGCAGAGGAGGCAGTGAATAAATTAGCAAAACCATTTGTATGAATCTGTGAAAATGAAACACTGTTTGCAAAGAAACTACTGAGCGAAAATATCTGAAATTTACACAGGAGGTCCAGGGAATGATAATAAAGAGGGCTGTTACAGAAAAAATAAGTAAACCTAAAAAAAAAAGAAAAAGAAAATCGGACTTTTAAAAAAAAGAAAAAAATCTGAAAAATGCTTAAAGTATCCTAAAAAATCTATAAATAAAGAGACTTTTTGCTGCAGAATTTTACAATGAACGGTTTATTAGATATTGAATTAAATCGGGAATATTTTTAACATTGAAGTCTATGGGATTCTCCTGAATAAATTTGCCGAATTAAACCACCGAATGGCAGGGTATTTCGGGAATCTTTCACTACTGGTTTGTGTTCTCTGAATAGCCGAAGCAGTGCTTTTTATGGGGATTTCACTGCCCTCGAACAGGCACCGAACAGGCACCGTATGTGCAGGCAATTCGCCAGGATTTGGCGAATTGCCTGCTCTCTGAATAGCCAAATGGCCAGGAAAGGCAACCGAACGCTGATTTTCAGCATTCGGTTACCTTTCTCAAGCAATTCGGAGCTCTTTGGATAACCCTGATAGTGTCTTATGTTCAGACACTTGCCGCCAGTGGCGTAGCGTGGGTTGTCAGCGCCCGGGGCCAGCCAAGAATTGTGCGCCCCCCCAACCTGTGGACACATTAGCATGCCCCGATTCCCTTCCACCATTAGGGCATTGAACAACTTCACTGTGATACAATGTAATGTGCAGAGTGTATGAGCGTATCACAGAGCTCCACAGCAATAAAACCCACAGTAATGTGCAGCTCACACATGGATATATATGTTGCCCCCAGCAGCTCAAACATGAATATATTTGCCCCAGTAGCTCAAACATGAATATATTTGCCCCAGAAGCTCAACCATGAATATATTTGCCCCCAGTAGCTCAAACATGAATATATTTCCCCCCATAGTTCAAACATGAATATATTTGCCCCAGCACCTCAAACATGAATATATTTTCCCCCAGTAGCTCACACATGAATATATTTGCCCCAGTAGCTCAAACATGGATATATATTGCCCCCTCCCCCCTTGCTCACCAGCTCTGAGGGCCCGCGGGTCGGTAGGGGGTGGGGGGCGGTTTGGGCATCATAGTGGGCC
This sequence comes from Leptobrachium leishanense, assembly GCA_009667805.1. Lineage (NCBI taxonomy): Eukaryota > Metazoa > Chordata > Amphibia > Anura > Megophryidae > Leptobrachium > Leptobrachium leishanense. The sequence continues at coordinate 235,332,498 of CM019065.1, read as the reverse complement.
CCTGCTGGTTTCCCTGTGGTCATCAGTGACAGTGCTCTTAACAGGCAGCCAGCGGAGCACTCTGTAAATGGCGCGATGGCGCCTGCAGCCCAGTCTAAGCACGTTGCACTGGCGCCACCCCTCTTGTGACACATCACGTGAGCGGCGCAGACGCCACCGCAGCATTTCCAGAGTGCGCTGCTGGCTGCCTGTGTGCACTGCTGACCATCACAGGGCAGGGAAACCAGCGGGGGCCCACTATGGCGCTCCTGGCGCCCCTAAAATACTGTGCCTGGGGCCACCGCCCCCCCACGCTACGCCACTGCTTGCCGCATTAAGTCTGTCAATCAAACACACTCTCTGAGGTTTTTATCTTTTTCAAGTAAAAGTTAAGTTTTATTATCCATTGGTATTTTGTCAATTATTCAGAAGTCTCCACAGCATACAATGGACTCCAGGAAAGGATACCAGCAGCAGTATGTGGCACTGCTGCCAATATCATTTATTGGCTCCCAAATATTACTCAACGAGTCACAAACTCAGGGGCTTGCTTGTAATAGAGTCAGTAATAAGGAACTGGTAATGGTTAATGACCTGCAGCATTTTTTTGTAATTTGGCGCTCCTGAATACAGGCTCAAGCAAAATAGGGGCCTTCGTCTTTATAACTCATATCATATATTATAACTATACCTTGCTTTCTGCTTTAAATACTTTGGTACATTATATTACAATCTTACTGCTAACATTACTATATTACTTACATATTTATTTTCTGTGCTAATCTGTATGTTTGTGTTTTGTTTTTAATATCTTGCATTTATCAATGTTCTTTAACCCAGGACATACTTGAAAACAATAGAAATCTCAATGTATCCTTCCTGGTAAAATGCTTTACAAATAAATAAATAAATTAGCGCAGGGTGCCCATATTACAATCCGAATGCTAATGCATTAGCGCATCGGAGATTGTACTCAATTCTGCCAGCTTACTGTACTTTGCTCTCCCTATGCTTAACATGGGGAGCACAAAGAGTAATAAGTAGGGATGTGCGTTTCGGGTTTTGGAATTTCGGAATTTTCACGAAATTTCCCGATTCGTGTTTTCGGATGCGGCCGAATTTCCGAAAATTTTTAGATCCGAAAATGGCAGATCCGAAAAGTTTTCCGAGCCGAAACGAAATATTTTCGGAATTTTCGAATGGACTTGAAATGTGTCAAATCGAAATTTATTGCTTTGAAACGAGGAGAACAGACGTTCCGAAAAAAACGAAAATTTCCGAAAATACGAAAAGTCGATACAAAAAACGAGCAAAGTGACACGGAAATACGAAAAACGGTCGATATTCCGAAAACATGTACAATTCTGAAAAACGAAAATTTCCGAAATCACGAAAAGTCGATACAAAAAATGAGCTAAGTGACACGAAAATACGAAAAATGGTCGATATTCCGAAAAAAAATGTACACAAAAACGAATCGAGCCGAACCGAATCGAAACAGAAATCGGTCGAAACGAGCCGAATCGAAAAGTTTAAAAATCCGAAGAATCGAACCGAAAAAAAAATCGGTGCACAAGCCTAGTAATAAGGGTTAGGATTACAAAGTCCTAATGTTAATTAGGCCAGCTGCGGTTAACTGAAAAGTTAACCATAGCTAGAAGATGCCGCTAACTAATTCAGGTTCTGTGGAATCAGTCAGCACCAGTTTAAAATCCCCCAAAAATCAGATACCTCGCAGCGAGAACGGCAGCCCAATCTGCGGCTTCTGGCGCCCGGGAGCAGAGTGAAAATAGGGAAAAAAAGTCTGCAGAATCCCTTTGTGATCACACCGCCGACCTGTAGGATCTCGCGAGAGCAAAATCCTGCAGGGCACGTGACCCGGCAGCACGAGCCTTTGTGGAGTCCTAACTCCAGAAAGGGATACTCTCAGTGGCGTGTTAGCGCTCATTCGAGTATCCAAGGGCTTAGCTCTACATTACGGGGCAGGCAGCTGAATCAGCGACTGCCCCATAATATGGTGCTAAAATGGGGACGCTAAGGGGGAACCCGCAGGCGCAAGTTTTCCACCTTAGCGTCCCCATTTTAGCGATGACAATGTAATAGTGCACTTTGTGTTTCATCTACTTTATATAATTGTAGTGTGCACAGTAAAAATAAGATTGATATAGTATTCAAAATATAGCAACATATAATAAAGCACACAAATACTATTTATTGAGCCTAAGCCACAAGGAAACGGCAGGCAACAGTAACATGATAAAATAAAGCTGTTAAGCATTCAGCTTGTACTTGGCTTTGCTTCTCCACATCATCACTAAAGTCCAGACTATGTTTATAGAGACAGTGTGTGTTGGATGTTATTTGCATATTTGTATTTTTAATCATAATTCACTGGTATGTCCAAGCTTTTTAAACAGCTTTTCAAATGAATGTGATATTGCTGGCAGCTCCAGTACATAAAAACTCGCAAAACTTGCATCCACTATGTTACAACACAATTCAAACTTTAATGATGTTTTTTCTTACATGGCGTCAGTCACATAGTGATCTATGTTGCAGGACATTTTTCATGTTTAAATTATTATTAATTCCCTACTTTGAAAAACAAACACTTGTATCTAGCAACAGACAAAAAAAAACAACACATACAGGTCTATTCTCTAAAGGTGAAACTCACGAGAATTTGCAGGAGAAGTGAACAATCTAGACCAAGTAGCCAATTTGGAAAGAGAGATAAATGGGAGAATTTTTCTGGTTTGCCTATTCTGGTCTAGAATTTTCACTTCTGCCAATTCTCCTGACTTCACCCTTTAGTGAATAGACCAATAGTGCTTGATGTCCACTTTGATTCAGTAACAATTGATGAGAGACTTAACACCATATTGCACTGAACAGTGAATTCATGGCAGTTCATCTATTCAGAAAGCTGTCAATTTGCTAAATACTGACAAATTAACAGAGAAATATGGTGAAATTTGGCGCAGATCGCCGCAATTCAATGACCTTTGGTGGCAGTGAAATTGTCCCATAGAGAAGTATTGGTTAATCTACTCAGAGAACACCGAACTGCACCGAAATATCAGTAAAATTCCCAAATTTGAGGTGGTTCAGTTGGACAGTTTTAACCCTTTCGCTGCTGAGGCGTTTCACACCTCTGTGCTGAGGTCATTTTTACCGGTTTTGCTCATCATGTTTAAACGTGTTTTGAAGGCTTATTTTAGTATATTACCCAGACATATTATATATCGTTCTTTCCGTCAGACTCGGCAGATTCATAATATGTCATTATTATATGTATACGTCATGTCCTGTCTGTATATTATAACAAAAAATGCAATAAAATATGAATTTTCAATAATTTACAACGTGTAAAGTGTTTTTTTTTTAACATGCAAGCAATTGCGGTTTTATTTTGTATGGGGTGCGCTTGTTAAAAAAATTAGAGATGGGGTCTCGTTACATTTTTTTTGGGGAAAATTACGCGATTTTTAACAAACGCACCGCATACAAAAATCGTTAGTGCAGCATCATTGTTCACATTATAATTGAAATGGGAAGAATATTGCTGCATTAACAAAACAAAAAAAAACTTGTTTGATTTTTTTTTAGAATTTTTTTTTAATATATTTTTATTTTATTTTTATTTTTTTTAAAAACTTTTTTCACAGTGGTGTTTGGTATCGTTGGAACGGCCATGCTCTGGCCGATCCAACAGTACCAAACAATAACCCCTAGCTGCCACGGATCGGGAGATAGGGGGTTCATTGGTGGCAGCTAGGGGTTTACTCCAGGACTGGAGTCATCGTGCATAGCACGATGACGCCAGTCCTCAGGGGGAGTTCCCGGAGGCTTGGCCGACATCCAAGATGTCGGCCAGCTCTGGGAAAGGATCACGAACCGGCGCTTTTCAGCACCGATTCGTGATCCAGCTCCCCAGGGGTTAATGACAGCCACCGTTTGGAAGGGCAGGCTGTGCCCTTCCAAGCGGTGTCTGTTTTAACTCGCTACTCCCCGGCGATCGGGAGGGAGAGAGGTCCGAAGGACCTCCCCCCCTCCCTTTCAGGCGCCTCCTCCGTACATGCGGGGGGGCGCCTGCATTAGATGTCATCGCGATGACATCTATTGTCCCCGCCGGGCTCCCGGATTGACGGGCTGACATCCAAGATGTCAGCCCGCACCGGGGGGTGCAGCAATCCGCCGGAATCCGGCGGATTGCTGCCTCCTGTGCTCGGACGCGCTGAGCGCGTCCGTAGCACAGGAGAACCACTTGGCTGGACGCGCTGAGCGCGTCCATAGCAGCCAAGTGGTTAAACAGGTGAATTCCATAGGATTCAATGTAAAAAAAATATTAGCGTTTTTAGTACCTTTTTTTTATGCAACCGTTTATTCTTTTCGTTTGCAGCAAAAAAGCCTTTTTATTTATTAATTTTTTTAAGTATTTTTCTGGATTTTTTTAGGTGAAATTTTTGATTACATTTTATTTTAATAGTGTTTTTAATTATTCTGTAACAGACATGTTTTATTATTTTCTATAGGACCTTTGTTAATATTTACATGCATTTTAATTGTTTTAAACACCCTTTCTAAAATAGCAGAGTTCTGTATTTTTTTTTACCTGTTTGGCACCTAATCAGCAGCGTTCGGTAGTCAGTTCAGTGGATCATCGGCTGTCTTCAGCGGCTTTTGGTAGTCTGCTCGGCAGTTGGTGGTGGAGTTCAGCGCATCCTGTTTGGCACACTCTGGGGAATACTGAATTCACTGCAGGGTTGGCGAACTGAAATCGCCAAAGTGCGCCGAATGAGAGAGTAACAAAAGTTTACCTCTGAATAACCCCTTTAAATTGTAATACATTCTTTGAAAAGACACTGACATTGACATACAGTTACAAGTATTTATAAAGCGCTAATAAATTCCTTAACGCTGTACAATGGGAGAGACAGAATAACAAATATACATACACGTTACACACACAGAACATAAGGAGGGAGGACCCTGCGCAAGAGCTTACAATCTAAATCTCTTGAGTCTATCCCGTCTCTGCTCAAAATTAAGTCAGCATATACTACTAAGTAATTTTAGCTGGTGTTACGTATTCCAAGACTATTTTTTGACATGGAAACTATTTTTGATAAATTGGTTCCTACTCTATAAATCACACAGCCTTCAATGGCTTTTCCTGACTATCGGCCTGCATTTTGCTCCAGTCATGTGAGAAAGAAAAACTAGTTTTATTTAAGTCATCCAGAGTAAATTCATATGATGTTTATTTTGGAGAAGAAACTATTTGACGTCAAAGCTGTCAATCATGGAAAATTTTGTTGATATATATATATATATATACAGTTGTGTTCAAAATTATTCAACCCCCACTGAAATTGAGTGTTTTGGCCAGTTTGACATTGATTTTGATCATTCAGTCATCTTGCTTACAATTAAATCAAAGAGGCACGTGTAGGTCAGACAAATATAACATAACATTTATAATGAAATAACCACAAATGTCTTTTCTGTGCTCACATCATTATCAGTTCTATTCAACCCCAAGTGACATTCAATCTTAGTACTTAGTACAACATCCTTTTACAGTTATAACAGCTTTTAAACGTGAAGCATAGCTTGACACAAGTGTCTCGCAGCGATTTCCGGGTATCTTCGCCCATTCGTCATGGGCAAAAGCCTCCAGTTCAGTCACATTCTTAGGCTTGCGCACTGCAACTGCTTTCTTTAAGTCCCACCAGAGGTTCTCAATCGGATTTAAGTCAGGTGACTGCGATGGCCACTCCAAAATGTTCCAGCCTTTAATCTGCAACCATGCTCTAGTGGACTTGGAGGTATGCTTAGGATCATTGTCCTGTTGAAAGGTCCAACGTCTCCCAAGCCTCAGGTTTGTGACGGACTGCATCACATTGTCATCCAATATCTCCTGGTACTGAAGAGAATTCATGGTACCTTGCACACGCTGAAGCTTCCCTGTACCTGCAGAAGCAAAACAGCCCCAAAGCATGATTGACCCCCCGCCATGCTTCACAGTAGGCAAGGTGTTCTTTTCTTCATAGGCCTTGTTCTTCCTCCTCCAAACATAGCATTGATCCATGGGCCCAAACAGTTCTAATTTTGTTTCATCAGTCCACAGAACACTATCCCAAAACTTCTGTGGTTTGTCCACATGACTTTTGGCATACTGCAGTCGACTCTTCTTATTCTTTGGAGACAGCAAGGGGGTGCGCCTGGGAGTTCTGGCATGGAGGCTGTCATGGAGCTGATGTAACGCTCCATGCTTCAAACCCCAAGAGACTTTATGTTCATTTATATCGTGTGTTTTTAAATATATTTTACATCGTTTGGTTTTAGTTTAGTTTAGTGTAAAATGGCATAGCTTTGGTTTTAAAAATACTTAGATTCCTGTAGGTAAATGTGTTTTTGTGTATACAGTAAACAAGCTTTACTGCTGTGTAATTTATGCACCAGGGTTTTTCCCATTATCTAGCTGCATGTTTAATTCAAGGGATCTCTGATAGTGTGTGTTTAATCTGATGTGTTAGAACAATGGATATACAAATGTTGTGTGAGCTGAAAGGCTAGAGAATGTAAAGAATGTTTATTGTAAATAACTGATTTAATGTAATTAGTATGGGTATGCAAATTATGACTAGTAATTAGTATGGGTATGCAAATTATGACTGTTGGACTTCAGCATAAATGGTGGTGTTTGGTTCAATAAAAAGTCAGAGAACTCTCAGAGCTCAGAGAGAGGATCCTGTTTTAAAGCATACAGCCGCGCCTGGTGTCTTTATTTCAGCGACGCTACACTATACACTATCACCCTCAGAAGGCAGAGAGTGGCCTTCTGGAGATTCCTAACAGCTCCAGGGCAGAGGAACAGAAGCAGGCAGGTCAAGCTACTCGAGGCGCTGAGGACAGCGCTCCCAGTAGCCGGGTTGACCACAACGAAGGGGTGTCTGGAGAGCCAGGACAGACGAAGGGAACAGTTCCTTCACAGAGGCCTTCATTACGCAGTGTGCGCCGTATTGTCTGAGCTGAAACTTCAGTACCCACATCTGACAAATCTTTTCTCAGTTCCTCAGCAGTCACACGGGGACTTTTCTCCACTCTACGCTTCAGGTAGCGCACAGCAGTCAAAGTCAGCATCTTCTTTCTGCCACGACCAGGTAGCGTTTCAACAGTGCCCTTTGCCTTGAATTTGCGAATGATGCTTCCTATGGTCTCTCTTGGTATGTTTAACATCTTTGCAATCTTCTTATAGCCATTGCCCTTCCTGTGAAGAGTAATCACCTCTTCTCTTGTCTTCCTGGACCATTCTCTTGACTTCACCATGTTTGTAACCACACCAGTAAATGTCTAGAAGGAGCTGAGTATCACAGTCATTTTAAAGCTGCCTAATTGGTGCTTATGCTTTATTGCTGCTCCGTGACATCCACAGGTGTTTTCAATACCTGACTGAAAACACTTGAATGAACCTCTGTTCTTCAGCGTGGTAGTCTTTAAGGGGTTGAATAATTGTGTCAATGAAGAATTCACAAAAGAAACATTTACTACTGTATTACAAAACCAATTGATGTCATTTTAGTTGCATATGGTTCTTTAAAAAGTCCTTGTAGGATTTCATTCTGAATACAATTACAAATGTACACTAAATTCCCTAAAACCCTTTACAGCATTGGGGGTTGAATAATTTTGAACACAACTGTATATATATGCTTTTTTTTGCTGTTTATATATATATATTTTTTTTACTTCTCTGCTTCTCACTGTGGCATGTATGTACTATTATAAAGCTTACTAAGCACTGCCAAATTATACTAACACACTTTAGTCACATTAAAACCTTTGTCCATGACAAAATACATTCATTGTAGCTTTCTTTCTTTTAGAACATACAATTATCAAAGAAAAACAGCAGTTGACTTTTTTGTGCGTGTGCACGTGTCTATATATAGAAAGTACTGCCTTCGCCTTCTGTATTTGACATTTGTTGCCAGTAAAATATTAAGCATTGGAATTAGAATGTGCCTTTTTACGGAAAAAAATAAATATACGTTCTAAGCATTGTTTTAATAAAAATCAAGCCTATAATTGAAAACCTTTAGAGATAAATTTATATATATATTTGGGGGCGTGACCAGCCGTGAAGGGGACAAGACGTGTATTTACAGAGCTCCGTTCTTACATAGGTGTTTTTGAGGACTTTTTATAGCTGATTTTTGTGTCTGCGGCCCCTGAACGGTTGGTCATCGGGGATCAATACTCCGGAGCCCGCGCTGCCCTCCCTACGGAGCAGAGATGCTGGTTTTGGCCGTCTATTCCTAGCTGGAGCATGATGCCGGTGGCCATTTTGAGGTCTACTCCTCGGCCCCTGTTGCGACCTTGCCTCGCTGCCCCTTCGCTTCCTTGTGGGGACCTGAAGGCGCGTCCTGGGGAGAAGGAGGGCCCCCATCTCCCGGTCGCTATGGAGGATGCTGCAGTGGAGAGGGTTTGGTAGAGGTGAGGCCTGGTGTCGGGACATTTCTCCTCCCTCCACAGGAATAAAGATGGGCATGATAGCAGGCCTGGATGCCTGCCTGGAATTGCTGGGGGGAGATGATTCACTCCCGCTCACGAGGGGATCTGGAAGCAGATGATCGCCGCGCTGCGGAGCTGCAGGGGAGTGGACACTTTGCATCGGGAAGAGCCTGAGACGATCTTACCTACAATTCAAGTTCCGAACGAGGACAAGGGTGGAAGCTTCCGGAGGCAGACTGGTGCGCTCGGCTGTGCGGCCTAGGAAGAGCCTGCTGACCAGCGGGGATGGAGCAGCGCCCGGGAGACTGGACTACGACTGGTTATCCAGCCGGCAGCTGAGCTGTCCCCGATGTATGGTCCTAAGTTGCCCATTGGCCGTGGTTCCCCGACTTGGACTCTGTTGGCGGGAGCGCTGTGGAGGCCTGTGAATCCTAGCGGGCACTCGGTGGCGGAGGGGTGCCCTCTCGTGTCGACTGGGGGGGCATCACGAACTGGGTTTCTCGCCCCTTCTCCTTCCTTGCTGCTGCCTGCGGCTCCTACCCAGAGGGTTCATAACGCAGACTGCGATGCGGTCCGAGAGCACCGGGGCCGTGTTCATCGTGGATGGGCCTACACGGGCTGCATTCTCTGGCCTCTTTGGCAGTGCCCTACCTGCTCTACGTGCCATCACATTCCGGGATGCTGACTGAAGAGACCGCTCTGTGCTCTCTTTGTTTTCAGTTTTTGCTTTTATTTTTTTATCCGCTGAGTTGTTTTCTTTGCTTTCTTTTTCATTTTGAGAACGCAGCCTAATTAGTCCTAAAATGACTTTCATTTTTCTTATTTTCTGATGTCTTGCCGCTGATCTGTTTGGGCCCTGTGTTCGAGGATGTATTTGTTTTCCGATTTGCTGTCCTACCTTTTGGCCTTTTTATTTTTCTTGGTTATATCTCTTACGCTGAGCTCTTATAGATGTCTGTGTGCGGCCCTGCGAGGAGCCCATTTTATTTTATCTTATGCTTGTTTGTACAATGACATCTTTACAAAATAAAAATTGTAAATACAAAAAAAAAAAAATTTATATATATATTTGATACAATTGTAGCGCTCACTCCCGGAGGAGCCGCTGAAAATGAACCACGGGTCAGTCTCCCCGCACTAGGGAATAAATATACTCCAACACAGTTGTGAGTTTTTATCATTTAAATAGTTTACTAAAATATTTGAGCAGATGTCGAGACACGGTATTCACAAGTATTATTACAGTATTTTCGTATCACGGTAAAACGCGTAGCGGAAAAGAAACGAAACACGAGGCTTCGTATTTCGGAAAATAAAATATTCGCAACCGAACATAAAAGCAATGCAATTTCCCGATGATTCAGAAAAGGCGACACGTAGCAAAACCCCAAACATACAATCCCTTCGTATTACGGCAAACGCGCAGCGGAAAAAGAGGAAAAATATATTCGGAACGTATCTTTATCTTTAACCCATGTTCCGATTCGTAACAAATTGAATCCTGCACAGGTTAAGTCCCAGAATGTAAAGAAGGTGTATATGTATGTGTGTGGTACCCGGGTACTGTTCAACTGGCCAGTGAATTTACATGAAGGAAAGTCTTCGACTAGTCAGTTGGGGCCTTGTGGACTTTAAAGAGAAAACAGCAGCTTGACCTTTAATCACAAACAGCCTTGGAGGCCTCTCACCCATCCGACGCAGGCTTTAGGCTCCGCTGACCCAGGACGTCTCTCCTCCGGATTTTGACTGGGGATACTAGCGGCCGGATCCGTTGTCTGACTTCATGCAGCTTGTCCAGCTCACCGCCTGCTCTCCGTTCGATTCCGCCGGTCTGCAGCAATGTCTGGGCTCTGACAAGTCTCCTTCTCCTCAGGTTGAGTGACCCAAACAGGAATAACAGGTCTCCCTCGGGCTTTGGCCTAGGTTCTCTCGCGATCTCCTCAGTGCGTCTGCTTTCCCCTGTTCCCTGGCGCGCTCTGGAACTTTCTCCACGAGGCAGAGGATGTAAGTCTCCAGTCCCCACCCACTTCCTGTCTTCTTGCAAAGCATGCCGGGCATTGTAGTCCCAATGTCCAGTATCTCTGATCGCGATAGTCTCCATCTTGTGGCCAAAAATAGGCACTGCCACAGCAAGATTTTTAACACAGCGCTACACAATATATATAGTGACATAGTGCATGGATGGGGCTGAGTAGTCCCCTGCATTTTGTTTAAAGGTTTAGGCATTAACCCCCAGGACGGAAGGTGTTTTCTGTTTTGCTGCAGGTGTCCCTGCAATTAAGGGATTAAATAGCTCCTGCTTGAGGGGGGGCAAGAGATGACAAGGATTCCCACACAGGGGAAAGATTAGAATGGGCACTGGATGAGAACGAGACTGATAAGCACAGGGTGCTGTTACTCCAGAGATGGGAGAGGTATTGTTAAGCCAAAAGTTGGTCTTTATTTGATTTATGTGATGCTGAAATTAAGCCTTGAATATTTCACCGGTTAAAGGACTTTGTGTGCATATTATGCCCTAGAGGACCGAGCTATAGCACCCTCTCTGACAATATACATCCAGAATGTTTGAAATAAATTCTGTTTTCTCAAGTGTGGAGGCATATACATCAAAGCAGAGGTGATGGGATTTATTTATTTATTATTTATTTAAATATAATGTATAAAGTATCCCTCATCCTATAACCTCCAATCCAGGACCTGCAGCTTACTTGCAATACCACAATACAAAAAGAAAGTGGCTCGATACTCATTTTCCTACAGAGCACCGCAATTCTGGAATACCCTTCCAAAAGCCATCAAATCTTCCCACAGTCTAAAGTCTCGAGATCTCTATTAACATACCTCAATACGAAATGCACCTGTAAACATGTAACATAGTGAATACATTTCATACATATTTATTTTCTGTGTTAATCTGTATATTTGTGTTGTTTTTTAATATCTTGCATTTATTACTTTGTATTTCTGTACCTACTGTAAAAATGCAATGTTCTTGAACCCAGGACAAACTTGAAAACGAGAGGAATCTCAATGTATCCTTCCTGGTAAAATCCTTTATAAATAAATAAATAGATAAATAAATACATTTTTGTTTTTTTGAAATGCTCCCGAAATACGAAAATGGTGAATTTCGTCTGAAGTTGGATTCAGAACAAAACGAATTGCACATCTCTAATTGTCATTTTGTTGCTAATGATGTTAGTCTTGGGAGTGTGTTATTAATATTGCGGGGTCTAAGGCTAGGGTCAGACGAACGCATTTTTCGCGTCCGTGAAAAAGTGCGGTCGAACGAATGGACGTATTTTTCACGGAATACGCGATAGCGGTCATACGATGCGCATTTTCGTCCGTGATTTTGTACGGATCATCAATAAAACCCTTTCTGCATCTGGACGTTATGTTGGCCGGACGTGTGCAGCGTCTGACGTCTCCCAATCACACACACACGCCGCTATGCGGCCGCAGCGCACTCTGTACGTCAGTAGTAGCGGTTTGACGTTCTCGAAAAAATGCATTTGTTTGCCACTTGCGTTGCACGGACGAACTTTCGTGCGGCCGTTCGTCGTATGTTCCCCGGCATTGGACGTCATTTGCTGCTAGCACGGCCGTAATTTCGTGCGGCTAAACGCACGTTAAAACTGCTTTCGTCTGACCCTAGCCTTACTTAGATCTCATTGACGATGGTTACATCATCAAACTTCCCACAATTATTATTATCCTTTATTTATATAGTGCCACGTATTCCGCAGTGCTTTACAAGATCAGTGTAAATATCAGTGTAAATATCAGAAGCAACATCCCAACAAAAGATAGTTATCTGCCACCTCCACTCCCAGCGGTCCCCTCTGCCACCCTCTGTCGCTTCCTCCCAGCCACTGAGGAGGAAGTCAATTCCTTATTGTCCTCCTCACATCTCACCACATGCCCGCTCGACCCCATTCCCTCACATCTAATTCCTCCCTCTCCTCCTCCCTCACCCCTGCTCTCACACACATCTTCAACCTATCTCTCTCCACTGGCTCCTTTCCATCCGCCTTCAAACACGCGCTAGTTACCCCTTTACTAAAGAAACATCCCTCGATCCCAACTCTCCATCCAACTACCGCCCTGTATCCCTGCTTCCCTTCACACCAAAGCTCTTAGAAAAACTAGTCTTCAACCGCCTCTCCTCTTCCTGTCCTCCAATTCCCTACTTGACCCCCTGCAATCTGGCTTCCGTCCCCTACACTCAACTGAAACTGCCCTCACCAAAGTCACCAACGACCTCCTAACTGCTAAAAAACATGGCCACTATTCTATTCTCATCCTGCTCGACCTCTCGGCTGCTTTTGACACTGTTGACCACCCCCTCCTTCTACAGACCCTCAACTCTCTGGGTCTCGGTGACACAGCACTCGCTTGGTCGAATCCTATTTATCCAACAGGTCCTTCTGTGTGTCCTTTGCTGGAAAACTCCTCCTCCTCATTGCCTCTATCTGTTGGTGTACCTCAAGGCTCTGTCCTTGGTCCTCTGCTCTTTCCATCTACACCTCTCCCTGGGCAAAATCATCAACAGCTTTGGCTTCAATTACCACCTCTACGCTGATGACACTCAGATCTACCTCTCTACCCCTGATCTCTCTCCCCCTGTCCTTTCAAAAGTCAGTGACTGTTTATCTGGCATCTCCTCCTGGATGGCCTCCCACCACCTAACGATCAACATGTCAAAGACTGAACTCCTACTTATTCCTCCCTCCAATGCCTCCCCACCTCCTGACTTCTCTATCACGGTGGAGGGTATCACCATTTCCCCATCAAACCAAGTTCGCTGTCTTGGAGTTACACTTGACTCTGCTCTTTCCTTCATCCCCCACATCAAGTCTCTTTCCTCCTCCTGCCGATACCAACTGCGTAATATTTCCCGAATTCGGCCATTTCTTACCGCTGTCACCACAAAACAACTCATACACGCCCTGGTAATCTCCCAACTCGACTATTGCAATAATCTCTTATCTGGCCTCCCTCTGTCCCGCCTCTCCCCCCTACAATCCATCCTGAACGCCTCCGCCAGGCTAATTCACCTCACCCGCCGCTCTGTCTCTGCCGCTCCCCTCTGCGAGTCCCTTCACTGGCTCCCCATCCACTGCAGAATTAAGTTCAAAATCCTTATCCTTACCTACAAAACCCTCACTAACTCAGCTCCCCACTACCTGTCCTCACTAATCACCAAATACACCCCGGCCCGCTCTCTAAGGTCAAACAGTGACCTGCGCCTAGCTTCTCCCCGCATCACCTCTTCCCATGATAGACTGCAGGATTTCTCACGCGCAGCCCCCACTCTCTGGAACGCTCTCCCTCGTACTGTCAGACTTTCCCCTAACTTCTCTTCCTTCAAACGCTCCCTTAAAACGTTCCTATTTAGGGAAGCCTACCACCCAACTCACTGACACAACCATCAATCACTCTCACCTAACAGTCCTCTCCTCCTGTTTCCAACCCCAACCCTCCTAGATTGTGAGTTCCTACGGGAATAGGCCCTCATCTCCTCCTGTACTGTTTGTCAAATGTTGTTCAATGTATTGTAACCCTGTCTATACTGTGCTTATTGTACAGCGCTGCGGAATATGCTGGCGCTTTATAAATAAAGAATAATAATAATAATAATAATAACAAGGTGTTGATACATTAGAATACCACACATGGATGATACGGCCTGATTCAGGGGGACCCTGTTCCCATGGGAACTTAGAATCTATATGAGAAGTACAAATTTTTTTGTGAGTTAGACGCATCCATATAGTTTTCTACCAAGGACTCTCGATGGTGGCATCTTCTGCGTGGGATCAGTGTCTGCTTTCCATGATTGTAGATCAGAGATCTGGTGGTTAGGTTGAACCCGCATCTCATAAAGTCGAGACTTGCTTCTCCACAGTTGTATTGGAGGTATGTGCTGAACAGGATTTAACTTGCATCCCCATGATCGAAATGAACTGCTAGTTTTTGTTTTTTTGAAAAATCATTTAAATTTATAATACATTAAGAAATATTTGGGAATATTCCCTATGAATTCATTTCTGCAATGACCTATTTGGCAGGCAGTTGTTGCCATCTACTGGCCAAAAGGTGTTACTACACTTCGAACTGCAGTTTGTCGCTCCGTTTTTTTTTTACCGGCTTGGAAATGTCTGTTAGACACTTTCGTAGCTGATTTTAAACAGTTTCAGCACCACAGGCATCATGGAAATGGTGTTGAAAATCTAGGGGCATGTTCTGGAGCCCAAAAACAAATTAAATTTGTTTGCAACAAACAAGTTTCATTTGCTTTTGTCCTGCTCAGATGCTGATCGAGATAACTCTATCGGGCACCTGATGGTTATCTTGATCTTGGGTCAAGGAGTCAAATTATTTTTTGCATTATAAATACACTATATTGCCAAAAGTTTTCGCTCACCTGCCCAGCTCCTGATTTGGATGGGTGAGCGAATACTTTTGGCAATATAGTGTATATCACATTGTCAACACACATACAAAATATGAAACCTAATGGCTACTTCTTGATTTAAAATATTAATCTGAAGACTCTTGTGGCTCATGTTATCACAAGGTATCCTTTTTCTCACAGGTTAGGTATCCCTGCCAGCAGATCACCTTTCATGCTTTCTGTATCAAGGCTGCTACTTTGGTATCTCCGGTTACTGTGATTTAGGCGCAATTGCAACATCTTGGTAAGTTGAACTAATATTTTGTTATCACATCTAGGTTCCACTGTCTAGGTATGCATGTTGGTGTCCAGTTGCTCATATTGACATGGTGTAGTAAATAGGATAAAGGCTGTATTTATAGAGAAGATTATTGAGTAAATTTAGCCTATGTAACATAACAGCCAGTGCTTGTTTCTGTCACAAGGCATTGCTACAAAAGGGTTGGCTATCATAGATTCCACCCTCATTTAGTAAAAAACAGACGAAGACGAAAAAAAATTATAATAGAAAAACTGTTCCACATAAACAGTTGCAATAAAATAGCCAGCAATTGGGCAATGAGGGATTTTCCCTGATGTCATAAGTGTTAAAATATAGATTGTCATAATGCAAAGCCGTTTTTAATATATATGGTTTCCTCTGTCCTAATTAATACATATACTATATACCGTTAAGAGAAACCTTTTTATATTTTGGTAGCATATTGAAATAGTTTAGAAACATTTCAACCGGCTGGGTGGAGTAGAGGTAACATCACTGCTCTGCGTGGAGAGAGCCTGTGGAGACATGGGTTTGATCCCGACGAGCATCTCTCCAGTAAGTGTCCTTGGGCAAGACACCTAACGGTACATACTCGCCACCCAGGCCATACTTGAAAATAAGAGAAATCTCAATGTATCCTTCCTGGTAAAATACTTTGTCAAATAAAAAAACACAAATATGACGATTTCTATTTATCTACAATTATCATAAGGAAC
This sequence comes from Leptobrachium leishanense, assembly GCA_009667805.1. Taxonomy (NCBI): domain Eukaryota; kingdom Metazoa; phylum Chordata; class Amphibia; order Anura; family Megophryidae; genus Leptobrachium; species Leptobrachium leishanense. The sequence goes on along the minus strand of CM019065.1, from coordinate 235,316,561 downwards.
AAAGAAGATATGGAAGAACATGCCCTGTTTAGAACTTTGTAATCTATCGATTATATTAAAGCAATGTAAAATATACAACACACCAACTTTCCTTTCTTTCCCCTTGTTAAAATGCTGATTAAACATCACAAGCTCATTGTTTAGAATTTTGATCTGTCTCTTTTAGTCACTTCTGTATTGAGGTCATTCTTCAGTTTACATACTGGAGTTGCGTAACCCAGAGTAATGAGGGCACATGCATTAAGTCAATATAATATGTGTTAAAACTCTGTGCAGTTTCTGTGCGGCGTTGCTTCATTATTTCAGACTTATACGTGATCATAGGTACCTGAGATACTTTTATTTGCATACAAATAACAAGCCAGGGTGTCATTATAGTTGGCTTTCAGATAGGCATATAGAAACTAATGTTTACCTCCAGCATAATACATTTCAGAGCAAATATTCCATTCTGATGGTTATAGCTAAGTTACAATACAGTAAAGTTATTATAGATCTTCGTCAAATAAATCCTCTCATAAAAGTTAGTAGATCCTCTCATTGCAAATGGAGACCTCTTGATTGTCGGTCATGGATGGATGGTATTTCACATATCTAAGAAGAGGGAGGAAATATAAATTAATATTACAAATAAATTATTTCACTTAAGCCCTTAAGGACAGGTGGGTGTCACCCGCCAGGGGTGGGTTAACGCTGATGAGGTGCACAGGTACGCCTCGCCAACAGCTGCAGTGCGAGCCACTGATTTGGCCTGCCCCACAGCCGACGTGTGACACGTGCCATTGGCTGCAGGGGGATGGGTGTGAGTTCAAACCGTCACACTGCAGTCAACTGCGTGCGGTGGGCGCCGGCTGCGGGGAGGGGCATAGGTGGCCCATTGAAGACAGCGGGACGTACATTACGCCTTGCGTCTTCAAAGCCGTCCCGCCGCGAGGACTGCATTGTACATCCCGTGGTGGCAAGGGGTTAAAGCAATAACTGTAAGGGCAGGATGTACTAAAAACTGATTTACCCTCAATGGCAGATGACCACATTGTGAGCAGACACGGCAAAGCCACTATATAGTGTGATTGCGGCTTTTTTGTGGAACTACAGGCTTACTGCTAGAGTGTGCAACCACAAGAAAAGCAGACGACTGTAATGGTAGTGTGTCCAGAACTTTGCACGAGATGGCTACATTCGCAGAATGATTAGCTGTACACTTTCACAGAAAAGTTAAGCAATGCAACTGGCCCCTATATTAAAACTTTCCACATAAATACAACAACCAATAAATCAAAAGTTAGAGTCTAAACACATGTGCACGGATATGCAATGCGAATTTAATGCATCTTGCGGATCTTACCGTAAAAGAGGATGTGTGTTCCTTGTTTAAATGTTTTATTGTGACTCTTACATTAAACTGTCTCAGGCCTTGCCCTGGCAGATCCTGGTGCCACTACCCGCTGGCTCCCACATAGCTACTTACCTCTGGGCTCCCACGGCGTCCTATACGCGTGAGCCGCTGGCACAGTGCCTTTTAACCACCGGCGGCTGTCCCGCCAATGACGTCATCAAACCCGCAGCAGCTGTTACCAATCATGATGTGACCTGGCTGACCAATCATGATTAAGGGTGCTATATTTAAACTTGCTTAGCCCTGGATTCAGTACCCTTTCATGGTTTCAGTTTATCTGATCCCCTTAAGTGCCTGTTATTGTTATTTATCGCATTGATATACTTTCTATACTGTATTACTGTGTTTGACTTGGCTATCGACCTTTTTTACTTCTCTAATCCATTGACTTGTATTTACCTATTGACTATCCTACCTGCTTTGCAGGATCTGACTTCCAGGCCTGGCCTGGTTCTGTGCTCCCCTTTTTCCGTACCTCTCCTGTCGTAGACTGCCAGCCGTACAAGGACTGGGGTTTCCCTTCCTTGTTGCTGTCCCTGCCTTATAGGTTCACCTTTTGCTATTGCGAAACCCAGCCACATGAAGGACTGGTACAGAACCTGGGTGAAGGGTTGCCTGGTATTGCGTCCCAGGTTAACCCACAATATTCTTAGGAGGTATCATGAACCAGCCTCACATAAACGTACAATGTCTGTACTGTAAGAGTGTGGATCTTACAATACAGGCATTGCGGGTTACATGTCTTAATGTTGTAGTATGGAACTTACATCTATGCACACAATGTCTTTACTGTAGGATCTACACTGTTGCAGTAAAACACAGAGCCTATGTACTGTAAGATCCGCACTGGTATATTAAACACGGAACATACACCTGCATTTACAGTATACAAGTGGGATGTTCATGTGCCCTATGGTTCGTTTCTCTATTTTATCATTAGAATTTTATTTTTTTTAAATCTCTTAAATGTTTGTCTCACATGTTGGGAATCTTTTGTGGACTTGAGCATTGTTAAATGTCAGTTACAGTACGGTTTCATTATTAGACACAAGTCTGTCTTTTTACTAACATGCATTTTTTTATTGCCTGGTTATATCGCGCACAGGGGTGGACTGACCCGTCGGGCATTCGGGTGCTGTCCGAGGGTCCGCAGGTCGGTAGATGTCCGGTTTGGCCAGGCACAGTGGGCCCGCCGTTTTCCCTCAGCTCCGGGAACAGGCAGCCCGCGGCCATGTTTGTCCCAGCGGTGCACTCTCTAACCGTTGTGGCGGTGCTACAGCGTGCCTACCCTGCATCCCACATTCTACTGGAGCAGGCACGATGCTTTGGTGCCGCCTCTTCACGTGATCTTGAGGGGCAGCGCCAAAGCAACGTGCTTGCTCCAGTTTAGAATGTGGGATGCATTAGTTAGAGAGTGTGCCGCTGGGACACACATGATTGTGGGCTGCGTGTTCCCGGAGCTTAGAGAAACCGGCAGGGCCCACTGTGCCTGACCAAACCGGGCCCCTACCAGGTGCGACCCAGCCAGCCAGCATCTGTAGAAGATTTTTTTCAATAGTGCATAAGCCGGTGAGGAGGGCGGGTTGACTAATAAAGTGCCCAACAATTGATATACGGGGGGGGTTAATAAGGTGCCCAACAATTTATATACGGGGGGTTAATAAGGTGCCCAACAATTGATATGCTAGGGGGTTGAATAAACTATCAGTACGTTACAGTGAGTTTTATTGCTGTGGAGCTCTGTGATAAGCTCATACACAGCACACATTACTGTGAGTTTTATTGCTGTGGAGCTCTGTGATACGCTCATACACAGCACACATTACTGTGAGTTTTATTGCTGTGGAGCTCTGTGATCCGCTCATACACACCACACATTACTGTGAGTTTTATTGCTGTGGAGCTCTGTGATACGCTCATACACACCGCACATTACTGTGATTTTTATTGCTGTGGAGCTCTGTGATACTCTCATACACAGCGCACATTACTGTGAGTTTTTTTACTTCATACCCCCAGGGTGTAGGGGATATATGGTTATGTATGTGAACGTATGGTTGTGTGTGTAAATGCATGTATTTGTCTTTAAACAGGCTGCTGTGCATAAAATTCTGCGCCTGTGTCCTTGTCGCAGTCCGGCATTGCCCCCTTGTCTTGCATCCAAAAGGCTGGTATCGCTCCTAGAGTCGCCACAGTATCTGCTGCCTGCACTCCACAAAGTAAGAATGACAGCGAGCATCTCAGCAGCATCGTGAGCTACAGGTAGGAGACTAAATAATGGTGCAGGGCTGCAAGAGGTTAAATGGGTACCCTACTCAAATGCTACCCCCTTTTACCAGGCATCCTCTGGTTTCATGTTTGTGTGCAGAGGATGTACTTGTCACGTCGCTGAAGTCCTGCAGCTCAGTGCCACTTCTTTCTACTTTCACAGCGGGCAGACATCTTTCCCTCACTGTAGGTTTACCCCTGGACACTGATATAATCGCCTAAGAGTGGGACGATGTCATAGTCTCCCACCCCCCCAACTTTATCCAAATCCCTTTACTGGAGATACAGGTGTCCTTTGGGCTGCTGTATCTCTGGTACCTTAAGTTTTACAGGATCATATGGGGCATCAGTGGAAAGGCTACAGTCTGCATTATTACACATTGCTTCATCTAAAACAAAAGCCACTGTACTGGTGCAGAGAGAGGCGGGGGGGTCCTATGGGCCCCTGTATCTCAATTCTTTACACTATGTCCATACACACTGCACATTACAGGGAGTTGTATTGCTGTGGAGCTCTGTAATGTGCAGTGTGTCTGGATTGTACAGAACATTTCAATGTATTTTCTCAACAAGCTTACCCCTAGAATATATAACCGTAAAGGCTCGGGTGATAAAATGTTAAAAAAAATTTTTTACACGCTGTAAGCAATTGAAATTTTAATGGGAATTCACATTTTTTTTACATTTTTTTGTTCTAGCATTGTGGCAGGACGTGACATATACATACAGTATAATAAAGATCTAGTCTAAAGTCACTTAATTAACTTAACTTATTAACATACCTTGATACAGAATGCACCTGTAAACATATAACATACAGGGTTATTCAAAGAGAATCTAAAAGCCACCGCACGTTCGGTGACTTTTCATTCTCTTCAATTTGGTTCGATTTGGCGATCCCATTTCGGTGTATTCAACAAGCACCACAGGGCCGTCGTAATGCAGGGAAAAGTTGCCGCAAACCCGCCAAAAACTCACAGCTAAACGAGGGCGAAAACGCCGTAAAAACCCGAGCACGAGCCGATCACACGCAGCGCAGCCGCCGGAAAAAGCCGACACCGCAGACAAATGCAGTGAATAAATTAAAAAAACAGTAGGCTTGAATGTTTGAGAAGTGAAGCGCTGTTTGCAAAGGAACTACTGAGCGAAAATGTCTGAAATTTACATATGAGGTCCAGGGAATGATAATAAAAAGGGCTGTTACAGAAAAAATAAGTAAAGTTAAAAAAAATCCCAAAAAATGCTTAAAATATCCTACAAAAAATCTATAAATAAAGAGACTCTTTACTGCAGAATATTATAATCAGCGGTTTATTAGATATTGAATTAAAACGGGAATATTTTTAACATTGAAGCCTATGGGATTCGCCTGAATAAACCTGCCGAATTAAACCACCGAATGGCAGGGCATTTCGGGAACCTTTCACTGCTGGTTTGTGCTCTCTGAATAGCCGAAGCATTGCTTTTTTATGGGGATTCACTGCCCTCGAACAGGCACCGTATGTGCAGGCAATTCGCCAGGATTTGTCGAATTGCCTGCTCTCTGAATAGCCGAATGGCCAAGAAAGGTAACCGAACGCTGATTTTCAGCGTTCGGTTCCCTTTCGGCAGCCATTCGGATCTTTTTGAATAACCCTGATAGTGAATATATTTCCTACATATTTGTTTTCTTTTAACCTGTATATTTGTGTTATTTTTAATATTTTGCATTTTATTACTTTGTATTTCTGTACCTACTGTAACAATTCAATGCTCATGAACCCAGGACATACTTGAAAATGAGAGGAATCTCAATGTATCCTTACTGGTAAAATACTTTATAAATAAAATAAATAAATATATTACGAATCACACGGGGTGGTGATGCCCCAGGCCAAATCCAGTATTTGCCTGGACAGCTAACCAATGGGTCCTCAATGGTCCTCGTTTATTTATACCTCTAGCCTAGCTGCCTATATATTGATACTTTGATATTATCAAAGGGAACTTTTTGTATTTGTTTGTAGGTGAATATTGAGCTACTCTATTGCTGGTGCATTTTATTGTCTGCACAAACAGGTAGTGTATTGATTTTGTTTTTTGCTTTATATGTTGAAAACGAGAGAAATGTATCCTTACTGGTAAAATACTTTAGAAATAAATAAATAAAAGAAATAAATAATACCCATGCATATTTTTAAAATGCATCTATTTCAGAATAACAGAAAAACAGCAACACCAGATTGAGTTTGGGGTGTCCTGTTGTGGAACAATATGTGATTATCATTGTTATACCATACATTTTCCAGAGCAAGATTGCTTGATACAAATATTCCAAAAGATGCATTTCAAAAAGAATTATAATTGGTATTAGTAATCATGGAGACGTTACTTTCAATTACAGTGTTAAATTAGTTGGCAAAACCTAATACAGACATAGCTCTGAAGACAATCTCTTGACTCTGTTGCCATGAGGGACCTCTAAGCTGGATACGCTTGTTTACAACAGTGCACTTAACCTCTGCTATCTTGCTTCATACTACGCATTATTGATTGTATACTTCATTGTGAGAAATCAAACCAAACCTTCCTTGATTCTTTATCATTCTATTTTGGAACTAGGAATGAATTGGACACAACCTGCTGTAACTAAACAGTAGGTGTATAATTTAAACACATGGAAGTATTAATGAATACACGGTACAAACGAGAGGCACACATGCATTCTTTTATGGTTAAGTATCAGCCACAGAGTTTGTCACACATAATCCTTTTCAAATCCCCATTCGAAAAACAAATGATCCAAATTCATTCATGAATAGCTGTACAGATTAAGTCCAGACCTAGCAGCTGAAACACGGCTTCAATTTAGGGGTTTTGTGACAAGCAGAATAATCGACTGACGATAATGACATTGGCTCTTTCATTTTATGGAGGTTTGCTTTTTTCACCTTGACATCGCTTATGTTATGAATTAACAGTTTCAGTACCAGGCTCTTTGTGTTGAAAATAATTTTATTGTAACCTCTCTGAAACATGGGATGCATAGTTATTACTTAAATGTAGGGTAAAATAACAAATTGCACAGAGATTGTTATTCCAAAATAGTTAAAACATTTAAATAATACAAATTTGCTCATTTTTTATTTTTCATGTGTTTGTTTATCCTTTACACAATTTCTGCTGCCATGATATGTTCTAAACTCTAGATGGCATACCTTATCTTGCATAATTTCAAACAGGACCTTCATTATTAACATAAAGGCAAAATTCGTGTCAAATTCCATAAATGTGATAAAGATAGATGATATAAATGGTCAGATATCCTGCTTATGGGGATTTGAGTCTACATAATGAGAATATTACTGTCAAGTCCCACGGCAACGCCGTAACAAGGCCAAGTCCTGAATCCAGCCCTGGTAACATGTCTATGTAAATGTCAATATGCCTTGTTCCAACTCAGGTCTCCTGCATCAGGTGAATGTAATGAGCGCTGGCTGTGTTCCTTAAAAGAACCACATCCAGCCAGCGCTCTGTCATTAATGTATGACTCCTTGCAACGGAAGGAAGTTCCTAAATTTGTCACAGAACCTTGTGACCAGCTTGCTATTCCTGTGTACCGGACCCCTGGCTATTCCCCTGGACTCTCTCTGAATCATCCTTGCCGGTACTGTGTCTCAAGACCCCCTTCTGTTTTACCTGCCTCAAAACCTCCATCCATGATCCACCGTTCCTCACTTCATCTCCAGAGACTTTTGTCATCCAGGTTTCCTTTTCCAGTGTTCATTATTTCAAGTGACTGTGTTTTCCCATCATCTCCATTGCTTTTCAAGGACTATTATTATTTAAACAGATTACTGCTTTTGTTTTGCATCCAGTTATTTAATATACTTTTCTGCAATTTTCACACCAACCCTATTGTTGTCACATTCATTTATTTACTGCATCCTGGGTTCATATCCATATCACTGGAACCGGTGCTCCCACTAGGCAACCGTCTAGGGGCACACTGCCACTTAGGGATGCAGTCGGGTCCAGCTGGGGTTCCATTATTGTACCCATTCCTCGTTGTGCAGCTCATGTAGCCGGCAGTGGCGACTTGCAAAGCCGACATCGTCGGGTCGTGGGCCCCCGTTAGCAGCACAGAAGGTGGGCGTCTTATGGTGACGCGTTGGCATCACCAGATGATGTGCAGGCGCCACCAGAGGCAGATGAAAGAAAGAAAGAGGCAGAAGAAAGCGAGAAAGGCACAAAAGAAAGAAAGTGGCACAGAGAGCAGAGGAAAAAAGAGGCAGAGGAAAGAAAGGTGAAAGAGGCACAGAGAGCAGAGGAAAAAACAAAACTGGCAGAGAAAAGAAACAGGCATAGACCTATCCTGGGTCAGACCAGCAGAGGGATAAGATGGGCACCGAACACCCGTGTGCAGCCCCCGCAGTGTGTCTGTCCCACCTGTGCAAAGTGTGCCCTCCCCCGCGCACACAGTGTGTCCCCCCCCGCATTTTAACCTTTTTTGGGGGGGCAGCAGTAGGAGACCTGATAACAGTGCAATTTGTGTTTTGAAAATCTCCTTTAAAGCTCTTACAAATTTCTGGACGCCGGTCAGAGGCACGTAGTCACGGCCAGAGGCAAGTCGTCACGTAATTTTGCTTTTTTTTTATTCTGCCTGGTAATTGTTGAGGTGACAATGTTTAAAGGGACATAACACATTTTAGGAATCAGGCAAATGTTAAAACAACATAATAAAACAGCAGAAAAAATTATGTAATTAAAATTTTTAATATTTTGTTATTCCTAAAAATATGGTATGGCGCTTCCCCTTGTGCCCGTATGGACGAGCCATTACACTGCTTGTAATGGGAGATCCAACCACCTCCTTGGTGAGCACTCCCTGTCACATAGTTTACAGTTTCTCCAATTGCAGGATCTACTATGCCTTACACCTGCAGAGAGTTCTGTGTGGATGGATGTCACTGATAAGTGAGTTAATCTTCTGAGCAGGCATAAGGTTTACATAGGTAAGGAAGTGTTTCTAATAAAACTTTACTAATATTACCAACAATCAGAGGAATAATAGTGCTGTTTTCTTCACCTTCATCCTTCTCTTTCCATTCACGACTACAATACTACCTCTATTCATATATTCACTAGATGTCTATCCGAAGCAGAAGTGGTTCTATTTATAGTTGTATTACATTTGCTTGGCGTCAAACTGTTTTATCACAATAGGAAAACATGCGTAAGTTTGCCTATATGTAACAGAAATACCTTGCTGACAGTTTAGCACCTACGTAAAGTCAGGAAAAACTTTTGGGACTACCCCATTTGATGCAGAGCATTCTCAATTACAACTGCCAGACCGACCAACTATGATATTTTTCTCATTATGTGCACTAATCTGCATATTTAGTGATATCACACTAAGTCGTGTAATATAAAATATGATAACATGGGATAATTTTAAACTGGTAGTACATGTTTAAAGATGTATATTAAGATGTATATTAAGGGATACATTAAGATGTATACTAAGGGATCGTTGAGGGGTTAGTCAAAGAGCACTGACATTTCAGTGCTCCTTTGTTTCACGTACTTCGGCGAGCTCAATTCACTGACCCTGCAGTGAATTCAGCATTCACTGCTGGGTCCCCGAAATGCGCCGATTGGCTTCACCAACAATTGCAGATCGCTGCTGAAAAACTGGGGAATGCCGCCGATAAACCGCCAAACATCGCCAATAAACCGCGATGTTAAACACAGGTGTCGATCCGCCGAACAGACCGCCGAACACAGCCGATGATCCGCTGAATGCCGTGGAACAGTCCACCAAACACTGCTGAAAAAATCCGACCAGTTGCCGAACAAGGGTAAAACACCCCCCAAAAAACCTGCAATATTTAAAAGACTTTTAAAACCAAAATAATGCATAAAAATGCATGGAAATTATAAATAAGGTCCTGTAAATAACAATAAAAAGGTCTGTTACAGAATTTAAAAAATACGCTATTTAAAAAATATAGGAATCAAAAATTTTGCCGAAAAAAAAATACAGAAAATGATGTAAAAATACGAAAAAATTTATAAAAATACTTTTAGCTGCAAATGAAAATAAAATGGTTGAAAGAAAGATCAATAAAAACGGAACTTTCACAGAATGCCCAAAAAAAAAATCCCACTGCAAAATTGCCAAATCAAACAGAAAAACAGCCACAAAACCACCGATAAAACATTGAATCGATTTGATAAGCCGCTGAAAAAATGCCGGACGCACTCGACGATCTGCCGCAGAACCACCAAACGCATCTGGAAAAAGTCAAAGATCTGCCAAAGAGAACACCGACCAGCAGCCGGAAAAAGCCAACCAGCTGGGTGAAGTAGAGGTAACATCACTGCTCTGTGTGGAGAGAGCCTGTGGAGACATGGGTTCGATCCCAGCAAGAGCACCTCTCCAGTAAGTGTCATTGGGAAAGACACCTAACAGTACATACTCGCCACCCAGGACATACTTGAAAACAAGAGAAATCTCAATGTATCCTTCCTGGTAAAATCCTTTCTCAAAAAAAAAAAAAGCCAATGAACGGGGTAAAAAAAAACAAACAAAACAATACTCTAACTTTTAAGCCTGAGATACACTGAGAGTGATGCGACGCGCAGTGCCTGTAAGCGGCGCTGGGTGTCGAGATGCACTCAGTGTGTCCAGATTTTTCCATCTCCCTCGCTCAGGCCGCATCACAACGATGTGGCGCTGAGCGACGAGAGTTGGAAAAATGCAACTTTCCCCTCGGCGGAGCGACACGTTAAGGGGAGGGGCAGGATCTGCAGCACACTGTAGATGCCTCCCACCTACCAATGCGTCATCCTGCCGGGGCGGAGCTTAGCTGGAGAAGCCTCACGCCGCTCTGACACTAGGGACTCTCACTCAGCAGCCTGCCTGTCAGGGAGTTCAGGGTCTGGTCTGAGGTCTGTGTGGGTGTGATCTGAGGTCTATATATCTATTTGAGGCATGATCTGAGCTCTATATATGTACCTGTGGGCATGGGCGTCCGCAGAAATTTTTCCATGGGGGGGGCAAAATTATAATGGCATCCATATTCTGCCCTTTTGACAATGTCATGAAGGGGACAGTTATAAAATAAAGTGTAGTAATACAGAGGCTGCGAAACATGATGCAAGTCTAATAGAAGAATAAAGGTGTAAGTGTCTGATCTGAGTGTTGCATTTTCTAGTCTGTTAACGCCATTCAATGCACCACACTAGTCACACACCCAGGATCAACGCACTAAAGGGAGGGTCTGTAACTGGTGTTACCACAATGCTACCACAATGCACTGTCTCCACTTGGGATGTATCTGCCATGCTGCAGCTGCAAACTCAGGTGAGGTGACACTACTGCAGATGAGTTACTGGAGTGCAGTAAGATCCTGCCTGGTGGTGTCATCTGCAGGGTGTCACCTGGGTCCATCCTGCACCCACTTTCCCTCGACCTGTTCACTGCAGACGCCCGCAGATAAGAGCTGGAGCTATACTCACAGTTCGCTTGTTCATACATCGCGCAATGCACTAAAATGTTGAATTCTGCACTGCGGATCACTCTCTCTCCTGTCTGTCCTCAGCGAAGGCAGGGGCGGATCCAGAGACTAGTCTCGGGAGGGGCACTGACAGAGAATAAGGTGTTTTAGCAGAGAGCCCGACTCACGAGAATATACAGAGGGTCCGGCTCACAGGAGTTTACAATCTAGATGAGCAGAGGGCCCGGCTCACAGGAGCTTACAATCTAGAGGAGCAGAGGGCACCCAGGAGTTTACAATCTAGAAGAGCAGAGGGTCCGGCCACAGGAGCTTACAATCTAGATGAGCAGAGGGTCCGGCTCACAGGAGCTTACAATCTAGAGGAGCAGAGGGCCCGGCTCACAGGAGCTTACAATCTAGAGGAGCAGAGGGCACCCAGGAGTTTACAATCTAGAGGAGCAGAGGGCACCCAGGAGCTTACAATCTAGAGGAGCAGAGGGCACCCAGGAGCTTACAATCTAGAGGAGCAGAGGGCACCCAGGAGTTTACAATCTAGAGGAGCAGAGGGCACCCAGGAGTTTACAATCTAGAGGAGCAGAGGGCACACATGAGTTTACAATCTAGAGGAGCAGAGGGCACCCAGGAACTTACAATCTAGAGGAGCAGAGGGCACACATGAGCTTACAATCTAGAGGAGCAGAGGACACCCAGGAGTTTACAATCTAGAGGAGCAGAGGACACCCAGGAGCTTACAATCTAGAGGAGCAGAGAGCACCCAGGATCTTACAATCTAGAGGAGCAGAGGACACCCAGGAGATTGGAGGTCAGAGTCGGTGTAGTTTAATGAAGTGTAAGTGCTCATGTCGACATGGTGTGACATGTCTTGTGAGCTTTGCAAACTTTTTTTTACCTCTCTATGCTGCTCAGGCTCAGCTCACACTATGGAGTATGGAGCAGATCCGTTTGCTTCCAGAATTCCAGAATCTTATCAAGGATCCAGCAGCTTGCTTTGGGAAACGGAACCTCGCCTTGAGAGTCTCAGGCAGTGTGGCGCGCGCCTCCTGGCTCCTGCTGCTAGCTTTCCCGGCTGGCTTGAGGCTTCCCGCCCATGTGACTGACACTGACTCACCATGTGACGGTGACTGGCCCATGGATTGACACGTGAGGAGGGGAGGGGGCATGGCTGTCTCGCTCACTTCCTGGCACCTACTCGCTGGCGCAGGCGCTGCTCGCTGACCACTCGCATTGAGTGAGTGCGGCCGCGGCGGCAAGGCAATCCTGGCCCAGCGTGAGAGGCTGAGCGCAGCGGAGATTTCATAGGACAGGAGTTACATTTTTTTCATCATCAGGCAGGCAGTGGCAGTGCGCGCCGCAGGTCGCGGCGCGCGCTGCTTCAGCAATGCAGTCTGCTGCTGCCTGAGCTCAGAGCTGAAGGCAAGGCAGAGGTAGAGAGGCAGTAATTTTTTCAGAATTTTTTCAGAATCTCGGGGGGGGGGGCAATTGCCCCGTTGCCCCCCCCTGGATCCGCCCCAGAGCGAAGGCAGCGCTAGACCTGGTCAGGTTGAGCCAAAACCGAAATGAGTGGCCATAGGACTAGAAATGAGACTTTTACCAAGCGTTTTAGATGACGTTACAAACCTATCAGGACCTTTTTTTCTCCCCTTAAAAAGACACCAGCAAACCCTGAATATAAGGAGGAACCCCTGAAAAGACACAAGCACTCCCTGAATATATAGAGGAGCCCCTAAAAAGACACCCGCACACCCTGAATATATGGAGGAGCCCCTAAAAACACACCCGCACACCCTGAATATATGGAGGAGCCCCTAAAAACACACCCGCACACCCTGAATATATGGAGGAGCCCCTAAAAACACACCCGCACACCCTGAATATATGGAGGAGCCCCTAAAAAGACACCCACACACCCTGAATTTATGGAGGAGCCCCTAAAAAGACACAAGCACACCCTGAAATATGGAGGAACACCTAAAAAGACACCCGCACACCCTGAATATATGGAGGAACACCTAAAAAGACACCCGCACACCTGAATATATGGAGGAACACCAAAAAAGACACAAGCACACCCTGAATATATGGAGGAGCCCCTAAAAATACACAAGCACACCCTGAATATATGGAGGAGCCCTTAAAAAGACACAAGCACACCCTGAATATATGGAGGAACCCCTAAAAAGACACCTGCACACCTTGAATATATGGAGGAGCCCCTAAAAAGACACCCACACACCCTGAATATATGGAGGAGCCCCTAAAAAGACACAAGCGCACCCTGAATATATGGAGGAGCCCGTAAAAAGACACCCACACACCCTAAATATATGGAGGAGCCCCTAAAAAGACACAAGCACACCCTGAATATAAGGAGGAGCCCCTAAAAACACACCCGCACACCCTGAATTTATGGAGGAACACCTAAAAAGACACATGCACACCCTGAATATATGGAGGAGCCCCTAAAAACACACCCGCACACCCTGAATTTATGGAGGAACACCTAAAAAGACACAAGCACACCCTGAATATATGGAGGAGCCCTTAAAACGACACAAGCACACCCTGAATATATGGAGGAACCCCTAAAAAGACACTCGCACACCCTGAAATATGGAGCAACCCCTAAAAAGACACCTGCACACCCTGAATATATGGAGGAACCCCTAAAAAGACACCCGCACACTAGTGACGTGCAGTGAAGTCAGTGGCTGGTGAGGCACTGGCTAGTATCAGAGCCAGATATACACAGGTTACTCAGGTTCAGGGCTCCCCAGGAACAGGCTGCTCAGGGCTCCCCAGGAACTGGCTGCCCACAGTGCTTACCAGGATCTGGATGTTCAGTGCTCCACACAATCTTGCAGCTTTCTGTGCTCCCCAGGATCTATGTGTCATCCATTTCAGGCAGCCTAGTGTGACACTGAGGCCACACCCTGAGTACAGCCTCGCGCCCACTGATTGTGCTAGACAGGACCTGTCCTGCGCCAATCGATGCATGGGAGGCATGCAACTCATGCAGGCATTTTTTGAATGGCTTGGACCAATAGCGCTTTCCTATTGGTCCAAGCTATTCCATTGTTCTCCCAGGGCCTCTGAGGCACTGGGAGAGCAATGTTCAGGAAGTGGGCAGCGCTCGGACGTTTGCTTATTGAACCGATGTGCTGCGCTGCACACTTCTTGGCAGTCTACATGATTTGCATAGCGTCCCACTACACAAATTGCATAGGGCTGCAAGAAAGAAAAAAAATACGGCACACAGAAGACGGACGGAGCTGACGGCGGTGGAATGTGGAGCAGGTGAGTTTGACTGTGCACTGCAGACTGCAGCTGCAGCCCACAATGGCAGGTGAGGCTCTGCCTCACCTGCCACCCCTGACTGCACGTCCCTGCCGCACACCCTGAATATATGTAGGCACTGTTAAAAAAAGAAAATTCTTGTACTGTCCCTAATTCTAGAATTAACCCAAACTCTAAAATTATCCCTAAGGGTAACCCTAACACTAGATTTAACTCCAAGATTAACCCCTAATGTTAAACCATAGTCAAATACACCCACCCATCACCCCTCCCCCAAAACAAATCAAAAATACAATAGCTTTTTGTTTAAAAAAATCTTTATTCATTCTCACCATACACTGATCCAGGAGAGCTTCTCTGTCTCTCCTTGTTCCCAGCCAGCACCACATGCTGCAGTCATGTGACACCCTGCAGCCAGTCACGTGGTGGGAGAGGAGACGGGGAGGAGCCTGCAGCAAATCATCCTGTTACCAGCGAGGAAAAGTGCTGTGTGTGATGGGCAGTTCCAGGGGGGGCACGTGCCCCCCTTGCCCCATCCTGCGGACGCCCCGGGCAAGATCTGAGGTCTATGTATGTAATTGTGGGCATGATTTGAGGTCTATATATGTATCTGTGGGCTTGATCTGAGGGGTCTATATATATGTGTCTGTGGGCATAATCTGGTCTGAGATATATATATCTATGTGGGCATGATTTGGTCTGAGGTCTCTGTGTATGGATCTTGAGTGGGCATGATCTGGTCTGTATATATGTATCTGGGCTTGATACTGTACTATTCGGAATAAATTGGCAGTAATTTATATGTATTTTATTCAATAGAAATTTTCTAAATGTACGTAATGTGTCAGTGCGATCGGGCGGCTGATATAAGTGGTGTTTAGATCTTGCCTATATGACCTGCGCTTTGTGAAAATAAAGTTTTGGCATGTTGTACATTGTAATTTAAAAGTTGTTTTCCAATAAACTTGTTATTTTATATGAAATGGGCTTTGCTTCACTTGATGAAAAACAAACATTTCTCTAGTTTGATCTGTTTAGTTTTGGATTCCTGTCCAGTGCAGAGAGAAGCAAACGTAATCCAGTGTAGACAGGCTGCGAGGCGGAGCGGAGTGAAGTCAAGCCTGCAAAATGTTTACTTCTCTTTGCTTCGCTTCGCTTTGCGTCGCTACGCGCTCAGTGTATCTCACGCTTTAAGGCTAGGGTCAGACTAACGCAGTATCAACATGCGTTTAGCAGCACTAAATCACGGCCGTGCTAGCAGCAAATGACGTCCAATGCCGGGCAGCATACGAAGAACGGCCGCACAAAAGTGCGGCTGCGCAACGCAAGTGGCAAACAAACGCATTTTTTCGAGAACGTGATACCGCTAGTACTGACGTACAGAGTGCGCTGCGTCCGCTAGTGGCATGTGTGCGTGATTAGGAGACGTCAGACATTGCTAATGTCCGGCCAACATCACGTCCAGACGCAAAGAGTGTTTTATTGATGATCCGTACAAAATCACGGACGAAAATGCGCATCATATGACGGCTATCGCGTATTCCGTGAAAAAATACGTCCATTCGTTCGAACGCACTTTTTCACGGACAACGCGAAAAGTGCGTTAGTCTGACCCTAGCCTAAAACGTGTTTGCAAAAAAAACTACTGGATGAAAATGCCTAGAGATAATATGTTCTATGAATAATAATAAAAAGGTCTGTTACAGGGAAATAAATGCTATTTAAGCAACAAATTTTGCCGAAAAAAGCCTAGAAAATAAATAGAGACTTTTTGCTGCAAATTAAAAGAATAAACAGTTTTGAACTTGAGATACACTGAGCGCATATTGATGCACAGCGTAGCGAAGCAAAGAGAAGCAAACATTTTGCAGACTTGACTTCACTCCGCTCTGCCGCACAGCCAGTCTAGACTGCATTACATTTGCTTCTCTCCACACGGGACAGAAATCCACTAACTAAATTAAAATGTACACGCCAAAACCTTTTATTTTCACTAAGCGCATGTTATATAGGAAAAGAGTTTCTATGGAATAAAATACATCAAAATTATTGCCAATTTAATAGGAATAGTATAAAAAAGTAAAAATAGCAAAAACGATAAACCCTGATCATATATATTATAGGGACACGGAGCGCTGTGTATAGAGTAGGGATGCAATGATACCACACAGCACACACAGACATATACATATATATCAACACGCAGACCTCATACATATATGTACCCACAAATTATATATATATATATATATATACACCCACCCACACATATGCATGGAGGCCATCAGCTTACATGGGGGGGGGTGGCATGTGGACTGCCTCAACTAAATGCTCAACTATTTACTGTATATATATTATTCTCTGCTCTGTCGGGTTCAACATTTCTTCTGGAGTGATCATCCAAATTGGGGGGGGGGTTTAGTTGATGCTGCCACTCCCCCCCCAAAATGTGTGTGCAATATAAATATATCCAGACTCAGGCAGTGGTTTGTTTCTTTTGTGTGTACTTTTAGCAAATTTACTGGGGAAGGTAAGGACAGGCAAGAGATTCAACAATATGGAGGGGCGTTCCGTCGGCACCTGGTCCCAGGTCCTGCTGTGTGGTGGCTCTCCTCTACCCATGCTGTTGGACCGAGGCGAAAAACAGATGGAGGGAAGAGTGCGGAGAAGCACCGGTGGGAGGGATCAACAGCACACAGCGCCGTGTGCTGCATATCATGCCCCTGCTCTCAGCACAACACTCCGCCGCCGGGAAAGTTGGATTTTTCTAACTCCCGTCGCTCAGCGCCGCATCGTGATGCAGCCTGAGTGAGGAAGAGGAAAAAAGTGTACACACTGAGCGCGTCTCGCCGCGCGGCACCGCAACGCTCTCAGTGTATCTCAGGCTTAATAAATATTTCATAGAAACGCAAAAAATTTTAACATTGGAACCTATGGGATTCGCCTGATTAAACCTGCCGAATGAAACCACTGAAAATCAGGGCATTTTGGTGCTGTTTGGTGTTCTCTGAATAGGCAGGACATACTTGAAAACTAGAGAAATCTCAATGTATCCTTCCTGGTAAAATACTTTATAAATAAATAAAATAACCATTGCTTCTCTATGGGGAGTTCACTTCGGGCGAACATCACCATATGTTGCTGGCATTTCACCAATATTTGGCGAATGGCCTGCTTTTTGAATAGCCGAATAACCATGAAATTGCATGGTATGGGGAAACTCACCGTTCGGTGCATTTTCAGAGAAAATTCGCCTCTCTTGAATAACCCCTATAGTGTGATTTGAATTGATGGGACCTATTTGCGAAGTTGTATTTATTCAACTCCAATTGCTCCTTAACTGCACAGATCTTTACTGTTTCAGTACATGATCCATTTATTTATACTTTTTTCTTAAAATCTGGTTTGATCTCCATTTAAGTTACAGTACTCCATAAACACAAAAGGGCCCTATTACATTCTTTGCACAAAAAAGTGCACGTGCGCAAAAACGCATTAACGCGAGGGGCAAAACCCTTTGCGCAGAATGTCGCATTACAACGTTCGCGCAAATGATGCGCATTATTGTTCGTGCGCTGGTACGTGGATGGTATTTCAATCGGTGCACATCTTTTTACAAACGACGTTTGCGCGCATAATTTTAACGTCTTTGAAAAGCTGGTGGTAACTGCAAATCTGAACGTTCTGGCCGAAACGAAAAACACCAGCACGAAAAAAAAAAAAAAAGCAAAGTATAATTACACATTCTACACATACCCAAACAATAAAATTGTGAATTTGTGCGTGTTTTTATTATTGCTGCAGCATGTATACTCAGATTTACTTTGACAGGCGCAAAAACTTAAGTGAGTCAATTAAGGTAAATTGATGTCAATTAAGGTTCTTAATTCTGATTGGCTGAATCCCGCAAAAAAAACAGTCCGCACACTGATTTACGTGCGCTACGTTACTGCGCTCGTATTACTCTTTGTCTTGCGCATCGTTTTTCCGAACGTTATTTTTTGACCAGTGAGAAAATGCGTTCAGATTGTAATAACACTGTTAATTTCGCGCGATAACGCTTAACGCTGCGCGCAAAAAATTGCGCTGCGCGGACGAATTTGCACGGAGAATGTAATAGAGCCCAATCTGTTTATTTAACTGCATGGCTGCAGGCGAAGTGCTCAGTGCGTCCTTTACTTTCCCAGCTTGGTTGCAGAGGACGCTCTCAGAGGCCCGGCATCAATCTGGCGCTGACCGCATTGTTCTCCTGGTGAGCGATGACATCTTGGATGGGAGCGATGACAGCAGAAAGGGCTTGCCTCCCCCCCCCTCAGGGAATTTCCAATTAGTCTTTCCAAAGATACCTTGCATGTCTAATGTTCTAATGACCCAACGGGTAGATTCCCACATGTTGATAAATGTCCAAGGGGAAACATATGTACTGGTAAATATTTGTGCACCCCTTCCCCTTCATCTCCAATTTTATTCTTACTATTACCACTGCAAAGTTGGAGTTGATTACAATGAGGTCTTAAACCGGATCTTGGGCAAGTCACACCTCAGACAGATTGTTTCTCTCAGACAGCCCAATAATGGGCCTAACCTACTTAAAGGCCAACGGAACCCGATAGATGTGTAGTGGTATTTAAACCCGGAAGGTAGGGACCTTAATTTTTACTCTCATTCCCATGAATCCTTTCTCCGTATTGATGTATTTCTCATGTAGCTTCTATAGTGTTTACTATTATGGGCATATCCAAAGGCATGGTACACATGCTGCAATCACTGTCAATCTGAAGTTTGGCTTCTCTGTACCCAAGTTATTCAACTGGTACTTCATAAGCTCGTTATTTAAGTCTGAATCATTTTGAACACACATCGAACTGTGTTCGATTAACTATGGATGACAATATTGACCACTTAGCGAACGTTAACCTGTCCTAGGATGCGGCCAAGCCAGTAATGAGGGGCCATACTAGGGAATATGTACTTTGGAAAAGAAAGCATGTGAATAACTTAATGTCTGCCCAATCCACTCTGGTGGATAATAATAGGTCCATTTGGCTAACGCAACCTTGGTTTTCGGCAGGGACATACACAGAAAGTAAACAACTTTATATAGCCATAATGGAATGAAAGGGCCCAATCTATGCCTTGGTTTCAAAAGAATTGATTCTTTTGATGGGGCAACAAAGATGGAAAATTGCTATCCACCCTCCTCCAATCCTAACAACCTACGACCCCCCCATCACTAAATTAGGCACTATTGCAGGTGTGGTTTCAACTGACCCAACTGCGATCAATTCATATTTCCGTGAGTACTTTAAAAACTTTTATAAAGCAGAGCCTGCCACTTGGGACACACAGTCCTAATTTTTTTCTCTCAGTTGGTATGCCGGCGCTAGATCCATCGGAGAGACATAAACTTAATGCCACGATCCATCCCATAGAAATTAGGACATTTTGCTACTTCACCTTCATAAAATCTCTGGTTCATTTGGCTTTACGGCTGAATATTATAAGATGCTAAATGGATATTTAGTTCCTCATCTAACCACGTTATATAATAATAATATTTAAGGGAAAGGTCCTCCAGAATCCTGTAATGAATCCAGAATTTTTGTTCTACCCAAACCACAGAAAGACCCCCTACAAATACGTTCTTACCAACCTATTTCATTATTGAATGTGGACCTGAAGATTTTATCGGGCATCATGACGCAATGCCTTCAGTCACCTTTATCTGAATTCATTTAACCACTCTACCCAAAATGTACGTACAGCGCTCGCAGCCCTTTGGGTGTCTAATACGCACCTGGCTCCTCCAATTTAATTCCAAGCTGTGACGCAGACAAGGCTTTTGACAGGAATTCCTAGTCCTAATTATTGAGATTTCTAAAATATCACTTGGTGGGTGCTAATTATCCTCTATCGTGAGGGCTTGCCTCCAGGTCTCCATCCCGGTTCCTCGGTTTGTTTCTCCACTGCTGCACGCTCGGCCGGAGTCGGTTTAGTGGATTTTCACATGAGAATTTCCTATGTGCAGAACAGATCCGAGAGCATAGGAGGCTTCAACAAAACTGTGCCATCTTTCTGGATACTAAGTGGTTTTCCTCTGGGTTTCCTGACACCAAAAAAACCCATGGGCGCTTATTCTGGAGAAGAAATGTGAGTACGAAATCTCAAACTAATTATGTTATAGTTCTCACAGATCTGCGCAAGGAGTGCTTTTCTCTTTTCTGTCTTCCACTACATGATCCTGGTTAAAACATCGTAAATAAGGTGGGGGTCACCTGAGAAGTTGGAAGACAAATTACCCACATGCCTGGACCCACTTAGAGCCAGTGATAAGGCTCCAGATTTGTGAGTGGGAGAATACTTGTATTAATACACCAGTTGTTACCTATGGTATTATACTATCATTGTTTATTCTCTCCTATGTACATGTGAGATCCCAGGACCCCAGAAAGCATTGTTTGCGCCGATTCAGGTTATATATTTTATATTCTGTGTGTATTGGTGTAGGGGAAACCACTATATCCTGTTATTGGCTATCTGGGGTGCAGTGGTGGTGGATACATATTGTGTGGTGCTGCACCATCCTTTGTCTACTTATTTGGTATGGCTATGTTGAGTTTATTCATGGAACTATACAATTCCCCATCTGCATGTATTACAAATAATGGCCTCAACTTAAGCTTCTTTAATTTTGGGCAAGGCATCTGATAGGGTTGTCCTCCGTCATCACTCCTTTTTTTTCTCTATTGAAAGATTTTTATTATGTCAGCTGAATAAAGCAATGGGGTACAGAAAGAAAAAGGGGGAGGATCATTAGGAGACAAAAATACAGGCAAAGCTAATAGGGTAAAATGGTAAATAAATCATAAGCGAGCAGTATCGTAGTGGATATCATCATGTCAGGCATAGTGTAGTAATGTGATTCAAACCAATGGTGGGTTCAATAGAACATAATATGAAGTAGCAGTCTCTTAGGACCACAAAGGGAAATGGATGTGAAAGTGCACGGAGTTTAAGAACTTATGAAGATATCCTACAGCAGTGGTTCCCAACCGTGGTCCTCAAGTACCCCTAACAGGCCATATTTTACAGATCACCTTGGAGAAAAGCAGATTGAATCCTGCAATCACTGAGCAGCAAATCATGTCACCTGTGCTGTGCTTCAGATATCTGAAAAATCTAACCTGTTAGGGGTCCTTGAGGACCGCAGTTGGGAACCACTGTCTTACAGGATAATATCAGAGCATCTGTGTGTCAGCTGAAGCACATTAGAACTTGGGTGGTGCTGCATGACAATGATCGTAAACATTAATGAAAAACCACTACATAATGGCTTACAATAAAAATCTGCTTTTGGAGTGGCACAATTAGAGTGCAGACCTTAATTCAATAGAGATGATAGGAAATGACCTAGCTGTTCGTACTAGACTTCCTAACTCATGGCAGAGCTGAAGCAAATCTGTATGCTGGAGTGATCCAAAATTCCACCTGAATATTGTGTTGGTTTAATCTGCTGCTACTGGCTACTACTTGGCTGTAGTTGTTACTGTCAAAAGTGGATCACTTGGATATTAACCCCTTCACTACCAATATCACGATATCTCAGGCTTCAAAGTCACCACCTGATGCCCCGATATTGAGATATCTCTGTATGCTGATCTGCAGCTCAAAAGCATATGGAATTTGTTTGCTGCAAATTAATTTAGTTTGCTTTTGGGCTGTAGAAGGTGCCCTCAAGGTTTTAGCCCTTTGGGCATAATGCCCAGAGAGCTAAAACTGTAAAATCAGCTGCTCAAAGCTCTGAAATATCAGACTTTCAGCAGCTGTCAGCACCTGATGCAGGGAGAAAAGAAGAAAATAGACCAGCTGCTCAAACCTCTAACTCAATTTGGCAGTAGGTGGCACCATCTACTGGCCAAAAATAGGTTATTTACAGTAAGACATACAATGGGAATAAGATCAAATATTTCCTACTTTAAAATTAATTTAAAAGGATTTTCCAAAAAAACACTGGTTTCTGACAATGTTTTTTTTTTAATTGTGCTTGTCTATATTTCTGCCTTTTTAAGGAAGATGTGATGACATTTTATGACTAATTCATGCTGGAAACCACCTAATTCCAAAAGGTTCACATATTTTTTGTTGCTATTTTATAGTGTTCTAAACAGGGCCGGACTGGCCTACCGGGATACCGGGAGGAATCCCGGCAGGCTGCTTGATTTATGGGCTGCTGGTGCTAGGGAGCCGTGTGGCCAGATAAAACAAAGGCTTCTGCCTATTCCCTGTCATCTTCCAGTCACCGCGCACAGGGTCATACTGGCCTACCGGGATACCAGAAGCAGTGGCGTCGTAACGTGGGGGCGGTGGGTGTGGCCCGCACCAGGTGACACCCGCCTTTAGGGTGACACCGTCACCCTAAGGGCGGGTGTCTCACCCACCGCCCGCCACCGCCGCGTATTCGCTCCGTGCGAGCGTCCGAAGCACGCAGCTTCGGCGCTCGCCTGGAGGAAATACGTCACCAGCCAATCGCGGCTGGTCACGTGGCTCCCCCAGACGAGCGCCCAAGCTGCGCGCCGCCGGACGCTCAGAAGGAGCGAAAAACGCGGCGGAGAGGTGCTGCCTGGGCCGCTATCCATGTGCTGGGACCAGGACCAGGAGGTGAGCTGGGGCAAATCCATGAGCTGCTGGGGCAAATCCATGGGGGCCTGGGGCAAATCCATAACCTGCTGGGGCAAATCCATGAGGAGCTGGGGCAAATCCATGAGGAGCTGGGGCAAATCCATGAGCTGCTGGGGCAAATCCATGAGCTGCTGGGGCAAATCCATGAGCTGCTGGGGCAAATCCATGAGCTGCTGGGCGGCAATCCATAAGCTGCTGGGGCAAATCCATAACCTGCTGGGGCAAATCCATGAGCTGCTGGGGAAAATCCATGAGCTGCTGGAGCAAATCCATGAGGAGCTGGGGCAAATCCATGAGCTGCTGGGGCAAATCCATGAGCTGCTGGGGCAAATCCATGAGCTGCTGGGGCAAATCCATAAACTGCTGGGGCAAATCCATGAGCTGCTGGGGCAAATCCATGAGGAGCTGGGGCAAATCCATGAGGTGCTGGGGCAAATCCATGAGGTGCTGGGGCATATCCATGAGGAGCTGGGGCATATCAATGAGCTGGGGCATATCCATGAGCTGCTGGGGCAGTATATCCATGAGCTGCTGGGGCAGTATATCCATGAGCTGCTGGGGCAGTATATCCATGAGCTGCTGGGGCAGTATATCCATGAGCTGCTGGGGCAGTATATCCATGAGCTGGGGCAAAATCCATGAGAGCAGCTGGAGCATTATCAATGAGAGCAGCTGGGGCAGTATATACATGAGAGGAGCTGGGGCAGTATATCCATGAGAGGAGCTGGGGCAGTATATACATGAGAGGAGCTGGGGCAATATCCATGAGAGGAGCTGGGGCATATCCATGTGTGCTGGGGGCAATATCCATGAGAGCTGGGGCAATATCCATGTGTGAGCTGGTCTGGGGCAATATATCCATGTGTGAGCTGGTCTGGGGCAATATATCCATGTGTGAGCTGGTCTGGGGCAATATATCCATGTGTGAGCTGAGGCGCAATATATCCATATGTGAGCTGAGGCGCAATATATCCATATGTGAGCTGGTCTGGGGCAATATATCCATGTGTGAGCTGAGGCGCAATTATCCATATGTGAGCTGAGGCGCAATATATCCATATGTGAGCTGGTCTGGGGCAATATATCCATATGTGAGCTGAGGCGCAATATATCCATATGTGAGCTGGGGCAATATATATCCATGGGTGAGCTGCTGGGGGCAATATATATCCAGAGCTGCTGGGGGCAATATATATCCATGTGTGCTTTCACTGCCTTCGAACAGGCAACGTACTTGCTGGCAGTTGGCAAAAATTTGTGTGAGCATATGAGAGAGTCCCACAGCAATAAACCTCACAGTAATGTGCGCTGTGTGTATGAGCATTCAGTGTTATATGGGAGTACTGATTTAGGAGTAAGAGTAGTTAAAAAAAAAATCTGAAAAACTCGGGGGGGGGGGGGTGACACCATAAATTACCGCACCAGGTGACACCGACCCTAGTGACGCCACTGACCAGAAGGAGTTCCGGCAGGCTGCTTGATTTATCGGCTGCTGGTGCTGGGGAGCCGTGCGGCCAGATTAAACAAAGGCTTCTGCCTATTCCCTGTCGTCTTCCAGTCCCCGTGCATCACACATTGTGTACACGGGGAGGGAAAGGGTGTGTGGGCTGCTGAGGAAGGAGGAAGTGATGGAGCGAGACAGCCTGTCACCCAGGGACACAAAAAAGACAGCTCCCCCCTCTCTTCTGACCCGGCAGGTACCGAATGCAGATCGGCAGCCCTGGAAAGAGCACAACTGCAGTCTCCCTCGATCTCCCCTGCATCCTGACCCTGCCTCCTCCATTCCAGCAGCAGTTTCAGGTCCTGACAGGGAGGTAAAGAGACACACTGTGAGTAAATTAAGTTGCAGGGGGGGATTCATGTCTAGTGAGGTTTGTCTGATATCCCTCCTTTATATGATTTATTTAGTCCTATTTATATAAATAACTGCTTAATGTGTTCAGGGTTATTCAGAGAGCACCGAAATGTCACTGACATTTAAGTGCTCTCTGTTTCGGCAAACTTTGGCGAGTTAAACTTGCAGACCCTGCGGTGAATTCAGCAGCCACGGCTCCCAAAGTGCAGTGAATCAACCCGTCGAACGCTGTAAACCTGCTGAATGCCGCAGATCAACCCACCGAAGGCAGCTGCAAACCCACTGAGCAAACCGCCGAACACACCTGCCAAGCGCAGCCACTGAAGAGACTGCCAAATGCACCCGACAGCCTGCCGAACACAGCCACAAAAAAACAAAACAAAAAAAACCACACAACTTTTAAATGCCGTTTGCAAAAACACTACTGCATGAAAATGCCTGGAAATAATATATAAAGTCCTATGAATAATAATGAAAAGGTCTGTTACAGAAAAAAGAAAATCACTATTTAAAAAAATTTGCCAGCAGAATGCCTAAAAAATAGAGACTTTTTTGCTGCAAATTAAAATAATAAACGGTTTATTAGATATTGGATTAAAATGGGAATATTTTTAACATTGAAGCCTATGGGATTCGCCTGAATAAACCTGACAAATGAAACCACTGAACAGCAGGGCCTTTCACTGACATTTCTCTGCTGTTCAATTTGAATTGATTAACCATTGCTTCTCTATGGGGGATTTCACTGCTGCCGAACAGGCATCATATTTCACTGCCGCCGAACAGCACTGTATTTAACTGCCATCGAACAGGCACCGTATTTCACTCTGCCATCAAACAGACACTGTATTTCCCTGGCACTTCAACAAAATTTGGCGATCTGCCTGCTCTCTGAAAAGCTGAATGGCCCCGAAATTGCACCGTACGGGGAAATTCCCTGTTTGGTGCAATTTTTGGGCCAGTTTGGCTTTCTTTGAATAACCCTGTATATGTGGGACTTTAGCCTAACTCAGGGACTGGTTAGCAATAAGAGCTGTAATTATTATTTTATCATTATGGAATGTCTCCTCTATGTTATATACCAGGATTTTATATCTGCCTCTGCTTTTATTTTTCCTGTGTTCTTTCACCATAAGAGCTTGTGGGCACTATTCCTTGCCCTGTGTTATAACGGGGTCGCTAAGGTGAATAATGTGCGCATGCAGGTTTCCCCTTAGTGTCCCTGTTTAAGCTCCATATTACGGGTCAGGTGTTGATTCAGAAGTCTACCCTGTAATGTAGCAATAAGCGCCACTGCAAGTACCTCCTCCTGCAGTCCATAGGACTCTATGGAGGCTTTTGCAGCCTGGTTGCGTGACGTGCAGGATCTCGCCTCTCGTGAGATCTTGCAGGTCCGCGACTTGATTCGTGGGAAGGAGACTAGGGACCTTTTGTCCCCAGTCTCACCCTGCGGCCAGAAGAGGCTGATCGACTCTCCATTCTCGCTGCGGGATGAGAGGTGAGTAACTGATTTTTTTTTAGCTGGTTGATGGTAAATGATTCAGGAGAAATGGTATCACTTAGCACCAGCTTCTAGCGGTGGTTAACTTTTTCGTTACCTCATCAGTGCAGTAATTAGTGTTAGGACTGTGCGCTTCCCATGTTAAGGATACGAAGCACAAAGTACAGTAAGCTCGCAGAAGCGGGTGCAATCACCAATCACCAATGAACTACGTTTTTTGTTTAGCCCGTTAGCGTTCAGATTGTGTAATATGGGGCATGTGATAAAGTCACTTAACTTAGTGTTATAGGGCTGGTCTATAATTTTTTTCCAGGGCTGATTTTTATTCCCAGTCCGGCCCTGGTTCTAAATGTCATTATTTCAGATGACGTGTACTTGTGAGATTTTTTTTTATTATATAAGTCACTCTTATGTAACACGGTGCTGGACAATTCATTCCACTGAGTACATTCTGTCCTGGAGGATTTAGAAAGAAATCCCCACTGATAACGGTAAGACTTTATTAGACAGAATGTACTCCTAATTATGAAATAACAGCATTAGGTTTTGACTTGATTGCTGGGGAAAAAAAATCAACAGGTAATACATGTTAATGCATGTTAGAGAGAAAAAAATCTAAGCACTTCTAATTTTCGCTATAAAAAGTTATTTAAACGGCTTCTGCTAGACTCATTAACATGTCAAAATTATCCAGCACATTCAGAACAACTAAATGCAAGCCAAATTTCTCAACACACTTTTAAAATATTTGTTGCAATTTGTTTTATTTAGTGAATAAAAACACACATTCACATGCATTTCAATGGACAGATAATGCATCCCTCTGATACTCCTCATCTAATTATTATATATTACAAAATAGTACAACACGAAAAAACACAAAAGTCTAATTTTCAGTTTTAATATTACAGTACTTATCTGTACTAGTGTACTTAATAGATTTATTGTTACTTTTTTCTCAAAGGCCATTTTTTGATCGAGGGTGAGATTTCTTAAGACTTCTTGGTCGAAATGCTGCTTTAGGACAAAGGGAGCGCTAAAGCTTTTTGAAGGGAATGCAGTTTGGGGACATAAGAAGGACAGGCAGGTTCTGTTCTTGTATATCAGGATCCTTCTCAGTCATGATCAATTATTATTAGAACTGAGAGCTAAAGGGATATTATTGCAGTATACCTCTGCACTTGTATATTCCAGCTCCTTTATAACTGTTATTTTTTGGATGGCAATAAAAAATCATCAAGTATTACTTGGTGAATTTGACATTATTGCAAGCCTAGCAAGGAGGTTTGGTGGATCGAGTACTGTAGATACTCGAGTATAACGCGACCCGAATATAACGCAATGGATAGAGATTTATTATGGAAATGAGAGTATACTCAAGACTCGAATATAACGCGAGGAGCAAAATTATAAAGGTATACTGTACCGTAAACAACAAAAATTCTTCCAGGTTCTCTTAACACAGTCAGGCTCCCCCTCAGGCCAGGGTGCTCTGCTCTAGTATGATTGTAGTTAGGGATGTGCATGACTTTTTTTTTTTCACAAAGATCCAAAAACCAGTGGGTGAAAAGAGAATATATTAAAAATTCTAATTTTATTCAACACATGAAGGAATACACATACAAAAGTTGAAGCATAAAATCAGTAGGTATAAAACCTGAGACTATACACAAAAACTCAAAGAAAAATAATGTATAAAAACATAACACACCGAACTCTAGGTGAACCAATAACACCTTAGAGGTTTTTAATCGTCCAAGGTCATTTGACATTCATTGGGCGGGGTTTGGTCCTCACAAGTAGGGATGAGCGTTCAGTTCAGATCTGTTTGGAGTTCGATTCGAACATCGCTCGTTCGGCTGTTCGTCGAACTCCGAACATTTCCGCGTGTTCGCCGCATGTTCGCCCACAATGCACCACAATGGACCACAATGCATTTTTTTACTGGCCTGAAGCTTGTAATTGGCTACAGCCTTGCACCTGACTGCAGGTCAGGTGCAGGACAGGTGCAAGACTATGCCAATCACGGCTCGAGTCCTGATTGGGCAAATTTTTCCCAATCATGGGTTCACAGAGCTAAGTACCGTAGCACACTATATAAGGCTTCCCTGCCTGCAATCCCAGCGTGTGTATTTGCAGGAGTGAATCAGAGAGGAGAGGAGATTGTTCTGTCAGGGTGTATCAGTGACGTTGTAGGAGATTTCTGGGAATTAGAATCTGTGTTGGCACTGCCAGGCTACCAGGGACAGTGTGTTTCAGTGAGTTGTAGATTTCTGGGAATTATAATCTGTGTTGGCACTGCCAGGCTATCAGGGACAGTGTGTTTCAGTGAGTTGTAGGAGATTTCTGGGAATTATAATCTGTGTTGGCACTGCCAGGCTGTCTGGGACAGTGTGTTTCAGTGAGTTGTAGGAGATTTCTGGGAATTTTAATCGGTGTTGGCACTGCCAGGCTATCAGTGAGTTCTACCACAGTCCAGCAAATTAGAATCTGTCTTGGCACAGCCTGTTATTAGTGTGTATCAGTGAGTTATACCACAGTTCAGCAAATTACAATCTGTCTTGGCACAGCCTTTTATCAGTGTGTATCAGAGAGTTATACCACAGTTCAGCAAATTTGAACCTGTCTTGGCACAGCCAGGCTATCAGGGACAGTGCGTATCACTGACTTATAGCAGTGTTCTGGAAATCTGTATATATTTGATCTAATTCTAGATACCATACAATAACACAGTTTAATCAGAGTTCATTTGTTTATCTATTGAGAGTTGAATCTGGCTGTTGCCAGCTATCAGGGTGTTGCAGCCTGCAGGAGAGGAAGTGAATCAGAGAGAGAGAGTAGAGGACATTGGCAGCCTTGCAGGGAAACTATCAGTAAAATCGCCAACTTATATCAGAGTTCTTAATATCTTTAATCTATATACCAGAGTTGAATCTGAGTTCTGCATATCTCCAATCTTTATACCAGAGTTGAATCAGACTTCTGTATATCTCCAATCTTTATACCAGAGTTGAATCAGACTTCTGTATCTAAAATCTTTATACCAGTGTTGAATCAGAGTTCTGTGTATCTTTAATCTATATATCACTCACCATGTCAGAAAGACCAAAAAGGACAGGCAGACTCTCCCAGACACAGATAAGAGGGCAAACAGCCTCTGTGTCGGAAGGCAGTGCCCCTGGTCGTCGTGGACTTGGTGCATCCTCTGCAGGGTAGACTTGTGCACCGATTTTTTTTTCGGTTCGATTCGGTTCGATTCGTTCGGATGTTTAAAATTTCGATTCGGCTCGTTTCGGACGATTTCTGTTTCGATTCGGTTCGGCTCGTCTTTCGTATACTTTTTTTTCGGAATATCGACCATTTTTTGTGTTTTCGGGTCACTCTGCTCGTTTTTGTATCGACTTTTCGTGATTTTGGAAATTTTCGTTTTTTTCGGAACGTCTGTTCTCCTCATTTCAAAGTGTCTAACTCTATTCGTTTTGACGTAAACTACTATGGTTTACTTTTTTTATACTTTATATATTTTTTTATAATTAATTTTTGGTTTGCTTTTCGGATCCGATAATTCATTCTGTCGATACGATAATTCTGGCGATTCTATCGTGTTTTTTTTTTATTAAATAAAGATCCTTTTTTTCTTATCAATATACATTTCACAACTTTATTTAATCATATTAAAATGGTATGAAAGCCAAGGAACAAAAAAAATGAACAAAACGATTTAAAAAACGCTAAACTGACCCGAATGGTCTGACTTCAAAAATAAAAACCAGAACAAAAGGGTTTAAAAAGGAAAAATAGTTGATCAAAATGATCTGAAACGGAAAAAAAAAACAAATAAAATGATTTAAAACAGACAAAAAAAATTAACCCTTTCGCTGCTGAGGCATTTCACGCCTGTGTGTGGTCTGCTGCTGAGTTAATTTTTAACAGTTTCGCTCCTCTTGTTTAAACGCGTTTTTTTGAAGCCTTATTTTATAATATGACCCAGACATGTTATATATCGTTCTTTCCGGCAGACTCGGCAGATGATTCATAATATATCATTGTCACATGTATGCATCATGTCCTGTCTGTATATTATAACAAAAAATGAAATAAAATTAGAATTTTCAATGTTTGTTTTACAAGGTGTAAAGTGTTTTTTTCACATTTTAACATGCGAGTGTTTGTGGTTATATTTTATGAGTTGCGTTTGTTAAAAAAAAATTAAATGGGGACTTGTTATATTTTTTTGGGTGAAAATTACACTATTTTTAACAAACGCACCCCATACAAAAATCCTTAGTGCAGCATCATTGTTCACATTATAATTGAAATGGGAACAATATTGCTGCATTAACAAAACAAAACAAAAAAAAACCTGTTTATTTTTTTTTATATTTTATTATATTTTAATTTTTTATAGTTTTTAACATTGTCATTTTTGGTATTGTTGGAAAGG
Organism: Leptobrachium leishanense; assembly: GCA_009667805.1. Lineage (NCBI taxonomy): Eukaryota > Metazoa > Chordata > Amphibia > Anura > Megophryidae > Leptobrachium > Leptobrachium leishanense. Next base: position 235,285,619 of record CM019065.1, on the reverse strand, counting down.
CCATGCTCTGGTCGATCCAAAGATACCAAACATTAACCAACCGATAGCTGCCGCGGATCGGGAGATAGGGGGTTCCAATGAACCCCCTATCTCCACCATTGGTCGCAGTTAGGGGTTAACTCCAGAACTGACGTCATTGTGACGAGGTCTTGGGACTGTCGGCAGCTTCCGTTCCCCCACGCTGTTGTCTTCCTGCAAAGATGTGACCATGTTGGCGGGCAGCGTCTTAGCGGGCAGCGGTGGGAGAGAGAGAGCTCATAGCTGGGAGGAGGTGGCGCGTGAAGCTGCAAACAGGGACAAATAAACTAGACCTGAGCCGCACTGAGGATCTTTGGGTTGTGTCAGAGAAGACTTCACGCAGTGCTGCCATCAATATTTTTTGATAAATTCTTGGTTATGCAATGAATGTGACTGTGGACAAAAATCCATGTTGTTGTGACATCGCCTAAGCTTAACAAAACCATGCCACGTCGGTAATCAAATCTCACGGCAGTACAACACGGTTGTGTTAGTGTGTGACATTTTTTGGCCAGGCAGGAAGTGTAGAATGTGCACAGTCACATTCATGGCCACAAATATGTTGACAAATTTATGACAAAGGGTCCATAGAAATGTCAATACATTTATGTACATATAATTTTAACAGTGTGGAAACCAAGCAATACATATTAACTTATTAAGTAAGGAAAAGCAACGCACACAAACAGGAAAATAAAGAAAAAATATAAAATTTATTTACAACATGCCACATGGCATTGGCAAACTGCCCAACAGGGGCACAAACATAGGGGAGGAGGAGGCTGGTCTCTACTGCCGCTCCAGGATGTCAATGGCATTATTAAAATGCTCCCTAAATTCCTGGAGCAACTCCTGTATGGCATCGAGGTTGCTGCCAGCCAGGCGTAGCTCGCCGATCGCCATCCTGACGCTGGACCTTTCAGTGTCCGGTCTGGCTTCTCCTTCTATATATCCAATAAATGAAAGAAGGAAAATACAGTAAGTAAAGCAGGTTTCTAATTTTGACTGAAAGTCTTGAAAAATATAACAGTAGTATATACCAGAGCTGGCGGCCTCCTGAGGCTCTGACTCCTCCGACTCCTCCGACTCCGACTCCTCCACCACCACCGTTAACATCTCTTCCAGTGCTATATCTAAGAAATTAAAGAAATAAAAAATACAGTAAACAACAAAACTGATTTATTTTTGAACAAAAGTCGATGCAAAATTAAACAGTATATACCAGTGCTGGTGGTCGCCCGTGGCTCCCCCTCCTCCTCCTCCACTGGGGCACTGGTGCCCGCCGGGGCAGATGCTGCCTTTGCCTTCCTGTCTTCTGCCAAATCCAAAAAATAACACGTAAATAATGCAGACTTGAAAATATGGTATATCTATACAATATATTGCCGAAAGTATTGCGACACCCCTCCACTACCACTACCAGCTTGACCCACCACTACTCCCATCTCATAGTTCTAAAGTCACAAAATATTTATTTATTATTCCCCTGCACATAGACATATATTACCGTTCAATTATATATTTTTTTCAGAAGTAAACATTACGTTTATTCAATAAAAACTATTATTTGTGTTGTGTGCATACAAAACGGATTGTGCCGACTGCTTTTAGTTATTTTATAGATGGCCTCAGCCTCAGTTTCACTTTCAGTTTCTGCGAATAATACTGCGGATATTGCAGAAACAACAGAAATCCGCCATTTTGTTTTGAAATTCGCATCCAAAGCGTTCAATGACACTGCTGCAGCAAACTGAATTGCTGCGCTGCAACAATTCAGCAGCTGCTGAGGACTTATTGAATGCGGCTCTGTTTGGATGCACTTTCCGAAGAACTACTGTATATGTCCCATCCTACCACTTAGCAGAGATGCAGAGATTTTTGTTGATGCGCAGGTGGGAGCCAATATTGGGCAAGCTGTGGGTCATCTCGTATGCATCACTCAATCACAACAACCCCCCCAGCACACTACAGTACACAGTGCCAAAAGAAATCCAGCATTGTAATTTAATTTTCATCTACATACATCAACTGTCACAATTTTCACGAATACGTAAAATCCCAAAAAAGAAGAGCTATTGCAAAAATGCATGTATGAGTCGTGAAAACGCAGAGCTATACACAATCACATTGCATGAAAAAAGGACTAAATAAATCAACATATTTCTGTGCACATTAGCACATGCAAGCACATTATTATTATTATACAGGATTTCTATAGCACCAACAGTTTGCGCAGCGCTTTACAATATAACATGACACTTACGTTTGGCTATGACGCGACGGATGTGCCTCAGTTGCTCCTGCTCGTGTGCCTTCAGATCGGACCAGCGTTTTCGGAGCTGGTCCTTCGTCCGGTCTTTCCCAAATAATTCCGCGATGGTGGTGCGTAGCTTATCCAGGATACGGTCCTTGAGCGCGTTATTCTTTCTGCCGTAAGGGCCCTTACGGCAGTTGTAATCTTTTTTATCAAAGATGCGAACCAGCTCCAACATCTCCTCAAATGCCATGTTGCTGGCCCGCTTCTTCCTGGGTGTCTCTGGGGTGGAAGCAGATGAGGAGGTGTCCGAATGGGACTCTCTGTCTCTTCCTTCAGCCATGATAAATTATAAATAATTTCTATATTTTTTGGCCTGTCAAAAAATTGTCAAAACTCTCTACAAAAATGGCTCAATAAAGTTACGACATCCGCGCGCGCGCATGCGCGCGCGCATGCGCGACCCGCGGACGAATCGGATCCGACCCAATTACGACAGAATTATCGTATCGACAGAATTATCGGATCATTGGAAACAAAAACAAGTGATACGCATTTACAAATACAAAATTTACAGAATCAGCGATATAACCGATAATAGTTAAATATACGATGTCCAGAATTACCGAAATGGAAACAAAATCACGAATGGAACCAAAATCATGAATAGAGCGAAAATAAATTTCGATTTGACACATTTCAAGTCCATTCGAAAAATCCGAAAATTTTTCGTCTCGGCTCGGAAAACTTTTCGGATCTATCGGTTTTCGGGTCCGATCCGATTCGGAAATTCGTCTGAATCCGAAGACACGAATCGTGAAATTTCGTGAGAACTCCGGAATTCCGAAACCTGAAACGCACATCCCTACTGCAGGGGCACGCTTGTCCTTTCTAACTGGTGCTGGCTGTCTTATGCTGCAGCAACATACAGAGGATTTGCAGGATTGGCTAACCAGCCCATCCTCATCCTCCGAGTCATCTGCCAGCCAGGCTTGTAGTGGTTTACAGTCCACCTCAGCTGCCAAAGCATCTAATGCAGCCTCCATGTCCACAGCTACTCCTGCTGTAGCCTCACCAACATACCGTTGTTATTTGTAATCTATGTCAGAAGAGGATCAAGCGTGGGAAAAACATCCCACACTTGGGTACCACGTGCATGAAGCGACATATGACCACCTGACATGCACCCGTTGGCACAACACTTTGCATAGGTCCTCCTCCTCCTCATCTGTCTCTACCCTCACTATATGTCCTGCCATGTCATTGCATACAACCTCCACTGACAGGGATGATGCTACAGTAATGGGTGTACCAGGTCCTTCCTCAGAATGTGACAGCATCCCATCAGCTGAAGATTTACGCAGTCAGATTACATTGCCCCAGCTGCTGCAGAGTAAGAAAAAATATAGTCTCAACCATCCCCAAGCACAGCGTCTAAATGCCAGCTTAGCAAAATTACTCGCATTACAGCTGCTGCCTTTCCAGATGGTGGACTCTGCTTCCTTCTGTGAATTTTCCTAATGTGCTGTACCACAGTGGCAGGTTCCAAAACGCCATTTCTTTTCACCGAAGGCCATTCCAGCACTATACCAGCACGTGGAAGACAATGTTATGGAGTCATTGGGAAAAGCAGTCAGCAGCAAGGTGCACATTACTTTAGACACGTGGTCCAGCAAGCATGGACAGGGCCGGTACATTTCCTTCATGGCACACTGGGTAACTCTGCTTGCAGCTGGGAAGGCTCCAGGACAGGGCTCTGTGCAGGAGCTTGTTCATCCACTACGCCTACAGAAAGCTGCTTATATGAGGTCTGTCTGCTCCACCACCTCTTCCTCTTCCTCAATGTCTTTGGTGAAGTGGCAGTTAAACCGACGCGTGGCAGGGGCTACGCAATGGCTCAAGCAAAAAGATGTCATATTGTGCTTGAGCTGGTTTGTTTAGGGGACAGGAGCCACACCGGGCCAGAAATTCTGTCAGCTCGGCAGGGTCAGGCGCAGAGTTGGTTAACACCACACCAGCTTGAGCTGGGAATGGTCGTCTGTGATAATGGCAGCAACCTTCTCTCCGCCCTACGCAAGGGTAAATTGACGCATGTACCATGCCTAGCACATGTCCTAAATCTAGTGGTACAGCTTCTCAGCCAGGCCAAAAATTGTCTGCAGCCACTTCAGATGGTCATTCCAAGCAAGTGTTCGCCCGGCAGAAATTCAAAGAGAATTCCACCTTCCCACAAACCGCCTGATCTGTGACATGCCCACAGACATGATCTGTGAGTATGGCACAAGGACAGGTTCAGGTCAACTTGTTCCCCCCCGCAGTGGCTGATGATCAAGGATGCATGCACTGCACTGTCACCATTTGAGGAGGCAACGAGGATGGTGAGCAGGGACAGTGCATGCATCAGTGACACAATTCCTTTAGTGTTCCTGCTGGAGCGCACTCTGCGAGGAATTATAGATGTGGCACTAGAGGCAGAGCAGCAGGAGGAAGAGGAGGCCTTCCCTAGCTCTCAAGGCCCCAGTCTTTACGCAGACAGCATTCCTGCAGGTCCTCAGATCAGACAGAAGGAGGAGGTGGAATATTTAAGTAGTGGGGGCATTGAAAGTGGGGATTCCTCAAGGGAGGGTTTTTGTGTGCCCAGAAACCCAAGGACTAGTACGTGGCTGGGAGGAGGAAGTGCACGATGGGGTCATCCTCATTGACCAGGAAGACTCGGAAGCTAATGCCACCTCCAACCTACACTGCATGGGCTCCCTTATCCTGCAAAGCCTGCTAAAGGACCCCAGGATTCATGCTATCAAGGAGAGGGATCATTACTGGTTGGCAAGCCTTCTTGATCCACGATACATTTTCATAAATGTTGCATCATGGGAAAAATCCACAAAATGGAAACAAGAGATAAGCACCAACTTTATTTTTCCTTTTTATATACAATTACTTCAAACATAGAAAAAAACAGCAGCAAGGGGTTTATAATGTGTTTTTTTCTGCAATGCACAATCTAGTTACAGCTCATGATAGTGGTAGTGTTCCTTTAACAATAATTTATTGTTTACAGTAACTTCAAATTCGAATTCAGTTTGTGGAAATGTATCCTCTGGTGAGCAATTTATATTCGTCACAGGGAACAATCACAAATCAATTCTCATTGTTACTGATATATACATACATATGTTTCAATTTGCCAATATCTTCACTAAGCCTGGGGATTATTAATAATGCATCTTCTTATGATGTTGTTCATGATGATTTGGAAAACGTGGATACTTTTTCCAGGAACTGCCTGTCAGTGCTTCAGACTCATGCTAAAAATGTATCAGTGAGTCGCATACAGAACATCCCTCCATAGACAGGTCCCTTTTCACACTACGGCCCCTATTACAATCCTTGCGCAGCGCATTTGCGTGCGCGCAAATGCGCTTTTGCGCGAGGACAAAACCATTTGCGCGGAACGTTGTATTACGACGTTCGCGCAAACGATGCGCGTTAGCGTCTACCGCGATTGACCCTGCGCGAACCCAACGCGAGCGCAAGTGTGTGCAGGCATCCCATACTTACCATTGTCAGCGCGAATGCGTTCGAGTGGATGGTATTGCAATCTTCGCGCAACTTTGTACGAACGACGTTTGCGCTAAGTACTGTAACGTCTTTGAAAACCTGGTGTTAATTTACAATCTGAACGTTCTGGCCGAAACTAAATGAACCTGCACAAAAAAAATAATACAGCACAGTACAGTTACACATTCTACACATACCCAAACAATAGAATTTATAAATTGTTTAATTTTTTATTTTTGTTGCAGCACATATATGCAGATTGACTTTGCCAGGCGCAACAACAACTGAAACCTAGAAAATGGTGGTTCTTAATTCTGATTGGCTGAATCCCGTGAAAAAGCAGTCTGCCCACCGATTCCTGCACGCAACGTTCATTTGCGCCCGGCTTTGCGCGTCAGATTTGCGCACGACAAAACTTGAAGGCTGAAAAAATGCGCTCAGATCGTAATACCGCATTAATTTTCACGCGATAACGCATTTTGCGGTGCGTAAAAAAAATTGCGCTGTGCGAGCACACTTGCGCGAAGAATGTAATAGGGGCCTACATCAGTAGCACAGGGTTTGGTAATCAAAGCACATTAGTGGGGAATTCCAAACTACTCGTATCCCATCCTCTGTTTTTCAGGTATTAACCCCCTCAAGGAGCAATGACGTAACTGTTACGCAATAAATGCATTGACTTTAAAGACCCTTAGTCCTTAAGGGGTTAAGCCCCATGTTCCAAATCATTGCTATTTAGCCAGATCGGTTCAATGTGTAAAAATAGGAATGTGTGTGTGTGTTATTAGTTAAAACAGATTGTGCTTGTTGATTACGGTACACTAGATGAACATCAGATCAGATTTTAAATAAATTTATACATAAATTCAGTAATTTCTAAAGGGTTCACATACTTTTTTGCAACTGTATATAAAATAAAAGGTACTGTATGTTTATCATCCTAAAATATTATATAGAAAGACTATCAGGTCTATTCACTAAAGGTATAACTCAGGAAAATCTGCAGTAAAAGTGAAAATTCTAGGTCAAAAATAATTCTCCCATTTATCTCACTTTCCAAATCAGCTATTTGGCCTAGATTGTTCTCTTCTCCAGCCAATTCTCCTGGTTTTCACCTTCTACTGAATAGACCTGTAAGCTTGCCATAAATGACAGTCTTTTACAAAGTAGAGATTCTTTTCTGAATCCCAGCTATCCGTGCTGTGAATTTTTAGCAGAGACTTGTTGGCCGGTAGCTGATAGCTACCAGAGACAGCTGGTCTCAGAATAGAGTCAGGTTGGTTGACTGTTTACATAAGAAGTGTACAGTTTCCACCTTTGTTCATGTAATGATTTTGTGTCTTAAACTTGCATATTATGTCCGGAGTAGAGGTAACATCACTGCTCTATAACCGTGGAGTGAGACTGTGGAGAGAGACACAGGTTCGATCTCGGCCAGAGCACCTCTCCAGTATGTTTCCTTGGGCAAGACACCTAACGGTACATACTCACCACCCAGGACATACTTTAAAACGAGAGAAATCTCAATGTACCCTTCCTGGTAAAATCCTTTCTCAAAAAAAAATAAAAAAATATTTGCACATATTCTCAAGCTATGTGCTTTAAAGAATCTTAACGGTAAGTATGACAATTCTTCTTTATTAACCCTTTCACTGCTGAGGCATTTCACCGCTGTGTGCTGAGCTCATTTTTACCACTTTTGCTCATCATGTTTAAACACAATTTGAAGCCACATTTTATTATACGCCCCAGACATATTATATATTGTTCTTTCCGGCAGACTTGGCAGATTCATAATATATCATTTTTATATGTATACGTCATGTCCTGCCTGTATATTATAACAAAAAATGCAATAAAATTTGAATTTTTAATCAACTGCAGCGTGTAAAGTGTTTTTTTTTTCACCTTTTATCACATAAACATTTGCGGTTATATTTTCCATGGGGTGCGCTTGTACAAAAATTAGAAATGGGGACTTGTTAGATTTTTTGGGGGGAATTACGTGATTTTTAGCAAATGCACCCCATAGAAAAAAATCATTAGTGCAGCATCATTGTTCACATTATAATTGAAATGTGAACAATATTGCTGCATTAATAAAAACAACACACAAAAAAATACATGTTTTTTTTTATTATTTTTTATTATTATTATTATTTTTTTTACTTTATACCTGGCCATGCTCAGGCCTTTCGAATGACACCCTCCATGACCCCCTAGCTGCCACGGTCCTGGAGATATCTGGATTCAAAAGAACCCCCTATCTCCACCAGGGGATTTCCTTGGGAAATCCCCAGGCAGCTAGGGGTTCCCCGGCTATCTGACGTCATCACACAATGCGTGATGATGTCAGGCAGTGAGGGGGGACCCGGGGGTGGAGCCGCCATCCAAGATGGCGGCCCCCACCGAGCTAGACCGCACTTCGGCGCCGCAAGGCACTGAAGTGCGACCCGGTACCTAAGGGGTTAAAGCCAGGCACTGCTTAAAATGGGAGACTCTCCCCTTTTAAGCAGTGCCTGGCTTTTTTTTGTGGGACCTCCCGATCGGGAGGGAGAGGTATCCGAACGGATTCCACCTCCCTTCCAGGCGATCTCCCGGCATTGCTGGGGGGTCACCTGGAAATGCCGTCATCGCGCCATGCGATCTTAAGCCAGGCGGTCTTAAGTTCAGCATCTCAGGACTCTGAAGTCAGACCGCCACGGGACCCCGGACAGAGAGGTTAGTATCTTGGCCGGGGGTCCCGCAAAGCTCATGACGTGTGGGTCACGTCATCAGCATACAGCGGGAGTAACTGAGGACGTGTCCCACACATCGTCAGCAGTGAAGGGGTTAAAAAACATTTACAACATTCTATTAAAATTGCATTTCTAGTATTTCAACACAACATCAGAAACATAAAGTTGTATGTAGTGAAAGGATGGACCTTTACATTTTTTGTGTAAGACGGGGTCTAACAAAAACATAATTTACCTCTTTCCTGAGTTATCTTTGTCAAGATCTCTTGAGATCACATGCATGTATGTCATTTATGTTATATCGTTAGGCATATTATTTTCTACTGTCAACCTATTTTGAGCAGGAAAAAGCATTTACTTTGAAGTCAGAAAATTATGTGTATAGTTTAAATAGTAATTAAAGGTTAAAAATACACTTAAGTCCATTATGCACTTTCTTACCAGAATATTGATATTGTATACATTTTTAAATATTTAGATATTCTAAATGCATTTAAGATATTTTAACAGTTATTCAATACGTTTCTATATTTCTAAATTTTATAGTATTCGAAATTAGGTTTTTGTAACTACAATTGTTATACGAGATGACATTTAAAACTGCTTTATATGCAGGTCTACCACAAGGAAACATGTGTACTTTGACATTTCAGTTGTTCTGTTAGCTGCATTCCATATGTTTCAACACAGATGACCTTCAGTGGCTGCATCACTTTAATTCAGAGGCTTTAACAAGAGAGGCAGACACCGGGACTCCCTGGAGTCTATTTAAGGAATGGAATACACGTTGAACATGAAAGTACAACACTATGTGAAGGAAATACCATGGCGAGGGTCATAACATACTATCAATTTAAAGACATTCTTATGTTAACCATCAAATCATTTATCCTTATCCAGTGTAAGCAAATAACTTAATATGACATATTATTTAACTTCTACAAGTTGTGTTGCTATTTTGTAATGTTTGTATACATCTTTTTCCTGCTTTTATGCCTCTCACACTTTCTTGTAGACAAATAAGATATATTAGAACAAAAAATAAATAAACAAAGAATTAACGTGTCATTTTATTCCTGCATTAAACTCAGTTTTTGGAATCCATTCTTTTATTTTATTTAATTGCAACAAAAAACTGCAATTCTAATTGACATGACTGACAGTGTTCTAATTGCAATTAATCATATGTTTCCTCTATCCAGCAGACAAATTGCTTGTTCAAGGCTGTGAATGTTTTATAAATAAATGGTATTATGCGTTTCACACATAAACAAGAATTTATATTGCGCATCTAGGATCTATTTCTTTTTTGAATATATTAAAAGTAGTCCTCATAAAGTAGGATTGCTATGTCTTTAATGGCAGAACAACAGGGAAATTTGTTTGAAAGGGACAAAGATGGATGTGCTTTTTCTTGCATATCAGTCAAAGCCACAAGGCCGATCAGGTCAGCTGAATTTATAGCATTTTTATATTTGATTCATTCATGTGGCCTTTACCAAATGGTTATTCACTAAACCATGAATTATCACAGAATTGGCTGTAGCTGGGTTGAAAAGAAAAAACAACAGTTAAATTGGAGAATATTTAAAATTTTCTCTTTGTTGACATAGTTATTTCCTAACAATTCTAGGTTTGATGGGGGGAAAAACTATCTTACGGTGATTTAGCCATGTGTCCACTGAAGTATTTAAAAAATGCAAAACTGGTTTGACATTTAATAAATTGTGTTTGAACATTTGGTTGAAAGTGTCCTTTTGTGCTGAAAAATTACTAGCAATTATTTATTTTTTTTGAGAAAGGATTTTACCAGGAAGGATGCATTGAGATTTCTCTCATTTTAAAGTATGTCCTGCGTGGCGAGTATGTACCGTTAAGTGTCTTGCCCAAGGACACTTACTGGAGAGGTTGCACGCTGGAATTGAACCCGTGTCTCCACAGGCTCTCTCCACGCAAAGCAGTGATGTTACCTCTACTCCACCCAGCCAGTTTTGTCAATATGGCAGGAAGCTGAGTCTATACTTACGTTTACTTCATGACACGTCATGAAGTGATTTCTAAACAATCTTACACAGTAGTTTAAAAAGGTTTTAAGCATATACCAGGCTTGAAAAAATAAAATCCAGTTTGCTTGGGTAGGATTTATTTTATTTTATTTCACTAAAAGGTTATTCAGTAAGCAGTATTGTTTCACCAAGGTTAAACTTAGTTGCAAAAATTGGTAAACAGAAACTCACCTACAGTGAGTTTATATAACAGCCTCGATGACACACATCATTCTCTCTCGCTCAGCGTTGTGTGCAGTGTCATTGCATCCGTGTCACTTAACATGTTTTGGCACTCAGATTTGATACCAGTCAATAGGATTAAACTTACTGCTATTTAGTTTTCACTCATGCTCTATGCTGTGCCCTGTCATGGATCTTTATATGAGAGTGTGCGATTCATATGTTACTCTTGTCTACTGCCCTTGGCTATCCGGTATGGACTACTCTGTTTTCTAGTGTTGCTATTACTCTTACCTGTACGAATACCCTCTCTATTACTGACCTTGGCTTGTACGTCTTACCCCCTCTGTTACCAATGTTTGACTACTACGACTACCCCCTCCAGTTTTGACCTTAGCTCTTGTCTAACATTGCTTTTTGGATTTGTTCTTTTAGCTAGCTTTTCATGGCCACTTCAAGTACCAGCACGTTAGGTTGTGATTTCTGCTGTGTTTTGGGGCCAACACGATCCAAGAAGGGAAATTCAAACAACAGCAGAGGATGTTTCATGAATGAAAGGAACATTGTACTTATCCTAACCATTTTTGAATTTTAAAGTGTTGAGGATGTGAGGAGTGCCCCCCTTCTCCGCCCCTCCCTGCTGCCCTGATCAGGTGTAATCGCTGGGTGAAGTGGTCGAGTTTCCTCTACCCCACCCAGTATCACCAGCAGCCAAGATTTTGAATTTCCCAGCTAACGCTCACTAGATCGGTTACTAGTGACGTCAGCAAGCAGAGAGTGTGCCAATGTCACCCTCTCTGAGACAAAATGCGACTTTGAGCAGGTTCAGAGAGGCAGGGAATGGATCAGCTATTCACATGCATGCACAGTTCTGGTCCATCACTCTGCATAGGAGCTGCAAAACTGGCGTATGTAAAATGTGCAAGTCCATAGCGGTGCGCAATTTGCAGTTCCTACACAATAGGTGCAGGGACTTTCGGGTTCAGGAGTTCCTGAGCTGAAGAGGATGAGCTGACCATAGCGAGGGGAAAAAAGGTGAGTAAAATCATGCAAAATAAAATAAATAAATGAATTATTGAGAAAGGCTGTCAGCAGCATCTGCCAAACTATTTAAGGGGGGGGGGGTGGGAGCTCTATATTTAACAGAGTATTCCTTAAAGCTTTGCTTGCTGCTGTCTGAATTTATCTTTCTGGACCTCCAAAGTTTAAACGGGTTGCAACAACAGTTATTTTCACCGTTGTTAGTAACAACAGTAAACAGCGGGGATTGTGAATAACCCCCTCAGTAATCTCTGCTGATCCTTTATGCATTCCCATAGGAGATTCCGAAAAGCTTGAAAGGGACATTGGGTTAAAAAGGACTCTGAACATTCATATTAAAGGACATATGCTATTATATAATTATACATGCACATTCACTAGGAAAAAAACTCACGTGATAATATTTCTTAGAATGAAGAATTATTACTTATTTCTTTTTCACAAGTTTCCACTAGCATAAATATTCTTTTACATACTACTTTATCTTCATAGTGGAGAGCTCTTTACGCCTTAAAAAAAAAAAAAACCTTCAATATTGTGTCAATATCTTCAGAGGTGTAACTAGAAACCTCAGGGCCCAGGTTCCTGAGATCTTGTGAACTCTGCAAGATGCTGGAACGTAGCCAGCTGGAGGGGCCTGGCAGAAATGCTGTTAGTGCATTCTGAAAACTGGCCCCAGTGTCTGTATCTGAGGTTTGGGATGTATATCTATTTATCTATCTGTATACATGTGGCTGAGGTCTGGTGTAGGTATATATGTATCTGAGGTTTGGTGTGGGTATACATGTATCTGAGATCTGGTGTGTGTATCTGGTGTCTTGTATCTGAAGTGTGGTGTGTAGAACAATAAAGCTGTGGAATTCTCTGCCTGTTGAGGTGGTTGGGTCAGAGACTGTACAGACTTTTAAAAAATTACTGGATGACTTCCTGCAAAAACATAAGATTACCGGCTGGGTGGAGTAGAGGTAACATCACTGCTCTATAACCGTGGAGAGAGACTGTGGAGACACAGGTTCAATCCCGGCAAGAGCACCTTTCCAGTAAGTGTCCTTGGGCAAGACACCTAACGGTACATACTCGCCACCCAGGACATACTTGAAAACGAGAGAAATCTCAATGTATCCTTCCTAGTAAAATCCTTTCTCAAAAAAAAATGGTCATAATATTTAATATGTGGGTTAAAGCTTCTTGATCCAAGGAGAAATCTGTCTGCCATTCTGGGGTCAAGAAGGATTTTTTTCCCCAGTATGTTGCAAATTGGCAAGCGCTTCAGACTGGGCTTTTTGCCTTCTTTTTGATTAACAGCAGTAGGTGATGTGTGAAAGGCTGAACCTGATGGACGCATGTCTTTTTTCAGCCTATGTAACTATATATATACATATATATATTCGACTACACAGAAAAAATAAACCCTGGGGTCGGGTGTCTGACACACCCAAAGAAGATTTAGTTGTATACTTATCAGCTGCTGCTGGAATGCCTAAATCCCATGTGTACATTCCAATCCACAGGAGACACAATTCCACAGAAGAAAAAAACGAGATCAACCAGCGCTGCTTGGTAAAGGTGCTCTATGTCACCTCATTTATTTGAACAGAGAACACACAGACAGACGTTTCAGTGGTATACCCTTTCCTCAGTGCATAGTGCCTCGATACTAACATACAGAAAAACTCTTTATATACTAAACACATATAAGGTAGGCGGACTAAACTCCCTTGCACACATGAAAGGAATAAAGATTACAAAAATCATATACATACTAAGAATGTTTGCAGTTAATACACACTTCTGTCGGTCCATGCTGCGAGAGGTACGCCAGCCGGCGTAACATAATGGCGGACAATGGAGCTACAACACATGCGTGTGACCGGCAACGCCCCGTGTTGCAGGGGAGGTCCTGCCCACATCAGTGCTCAATCTCAAAAAAATAGTACGCAAAGCTAAGACCGAACAGTTTGTAGTAATTCATATGGCGATATCCATATTCGACAGGAAGCAATATAAAGACGTGATTCAGCTCATTAAAGTAGTTATCAGACTTCCATGGTGCCCAGGAGAACTGGAGAGTATCCAGATATATCTGAAATAGACAGAACAAGTAAACCACCTTACCTATATACTCTGAAATAACCCACAGTGACAAAAAAATATAATGAATCCACAGTGCATAAAAAACTGATTAAACCAGTGATCTAAAATCAAAAAAAGGGACAAAATGTCCCTCGATTGAGCAGACACAAATTGACACTTAATACACACTGCACAGGTATTCTATGTTAACCATGTGGCACAGCCACAGATAAAATAATCCACTTGGGGGGAGGAACTCCAATCAGAAAGAAGAAATAAGAAACAATTGCTAAGGTAACTCACCTTAACTGCAGATGTCTCAGGGGATGCTCCTATAGGAAACAGTGCCACTCAAGCTTCTCATTGAGACCATGAAGGGCACACTGTGTCAAGCAGGAACATCCACATTGAACCCTTCTTTTATGGTGTTAAAATATGAGATCATTTTCATTTCAAATGTCTTTTGTTCATGAGTGTCTTTAAAATGTCCTTTGATGATTTTAATTCTGAGGTTTTGGATCTTGCCTCCCTTTGCAACAATAATCTATCCCTATCACCTCCTCGTGATAAGGGAGGAATCCTATCCAGTATTTGATAACGAAGTTGTGAGTCATTATGTCTCAACTCACGGAAATGTCTAGCGACAGGGAGGTCGGATGTAGGGTTACGAATAAAAGTTTTATGTTCTGAAACACGATCTTTAACCCTTTCGCTGCTGAGGCATTTCCCGCCTCTGTGCTGAGGTCATTTTTACAGGTTTTGCTCATCATGTTTAAACGTGTTTTGAAGGCTTATTTTAGTATATGACCCAGACATATTATATATCGTTCTTTCCGTCAGACTCGGCAGATTCATAATATGTCATTATTATATGTATACGTCGTGACCTGTCTGTATATTATAACAAAAAATGCAATAAAATATGAATTTTCAATAATTTACAACGTGAAAGTGTTTTTTTTCACATTTTAACATGCGAGTAATTGCGGTTATATTTTGTATGGGGTGTGCTTGTTAAAAAAATTAGAGATGGGGTCTCGTTACATTTTTTTTGGGGGAAAATTACGCGATTTTTAACAAACGCACCGCATACAAAAATCGTTATTGCAGCATCATTGTTCACATTATAATTGAAATGGGAACAATATTGCTGCATTAACAAACCAAAAAAAAAAAAAAAAAACTTGTTTATCTTTTTTTATAATTTTTTTTAAATATTTTTTTATTTTTTATTTTTTTTTAAAAAACTTTTTTCATAGTCATGTTTGGTATTGTTGGAACGGCCATGCTCTGGCCGATCCAACAATATCAAACATTAACCCCTAACTGACACGGGGCATTGGTGGCAGTTAGGGGTTAACTCCAGGACTGGCGTCATCGTGCTGTGCACGATGACGCCAGTCCTCAGGGGGCATTCCCGGAAGCTTGGCCGACATCCAAGATGTCGGCCAGCTCCGGGAAAGGATTACGAACAGGCGCTTTTCGGCGCCGATTTGTGATCCGGCCCCCATGGGGTTAATTCCAGGTACTGTTAGGAAGGGCAGGCTGTGCCCTTCCAAACGGTGCCTAGATTAACCCCCTGCACCCCGGCGATCGGGAGGGAGAGAGGTCCGAAGGACCTCCCCCCCTCCCTTTCAGGCGCCTCCTCCGCACATGCAGGGGGTGCCTGAATTAGATGTCATCGCGCTGAGTGCGTCCTCCGCAGCGAAGGGGTTAAAGGGTCTTGTGGTCTTGCCAACATAGCCAAGGCCACAAGGACATTTCAAATAATAAACCACGAAGTCAGATTGGCAAGTAAAGAAACCTCTAAGTTTAATGCCTTCACCAGTACGAGGATGTAAGTGTCTCCCTTGATAATGCCATTGCAATGATTACATTGCAGGCATGGGTAGGTTCCATGTACTGGGTTAGAAAGAAAGGTTTGTTTGGCCCTAGGAAGGGAATCAGCTCTAACTACTCGATCCCGTATATTCTTATTCCTTCGCATTGCGAATACTGGCGGGCTAGAGAATAGATGACCCACATCCTTCTCATACTTCAAAATGTGCCAATTAGATCTAATAATCTTTTTGATATCTCTAGAGAGAGGAGAATATGTACTTACAAATGGAACTCTGTCCAATTTCTTTTTTGGGACATCTTGTAAGAGTTCCTCTCTAGAAACACCAGATGCTTTGTGGCAAGCTTGTTTCAGGACCTTCTTAGTATAGCTAAGGGTTTGAAATGTCCTCACGTCCCCCCTTTTCTCTCACTATAAGTATACTGGGTCATCCAGACGTGGACCCCTTGCTTGATGTACCTAGAGGGGTGTCAGCTATACCCTCCTGACGAGGCCTAACAAGGCTGAAACGATCATCGGGGGTTGCTGCATCTCTCGTGTAGGGATAACGTCCTAGGCAGTCAGTACTGGCCACCCTCATTGGGTGAGAGCAGACTGATTTGCATATGGAGCATTCATCCCTGTAATGGCACAAGCAAGCTAAAACCTTGTGAGACCTGAGCGGGCACCCACCGTAGAGCAGGCCATTAGTGCTGTTGCTCGTCCTCAGGATACTCACGTCCCCCCTTTTCTCTCACTATCATGACAACTTGAAAGAAAAAAACAAAATAACAAAAACACAAATCAGTGAAGGCTGAAAAAAGACACACACAAAAAAATAACAAGAAACAAAACACCAGCCATGATTCTGAATGTTATTTGATGTTATGATAATGGGTTAAAAAGCCAGAATCCACATTGATCCCTTCTTTTATGGTGTTAAAATATGAGATCATTTTCATTTCAAATTCATTTCATTCATGAGTGTCTTTAAAATGTCCTTTGATGATTTTAATTCTGAGGTTTTGGATGGAGTGGCCTGTTAGATTAAAGTGATGTCCCACCGGGGTACAATATGTATTTTCTTGATGGAGTGTCTGTGCAGGTTCATCCTGAGATTTAGTTTAAGGCTAGTTTCACCAATATAGCAGCCCTTTTGACAGGCTGTGCACTGCATCATTTCTACCACATTGGCAGACGTGCAGAGGTACGAGCCCTTGATGTTGCATGTGGTGTTATTGTGCCAGGCAGTGCTGCTGTCACATATATGTTGGCACAGTTTGCAGTGGGACTTGTTGCAGCATGTGGTCCCATTCTGTATGTCATCCTGCTCCTGAGTGAGTTTGCGGCGGACCCGTTTTTGCCTCAGGTTTGGGGTTTGCTTGAATGCCAGTAAGGGGGGCTGTGGGAAACTTTCTTTGAGTGCAGGGTCCTCTGTGACCAGTGGCTGCAGATTTTTGATGTTTTTGAGAATTTCCTATAGAGTCGTGTTAGAGGAAACAACTAGAGGGATTTGTGTGGTGATTTTCTTTTCTTTGTAACTCAACAGCTATTCGTGTGGCGTTTTCAGGACCAATTTGATTTTTTTTTAGAGATTTATAGCCCTTCCACTGGGATGATGCAGACAGTTCCTTCAGGTGTTCTTCCCTGTTCCCAGTGTCTGAGCAGATTCTGTGGTACCTGATGGCCTGGCTGTAGATGATACCTTGTTTGGTGTGGTTGGGATGAAAGTTGGCCTTGTGGAGGTAGCTGGTCTGTCTCTGCATTTTCTGTCAGTTTGGTGGTGTTCAGCAATCACTTCGGCAGTCAGTTCCGCAGTCTTCTTCTGTCTTTGGCGGCTCCATCTTCGGTGCCATTCGGTGATCCTGCGGTGAATGATCACACATGTCTCAAACCTCTCTTCAACAGTGCTTAAAATAAATAAATGTTACTTTTGATCCTGTTTCTTTTTTGAGTTCTTGTTTTTTTTTTTTGTAAATATCTGTTTATTGAGTTTCAAAAGATAAGCATTTAGATCGGTGAACTCGCAGGTTCCCACAAATGTGTAAACAAGCCATTATGAACACGCAGGTCCAATGCAGGGTAATAATGCATACTTACAACTATAAAGGAAAATAATGGGAGGGAGAAGGTAAGGGGGGGGTGAGAGCGGGCTTCAGGTGAGCCTCACGACTGTCATTTTTATACAAGTCTTACTCGGAACCCTCTACTGCTCGAGGAGGGTCAGTAGTGCTCTAAATGAGGCGGCCGAGGATCTGGTGACCCAGTTCGACCAGATCTCTGAGTATAGGGGTAATTGGTCAGAGGCCTTGTATATCAGATGCTCGATGGAGTGGAGTTCTTCCATACGCGTGAACCAGAGTGTGAGCGGTGGAGGTATGAGCTGTCTCCAGAACAGGGGTATTAAGGCCTTAGCCGTGTTTAAGACCCTGATAGCCAGTGTGCGTTTGTACGAGGTTATTGAGTAGCTATTATGGTGTAGGAGCAGTGCGGCAGGTGTAAATTCAGGAGGGGGGTCTATGAATTCTTTAAGTATGTCATAGATTCTAACCCAGAAGGGACGAATCATTTGGCATTCCCACCAGATATGTAACATGTCACCCAGTGCGTCATTGCATCGCCAGCAGAGCGCAGGAACCTGTGGGTCAAAGCGGTTAATTATATCCGGCGTCCTGTACCAGAAGCTAAGGACCTTGTATGCTGTTTCTTGCAGTTTGGAGGAAGTGGAACAGTGGTGTGTTAAGTCGCATATCTTGGACCATTGGTCGTCCGAAAGTGTGATATTCAGTATTGATTCCCATTTTCCCATGTATGGCGGTGGAATGTTAGCGGCTGCGTCCCTGAGTAACGTGTATAGCAGTGACAGACCATGCGAGAGAGGCCCCGAGCTGTGGCACAGTCTCTCAAACGTCCATAGCGGGCGTCCCAACTGATGTTTTTGGGGTATGCCCTCAAGGTAATGTCTTATCTGGGCATAGTGAAATGAATGAAGGAAGGTGACCCGTCTGTCCTGCATTATGTCTGCCAGCGAGCGGCGGGTCGAGGCATTAAAGAAGTGCAGTATGCGAGGAGTGGGATCAGGAATCAGCCGCCTGACCGAGTGAGGGTCTAGACCAGGAAGGTAGTCCTCATTGTGTATCACCGGGGTCATAGGAGAGGGAAAGGAGGTGAGGTTACATCTGGTCGCTATCCGGCGCCATATGCTATACGTCGCCCCCACATATGGTGACGAGTTGGCCAGTTTTCTACCTTCTTTCAGTGGCAGCCATGGGAGGACTGTCATCGGTCTCCCAACCAATTCCTGCTCCACTGCCCTCCACAATTTAACCGATCCCTCCCTGGACCACTCCACCACCCTCTGTAAGTGACAGGCCTGGTGGTAAAAGTTAAAGTTGGGTAAGGCCAGACCACCTGCAGCTCTTGATCTCGTGAGTACCTGGTAGCTCGTCCTGGGGCGCTTACCTCTCCAGATAAGTGGTTACCAGTGACCGAAGGGAAGCTAAAAACACCCGGGGAAGGTCAATGGGTATCGTTTGTAGTAAGTATAAAAGTCTGGGTTGTATGTTCATCTTAATGACTGAGATACGTCCCAGCCACGAGATGTGTGGGTAGTTCCAAGTGGCTAAGTCCCGTTGCAATAGTGTTAACAATGGAGGAAAAGGTGGGAACCGTGAGATGTGAGCCATATGCCTAGATATTTGATTTTGTCAGATGCCCAGGTGAAGGCGAAGTGCGGCTTTAGGGCTTGGGCTCTGGGGTTAGGGACCGAGATGTTGAGAATATGGGATTTAAGAAAATTAATCTTGAGATTGGACAGTCCGCCGTATTCCTCAAAGGCCACCATGATTGCTGTCAGGGACACCTCCGGCCCTGTGACAAAAAACAAGAGGTCGTCCGCGTATGCAGCCACCTTGTGGTGTTGAGGACCCACCTGAACCCCTGCTATGTTCGGATTAGAACGTATGGCCTCCAAAAATGGTTCTAGGGTCAGTACAAATAACAGTGGCGAGAGTGGACAACCCTGTCGTGTGCCGTTGCGGATGGGAAATGGGGCCGTAAATACCCCGTTCACACACACACGCGCAGTCGCGTCCCCGTACAGAGCCCCTATCCAGGCGCGGAGGTGAGGGCCCAGGCCAATACGTACCAGGGAAAGTGATATAAAGTCCCAATCTAGAGTTCTTGTATTCCATATACAAATTCCTGTGAATATTAACAGAGACAGGTGAAAATCAGGAGAACTGGCAGGAGAAGAGAACAATCGAGACAAAATAGCCGGATTTGGAAAGTGAGATAAATAGGAGAATTTTTCTGGTTTGGCTATTTCTCATGCAGTGCCCTTCAGAATGACCAACCTGTGTCCATGAACGCATGGCCTATCTGTCACAGCGGAATGTGAAATGTATTTATGCACAGACAATAGCAAAGGAGAATCTATGCTTGTGCACAATGTGCAAAATGTGCTGCCTGACGTCTGTGCCAATGTCCTCACCGTCTTAACCACTTCGATGCTGAGGACGCGCTCAGCGCGTCCTCAGCATTCCCGCTGGTATGCGGAGGACGCGCTCAGCGCGTCCTCCCATTGGGGTCAGCGTTCGGCCGGGTTCCGGCCGATCGCTGGCCCCCCCGGTGCGGGCTGACATCCTCCCCCTGAGGACTGGCGTAGCACGATGACGCCAGTCCTGGACTTAACCCTTAACTGCCACCAACGGTGGAGATAGGGAGTTCCAATGAACTCCCTATCTCCCGATCCGTGACAGCTAGGGGTTAAATTTTATGGTTGGATTGGCCAGAGCATGGCCGTTCCAACGATACCAAACATGAAAGTGAAAAATTTTGTAAAAAAAAAAAAAATGAAAAATAAAAATAAAACAAAATTTAAAAAAAAAAATATAAAAAAAAAAATAAACACTTTTTTTTTATTTTTTTTGGTTTGTTAATGCAGCAATATTGTTCCCATTTCAATTATAATGTGAACAATGATGCTGCACTAACGATTTTTGTATGCGGTGCGTTTGTTAAAAATAGTGTAATTTTCCCCAAAAAAAATGTAACGAGACCCCATCTCTAATTTTTTTAACAAGCGCACCCCATACAAAATATAACCGCAATTGCTCGCATGTTAAAATGTGAAAAAAAACACTTTACACATTGTAAATTATTGAAAATACATATTTTATTGCATTTTTTGTTATAATATACAGACATGACATAACGTATACATATAATAATGACATATTATGAATCTACCGAGTCTGACGGAAAGAACGATATATAATATGTCTGGGTCATATACTAAAATAAGCCTTCAAAACACGTTTAAACATGATGAGCAAAACCGGTAAAAATGACCTCAGCACAGGGGCGGGAAAAGCCTCAGCAGCGAAAGGGTTAAGGTGAAAGAATCGGCACATCATCAAGGTGGCACATCAGGCTCTGGTTCGCAATCCGTTAATGTGCCATCCCCTTGGGCAATATTATGGAGCATGTCACATGCCAGGATTAGGGATGAGCTGTTCGATTCGATCTGTTGTTCGGAGTTTGATTCGAACATCGCCCGTTCGGCTGTTCGTCGAACTCCAAACATTTCCGCGTGTTTGCGGCGTGTTCGCCCACAATGCACCACAATGGACCACAATGCACTTTTCCACTGGCCTGAAGCTTGTAATTGGCTTCAGCCTTGCACCTGACTGCAGGTCAGGTGCAAGACAGGTCCAAGACTATGCCAATAACGGCTCAGAGTCCTGATTGGGCAAATTTTGCCCAATCATGGGCTCACAGAGCTAAGTCCCGTAGCACACTATATAAGGCTTCACTGAGCCCCAGCGCATGTTTTTTTG
Organism: Leptobrachium leishanense; assembly: GCA_009667805.1. Lineage (NCBI taxonomy): Eukaryota > Metazoa > Chordata > Amphibia > Anura > Megophryidae > Leptobrachium > Leptobrachium leishanense. Next base: position 235,264,050 of record CM019065.1, on the reverse strand, counting down.
AGAGAAGATTGTTCTGTTAGTGTGTGTTCTCACTGCCAGCAGCTATTGGGGGGGTTTCACTTCTACAAGATATCTGGGAATTGTTGTAATCTGTGTGTACTCACTGACAGCAGCTATTGTGTGGGTCTCATTTCTACAAAATATCTGGGAATTGCTGTAATCTTTGTGTTTTCACTGCCAGCAGCTATTGTGGGGGTCTCACTTCTAGAAGATATCTGGGAATTGTTGTAATCTGTGTGTTCTCACTCCAGCAGCTATTTTGGGGGTCTCATTTCTACAAAATATCTGGGAATTAATGTAATTTTTGTGTTCTCACTGCCAGCAGCTATTGTGGGGTCTCACTTCTACAAGATATCTGGTAATTGTTGTAATCTGTGTGTTCTCATTTACTGCCAGCAGCTATTGGGGGGTCTCACTTCTAGCAGACATCTGGGAATTGTAATCTGTGTCTTGTCACTGCCACCCATCAGGGGGTCTCACTGATTTATAGGAGGTTCCTGGGAATTTTAATCTGTGTCTTGTCGCTGCCACCCATCAGGGGGTCTCACAGACTTGTAGCAGATATCTGGGAATTGTAATCTGTGTCTTGTCACTGTTGCCAGCTATCAGCGGGTCCTATCAGGGAGTCTCACTGATTTATAGGTGGTTTCTGGGAATTTTAATCTGTGTCTTGTCACTGGCTGTCAGCTATCAGGGTGTCTCACTGATTTATACCAGAGTTCTGTAAATCTTTAATCTAGATAACACAGTTGAATCAGAGTTCTGTATATATTTAATCTATATATCACTCAAAATGTCAGAAAGACCAAAAAGGACAGGCAGACGCTCCCAGACACAGATAAGAGGGCAAGCAGCCTCTGTGTTGGGAGGCTGTGCCTCTGGTCGTCGTGGACGTGGTGCATCCTCTGCAGGGGCACGCTTGTCCTTTCTAACTGGTGCTGGCCATCTTAAGCAGCAGCAACATACAAAGGATTTGCAGGATTGGCTAACCAGGCCAACCTCATCCTCCGAGTCCTCTGCCAGCCAGGCTTCTAGTGCTTTACAGTCCACCTCAGCTGCCAAAGCATCTAATGCAGCCTCCATGTTCACAGCTACTCCTACCGTAGCCTCACTATCACACACGGAGGAGTCAGCTGAATTGTTTGACTACAATGACAGTGTCATGCTGCTTGAGGATGCACAGCAACTACAGTGCTCTGATTCAAACTCTGAGGTTGAGGAAGGGAGTATAATCAACCTAGAGGAAGGGGGTGCCAGTGACACACAAATGACTGGCACTCATGTTGCCCCAGCAGCTGCAGCATATTGCAAGGTTGGCTACAGTGACGAGGAGATAGGGGGTGATGACAATGATGATGAGGTCACTGACTCCACCTGGGTGCCTGATCGAACAGAGGAGTCAAGTGAGGAGGAGGCACAACAAACACGAGGCACAACGTCCTCTATGACCAACCATAGCTGATCCAAGGCATCAGATGTCAGAGCTGCTCAGGTGCAGACCGCTGTTGTCTCGCAGCACACGTCCAGGATCTCTGCTGTCTGGGAGTTCTTTAAGAAATGTGCAGCAGACGCACCATTGCTATTTGTAATCTATGTCAGATGAGGATCAAGCGTGGGGAAGACATCCCACGCTTGGGTACCACGTGCTTGAGGCGACATATGACCACCTGCCACGCATCCCGTTGGCACAACATTTTGCATAGGTCCTCCTCCTCCTCATTTGTCTCTACCACCACTATATGTCCTGCCATGTCATTGCCTACAACCTCCACTGACAGGAATGATGCTGTACAATAATGGGTGTACCAGGTCCTTCCTCAGAATGTGACAGCATCCCATCAGCTGAAGATTTACACAGTCAGATTACGTTGTCCCAGCTGCTGCGGCATAAGAAAAAGTATAGTCCCAACCATCCCCAAGCACAGCATCTAAATGCCAGTTTAGCAAAATTACTCGCATTACAGCTGCTGCCTTTCAAGCTGGTGAACTCTGCTTCCTTCCGTGAATTTGCTGAATGTGCTGTACTACAGTAGCAGGTACCAAAACGCCATTTCTTTTCACAGAAGGCCATTCCAGCACTATACCAGCACGTGGAACACAATATTATAGAGTCATTGGGAAAGGCAGTCAGCAGCAAGGTGCACATGACTTTAGACACGTGGTACAGCAAGCATGGACAGGGCCATTACATTTACTTCATGGCACACTGGGTAACTCTGATTGCAGCTGGGAGGGATCCAAGACGAGGCTCTGTGCTGGAGCTTGTTCATCCACCACGCCTCCAGAAAGCTGCTTGTATGAGGTCTGTCTGCTCCACCACCTCTTCCTCCTCCTCCTCCTTCTCTGGCGAAGTGGCAGTTAAACCGACGCGTGGCAGGGGCTACGCAATGGCTCAAGCAAAAAGATGCCATATTGTGCTTGAGCTGGTGTGTTTAGGGGACAGAAGCCACACCAGGCCAGAAATTCTGTCAGCTCTGCAGGGGCAGGTGCGGTTGGTACTGCAGGGCCTCTCCAGACCTGTGCAGACATTGGAACCTACTCTTCAGAATCCCGAAGGTCCGCTCTATGACTCTTCTGGAGCTTTGATGGGCAGCGTTATATGCTTCCTGGTCAAGGCCTTCAGGCCTTTGAAAAGGGGTCATAAGCCATGGCCTGAGCAGGTATCCTGAATCACCTAATATATGGTACATAAAACACAGTAATATTCTGTTAGTATATTGTTCGCAATATGAGAAATATTGAAACGCCACATATTAAACCGCATTAGTAAACGCTACCACATACAGGTGAATAACCTCAAAACCCCTGTATTTGTAAAACCTAACACATGCACCAAATACACCCCGCATTATGAAAATCCTACAAGGCTGCTATATCGGCCAGGTTTTCATGGACACAATTAATTGATGCTGATGGTCATTGCATGATAAATGACATCAGTTGAATGTAAAAGCATTACACTGCATATAAGAAATCCAAAAGGAAGGCGAGGTGAGCCACAATATTTTCAGTGCTGCAGCATATGAATCAATTATACATGTTTCAAGACAAAACGTTTCCCTGTGCTCCTCTCTGCAAGGACTAGCAAAATGTATCCCTTTAAACATGGTTCATATGGTCAAACGCTTACATACAAAGAACAAACCCCCACCATAATATGTTTAAGATTAGGCAGTATATTAAAATTCGGATACATGTGGAAAAAGGATACGTAAACTCATCAGATGGCATCAAGGAAATCTGACAGGATATATACATCGTAGGCACTCCCAGGAAAGACTGCAAACAGAGACATGATGCACATATTGGCATAACAGACCATTTGCACATTAATGGATTTGGAAGTGCTTGCGATTGATATAAAGCACAGCATCCTTCCAAGGTGCAGGGATCTTGATATGGGTACAGTCTATTGCCCCCAAGACATTGGGAAACCCTCCAAATGCATAAAAATCCTGGTTTACTCTTTGTCTGCTTTCAGGGGAGGTTGGGTATCCAATATAGCAGGGGCAATTGTCCCACATAGCGATCAGGCAGCGATTCAGGATGATGGAGAAGGTGCTCTATCTAACACCACCTAACTGTAAAAGGGCTGCTGTAATGTCCCAGTGGCTAGGAAGCGAAGAGAACACAGCAGCTTGGTCATCCCTGGCACAGATAACAAAGAGCCAGTATGTGAATCTAAACGTGACCGCAGCTGCACATAGAGGCTGCATACTCGGGCACAGGGCCGGTGCTAGTCTATATTGCACCCTAGGCCAGACCAGCTACTTGCGCCCCCCCAAAAAAAAACACGTGACATGTGTGATCGTATCACAGAGCTCACACATGGACATATACTGCCCCAGCAGCTCACACATGGGTATATACTGACCCCAGCAGCTCACACATGTCTATATACTGCCCCCAGCAGCTCACACATGTCTATATACTGCCCCCAGCAGCTCACACATGTCTATATACTGCCCCCAGCAGCTCACACATGGATATATACTGCCCCCAGTAGCTCACACATGGATATATACTGCCCCCAGTAGCTCACACATGGATATATACTGCCCCCAGTAGCTCACACATGGATATATACTGCCCCAGTAGCTCACACATGGATATATACTGCCCCCAGTAGCTCACACATGGATATATACTGCCCCCAGTAGCTCACACATGGGTATATACTGCCCCAGTAGCTCACACATGGGTATATACTGCCCCAGTAGCTCACACATGGATATATTGCCTCCAGTAGCTCACACATGGGTATATACTGCCCCCAGTAGCTCACACAAGGCTGAGTATGATGTGATGGTCTCTCCGCCGGCCGCTGTCACGCTGCTCTATCACGCTGCGTGCTTGCTCTGGCCTCTGGGCGCAGCTTGATCATGGAAGACAGCTCGCGGGGGCTGTCCATGCTGAGGGGGCAGTGTTATCCCCGCTTCCCTCACTATTGGACAGTCACCGCGAGCTGTCTTCCATGATCAAGCTGCGCCCAGAGGCCAGAGCAAGTGCGCAGCATGATATCGCGGCGTGACAGCGGCCGGCGGAGAGACCCGTCACATCATACCCATGGGTGAGTGTTTGTCTCACGGCTGCGCCCTAGGCGGCGCTGCTCTCTAGGCGGGCACCTAGCTAGCCTAGCGGCAGCGCCGGCCCTGCTTGGGCCCGAGTCAGCTGGTATCGTAGCTGACACTCAGTCAGCATCAGAGACATTTTGCAGGGTGAGGCGAGTCCTTTGGCCCCGAGGTTTGGGACCATTTGTGCCAACTCCAACTCACGCTGCCATTGCAAACGGGCTCTGCGAATATATACACCGTAGAATCATTATATAGGCTACTGCAACAGCAGCAACATTGCTAACAAGATCCATGACTATGGTGTATGGGACCAAGAGAAAACCTTTGCTGCATTCCTTTTAAAAGGCTGTTAATTTTGGGGAAAGACCTGTTTTTTGTGTTTTTTTTGGAGTTTGCACCTGGGTTGAAAAGTAGCTAAAATTTTGCATTGCACATCCCTCCGGTAATTAGGGCAGGCACCAAGTGATCTGTTAGTTAGAAAAGCGCTAGAGATCTCTAGTGCTCCCATGTTAAGTATAGGATGTGCAAAGTACAGTAAGCTTGCGGTATTAAACCCTTTTGCTGCTGAGGCGTTTCACGTCTCTGTGCTGAGCTAATTTTTACCTGTTTCGCTCATCTTGTTTAAACGTGTTTTGAAGGCTTATTTTAGTATATGTCCCAGACATATTATATATCGTTCTTTCCGTCAGACTCGGCAGATTCATAATATGTCATTATTATATGTATACGTCATGTCCTGTCTGTATATTATAACAAAAAATGCAATAAAATAGGAATTTTCAATAATTTACAACGTGTAAAGTTTGTTTTTTTCACATTTTAACATGCGAGCAATTATGGTTATATTTTGTATGGGGTGCGCTTGTTAAAAAAATTAGAAATGGGGTCTCGTTACATTTTGTTTTGGGGAAAATTATGCGATTTTTAGCAAACGCACCGCATCCAAAAATCGTTAGTGCAGCATCATTGTTCACATTATAATTGAAATGGGAACAATATTGCTGCATTAACAAACCAAAAAAAGAAAAAAAACTTGTTTATTTTATTTTTATAAATTATTTTTAAAATATTTTTTTATTTTTATTTTTAATTTTTATTTTTTTAAAAAACATTTTTCATGGTCATGTTTGGTATCGTTAGAACGGCCATGCTCTGGCCGATCCAACAGTAGCAAAAAATAGCCCCTAGCTGCCACGGATCGGGAGATAGGGGGTTCATTGGAACCCCCTATCTCCACCATTGGTGGCAGTTAGGGGTTAACTCCAGGACTGGCGTCATCGTGCTATGCACGATGACGCCAGTCCTCAGGGGGAGTTCCCAGAGGCTTGGCCGACATCCAAGATGTCGGCCAGCTCCGGGAAAGGATCACGAACTGGCGCTTTTCGGCGCCGAATCGTGAACTGGCCCCCCATGGGGTTAATGCCAGGTACCGTTTGGAAGGGCAGACTGTGCCCTTCCAAACTGTGCCTGACATTAATCTCAGGCCCCCGGCGATCGGGAGGGAGAGAGGTCTGAAGGACCTCCCCCCCCTTTCAGGCGCCTCCTCCGCACGCGCGGGGGGGGTGCCTGAATTAGATGTCATTGCGCCGCTGCGATGACATATAATGGTGCCGGCGGCGTCCCCGAGTGCTGGGCTGACATCGAGGATGTCAGCCCGCACCGGGGGCACAGCGATCGGCCGGAACCCGGCCGATCGCTGGCCGCAAAGGGAGGACGCGCTCAGCGCATCACCAATGCGCATCACCAATGCGTTAATGGATTTTTCAAGGTTTTTTTCCAATTAACCTGGTGCTAACGCTTACACATGCAAATGCTAAAGTTAGCTCAGAATAGGTGATGGTGCCCTTAGTCTGCCACAACCAAAATGGCTATTTTTTTATTAGTGCATATGGTGTAGACATCCAGAACATCTATAAATAGTTGTGCTGTATATGGATTGATTTGAATTGTACAACCATGCTTTGTTTTGATTGATATTTATTAGTCATTCATATTTTATTGAAGTTGTATTTTTCCATAACAGTTAATTGAGTTACTGAAAGAAGATTGCTGTGTATACTGACAAATTGGATTATGTGCATGTGTGGGAGAATGGGGGGGGGGCACTGGGATTTATAAGCACCAGGCTACTAACATGGTAATGGCAGCTACTGTGAAGTTAGGGTACACACTACCTAGGGAGTCGGGGCAAAGTGCACTGGAGCAAAGAATGCACAGATCGGAAGATTAGGTAATGGACTTGATTGGGATCCGTGGTGGGGAGTAAGTTTAAAACTCAATAGCTGAAATACTTGAACTACTTAAAAAATTTGTTGTAATGTATTTGCCTTTTCAAAGATACATGTGTATTACATAATAATTTGCATGTGAATTATGATTATTTTTTATTAATCTTAACATATTTAATTATGTAATTGACAAACAGAAATTAACTGCCAAAATGGACAAACTGAAAATATTAAAGATCATGGAGTTTTTCCAAAGGATTAATTTCCACAAACGCACCTATTACTAGTGGTGCACTGAAATAGAAATTTATGGCCGATACCAAAACCAAAAATTCGGGATCGGTTCAGCCAAAAAATGATACTGAAAATCAGACATCTTAACCTGGGCCTGGAGGCCGGGCCGAGCCGGGGACTTGCCTGAGCCCGGAGGCCGGTTGAGCAGGCTGCCTGGCCAGTCTCCGGGCTCAGACGAGCCCCCGGCTCGGCTGGGCCTTGAAGGCCCGGCTGAACCGGGGGGCTTGCCTGAGCCTGGAGACTGTCCAAGCAGCCTGCCCGGCAGGGCCTTCAGGCCCAGATTCAGATAGCTGATTACACCTACATACTCACCTACATCCTCCTACTTCGGCCCTAAGTGCCTCAAGCGGTGGCAGTCCCATGGTGACAGTCTTCCGGCAGTCGGTTCCCACTCTCCGTCAGACGCCACGGAGAAAGCCAGGTCAAAGCCCTGCAAAAAGCCAGGTCAAAGGCTTCCACCTCCACAACGTCATCCCTGTGTCTGACGGAGAGTGAGAGGACTGTCACCACGGGACTGCCACCGCTGGAGGAGCTCAGGACCGAAGTAGGAGGTTGTAGGTGAGTATGTTGCCTACACATACTCACCTACATCAGCCCTGAGCTCCTCCAGCGGTGGCAGTCCTCTTGCATCCAGTGTCCTCTCTCCATTGGACGCCAGTTGCCGGGATGACATCACGGAAGCCTTTAACCCTGGCTCAAAGGCTTCCGTGATGTCATCCCGGTGATCGATGGAGAGAGGACACTGGATGCATGAGGACTGCCGCCGCCTGAGGAGCTCAGGGCCGATGTAGGTGAGTACGTGTAACGCTCTCACCCCCCCAATGAGCCCCCTGCTCGGCCAGCCTCCAGACTCAGGCAAGCCTCCTGCTCAGCTGGGCCTCCAGTCCCAGCCAAGACAGGGGATCGCCTGAGCCTAGAGGCCGGCCGAGCTGCTCTCTTGGCTGGCATCCAGGCTCAGGTATACCCCCAGTCTCGGCTGAGCCTCTAGGCCCAGGCCAAGCAGGCAGCTCGGTTCACCTCCAGACTCAGGCAAGTCCCCGGCTCAGGCAAGTCCCCGGGGAATTTTGAACGGAAAAGTTTCACCATTTTTGGCCGATAATTTCGGTGGCCGATAATTTCGGTGGCCGAAATTTCGAAGCATCTCTACCTATTACACAATCAATATTTTGTGAAGTACAGGTCATTAATCATTTAAAGCATTGGAAAAGTATGAGATTTATATCCAGGGTTACAGACAGGAAAAATGATCATTTGATCATACAGGGGTAACCCAGTTGTAATAGAATTGTATCAGTTGATCAGAGGACAAATAATATTGTAGGTAAAACTTAACATTTATTATGCTGTTATAAACCATAATGTCTCCCCTGGTTTTTAACAGCATATTAAATATTAAATTTTAGCTACAATGTTATTTGTCCTCTGATCAACTGATACAATTACATTTATAGCATTGAATGGTGGTCTTCCTTCTATATGTCATAGCTTGACACAAATAAGTTTGCAAAACTCAAGTATAATGTTTAAAATCTGTTAATGCACATTTTAATTAAAATGGTTAATATATTGGATTATTACATATAAATTATACACTGATGCAACAACGGCACAATCTTATTAAATCTTTCCTTTTTCAGATGTACGTTTAATGAGGCAAATTCACCACCAGTACATACAGGATGAAGACTTACAATATTTTTCTAGGTAAGTTTCTAAGATGACAAGTTCACTATTATTCATAAAAAAAACAATACCGGGCACTTTTTTCAGTTCACATGTCTCCTGTTTGCAGAGTGATTGTGTGGAGCACTATGTGTTGCAGTAAGCTTCCCTTCCAGTTCGCATGATAATCTGTGGATCCAGCCGTATCAACTCATAGCCAGAATAAAAACAAAGCTTTATTGTTCTCACTCTAAAATAACTATTTCTTTGTTTTAGGCTGAATTTCCTTTTATCCAGTCTAAATGAGTGACCTTGGGTCCTGTGTATAGTCCTATTAATGAATAGGTTTCCAGACAATGGTTTATAATGGCCCCTTACTGTATATATTTATATAAAGCTATCAGATCCCCTCTAATGCACCGTTTCTCTAAACTAAAGAGGTTTAACCTTGTTAGCCTTTCCTCATAATTTAAATCTTCCATTCCCATTATTAATTAAGTTGCCCGTCTCTGCACATTTTCTAGCTCCATAATATCCTTTCTTAAGACAGGTGCCAAAAATTGCATGGCATATTCAAGATGCGGTCTTACCATTGATTTATAATGAGGCAAAGTTATGTTTTCATCCCGACAGTGAAATCCCCTTTTAATGCATGCCAATACCTTGGGTGGCTGCTGTTTGACTTTCGGCATTGTTACTTGGTTTGAAGTCTATGATTATTCCCAAATACTTCTCCTGCTTGGATTTCCTTAACAAAGTACCATAGAGGATACACGTGGCTTGTGTGTTCTTCACATCAAAGTAGTTAACCTTACATTTATCTACATTAAATTTAATCTGCTATTTAAGTGCCCATTCCCACGATCTATATTTACTTATCATTTACATAAATATTACTGGGATGAAAAGTTCCAAACTCTAGATGGTGCCCTCATCTTGCACAATGTTCATATGGTTTATACATTATTAGAAATGGCCTTTGCATTAAATTGTAATGGTGTGTTTTTGGCCCAACACGAAGATAGCAGTAAAAACAAAGAACATAAGGACTAGGTCTATCACTGGTTATCTAAATTGCCAGGTAACAGCAGGGCCGGCGCTAGTGTAAGGCAGCACAGGCGGCTGCCTTACTATTCTGGCTTTCTGCCAGTTGAGGGGCGGAAAAATCTGGACCACCCAGCGAGCGGAGGCCTTGCCAGAATCGGGCACAAGGTTTCCCATTTACTCGGCAGCGTGTGGGATCCCACTCCCACACGCTGCACCGGAAGTAAAGGCCCTGCGGGGGGGGGGGTGCAGAGGAGGAGGAAGACGAGGCTGCCAGACCACAGCTCACATGGGAAGATGCTGGCCCCGCCCATCCACCCCCTTCCTCCTCACAGCAGCTAGCAGAGCCTCCCTCCCCTGCTCCTGTGCAGGAAGTGTCCAGCACGTGCAGGGTGGGGGGAGTGGAGAGAGACCAGCTGAGCTGTAACATGGAGGCAGCCAGGGATTTGAATCCTAGGGTAAGTAGCAAGCAGGGGGTGTGAGTATGGGGGTGAGCATGGGGGAGGTGGGTGTGTAAGCATGGAGTGTGTGTCTGTGTGTGTGAGCATTGGGTGTGTGTGAGCATGGGGAGGTGGGTGTGAGCATGGGGAGGTGGGTGTGAGTATGGGGGTGGGTGGGTGTGAGTATGGGGGTGGGTGGGTGTGAGTATGGGGGTGGGTGTGTGTGTGCAGGGGTGATGTATGTGTGTGTGTGCAGGGGTGATGTATGTGTGTGTGAGCAGGGGTGATGTATGTGTGTGTGAGCAGGGGTGATGTGTGAGCAGGGGTGATGTGTGAGCAGGGGTGATGTTTGTTTGTGTGAGCAGGGGTGATGTGTGTGTGTGTGAGCAGGGGTGATGTGTGAGCAGGGGTGATGTGTGTGAGCAGGGGTGATGTGTGTGAGCAGGGGTGATGTGTGTGTGTGTGTGAGAGCAGGGGTGATGTGTGAGCAGGGGTGATGTGTGTGAGCAGGGGTGATGTGTGTGAGCAGGGGTGATGTGTGTGTGTGAGCAGGGGTGATGTGTGTGTGTGAGCAGGGGTGATGTGTGTGTGAGCAGGGGTGATGTGTGAGCAGGGGTGATGTGTGTGTGTGTGTGTGTGTGAGCAGGGGTGATGTGTGAGCAGGGGTGATGTGTGTGTGAGCAGGGGTGATGTGTGTGTGAGCAGGGGTGATGTCTGAGCAGGGGTGATGTGCGCGTGTGAGCAGGGGTGATGTGCGCGTGTGAGCAGGGGTGATGTCTGAGCAGGGGTGATGTGCGCGTGTGAGCAGGGGTGATGTGCGCGTGTGAGCAGGGGTGATGTGCAGGGGTGATGTGTGTGTGAGCAGGGGTGATGTGTGTGTGAGCAGGGGTGATGTGTGTGTGAGCAGGGGTGATGTGTGTGTGAGCAGGGGTGATGTGTGTGTGTGTGTGTGTGAGCAGGGGTGATGTGTGTGAGCAGGGGTGATGTGTGTGTGTGAGTAGGGGTGATGTGTGTGAGCAGGGGTGATGTGTGTGAGCAGGGGTGATGTGCGCGTGTGTGTGAGCAGGGGTGATGTGTGTGAGCAGGGGTGATGTCTGATCAGGGGTGATGTGCGCGTGTGAGCAGGGGTGATGTGTGTGTGTGTGTGTGTGTGAGCAGGGGTGATGTGTGATCAGGGGTGATGTGCGCGTGTGAGCAGGGGTATGAAATGAATTAAAGGGGAGAATGAATTGAAGGGGTGGAGGAATTGAGGGGGAGAATGAATTGAGGGGGTGAAATTAATTGAGGGGAAGAATGATGTGAGCTGGGGGCAAATTTACCCATGTGTGAGCTCTGGGGGCAAATATATCCATGTGTGAGCTCTGGGGGCAAATATATCCATGTGTGAGCTCTGGGGGCAAATATACCCATATGTGAGCAGGGGGCAAATATACCCATGTGTGAGCTGCAACACAAATATACCCATATGTGAGTTGGGGCAAATATACCCATATGTGAGTTGGGGCAAATATATCCATATGTGAGCTGGGGCAAATATACCCATGTGTGAGCTCTGGGGACAAATATACCCATGTGTGAGCTGTGGTAAATATACCCATATGTGAGATGGGGGCAAATATACCCATATGTGAGCTGGGGGCAAATATACCCTTGTGAGCTGGGGCTATATATATATATATATCCATGTGAGCTGGGGGCAATATATATACCCTTGTGAGCTGGGGCAAATATATCCATGTGAGCTGGGGGCAATATATATATATATCTGGACATGTTCTGGTCTGAGGTCTCTGTGTGTATATATATATTTATCTGGACATGTTCTGGTCTGTATATATGTATCTGAGTGGGCATGATATTGGTGAATACCTGAAAAAACGTATTGGTACTTGTACTCGGTCTTAAAGTGGTATCGGTGCGACACTAGAGTGTGTATATATGTATGTGTGCATATATAGAGATTATTATGGCACCTCTATCCTGATTGGCTTGACATGACACGGATGGGGGGGCACCAAAACGCACCTTCGCCTGACTAGACAAAAATGCTTGCACCGGCCCTGGGTAACAGCATGGTTATCACGGAGAGTAACCAGATAGACAAGCTGAAGTCTAGGACAAAAGCATGTTTCAAATAAGTGTTGTGATAATTTTTGTTTTTATACAAAACGTGCTTGGCAGTGAAGGAGGAGAATAATGTATTTTTATTTTGCTCTATTTTTTTCATCTGTCATTGTCTTTTCTGTTTTAGGAAACCACTGTGGTTCCGGTCTCAATCAGGTTTATGGAGTTTAAGCAATAGTATCCAAAATGTATGTAAAGACTTATGTGCAATAAGCAAAATCTGCAACAAAAGTTCTCTTTTTTTGTGAAATAAATTAAATTATACATATCTCTAATCAAATTTATTGTCTGGTTTCACTTCAGGAAACAATAATTTCTACAATTTTGTTTTGAAAGTTGTTGCAGTTAATATTTTGATAGCAGATATGATCTTCTCTATACATGTATTTATTATTGGTGCCATTTAATTTCTTTTCAAGTTTTCCATAGTTATATATATTTATTGATTATCAGTTTTATTTGATTAAATGAAATGTGATAATAAAGATATACTATATCCAATCAATGTGATCATCTTTATAAAATATGTGTTTGCATGTTAAAATCAATAGTATTTAAATTGCATATTGCAATCATAACCACAATAATAAGTTGGATACCTGAAGGCATCCAGCAAGATAATTTGCATTCTGCTGCTTCACATATCTAAGCTTTCCTATTCCTAACTGCATTATATCTCTAGTTTTTATGACCACTAAACACACTTTTAACACTCTCAGTGGATTTGCATTTTTCTCAGAAATCAAAGAAAACCTATTTTTTTTCCATATAAAATTTTTGTTTGGGTAAGGAAACAGGAGACATAGTTCCAACAAAGTGGAAAATCCATGGGGGATTATTCCATATCATCTGGTGTTTGGCATTTGAGTACAGGGTGGAGCACTTTTTGAAGTAAACCCACCGGGGCTGCTGACATAAGGGCTGGGTTGCACCTGAGCAAAAGCGAGAACCAGGAGTGGGACATGGGGTCAGCCGGCCAGGTTGACCCCCGTGCGGGCACTGCAGTCCATCTGCGGCTGGGTTCTTGACAGTGCCCCCCCACAAGGATCGACCTCCAGGCACTCGGGAGGTCTAGGAAAATCCAAAGGTATGTGCACCTTACCACTATCTCATTGGCGCTATAGGTGAATCCTGGTGGCAAGGGTTTCACAGCAATAAGTACATGAAGGTAGTGCCAAAGTAAGCAGTCCACTGGTTATGTTAACAAGGGTGACTTTTGTATGCCTGGCCGTCCGGCTTTGGAAACAGTATGGCACAGGTAAGTGGCTAGGTTCCCATGTAGAGATTCCTCCAGGATTGGCATCTCTTCCTCTTCACTGGACACCAGGGATTCCCAGCCCAGATCTGTCTCAGAATCAGAAGCTGAAATGCTAGGGGGTATGAAGTCCAGCCAAGGCTTTTAGTGAGGTAAGGATTGCTGGCTGAGAATAGTGGGAACAGCAGTAGTCAAGGTCATAATGGACTCCTTAGGCAAATCTGTGACCTTCCTTTTAAGCAGGGCCTGTTCGAACCTCTCCGGGTCCTCTTTGTGAACCAAAGTTCCATTCGTGACATGAAAGTAGTCCACCCTCATGGGGTCTTCAGGCAGTCATATGGGTTGGAGAAAGGGTAGTTTCCAGAAGCTGCTGGCTGGGAGTGTAAGAGTTGCACCAGTGGCCAGGGGAGACATGAGCTCCAAAACGTGTCGCTGGATCAGACACCACAGATATGGTAGGTTCAGGCTTCATGGGTACCACCAGTTCATCTTCTTCTGACCCGGACTCTTGAGGCTTTATGAGGTGGAGCTGAGCTTGGGTGGCAAAGCTCTCCTGGGCTTGGGGGGCTGAGATTCTCTTGGAGCAATCTTGGGCACTGGAACTGGGTTGGGCACAGTTGCAGATTTCCTAGAAGCTGACTTTTGGCAGGTGTGCAGATTGGGGTACCGGTGTCACTGGGTACTGGGAATGGCTTAAACACGGGTGTAGGTTGTGTGAAGGGCTTGGGTACCAAAACCGTTTTTTTGTGGCTTTTTCCTGTGGCTGGTTGGCTCTGTGTTCGATGGATCAGCTTTTTTTCGGGCGCGTTCAGCGGGTTTTCAGTGGCTTATTGGAGCCAATAATTTTAGCAGTTTTGGAGCAGGTGGTTTTTTTTTTAGATTCAGCGGTTTTGTAGCAGATTTTCCCTGCACTTCAAGGAACCCTGAATGCTGAATTCATTGCAGGGTCAGGGAATTTGATTTCCCAAAGTGAGGGGAACGAAAAAGCACCAAATTCCTGTGGAATTTCAGTGCTCTTTCAATAACCCTGTTAGTGTAAAATCACTGATTCTCAGCCACGGCATAGAGATCGTGGACTTCCAAATTGATCCGAAACGAAATGTAATGAAACAAATTAATGTAATGAAATAACAAAGAAACGCATTTCATTTTGGCCAAAATTTTTCATTAAGAAAACAAAAAAATTTGCAGAAGCAAACAGCCAAACGCAGCTGACGATCCGCCAAATGATCCGCTGAACAGACTGTCAAACACTGCCAAACAGGGGTAAAAAAAAGAAAAATGCAATTTTTGAAAGGTGTTTTGAACAAAAATAATGCATGGAATTAATATATAATGTCCTTTAACAATAAAAAGGTCTGTACAGAATAGAAAAAAAACCACATTATATAAAAGATTATAAATCAAAAAATTAAAGCCCTAAGATTCACCCCATTGCAGCAAACAAATTTCATTTACTTTTGGGCTGCAGATCAGCATACCACGATATATACTTATATCGGGGCACCAGATGCTGCCTTTGAAGCTTGAGATATCTCGATATTGGTAGTGAAGGGGTTAATGTACAGTGCTGCAGAATATGTTGGTGTTATATAATTAACAAGTTGACTGCAAAGGAAGCATTCAGAGTGTCGTAGGGATTGCCACCCTTGTGTAGATGACATGCTGAGCGCATACTGTCCATACTGCTGTTATTGCCCGATATTTTGTCTGATTGCAGCATTCCCCCACATCAGGCTGTCATTATTTATTATTAATAAAAAATTTACTTTTTTTTCTCTCAAGCGGCTCCATTGAACACTTTTCACTTCTAAAGTGAACAACGTGGCTGCAAATACTCAACTGCTCATTTCCCACAGTGGCAGCTAGTATGGAGCTGATGACACAATGCATTTTTGCATTGTTTCATAAAAAATGTAAACCACCATACTACTACATGGAGAAGCAGGGATACTGTGGACCCTAGTGTCCCTATTCTGTACATCCCACTGAATCAAGTGAAGTGTCAGTGGAAAGGTCAGAGTCTGGCCTTTCTAAAGATACCATACATGACCATGTAGAAATAAAGTTAAAAAAGTTCAAAATGTTAGTATTTTATTTTTCTTGTTTTAAGGCAGTGGCTTTATGTGTTGTTGCTTATAAAAGAAACAATGCCGCTGCAATAAGTCACCTACTCACTGCCCAAGTGTGGAGGTGATGGTGCAAAGTGTTGCTGTGCAGTAGTTCATCTAAAACTTAACCCTCAGCACTTTTGTGATGAGAGGCAGGATACTGTAGACCCCAGTATCTCCATTAATTACACCCCACATAGTCAAGTGAGGTGTCATTGGAAAGGTCAGAGTCTGGCTTTTCTAACAATACCAAACATTGACCATATAAAATGAAAAAATATGAAAGAATACACTAGAACATTTTTTTCCTGTTTTGTTCTTTGTTCTAAAGAACCAGCATTATCTATTTTTCACATATAAAATGAGCAGTGCCGCAGCCATTATCCACCTTCGCATTTATGATGCTGGGAGTGGTCAGTGTTTTATTCATAATAATATTGTTCATAAATTGAAATTTGCCAAAATACAAGCGAAAAATTTAGGGGTTTTTCAGTTTTCATTAGAATTTCCTATTTCCTTTTAAAAAAATGGAATAATATGTTTTCCAATTCAGATTTTTTAAAAGAGTGACTCATAGAATATATAACCACAAAGATATGTATGAAAAAATGCAAGAAAATTATTTTACATGCTGCAAATGATTGAAATCTGAATGGAAATGTACACTTTTTTGACATTTTTTGTTATAGCATGTCAAGGCAGAACATACACATAATATTTTGTATCTCACGAATATGCTGAATTAAACGGATATATAACTTGCCTAGGTCCCACAATAAAACATGACTTCAAATCACGTTTAATACATTATGAGCATAAAATGATCAAAATCGGCTGAGCACACAGGCTTGAAATGTCTCAGCAGGGAAAGGGTTACTAGTAATTTTCAACAATGTCTGCATTCATACACATAAGCAGCATATTTTGTAAGCATTTGCATGCAAAATAGTGCCCTCACATGCCTACCTCCTGTGTCTCTGTGCCCTTCAGACCTTTCTGCCCCATGTGTCTCTTCTCAGACCCTTCTTGTGTCTCGTGTCTCTATGCCCACTGCATCAAAAGGCCCCATAAAACAGATGTCAGCAACCTGGTCCTCCAGATGTTTTGGAACTCCCTTTATGGTCATCCAATTTAAAGAGAACCAGAGCATCATGGGATATACAAGTATATTCACTAAAGGTGAGACTCAGGATAATTGGCAGAAGAGAAGAATAGCCGATTTGGAAAGTGAGATAAATGGGAGACTTTTCTGGTTTTGTTATTTTGTGCAAGAATTGTCACTTCTGCCAAATCTCCTGAGTTTCACCTCTACTGAATAGACCTGATAGTTTCAAAACATAAGACGGCCCAAAGTTGCTGATCCCAGCCTGAAATATATAATTTGGCCCACCCAGCACATGCCTATGACTCTTTAGTGTACTAAACAGATAATCAGCAAACCACCCACAAATATGTGATTGACTGTATAACAGCATCACAAAAACGTGAGTGAATATTGAATGTATATTATTGCACTTAAGGGAAGCTATATTTTAAGCTGATTATTACCATCACAGAAGTAAGGCTGATAATAATTTGTGGAAGATCAACTGGAAATTTCCAGGTTTATCACAAAGTGCCACTACAAGAGAAACACAATATTGTCCAATAAACTTATGTGTTCAATGGTTAAAAGCATAGAACTCACAGTAATGTGGTGTATGAGAGCAGGTTTTGCAGACTTTCACATCAATAAAAAAAAGCAAAAATATGCCAGTAAGTCCGGGGTCAGACGAGCGCCTGTACTGACCTGCCTCCCGTCATCCGTCGCAACGTTGTGACGCTTCGACAGGGACGGTCACACGCTGTACCGTGCTGAATTGCATGTGCTACAAGCGGATGTGTTGAAAGCCTCCCCGTTGAAACACTAGATGCGTGTTCGACAGGGCTGCAAAGAGCGATCCTCCATAGGAGGATCAAGCCTTGCAACGCTGAGCGCACTAACTGCACTCAGCGAGGTGGTCAGACGGGCGTCAGAGAAGAAGCAAGGTCCACTCTCACGGACGTTCCTTCCGCTCTCAAAAATGCTTGTCTGACCCCGGGCCTAAGTGTTTGATAATTAAATTTTTGGCTGTGCTCTTAACCCATTGGAATTTAAAACTGACTTGTAGTGTTCAGACCTCTCACTAAGTTTACTTATTTCTCTGAGCTGTTACAATACAAAGTCAACCCGCTATAAACAGAAATCCTAATGCACTCAATCTGATTTCGAACAGTATTTATTAAATGTAGGCCAAGATCTCCCTCTAGTGAACGTTTCTTCATACAGTCATATCATTTTTCACATAACAGGGAATTGCAATGCACCACAAAAAAATAATTCAATGCCTCCATACAGTATAGCACCCATATGTGGCCAGCGCATAGTGGGTTAAAATAGAGGACATCATAGAGCTCATCTGCTCTGCTCATGTGCTCTGATCAAACCCCACATCCATTGTGCGGGAGGAATTACCACACCATTAGCTAATTATTCATTTATTTTCAATTTAAAGCAATACTCCAGCAAATTGTGGGTATTGTATCACTAACAGAAACAAATCGTGAATAGAAAACTTTTCCCTTGTAAGAAATTGCTGTAGTCACTGTGGCCTCAAATTCATGTTTTTTACTAAACTCAAGGGGTTATTCAGTGAGTGACATTTCGGTGCTCTTTCGTTCCCCACACTTCGGAGGCTCAAATTCCCCCACCCTGCAGTGAATTCAGCATTCACCGCAGGGTCCCTGAATTGTAGGAAAAAGTCACTGCAAAACCGCCAATTTAGAAAAAAAAAACGTTGGGAATCCATCGAAATTATCGGATCTGATAATTCAGGTGGTTTTGCAGTATTTTTTTTTTTATCTGCAGAAATTATCAGATCCGATCCAATACCTTATCGGAGCCAATCCGATAAATTATTGGACCGATCTGATCTGATAACCCGCCGAACGTGTCCGAAAAAAGCTGACGATACTCCGAACACAGCGTCGACCAGCTGGGGAATATGGTTTACATTGAAACCTATTGGATTTGCCTGAATAAACCTTCTGAATAAAAGCACCAAAAAATTGGGCATTTCCATGCTGTTCGGTGTTCTCTGAATAGATTGAACCATTGCTTCTCTATGGAGATTTCTCTGCCTTCAAACAGGCACCATAATTTGGGGAACTGCCTGCTTTCTGAATAGCCGAATGGCCACGAAATTGCAATTTACAGGGAAATTCCCTATTCGGTGCAACCTTTGGGCCATATCAACTCTCTCTGAATAACCCCTTCAGTTCATCCGAAAACAAATTCGATTCACTTTTCTTTGGTGAATTGTTGGACTTTTATTTTCTCTTTAGTAGTTTTTGGTTCGGGAGATTCAAATGGTGGTCTACCGGAATTTTGATTCCAAATAAATATATGAATCAAATATCAGCTCTTGTGATTTTCAAAGGTTAGTTTTGGCTTTAGCGATTTAACTCAAGTTTATCAGTAGGCAGATTGCTGAAAAAATATTGCATGCTAAAAGGTGTTGATAAATGGCTTTTCAGATGCTTGTAGCACTGTTTAACCCCTTCACTACCAAGCAATATTTTTGTTGAATTTTATTTATCATACTGTTTGTTGGAAAATAAAAATTTAAATAAGTAAATTTGTTAAATAATTTTTTTTATGTATCCGTTTATCCTTTGCAAAATTATTGTTGCCATGAACGCTTTTGAGTTCTTTACGGTGTCCATTATCTCGCATAATATCACACCGAGTCTGGATTATCAGTATACAGGCAGAAATAGCCTTTGTGTTAGATACAGTAACTGTGATAAAGATAAATAATAAAAATGGTCAGGTCTCCAGCTTTTGGGGACTTGTAGTGATCATAATCAAATTATTAGCAATGCAGCCTCCAAAACATGTGATCGAATTTTTTGTTACAGTAAGGTTTGGGGCTGTTATTTGCAGCTTGAATTATGTCTGTTCAGGGTGATTGAAGAGATATACATTAAATGATCTCGTTTCTCCACAGAGAGTCTGCTAAGCTTGCTTTAAAAAGATATGAAAATGGGCTTTTGATATCCTGATGACTGCTTTTCATTGATTTACAATTAAACTCAATTTTGAGAGTGTAGATGTTAATGTGCAGCTCTTAGTGTATAGAGATTGCGTGTTGCTCATTTTAAAATGAAACCCCAGACTTCCAGTTTTTATTATTAAATCACGCAAACGCACATCTTAGCCTGCCTGGCGGTATTCCCGAGTGTGACTGGGGGTTAAATTTCGCTACCGCGATCAGTAACCCCCGAGCCACACTCAGGCTGTATATACTCACCGCATCCTTCGCTCCCTCGCCATCTCCGCAGTCACCGCAGTGTGATAGCGGCAGCCGGCGACTTGCTTCCTGGTTGCGCTCCCTGCGAGCCACGTGAGGCAGAGGGGCAGGACCAGGCAGCAAATTCAAAAACTGAAGAAAAAAAATTATAGTAAAAAATACTGTAGAATAAACATTGTGCTCTGCAGTGGGTGCTGGGATTCTTGTCCAGATGTACACTCCTTTGCCAAAGAAATTAGAGTATTTATTCTCAAAGCAGCTTTACAGAAATAAAAGGCAAATAAAAATCATTTCTAAAATGTAATAAGGCTTTGCAATACAAGTTTCGCTGGTGCTTGCCCAAATCCAACTGTTGCAAAGCCTTATTACATTTTAGAAATGATTTTTATTTGCCTTTTATTTCTGTAAAGCTGCTTTGAGAATAAATACTCTAATTTCTTTGGTACCCCGTGTACTGTATTACATTCGCAAAGGAGTGTACATCTGGACAAGAATCCCAGCACCCAGAGGAAAGAGGCATGTTTTTGGTTTGATTATATTATTGAATATAATTTATTTCCATTATTTTGGTTAATTATTTTTGGGATAATAAATTATTATTTCATGTTTCAAACCTTCTCTGACTCTGTGTGTTTACTAGACTCTTGCTTGCACGGATTTCAGTGAGTTATTCCTACAGAATACAGGCTTACTATATAAAACAACACATTTCCTTTCCAAAAAAATGTAAACGCTTTTAGACTCAAAATTTTGCAAAAATTAGACCGCCAGGGAGGTTAATGTAAATGCACGTTTTACTGTAAATCCTGGATGTGCATATTTTTTACAGTTACAGTTACAAGTTTTTATAAAGCGCTAGCAAGTTCTGTAGCGTTGTACAATGGGAGAGGCAGAATAACAAATATACATACAAGTTAGACACACAGAACAGTAGGAGAGAGGACCCTGCTCGAGAGCTTACAATCTAAGAGGAGATGGTTGGCACACTAGGTGAGGGTAAGTAGAGAACCTGAAGTGGCGGGGTGCATGTGGGCTGGGTGGGAAGATGGCGTAGGAAATGAACAGTACGGGACTATGGGCTGAGTCGATAGTCTTCTTTAAAGTAATGTGTTTTCAAAGACTTCTTGAAGGACTGGAGAGACGGGGAGAGTCTGATGTTACAGGGGAGGGAGTTCCATAGAAAGGGGGCAGCTCGAGAGAAGTCCTGAAGGCGGGAGTTGGGGGTGTGGGTATGAGAAGACAATAACGTCAGATCATTGGCAGAGCTAAGGGGTCAGGATGGAATGTACCTGTTAATAAGGAAGGAGATGTAGGCAGGGGCGCGGTTATGGAGAGCTTTGTACGTGAGCACCAATATTTTGAATTTGATTCTAAAGGAAACAGCAAGTCAGTGTAGAGATTGACAAAGGGGCGAGGTGCAGGAGGTGAGGTGGATGAGCCTAGCACAGGCATTCATAACAGACTACAGAGGGAGAATCTGTGATCTCTTAAGGCCAGTGAGAAGGAGGTTACAATAGTCAAGGTGGGAGATAATAAGAGCTTGGATGAGCATTATAGCAGAGTCCTGATTAAGACAGGGGCAGACGTGTGCATTGTTTTTTAGGTGGAAGTATCAGGATTTGGTTAATGACTGAATGTGAGGAGTGAAGGAGAGATCGGAGTCTAAGGCTGGGGTCAGACGAGCGTAGTGTTCACGTCCGTGATTGCGCCTAAAAGTACGTCCGTGATAGCATGACAGAAAGCCCATTGGAGCCTGACACATGAACTACGTCCGCACTGAACTGCGGACGCACAACGGCCGCGGCCCACGGACGCAAGGCAGGCAAGAACGTACAACCCCTAGAACGGCCGCACAAAGTGCGCCGCGTCCGCAACGTCTGCATAGCTTTGTGTGTGAGTGATGGAACGTGGTCAGACGGACGGCATTTATACGTCCAGCATTTTTGACGGACAGAATGTTTTTTCATTGTAATTTATTTTTCCCTCCTACATCCGTCAAAAAATAACTTCAGTGAAAAAACAGACTGTGTGACCACTACTGCGTCTTCCGTACTGAAGATGTCCGTACTGCACGGACGTACAGTCCGTAGAAATCACGCTCGTCTGACCCCAGCCTAAGAGGTCATTGAGGCAACGAGTCTGTGAGATAGAAGTAATGGTGACACCATTCATCTGAAGGGAAATGGGTGCAGGTATGTTGGATTTAGAGGGAGGGAAGACTAGAAGTTCAGTTTTAGAGAGGTTAAGCTGTAGGAAGCGGGAGGTCATCCAGTCAGAGACATCCAACAGGCAGGCAGTGACAAATTCCAACACAGGAGGAGATGCACCAATGCACCAAAATACCAAAGAAAAATTTAAGGAGTTATACTATAAGAACCGAACTAGCCACTGAAATGCTCCAAACGGTGAATTTCACCATAAGGTGCAATTTCGAGGAAGTTCAACTATTCAGAAAGCTGACAGTTCACCAATATTGACAAATTGGCAGTGAAATGCGATGCAGTTCGTCTCAGATTGATGCAATTCGGCGACCTTTGAGGCTGTGAAATTCTCCCATAGAGAAGTGATGGTTAATCTATTCAGAGGCCGCCAAACTGCACCGAAATGTTGGCAAAATGCCAAGATATTCGGTGCTTCAGTTCAACACGTGCGAAATGGGGAATTACATATGTTTCAATGTAAAAAAAATTACCATTTTTACTTCTCTTTTGTTCTACCGTTTAGTCTTTTCATTTGCAGCAAAATGTCTATTTATTTATGTTTTGGCATTTTCTGGATTTTTTCAGCGAAATTTTTGATTTCCTTTTTTTAAATTGCGTTTTTTTATTCTGTAACAGACCATTTTACTATTTTCTTATAGGACCTTTTTATTTTTTCCATGCATTTTGATGCATTTTGTTTTAGTTTTAAAATTGCAGCGTTCCGTATTTTGTTTCTTTTTATCAAGTCGGCACCTTTTTGCAGTTGATCGTCTTTTTTGCGGCGGTCAGTTTGGTGACTTTTTTCGGTGGTGTTCACTGGTCTTATTCGACGGATCGTCAGCTCTCTTTGGTGGCGTTTGCCAGTCTGTTCGTCGGTTCTCTTCGTAGCATTTGGCAGATTCCATTAGGTGCACTTCGGGAACCCTGCGGTGAATACTGAATTCACTGCAAGGTCGGCAAACTTAAATCGCTGAAGTGCTACAAACAAGAGAGCACTGAAATTTTGGTGCTCTCTGAATAAGTCTTCATGTTTTTCAATTTTGGATAAATTGGCGTATTTTCATAGAAAAATGCAGTAACAGGTTCTCCTTTTCTGATTTTACTTAGGAAGCCCATAGAATGTAACCACAAAGGTTTGAATGAAATCATGTGAAAAATATATTATTACAAATTGGAAATTATTCAAATCTGAACGAAAATGTAAAATTTTAGATTTTTTTTATATAATATTCTGATTGACATGACAAATTCTCATAGTAATTATATAGTATATATATATATATATAAATATATATATATCTGCTGAGTACTCTGGAAAAAAGGATATAGAATTTGCCTGGGTCCTACCATAAAACATGACTTTGTTTAAATGTGATGAGCAAAAATAGTGCAGATGAGCTCAGTACATAGGAGTGATAAGGCTCAGCAGTGAAGGGGTTAAAGTAGAAGCCAGCAACCAACCCTAAATAACCTCTGCTTCTAGTTTCAGTGATTGAATCACCATGAAATTAATGCTAGATGTCTCCTGATTTCTTATGATATAATTAAGAGTGCACTACAAATTGTTTATAAACCAATCATGTTATATAAAACATTAAGAAATCCAATTCCCAATTATATTTTATAACTATGTATCTATTAGTTGTATGGCTTAGATTCCTCTGCAAAATAAACTGCACACATAAGTAATGTCCACTAGGTGATGCTAAAACATTTGAAATCATTTTTAGGGATGAATGTTTATTTAGAAATACAAAACCCGTGATTTTTCCATCTGTTTTGAAGATTTGAGGCTGTGAATGTATTAATTATTCTGATTAGTGAGTGTTTCAAATGGTCAATGAGCAAAGCAGCAATGGCTGCGGTAAACAAATGTTATTGAAAAAGTGGTGATTTTTAAAACACCAGACAGAGGCTCCCCTGAGCCTTGGCTTCCCAAGGGCCCTGATTCTGAGTTTCGCTGGATACAGATGGTAACAGGAGTTAACAACTGGTGGTTGAAACTGGAGGAAAAACTGCAAACTTCCAACTTCTATTCTTCTAACTGGTAACCCATACTAACCCTCCACCTGGAAAATGTTCTCTATCTTCTTTCTGGTTTTTCTATCTACCCTTCTCCAAAAACTCTCTGCGTCCTCCCATAGCAACTGTAACAAGTACTCCCACACCATTCATATCTCACCCTCTCTTCTCTCATCCTCTTCGATAACCTGTTTAATTTCCTCAGAAACCTTTCCTCATCTAACTCTTATATCCCAAACTCCACACACTCCTATAAATCCTAAGGGGTTATTCACAGAGCACCGAAATGTCACTGACATTTTGGGGCTCTGTTGTTCCCCGCACTTCAGGGAATCACATATCCCCACCCTGTGGTGAATTCTGCATTCACCACAGGGTCCCTGGAATGCAGGAAAAAGCTTCTACAAAGCTGTTGAAAGAAAAAAAGAAAAAGCCACAAAACCACCGAAATGATAATTTCTGCAGTTTTGAGGCTTTTTTTCTCTTTAGGCTGGGGTCAGACGAGCGTGATTTCTACGGGCTGTACGTCCGTGCAGTACGGACATCGTCAGTACGGATGACGCAGTAGTGGTCACACAGTCCGTTTTTTCACTGAAGTTATTTTTGACGGATGTAGGAGGGAAAAATAAATTACAATGAAAAAACATTCTGTCCGTCAAAAATGCTGGACGTATAAATGCAGTCCGTCTGACCTCGCTCCATCACTCACACACAAAGCTATGCAGACGTTGTGGACGTGGCGCACTCCGCACGTCCGTTCTAGCAGTATTACGTTCTTGCCTAACCTGCGTCCGTTTCCGCGGCCGTTGTGCGTCCGCAGTTCAGTGCGGACGTACTTCATGTGTCAGGCTCCAATGGACTTACTTTCATGCTATCACGGACGTACTTTTAGGCGCAATCACGGACGTGAACACTACGCTCGTCTGACCCCAGCCTAAATCAGGTAGCAACTATAGGATCCGATCCAATCTGATACATTATTAGATTGGATCGGTTCCTGTAACCTGCTGCAAACACGCCGCCAGCCACCACCAATCATAAGGTCATATGATAATAAAAAGGTCTGTTATAGAAAGAAGAAAAACTATTAGCCCTTTCGCTGCTGAGCCATTTCACCGCTGTGTGCTGAGCTAATTTTTACCGCTTTCGCTCATCATGTTTAAACGCGATTTGAAGTCACATTTTATTATACAACCCACACATATTATATATTGTTCTTTCCGGCAGACTCGGAAGATTCATAATATATCATTATTATATGTATACATAATGTCCTGCCTGAATATTATAACAAAACATGCAATAAAAATTGAATTTTCAATCATCTACATTGTGTAAAGTGTTTTTTTTCTCACATTTTATCATGCGAGCCTTTGCGGCTATATTTTCTATGGGGTGAGCTTGTTTAAAAAAAAGGGGACTCGTTAAATATTTTTGGGGAGAAATTACATGTTTTTTAGCAAACGCCCCTATAGAAAAAAATGTTAGTGCAGCATCATTGTTCACATTATAATTCACCTTTCCAACCTGGTGTTTAAGAGCTTTTCTGGGAAGCTGCCACCCTACCTGAATAGACTGCTTCCTCCAGCAGTTCCCTCATCCTATAACCTCCGATCCAGGACCAGCACCTTACTTGCAATACCACAATACAAAAAAACAGTGGCTCGGTCCTCATTTTCCTACAGAGCACCACAATTATGGAATAACCTCCCAGGCGCCATCAAATCTTCCCCCAGTCTAAAGTCACTCAAGAGCTCCTTATTAACATACCTCAATACGGAATGCACCTGTAAACATGTAACATAGTGACTTTATTACTTACATAATTATTTTCTGTTAATCTGTATATTTGTGTTTTTAATATCTTGCATTGTATTACTTTGTATTTCTGTAGCAACTGTAACATTTCAATGTTCTTGAACCCAGGACATACTTGAAAACGAGAGAAATCTCAATGTATCCTTCCTGGTAAAATACTTTATAAATAAATAAATGAGAACAATATTGCTGCATTAACCCTTTCGCTGCTGAGGCTTTTCCCGCCTCTGTGCTGAGGTCATTTTTACCGGTTTTGCTCATCATGTTTAAACGTGTTTTTAAGGCTTATTTTAGTATATGACCCAGACATATTATATATCGTTCTTTCCGTCAGACTCGGCAGATTAATAATATGTCATTATTATATGTATACGTCATAACCTGTCTGTATATTATAACAAAAAATGCAATAAAATATGAATTTTCAATAATTTACAGCGTGTAAAGTGTTTTTTTTCCACATTTTAACATGCGAGCAATTGCGGTTATATTTTGTATGGGGTGCGCTTGTTAAAAAAATTAGAGATGGGGTCTCGTTACATTTTTTTTGGGGAAAATTACACGATTTTTAACAAACGCACCGCATACAAAAATAGTTAGTGCAGCATCATTGTTCACATTATAATTGAAATGGGAACAATATTGCTGCATTAACAAACCAAAAAAAGAAAAAAAGTGTTTCTTTTTTTTTATAATTTTTTTTTAAATATTTTTTTATTTTTATTTATTTATTTATTTATTTTTACAAACTTTTTTCACATTCGAGTTTGGTATCGTTGGAACGGCCATGCTCTGGCCGATCCAACAATACTAAAGTTAACCCCTAGCTGCCACGGATCGGGAGATAGGGAGTTCATTGGAACTCCCTATCTCCACCGTTGGTGGCAGTTAGGGGTTAACTCCAGGACTGGCGTCATCGTGCTATGCACGATGACGCCAGTCCTCAGGGGGAGTTCCCAGAGGCTTGGCCGACATCCAAGATGTCGGCCAGCTCCAGGAAAGGATCACGAACCGGCGCTTTTCAGCACCGAGTCGTGATCCAGCTCCCCAGGGGTTAATGCCAGGTACCATTTGGAAGGGCAGGCTGTGCCCTTCCAAATGGTGCCTGGCTTAACCCCCGCAATGCCACCGATCGGGAGGGAGAGAGGTCCGAAGGACCTCCCCCCCTCCCTTTCAGGCGCCTCCTCCGCACATGCGGGGGGGCCGCCTGAATTAGGTGTCATCGCGCTGCCGCGATGACACCTAATTTCACCGGCAGCGGTTCCGGATGCTGGGCTGACATCGAGGATGTCAGCCCGCACCGGGGGGGCCAGCGATCGGCCGGAACCCGGCCGAACGCTGACCCCAAAGGGAGGACGCGCTCAGCGCATCCTCAGCACAGCAGGAGCCATGCTGAGGATGCGCATCGAAGTGGTTAATGAAACAAAAAAAACAAACAAAAATGTTTTAATTTTTTTTAATTTTCTGTTTCTTCTTTTTTAATTTTATTTATTTATTTTACATTTTACATGGTCATGTTTGGTATCATTGGAAAGGCCATGCTCTAGTTGGCCTCTCACTACCTGAAGACCAATATGTCTAAGACTGAGCTCCTTCTAATTCCCCCTTCAAACTCCGATCTCCAACTTTTCTATAACTGTTGATGGTACCACTATTTGGGATGAGCCGAACACCCCCGTGTTCGGTTCGCATTCGAACTCGAACAATTTCAAAAGTTCGAGTTCGAACGCGAACACGAACCGAACTCAATGCAAGTCAATAGGAAAAGTTCGATTTTTAGAGTGCCCTGCAAGAGGGCATATATGCAAGATATTTGCCGTTAAAGGTGTATGGGGGTCCGGGTAGTGCCCTGGGGGACAGGAAACAAGGACAAAAAGTAAAAAAAAAAAGGTTTTAAAGGAACAGTGAGTTTTCCATGAAATAAGGGTTAAAAATAAAAATGAAAAATTCCTTCAAATATCGTGCCTAGGAGGTCCCCATAACCTGCCCGTGAAGTGGCGGATATGTAGGATGTATAGAAACATTTAAAAAAAAAAAAAGACGTTTCAAATGACCGTAAACGGTTTTCCTTTAACCCTTTCACTGCTGAAGACGTGTGGGGCACGTCCTCATTGATGCACGTTACATGCTGAGGACGTGCCCCACACGTCATCAGCTGTGCGGGACCCCCGGCGGAGATACTCACCTCTCTGTCCGGGGTCCCGCGGCGTTCTTACTTCAGCATCCTCAGACACTGAAGTCAAGCTACTCCCAGCGTAAATGACGTCATCGCGCCAAGCGCAATGACGTCATTTCCAGGTGACCCTCCGGCAATGCCGGGAGATAGCCTGGAAGGGAGGGGGGGATCTGTTCGGATTCCTCTCCCTCCCGATCGGAAAGGAGCAGCGCCAAAAGCCAGGCACCGCTTAAAAGGGGAGAGTCTCCCCTTTTAAGAGGTGCCTGGCTTTAACCCTCAAGCACCGGGTTGCACTTCAGCGCCTTGCGGCGCTGAAGTGCAGCCTAGCTCCGGTAGGGCAAGGAAATCCCCTGTGAACCCCGATATCTAGCTAGCTAGGGGGTCATGGAGGGTGTCATTTGAAAGGCCTGAGCATGGCCTTTCGAATGATACCCAACATGACTAGGTACAAAGTAAAAACATAATTAAAAAAATTATAATAAAAATAATAAATAAATTTTAAAAAAATAAAAATAAAAAAACATGTTTTTTTTGTGTGTTGTTTTTATTAATGCAGCAATATTGTTCACATTTCAATTATAATGTGAACAATGATGCTGCACTAATGATTTTTTTCTATGGGGTGCGTTTGCTAAAAATCACATAATTCCCCCCACAAAATGTAACAAGTCCCATTTCAAATTTTTGTACAAGCGCACCCCATAGAAAACATAACAGCAAACGCTCATGTGATAAAATGTGAAAAAAAACACTTTACACACTGCAGATGATTAAAAATTCAATTTTTATTGTATTTTTTGTTATAATATACGGACAGGACATAACGTATACATATAAAAATGATATATTATGAATCTGCGGAGTCTGCCGGAAAGAACGATATATAATATGTCTGGGTCATTTATTAAAATGTGGCTTCAAATCACGTTTAAACATGATGAGCAAAAGCGGTAAAAATGAGCTCAGCACACAGCGGTGAAATGCCTCAGCAGTGAAGGGGTTAATCTATTCATAAACAACTGCTTGGGGCGGCAGCCTGTATGAAACGACATTTTAGGACACGCAGAAAAAGTTTAGTGATTTTTTGGCTAAATTATGGTGAAACTTATGCAGGCTTTGGATGAAAGTGACAATAGGTGCTTTAAAATTGGGCCTTTAGTGTCGGCAACAGTGCCGTCACACTGTAACCCCTCTGTGGTATTGTGGAAGACTGTAGGGTTGGACCCTGTGGTCCAATATTAAAATGATATGAATTTGGTAATATAGGCGTCAGTGGCAGTGCACCCAAATATTACTGCGCTATAGTGTATGGCAGGATGAAAGCGCACCAGCAGTAAGAAGCAGCGGAATATACCAGACAGGGGCACAGAGCGAGAGTAGTTGTTATAACAAAACCAGCTCAACAACGTTTAGGCACTAGTACTGCGCTACTGTATATGGTGATAATTGTCGCACACCAGTCCCGGCGGCTCTGCGTCATCACTCCGCGTCCTGCCCCCTGATCACTCACAGCCAGGGCCGGCGCTAGGGCAAGGCAGCACAGGCAGCCGCCTTAGTTTTCTTGCTTTCTGCCACTTCGAGGGGCGGAAAAATCAGGACCACCCAGCTAGCGGAGGCCTTGCAAGCATCAGGTGCATGGTCTCCCATGTATTCGGCAGCCTGTGGGATCCCACTCCTACACGCTGCACCGGAAGTAAAGGCCCTAGGGGGGGGGTGCAGAGGAGTATGAAGACGAAGATGCCAGACCAGTAGCTCACAGGAACATGCTGGCCCCGCCCATCCACCCCCCTTCCTCCTCACAGCAGCCAAGAAGCAGCAAGCAGAGCCTCCCCTGCTCATGTGCTGGAAGTGTCCAGCACATGCAGGGGAGTGGAGAGAGACCATCCTGGACCAAGGAGACAGAGATTGTAACCTGCGTGAGAGCAGGGGGTGAGTGTGTGTCTGTTGAGCATGGGGGGTGAGTGTGAGCATGGGGGTGAGTGTGAGCATGGGGGTGAGTGTGAACAGGGGGTGAGTGTGAGCAGGGGGTGAGTGTGAGCATGGGGAGTGAGTGGGAGCAGGGGGTGAAGAGTGTGAGCAGGGGTGAGTGTGTGTGAGCATGGGGGGGTGTGAGCATGGGGGTGAGTGTGAGCATGGGGTTGAGTGTGAGATTGTGTGAGCATGGGGGTGTCTGTGTTAGCATGGGGGTGAGTGAGCATGGGGGTGCGTGTGTGTCTGTGAGCATGGCGGTGCATGTGTGTCTGTGTGAGCATGGGGGTGCGTGTGTGTCTGTGTAAACATGGGGTGCATGCGTGTCTGTGTGAGCATGGGGGTGAGTGTGTGTCTGTGTGAGCATGGGGGTGAGTGTGTGTCTGTGTGAGCATGGGGGTGAGTGAGTGTCTGTGAGCATGGGGGTAAGTGTGAGTCTGTGTGAGCATGGGGGTGAGTGTGAGTCTGTGTGAGCATGGGGGTGCGTGTGTGTGAGCATGTGGGTGAGTGAAAGCATGGGGGGTGAGTGAGCATGGGGGTGAGTGAGAGCATGGAGGGGTGAGTGAGAGCATGGGGGGTGAGTGAGAGCATGGGGGGTGAGTGAGAGCATGGGGGTGAGTGAGTGTGCGTGTGCGTGTCCAGGGGCTATGAAATGAATTTAAGGGGGAATAACATGAATGGGGAGAATGATTGAGGGTGAGTGAATTAAGGGGGAGACTTAAGGGGTGAGCATGGGGGTGAGTGTGAGTCTGTGTGAGCATGGGGGTGCGTGTGTGTGAGCATGGGGGTGAGTGAAAGCATGGGGGGTGAGTGAGCATGGGGGTGAGTGAGAGCATGGAGGGGTGAGTGAGAGCATGGGGGGTGAGTGAGAGCATGGGGGGTGAGTGAGAGCATGGGGGGTGAGTGAGTGTGCTGTGCGTGTCCAGGGGCTATGAAATGAATTTAAGGGGGAATAACATGAATGGGGAAGAATGAATTAATGGGGGAGAATGAATTGAGGGTGAGTGAATTAAGGGGGAGACTTAAGGGGTGAATGAATTAATGGGGAGTGAAATGAATTGAGAATGAATTAATGGGGGTAAATGAATTGACGGGTGAAATTAATTACAGGGGAGAGAAATGAATTAAGGGGGGGTGAATGACTTAAGGGGGGTGAAATGAATTAGAGGACGAGGACCCTGCTGCCAATCTGCTGCTGGAGACCTGGAGTCGGATGGTGGACCACAGCCACAGAGTGAGAGTGGTAGGTAGCAGGGAAACACTAGCAGTGGCAGTATGATTTATATGGGTATATAGACACAGCAGGACCAGAGGGCACTACCAGGTGCAGATTGGCACTGTGGCACAGGAGGGGCATCAGGCGCAGCATAGATTGCAGTGCCAAACTTTGCTGTGCCTGGTGCCCCTTCTGGTGCCGCATTGCCAATCTAAGCTTGTGCCTGGTGCCACTCTAGTGCCAAAGGAGGGGCACCACGCACTGCATAGACTGGCAAAGCATTAAGACACCAAACACTCCCGATTGGCATGGACTGGGGGGGCACCAAAACGCACCTACGTCTGCGTAGACAAAAATTTTGCACCGGCCCTGCTCACAGCTGCGCCGGGTGCCGCCGGAGCTCCTGGCATTCGGCCAGCTGGTGGCACCATGCGTCCGGGGCCCCCCGATCGCCACCCGGGGCCCTGGATGTCACAATATTACAATCCAAACGCAAACGGGTTAAGTAACCAAATTTGTAAGAAGAATAATTAATGCAGCATATGAGTCCTCACACTGCCGGGCATCACCTTAAGGCCCGTTCACACCTAAGCGTTTTACAGCGCGTTCCTGTACGCTGTAAAACGCATAAACAGGGAAATCCCATTATTTGCTATGGGACTCGTTCAATCCTGGGCGTTTTACAGCGCGCAGGAACGCGCTGTAAAACATCCTACGCCCGAAGAAGTACAGGAGCTTCTTTTGGGCATATTGCAGCGCGTTCACTCTGCAGTCTATGGCCGTTATCGCGATGCAATGCGCGTTCGCATGTTTTTTACGTTTGCGCGATACGCGCGTTAAAAAACGCACGTATTGCGCGCGTAAAAAAACCGCATGTGTGAACCCAGCCTTACAGTATAATTAATGCAGCATATGATTCCGCACACTGCCGGGCAGCACCTCTACAGTTTGTGGATCCAGGAATCAGGTGAGTATTAGAAAGAAAAAAAAAAAGTTTTATTTTATGTTGCTGGGGACATTTAAAAATGTTCTCGGATTTTATTTTTTTTAAAAATGTGTCGCCTTACCTTAGCCTGGTGGTCAGTGGGGGCTCCCTGGATCCTGGTTGTGTGGGGAAGGGGGGTCTGCCGTGGCTCCCTTGAGTCCCTGCGCCACCTCTCTGCCACATGCACCCAGCTGGCCACCCCGCACAGTCGCAGCTCTGTAATCTTGCAGCCGCATGCTCCTCAAGGGGTCCTTGGGAGGGAGGCTCTGGCGGGCTGCCCCCTACAGTGCCTGATTTAGAGGGCCTCGTCTGCCTGATGTTTTAGCAACACGAATTTTTTATCCCATAGGCTTCAATGTTAAAAATATTCCCATTTTAATTCAATATCTAATAAACCATTGCTTATAATATTCTGCAGTAAAGAGTCTCTTTACTTTTAGATTTTTTAGGATTTTTTAAGCATTTTTTTCGAACTCTTGGCGTACACCCCAAAAAGTTTGAAGTTTGCGAACTTTTGAACTGCCAAAGTCAAATCGAACTCCGAACCGATCGAACTGAACAACTCATCTCTAACCACTATCCTTCCCTCAGCCCAGGCCCACTGCCTCGGAGTGACCTCGACTCCAGCCTTTCCTTCAGCGACCACATCCAATCACTTTCCTCATTTTGCCTCAATCACCAAAATTCATCCATCTCTCGCTGCCGACGCACCAAGCAACTCATCCACTCTCTTATAATTTCCCACTTAGACTACTGCAATGACCTACTAACTGGCCTTCCTCTCTCCTGCCTCTCCCCCTTGCAGTCCATCGTCGCATTATCAGATTCTCCCCAATATAGATTCTTTTAAATGTTTCCAAAATACACTTCTGTTTAGGGAAGCCTAGCAACTAACTCCGCAATAAACATCCAACCAACCCTATAAACATGCTGTGCCATACTGAACTCAGGCAGTTCCCCTGCAGCCAATGATGGAGATCAGATTTCTGGGAAAGGAGGTGTGCTGGAGGAGCAGGGCCAGCCCCTCCATGGAGCCGGATGGTGCGGTTGCTCCAGGCATTTTGCAGCCCTTGGGAAAAGGGTGTGGCATGAAGCATCCAACACGGACCTCAACCAGGCCAGCCTGGGCCTTTTTTTCTGCCAGTACGTGCTGGTACTCAATACCGGCACCTGCCGGCAGGGCAGACGCTCCTCTGCTAGGTTGCCAAGGACGTCTGTAGCCCACAGTGGACGTTCTGTTGATCAGCAACAGCCTGGCGCTAATTGAGGACTTCTCAAGCAATGAGCCGACATCTTGGAAGTCAACTCCACCTGCGGGACCTTTCCCCACCCACTGACATCATCGCGCATGGGCGTGATTACATCAGATGTGGCAATGCCCTAGCCTCTATGGAGAAGATACAGTGGTCCCTTGGACCCCTGTATCTCTGGACCCATAAAAGCTTAAGGGTCATTCAAGGTGTCATTAGAAAGGCCAGGGCATGACCAGGTTTGATATGCAAATACATAAATAAATAAATATAAAATGTTTCTTGTAAAAATAAAAAGTAAATATCAAATCCTTTTTTTTGTCCTATGTTCATTTTTTCCCTAATGCAGTACTATTGTTCACTTTTCAATTATAAAGTGAACAATGATGCTGCACTGTGGAGAGAGCTCTGTGATACACTCATACACACTGCACATTAATGTGAATTTTATTGCTGTGGAGCTCTGTGATACGCTCATACACGCCACCTGTTGTTTTTTGTTTTTTTTGGGGGGGCAGCATTTCATCCATGGCTCCAGGCAGCACAGTGGCTTGGGCCAGCCCTGGGGAGGAGGGCCAGAAAGCTGTGGGGCTTACTATGCCAGCCTGCGGTGTTTAACCCCTTAAGGGCCGCTGACGTACCCTGTACGTCCTGTCCTCGGGTCTCCCTTAGACCCGCGGACGTACAGGGTACGCCAGCGGCGCCTAATCCCCCTCCTGCCCGATACTCACCTCCCTCGCTGGATCCCTCGGTGATCTGGCAGGGAGGAAGCCTGCCCATGTGATTTACATGGGCAGGCGAGGCTGATGACGTCGCCACGCTGTGTGGTGATGTCATCAGCAGGCGTCCCCATGCAAAGCAATGGAGGGGAGGGGGGCTCCTTCGGAGCCCTCTATCTCCCCAACCATTGCAGCTAGGGAGATGCTTTTTACACCGCTGAAAAGAGGAGAGTATCCCCTTTTCAGCGGTGTATAGCATTAACTGTTTTGCTGCCGGATCACATTTTTAGCGCCAATTGGCGCCAAAATGGGATTCGAACCTGGAGGGGGGCTGACATCTTGGATGTCAGCCAAGCCTCCAGGTCCCCCCCACCCACTGACAACCTCACCATATGTGTGAGGATGTCAGTGGGCCAGTTAACCATCTAGCTGCCTTGTAGAGATAAGGGGATCCTAAGGATCCCCATATCTCCCGATCCATGGCAGCTAGATGGTCATATTTGACATCATTTGAAAGGCCTGATTATGGCCTTTCCAATGATACTAAACAAGTTTTTTTTTGTCTGGGGGGGTTTAATTAAATAGGACCTAGGCTGTCATCTAAAAATAATTAGCACAAAATGGTCAGAATGAGCACAGCGCACAGCTCGTCTCAGCAGTGAAGGGGTTAAAAAGCAAACGCATGTAAAAATTGGGTGGTTGCAGATTTTGGGGATTAAATTACGAAAAAGTGTGTTTTTACCATTTTTTCCTCATATTTCATATTTTTTTATAGTAAATTATTCGATATGATGGAAATAATTAGACATGTGCACAGCACAAAATTTCGTTTTTAACTAATGGATTAGTCCTAAAATGCAATTTATTTAGTTGCTAAAGAAATTAGTTTTCAGTTCTTTAGTATGAAAACTAATTTCATTCATCTGAAAACCAGCGGATACAATTACTATTGTAGTGGCTCCTCAGAGGGCTGAGAACGCTGCTTGTTACAGTATCTCTCACTCTCAGCACAATGTGGGCCATATTACATAGTTGGTGCTAACTAAGGCTAGGGTCAAACGAAAGCATTTTTACACGCGAACGTAAAAAAGTGCGTCCGAACGCATTGATGTATTTTTTCACGGAATATGCGAAAACGGTCATACGATGCGCATTTTCGTGCGCGATGTTTTACGAATCCAAACCAGGAAACTTTTTGCGTCTGGACGTTATGTTGGCCGGACACGAGCAGGGTCTGACGTCTCCAAATCACACACACACAACGCTAGCGGGCGCAGCGCACTCTGTACGTCCGTACTAGAGGTTCTGCGTTCTCGAAAAAATGCGTTCATTTTCCACTTGCGTTGCGCTCCTGGACTTTCGTGCGACCGTACGTCGTATATTGGCCGTCATTGCCCGTCATTTGCTGCTAGTGCGGCCGTGATTAAGTGCGCCAGAACGCACGTTAAAAATGCGCTGGTCTGACCCCAGCCTTAACCAGAGCTGTTGTAAACTTCCCAGAACCATTATAGCCTATGGAGGTTTTCAGTTTACAACAGCTCTGGTTAAGTTAGCACCAACATTGTAATACTGCCCTGTGTCAGGCAAAGCTGTTACAGTAACTGACTGCTGCTCATCACAGTGCTCAGAGTTTCAGTAAAACTAGTAAATAATATTTTTATATATAAGAGGTTAGAACAATATTATTTCCTTGTTTACTGAAACTCTGAGCGCTGTTACAGTCAGTTACTGTAACAGCCGAGACTGATACATTGTACTGAGAGATAATATAACAAGCAGCCGATCTCAGCGCTCACAGCCACTGGATTTAAAGGGCTAAAAAAAAGGCTCCTCTCTGTATAATGTTTAGAACATCCTACTGAATTAATTAATGCCCCTCTCTGTATAGAGCATCCTCCTCAATTTATACCTTTCTCTGTATAATGTATAGAACATCCTCCTGCATTAATACCCCTCTCTGTATAATGTATAGAACATCCTCCTGCATTAATTAATGCCTCTCTCTGTATAGAACATCCTACTGCATTGGCATGTGGAGGGTGCAGAACTTCGGATGTTGCGCTCTTCATTGCTGGTCTCCTTCACTAAATGTAATATCACAAAAAGGACTGAAACTAAAATGTAGTGCATTTTATTTTAGTTTCTTTCATTGTTTGTACTGAGCAGTTTCGTATCTCTTGAGTCATTTGAAAACTAAATTATCCCAAAATTCGGACTAAATCGTTTTAGTACTAAAACGAATGCACATGTCTAGAAATAATGGTATTTCTAGAAAGTCCATTTAATGGCGGGAAAAAGGGTGTATAATATGTGTGGGTTGAATAAACAAGTAAGAGGAAAATTTGACCTAAACACTAACAGCACAGAAACGTAAATACAGCAGCGGTCACTAAAAGACGGATTTGTGTAAAACCGCCCGGTCACTAAGGGGTTAAGAACACCTGTTGCCAGCACAGGACACAGCGTTAAGGGTTTAACCCGTTATTTTTCACTTTTGTTGATAGGTTTGTGCATAAGTAGTGCTCCTGTTTTCCTAGCATTTGCTGCAACAGTTTTAAGAACATTGTATGGAAAACTACTCTGTTTAGGTAAAATCTACAATTATTTGGTGTCCTCAATGATTAGGGTCACAGTTTAGATTCCACAATACCACCTGTTATGTTATGTATTGAAAATAAAAGCAATTAAAATGTGAGTCATCTTTAGTTCAGAGAAAAGAAAATAATACAGTACATGAACCATACAATCAAAGAATGTTGACACAGTAACCTGGTCCATTGGTTTTATTCCTTTTAAAAGAGCAATCATGCATTAAAATCATTCATTTTATTTCTCAACCATTTGAAATACTCACAAAGTATTGTACAAGATAATTTAAATGAACAAATAGAAAACCATGAACAAAGCATGATCTGGGAAGAAATCAAAACAGTGGTTTGTTAAGAACAAAACAGTTCATTGACTCTGAAAGTGTGTATTGAGTACTTTATTAATAGATGCATTAAGATTTTTTTATTCACTTAAAAGGCTACTCTACTAACTCTGACCACATTAAAATTTTCTTTTAATGTATTTTAGACAGTCCACTTAAAACAGTCACTATTTAATATACACATATATTTCATGTTCAGATTTCCATAGTTTGACAAATTATTTTCCAACCTAGTTTACTAGTATATAATTCCTTCACTAACAATCTTATTTCTCGTCCCTTATCTCATCCTTTTCTCATTATTCCAGACGTCTGTTTCATATGTTCAATCTGTTAATGCGCCCCACTTCCACTCAACCTTCCACAGACGTCACTGCTGTCAGCTTTGCTGACTACTACACCAATAAGATTTCTAAATTTAGACTAGAGATTTCTTCTTTGCCCTCCTCCGCAACCATTTAACCCTATTAACTCCCTCATTCCCTGACCCCTCTTCTACTATGTCTTCCTTTTCTCCAGTCTCAGTGGAGGATGTCTCAGTAGTTCTCATGTCCTCCTGCCGACTACTTGTCCCTTTGATCCCATCCAGTGGCGTAGCGTGGGGGGGCAGGGGGGGCCGTGGCCCGGGCGCAGTTTTGTTAGGGGCGCATAATTTCTTTTGAAATTATGCACCCCTAAAACTTGTGGCCCAACTGACCCGCTGGGCCCTCGGGCGCCGCCCAAGGGCCCGTGGGTTGAGGGGACCCAGATGCCGGGCAGCGGGAGTGCCTGCCTGGTCCTAAACAGTGAGTCCGTCCTGTTGAAGGGGAGGCGGCTGTGTGCAGGCGCAGGTCACGTGGTCCATCTAATCAGGTGGTACTGAGTCTCTGTACCACCTGACTGGCAAACCGCGTGACCTGCGCACACACGCAGCCGCCTCCCCTTCAACAAGGACGGACTCGCACGATGTTCAGGACCGGGGCGGGCAGGCACTCCCGCTGCCCGGGAGCTGGGGCAATATCCAGGTGAGAGCTGGGGCAAATCCATGAGCTGGGGCAAATCCATGTGCTGGGGCAAATCCATGAGCTGGGGCATATCCATGTGCTGGGGGGCAAATCCATGTGCTGAGGCAAATCCATGTGCTGGGGAAAATCCATGTGCTGGGGCAAATCCATTAGCTGGGGCAAATCCATGAGCTGGGGCATATCCATGAGCTGGGGGCAAATCCATGTGCTGGGGGCAATATCCACGAGCTGGGGTAAATCCATGTGCTGGGGCAAATCCATGTGCTGGGGGGCAAATCCATGTGCTGGGGCAAATCCATGAGCTGGGGGCAAATCCATGTGCTGGGGCAAATCCATGAGCTGGGGCATATCCATGTGCTGGGGCAAATCCATGTGCTGGGGCAAATCCATGTGCTGGGGCAAATCCATGAGCTGGGGCATATCCATGTGCTGGGGCAAATCCATGTGCTTGGGCAAATCCATGAGCTGGGGCAAATCCATGAGCTGGGGCATATCCATGTGCTGGGGCAAATCCATGTGCTTGGGCAAATCCATGAGCTGGGGCAAATCCATGAGCTGGGGGCAAATCCATGTGCTGGGGCAAATCCATGAGCTGGGGCAAATCCATGTGCTGGGGCAAATCCATGTGCTGGGGCAAATCCATGAGCTGGGGCATATCCATGTGCTGGGGCAAATCCATGAGCTGGGGCAAATCCATGAGCTGGGGCAAATCCATGTGCTGGGGAAAATCCATGAGGGCTGGGGCAAATCCGTGTGCTGGGGCAAATGTGTGAGCTGGGGCAAATCCATGAGCTGGGGCAAATCCATGAGCTGGGGCAAATCCATGTGTGAGCTGGGGCAAATCCATGTGTGAGCTGGGGCAAATCCATGTGTGAGCTGGGGCAATATTCATGTGTGAGCTGGGGCAATATTCATGTGTGAGCTGGCTGGGGCAAATCCATGTGTGAGCTGGGGCAATATTCATGTGTGAGCTGGGGTAATATTCATGTGTGAGCTGGGGCAATATTCATGTGTGAGCTGGCTGGGGCAAATCCATGTGTGAGCTGTGGCAATATCGATAACGTGTCACAGGTTCAGGGGGCGCACAATTCTTGGCTGGCCCCGGGCTCTGACAACCCACGCTACACCACTGATCCCATCCCCTCACAGCTTACTCGGTCTGTTTTGCCAGTCACCGCCCCTGCTCTGACTCATATTTTTAACCTCTCCCTCTCCTCTGGAGTCTGTCCCTCTGTATTCAAACATGCGTTAATCACCCTCAATCTAAAGAAGCCATCTATTGACCCCACCTCCCTTTCAAACTACCATCCGATTTCTCTGCTCCCCTTTGCCTCCAAGATCTTAAAACACCTGGTCTATAACCAGCTCACCAGCTTTCTTGTTGCTAACTCTCTACTTGATCCGCACCAGTCCGGCTTTCGCTCTCAACACTCTACTGAGACTGCTCTGACCAAGGTGACTAACGATTTAGTTGCCCCTAAAACCAAAGGTCACTTTTCCTCATTATTCTTCTCGACCTCTCTGTTGCCTTCGATACTGTTGACCACACTCTCCTGCTCCTCACGCTGCGTCATCTTGGCCTCCGTGATGTCACTCTCTCCTGGTTCTCTTCCTATCTCTCCTTCAGTGTCTCCTCCTTTGCCGGTGCCTCTTCACCAGCAGTGCCTCTCTCAGTTGGGGTGCCTCAAGGCTCTGTTCTGGGTCCCCTACTCTTCTCGATCTATGCCGCCTCTCTGGGCAACCTCCTCAATTCCGATGGACTCTATTATCATCTCTATGCAGACTAAACGCAAATCTACCTTTCCTCTCCCGATCCTTCGCCTCCCGTGTTGGAAAGCGTTACAGCCTGCCTTTCAGCTGTCTCCAACTGGATGACTTCACGTTTCCTAAAGCTCAACCCCTCGAAAACTGAACATATCCTCCCTTATTAGCAGGTATAACCCTTCCTGACCACTTTGCTCTGCCAATGTTCTGATGCTATCAGTTCCTCGTACCCTCACCCCCAACTCCCACCTTCAAGACTTCTCCCGAACTGCCCCCTTTCTATGGAACTCCCTCCCCGCAACATTAGACTCTCCCTGTCTCTACAGTCCTTCAAGAAGTCTCTGAAAACACATTACTTTAGAGAAGCCTATCGACTCACTCCAAGATGGCTCATTGTACATATCTTGCTACATCTTTCCAATCAGCCCACATGCGCCCCGCTACTACACATACTCCAGGTACCCTCACCTACTGTGTCACCCCTCTCCTCTTAGATTGTAAGCTCTCGAGCAGGGTCTTTCCCTCCTACTGTTCCATATATGTAACATATATGTATGTTTGTTATTCTGTCTCTCCCATTGAACAGCGCTAAGGAATATGTTGGCGCTTTACAAATGTTTGTAACTGTAACCAAGTGATTTTCCAAATAAACAAGGCCAGTATCCAGTGTTTTTTTAAAAAAAAAAATCATTTTGATTGAACAGTAAGATATTTGGGAATATTCCCAATGCATTCCTTATTGTAATATCCTATTTGGCAGGCAGATGTCACCCTCAGCTGGCCAAATGGAATTATTACACTTGCCTCTGCAGCTCGTAACTCTGTGTTTTACCTGTTGGGAAAGGTCTATTCAACAGTTTCCTTGCAGAATTTAAATAGTTGTAGCACCTCAGGCATAATGCACATAGTGCTAAAACTTTAGGGACATGTTCTCAAGCCCAAAAGCAAACTAAATTATTTTGCAACAAACAAATTTCATTTGCTTTTTGGTCTGTTCAGCTGTAACTCAATATCAGGCAACTGATGCTGCCTTTAAAGACCTGAGTTATCTCAGGACTGTAACGTATAAAAAGATCATAAAAATAAATTTTAACATTAATTTGTTTGCTTATCAGATACATTAATATAAACGGACAACTGAATTATTACTAAAATTCAGTTCCATTTCAGTGTTTTTATTTTTAAAGTTAAGATCAATCTCACATTTACACCATATTTTGCTCAGCTGGTGTTAAGGAGCACAATTTCATTTCACTTCTAACTTTCTACATTACAAATTTATATTACAATCCTACACCTCAGGCCTCTTTTTAGCTAAAGAAGCATATTTTACTAGTCTCATATAAATTCACTCTCAAAATCCAAAATGCCTATTCGACACCTTCAACTCTCTTCTTCATCTTGCTGAAGCTGCTCCTCGCACCAACCTCAACAACTTGGCATGCTTCTTCACAGGCAGAATAGATCAGTTAAGAAATGAATAAATCTTGACACTACCATCCTCCTTCACACATCCCTACCTTAGGATATGTGTTCTTTTATGTTTAATTCATCCCTCTCTTTCAAACTTTTCATGACATAGGGCTGCAGGATACAGATCATTCCTGGTTCACTTGCTATCTGTCCCAACATTTATTCAATGTACTTTTGAAGTAACGCCTTCCCACAGCCTGTCTCTGTTGAGCTGCTCCAAGGTTCAGAATTTTTTTCCTCTTCTTTTTTATATCTATACTATCTCTCTAAGCAAACCTATCGGCTCTTTTGGATTTCAGTAACATCTATATTTTGATGACACCCAAATATACCTTTCCTCCACTGCTGTCTCTCCTGGACCATGTCATTAAATGCCTTTCCTCCATACCCAACTGAATGTCCTCCCAGTGTCCCCCCAGTTCCTGAAAATTATTATTTTCAAAACTAAACTTCTTATCATTCCTGTTTGCAAAAGGAACCACCTGCAGGCTGCCATCAATCTCTCTGACTGTTTGTGAGACACTCATTGCTCATTGCCTTGGTATCACTCGACTCGACTGATATTACATTTACTCCCCACATCCAGTCACCAAATTCAGGTTTTTTTTCACCTTAAAAACATTCCTTGTATCTGTCAGGATCCCTGGCTGTAGCCATCCTGAAACCCCCCCTGGTGGTTCACTTCCATCCTGTTCCTGCCCTGCAGCCAGCATCCAGCAGTGTAAGAGTTAAACACCAAAAACATGTGACTCACAAAATAAAGGGCTCTGCCCCTCAATGACACATTGCTGGTTCATTACAGCTTTTGCTCACAAAGAGTAAACACCGTTGCTGATCTGCTACCTGATATTCCTGTTCAGTATTCCTGCTACTACAACCATCATCCTTCTGCAATCAACCTGGTCAGTTCTCATATTCATCCACCCTCCTCTACCCTTATCCTCTGTTTATCGGTGCAGACCACTGCATCCTGGGCTCCTACCCCTGCCATCCAGGTGCCACCCAGGTACCATCCCCACGTTCCTGACAGAATGAACCAGCCTAATACAAATGAGCCCGCAGTGCTGCACTTTATGGTGGAGTTATTGAAAAAGACTTTCCAGGACCTGTTTAAAAACCTGACTGATTCCCTGGTGAAATTGGTGCAAGATATGTGGGGCTCCTCGACTAAGGAGTGCACTCCTGCAGCTAACAAGTACAGAGAACCACTGTCCCCTGAAGAACGTGCTAGGAGACTGGCAGACAATCTCTGCCTGTACTGTGGGGAAAGGTCACATTGGGTCTCAAATTGCCCATCAAAACCTGCCAGACCCGTGGCTGTTAAGCCAGTGCCAAAGTCTGCTGCAACTCCCAAGCACGCTCCAGTGCTTAGAACTCTGAAGCAAACCCAGGCTTCCAGGCCTGCTTCTATGTCTAAACCTGCTTCAGAGAGACCTGCGGCACCTAAGCCGGTAACCTTGCCCAAACCGGCCCCCAGAAGATCTCTAGAACCCAAACCTGCATCCCGAACAACTCCTGTACCTACACCTGTCCCCAGATGAACTGTACCCGCTGTATCCAGGCATGTGACGTCTCTGGAGGTCAGTTCAGAAGAGGAGTATGCGAACCCTGTAATGCCTATGGAGACTGATTACACTGTGCCCATAGAACCTGTCCTTCCCATGGATCTGGAGACTACCGTACCTGTGGAGACAGATCTACCAACCCCTATGGAGATCATGTCCATGCCAGTTTCTACTGTGACACAGATCCCTTTCAAACAGGTAATGAAGGCCAGGCTGAAGAAAGCCCAGAAGATTAAGAGCTCCCTTATGGCAATTACAACTCCCATCACTCCCAGCCAGCACGATCCACCGCTGTCTTCCTGGGTTTCTTCCCTGTCTGAATATGACCCAGAGGACATCGCTGTCTCTGAGGAGAGCCCACTGAGACAGACGGCCCGACGCTCAAAGGGACCCCCAGGTCAACACCAGGGGTCTGACACC
The DNA here is from genome assembly GCA_009667805.1 of Leptobrachium leishanense. Taxonomy (NCBI): domain Eukaryota; kingdom Metazoa; phylum Chordata; class Amphibia; order Anura; family Megophryidae; genus Leptobrachium; species Leptobrachium leishanense. The sequence goes on along the minus strand of CM019065.1, from coordinate 235,220,474 downwards.
CCTTTGAAGGCATGGCGAGGCTTCTGTTCTTCATCCAGTGATGGTTCTGTATCAGAAAGGGATTGTGGCGAGGAAGAGCAAGAGGACGAGGGCATGAAGTCCTGGCTGTGCGACTATCCTTCCCTTAGTGATGGATCAGGTTTAGAAGGGGAACTGGTAGAAATGGAGAAGATGCCTACCCCGATGCCTTCTTCCTATGTGGGCACCAGGTTCGAAGGTGACTCTGCCTCCTACTTGTCTCCTTCGGTCGCCAAGGCCAGACGCTCCAAGGACACTCCTGTTCATCAAGACCCCTTACCCGAGGATCCATGTCCCTATACGGTACAGGGATGTTTCGCTCTACCTACCTTGGTACCACCTGGACACATGGGCACCCTCATTCCTGAAGTATCAGCTGACCCATCACCGGAGGACCGAGTCACTGCTTCTAATGGGACTATGGTTCGTCGCAAAGACCTCGACATCTTTGAAAAGGGGTTACTCCGGCGTAAGATTGAAGATGCTGAAAGGAGAACACCATCTGGATACATGGGCACCCTCCTTCCTGATGCTTCTGTTGACCTTAAGATAACAAAGGCCAAGGCACGACGGCGTCAAAGAAAGGCACGTGCCCAACCCTGTACTACCACACCTGACCCTCGTTCTGCCCTCCAGTGGTGCTACGACTATTGGAAACAGCACCCACTAGAGTGACCCGTGCCTGGTCATGGGCAGTCCTGCTGCCATCCTTGGTCACTCGGAGCGTGACCTGAAGGGGGAGGTACTGTCAGGATCCCTGGCTGTAGCCATCCTGAAACCCCCCCTGGTGGTTCACTTCCATCCTGTTCCTGCCCTGCAGCCAGCAACCAGCATCCAGCAGTGTAAGAGTTAAACACCAAAAACACGTGACTCACAAAATAAAGGGCTCTGCCCCTCAATGACACATTGCTGGTTCATTACAGCTTTTGCTCACAAAGAGTAAACACCGTTGCTGATCTGCTACCTGATATTCCTGTTCAGTATTCCTGCTACTACAACCATCATCCTTCTGCAATCAACCTGGTCAGTTCTCATATTCATCCACCCTCCTCTACCCTTATCCTCTGTTTATCGGTGCAGACCACTGCATCCTGGGCTCCTACCCCTGCCATCCAGGTGCCACCCAGGTACCATCCCCACGTTCCTGACAGTATCCAGCCTTTTATGACAACAGATGCAACTAAGGTACTCGTTCATACACTTATTCATTAATTACTTGATTATTATAACTTGCTTCCTTATTGGTAGTGATGGGCCGAACACCCCCGTGTTCGGTTCGCATTCGAACTCGAACATTTGAAAAAGTTTGAATTCGAACGCGAACATGATTCGAACGCAATGCAAGTCAATGGGGCTCAAAGGTTCAAAAGTTAAGGTCCCCTCCAGAGGGCATATATGCAAGATATTGGTCATAAAAGGTTTATGGGGTCCGGGTACTGCCCTGGGGGGACAAGAAACAATGAAAAACAAATTAATTATTTTTTTAAACATTTCACTGCTGAGTGCTGAGCCATTGCACCGCTGTGTGCTGAGCTAATTTTTACCGCTTTTGCTCATGTTTAAATGCGATTTGAAGCCATGGGAAATGTTTGAGCAACATCAAGTGGGAAAAATTACGATCTTAACGCAAACGTTAATGCTCACTTGCGTGAGCGTTAACGTTTGCTGCAGTGTTCACCGCATATTACAATTACAATCCAAACGGGTTAAGTAACCAAATTTGTAAGAAGAAGAATTAATGCAGTATATGAATCCTCACACTGCCGGGTAGCACCTCTACAGTATAATTAATGCAGCATATGAATCCTCACACTGCCGGGCAGCACCTCTACAGTATAATAATGCAGCATATGATTCCGCACACTGCCGGGCAGCACCTCTATAGTCTGACGCTAGCTTTAACCGGCGTGCTGTGTGCAGCTTCTGAGAAGATACGCTATTAGTGTAGCGGGGAAGCCGGCTGCGCATTTTGCATCGCCCTCTACACTAATAACGTATCTTCTCAGAAGCTGCACACAGCGCGCCGGTGTATGCAGCTTCTAACAGCGTGGGAGACGGGAGGCTGCGCTTGTTGGTGGATCCAGGAATCAGGTGAGTATTACAAAGGAAAAAAAAGTTTTATTTTATGTTCCCGAGGACATTTAAAAATGTCCTTGTATTTTATTTTTGAAAAAAATGTGTCGCCTTACCTTAGCCTGGTGGTCAGTGGGGGCTCCCTAGATCCTGGTTGTGGGGGGGGGTCTGCCATGGCCACAGGTGTAGTGGCTCCCTCCCTGCGCCACCTCTCTGCCACATGCACCCGGCCGGCCAGCCCGCACAGTCGCACCTCTGTCATCCGGCGGCCGCTCGCTCCTCAAGGGGGTCCTTGGGAGGCCCCGGCGGGCAGCCCTCTACAGTGCCTGATTAGAGGACCACGTCTGCCTGATGTTTTAGCAACAAAGTGTGGGAAATGTTGAATCCCATAGGCTTCAATGTTAAAAATATTCCCGTTTTAATTCAATATCTAATAAACCTTTGCTTGTAATATTCTGCAGTAAAGAGTCTCTTTATTTTTAGATTTTTAGGATTTTTTAAGCATTTTTTACAATTTTTTCATTTTTTCTTGAACTTTTTGCGAACGTCCCGAAAAGTTATCAGTTCGCAAAACTTTCAAACAGCCGATGTTCGACTTGAACATCGAACTGATTTGAACCGGCAGCCCATCCCTACTTATTGGCCTCCACCACTGCCTGTTTGAAATGCTCCTGACTGTAACATTGGGGGCTTCCAACCTTACCTGTGTGCTTGAGGGCAGCATGTCTGATGCTGCTCACTGACCAATGCCCGGTTTAAATGGAGACAGGCAGGGAGGTGGCTGCATGAGGCGCGGCTTGAGTGGGGGGCACAGTCTGGTGAAGGTCTTTAAAAACCCTCAGTTAATTCTCAGCAGTTGCCAGATCGTGGTTATCCATACCTGAGCTCCTTGAACCTGAATTCTATTGTGATTTATATGTTATTGACCTCTGCTTGTTTTATGACTATTCTGCCTTCCGTTGCCCTAGACTATTTTCTTGTACTACGCTACTGCACTGATATCGACCCGGCTATTCCATTTGACTATTCTATACTCTGTATTCCTGATTCTGGCTCGTCTGACTACCCCCGTGTTGCTAACCTGGTTTTGTATTACAACATTGTCTTTTGCTTAACCCTTTTCTGTCTAGCTAGTTTACCTGACCAATTCTAAGGTCCAGACAGTTAGGAATTTTCACGGCTACTCTGTTGGTAGCTTCTGGGTTCTGTGGAGTGTTGGGCGTTAAGTACTGCATGGTGGGATCCGGGAACCGTGACATTACGATCTGGCCACTATGGATCCCGCAGACTTAACACAGCATTTGGTTAACTTTGTATCCAGACAGGATGAGCAGGATCATAGGATGGATCAGTTTGCTCTTGCCTGACTTGTACTGCTCACCTGGAACCAGCAGGGGTTGCACCCCCGCTTGCTATACCTGTGTCCCCTGTCGTTCAGACATCCCAGGTACACATGACCGCTCCTATGAGGTTTGACGGTACTCCCTATACATAAGAGTAATCGTTTTCCAAAGCCAGAGGTCTATACACAAGAGTAATCATTTTCCAAAGCCAAAGCACAAATCAATAAATTTAATCATAAACACTTGTGAGCACTGTCGGAGTGTGAGAACACAACAGCGCGCTGGTCTGGGCTAACTGAAGGGCTTATATACAAGATTGCACGCTTTCCTAATGTGCCCTGCCCCTCTGGGTGACGTGCTCGTCACCAGCGTGCATTTTATCCAGCGCTCGGCAAGCGAGCAGCTTTGAGGAGCCTGCTGGGTGCCGGAGGTACGTGACACTAATCCTTTTCCTCACCTCGAAATAACTCCAAAGATGACCAATTTTGTTTATTACACCCCCAATAAATGATTAAATATGGGAAGAAAATACTCCTTCAATTGTTTCAAATGGTTGCATAAACACTGATTTATATAAAATCAGATCTTCTGAAGGTAAGTAAAACATCTTTACACTCTACAGTGATAGTCTGCTATCCACTACTCCTTATGTTTGTTATACCAAGTACGTACCTCTCATTTTATCTACCCTATTATAAAACTTTATCATAGCTGTGGCAAGCTGCAAATCTTCACTGTAGAAAACAGACTATCATAGATACTTGAGTATAGTGCGACTCGAGTATAACGCGATGGATAGCGATTTATTATTGACATGTGAGAAACTCAAGACTCAATTATAATGTGAGGAGCAAAAGTGGATCGCGCTTTGTAGCGCTGAGCACACTAACAGAGCTCAGCAAGGTGGCCACACGGGAGTCAGAGTGGAAAGCACGTTCCCTCTCGCGGACGTTCCTTCTGCTCTGAATTGCGCTTGTGTGACCCCACAGCTTTTTTTTCTTAACGTCAGTTATAACTAACTTATACTATATAGCTTTTTGTTTCCTTTTCTCGACGTCAGTCATAACTGATACTATACAGCAATTATTTTTCTCAACATTAGTCATAACTAACTGATACTATCAGGGTTATTTACAGAGATCCGAATGGCTGCCGAAAGGCAACCGAACAATGAAAATCAGCGTTCGTCTACCTTTCTTGGCCATTCGGCTATCCAGAGAGAAGGCAGTTCGCCAAATGTTGGAGAATTGCCTGCACATACGGTGCCTTTTCGAGGGCAGTGAAATCCCCATAGCTTCGTCTATTCAGAGAACAAAAACCAGCAGTGAAAAGTTGCCGAAATGCTCGGCAATTCGGTTGCTTCGTTTGACAGGTTTATTCAGGCAAATCCCATAGGCTTCAATGTTAAAAATATTCCTGTTTTAATACAATATCTAATAAACCGTTGCTTATAATATTCTGCAGTAAAAAGTCTTTTTATTTATAGATTTTTTAGGATCTTTTAGGCATTTTTCAGGATTTTTTTTAAAAAAAATTCAGTTTTTTAAAAAACATTTTACTTTTTTTCTTTTTCCTGTAACAGCCCTTTTTATTATCCTTCATTGGACCTCATATGTAAATTTCAGACATTTTCGCTCAGTAGTTTGTTTGCAAACAGCGTTTCACTTTTCAAACAATCAAGAGTACTGTTTCGGGTTTTTCTGCTCTGCACTCTGATCGGCTCCTGCTCGGGTTTCTCCGGCATCTTCAGCGGGGTTTATCCAGATGTTTTTGCGGGTTTCGGTGTGCGTTCGCCTGGGTTTTGCGGTGAGTGTTCGGCAGCTTTTCGGCAGCTTTTCCCTGCACTACGACGGCCCTGTGGTGTTTGCTGATTACACCACTGGGTCGCCAAAATGGGTTCGCCAAATCGCACCTAATTAAAGAGAACGAAAAGTCACCGAATGTGCGGTGACTTTTCGATTCTCTTTGAATAACCCTGTATGTTAACCACTATCTCAACGGATGTACTGTGCACAATCAGTGCGCTCATCTGACAGCAGCCTGTGCAAAGTCAAGTTTTTACAGGCGCAAATATTCCATGACCTCTCCAAATATTAGCTTTATTATTTTCACAAGAATATTGCGGTATACTCGAGTATCTACAATTAACCTCCCAACAATCATTAGCCCTCTTCTCACGTTCACTACCAGAAACAGTTGATTTTGCATTGTAATGCAATAAATACCAAAAATCAGCATACAAATTATTTTTCCAAACCTTTTTAATGCAAGATTTGTGTGTTCACTCTTCAGAAACAAAATTTCCATTGTGATCTTAGTCCTGTCACACAAAATTGCTGTAAGAAAGCAACACGGATAATCCCTAACCTTCACTGTAGCAAAAAGTTCAACAAATAGTACTACTGTAGTACAGCAGCCAGGGAGAGGGCAGAATACAAGGAGCTCTCTGGGGTCACTTACTACAGTGCATGGATACGTTTCAGGGAGCTATTTTTACTGAAAAATCCTGGAACAGTACAGATACAAGGTGTTACTGTAATTTCTAGGGATGCACCGATACCATTTTTTTAAGACTGAGTACTAGTACTGATACTTTTTAAAAGTACTCACCAATACTGAGTACTGATACTTTTATTTTAAGTCATGTGATGATCTCCAATAAGTAATCTAGGATTTTGCTGAAAGCCTGTCCTATTTATGTTAATATTGCAATGTATGACAAGACACCCCATTTACCCACTGCACAGTATGCACACACCCTGACCACCCAGGCACCAGATATATATATCGGTATCGGTATCGGTGCATCCCTAGTAATTTCTATACACAGGCATTATGCAGCATACAGATATTATTTTTTACATTCTATAGGTATTTTTTTGGAAGATGTATTGCTAATAATCTCTTTATAATCACTACAGAAAAGCATAATCAGGATATCTGACCATTGTTATTGTTTATATCTTTTTCACTGTATTTGATGTAAATGCCATTCATACCTACAGTTGTGTTCAAAATTATTCAACCCCCACTGAAATTGAGTGTTTTGGCCAGTGTGACATTGATTTTGATCATTCAGTCATCTTGCTTACAATTAAATCAAAGAGGCACGTGTAGGTCAGACAAATATAACATAACATTTATAATGAAATAACCACAAATGTCTTTTCTGTGCTCACATCATTATCAGTTTTAAACAACCCCCAAGTGACATTCAATCTTAGTACTTAGTACAACATCCTTTTACAGTTATAACAGCTTTTAAACGTGAAGCATAGCTTGACACAAGTGTCTTGCAGCGATCTACGGGTATCTTCGCCCATTCGTCATGGTCAAAAGCCTCCAGTTCAGTCACATTCTTAGGCTTGCGCACTGCAACTGCTTTCTTTAAGTCCCACCAGAGGTTCTCAATCGGATTTAAGTCAGCTGACTGCGATGGCCACTCCAAAATGTTCCAGCCTTTAATCTGCAACCGTGCTCTAGTGGACTTGGAGGTATGCTTGGGATCATTGTCCTGTTGAAAGGTCCAACGTCTCCCAAGCCTCAGGTTTGTGACGGACTGCATCACATTGTCATCCAATATCTCCTGGTACTGAAGAGAATTCATGGTACCTTGCACACGCTGAAGCTTCCCTGTACCTGCAGAAGCAAAACAGCCCCAAAGCATGATTGACCTCCCGCCATACTTCACAGTAGGCAAGGTGTTCTTTTCTTCATAGGCCTGGTTCTTCCTCCTCCAAACATAGCGTTGATCCATGGGCCCAAACAGTTCTAATTTTGTTTCATCAGTCCACAGAACACTATCCCAAAACTTCTGTGGTTTGTCCACATGACTTTTGGCATACTGCAGTCGACTCTTCTTATTCTTTGGAGACAACAAGGGGGTGCGCCTGGGAGTTCTGGCATGGAGGCCTTCATTATGCAGTGTGTGCCATATTGTCTGAGCTGAAACTTCAGTACCCACACCTGACAAATCTTTTCTCAGTTCCTCAGCAGTCACACGGGGACTTTTCTCCACTCTACGCTTCAGGTAGCGCACAGCAGTCGAAGTCAGCATCTTCTTTCTGCCACGACCAGGTAGCGTTTCAACAGTGCCCTTTGCCTTGAATTTGCGAATGATGCTTCCTATGGTCTCTCATGGTATGTTTAACATCTTTGCAATCTTCTTATAGCCATTGCCCTTCCTGTGAAGAGTAATCACCTCTTCTCTTGTCTTCCTGGACCATTCTCTTGACTTCACCATGTTTGTACCACACCAGTAAATGTCTAGAAGGAGCTTAGTATCACAGTCATTTTAAAGCTGCCGAATTGGTGCTTATTATGCTTTATTGCTGCTCCGTGAGATCCACAGGTGTTTTCAATACCTGATTGAAAACACTTGAATGAACCTCTGTTCTTCAGAGTGGTAGTCTTTAAGGGGTTGAATAATTGTGTCAATGAAGAATTCACAAAAGAAACATTTACTACTGTATTACAAAACCAATTGATGTCATTTTAGTTGCATATGGTTCTTTAAAAAGTTGTCGGATATAATCTCTGCACGTGAATACAACACGTTTGTATATATTGGATTTATCAGCCAAGCCTCCAATATGTCTATATTGGACTTACTGGACCTACCTCGGCAGTTGTCTCCAATATATCAGGGATTATTATTTCATAAGAAATTTATACGAGACACAAATCTCAATCGTTTATATCTCTTAGAAATTATCCTGAATTCTTTTAATTGTCTGTGTTTTGCTTTAAAAAATACAATAATCAATAATCGGATAAAAATATATATATATTTATTACGTATACAAAAGAATTTCAAATCTCATATCATGAACAACAATTTATAAACCACACTCCATCAGCATATAAAAACTAGCTTCACAATATATGTATCTCCGGTTAGTAACTGCATATATGATTAATATCATTTATTTTCTCAGTTAGTAACTAATACACAAATGGTCAATAAACATTTCTGCTTAATACAACATGCAATTCCCAGCAAACAATGTTTAACCAGCCAGCTCTTATAGATATATATATATCTCTATGCTACATGGATCAACAAAAGATGAGCTAATTTGATGATAAGTAATAAAACTTATTTAGTGAATCCTCCCCTAATCTCGAGAATTAAACTTCTAATCTTTTTGCTTTTTATTTTGTAGTTATATAATTCCTTGCTCATTAATTTTAATCACAGTAATTTCCAAATTCAATATATATTGGTATCAATCTTGCAACATGTCTTTAGGAATAAATCCTTATATCCACTTCTTCATATTTCTATCTGCAGAATAGAAAATACTTAGAATTTGGATTTTAACCGTATCCGAGAAGTCTCAGTCTGCGTTGCAAAATCTCTACAAATATATTTTTACATTAATTCCTTATTTCATACATTACCTGTCCAATTTGGATGTTGATGAGTCTGCCTTGGAATTTCTATGTGATGCTTTGTTTTGGAATATGTGAAAATTATCGATATTAGATAATCAATGCATGCGAGTTAGAGATTTGGTGAGAATATTGATTGCCTCATGTCTTGGGATCTGAGTGCATGGCGATGTGAGTCTGATGTCAGTCTCTGTCTGTTGGAATCTCTGACTCTTCAGAGGGTCATATGTAATGGACGTCTGAGTGCATTGCGATGCGTCCCGATGGCTGGCAATCTCTGACTGACTTACCAAAAACGTTTTCCCGCTTATTATAGCCACACAGTTAATATTAATGAGAATATAAATCATTATTTTTACTATCCTGTAGAGGGCAGTGTTGCACTTCTAATTTAATTCCAATTAATTCCCCAATTTCTTTTTCTCGGTCTTTATCTAGGTCACAAGGTCAGACTGGCTTAACAAAGAACCTTGTCTTCTAACTAGACTGTCTTGAGATTTATAGCTCTCCTCCCTTTTGGTTGCTAAGAGCCTTATCAGCTAAATTCTTTTCTGGTTACAGAATATTCTTCAGTGATTTCTTTATTATCAATTATACTTTCTACATATTTTATTGGAGTATATATTTCATACTGTAATTGTAATAAAATATACCTTGATTATAAACATAATATTTTGTGAATATAATTCTATATTACAAAACATTTAACTCTTATTCCTATACCCAAAAAACAAAATCTCTTTTGGTTAAAACTTAAGGAATAGACCAATAAATTTACTTATGACATGTCTTAGCATTATCTCACATTCATTCTAGGTTCCTTCATTGTCTGGGACTTCTTAACCCAGGAATGAACTTTGTAAAAAAAATCTTGTTCATTTCTAAACCTAGAGAATATTTTGAAAGAAAACTGTCTTTAAAACAAAATGGCTACAAGCGTCCATTTAAAATTCGCCTTTTTCTGTGTAATATACCTGACATAACCCCCCTTTGGTTTCTTGGATATTTATTTATTGACCAATTAAATAAATTTGAGGAAAACATACAATATCTCCCCCTTTACCAATTAGGCTAGTTTCCACCTTTCGCAACACGTTTTTCTTCTTTCATCCATTTAATAATTGAAGATGCAGTGTTTTTTAAATTTCAATGTACGTACTTTCTTTGTTAGTACAATCATCCAGACAGTTAGAAACATAATTACTATGTAAATCACAATCTTTGTAATCTTCGGCCCGTTAAAAGCAGATAGCAATTGATGATCAATCTGTGAATACATTGGAGCATAAATTGTTAGATTATCTTTTTATTTTTAGAAGTTCAATAGTATGGTCATGCTAGTTCTTTAGCAAGATTTCAAATCTGGATTCATGGGTATCTCTTGCCCTTGGAATACGACAACGATTTGTTCTCGTCATACCAGACTTCATTTATAAAAAAAAATAACTTCTCGATAACAACTCTTGATTCTTTAGAAACTTTCACGAGAATCACTGGTATAGGTATGAACACTCTCTTGTTTTGTACCAGATTCTTACGGTAAACATTTGCTTCTCTTTCTGTAATAAAACAGCGGTTGCAATAAAATATGCGGCAAATCTTTTCTTTCGGTGGTTCTTGTACATAGCAATCAACGGTATCCTGGCTGTATCCCGCATGTCTTTCAGGCTTGCATGAGCTTGATGCGCATGGGACTTTAGCATCCTCCTTGGAATTGTGCGGAAAACCGTAGAATTTCCAGATAGTCGCAGTCTTTGGTGGTCCGATTCATCTTTGCGGATTTAGCGTCGCAGTTCGGATTAATCATTTATCTCAATTTCTGTTGAAAGAAAGAGTATAAATAACCATTCATAGACTAGCGATTTCACTCAAATTCCCTATAGATACTCTGATCTCTGATTAATTTTAATTAACCGTACGGATCTAGTCTATCTACTAGCTTGAGTTAAACATCTGAATGCTGGGAAGAAGAATCACATGTTAATTAAAACATCACTTCACATGATACCAGTTAAGTGTCTTCTGTTGTTCCATCTTCACATATCCTGAGATAATCTAGAATGACAATCATACAATTGAGCTTGACAGTTTTATTTCTCCTAGAAATATATAACATAACTTTTTCCAATAACATTATGACTGTCTCCATCATTATCTAGATCTGTTACCCACTCATCTTGTGGATCTGGGTATCTGATCACTTCAGGGTCACTATGTCCATCTGGTTCTGTCTCCCTCTTGTGGAGGTGAATAATTAGCACGTCATCTTCCAGACATATATCTCGAATTCTCTCAGGGGGAACACATATGGTGTTATCCTCCTGCTCTCCTATAGTCAGGGGCTTTGGCCTTAAGAAAGAGATATCAGGTGTCTGGCTATTTCTGAAGTGGACTTCAATAGAATCCGGCCTTTCCTCAATCACGTGGCAGTTACGCTGAGTGTGATGGGATTGGGATCTATCATAGCTGATTGGAACATTTACTTGGGACCAAATAACCTCATTGATAAAATCAATGATTGGATTTAACCTTTTGAGAAGGTCCATTCCAATAATTAGGCGATTTTGGGGCAGATCCACAACAAGTGTTGGATGCCGAATTACTTTATTCCCCAATTTAAAATCCAATTTAGCCGTGCCCAGAACTTTCAGAGATGTGCCACTCACACTCACTAGATTAGCATTAGATTTATCTAATCTAGGCTTCCTGGAGGACAGTTCTTGGACCTGTTCAAAATAATGTGCTGATATTAACGTAACCTGGCTTCCAGTGTCTAGCAAGGACGGAATATGTGGTAAATTATCTTGTAATTCTACATTCACATAATATCGGTCTTCAATGCTATGCAATTTACAGAGAAATTTAGAGTGAGATATGAAATTAGGTTTTGGATAGATTTTACCAACTGATTTTTCTCTCTCAAACGTGCTTTTGGCAGCTGTGCTGTCCATTTCGGATCCAGTCTTCTCAGCTTGCTCGCACTTAGTCTGGGGAGATAAAATACATTTTCCTTCTCTTTGCAGGGAAGGGTTTAAATCATCAACCATACAAACATTTGTATTAATCATTTCATCATCACTTTCTGGTAAATTGTCATGGATGCTGGTTACTTCATCAGAAACATCATCTAGTCACTGGTTAGGTGGGGCTGCAGGTGTTGCATCTCTTACAACCTGACCAGGGTTATTTACAGTCATTAACTGAGTGATCTGATCCAGTTTTTCTGTCAGCACACGGAAATCTTCCTGCATTTGACCCATACGCTGGCGTACATTATATCTCCGCTTTCTATTCGTCCTTGGGGACGAAGCTTGCGCATTATCAGACGCATCAGATTCAGTCTTACCTCTGGTTGTTTCCTGTCTAGGTACATTTTCCCTTGATTTAACCCACTGACTTCTAGGTACCCATTGCTTCCTAGATTGAAATTTACTTCCTGAATTTTCTCTGGCAAACCCTTTTTCCTGATCTGGCTTGGATTTTTCCCTTTGGGGTATGGAGTCACGCAATATTTCCGCATAACTCTTTTTGTGGGACTCAAATTTAATATCTCCCTTTTTAGCGTGAATTTCCGCTATTTCCTCAGGTGAGTTTTTCACTCTTTTCCCCTGAGTTTCTTCACTATATTCAAATACAGTAAATAGGGTCATACTTTCTTTTAGTACCCAATCCAAACCATTTCTCGGGTCATAATCTCTTGCCAAAATGACCTTTATTTTATTTGGCAATGCGTCATAAAATAATTGGATAAATTCAGGGTTTTCAAAATCTGGGTTTCTTTCAGCCAAGCTGTACGCATTTTTAAGAACTGAAAGAAATTCACGGGGGCTTTGATTAGGTCTGCATTTTAGAGTTAAAATTGCTCTTTTCGCAGCTAGACTGGTACGGTGAGGCCCAAATTCGGATTTGACCTCAGAAACTACTTTACTCCATTTCCTTATACCAGATTCTTTCAAAGACTGGAAAAAATACCTATGTTTACTTTCAAAAACCCATGGGATCAACTCAATTTTCTGAGCATCTGAATCTATTCCCATTATTTCCACAGCTTCTTCAAACATCGATAAATGATTTATTATTCTTGATGATGCCTTAACATCAAAAATACCTACTGAGGTTTTGAGGAAATTAATAATTTTCGTTAAATCATTCACTTTATGATATTTCTTAATAGGCTGTGGCTGGCTAGAGTGATGTGATTTGAAATACTCCTGTGTAAGAAGTTTTACTCTTTTTTCATCATGAGATTTAGTTTCACTTTCACATTCGCTTTGGCTCTTCAGATAAACAGAGCTGTCAGAATTCAGTGATGTATAGCTTAAAGCTTTCAAAGGGAACTTCTCTAACGAAGAATCTTTAACCCTTCGAACATCAGTTTCAACCTGACGTAACTCATCAGCGAATTTCTCATGTTCGCGTTTCATTCTCGCCAATTGTTTGTTTAGCTCCTTATTTAATTTGGATAATTGAGCAATCTCATCTTGCATTTGATCTTTTCTTTTGCACACACCTTCAATTCCATTATCATTCGTTCTGACTCATCTTTTAATTTATTTACGGTATCATGCAAGTCACAATTTTTATTTTCTAATCTGTCTCTGGTTTCTTTGTCATCATTCAATCTCTTGTTCATTTCTCTGCGATCAAGTATATACATTCAGGCACAATTTTTAAAGCAAACATTTCTTTGTCCTTTTTATTTGTGGCTGCACTTATCTTTCGCAAACACTCAAGAAAATTTGATTGATCTGACCAGATTGAATCAATATAATTCGATATATTTGATTGCAATTCTTTTATCCATTCAAATAAATCGTCTGTGATGTGTAACTTGTCCTTTAGATAAGACATAACATCTATCAATATTATTTGATTAGTATGTATCTCTACATCTTCCTGAGTCTCAAATTCTGACTCTGACATTTTTACACTGTTTAGTAGATAACCGTAAAAACCACAAGTCAAAATACAACAAGGAATCAAAATATATATATATATTTTATCTCTGTCTAATCAGACAATTACTGACAATTATATTCCAAACAAATACTACAATCTCAACAGTTGCCTCCAATTTGTCGGATATAATCTCTGCACGTGAATACAACACGTTTGTATATATTGGATTTATCAGCCAAGCCTCCAATATGTCTATATTGGACTTACTGGACCTACCTCGGCAGTTGTCTCCAATATATCAGGGATTATTATTTCATAAGAATTTATACGAGACACAAATCTCAATCGTTTATATCTCTTAGAAATTATCCTGAATTCTTTTAATTGTCTGTGTTTTGCTTTAAAAAATACAATAATCAATAATCGGATAAAATATATATATATTTATTACGTATACAAAAGAATTTCAAATCTCATATCATGAACAACAATTTATAAACCACACTCCATCAGCATATAAAAACTAGCTTCACAATATATGTATCTCCGGTTAGTAACTGCATATATGATTAATATCATTTATTTTCTCAGTTAGTAACTAATACACAAATGGTCAATAAACATTTCTGCTTAATACAACATGCAATTTCCCAGCAAACAATGTTTAACCAGCCAGCTCTTATAGATATATATATATCTCTATGCTACATGGATCAACAAAAGATGATAATTTGATGATAAGTAATAAAACTTATTTAGTGAATCCTCCCCTAATCTCGAGAATTAAACTTCTAATCTTTTGCTTTTTATTTTGTAGTTATATAATTCCTTGCTCATTAATTTTAATCACAGTAATTTCCAAATTCAATATATATTGGTATCAATCTTGCAACATGTCTTTAGGAATAAATCCTTATATCCACTTCTTCATATTTCTATCTGCAGAATAGAAAATACTTAGAATTTGGATTTTAACCGTATCCGAGAAGTCTCAGTCTGCGTTGCAAAATCTCTACAAATATATTTTTACATTAATTCCTTATTTCATACATTACCTGTCCAATTTGGATGTTGATGAGTCTGCCTTGGAATTTCTATGTGATGCTTTGTTTTGGAATATGTGAAAATTATCGATATTAGATAATCAATGCATGCGAGTTAGAGATTTGGTGAGAATATTGATTGCCTCATGTCTTGGGATCTGAGTGCATGGCGATGTGAGTCTGATGTCAGTCTCTGTCTGTTGGAATCTCTGACTCTTCAGAGGGTCATATGTAATGGACGTCTGAGTGCATTGCGATGCGTCCCGATGGCTGGCAATCTCTGACTGACTTACCAAAAACGTTTTCCCGCTTATTATAGCCACACAGTTAATATTAATGAGAATATAAATCATTATTTTTACTATCCTGTAGAGGGCAGTGTTGCACTTCTAATTTAATTCCAATTAATTCCCCAATTTCTTTTTCTCGGTCTTTATCTAGGGTCACAAGGTCAGACTGGCTTAACAAAGAACCTTGTCTTCTAACTAGACTGTCTTGAGATTTATAGCTCTCCTCCCTTTTGGTTGCTAAGAGCCTTATCAGCTAAATTCTTTTCTGGTTACAGAATATTCTTCAGTGATTTCTTTTATTTATCAATTATACTTTCTACAATATTTATTGGAGTATATATTTCATACTGTAATTGTAATAAAATATACCTTGATTATACATATATTTTGTGATATAATTCTATATTACAAAACATTTAACTCTTATTCCTATACCCAAAAAACAAAATCTCTTTTGTTTTAAAACTTAGAATAGACCAATAAATTTACTTATGACATGTCTTAGCATTATCTCACATTCATTCTAGGTTCCTTCATGTCTGGGACTTCTTAACCCAGGAATGAACTTTGTAAAAAAAATCTTGTTCATTTCTAAACCTAGAGAATATTTTGAAAGAAAAACTGTCTTTAAAACAAAATGGCTACAAGCGTCCATTTTAAATTCGCCTTTTCTGTGTAATATACCTGACAAAGTCCTGGTAGGATTTCATTCTGAATACAATTACAAATGTACACTAAATTCCCTAAAACCCTTTACAGCATTTGGGGTTGAATAATTTTGAACACAACTGTATATGCTAATAATTCACCCCCTTTTGAAATGATAAACGCATAAATGGAAAATAAAAAACATCTTTAGTTATTATTATTTTAATATTTTATCTACTTTACCTATTTTGGAATAACAATCTCTGTGCAAAATTGCCATTTTACCCTATATTTAGTTGCTAACCCCGTTTACTACCAAGCCATTTTTCTTGAAAACAATGTTATCATTTAATTTATTCGAAACATGGGATGCATGTCTTTACCTTTGAAACAACCTGAGGTTGTGTATATTGTATTATCTTGAAACACTCTCAGTAATTACTGTTGAAAGAACATTATGATACATTTAAAATATTTTTAAAGCAACTAGGTGAATTGTAGCTCTCAGAGCATATTGTTACTTGGTTAGAATTCTCCAATGAAAGGTGGAATGGTATGTAAAAATATTCTTTGTTTGGCCTGTGCAGCAAAAAGCACTTTATAGTAATTCCAACAAGATATGTTTTAGAGCAATAAAAACAGGAAGAAAGATATATAGATATTTAAATACCTTTTATCACCTAATAAAACTATTTTGAGCTAAAAGAAAAGAGGGCTGCAAAAGCGGATTTACAATAAGGACGCTACAGCTGTAAATCTCACCTTGGTAGAATTTGTGTCATAATAGCATCCAGGCTTTTTGCTGGCTGGTAATTTAAAAGAAAGTAGCAAATAGATTATATAAATTTAAATACCTAAACATATGTTGCATTATACTAGGAGGTATTTAAAACAAAAACAGTCATAGTGAGCAATGAGGACAGAAAGGAAAGAAAAAGAACAGATGTGATTTACTATAACCACATACAATGAGAGCACAGTTGAGATTTTAAACATGTATTATAATTGTTTCATGTAGTAGACATTTGTAAATGATTTAGAAAAATAATAGAGCAAACCTCTTGGTTAAAAAGGAATGATTGTGAATGAAAACCCATGTCACTATGGGCAGATTACTTAAATTCCAGCTAGCAGTCTGACAACAGATTCTCTCATCTCTCGATTCTGTGAACAGTTTAAGCAAACTGTAGAGATCAGTGTGAAAATATAAGGATGGATAGAAATCAAACAGAAAATGAGAAATAGTTGAAGGGGACCAGAACTCCAGTTCCATTCCTAGGGCTATATTACAATGTTGGTGCTAACTTAACCAGAGCTGTTGTAAACTTACCAGAGCCATTATAGCCTATGGAGGTTTTCAGTTTACAACATCTCTGGTTAATTTAGCACCAACATTGTAATACTGCCCCTAGTTGGATAATTAAAAGTACAACATTTTATTAACCACTTCGCTGCTGAGGACGCGCTCAGCGCGTCCTCAGCAGTCCCGCTGGTATGCGGAGGACGCGCTGAGTGCGTCCTCCATCGGGGTCAGCGTTCGGCCGGGTTCCGGCCGATCGCTGGCCCCTCCGGTGCGGGCTGACATCCTGGATGTCAGCCCGGCATCCGGACCAGCAGCCGCCAGAATTAGGTGTCATCGCGGGGCGCGATGACACCTAATTCAGGCGCCCCCCCCGCATGTGCGGAGGAGGCGCCTGAAAGGGAGGGGGGGAGGTCCTTCGGACCTCTCTCCCTCCCGATCGGCGGCGCACAGGGGGTTAACCCAGGCATCATTTGGAAGGGCACAGCCTGCCCTTCCAAATGATGCCTGGCATTAACCCCTGGGGAGCTGGATCGCGAATCGGCGCTGAAAAGCGCCGGTTCGCGATCCTTTCCCGGAGCTGGCCGACATCTTGGATGTCGGCCAAGCCTCCGGGAACTCCCCCAGAGGACTAGCGTCATCGTGCGTAGCACGATGACGCCAGTCCTAGACTTAACCCCTAACTGCCACCAACTGTGGAGATAGGGAGTTCCAATGAACTCCCTATGTCCCGATCCGTGGCAGCTAGGGGTTAAATTTTGGTATCGTTGGATCGGCCAGAGCATGGCCGTTCCAACGATACCAAACATGAAAGTGAAAAATTTTGTAAAAAAAAAAAAAATGAAAAATAAAGATAAAAAAAAATTAAAAAAAAAAATTTTAAAAAAAAATAAACACTTTTTTTTATTTTTTTTGGTTTGTTAATGCAGCAATATTGTTCCCATTTCAATTATAATGTGAACAATGATGCTGCACTAACAATTTTTGTATGCGGTGCGTTTGTTAAAAATAGTGTCATTTTCCCCAAAAAAAAATGTAACGAGACCCCATCTCTAATTTTTTTAACAAGCGCACCCCATACAAAATATAACCGCAATTGCTCGCATGTTAAAATGTGGAAAAAAACACTTTACACATTGTAAATTATTGAAAATACATATTTTATTGCATTTTTTGTTATAATATACAGACATGACATAACGTATACATATAATAATGACATATTATGAATCTACTGAGTCTGACGGAAAGAACGATATATAATATGTCTGGGTCATATACTAAAATAAGCCTTCAAAACACGTTTAAACATGATGCACAAAACAGGTAAAAATGACCTCAGCATAGGGGCGGGAAAAGCCTCAGCAGCGAAAGGGTTAATGAAATGAAATGTAAAATATATATTGCCCTAACTGAAAGACCAGCAACAGTGTAAGAAAAGATTCTGACATCATCGGGCCCATATGAGATGACATCAGAGGATGAGGGGAGGCACTGAAGTTGGGTTGGTGTCAGATCGCAGTACTGGCAGGTAAGGGGTTAAGTTGGTCAGACCAGTGTTAATTTTAGTTGCATTTTAGTCATCTGAATTTTTTCCATTTTAGTCTAGTTTTAGTTAACTAAATATCATAAGATTTTAGTTGACTAAAACTATAGTAAGTTTAGTCTAGTAAAATAAAAGAAGACTAAAAATAAAACAATTCAGATGACTAAAATTTGACAAAAATTAAATGGCATTTTAGTCAAAAGACTACGACTAAAATTGATCAAAATTTGCTGTCAAAATTAACACTGCATCACACTTTAACTAAACCCATTAGATTTTAATAGACTCAATTTACTGTAGTATTAGTTGACTAAAATCTTATGATAATTAGTCAACTAAAACTAGACTAAAACGGAAAATAATCAGATTACTAAAATGCGACTAAAATTAATACTGGGCCAGATGTCACCTTTTCAGCAATACCTTAATTGTACCTCTACCCCTTACTGATGGAGAGATAGAGGGGTCCAAATTACCTTCCCTCTCCTTCAGATACTCTCCCGGGTCTGTTGTACGTCCTATCTACTGTAATCCGCATGGACATTCTAAAAAATATTTTATTTTTAGAGAAGCAGGTTAATGCATCCTTTATTAAAATTCATTTACCAGCTTTTTTGTTTAACCCCATAATGACTGGGCGGTTTTATTATTGTCAGTCCGGAAATGCCCACTGCTGTTTTTACGTTTCTGCGCTGTTTGTGTCTAGTTCCAATTTTCTTCTTACTCGTTTACTGTACCCACACATATTATATACTGTTTTTCTTGCTATTAAATGGACTTTCTAAAGATACCATTATTTTCATCATATCGTATAATTTTCTATAAAAAAATTATGAAATATGATGAAAAAAATGGAAAACGCACACTTTTTCAAGTTTAGACCCCTAAAATCTACAACCACCAAAAAAGACCACAGCTAAATAATTGACATTTTTTCCCGAGTTTAGAAATTCCCAATTTTTGCTTTTTAACCCCTTCACTGCTCAGCCATTTCACCTCTGTGTGCTGAGCTTATTTTGACCATGTTATGCTCATCCTGTTTAAACATGATTAGAAGTCAGTTTTTCTTATATGACCCAGACAATGTTTTTTTAAACATTTTTTAAAAAAAAAATTATGATTTCTTTTTTTTACACCAAACCTGGCCTTTCCAATGAAACCAAACATGACCCTCTAGCTTCTACTGATCAGAAGATAAGGGGTCCAGAAGGATCTCCAATCTCCGCTTGGGAGATAACTTCCCAATTGACATGATCGTGCATATGGCAATGACGTCAGTGGGTAGGGGAGGCCCCGGAGGCTTGGCAGACATCCAAGATGTCAGCCATCTGCGGGAGAGTACCGAAATCTGGCACCTAAGGGGTTAAAGAGAGGAAATCACTGGAAAGGGCAGACTGTGGCACAAATGATAAGGGAACAGGATAGCATAAAGGGTCTCTTGATAGGTGCCTCCCAAGTAAAGATATCCCTTTTTGCAGATGATATTATTTTGACTTTGACAGATTCCACACTTTCTCTTGAAAAAAATGATGAAAACAATAAAGGAATTTGCATTCTGGTTGAATTATAAATTAAATGTTGAAAAAAGTAAAGCATTTCTTATTAACACAGACCCGGAAAATAAAAATCTGATACAAGAGCTTTCATTGGGTACAAAAATCTTTCCTTTCTTTGGAAATAACCATATCACCATGGAGGGATGAAATAATAAAAACTAACTACCTGTATTTAAATTTCCTGACTGGACTTAAAAAACAGCTAAATAAATGGAAACACTTATATATTTCATGGATGAGTAGAATAAACGTAATAAGCTACTATTTACTACCTAAATTGATATTTTTATTTAGATCAATTCCCATTAATATAAAAGACGCTATATTGAAATATTTCCAACATTTGTTTTCTAACTTTATTTGGGGTGGAAATATTCCTAGGATCTCATATAAAGTACTACAGAGCGGAACCAAATCGGGTGGATTGGGTATTCCCAATGTAACTAAGCTATACTACGCTGCAATGATTTCCCATATTGCACTTTGGAAAATAATTATAATAAAGATCAACCCTGAATGAAACTTGAGAAACATGGAATAAAACGAAAAAAAATTAAACAAATACTTTGGGTGAAAAAACTAGCAAAATCCTCCATGAATTTGATTGTGAGGGATTTGAATATTCTTTGGATAAAAATAACAAAGAAATTTTGGCCAAATTATAACTATCTAATACATATTCCATTAGAAACAATGGAAAACTAAATAGAAAACATAGATATAGAATCTTGAAAGAAACATAACTTACTGTCAATTTATCAACTGTTAGATAATAATAAGGTTATCCCATTTCAAGCTTTGATTTCTAGAAAGATGTTAAATGATAGAGATCTATTGAGGCTACCTGAGGGTTAAACATTTTATAAACCATAAGGTCCTCTCCATCCCCCATCAATCGAATAGTGATATAGAAACATTGTTTAAGGGGGACTGCACAGTTAGATATTGGAGGTCAGTAGATCCTTAAATTGGAATGATATTAACCGCCAGATTGATTTTCAATCTAGGATGGAAAAAGTTTTTTGTGGGAACTTTCTAAATAATTATAACAACTATTACGCAGTATGGCAACCATGGATTAAAGAAAAACAAATGCCCCAGAGTATGATATGAATGAATGTTGTGTGAAAGAAGAATGCATGTGTGACTCTGCCCTTTCCAACAGTACCTTTCTTATTTTCTAGCCCTAACTGTTCAGGAGGCAGAGGTGTACAAAGGACCCCCCCCCTCCCCTTTCAGGTTCCCCTGCAGGTGCAGGGGAATGCCTGAAAGTGACGTCATCGTGACGGCTCGGACCCATAAAACCGTCGGCTGACTTCAAGGAAGTCAGCCCAGCATGGGACCCCGGCCAGAGAGGTGAGTATAGAGAGGGAGTGGGGTTTAGAGTACCATGACCTACATGGTACATTCTTGATGGGATTTTATCCCAAGAAGTACCATGTATGTCACTGGTCCTCATGGGGTTAAATCCTTTTTCAAAAGGAATACAAACTTAGTCGTAAGGGAGCGCAAAGATGAAACTTGATAAGTGTTCGTTCGCAAATGATGTCACAATTGCTTGGTGGTCAATATATAGTCACTATAAGAAAAAAATCACAAATTGCGCAGTATTGTAATACACATAGATCAATATGTACTCGGAAAATGGAAGAGGATCACTCACTCTTGGTATACGCCTTTAAGCCTCTATGGGGGGCTTCTCCCATCAGTCAGAATGTAGCTTGTCACAATCAGATGGTTGGCACTTTGGACCTCGGTTGAAGGACAAAAGAGCAACACATGGCACAATACCAATAGGAGACAGATTGCAATATATAATGTAAACCAGTCTACTCACGAATTTAGGAGCCTCCCAATAAGTGACTCAGTATTTGGGCTTTGGACCACTTAAGGATGGTCCCACCTCTTGCACAGACTTTCCACTGAATGGATGTAGTCAATGATCCAGGAAATTGGTAAAAAAAGGGATTTTATTACAGAATAAAAAATAATAAATAAAATAGTACAGGCTTCCAATCCCGAAATGCGTTTCACTTGCTCGAACTGCAAGCTTCATCAGTCGGATAGCCTTCATTGTGTATAGTGTCCTTATTTATAATAATAGCGGGCCAATCGGAGCTGTAGTTTCTGCGTGCGTGTCACTCGTCAGTCTGCGGTTCAATCATTCGCGGGCGATGATTGGTGACGTATTTCCTCGTCCGGTTTTCGGAGGCAGTCAGAATTCTGCTATCATGCTTCTATTTACGCATGCGTCAATCCGCACTCGGCAACAGAAAAGGATGTACATATACCATAGATCACATAACAGCCCCTATTTCCCTAAAACTTAACGACAGACACAATTGTCTAACTTGAGAGACAGTTAATCTGTAATAGAGAAAGCTAGTTAGACAACATATTCGATTTAAAATAAATATTAATTCTAAAGTCAAATGAAAACAAATTAGACCTACAATTGGCAATGTGTTCACTGTCAATAGACATTGCCCATGATCTACTTATGGCAATTATGTGGTAAAGGAAAAGAAAAAAAAAAGAAAAATACAAAAGAAAAAAATAATAATTATATAATTAAATAATAAAAATAAATAAAAGGGTGGGAACAGACTACCCCTCTCAGAGAGAAATACAAAGATATGACAAAGGGAACAGGAATACAGATGAGAATCAGAAATACTGGAAAGAGAACACTAAGGGAAGAGGATGCAGAGGAGGCCAGCTGGTTCAGAGAAGAAAAAAGGGGAAGATTGAGAGACCAATAGGAATATTTAACTTAAGTGGACAAGAACTGACCCAAGGACAGATAGGGATTCTTAACAAGGGATTGAAGTATGTACCCAATCAAAGAGGAGACACTTTCAATACCTTTATTGATTTACAAAAATTTAAAAGAAAACTTTGTTTAAAACGCTTCTTTGCCAAAACCCCTATAGAGAGAACGATAACATCTAACAATCAATATATACATACCACATTAAAGGACAAATCGAGTTTTTATCCTGGACATATGACCTCGAAAGAGATTGATACCTTCGACCAAATGATCCAGAGAGACATTAGGAAGTTGGACAAGAAAAAGATATATACTAAACCCACTAATCTAACCATAGGAGAATATGAAGGATTAAAACAATTGGAGAAGGATACCAATCTAATCATAAAACCTGCAGATAAAGGGGGGGGATAGTGATACTCAATAAAGAATACAACCAGGAAGCAAGTAGGTTACTAAATGACCCCCATACATATATTAAATTAGAAAGAGATCCTACTGAACGAATCAAAAACATCTTCTATGAATATTTACAGCGAGGCAAGGATAGTGGCATTATTAATTATAATGAATATCGATATCTCAAGATTAATTTCCCACGAATACCCGTATTCTATTACCTGCCTAAGGTGCATAAAAATAAGGAACATCCACCTGGCCGCCCAATTGTATCGGGCATTGATTCAATTTCCTGCAGAATATCTGAGTATGTAGATCACCTACTCCAACCATTGGTACAGAAGACTCCTGCCTATCTTAAAGATACCATAATAACTTTACAGCTTATTAGGGACCTAAAGTGGGAGTCCAATTACATACTAGCAACATGTGATGTAAACTCACTTTACACAATCATTCCACATAAAGCCGGATGTGATGCGGCACAATATTTTCTAACAGAATCAGGAGATTTTAAGATGGTGCAGATACAATATATAATTGAAGGGATTGATCTAATACTCAGAAATAATTATTTTTGGTATGGGGACGAATTTTATCTCCAGTGTAATGGGATTACTATGGGGACGAGGTTCGCACCCAGCTATGCCAATCTGTTCATGGCCCACTGGGAATCCAGTGTGGTATGGGCAGGGCATGGCTGGGGGCCTAACCTCGTCCTCTATAGGAGGTATATAGATGACATACTAATTGTTTGGAGGGGTGATCGGGAGGAGTTAAATCAGTTTTTGGAACATCTAAACCATAATGAACTAGGAATAAAACTAGATTCCAATATAAGTAATACCCATGTGGACTTTCTCGACCTCAGTATATTTATTGAGGACGGTAAGGTCAAGACCAAAACATTTTTTAAACCTGTCCAGGTTAATGGATACATTCATACCAGCAGTGGCCATTATCCTCCGTGGCTTAGAGCTGTCCCAAAAGGACAGCTTCTAAGGATACGCAGGAATTGTACTGAAGAAGAACAATATTTGGTTCAGGCGAATAAATTATTGGACGACTTTAAAGAAAAAGGATACGACCAACAATTCCTAAATAAGATGAAGCAGGAGATTTTGGAAATAAATAGGGATACACTATTATAATACAGGCCAAGACAGATAGAAGAACCTGAGAGTGTCCCATTTATTATGGATTTCAATATAGGTAATAAAACCATAAAAAGATCCATAGAGAAATATTGGTCAATTTTGACCAATGACCCTGTTCTCAATGGTATCCTACCGGAGAAACCGCGAATAATATTTAGAGGGGGAAACAATCTATGTAACAACTTGGTTAGAAATCACATCAGAGATAGAGGTATACCACAACATCCTTTTGGCCTGACTTCGGGGTTCTATGGTTGTGGCCAGTGCATTTCGTGCCGAAAAACTGGAAATGCAAAACGAATAAAATGGAAGTTTGATGCAGGAACTAAGGGATCCAATTATAAAATCAAGGATTTAATAACATGTCACACTAAAAATGTTATTTATTTATTACAATGCCCATGTGGGAAAAAATATGTGGGACAAACATCCCGGTCACTTTATATCAGGATTAATGAACATCTTTGCAATATAGTTAGGGGCTATGATAAACATAGCGTCTCATCTCATTTCAAGGAACAACATAGGTGTAGTCCAAGGAATTCACAGGTATAGAAAAAGTGAGACAGGATTGGAGGGGAGTAGATATGAGTGTTAAACTCGTTAAGAATGAGATGTGGTGGATCTACCATCTCGATACTCTAGTCCTGAATGGGTTGAATGCGGACTTTGAGGTTTGTCATTTTTTTAAGATAGTAATCTAGGATAATATTAAGGATTTATAATTTTCATACCTAAATTTTATTTATTTTTTATTTTCTATTTTCATTCATTTTTCCTTTTTCCATTCTTATTTTTATTTTTATATTTATTTTTCCTTTTTTATTTTTTATTTTTATTTTTATTTATTTTTATATCCTTTTTTATTTTTATTTTTATAATCATTATTTTTATTTTTATTTATTTTTTTATTATTTAATTATATAATTTTTATTTTTTTAATTTTTTTCTTTTGTTAGTATTTTTATTTTTTATTTTTTTATTTTCCTTTACCACATAATTGCCATAAGTAGATCATGGGCAATATCTATTGACAGTGAACACATTGCCAATTGTGGGTCTAATTTGTTTTCATTTGACTTTAGAATTAATATTTAGTTTAAATCGAATATGTTGTCTAACTAGCTTTCTCTATTACAGATTAACTGTCTCTCAAGTTAGACAATTGTGTCTGTCGTTAAGTTTTAGAGAAATAGGGGCCGTTATGTGATCTATGATATATGTACATCCTTTTCTGTTGCCGAGTGCGGATTGACGCATGCGTAAATAGAAGCATGATAGCAGAATTCTGACTGCCTCCGAAAACCGGAAGAGGAAATACGTCACCAATCATCGCCCGCGAATGATTGAACCGCAGACTGACGAGTGACACGCACGCAGAAACTACAGCTCCGATTGGCCTGCTATTATTATAAATAAGGACACTATACACAATGAAGGCTAACCGACTGATGAAGCTTGCAGTTCGAGCAAGTGAAACGCGTTTCGGGATTGGAAGCCTGTACTATTTTATTTATTATTTTTTATTCTGTAATAAAATCCCTTTTTTTACCAATTTCCTGGATCATTGACTACATCCATTCAGTGGGAAGTCTGTGCAAGAGGTGGGACCATCCTTAAGTGGTCCAAAGCCCAAATACTGAGCCACTTATTGGGAGGCTCATAAATTCGTGAGTAGTCTGGTTTACATTATATATTGCCATCTGTCTCCTATTGGTATTGTGCCATGTGTTGCTCTTTTGTCCTTCAACCGAGGTCCAAAGTGCCAACCATCTGATTGTGACAAGCTACATTCTGACTGATGGGAGAAGCCCCCCATAGAGGCTTAAAGGCGTATACCAAGAGCCTATAGGCTCTTTGTTTGTGAGTGATCCTCTTCCATTTTCCGAGTACATATTGATCTATGTGTATTACAATACTGCGCAATTTGTGATTTTTTTCTTATAGTGACTATATATTGACCACCAAGCAATTGTGACATCATTTGCGAACGAACCCTTATCAAGTTTCATCTTTGCGCTCACTTACGACTGAGTTTGTATTCCTTTTATTATTTGAGGGTGGGTGACACACCTGTGGTGAGCTGCATACCCATACAATTGGTTATTGTGTAATCAACTATTGCGCCAAGCACTATTAACTCCGCAAGGTGTTAACACCCCATTTTTTAAATCCTTTTTCACAAATTACTTTTTACTGCTCGTAGATCTACGTGCCAGACATTGGCCACAATTGTAGAAACCTTTATTATTATTAAAACTAGTCTCACTCTACTTCTTATCAAATTCACTGTGAATCAATCTAGCCTTAATATTTTTAACTCCTCTAGATATTATTTTTGGTTTCTCACCTATACTGTAACCGTTTCTAAATCTTTATCTTTCTTTAAAATATCCCAATATTTATTGAAACAGTTCTTAATCCTTTTATGCTCAATACTAAAATCACATAAAGGGGCTTCTTTTAATTCCTCCTTCCTAGTTTTATGTTGTAATAACTCTGTTTGATCTACCTTTTTTAATCGTTCTATCAATTTATTTAATTCTCCTCATATCCCTTTTCTAGAAATTCTTGTTTTAAGACCTGTGCCTGTTCCTCAAAGATTTTTTATATCTGAGCAATTTCTTTTTAATCCTAATGAACTGGCTTTTAGGAATACCCTTATTCCAGGAGAGATTAAGATATCTGGATTTTTCAATATATGTATATTGACTTCCACATCCTTAAAAATATATTTGTCTTAGAAATATATACAGAAGAGAATATGGCTACATCCAAAAAAGATATCCTTTCTTTCCTCCATTTCTTTTTTAATTTATTCTTTCTTGTTATTTAATTCTTCTAAAAACAAAACTAAATCATCCTCTCTACCTCTCCAAATAAAAAAACATTTATAAACCTTTTATATATAGGTATTCTATTCAGCGCCCAACTATGCGAACCATAGACAAAATTTGTTTCTCAATTTGCCATAATAATAAACTCATCTTGTTCTATCTTTAAAATATCTGACTTAATTAGTTCTTCTGTTACTGCTTCTAAACCCTTATCATGGGGTGTATTACTATATAAGGCGTTTACATCACATGTTGCAAAAAAACATTCATCATTCCAAGTTACTTCTTTCAACACCTGTAACATATTTAATGTATCTTTCAAGCATGACGTTGAGTCTTTAGCTATTGATTGTAATAAACCATCCACATACTCTGATAAATTGCTTGTTATTGAATTTATTCCTGCAACTACAGACCTACCTGGAGGCTTTATAGAATTTTAATTAGTATCTCTTCATCATTTCGTCCTTCTAGTAGTATCCTTCAATTCTCCATTATTTTTAATATTGGATTCCCACTTATTGCCTTATGTATATGCAGCGGTGTATTTTGGCCTAGGCCGACAAGGCCTAGGCCTAGGGCGGCAGTTTCCAGGGGGCGGCCGCCCGCCGCTCAGTGGGACCCGCTGGTCATTGTGAATGGCTGCCCCGTCCGCGGCTGCCGGTGATGCACTGAATCACCGGCCGCCGAGTGCTAGGGATGTGCGTTTCGGGTTTCGGAATTTCGGAATTTTCACGAAATTTCCCGATTCGTGTTTTCGGATGCGGCTGATTTTCCGAAAATTTTTAGATCCAAAAATGGCAGATCTGAAAAGTTTTCCGAGCCAAAACGAAATATTTTCGGAATTTTCAAATGGACTTGAAATATGTCAAATCGAAATTTATTTTTGCTCTATTCATGATTTGATCTTTATCTAATAAAAAAAAATACGATAGAATCGCCAGAATTATCGTAGACACTTTGAAACGAGGAGACCAGAAGTTCCGAAAAAACAAAAATTTCCGAAATTTCCGAAAAGTCGATACAAAAAACGAGCAAAGTGACACGAAAATACAAAAAATGGTCAATATTCCGAAAAAAAATGTACACGAAAAACGAACCGAACTGAACCGAATCGAAACAGAAATCGGCCAAAACGAGCCGAATCGAAAAGTTTAAACATCCGAACATATCGAACCGAATCGAACCGAAAAAAAAATCGGTGCACAAGCCTACCGAGCGATGCCTCTGAAAACCTCCTCATTGCTGCAGGGAGGAAGTGTGCATTGTGCGCTGCCGCTGGGAGGAAGTGATATAATATCACTTCCTCCCAGCACCAGCGCTCCACTTCATGCAGATGCCGCCGGAGGAGAGGAGGTGCCGCACGTAGGAGAGGTGGCACACAGGACTCAGCCCCCAGGTTCGAACGGGGGGAGTGCTTTAACAAAATGAAGAGTGGAGGGATATTGAGATGACTGTGGGGGGTTCTTAATGACATGAGTGGGAGGGTGTTTGATGAGATGATGAGTGGGGGGTGTCTTTTATGAGTGGGGGTGTGTGTTTAATGACATGAAGAGGGGGTGGCGTGAAAAGAAAACAGGTGGGGTGTTTAACTAAATGAAGAGGGGGTTGTTTAATTAAATGAAGAGTGGGGGGTGTTTAATGAAATGAAGAGGGGGTGTTTAATGAAATGAGAAGAGTTGAAAAGTAAAGAGGGGGTGTTTGGAATGAAATGAGTTTTATTACTGTGCAGCTCTGTAATACGCTCATACACACTGCACATTTCTGTGGGTTTTATTGCTGTGCAGCTCTGTGATACGCTCATACACTGCACATTTCTGTGTGTTTTAATTCTGTGCAGCCTGTGATACGCTCATACACGGTGCACATTTCTGTGGGTTTATGAGGCTCTGTGGAGCAATGAATAGCGCATTGGACTTCTAGAATATTGAAGCAATTCAAAGGTGGTGGGTTCGAGTCCCACCTGAGTCAGCTTTTCATCAGGAAGCATTATTTTACTGAGAGGGTGGTGGATACATGGAACAGTCTTCCAGTAGAAGTGGTAGAGGCCAAAACAGTAAATGAATTTAAGCAGGTATGGGATAGGCATAAGGCTATCCTAAACAAAAGATAAATCCAGGTAAAGTATCCATGTAATTGGGCAGACTAGATGGGCTGAAAGGTTCTTATCTGCTGACATTTTTCTATGTTTCTATGTTTCTATGTTTATTGCTGTGCAGCTCTGTGATACGCTCATACACGGTGCACATTTGTGGGTTTTATTGCTGTGCAGCTCTGTGATACGCTCATACACAGTGCACATTTCTATGGGTTTTATTGTTCAACCAATTAGAGCGGCTGAGATCCAGTATACTTGACATGCATGGCTGATCTTTGTAAAAATGGTTGAATTTAAACAATTCATAATTTTATTATCTCAATAGATACAACATTTGAAATGTTATACAAAATATACAAGTAGGCACTTGGTATCCACTTTTAATATACAGGGAGGAAGAGGCAGAGCTCAAAGTGGAAAAGGTGGAACCTAAAGAGGAAGGGTGAGGGTTAACCAGGGAGGTGTGACCTTGACAAGATGGGGTGTGTCAAACTTAAATTAGGGGGTGCACGAGTTTAGTCAGGCCTAGGGCAGCACAAAACCTAAATACTCCACTGCGTATATGCTTCTTTATCATTTAATATGTGATTAACCTCTGCTTCATATTTTTCACACAGGGGTGAAAAGGCTCAGAAGGAAAGGGGTTAAGATTAGCACTGTTACAGTAAAACACACAAGTTTGCACATTAAGATCTGCATTGTTATATTAAAAAGCACAAGTCTCTACATTAAGGTGCGCAGTTACAATAAAAGGTGCAACGCGCAATGTCCTCACAGTAAGAGCCGAACCATACATTAAACAGCTATTAGCATCCGAAGAGCATATATCATGACCTTTCAGCATTTGATATTTTTTTCAAAAGATACCATATTGATAAATTTGAATTGAATAACTTTTTTTTTTTTCAATATAAAGATTTTTATTAAGTACCATTAGAGATTTGAAGTACAAAATATGAAAGGACAATAAAGGCCACGCAGGGCCTGTCAACGCTATAAATCACATATGTGCAGTTAGATTGTTGTCAACATTGTACGGTACTTTTTACATTGTAAATAAACAATAAGAAACAAATACAGTGGTTAATACAGTAGTGAAATAAACATAGACACACAAAAAAAAAAAAAAAAGGGAAAAGGAAAAAGAAAAGGGAAACAAAGAGTAAAACATGCGGTTCGACAGGTTGAAGTAATTTTAAGAGAAGGTGTAGAAGGACTTTTGTTGTGAGGAGTTTTAAGAGTTTTTAAGGGGATGAAGAGGATTCCTTGGAGGATCTGTAAGATATCCAACCTTCCCAAGTAGCCTGATACTGTGGAAGGGTGTTATGGGCCGAAGCGAACATTTCCTCGTATTTACAGATACTATCTAAACGGGTCAGAACTTCTGAGAGTGAGGGGGTGGAGGTCGAGTTCCAGTGACTAGCCAACACTAACTTGGCAACCCCGAATATTGCCGATATCAACCCTCTGGGTGGTATTTGAATGGTGATGGGGATGAAGTGTAACAGGTACGTTTCAGGCTGGAGAGGGATATCCAACGAGGTGCATAGTTTGGTCAGGCCATGGATATCAGCCCAGTAAGAGCTAATTTTCGGGCAGGACCAAAAAACGTGTAGCAAAGAACCCTTCTCTGTTGAACAACGCCAGCATAAGTTGGCACCCTTGGAGATATGGTGCAGTCGAGCAGGGGTAAGGTACCAGCGGTATAATAATTTAAGATGTGCTTCTCTCATGCCTGTGCTTTTAGATAGGCGATACACTGATGATGTGGCATAAAACCAGTCCTCTCGTGAGAATGATAAATTTAGGTCCTTTTCCCATCTCAACATATATGGCAGTTTACGTTCCGTATTAGGAGACACTAAGCATCGGTAACATAGAGACAACGGTTTCCTTAAGTTTTTTTTACCCAAGCATAGCTTGTGGAAAGCTGTCATATCTTTGTCTGGTATCGCCCCGATCCTGTGCGTTAACAATATATGTTTAATACGAAGATAGGTAAAAATTTCGTTGAAGGAAATACCAAATTCTTGTACTAGGTCTGGGAACAGTTTAATAGAGGTTGGAGCGAGAAGGTGTTGGACAAGGGTCACTCCCTGAAGCGTCCAGGAGGCAAGGTTTAGGTCAGGGGACAATCTACTTAGAAAACTAAGAGGTGCAAAACTGAGCAGTCGAAACGGTTTTAATAATGGTCTACCCCAGTGGCGCCAGGTCAGGACCGAGAGATAAGAGGAGGGAAGTATCCCTTCCAGTTTACTTCTAGGGAGAGGGTCATACCACATAAAGTCATGAATAGAATTAGGAGCGATAACGGCATTTTCCAGGCGCAGCCATACAGGGGGTTCTGAGGAGTGCAGCGCGGCCAATAATTGGGCTAATAGGGAGGCTCTATAATATCTTAACAGGTCAGGGAAGCCAAGGCCGCCCAACTCTCTCGGAGTTGTAATTGTAGTAGCCGAAACTCTAGGGGGCTTGCGTTTCCAGATGTGGGCAAATAGCATTTTCTGCAGACGTAGGAGGATATGTGCTGGGAGAAAGATCGGAACATTGCGAAAATAGTAAAGGATTTGCGGGAGGATTGACATTTTTAAGGAGGCCATGCGGCCCAGCCAGGACAGTTCTACTGAGTGCCATGATTGCAGTTGTTTTTCAATAGATTGCAGGAGAGGGAGATAATTATGCTTAACGATGGAGCTCCTATTTTTCGTTAGGAAAATACCTAGATATTTAATAGAGTCCGAACGCCAGTCAAACGAGTATTGAGTTTTAAGATCGACCAGCGAGGGACCAGGAATATGCAAAGGGAGGGCCTGAGTCTTACCAACATTATTTTTATAGTAGGATAGCCGACCATATTTCTCAAGTAAATTAAAAAGAGGAGGGAGTGAGGTTTCTGGGGTGGATAAGTATAGGAGGATATCATCTGCAAATAGAGCGAGTTTCTGTTCGCCTGCCGGTGTAGGCAGACCTGATATAAATGTGTTCAATCTAATATGAGATGCTAACGGTTCCAATGCCAAGACAAAGATTAGCGGGGATAGAGGGCAACCTTGACGAGTGCCGTTCGTAATTGGAAAAGTAGGGGACGAAAATCCCATGCTTAACACCTTTGCCGAGGGGGTGGAATACAGAGCCATAACACTTTGGATAAACAAGGCGGGAAATCGAAAGGCCTCCAACGTTTGGCGCATAAAGCCCCAGTGCATGCGATCAAACGCTTTTTCTGCGTCTAAAGACAGTAGGAGCCCGGGGGTCCCAGAACGGTTAGCTAGGTCTATTACGTCAAACAAGCGACGTGTATTGTCACAAGTCTGCCTCCCCTGTACAAATCCTGTCTGATCCGGGTGAATCAATTTAGGAAGCAGGGGCGCGACGCGCGAGGCCAATAATTTTGCATAAAGTTTTATATCAACATTCAGTAGGGATATGGGGCGAAAATTCGCACAATGAGTGGGGGTTTGCCAGGTTTAGGGAGTGTGACTACGGTGGCCAGGAGCATCTCTGGGGGAACTTGGCCAGTGGTTTTAATGTGATTAAATAAGGCTGTCAGAGTAGGGACCAGGAGGGAGGCGAAATTTTGATAGTAGAGATTAGATAAGCCATCAGGGCCGGGTGCTTTACCCTTCGGGAGAGCCCGGATTGCTTTGTAGACGTCCTCCTCAGAGAAAGGGGCTAGCAAGTCAGCTTGCTGATGGGGCAGTAATGTCGGCAATTGCGCTTCTGCTAAGAAGGTAGAAATCTCTGCCGAGCAGGGCGGTGAAATGGCCGAGTCAAGTTTGAGATTGTAAAGAGAGCTATAATAGTTGGCAAATTCTGAGACTATCAGCGCTGGATTACGCACTATTTGTCCCCCTAAGCTTTCAATATGGGTGATTTTAGTTTGAACGCGTCTTGCCCTGAGTTTAGAGGCCAGTAATTTTCCCGCCCTGTTACCCTGAGTATAGGAAGTGTAATTTAATTTGCGTAGGGATCGTTCCATAGCCTGTAGGTTTAAGTGTTCCAACTCTTTCCGCAAGGAAAACAATTGAGATGCAATCGATGGGGTCGGCTTAGTCTTATTTTGGGATTCTAAGGAGGAAATTTGTTGTAAGAGAGTTGATGTTTTAAGAGTATACTGTTTCTTTCTATAAGCCCCCTGTTTAATGAAATGACCCCTGATAACCGCTTTGTGAGCTGACCACACAGAGGAGATCGCCACCTCCTCCGAAATGTTCAATCTGAAGTAGTCCTCAAGAACCGATGCTGCCCCATCTCTCCCAGCCGGGTCCACAATTAAGGAATCATTTAACCGCCACGAGCCCATACCTCGAGCCGGAAAATGAGCCCGGAAGGACAGAATCAAGGGAGCATGGTCAGACCATGTCATGGGTCCTATTTGAGCATCTAACAGATGGTGGACCATAGTCCGGTGTATAAGGCATAAATCGATTCTGCTATAGGAGGAATGCACCTGGGAATAAAAAGTGTAATCCCTAGTCTGGGGGTGGGAGATGCGCCAGACATCATACAGGTCGACAGATTGCAGAAAATCAGTGAAGCGTCGGCCAAGAGACTTCGCTTTTTGAGAGGGGAGGCGGCTTCCAGAGGACTGGCAGTCAACCATGGGGCAGGGAGTCATATTAAAGTCGCCACAGATATACACCGCGCCTTGGCTAAGAGACTGAATTTTTTTATGGGCTTTCCTGAGGAACTGCAACTGATTAGCATTCGGGAAATACAAATTAACAATAGTCACCGGAACATCATTTAAAGAGCCAATCAATATCAACATTGACGACGGGGGGCATCGTGAGACCGAAAATGTGTCTCCTGTAAGCACACTACCGCAGGTTTATATGTATGCAAATCTCGGAAAAGACAGTGTCTTTTGAAAGGAACATTCAAACCTCTAACGTTTAAGGAGAAAAATTTCAGTTCAGGGGAACCCATCAATCATATATTGGGAGACATCCGTTGGTAAGCGTTCCCATCCCCTCCCAACCCCCAATGCAGACAGTCCCCCATGAGGAAGAAGCGGTCGTCCAAGGGACCCGTACAACAGGAGAACTGGAGGGAATACTGGACCAGACGAACCGAAAAAAAAAGAAAAAAAGGGAGGACAAAATAGGGAAAAAAAGAAATTGAGAAATTCAGTAACAAAAAAAACACTGCGAGCCCGCAGTGTGAAGAGGTGTAACTCGCCGTGGTGAAAAAATGCGAGGTAGAATCTCAGGGAAGTAAACACCCACCGGGGGGTATCCCTGGCGTACCAGAGAAAAAAGCAAACAAAAATATCCAGAGCAATAAGATCGTGTCAATTATGAGCCACCAACAGGGGGGTGAGGGAGCTCGGTTCTCTGTGAAGTAGTGGGTCTCTCCAACCTCTAAGAAGAAGCAGAAAGCATCCGGGATCAGCTGGGCAGAGGAGAACGATATCAGTACAGGCCCAGACAGGGCGCCGTTCATTTTGGCTTGACGCGGTGCCACTCTGGCGAAACTTTAAGTGGAGATGTAGTTACCACGCGAGGGGGGTGTACTCCTTCACAAACCCCCATTCCTGCAGGAGCTGCATGCCCGACGGGGTGTTGGTGATAGCATGTAGCCTCCCTTCTCTCCATATAAGCAATTTGGTCGGGAAACCCCACCTGTAAGCCACCTCGTGGTTCCTCAAGAGCTTCGTCAAGGGGAGGAATTCGCGCCTCTTCGCCAGGGTCATCGCTGATAGATCCGCAAACAGTAGCAAGTTAGCATACGGAGTAGGCAAGGTCGGGCCTTTTCTAGCCGCAGACATTAAGGACTCCTTAATATGATAAAAGTGAACTCGGACGATAACATCTCGGGGAACATCCGGTGAAAGATGTTTCGCTTTGGGCAGTCGATGAGCGCGGTCTAGGAGTAAGTCCTGGAGAGAGGCCGATGGGAGTAAAAGTTGAAAGACCTCCATGAGATATGCCGGGAGATCAGCCAGGACCACCGCCTCCGGGACACCACGGATCCGCATGTTGTTTCTGCGTGAGCGGTCCTCTAAGTCAGCAACTTTGGTGGCCAGCGCATCATGTGCTATTTGCAGATTCTGGTGTCTGTCCACAAGGTCATTATGAGCAAGACAAATATCATCAGATTTGGTCTCAAGGTTGTCAGTACGCTCACCTAGATCCTGAACATCACGGCGCAGCTCCTGCAGCGCCTCTTTGAAGTCAGCCTGGAGGGTAGTGCGGAGTCCCTGGAGCATATCATGCATCGCCCTCTCAGATGCTGGGGACGTGTTAGAGAGGAGATCCGCATCCTGTTCCTCCATGTCCAGGCCAGAGAGAGAGGAGCCCGAGATCGGGGAGCCGCCATCTTGAATTTTGCGGCCTTTCTCAGATCGGCTGGTCCGGGTCCCTTCAAGCTGCCGCTGGGCCTTTGGAGGTGCCATCCTGTCTCTGGATGGTGTTAGGACCCCGAGGGAGGTAAATTGAGGTTGGGGTGCCCCTTGTAAGAGCCGCTGGAGTGGAAAAACCGAGCGCCGCACACGGAGCTCTTAGAACATGCGGCTGCTCGTGTCGCCGGCTAGCCACGCCCCCCCATTTGAATTGAATAACTAAAGCCAATATTTTCATTGAAAAGTATATCCGTAAGTGCCTATAGTTGAGCATAATTTTTATCAGAAATCAAAATATCCATGAGTTCAAATTTGAATCTCCCGAACTGAAAAATGGCTAAAATGCAGCCAAAAAGGTACCGATATCAGCCATCAAGGCCGCATTAAGTTGTGGCCTAATTCGGAATAGAGAACTGGATTTTTTAAGTGGCTGGAAATATTATACATATTTGAACAGGTTAAATATATCATATTAATACTCCTCCAGTACTACTATTAGTTCAAGTCCATAATAAAGAGAAACAGAAGTCCTTTGTAGGCAATGAATAACATATTTCAGAAATGTATTTTAACAAACACGAAAGAACAGACATGAATTAGTATTCTGTTTTATCCTGTTTGATTACTTTTCATTATGCACACACGTATGATGTCACATTAAACAAAAGGAAACATTGCACAGACAAGAAGTGGATGCGATACTCACGTTAGTAGAGGTTATTGAACATATGAATACTTTAACAAAGGATCAGATATTTAAAACAGATTCAATTGTAGAAAATAGCAAAACTGCAATGTAGCGTCACACCGTGTATATACCGTATTTTTCGCTCCATAAGATGCACCTGACCATAAGACGCACCTAGTTTTTAGAGGAGAAAAACAGGAAAATAAATATTCTGAAATCAAATAGTGTAATAATGGATATACTGCCCCCAGCTCATGGATACTGTCCCCCAGCTCATGGATACTGTCCCCCAGCTCATGGATACTGTCCCCCAGCTCATGGATACTGTCCCCCAGCTCATGGATATGCCCCAGCACATGGATATGCCCCAGCACATGGATACTGTCCCCCAGCTCATGGATATGCCCCCCAGTTTATGGATATGCCCCAGCACATGGATATGCCCAAGCTCATGGATATGCCCCAGCTCATGGATACTGTCCCCCAGCTCATGGATAATGTCCCAGCTCATGGATACTGTACCCCAGCTCATGGATACTGTCCCCCAGCTCATGGATACTGTCCCCCAGCTCATGGATACTGTCCCAGCACATGGATGTGCCCCAGCTCGCTCATGGATGTGCCCCAGCTCGCTCATGGATGTGCCCCAGCTCGCTCATGGATGTGCCCCAGCAGCTCATGGATATGCCTCCGCTCACCTGTCGCCGCCGCGTTAGGCTCCCTCTGAGTGTGCGTCCGGCGGCAGGAAGCTTGGGCACTCGCCTGGGGGAGACACGTGAACGCGATCTCGCGAGATCGCGGTCACGTGGCTCCCCCAGGCGAGTGCCCAAGCTTCCTGCCGCCAGACGCACGCTCAGAGGGAGCCTAACGCGGCGGCGACAGGTGAGCTGAGGCATATTCGCTCCATAAGACGCACCCACTTTTCCCCCACTTTTTGGGGGGAGAAAAGTGCGTCTTATGGAGCGAAAAATACGGTATATATATATATATATATATATACATGTTTGTTATATATATATATGTTTAATTCTTAAAGCTTTCTCTTTTCATTTTCATTGCTTGCTTACCATTCCCTCCTCTCAGTTCTTTGTTCTATTGTTTTTTTTTCTCTTCTTCATATGCAATTATGGGGAAAAAAGGAAGAAATAGTAAAACAATGAGGGCCTGATTCCAATATAGCAGGTAACATGGAACCAGTAAAGGAGAAAATCAATGTACCTTATATATCTATTTTTGCAAATTAAATGGTCATATAATATGGAAACCTCCGACCCTGCCCTGGCCATTGAAACCTCACTTGACCCAATGAGGCGTCTAGCATCGAGATACAAGTTTCAAGGTAGCATCTAAGGTTTTTGATAAAAACTGCGCTTAATAAAGCACTGTGCCAGTCAATGCTGCTGCATTGCTCACTATAATTTATAAGTAAATAATGTAGCAGCTTAAGAAAAAGAAATAAATAGGAACATATTTATTATATTTATTGTATTATATTTTACAAACATCATGGTCTTATTGTTTTTACAAGCAACAGACTCTGGCCTTTCCAACAACACCTGATTGGACTTTATGGCGTTTACCGAACCAGAGATACAAGGTCCAAAAGAGTCCTATATTTCCTATAATGGGATTTTGTCAGCCTGGAGGGGGGAACGCGGGTTCCAGTGAGCAGGATAAAACAGGTAAGTCCATACAATATGGTCTGCACTAATACAGTAAAACACATAAATACATATATTAAGATCTATACGGTTATATTAAAATGTGCAAGTCCATACGTTAACCCTTTAACGACAGGCAGTTGGTGCCCGTCACGAGGAAGATAACAACAGCAGGGCATACTACTACGCCCTGCCGCCAGGTGCTGCCGTGGACCTCTGAAAAAGCCTGCCCACACAGCAGATGAACAATTTGCGCCATTGGCTGCAGTGGGACGGCCTGATGTTTCAGAAAAATTGGCCAGTATAATTAAATCGAGTCCTTTCTTGGTAACAGAGATTGGCTAAGTGAAAATATCAGAACAAAACATTAATGTCTCAGTTCGTAACAGTAGGGAGCCACAAGCAGATACTGGAATACTGTAAGGGATCTGATGTGCAGATTGATGAGTGTGTTAAGATAAAACATAAATAGTGTTTATGGTGCTGTAACTTGCACAGATAAGTCAGTAGAATTTTTTTAACAGATTGTAATCATTTTAAAATGCATATCCAATGGAATTAAATTGTTGGATTAGTGTGCAAAACAATATGATTATACGCTACGGCTTCCAAATAGATAACTCCAGTTATTGGAAGGAATATATATCGATATATATCTGTATACAGTCAGGTCCAGAAATATTGGGACATCAACCCAATTCTAACTTCTTTGGCTCTATATACCACCACAATGGAGTTGGAATGAAACAAACACAATGTGCTTTAACTGCAGACTGTCAGCTTTAATTTGAGGGTATGTACATCCAACTCAGGTGAACGGTGCCAAAAGCAGCAGGATGAATTCTGAAGTGTTTCGGGCAATATTATCTGCTCACATTCAGCCAAATGCTGCAGAACTCATTGGACGGCGTTTCACAGTGCAGATGGACAATGACCCAAAGCATATTGCAAAAGCAACCAAAGAGTTTTTGAAGGGACAGAAGTGGAATGTTATGCAATGGCCAAGTCAATCACCTGACCTGAATCCCATTCAGCATGCATTTCACTTGCTGAAGACAAAACTGAAGGGAAAATGCCCCGAGAACAAGCAGGAACTGAAGACAGTT
Source organism: Leptobrachium leishanense (assembly GCA_009667805.1). Taxonomy (NCBI): domain Eukaryota; kingdom Metazoa; phylum Chordata; class Amphibia; order Anura; family Megophryidae; genus Leptobrachium; species Leptobrachium leishanense. The sequence goes on along the minus strand of CM019065.1, from coordinate 235,181,302 downwards.
GCAGTAGAGGCCTGGCAGAGCATCACAAGGGATGAAACCCAGCATCTGGTGATGTCTTTGCGTTCCAGACTTCAGGCTGTGATTGGCTGCAAAGGATTTGCAACCAAGTATTAAGAAGGGAAAGTTTGATTTATGAGTATTATTCTGTCCCATTACCTTTGGTCCCTTAACAAGTGGGAGGCACATCTGCAAACTGCTGTAAGTCCTACATCGTTCACCTGAGTTGGATGTACATACCCTCAAATTAAAGCTGACAGTCTGCAGTTAAAGCACATTGTGTTTGTTTCATTCCAACTCCATTGTGGTGGTGTATGGAGCCAAAGATGTTAGAATTGTGTCGATGTCCCAATATTTCTGGACCTGCTGTATATCTATCTATGTCACCAGAGACTAGCAGTAAGTAGTGATACCTTTTTTACTGGACTAACTTTACATTTAAAAAACACGCTTTCTAGAGTATAACTCTCTTCTTCTTAATAGGGGTGTGTTGGCACGTATATGTATATAATAGGTTGTGTAGGCATATATATGTATGTAATAGGATGCCTGGGAGCACCTATATGTATGTAACGGGATGTGTGGGTAAACATAAGTATATAATAGGGGTGTGTAGGCACCCATATATTATGTAATAGGGGTGTGTATGAATATACATATTTGTGTTTTTCTGTCTCTGTATAGTGATAAACAAAAGTGGGCTGCTCAATTTAAAATGCCCGGGCCTATTTTTCTTCCCAGTCAGAGGAGAGAGTGAAGTGCCTGGCAGCAGTCACATTACGTGCAGGTACTGGCTGCACGAGGTCACACAGTGCAACCCTGCACAGGTCCTGTGGACCCACCCCTATTAGTCATCATCCCTGGACATCCCTTTGTTACGTACCCCGCCACGGTCCCTCGACGCCCGGCAGCATCGTCCTCGCTACTCGCTGTCCAGGCGCCGAGTAAAGAGGAAAGTCCGGGCGGTCACGTGAGACGCCAGGGGGCGGAGTCCGGCGTGATGACGCGGACCCGCCGGGTTTAAAACCACAGACAATGCAATCTCACATTGCCCGAGCGTGGTTAAACATCCTTTAGAGCTGCTCAATTATTTCGGTGTCTTGATATTCTGGTTCTGACTTTTGGCAAACGGCTTATGACTATTCTGGTTCTGACATATTGGCAAACGGCTACTGACTATTCTGGTTCTGACATATTGGCAAACGGCTTCTGACTTTTCTGGTTCTCAATTATTGGCAAACGGCTACTGACTATTCGGGTTCTGACATATTGGCAAACGGCTTATGACTATTCTGGTTCTGACATATTGGCAAACGGCTTCTGACTTTTCTGGTTCTCAATTATTGGCAAACGGTTTCTGACTATTCTGGTTCTGTCATATTGGCTCTGTGCCTTGTCCTCACCTTGCAGCGAGTTATCTATTCATAGGGATATATGTTATAGACCGACCACCTCTAAGGATCGGAGGGAAAGGATAGGGTGCTGCGTGTAAGGATCATACCTCCTCCAGGTGGGGATCGTAACACCCTGTTGACAAAGCCATCTCTACGGCCAGCCACAGACTTGTGCCCCCCAGCCCCAGACCAGCTGCAGAGCCAGGCACCTGTGCCCCCAAGCCAGCTGCACAGAACAGAAAAGATAAATATATCATGCAAAATTTTATGATTTATGTAATTATTATTTATATTATATTACCTATATATTTGTTATTATTTATATATTCATTATTGTTTATATAATGTGATCATGATTATTTCCCTAATTTTTTTATGGTAAAAGATAAATTGATAATAGGGTCTATTCACAAAACACCGTAATTTCAGTGCTTTGATTTTCGACTTACTTTGGCGATTCCACTTTGCCAAAAATACAGTGAATTCTCTATTTAGCAAATGGTCACTGTATTTTTCCAAAATTGGAGTTGCCGAAGCAGGTATTGGATGACAGTGAAAACTGTCAAACTGAATACACTAATAACCAGTACCCTCTACCCCTGGCCTGCTGACAGGGCACTCTCCATCCCTACACTATTAAAGCAACCAAGCCAGCACGTGGATTCACTTACAACCTTCTTGGGAGTGTTTGTTGCTATCGCATGTGTTATTCCATCAAAGGGCCCCAACGCTTATGTGCACCAACTATATCCGTCAGCCCCTAGGGTGAAAAGGAGGGTGAGATACAGGTTGTTTGGGAGGGAGTTGGGTCTGGTTAGAGAGTAGTGATGAGCCGAACACCCCCGTGTTCGGTTCGCATTCGAACTCAAACAATTTCAAAAGTTCGAGTTCGAACTCGAACACGAACTGAACTCAATGCAAGTCAATGGGACTCGAAAGTTCAATTTTTAGAGTGCTCTCCAAGAGGGCATATATGCAAGATATTTGCCATAAAATGTGTATGGGGGTCTGGGTAGTGTCCTGGGGAACAGGAAACAAGGACAAAAAGTTTTAAAAAAAACATTTTTAAAGGAGCAGTGAGTTTTCCATGAATTAAAGGTTAAGAATAAAAATTAAAAATTCCTTCAAATATCGTGCCTAGGAGGTCCCCATAACCTGCCCGTGATGTGGCGGATTTGTAGGATGTATAGAAACATTTAAAAACAAAAAAATGACATTTCAAATGACGCTTGTGACACTCCGTCTCAAGTGTCACATACACTTTCTTGCATGCCTCTGACTAATACTATGTCACTGATGTTGTTGTACTGAACGTTACTTGCACCAATAGAATTTTTTTTTAAAAAAAAATAGAGACTAAAGAATTAAAATTAAAGTGAAGATAATGAATATAGTAAAGGACGACTAGATGGTGTTTTGAAATTCAGTCACTAATGCACATAATCATCAATGTTCCACTGGCAAAACTTTCAGGGTATAATTTATTTCATTTAACACATCCTCATAAAATGTGCTGGCATTGTGCCACCTTTCTCTACCTAGTACCATAACATTGAGTTTGTAAATGTAGATGATCCATTTAAAATAGCAAAAAGCTAACAAAGTCACCTTCAGCTGTACACAGTAATTGGGAACAAATTTGCTTCGCACTAAATCAGTGCTATGAAAAATATCAATGCTGGAACTACATTACGCAATACAGGCCCATCTATTCCAATGTTATCTAAGACAAGTTGCATTCAGGATCTTTTTAGGCTCTGTAAATACCATTTTATATCATGGTATGCATTGATTACTTATTGGTTGTTACGTTCACAACAAGCACAGAAGTGAAAATAATTTTGATGTAAGTAGAAAAGTTCACGTGTCACCATATTGCATTTTTAAAAATGCCTTTGAGAAGGTAATTGATGTACACAGGGCCGGATTAACATAGGGGCAGATGGAGCAGCAGCTCCAGGCCCATGCCTCAGAATAGGCCCAGAGAAAGGATAACTTTGTCTGCATTTGGACCTCTGTATCTCCGACTCCATAGAGGCTACAGGGCCAAGTGAAAAATTGCTTTTACTTTTTCTTTCCAACAGTAATATTTTTCACTTTTCAATTATAAAGTAAACAATGATGCTGCACTAACTATCCATCACATTTCTCATGTCTCCAACTTGTTAGTTACATCAAAAACCTAAACCGCCGCACTGCAGCGAAGAGCACTGTGGGGAACGTTGGACCCCTGCCTCACTAATCTTTACACCTCACAAGGTCAAGGGAGGTGTCATTGGACAGGGCAGAGTCTGGCCTTTGCATTAATACCAGTCCTGACCATGTAAAATCTAAAAGAAAAAAACTATTTATTTATTTATTTATGGTTAGTTCCAAAGCGATGGCATTGTCCATTTGTCACGTATAAAATGAGCAATACCACTGCCATTACTCACCTTCTCATTTCCCACGCTGGGAGCAAGGTCAGTGTTTTATACATAGTTATATTATTCACAAAAAACATGTTCCAAAATAAAAGGGAAGTATTTCATTTTTTTTAAAAAAAATTGGTTAAATTGTATATTTTTCTCTGAAAAATGCAGTGACAGGTTCCCATTTCACATTTTTTTATTAACAAGAATGCCCTATAGAATATATAACCACAAAGGTTTGGATGATAAAATGGGAAAAAAAAAATTACACTCTTTAAATGATTGAAATCTGAACGAAAAAATTAATCACACAGTATCTGCCTGGTTAGATATACCCGTATCTGCACTATTAAATAACCAAAAACATGTTTTCATTTCACTAAATTTACAAGAAAAGCCCACCAAAATATTCAGCTCCAGGCCCATAGAGATCTTAATCCGGGCCTGGATGTACAGGGTGTCCATAAAGTCTCTTTACAATTTCAAAAATGTATTACAAAGGCAAATGAAAAGACAGATAAGTGAAAATTATTACAAAATGGGACGTATATATTCAATTGTTTTTTTTCCCTTCATTTACTACACCTCTATATGGGCACCATTAGTTGCACGAAACACATCAAGACGGTACTTGATTTCTTGCCATGTTCACTGTAGCATACCGTCATCAATGGTGGCAATGGCATCAGTTATCCTCTGCTTTAGATTAGTGATATCCCATAGCTTTGTTCGATACACTATCAGGGTTATTCAGAGAGAGGGGAAAAGTAGGAGAATGGCTGGAGAATGGAAAATTCTAGGTCAAAATAGCCGATCTGGAAAGTGAGATAAATGGGAGAATTTTTCTGGTTTGGCTATTTTGACCTAGAATTTTCCATTCTCCAGCCATTCTCCTGATTTTCACCTCTCTCTGAATAATGCTGTATATCATTAACATAACCCCATAGAAAGAAGTCAAGGGGAGTGATATCTGGTGAACGAGGTGGCCAGGGAATTGGGCCACCCCTTCCAATCCGACCGGTCTGGAAATGTTCAACGGGGTTCATGTAACAGTACCTCATTCATCAGCAAGGTACCTGAAATACACGAATGCACTGTGATAAAAACCTTGATAACCACTGAGTACATAGACAAATCTGATGAAGATATCTCATCAATTGCCTTTGTAATAAATGTTTGAAATTGTAAAGAGACTTTATGGACACCCTGTATATCAATGGTGGTCACCTCAATATGCCCATATCAAGTTTATCCTTCCACAGAGTGAATACAGGTTCCTTTAACTGTAGGAGAATTGATAGTATAATGCACCTCAACTATACAGGAAACCCAAAAAGGGTACATACCATAAAATGGCAACATCGTGATGATTCATGCAAAGCAACATTTAAGGACTATATTACAAAGTTGGTGCTAACTTAACCACATCCAGAACTGTTGTTAACTTAACAGCTCCATAGGCTATAATGGCTCTGGTAAGTTTACAACAGCTCTGGTTAAGTTAGCACCAACTTTGTAATATAGCCCTAAGACTCTTACAGACTATGTATGTCACCCTTATATCTGTTTACATAAAGCACCTATGCAATTTCAGTACTGTTCAAGCATCCTTAGAAGAGGCAATAGGGTACTCTGCCGTGTGGCATTACTACCTATGTTACCATATATAGCACCTGGTTTACTATCCTTCTTTTCCCTTGCTCATTGTGAGCATGAGCAATGTATTGTTATATGGCATTGCATTTTGCCAAGCAGTATTGCACGCCAGCAGAACAGCTGATATATGACAAATCACCATATTTTTTAGGGCACTTCCCATGTTGGTTGGTGCTCCATTGTGTACGCATGTGCAGGGACTCTTATTCAGTCTAATATACCATTTTGCAGGGGCCTAGAACATTTGGCACCCGGGGCAGATCCTATATTTGGCACACCCCCCAACTTTAAAATGTAAAAATAAAAAAACACACACACTTTTTTTTTTTATGTTTTCAAAAATATTTTTAGTTATAGCATTCTGGCAGGACATGACGTATACATATAAAAATGATATATTATGAATCTGCCGATGGTGGATCATACGTCCTCTGTGCTGTGCAATAAAAGGCGAGTGTAGATTATTTTTGAATAATTGTTATTTTTAAGTGATTTTGCAAACTCATAACATATCCATTCTCATCCTTTGTGTGATGGGAGTTGTGTGTGGGTGGCTGGTTTTGTGTGATGGGAGTTGTGTGTGTGGGTGGCTGGTTTTGTGTTATGGGAGTTGTGTGTGTGGCTGGTTTTGTGTGATGGGAGTTGCTTGTGTATGTGAGTGGCTGGTTTTGTGTGATGGGAGTTGTGTGTGTGCTGGGTGGCTGGTATTGTGTGATGGGAGTTATGTGTGTGTGTGTGGAGGGGGTGACTGTTTTTGTGTTATGGGAGTTGTGTGTGGGTGGGTGTCTGGTTTTGTGTGATGGGAGTTGTGTGTGTGCTGGGTGGCTGGTATTGTGTGATGGGAGTTATGTGTGTGTGTGTGGAGGGGGTGACTGTTTTTGTGTTATGGGAGTTGTGTGTGGGTGGGTGTCTGGTTTTGTGTGATGAGAATTGTGTGTGTATGTGGACAGCTGGTTTTGTGTGATGGGAGTTGTGTGTGTGCTGGGTGGCTGGTTTTGTGGATTGGAGTTGCTGAGCAGAGAATGGGTGTGTGTTTTTCAGGTATGAGATGCTGCTATGGTCTTTTTTCTTTACTATTCCAGTTTTTTAAGACTCCCTCTTCCCTGTCTCTGTTTACCCTGGGCTGCCTATTCCCTGGGGATGCAGTGAATGCAGCCTGGCCCCCTCTATGCAGGGCCTCACCAAGAGCCAGGCAGCTTAGTGACAAATTTCTGATCACTGCAGTGCTGGTTAAGGAAATGTCCACTTTAAAGAGCAGTAAGCAGACAGGGCTTCATATTCTGCTGGTACACCCCCTTTACCTGCTGCTTACTGTCATCTTCTCTCTCTGCACACAAATCACATTCTGCTCCCCTCTCCTAGAGCTGCTGCGGGGCATGGGAGGCGCTATGGAAGGAGGAGAGGGGGAATTTTATTCTCCTAATGCAAATGCCCTGCTCCACTGCTCGTTGTTTAAACACAGCTCAAAGCTGACATACAGTGACAATGGCACCTACTAGTACCCCCTAATGATACCCCAATAATCACTGGTACCGGGGGCGTTCAGAGAAGGGCTACTAAAATGGTGTACGGCTTGAAGGAGAAAAGTTACCAGGAAAGGCTTAATGATCTTAACATGTACAGCTTGGAAAAAAGACGAGACAGAGGAGATATGATAGAAACATTTAAATACGTAAAGGGAATCCACAAGGTAGAGGAAGGGAGTATATTTAAAAGGAAACAAAGTAGCAAAACAAGAGGACATAGTCTTAGATTAGAGGGGCAAAGGTTTAAAAGTAACATCAGGAAGCATTATTTTACTGAGAGGGTGGTGGATACATGGAACAGTCTTCCAGTTGAAGTGGTAGAGGCCAAAACAGTAATTGAATTTAAGCAAGCATGGGATGGGCATAAGGCTATCCTAAACAAAAGATAAATCAAGGTAAAGTATCTATGTAATTGGGCAGACTAGATGGGCCGAAAGGTTCTTATCTGCCGACATTTTTCTATGTTTCTATGTTTCTAAAAGTAATGGTTAATCTATTCAGCGAACACCGAACAGCAGAGAAATGTCAGTGAAAAGCCCTAATGTTCGGTGGTTTCATTCAGCAGGTTTATTCAGACGAACTCCATAGGTTTCAATTTTAAAAATATTCCTGTTTTTATGCAATTTTTTCTAATAAAGCGTTTATTATTTTAATCTGGAGTAAAAAGTTTATTTTTTTTATTGATTTTTCTTTAGTATATTTTAGTAGTTTTTCAGAATTTTTTCAACAATTTTTTTTTCACTTTATTCTTAACCCCTTCGCTGCTGAGCCATTTCACGTCTGTGTGCTGAACTCATTTTTACCACTTTTGCTCATCATGTTTAAACGCGATTTGAAGCCACGTTTTACTATATGACCCAGACATATTATATATCGTTCTTTCCGGCCGACTCCACAGATTCATAATATATCATTATTATATGTATACGTCATGTCCTGCCTGTATGTTATAACAAAATATGCAATAAAATTTGAATTTTTAATCATCTACAGCGTGTAAAGTAAGTTTTTTTCCCCATTTTATCACACAAGCGTTTATATTTTCTATGGGGTGCGCTTGTTAAAAAAAATTAGAAATTGGGACTCGTTACATTTTTTGGGGGGGAATTAAGTGATTTTTAGCAAACGCACCCCATAGAAAAAAATCATCAGTGCAGCATCATTGTTCACATTATGATTAAAATGGGAACAATACTGCTGCAATAATAAAAAACACACACAAAAAAACACTTTTTTTTATTATTATTATTTTATTATTATTTTTATTATTTTTATTTTTATTAATTTTCATTAACTTTTAACATGGTCATGTTTGATATAATTTGAAAGGCTATGCTCTGGCCTTTCAAATGACATGATGCAAGACCCTCTAGCTGGAGATATGGGGGTTCAAAGGATTGGGAAATCCCCAGGCAGCTAGGGGTTCCCCAGCTAACTGATGCCATCACGCCATGTTCGATGACACCAGGTGCCAAGGGGGGACACGGAGGTGGAGCAGCCATCCAATATGGTGGCCCCCACTGGAGCTAGATCGTGATCTGGCACCAAATGGCGCCAGATCGCGATCCGGCAATTCAGCGGTTAAAGACAGGCATCGCTTGAAAGGGCAGACACTGCCCTTCAAAGCGGTGCCTGTCTTTCTTTCCTAGCGCCTCACAATTGGGAGCGAGAGGGATCTGAAAGGATCCCCCTCCCTTCAGGCAATCTCCCGGAATTGCCGGGGGTCGACTGAAAATGACATCATCGCGTATGGTGCGATGAGGACATTGACATCGGGAGGCCTTTAAATTCGCCGTCTGACTTCAAGGAAGTCAGAACGCCGTGGGTCCCCGGAGAGAGAGGTAAGTATCTCTCGCTGGGCTCCCGCTAGTAGAGGACATACGGGGAACGTCCCCCACATATAGCTCCGCAGTGAAAGCATTAATAGCAGTTTTTATTTTTTCTGTAACAGACCTTTTTATTATCAATCATAGGACATTATATGTAAATTCCAGACATTTTCGTTCAGTAGTTTTTTTGAAAACAGCAGGCCACGGGTTTGTGGCGGCAGCATTCGACAGCCGACTCCCTGCACTTCGGGAACCCTGCGGGGAATGATGAATTCACTGCAGGGTGGGGAAATTTGATTCCCCGAAGTGCAGGGAACAACAGAACACCAAAATGTTGCTGTCATTTCGGTGCTCTATGAGTAACCCCTTTAGTGGTGGGTGTGACGTGCATCACTTTAGACTTGGGGTGTGTGTGGGCATGGAGATGGGTTTGGGGTGCAGGCCTGACTTTTGTTATTATTTTCATTGCCCTCTTGTGTGCAGAATGTGTGATCTGTGATTATGTAAGAATGCATTGTCTAGTCTTTGTTTAACTGCTATCTGTTTCTATCTGAATAGTATGTAATCTGCTGTCTGTAGGTAATGTAATTAGGTTTCTGTTTGTACAGCCTTGTTAGAAATGTTAAGTAATGCTTTCTGTAACTGATCTAATAGAATTAGATTTATCATTCCAACAAGTCAATGTTTGTGCAATTATGTTTCAGTATAATTAGGTCTTAATGACCTATGTTTGACTGTATAAATGTGCCTCTGATTAAAGCAATCCAATTCTAACCCTGAAAGACCACAGATCTACAGCGTAACCTTATTTATGGGGGCTGCTAGCAGGCTCTATGTGTCCCGGTCCTTAAGCGTCATCTAAGGACTGGAGGAAGGCAAGGGAGTCTGGCTGGGTTAGAACACGGGGGGTCCTTTGAGGAAGCGGCATTGGCAGATGTGACTCTGTTGGGGTACATAGATCTGTCACAGTGAGTTTTTTGTCGCCCCCCCGGAAAGTGCCGGCCTAGGCCTTGCCTACCAAGGACATACTTGAAAATTAGTGAAATCACAATGTATCCTTCCTTGTAAAATACTTTGTAAAAGTAAAAAAATATATATTATTTTTTTAGGGTGTCACCCGAGGGGGTGGAGTCATCTGGTGCGGGCCGCCTCCCCTATGGACGCCACTGCCATTTTGATTCAGGGGATTGCTGACTTTTTTTAGTTATTGTTTGGCAAAAGTGTTCCGGTTCCTGTACAGCAGATAACGACGTCCAGATTTATTTATCTTGATACATGCCCTGTTGTGTTATTGAATCAGTGGCACCACTGTTTTGGAAAGGCTTCATTTTAATTTTTATCATTCTTTTTATGTGACATGCTTTTATTGGTGGTTTGAATAGCAGTCACATGAAACGTACAGAACTAGCAGTCCCACATAGAAACATAGAAACATAGAAAGATGTCGGCAGATAAGAACCTTTTGGCCCATCTAGTCTGCCCAATTACATGGATACTTTACTTGGATTTATCTTTTGTTTAGGATAGCCTTATGCCTATCCCATGCTTGCTTAAATTCAATCACTGTTTTGGCCTCTACCACTTCTACTGGAAGGCTGTTCCATGTATCCACCACCCTCTCAGTAAAATAATGCTTCCTGATGTTACTTTTAAACCTTTGCCCCTCTAATCTAAGACTATGTCCTCTTGTTTTGCTACTTTGTTTCCTTTTAAATATACTCCCTTCCTCTACCTTGTGGATTCCCTTTACGTATTTAAATGTTTCTATCATATCTCCTCTGTCTCGTCTTTTTTCCAAGCTGTACATGTTAAGATCATTAAGCCTTTCCTGGTAACTTTTCTCCTTCAAGCCGTACACCATTTTAGTAGCCCTTCTCTGAACTCTCTCTAAGATGTCTATATCCTTCTGGAGATACGGTCTCCAGTACTGCACACAGTACTCCAAGTGAGGTCTCACCAGTGCTCTGTACAGTGGCATGAGCACTTCCCTTTTCCTACTGCTAATACCTCTCCCTACACAACCAAGCATTCTGCTAGCATTTCCTGCTGCTCTATTACATTGACTACTTACCTTTAGATCCTCTGAAATAATAACCCCTAAATCCTTTTCCTCAGATGTTGAGGTTAGGACTGTATCAAATATTCTATATTCAGTCCTTGGGTTTTTACGTCCCAGGTGCATTATCTTGCACTTATCCACATTAAAACTCAATTGCCACAGCTCCGACCATTTTTTTAGTTTACCTAAATCATTTGTCATTTGGCTGATCCCTCCAGGAACGTCAACCCTGTTGCAAATCTTTGTGTCATCAGCAAAAATACATACTTTTCCATTAATACCTTCTGCAATATCACTAACAAAAATATTAAATAGAATGGGTCCAAGTACTGACCCCTGAGGTACCCCACTGGTAACAAGACCATGCGCCGAATAAACTCCATTTACCACAACCCTCTGTTGCCTGTCACTCAGCCACTGCCTAATCCATTCAACAATATTGGAATCCAAGCTCAAAGATTGCAATTTATTGATAAGCCTTCTATGCGGAACAGTATCAAAAGCCTTACTGAAATCTAAATAAGCAATGTCTACTGCACCACCTGTGTCTATTATTTTTGTTACCCAATCAAAAAAATCAATAAGATTAGTTTGGCATGATCTCCCTGAGGTAAACCCATGTTGTTTCTGATCCTGTAATCTATGTGTTTTTGTATATATATATGGACTTCAGTGTTTGACTCATTATAATAAATAAGTTACCTGAAAACATATGGAATTAATTAATGGTTTGCATTTGTGATTGGTGAAATTTTGTTTAAATATCAAGGTTATTCAAAGAGAATCGAAAAGTCATCGCATGTTCGGTGACTTTTCGATCTCTTCAATTCGGTGCGATTTGGCGATCCCATTTCGGCGACCCTGCAGTGTATTCAGCAAGCACCACAGGGCCATCGTAGTGCAGGAAAAAGCCGCCGTAAACCCGACAAACACTCACCGCAAAATCCGGCGAACGCACACCGAAACCCGCAAAAACATCTGTATTAACCACTCACATTCTCCTGAGCATATCCGCTTAGGTTTCTCAGCTAGTGGGTACTTCTTAGGGCTTACCCATCAGCAATTATGTCATCGGAAAGTACTTTTATCTCGAAAAGAGAGAAGCAACAAATTGTGCAGATGGTACTGGATATTTATATAGTATAGCAGGAAATACAATCACTCCTCAGGAGCCAATCAACCGGCTATAGGTGGTCTCGCTTCCAGGTTTAACTGGTCGGCCAATCTTGTAAAAAGCCCACTCTGGATGGATGAATTATTCCCAATCGCCAGAAGAAAATGGGTCCATCATTGACTCAAGCCATTGTATTGTGTGACATGTATGTCCCAGGACATACTTGAAAACGAGAGAAATCACAATGTATCCTTCCTGGTAAAATACTTTCAGGGTTATTCAGAGAGCGTGGAGAATGACTGGAGAATGACTGGAGAATGACTGGAGAAGGAAAAATTCTAGGTCAAAATAGCCGATTTGGAAAGTGAGATGAAAGGGAGAATTTTTCTCGTTTGGCTATTTTGACCTAGAATTTTTCATTCTCAGTCATTCTCCAGTCATTCTCCTGCTTTTCACGCTCTGTGAATAACCCTTTTTATAAATAAATAAATAAATGTATGCTAAGGTTTGGCTGACTCTGCTTGACATATTTCAAAAGTATGATTGTCGTCAGATTGTCAAAAATGACAATCCGTACAAATTGCTATTAACCATAAGTCATACAGCAATGACAGAAACACCCAAGTACATAATCGATTCTTGTCACCTTATTGTTTTCACCTTGGCAGGTGACATCCCTCGAGAAAGTGTTCTGAATATAGTATGGCAGAAAACATCTATAGCAGAGTCTGGAGAGATATTCTGTTTTTTCCCAGCAACATGATAAAATAGCTTTTATTTTCCTGAGGTAGATCAGAAAACCCTACAACTCTTGCTCTTATTCTGCAGGGTGTCTACTTTAATCCTACAGTATATCAATATACAGTTTATAGAAAAAAGAATCTCTATGGCACACATGCAGTGGCACAGGAATGTGCATGCTTTCTTAAACTGCCTGTAAACTATGAGCACTAACTGGAAATTAAGTCTGATTTCCGTTTTATGCTATCAAACACAGTATACTGTAGATAATGGCCATTGTTTAAATTTAATAAGTATTTAAAGTTATGAGAAGTAATTGTTATTTTTATTAATTCTTCAGTTTCTGATACTTGATGTTTGCCTAGTTAAGAGATGTTGGTGGCATCATTTCCCAACAGAATGTCAATAAATAAATCAGATCGTGCTACGCTGACCAACAGTTGCAAAGAAAAAATAAAATGACTGTGCACAATCCCACCGTGTTCATGCATGCACCTTACTTGATTAAAACTGTGCAACATTTTGGCTGACTGGAAGCCTTACTCAAGCATTCAAAGGCTGCCAGTCAGCTGTAGACATGTGCACAGCACAAAATTTCGTTTTGAACTAATGGATTAGTCCTAAAATGCAATTTATTTAGTTGCTAAAGAAATTCGTTTTCAGTTCTTTAGTATGAAAACTAATTTCTTTCATCCGAAAACCAGTGGATACAATTACTATTGTAGTGGCGCCTATGGAGGTTTTCAGTTTACAACAGCTCTGGTTAAATTAGCACCAACATTGTAATACTGCCCCGTGTCAGGCAAAGCTGTTACAGTAACTGACTGCTGCTCATCACAGCGCTCAGAGTTTCAGTAAAACTAGTAAATAATATATTTATATATAAGAGATTAGAAGAATATTATTTCCTTGTTTTACTGAAACTCTGAGCGCTGTTACAGTCAGTTACTGTAACAGCTGAGCCTGATACATTGTACTGAGAGATAATGTAACAAGCAGCTGATCTCAGTGCTCACAGCCACTGGATTTAAAGGGCTAAAAAAAAAAGGCTCCTCTCTGTATAATGTTTAGAACATCCTCCTGCATTAATTAATACCCCTCTCTGTATAATGTATACAACATCCACCTGCATTAATTAATACCCCTCTCTGTATAATATATAGAACATCCTCCTGAATTAATTAATGTCCCTCTCTGTATAGAACATCCTCCTCAATTTATACCTTTCTCTGTATAATGTATATAACATCCTCCTGCATTAATACCCCATCTGTATAATGTATAGAACATCCTCCTGCATTAATTAATGCCCCTCTCTGTATAGAACTTCCTACTGCATTGGCATGTGGAGGGTGCAGAACTTCGGATGTTGCGATGTTGCGCTCTTCATTGCTGGTCTCCTTCACTCATCAATGTAATATCACAAAAAGGACTGAAACTAAAATGTAGTGCATTTTATTTTAGTTTCTTTCGTTTTTTGTACTGAGCAGTTTCGTTTCTCTTGAGTCATATGAAAACTAAATTATCCCAAAATTCTGACTAAATCGTTTTAGTACTAAAACGAATGCACATGTCTAGTCAGCTGCAACATTGCATTGTTTAATCAATAAAGGTGCATGAAAGCAATAGGATTGTGCCCAGTTCTTTTATTTTTCTTTGCAGTTGTTTTGGGGTTGGTTATCCTGGGATCCGAGGAGCACTCCTGTTTCCACACTGCGTGGTACAACTAGTTCAGGACTTGGGTAGCTATGTACAGGCTATTTTGGATGATGACCCACAGTGTCAACACAGAAATATAAAAGGTAATGTATTTAGAGTTGCCAATACTTTTTCAAGAAATCTAATATCAACATATAAGGAGAAAATGGATAATACCACGAATTATAACACATTTTAAGGACCAATAAACAAAAAGAGTCCCATAAATGTATGTAAAATGCCAACTCACTTTCATAAGCAAAAGAAGAAAAAATGTTCAATTGTAAGCAGGTTGGTGGCCACCATATGTTCTCAATATGTTCCTATATGCAAGTCAGGCATATGTTTTTTAAAATGAAGTGTTTTTTTAAATTATGGGGGTCCTGAAAAGAAGAAAGGGTTGGGGGAGGGAGCAGTAGGAGAATCATGAAATCATCAATCATAAACAGAGTTATTCAACGAACACTGAAATTCCACTGGAATTCAGTGCTCTTTTGTTTCCTGCACTTTGGGAGATTCAAATTCCCTGACCCTGCGGTGAATTTAGCATTCACTCCAGGGTCCCCAAAGTGCAGGGAAAATCTGCCGAACGCATCCAAAAAACTGCTGCATAAATCGGAAAAACCACCGCAAAACCTTCAGGAAAAAAAATCTGAGTGACTCGAAAAACCGCCGAAATAAAGCTGAACGCACCTGACGATCCACTGCAAAATCACTGAATGCATCCAAAAAAATTTAAACCTATAGGATTCGACTGTTTATACCTGCCGAATAAAACCACCGAAGATCAGGGCATTTCACTGACAGTTCTCTGCTGTTCGGTGTTTTCTGAATAGCTTAGGCTAGGGTCAGACGAACGCATTTTTCACGTTGCCCGTGAAAAAGTGCGTTCGAACGAACGGACGTATTTTTTCACGGAATACGTGATAGCGGTCATACGATGCGCCTTTTCGTCCGTGATTTTGTACGGATCATCGATAAAACACTTTTTGTGTCTGGACGTTATGTTAGCCGGACATTAGCAGCGTCTGACGTCTCCCAATCACGCAAACACGACGCTATGCGGACGCAGCGCACTCTGTACGTCAGTAGTAGCGGTTTGACGTTCTAGAAAAAATGCGTTCGTTTGCCACTTGCGTTGTGCGGACGAACTTTCGTGCGGCCGTACTTCGTGTGTTCCCCGGCTTTGGACGTCATTTGCTGCTAGCACGGCCGTGATTTCGTGCGGCTAAACGCACGTTAAAACTGCTTTCGTCTGACCTTAGCCTTAACCATTACTTCTCTGTGGGGAGTTCACTGCTGTCAAAGATCACCGTATTTCACTGGCAATTTGCCAATATTTGGCAAGCTGACAGCTTTTTGAATAACCGAAAGGCCACATACTTGCACCGTGCTGGGAAATTCAACTTTCGGTGCAATTTCATAGTCAATTCGGCTCTCTGTGAATAACCCCTTCTGTCAGCAGGTGTATAAAAATAAAATACCAGTTAATAGAGGGCATCATTTTTTATCGAATTATTGGGTGGCTCAATCAAACATAAATAAAATATGATCCTGTTTTCATATAAAGCAATCTTGTAAAAAGAACGAAACAGCATATTAGCTGCTGATACTGTATCACGATAATGAAATGCAATACATTGTGTATATTGTTTTATTATTTCAGTATATCGTGTTAGTTCTTTTCACTTAATGCATGTTAATGATGTATTAATTCTTGCATGATTTTGACAATGATATGATGTAATCATCAACACTATCGAACACTTGCTGGGAATGACAGTCTGAAGTGGCTGCAGTCTTTTCTGGCCCTGCTAAGAAGCTCTGCCAGCCCTGGGTACCTGGTTAGGAAATGCTGTACCTCCAGATTTAGGACATGTGCTAGGCATGGTACATGCGTCAACTTACCCTGGCATAGGGCGGAGAGAAGGTTGCTGCCATTATCAGAGACGACCATTCCCAGCTGAAGCTGGCGTGGTGTTAACCTGCCCCTGCAGAGCTGACAGAATTTATGGCCGGTGTGGCTCTTGTCCCCTAAACAAACCAGCTCAAGCACAGTATGGCATATTTTTGTTTGAACCATTGCATAGCCCCTGTCACGTGTCGGTTTAACTGCCACTTCGCCAGAGACAGAGAAGGAGGAGGAGGAGGAAGAGGGAGAGGTGGCGGAGCAGACAGACCTCATACAAGCAGCTTTCTGGAGGCGTGGTGGATGAACAAGCTCCAGCACAGAGCCCCATCTTGGATCCCTCCCAGCTGCAATCAGAGTTACCCAGTGTGCTGTGAAGGAAATGTATCGGCCCTGTCACTCCATACTTGCTGCTGGACCACGTGTCTAAAGTCATGTGCACCTTGCTGCTGACTGCCTTTCCCAATGGCTCGATTACATTGTCTTCCACGTGCTGGTATAGTGCTGGAATGGCCTTCCGTGAAAAGAAATGGCATTTTGGAACCTGCCACTGTGGTACAGCACATTCAGCAAATTCACGGAAGGAAGCAGAGTCCACCAGCTGGAAAGGCAGCAGCTGCAATGCGAGTAATTTTGCTAAGCTGGCATTTAGATGCTGTGCTTGGGGATGGTTGGGACTATATTTTTTACGCTGCAGCAGCTGGGGCAACAAAATCTGACTGCGAAAATCTTCAGCTGATGGGATGCTGTCATATTCTGAGGAAGGACCTGGTGCACCCATTACTGTAGCATCATCCCTGTCAGTGGAGGTTGTAGGCAATGACACGGCAGGACATATAGTGGGGGTAGAGACAGATGAGGAGGAGGAGGACCTATGCAAAGTGTTGTGCCAACAGGATGCATGGCAGGTGGTCATTTGTCACCTCAAGCACGTGGTACCCAAGCGTGGGATGTCTTTCCCACGCTTGATCCTCATCTGACATAGATTACAAATAGCAACGGTACGGTCTGCTGCACATTTCTTAAAGAACTCCCAGACAGCAGACTTCCTGTACATGTGCTGTGAGACAACAGCGCTCTGCACCTGAGCAGCTGTGACTTCTGATGCCTTGGACTGGCTACGGTTGGTCATAGAGAACATTGTGCCTCGTGTTTGGTGTGCCTCCTCCTCCTCCTCACTTGACTCCTCTGTTCGATCAGGCACCCAGGTGGAGTCAGTGACCTCATCATCATCATCACCCCCTATCTCCTCGTCACTGGAGCCAACCTCGCAATATGCTGCAGCTGCTGGGGGAACATGAGTGCCAGTTATTTGTAAGTCACTGGCACCCCCTTCCTCTACGTTGATTATACTCCCTCAACCTCAGAGATTGAATCAGAGCACTGTAGTTTCTGCGCATCCTCAAGCAGCATGTCACTGTCATTGTAGTCAAACAATTCAGCTGACTCCTCCGTGTACGTTGGTGAGGCTACAGCAGGAGTAGCTGTGGACATGGAGGCTGCATTAGATGCTTCGGCAGCTGAGGTGGACAGAAAACCACTACAAGCCTGGCTGGCAGAGGACTCAGAGGATGAGAATGGCATGGTTAGCCAATCCACCAAATCCTCTGTATGTTGCTGCTGCTTAAGACGGCCAGCACCAGTTAGAAAGGACAAGCATGCCCCGGCAGAGGATGTACCACGTACACGACGACCAGAGGCACAGCCTCCCGACACAGAGGCTGCTTGCCCTCTTATCTGTGTCTGGGAGTGTCTGCCTGTCCTTTTTGGTCTTTCTGACATGGTGAGTGATATATGGATTAAACATATACAGAACTCTGATTCAACTCTGTTATAAAAATTGGAGATATGCAGAACTCTGATTCAACTGAACAGAACTCTGGTATAACTCAGTGAGACCCCCTGATAGCTGGCAGTGACAAGACACAGATTACAATTCCCAGAAACCTCCTATAAATCAGTGAGACCCCCTGATGGGAGGCAGTGACAAGACACAGATAACAATTCCCAGATATATTGTAGAAGTGAGACCCCCCAATAGCTGCTGGTAGTGAGAACACACAGATTACAACAATTCCCAGATATTTTGTAGAATTGAGACCCTCACAAAAGCTGCTGGTAGTACTAGTGAGAACACACAGATTACAACAATTCCCAGATATCTTGTAGAAGTGAGACCACCCCCCAATAGCTTCTGGCAGTAAGAACACACAGATTACAACAATTCCCAGATATCTTGTAGAAGTGAGACCCCCACAATAGCTGCTGGCAGTGAGAACACACAGATTACAACAATTCCCAGATATTTAGTAGAAGTGAGACCCCCACAATAGCTGCTGGCAGTGAGAACACACAGATTACAACAATTCCCAGATATCTTGTAGAATTGAGACCCCCACAATAGCTGCTGGCAGTGAGAACACACAGATTATAACAATTCCCAGATATCTTGTAGAAGTGAGACCCCCACAATAGCTGCTGGCAGTGAGTACACACAGATTACAACAATTCCCAGATATCTTTTAGAAGTGAGACCCCCACAATAGCTGCTGGCAGTGAGAATACACACTAACAGAACAATCTCCTCTCAAAAAACACATGCTGGGGCTGCGAAGGACGCCTTATATAGTGTGCTGCGGGACTTAGCTCTGTGAGCCCATGATTGGGCAAAATTTGCCCAATCAGGACTCTGAGCCGTGATTGACATAGTCTTGCACCTGTCTGGCACCTGACCTGTGGTCAGGTGCAAAGCTGTAGCCAATTACAAGCTTCAGGCCAGTGGAAAAGTGCATTGTGGTCCATTGTGGTGCATTGTGGGCGAACATACGGCAATGTTCGGAGTTCGCAAACAGCCGAATGGCCGATGTTCGATGCGAACTCCGAACAGATTGAACCAAACAGCTCATCCCTAATCAACACATACTTCACCTGCATATTGATTTTGGCTATGGATTCTGTGTATTTGAAAATCCAATACTTAAATGAGGGATTCAATTGGAATTTCTCTGATTTGAAGAGTCATTTATTAACCCCTTTCAACCCCTTATACTCTTGGTATAACAATAGTTCAAAAACAAAACTGAATCACTAAAGCCAATAATTTCATTTTGAAATATAGGCATGAGTGCTGATAAGTAAATATTGCAATGGGAATCTATATCCAAGCAAAGCCCTGATCACATTACAAAAGTTAGCCTAATTACAGCCGTAATATTTTTTAATTTAAATGGACCCCAGTGCTCAGCATGCTTTCAACAGAACACTACCTTTCGGCTGCTAAAAAGTAGTCACAGTAAAAAAGTTTCAGCTTTGATAATGGTGTGGAAATTCAGCATTTTTATAAAAGACATTCTTACACTAAAAAAATTGCTGCAATATTGTAAGTCTACATATTCATATGTGTAAATTTCAAATTTTTAAACTTTTGTGACTTCTAAAAAAAGAGTTTTTAATTATTGTCTATGGATAACAATATACGTAATAAAATAGGATGATGGATAAATACTTAAATATTTTCTTAAATGTAAATGTGGTACATACTAAAATTCTAAATATCATAAAATCACAAATTTAGTTTAGCCTTATATGGCAAGCAGAGTGATTACACACCTTAATATCATGAAATATAATGTGCATACTAAAACATGCATGTTATCTTAGCTGTGATCAGTATGTGACTAAAGGTAGAAGATGAGAATTTCACAGAGTTGTTTACACGGATGTCCAAGTTGCATTTTCCGGTTTCAAATTGAAATTCAAAGATGGGAAATGCTGGGGGCAACAACATTAATTCAACCATATTATTATTGAATGTCTTATTGAATGTCTGATCTGCTTTTCAATCTGCATAATGACAAGCCTCTGGCAAAAACACCTGAAAAACCTCTTGAGAATCACCCAATATTATTTATGACAATCTGTTACCTTTTGAAGTAGAATACTGAAGTTCATTCACTAACGTCTTATGTAAAGGCATGTTTGTCTTACTGGACCTGTGGGTAAGAAGATATTCCTTTTTCATATTGCTCATATACCAATATCAAATGCCTTGTTGAAGCTACTACTAACCCTCCAAGCACAGTTATCATGTTAGGTTCCATTAACATTTATAAGGTAGATTAGCATTTTACAAATGTAAAATGAACTTCACTCAAGCGAAGTTGCACATGAAATTCCATTCAGACAAACTAAATTGGAAAAAAAACAAGTCTAGTTGACTATATAAAATATAAACACACCGTGATATCCACCAACTTCCAAACACTAGAGGGTGCTAAATGTTTTCTACATTAAATAGATTCACTAGTAGAATCAATGAAATGTGTTTTCCATTACATTCATAAAATAGACCCAATTCCAGTTGAGTCCTTAATATTTATGAGTATCAAAACACTAAATCCTGCAATTTCAAAATGAATGGCACCTCCTAGTGCAGGTTACCATACATTTGATCTTTCTACACGTTGTATAGGAAGAGCAACTGTAGGAGTTGGAGAATAATGGGCATGGGCAATGCCTAGTTGCTTGTTATCCATGTTAAGAGCCATTAAAAACACCTGACTCCTTAAAACAGGCGAGAGGTGCTGCTGCTGGTATTTATGTGCAGCTTGGATCAATTATGAGTCCGGCCACTAATTCAGAAGTTGGCTTGTAATTGAACTGGTTTTAGAGTTTTTCAAATACGTAATTGCTCCTATGTCTGTTATGTCTTTTGCAGCTCTATTACTGTCGGAGGGCAGTTGATATTTCTGTAATGTTGAATTGAAAGTCAGTTTATGTATATTTGTACTCCTTTGTTCTGTGACTATATTTTTCAGCATTATTTGTGTCTGGGACCAGAGCAAGGAGTTTGGGGAATGCAGACAAAGAGTGTAATGGCTGCATCGGCTGAGTGGGATAGGAGGGAGTTTGTGGTTGGCAGGGTACTGATGGAGTGTGTGTTTCTTAGTGAGTTGGAAGTATTTGTGTGGTTATGTAAGTGGAATTTAAAGGTTGTGGCTGAGTAGAACGGGAGTAAATGTGTAGTAGACTAAGATTCAGTGCAACTTGATTGTGTGCCTCCATTGTACATTGCACAACTATCATGTTGAGTAACCCAAAGTTCAGTACTGGTTTGGAAATTTCCAGTATCAGGGAGCTCCCATCACTTGTTCTGCCCTGAGCCTGTAGGAATAATTCCTTTCCTCTTTTATGGAAGACAAGGACAGTGTCCTGGGCGACCGAATGGTGTATGCTCCCCACTACTTGATCTGTCTTTTCAATAATGCAAACTATCTACTGCAGTATGTATTAGGCAGGCAACTATATTATTGTGAGTGATAATTTTCAAGATTACTGTTATTATCCTCTAATTGACCTATTACACTTAACTTATTATTGGCATTATTGGCAAACATATTGGCCATCAGACATTATTTAGGCTGCTTATTAGACAATAGGATGTCCCCCCATATAAAGGTGTTTATTAAGGTATTGCAAATCAAAATACAATAAGAAAGAAGCACTTGTATAGCATGGGAGGCCATGCAGGGCCAATAAACACAGTATTGTACAAGGGCTCACATAATTAGAAACGCCGATAGGATGGCACATTTTTACACAAAGCATGAAAAGGAAGAAACAAAAAAACACAAAAACAAATAATATGGAAGAAAAGTAAAAGTATGGTTTGTCTCAGGAAATCATACAACTAAATCAGAGGACCTGAAGGCCACCCAACAAACCCACACATCCTACAATAATGGTAGGGAGTCATGTACCCTAGCAAACATTTTCTCATATTTACAGATCCCATCCATCCTGTGTAACATTTCAGCCATCAGTGGGGACAGAAGGTGAGTTCCAATGACTGGCCAGAACTGACTTGGCTACACCCAGATCATTGATAGCAAACCTCTAGGGAATAATGAAATATTGACGAGAAGGAAATGCAGGAGATAAGTCTCTGGGTTAAATGGAACAGCTAGAGACGTACACAACCAATCAGCCATCTCACAGCAGCCCAGTATGGTACTATTTTCGAGCAGGACCAAAAAATATAGAGGAGTGACCCCTTTTCCAATAGACAGCGCTAGTATTGGGGACTCCGGAAATATGCATCAAGTGAGCTGGAGTTAAATACCACCTATACAGTAACTTAAAGTGATAGTCACGTATGTTGGTACTTGAAAATTTATACACCAAAGGACTTTTCCTATGGAAAAGTGAGATTCAACTCTTTCTTCCGCATCAACATGTAAGGTAATTTCCGTGACGCGGGCAAAGACACCAAACTCTGATAGCACAAGGACAGTGGTTTCCCAGTGATTTACTCCCCAAGCTAAGTCTGTGAACGTCCGTAGCCTTTTTAAGGGGAATGACCTCAACACTCTGACGCATCCTCTAATGTTTGGCGCAGAGGTTGAAACGTTCCTTTGAGGGGATGCCAAATTCCTGGACTAATTCTGGGAAGATGTTTACACCGACCTGTATGACCGCATTCTGAATGTGAGTCACACCATGGAGTAACTAAAGAGCAAGGTGCAAGTCAGGTGATAGTCTACCAAGGAACCGTATTGGTGCAAAGCTCAGCAAGGGAAAGGATTTAAGCATAGACTTACCCCATTGTCTGCAGGTTAGAACAGAGAGGTAGGAGGAGGGCAGAATCCCTTCCATTTTGCTCTGAGGCAGAATATCATACCACATGACATCATGAATAGAGCAGGGCGACACAATGGCATTCTCCAAGGATTGGGTTTTTAAGAAGGAAGATGTAACACACTGGGCATCATTCACTTGCCAGGTTGGCTCTGTTACCTGTGTAATGAAATGACAGCTAATTCAATAGATATTCATGTGCAAAAGTGAATCAACTGAAAAATTCCGATTATTATTTTTTGACTGTTTGTATTACATACTGCCCTTGAGGAAGTCTAATTTATAGACGAAACGCGTCGGGCTTTTAGAATTATTTTATACTGTTTTATTAGAATAAAAGATCCTTTAAATGATTTGGATTTTTTTGAATCATTCCTGAGCGAGCAATTGGTTTTTCCCTGACCATATACACCAGTGACATCTGAGAAGTACTGAAGCCTCCATGTTTTTCTTCAATTTATGGTTTCTGGAGCGGTGGACCACCTCCTGGGAGTCAACTTCAGTACAAAAGCTGAGTATTATTTATCCTCCTAACACCATTGTTTGTTTCAATTTGAAAAATTACGTAACACTGTGAAAAAAATAAAAAAATAAAACGTATCCCTCATCTCAGGGTAAAGAGGGTGTGATCCTCCCCAACCTCTTAATGGAAAGCAATGGAAATAGAAAATAGTTCTACGATGTTCTTTTACTGTAAACTAACTTTCAACTGCTAACACGTGCTGTCCTAGAGATTTCATTTGTAGCTGGAAACAATCATGAGTCAGTAATAGAGAGTCACAAGATGAAGTGGCTTACTTTGTATTTCTGTGTTTGTGATTCCATTTTCCTTGCTGAGCCAGAAAAGGGCCTATTGCAGTAAATGAATGGAGCCCATACATTTTATCAAGTTTTATGACCAAAAGGCCAAAAGAAGCTAGTGCAGCATTGGTACTGTGCTGGACCCACTTTGGATGTGTGTTTTAGACACATTTTCTTAGTTGGTTTTAGGATTTTCAGCACCTCCTGTTTCATATCTCAGTGCTAAAACATTATGGACACGTTCTGGGACCCAGTTAGAAACAAATTACATTTGCAATAAGCAAGATTCCACTACATTGCTAGTGGACATCTGTGGTGAATGGATGAATGTGCTCTAAAAGTGGAAAATGGAGTTGTCACTCACCATTACATGTAAAAAAGATAACACAAGTACTCAAAACCTACATTTACATGCAGAGAAAGGACCCTATACTATAGTTACAAACAGAGACCTGGAAGAATGGGAATTTTAAACAAATTTCCAAGGTAACCACTGGAGCCCTTGACAAGTTCGAACAAATATGTGATCATCAAGCCTATGGGCAGATATTTGATAATGAACACCAGCAATTTTTTTGTGCATTCACATTCTTTAGCGAGGATTCTAAAAGTTTACGTGTCTTTCCTTGAAATTCTGATAATTATATGTGTTAAATTCAAACCTAATCTAAAATATATGGATGGCTGGCAAAGTATAAAATAGTTCATGATTTATGCTACTGTTAAATTCAGTAGTACTTAACTGTCATTCCTTTATGTAAAACCTGCACTAAAAAGAAAAATATTACTAAATTATTTCCTTAATAGTGTGATATGTTTTTTATTTTTGCCTAATTGATGCTTGTATTATAATTTCTATATAATGTGTGCAGTCATTATTTTTAGCCACTATTTGTTACTGTGAGGCTCTGCAGTATCCAGAGGGACAACTTGGTTTAACCATTTTGAGTATTAGTCATGCATTAACTGCTCTGGTTAAGTTTACATCTGATTTGGAATCCAGCCCATGGTTAGCAAAGTGAGCTGCAGAGGTACATCACCTGAGAGATAAGTAATCAGCACCACTCTCCCACTCTCTCAGTGCTCCGGACCCTCACAGGCAGCAGCAGAGTTAGAACTTTCTATAAAAGGGTAGAGGAGATGGGTAGAGAACATTACTGGACGTCTATTTATCATTGTGTTGTGCAAAACCATCACACAGCCAATAATTCCTGGGATGATTGTGAAGGGACATGAATAAAGCAAACAATGGACCCTATGGCATAGGGTACCGATAATGCACTATGTGGTAATCCGCCCTCCCCCCCAGTGCTGCTGAGTGCAATGATCAGGCACAGAGGAATGAAACTGCAGCTCCCTTATGTAATGTTATCACCATTTTGTGAGAGCTGTCTCAAGACATTAGGCGCTCAAGCAGTTTCCTTTCTCCTACTGTTCTGAGTGTTTAAATTTTATGTATATTTGTTATTCTGTCTCACCCATTGTACAACGCTACAGAACTTGTTAGTGCCTTATAAACACTTGTAACTGTAACATTGTGCTGCCTGAGCCTGAGAATGAAATGCTTTTCCCCATCCACTGCTTTGTCGACTACAACCTGTGCTCATAGCAGACCGTAGTATCATCATAAAGGCAAAATATATACATATATTACCTATATAGATAAAGGTACCAGAAAATGTTCAAAGATACCGCAATTTCCGAACACATGTCGGCATAGACATACGGCTGAAGGCAGATCCCATGTCAGTGCCTATACATTGATCAGAACATATCAGCCCCTATACACCCCTCAGATCCCATGTCAGCAGTACTACCTTCAGGTTCCATGCCAGCCCTACAGTCTTCTCAAAGCCCGAACAAGCCCCCTTACAAGTCTCACACCCCAAGTCAGCTCCCATACACTCTTCAAACCACATGCCAAAACCAAACACCTTTCTAACCCCAGACCCTAAGAGAGGTATGAAAGGAGGAGAGAAGAAGGGTAAAGTGGAGGGTGTGTAAGATATAGAGAAGCAATGAAGGGTGAAGAAAAAGAGGACAGAATGGAAAGAAGTTGAGAAGAATGAGGAGGAGTGAAGGGGAGAAAAGCACGAGGGGGAGAGAAGTCCAGAAAAAGGTGCTTTTTAAAATACTCAAGTGAATGAGAGAAATATTGAGATGGGAGAAATATACACGCAAACATTACATTATGACAGTAATACTTCCCCACACATATACAATGACATTTTCTTACACACACACATACCCCACACAGACTGGCATTCCCTACATGCAGACACTGACCTTCACAAACCTTTTTTTTATTTAATCTTTCTTTATTTTCAAAAACAGCATTAACAATATCAGTCAACAATAGCATTGTGGCCTCGCAGGGCCAACGTGTGATAGCAGACCATCAAGCAAGTGTGTAGACTATACAGATCCATAATACCGACATTAGTATCATCAGACAGCAAAAAAGACATCTGAAGAGTTTCACAGCTAGCATTTAAATGGACCCAAAGAATCAGATCTCAGCCAAAAAGGAAAACATAAAGTCTCTAAATATCATTAACCAGCATGCGGGGGGGGGGGTGTCAGACAACTCAACGTGTGAAAGGGGGGAGGGGGGAGAAGAGGGAAAGGGGGGCCAATATTAATAGGGCATAGGAGAAAAAAGGAAGGCCAAAATCGTGCCGTCCCCAGAACCCGGTCGCCACCATAAAATGATCGCAAGAGGGCTGGGGAGGAAAGTGGCACCTGGCCCGGGTGGTCGGAGGCCATTCGGAAATGGCAACCAAGGGATCCCGGTTCAAACAAAGGGATTGGGGATACAAAAAAAAAAACCTCACACGTACATTCAGCCTGGCCTGTCCTCCACCACCTCACGAGAAAGTCCCACTGCCGACAGACGGGACCATGCTGTCTCAGGGTCACTGATGGAGCACAGTACATTCCCGTGGGTCACTTCTAGGGATCCCGCCTGTCCCCACCGGTATCGGACTCCCCTGGAACGGAGATAGCTCGTCACCTCCCGGTATCTACGGCGGGCCAACAGCGTCGCAAAGGGAAGGTCGCGAAACATCATCAGCTTTAGCCCTTCGAACTGTACGGCCTGTCTCGCTCCCGGGGCTGACATAAACTTCTCCAGTGTAGAAACGTCCATGGTCACCGCTATGACGTCTCTGGAGACCTCTTGGGGAGCTGTCGTGGCCTTCCGTATACGATACACTGAAACAAACAGCGCCGACGAACCTGGCATTGAGCCCAAGACCTGATTCCCCAGACGATTCACGTATGGTAAGAGTTCGGTGAGCGGAACGGACTCTGGAACACCCCGGATCCGGAGATTTCGCCGGCGGTGTCGAGCCTCAAGCGCCTCCACAGATCGGGATAGGAGAGCAATTTGAGACCTAAGCTCTACTACGTCCGACGAGAGATCGGTCTGCTGTTTCGTCACCTCATCCGATTGCGTCTTCACCTCCAACACCTTGGCGTGGACCTCCGCCACTTCGGCCCTCATTCCCGTTACCTCCGTTCACCACACAGAACGCATCTCGTCCATAAATCGACGAAGGTCGCCCTTCGTCGATGGGAGGGCATCATCACCCTCGATGGCACAAGGGTCAGGGATGTCAGTCTGCAAGGGGGGTGCCATAAAATCCTGCCTGGGACCAGGAGTAGCATGTTTTCTAGGTGCCATATCCTTCACGGGCAAGGAGCGAGTGACCGGCGACGAGGGCGCACATTCCTCCCCAGAACCCTCTCGCATATGGGCCAGCTCTGCGTTCGGCAGCGTCCCTGCCACCGTCTCCGCCAAAGCCCGGCGCTTCACCTGCGCCCACTTCCTTGCAGCTGTGCCAGCCGGCTTCACATGTTGCGAGGTGAGCATCTGCATGTTGTCTAGGCTATCAGAGTGCCAGTAATATTCCCCATCATCCGAGGACCCATAGCCAGATAGCATGGTGGGGGAGGGGGCCGCAACCCAGTCAGCGGGTCCCCTGCCCATAGCGTCTCGTATGTCTCGCTGACTCGAACTCTCTGCTTGGCCCAACTTCCTGGTGGACTTCTTACCCATCTTGGGTGCCGTGTATCCAAAGACGGAGGTCAGGGAGTCACCTGTGGGTAGAGAGAGGAGAACACGCGGCTCCAAAATAGCCGACCGGAGTAGGCCGTAATCAGAGTTCTGGAGCTGTGAGGCTCCGCAAAGGCAGCTGTCTTCACCAACGTAGCTCCGGGGTGTCACCAGCAGTCCCCCCGCAGAGTTGGGGTCACGTAGAGGGCCGATGGCAGCCGGGATAGTATCAAATAAGTAAAAAACTCAGCGGAGCCCAGTTTCGCACGACCTATTGTCTCAGCAGTTAACTCCGCCCCCCTGACCTTCACAAACTGACACTCCCACACACATTGACACCACCCTACACACATTAACAGCCACACACACACAATGACAAGCCAAAACACTCATAATACACACTAACAACCCCACATGCTTACTGACACTACAACTACACATACATTGATGACCTTTCACACAAACACACTGTGACAGTGTGTTTAGGGGCAGGGTAATAGACCACAGGTTTAATTGCCAGTGAATGGAGAATGCCCTTTGCCCCCTATAGGGTTATCTCACAGCTGATGCCTGATTAAGACTGTCCTTCCCTTATAGGAGCTGTGGTTCCCTCTGAGAGAGGCAGTCTTTGTGCTAGGTGCAGCAGAGAAGGAGGATAGAGCCTGAAGTTAAGCACATTCTGTTGTGTTCTGCATTATTGGTAAGAGGCTTAGCTGCCCAATAATATAGTCAGGTACACCGAATGTTCAGTTAGACTCCACATGAGGAGTAGGCTTTGCTTTATATTTGTTGTAATTTTGTTGAAATGACTACTCTGTATGTGCTGTGGCTGTTCAAATAAAGGAAGATACCAAAGCACTGACTTGTGTGTCCAGTGGCTATACCACAACACATCGACACCTCCCCACACTCATTGACAAACCAACACACACTGAGAACCCCAAACACACAGTAACAAGTGGTTCACATACACAAACACTGACTCCAGCTGATCACAATTCTTCTAGAACCCATAAATGGGTGCTGTTTTGTTAAGTGTTTCCACCATGTCTGACCCAACCATAGAAGTCTTCCCAAGTGTGTCCCCATGGTGTCTTTTCCTAAGGATAATCCTACAGTCCAATAGAAAAGGCCTGGACCGGCCATCGGACGTACAGAGCATTTACACGTTGGGCCAATGGCATTTACAGCAGGCCGGCTTGGATCAAACTGGCTGTATATCTTATACAGCCGCCAGGCTCCATCATCCTTTTTGAAGATCCACCTTCCCTCGTGGTCTTATTGGCCGTGGGCGTGCAATATAATCTGTATTTCCAGCACAGACCGCAGAACACATCCCACGCTGGACTCTAGCACACACTGAGTCAGAGTGATGACGGCGCTCAGCTGACATGTTATCAGAGAGCACCAGTGCTCAGACTCATCACTGGAATCCAGCAGGGGAGATTCTTGGCGGTGTTTACTAAAAGCACATATCACTTTGCATACGTACGCCACTCAGACCACCAGGGTTTGTAAGGGGATTTCATACTTGATGAAGGGGTAGTTGCTGCACCACTGGCCCCCTTCTGCCCTCGCTTCCTCTGCCACTGGACCACCAGTAATTCAGCCCCCTTTCTGCAAAAAAAGGTAAGCAGGAAAGGGGGCAATGTTTATATATTTTTAAACTCCATTTTAAATTTGCTAGGTTTGTTTTTAGGCGTATGGAAGTGGTTAGGTGTCCGTGTGTTTAGGTGTATGGGAGTACTTGGGTTTGTATGTGTTTAAGTGTATGGGAGTGCTTGGGTGTGTGTTTATTTAGTTGTATGGGAGTGCTTAGGTGTGTGTGGTTAGGTGTTTGGGGTGGATAGGTGTATGTGTTTAGGTGTATCGGGCGGTTAGATTTATGTGTGTGTTTAAGTGTATGGGGTGTTTAGGTTTGGGTGTGTCTTCAGGTGTATGTGAGTGAGTGTATAGGTGAGTGTGTACGCATACATATAAGTATATAATAGAGGTGTGTAGGTGTCCATATAGGTATATAAATGGGGATTTGTAGGTATATAATAATAGTGTGTAGACACATTCATAGGTATATACTAGGGGTGTAGGTCCATGTAGGTATATAATTAGGGTTTGTAGGTGCACGTGTAGGTAAATAATATGGTATGTAGGTATATACCAGGAGTGTTTAGGTGTCCGTGTAGGTATATAATAGGGGTGGGTAGATGTGCGTAAATGGGTGTGTTTGTCCCAGTCCGGGCCTGCAATAGACAACACATGTGAGTCTTGCTACCTGAAAATAAATTTTTCGATCCAGCATGTCAAGAAATAGTAACTCTTATCTTAACTCTAAACGTAACCCTAATCAAAGAACAAGAAGAAATAATAACCCAAACCTTAACCTCCCTGGCGGTAACCCCGAGTTTGGCTCGGGGTTTGATTATCTGTACCAAAAGCAGTAAACCCCGAGCCACACTCGGGATTACACTGTAGTATAATTTACCTTGTCCCTGCGATCCCCCGATGTCCTCCCGCTGTGTCCTCCAGCCGATTCCAGAAATAAATGATATAATATAAAGATAATGAAATAATTAGACCGCCACGGAGGTTAAAAGTAACCGTATCCATTAAAATAATCCTAACCCTGAGAATATGTTGTTGCACCAATGCTTGGATCATAGACTTACTTTTTTTATGCTACAACATTTGTCATTATGTTTGATCTGTTATCTTCTACAGACTGGCCTCCTACTAATCAAAATAATTTATATAAAAAGGTAACCGTAACCGTAAAAATAAGACTAATTCTAATTATCCATGAAATTTAAAAACTGTGTTAAAACTGATTAAGGAAATGTTGTAATTTGAAACTGCAAATATTTTCAATATCGATAACATTTATTGATATTCATTAGAGGTATGCATTCATTTTGTAACGGATCACAATCCGTTTGAAAATCTGTTAATACGTATATCGGAAGTACTTCCAAAATAACGAATTGATTTAATTCGAATTGAAATGAAAAGGAAACAAAACGGTATATACCGAATTAAATTTGTTATACTTTTTCATAAGAAAACCATTTATTAAATGATTCCTGAGCAGGATTTGTTTTATTGGGGTTTTTATTTAGTGATCTGAAATTTTAATCGATATCAAATATCGAATAGATACTAACTTACATTACATACAAGTACTAAAGCAAACGACATTATGAAATGAATCAGATTTGTTTGACTGTTTCACAAAGCACCCTGTCCCTATAAATTGGTCTGTGGTGCTGAATCTGTTGTCAACAACACAGGCCAATGGACAGCTCACTATTTAACCCTAGCTTGCCTTTTTAACAGCAGAATTTGATTCATTGGTGCTTTATCTAGTGATCCGAAATTTTAATCAATATCGAATCGATCTCAACTTACAATGGGGTTTTTAGTGATCCACTATACCAAATGAAACTAAATTACAAAACAAAATTACGAAAATGAAATTATTTTGAAACAAAATTAAATGAACTTTCCAGCCGTGCACACCTCTAATATTCATATGCCATAGACACTTAATTCGCAAACCTATTCACAAAAATATGTGTCAAGTCTGCTACATTTTGGTCTGGTGCTTCAATACAAGAGCCTTCAGGCATGCAAGAGGCATTACTTTTTGTTCTCCACAGAAGTATGAATGATTAGAAATAGAAACTTATTCCCACACATTTCCAGGGCAGAACCAGCAGCAGTCTGAAGCCATTACAAATACCATGGGAGTAAAGGAGAAGTAGTACACATACTCCCGTACAATCCAGACAACAACACACACTCATATGCCACTCAACCTGACACATTCTTACTCCCATCCCACTCAGTCACACATTCTCCAATCCCATATACCCAACCACAGTCCAAACCAATTCAGTAAATCACAATTATCCTACTCACTCAACATAACATATTCCGATTCCACTCAATAAACCACACTTATTACCATCCCACTCCAATCACACACACTCTCTCCAATTCCACTTAAACAAACAAAATGCACCCACGCCACACATACTCTCATTCCACACGTGCAATTCTCCACACACTCCCATTACTCTCAGACTTGAATGCATCTCAATACAACCATTATTTTTTGTAATGACCCTATCAACATTTCCTATTGATTTCTGTTTGAATACTGCATAAAATATTGCTGCTTCTCATTCATCTATTCATTATATAGTAAGTTACATGTAAATTTCTGCAGATGATTCAAACTCTGTGTGAAATAATACAGTGCATTACATTCTGTTTTTCATAGATTAAACCAGACAGCTTTTCAAATATAAATAAACTCATTTCACATAACCAATGTTATGATTATTTTTTATTCACAGAATACATACATGCTCAAACAGATTTCTATAAAAAGCTGCTCAAAACAGCTGTCATCAATCTTTATATCAAAACATTTACTGCCGCAGGACACAACTTATTCCAAATGCTAAGTGTACGTAAACTACATTACATGCAGTATATGTAAGACAACAATAATACAAATGAAAATAAAAATAATAATAAGATTACTTTAATTTTGACTGCTTGGCCTAAACCTTCCATTTCTTATCTTCTGATTAATTAAAAAATTGCATTTTGGGCTTTGTTTTTTGTAAACCAAATATTCTGTCATCAAAATATTAAGGAAAGATTATCTCAGCAGCATTATGTGTATATACAGGCAAGTCTGTGAACTATAGAGTTTGCTACACAATGATTATTAAAATAATACACGGTATAAGTTCAATTAATTTTATGAAGGTTCTTTAACTAGATGAACTTTTCAGTGAATCATTCAACAATGTTATTATTAATATTGTCTAATTAATGCTAGTATCAATGATATTGCAATAAACAACATAATAAAGTGTTAACAGATATTTTATTCCTGTTGAATAAATATATGTACATATTTATTTGCACAAAAAAACATTAAAATTATTTTAAGTGATATAAGTGATAAACGAGGTAAAGGTGGTCTCATTTTTTGAAATAATTTTTTTACAAGCCATGAAATCAGTACATTGCAGAGGTGAAGGAAATCTCATATTTTACATTGCATTTAATTCCATAGTTAATCGGTTTGTTCGGTTTCATATTTATTTGATGCTCACATAGAAAATAGGCTATCTCTATTGTAATAATATAATATTATAGGTTAAAAGAAACTTAAAAAGCAGTTCATGTGCTATTAACCCCTTTTCACGTTAAAGAAGTACAGGGTTATTCAAAGAGAATCGAAAAGTCACCATACGTTCAGTGACTTTTCGTTCGCTTCAATTCGGCGCTATTTCCGAGACCCTGCGGTGTATTCAGCAAGCACCACAGGGTCCCCGAAGTGTAAGGAAAGCCCGTCGCAAACCCGACGAACACACACCGCCAACCTGTCGAACACTCACTATAAACCGTAAAACAGCTGGATTAACCCCGCGAACACTCCAGAGGAACCCGAGCAGCCGCCGATCAGAGCACAGAGCAACCGCCGGAAAAAGCCAACACCACAGATGAATGGAGTGAAAAAAAAAAAACAGTATGCAGTATGCAAACGCTGTTTGCAAAGAAACTACAGAACGAAAATGTCTGAAATTGACATATAAGGTCCAATGAATGATAATAAAAAGGGCTGCTACAGAAAAAAGAAAAAACGATTTAAAAAAAATAACCGGAATTTTTTTTCCCAAAAAAATCCTGAAAAATGCCTAAAAGATCCTAAAAAATGTATGAATAAAGACTCTTTATACTGCAGAATATTATAATCAACGGTTTATTAGATATTGGATCAAAACGGGAATATTTTTAACATTGAAGCCTATGGGGATTCGCCTGAATAAATCTGCCGAAAGAAACCACCGAACAACAGGGTAAGTCAGCAACTTTTCACTGCTGGTTTTTGTTCTCTGAATAGACAAAGCATTGCTTCTCTATGGGGATTTCACTGCCCTCGAACAGGCAACGAACAGGCACCGTATGTGCAGGCAATGCGCCTACATTTGGCAAACTGCCTGCTCTCTGGACAGCTGAATGGCCAGGAAAGGTAACCGTATGCTGAATTTCACTGTTCGGCTACCTTTCGGCCACAATTTGGATCTCTTTGAATAACCCTGGTAGTGTTATTGAGGCATAATAGCTGCACAGTAATTTGGGTTGAAATTAGACTAATTGTTAACCAAGTTCAGCCATCCACCCAATTCGTATCGCTGGTGTTCAAATACCAGGCCATCTTTCCACCTTCAGGTTTGTGAGGCTCAAGAAACTCTTTCACTGGCCCAAGAAAATTGTAGTGACTAGCGAGAGCTCTTGTTAGTCACTCCCAATCTCATTGACACTGTTCATTGGCGGCACCTGATGTGCAGTCTGCACTTCTTTTTGGCCGACATGTCTCAGACAGTATATATACATACAGTATATTTGTGTATGTAAGATATATAAATACATGTGCTTTGTGTATATAGATATATATATATAAACAGTGTATGAATATCCTCTATTAATATTGGTACAGTGATGTCCTCAGCCCCTGTTGAGCTGCCTGGGGGGTCTGGGCAAGGTCCTGTGCCAGGAGCTGGCCGGCTGCCAGCACTGGGGAATTTGCCGAGCGGCGTCCGAGGGGGTGGGGCATAGCATGGTCACGAGGAGCCGCCGGGTTTAAAACAGGGAGCGAGGAGTTGCCTTGTCGCCCTGTCGTGGAGTCTGATTCTCGCATCGCTAACCATTCGTTTACATTGTCTCTCTGTTACCAACCCATTTTCTGGATACGATCCCTGCTCCTGTTATTTAACCCAGCTTGATTTTGACTATTCTCCTGCTGCATGATTACGATCGCCTGTGTGGTGCTTTGGTGGTTTAACCCCATGCTTGCTGCTGGGGTGTTTACACATTACTGGGGAAGTGTCCCTTCTCAGCAGTGGGTCTTGTCTGTGGCCTCATTAGCTTCCTATACCCAACCAGGGCTCATGTTCTCCAGCCACACCTATTGATAAGATCTGCGATCGCAAGGTAATGCTTATTTGCAGCTCATGGTCAGTGTGCGCTCACCAGCAACAATACTCGTTACTGTACTTATGACATACCCCGAGGTGTATGTGTTGTCCCTACTATCTTAAGGTACCGCTGATCAGCTCCCGTTTCTCAGAAAACATTAAAGCAGCTTATTTCCTGACTGCCCTGCAGTCCGCGCAATTCACCAACTGTCTGATTTATCTGTGTATTTCTGCATGTGCTCTAAGTAGTCTATCGGTCTCAAAACCTTTAGTGCTTAGTAGCAACTCAGTGTATTGTTCAACCTCGTTGCCACAAGTGTATAATTCTGTGAATGGCAATCAGTGTTTAAACGTCAAAAAGATTTCTCAGCCCTTAAGGATCTCAACTCCGCTACTATCTAGTGGGCGCTACTCCCTCTGTTACATCACGACAAGGCCTTATATGGATCCGGCTGATTTATCTTTATTTGTGTCTAGACTGGGTGATATTATTACCAAACAAGAAAAACAAGACCAACGCATGGATCACTTGGCTCAGGCCTTGGGCCTACTCATGGAGCAAGTCAAACAATTAGGCCAGGCCTCTTCGACTCCTTCCCCTGTGGTTGGCTTGTCTACTCAAGCAGTATCTGTGTCCTCTATGGTTGCTACTGGTGTAGTTCATGTCAGTTTAAAAACTTCTTTGTGCTTTAATGGGAGTTCAGGTTCATTCAGAGGGTTTATAACCCAAATACAGATTATGTTTGATTTAAATCCTGGTATGTGTCCCACAGATAAAGCCAAGGTGGGTTACGTCATTAACCACCTAACCGAGAAAGCTCTGCTATGGGCAACCCCCCTGTGGGAGCTACAGAAACCTGTGGTGTACAATTATGCTGAATTTATGGCTGCCTTGCGGCGTACCTTTGACCCCGCTAGAAGGGCAACAGGGGCAGCTAGGGCACTCTGGCATATATCCCAGGGCAACTGCCAAGTTGGAGAATATGCAATAGAGTTTAAAACAGTAGCAGCAGAACTCTAGTGGCCAAATGATGTGCTTGTTACCGCGTTTCTCGAGGGAATTTCAGAGAATCTAATACATGAACTAGCACCTATGGTATTACCTGAGGAGCTAGAGGATCGGGTGGATTAGTGTATTGCTCTCGACGATCAAATGCGTGACAGGAGGTCTGGTTGTAGCAAGGGTCATAAACCGTCTTAGGGGGCTTGTTCTATTCCTCATTCTGCTCACGCTGTCTCTCCTCCCAGGCCTGTACCCACTGAACCAGAGCCTATGATACTAGGTCGCTCTGGCATAACAGGAGAGGAGAGACAATATCGCCTCCGTGAGGGGTTATGCCTATATTGTGCTGACAGAGGGCATTTCCGTTTACAATGCCCCAAGTGACCAAAAAGATCTACTGGTTCGGGAAACGAGCAGGCCTAGAATCTCCTGAGAGACGGGTTCTGGGTACTACTATTGTGTCTCTCGTGTCTAGTAAAAAGAGAAAAAAAACGATCTCGTGTTGTGGTGCCTGTGTCCATAGCCTGGGAGAAAATCAGGTTAAACACAGAAGCACTTATAGATTCTGGATCTGCTGGAAATTTCTTGGACTCTGGTTTCGCTGCCATCCACCGAGTGCCACTGGTGGAGAGAGAAGTACCTCTCCTTATCGAAAGTATCGATGGCAGGAAACTATTAAGACCCCACTGTACACATGATATTGTACCTGTCTCTTTTTGTACTGGGGTGCTGCATAAGGAAAAAATCAAGTTCCCAAATCATCGAGTCACCCATGGTACCCATCATGTTGGGGTATTCTTGGTTAGCTAAGCACAATCCGGTTATCAATTGGTCTATAGGAGAGTTGGCATCCTGGGGGTCTAAGTGTTGGTCTAAATGTCTGGGTATGAGTACTGTGGTGGGCAGTCTGAACGTAGCCACTGCTCCTCCACTCTCCACAGAAGTTCCCAAATGGTACAAAGATCTAAAAGAGGTGTTTGATAAAGGGAGATCTGAGATCCTACCACCACATAGGCCGCATGATTGTTCTATAGACATATTGCCAGGTACCATGCCTCCTCGGGGTCATGTCTATCCACTGTCACAAAAAGAGAATGATATCATGGAGGAGTATATTAAAGAGAACCTAGCCAAGGGGTTCATTCGTCGTTCCTCCTCTCCTGCGGGAGCAGGATTCTTTTTTGTGTCAAAAAAGGAAGGGGATTTAAGATCTTGCATTGACTATAGGGGGTTAAACAGAATCACTATACGAAATGCCTATCCCATCCCACTTATCTCAGAATTGTTTGACTGTTTGAGAGGTGCCAAGATATACACCAAATTGGATCTTTGCGGTGCATACAACTTGGTAAGGGTCAAACAAGACCATGAATGGAACACCGCTTTTAACACCAGGAGCGGCCATTATGAATATCTGGTTATGCCATTTGGCCTGTGCAATGCGCCAGCGGTCTTCCAAGACTTTATAAATGATGTCCTGCGGGATTTTTTGCAAGTCTTCATCATAGTATATCTTGATGATATCTTGATTTATTCTCCTGATGTTGAGACACATCATGTCCAGGTGCGTACAGTGTTGCAAAGGTTGCTGGAGAATAAACTATACTGCAAGTTAGAAAAGTGTCTGTTCAACATAACTTCTGTCCATTTCCTAGGTTACATTATCACACCTGAGGGGTTTGAGATGGACCCAAAAAAGTTGTCGGCCATCAAAGAATGGCCACTACCTCAAGGCTTAAAAGCTATACAGAGATTCCTTGGTTTTACGAACTATTATAGAAGGTTCATTAAGGGTTTCTCTTCCGTTGCCTCTCCGATCACTGCCATGACCAAGAAGGGTGCCCAGAATCAGGTCTGGAGCGACCAAGCCCTGCAGGCATTTGAGTCACTCAAGGAGGCATTTGTCATGGCACTTATCCTACGGCATCCAGAGACAGGCTTGCCATTTCAACTTGAGGTTGATGCGTCCAAGATAGGAATTGGTGCAGTTCTGTCTCAAAGAGAGAGTCCTTAGGGTTTTTCTCCAGAAAAATGACACCTGCAGAGAGAAATTTTTTGGCAACTCCATTCATCCTCTTCACAGCGCGTTGAGACAATAGAGACCCACATCCTCCAATTCCAGATTGATTAATAACATTTCCAGTGGACTGGAGTTTCTTAATTATTGCCTGGATGGTGGGAATGGGCACTTTCAATGCATTTGCTATTTTCTCATAGCCACTTTACATTGTGTGACGGTCAACAATCATTTGACGTACTTCTCAGCTTTTTCCTTCTTCTTACCCATTGTGATGAAAGACTGTCAGGGTTATTCAGAGAGAGGTGAAAACCAGGAGAATGACTGGAGAAGTGAAAATTCTAGGTCATAATAGCCAAACCAGAAAAATTCTCCAATTTATCTCACTTTCCAAATCGGCTAGATTGGTCTAGATTGTTCGCTTCTCTTGAAAATTCTCCTTATTTTCACCTCTCTGAATAACCCCCTAAGGGAATGTGGCCTATCTGTTACCTCATATATATACCTGTTCCTAGTCTCCTAATACTGTACTACTTAATATAAGATATCAATAGGAATATTAGAATATTCTTCATCTATATTTTTCTCCAAATTCATAGCGGTGCCAATAATTGTGCCACACATATATTTAACATAGATTTAATTTTTTGGATACACCTGTGTTGTATTTGAAATTGTTTAAGATCCATGAGAGCAGAGTATGTTTTTGTAATTTTTTTTAACAAAAGACGAAAAGGATAAAAATAAAGACAATATTTCACAGCCTTCATTGATCATATTTAGCAAGTATGCCAGTAGAAGTGGAGGGTACTGTATATTGTAAAACATACCTAACACTAACAAAACCCCTAAATCTATTAACTCTATACATAGCAATATGTACACCCATTAATATGGCATTAATCCCCCTAAACCTAATGAAATTTAAAGGGATATCCCCTACTCCTTAACAGTGGTGTGTTTAGGTTTTGTGCTGCCTTAGGCCTGACTAAACTCGTGCACCCCCTAATTTAAATTTGACGCACTCCTTCCTGTCAAGGGCACACCGCTTCCTGGTTAATCCCCACCCTTCCTCTTTAAGCTCCACCTTTTCCTCTTAGAACTCCGCCTTTTCCTCTATTTATAATCTATTTATAATCTAATTATATTAAAAGTGGATACCAAGTGCCTACTTGTATATTTTGTATACCATTTCAAATGTATCTATTGAGATAAAGAAAATTAGGAAATGTTTAAATTCAAGCATTTTTACAAAGAACAACCACGCATGTCAAGTAAACAGGATCACAGCCGCTCTAATTGGTTGAACAGTAAAATCCATAGAAACGTGCACTGCATATGAGCGTATCACAGAGCTGCACAGCAATAAAACCCACAGAAATGGGCACTGTGTATGAGCATATCACAGAACTGCACAGCAATAAAACTCACAGTAATGTGCAGTGTGTATGAGCGTATCCCAAAGCTCCAGGGCAATAAAACTCACAGTAATATGCAGTGTGTATCACAGAATCCACAGCAATAAAACTCCCAGCAATGCAATGTTTGGTGTGTGTCAGCGTATCAGAATCCACAGCAATAAAACTCCCAGCAATGCAATGTGCGGTGTGTATGAGTGCATCAGAATTCACAGCAATAAAACTCACAGCAATGCAATGTGTGGTGTGTGTCAGCGTATCAGAATCCACAGCAATAAAACTCCAAGCAATGCAATGTGCGGTGTGTATGAGTGCATCAGAATCCACTGCAATAAAACTCCCAGCAAACCGAGTGTATATGAGCACACAGCAATTATGCTGTGGAGCCATCTTGTCAGCAGTGGGGTGCCACTGCCAGAGGGTGCACTGTAGCTTTGATTCCCTTCCCGGTGGGTGTTCAGTCCAGAATAGAGTCTGTGTTAACGAAAGGGCGGGCAGCTGCGCGTGTGCGTTTCACGTGGTTCAGCCAGTCATGTGGTACTGAGACTCAGAGAAATGGCAGTGAAATGCCCTGATGTTCGGTGGTTTCAATCAGCAGGTTTATTCAGGCGAACCCCATAGGTTTCAATGTTAAAAATATTCCCGTTTTTATGCAATATCTAATAAATCATTTATTATTTTAATCTACAGTAAAAAGTCTTTACTTATTGATTTTTTTTTTTTAGTACCTTTTAGTCATTTTTCAGATTTTTTTGGGCAAAATTTCCCCCCTTTTTTTAATAGCAGTTTTTCTTTTTTCTGTAACAGAACTTTTTATTATCAATCATAGGATCTTATATCTAAATTCCAGACATTTCGTTCAGTAGTTCTTTTGAAAACAGCAGGCCACGGGTTTGCGGTGGCAGCATTCAGCGGCCGACTCCATGAACTTTGTGGACCCTCCGGTGAATGGTGAATTCACTGCAGGGTGGGGAAATTTTATTCTCCTAAGTGCAGGGAACTACAGAACACCAAAAAGTTGGCGTCATTTCGGTGCTCTGTGAGTAACCCATTTAGTGGTGAGGTTTTTTGCTGCCCCCTGGAAAGTGAAAGCCTAGGCCTTGCCTACCCAGGACATACTTGAAAATTAGTGAAATCTCAATGTATCCTTCCTGGTAAAATACTTTGCAAAAGTAAAAAAAAAATTTAATTTTTTTTTAGGGGTGGGGCCACCCAGTGTGGGCCGCCGCCTGCTGGAAAGTGCCGCCCTAGGCCTGGGCCTAGTCAGCCTAGGCCAAAATACACCACTGCTCCTTAACCTGAATCTAATATTAAAAACCCTAAATTGAAATAAATCTGCCTCCCCTATTAACCCTATGCTAACTAAGACTTTAATCTCCTAGAGAAGGGCTTCTCTAGTTGGCCAAATTGGTTGAAATGTCCAAATTTATTGGTGGATCCTAGCCTTCCAGTTTGGAACAACACACCGTGAGGACTTGGATGGAGCAGTGTTGCGAGTAGACTGCAGCACAAGCCAAGTGGTTAATGACAGAGAAGGGATGCTTAGGGCCAATATCAGGCACATTTTGTCCATATTAGCATTTCATTATTTCCGTCCTATATATCAGCACCTTCTTATACCTACCTATACCTTTATTTCACTTAACCACTTCAATGCGGAGGACGCGCTCAGCGCGTCCTCCGCATTACCGCTGGTATGCGGAGGACGCGCTGAGAGCGCCTCCCATTGGGGTCAGCGTTCGGCCGGGTTCCGGCCGATCGCTGGCCCCTCCGGTGCGGGCTGACATCCTTGATGTCAGCCGCGCATCCGGAACCGCAGCCGCTGGTATTAGGTGTCATCGCGGCAGCGCGATGACACCTAATTCAGGCGCCCCCCCGCATGTGCGGAGGAGGCGCCTGAAAGGGAGGGGGGGAGGTCCTTCGGACCTCTCTCCCTCCCGATCGGCGGCTCTTCGGGGGTTAACCCAGGCATCATTTGGAAGGGCACAGCCTGCCCTTCCAAATGGTGCCTGGCATTAACCCCTGGGGAGCTGGATCGCGAATCGGCGCTGAAAAGCGCCGGTTCGCGATCCTTTCCCGGAGCTGGCCGACATCTTGGATGTCGGCCAAGCCTCCGAGAACTCCCCCTGAGGACTGGCGTCATCGTGCGTAGCACGATGACGCCAGTCCTGGACTTAACCCCTAACTGCCACCAACGGTGGAGATAGGGAGTTCCAATGAACTCCCTATCTCCCGATCCGTGGTAGCTAGGGGTTAAAGTTTGATATGGTTGGATCGGCCAGAGCATGGCCGTTCCAACGATACCAAACATGAAAGTGAAAAATTTTGTCAAAAAAAATAAAAAATTTAAATAATAAAAAAAAAAAAATTTAAATAATAAAAAAAAAATTTAAAAAAAAATTAAAAAAAAAAAAATAAACACTTTTTTTCTTTTTTTGGTTTGTTAATGCAGTAATATTGTTCCCATTTCAATTATAATGTGAACAATGATGCTGCACTAACGATTTTTGTATGCGGTGCGTTTGTTAAAAATAGTGTAATTTTCCCCAAAAAAAAATGTAACGAGACCCCATCTCTAATTTTTTTAACAAGCGCACCCCATACAAAATATAACCGCAATTGCTCGCATGTTAAAATGTGAAAAAAACCACTTTACACATTGTAAATTATTGAAAATACTTATTTTATTGCATTTTTTGTTATAATATACAGACATGACATAACGTATACATATAATAATGACATATTATGAATCTACCGAGTCTGACGGAAAGAACGATATATAATATGTCTGGGTCATATACTAAAATAAGCCTTCAAAACACGTTTAAACATGATGAGCAAAACCGGTAAAAATGACCTCAGCACAGGGGCGGGAAAAGCCTCAGCAGCGAAAGGGTTAATAGAAGATGAAAAATGGGTGTATATCATTTTAATCTGTATTTCAGAGACTCCATGTATAGTTGGAGTTGTTCACTGCTCCCACTTTGTTTCCACATGGACACTGACTCTTGTTTTGATTTTGTTACGTGTGAATTGTTGCACTTGTATGATGATATTTTGTTTTTTGACTACAGTTCCACAACAATGGAAATGTGTATCAATAAAGCCTTTAAATTATTGAGAAAAGAAAACCTGTGAATGCACTATTAATATTCATTTTGAATGATTATATGAAGAATTTTCCTTTTGTTTGTTAGTGTTTGAATAAAGTTATTCTTTTGGGTTAACTTGTAAAAAACATACAAACAGAAAATTTAAACCAGTAGATGTTTTATCAATCCAATATAGGAATTAATAAATGCTAGTGGTTTTCCAATCATCTGATAATTGCAAATTCCCACAAAGTCTTTATCACTGCAGAGCCAAGAATCATATTGTGATAACATGCGGGAAGTTGAGCTTTATTTAAACTGCATATGCAACTTAAAAAAGAAATGTTGTAAACCACAATGAAATAAAATTTACATAGATTTTCAGATTAAATATTCCCATGTTGATTGTTTCCTTTTAAAATGGGAACTTGCCCAAAACAGTACTCTAAGTCTCACTGCTGATCCGGTGTTATTTAATACAAATCACAAACATTTTCTTACCCACTGATAAGATGTTTGACTTAAGCTAGGGTCAAACGAGCGCATTATTCGCAGCGACCGTCAAAAAGTGCGTCCGATTGCATTGACGTATTTTTTCACGGAATGCGCGAAAACGGTCATACGATGCGCATTTTCGTGCTTGATTTTTTATGGATCCAAACCAGGAAACTTTGGGTGTCTGGACGTTGGCTGGACATGAGCAGCGTCTTACGTCTCCTAATCACGCACACACGCCGCTATGCGGACGCTGAGGACGCAGCGCACTCTGTATGTCAGTACTAGCGGTTCGACGTTCTCGAAAAAATACGTTCGTTTGCCGCTTGCGTTGCATGGCCGAACGTTCGTGCGGCTGTACTTCGTATATTGGCCGTCATTGCCCGTCATTTGCTGCTACTACGGCCGTGATTAAGTGCGCCTAAACGCACGTTAAAAATGTGTTAGTCTGACCCCAGC
Source organism: Leptobrachium leishanense (assembly GCA_009667805.1). NCBI lineage: Eukaryota > Metazoa > Chordata > Amphibia > Anura > Megophryidae > Leptobrachium > Leptobrachium leishanense. Next base: position 235,137,992 of record CM019065.1, on the reverse strand, counting down.
CTAAACTGGCTTTCTCTTTTCAAAAATGTTTTTTTTTCTCAGCTTTCTTGCCTCTTCTGACTTGAATTGTCAATGTATGAAAAAGAAAATGTATATTTACAAGACATAAACTAAAGAATATTGGCTCAATTTAATTCAGCCCCATGTGCCAAAATCGGCAGCTTCTGTAGCTGCCATTCTATAAAATTTCAGTTTGAAAGATTTAAATAAAGGCTTCCTGGCATTCTGATATGCAATAAAAAATTGGTTAAAATACCGTCACTCACGGCTACAATTTGTAATGGAAATTTAGTCTTCATTGATTCAATTAGAAAAGATTGGTAATATCTGGGGGGAAAAACAAATCCTGAAAGGTATTTAACAAATGTTTTTTAATTGCAGGAAACCAGGGAAAAATCTGATTGAAACAGTTTTTTAAACATTGGATTTTTAAAATAGACTTGCTTAACCAAGTGTGTTTTGTTGAAAAAAATTTTATAGTGACATTTATTTGACATAAGGGATGCAAAGTTAACAGTTAAATATCAGGTAAAATAGGAATTTTGCACAGTATTTGTCATTCTGTGATTTTTAAATAATTGAAATAATGTAAATTTGCATGTATTAATTTATCATTTACAGAAATATTTTTTTCTCCTTATATTCAAGAAATTTATTTTTTCTCTGACCCTATTTTTTCCTAACATCCTTTAAAATTAAGAGCATTGCAATGGCACCTCTTGGACCAGGATCCTAGGAAAATTGCACTGATATCCTATTATGGCATTATGTGATTGCATAGCTTGATGAAATATCCCATGGAAAGTAATACACTCACTGGCCACTTTATTAGCTACACCTGTTCAGTCGCTTGTTAACACAAATTGCTAATCAGCCAAACACATGGCAGCAATTCAATGCATTTAAGCATCTAGATGTTGTGAAGACGACTTGCTGAAGTTCTAACCGAGCATCAGAATGGGGAAGAAAGGGGAATTGGGTGAATTTGAACATGCCTTATTTGTTGATGCCAGACGAGCTGGTCTGAGTAATTCATAAACTGCTTATCTACTGAGATTTTAACGCACAACCATCTCTAGGGTTTACATAGAATGGTCCAAAAAAGAGAAAATGTCCAGTCAGCGGCAGTTGTGTGGACAAAAATTCCTTGTTGGTGTCAGAGGTCAGAGGACAGAGGAGAATGGGCAGACTGATTAGAGATGATAGAAAAGCAGCAGTAACTCAAATAACTACTCGTTACAACCAAGATATGCTGAATACCATCTCTGCATGCACAACACGTTGAACCTTGAAGCAGATGGCTACAGTAGCAGAAGACTACATCGGGTGCCACTCCTGTCAGCTAAGAACAGGAAACTGAGGCTACAATTTGCACAGGCACACCAAAATTGGACAATAGAAGATTGGAAAAAACATTGCCTGGACTCTGATGAGTCTCAATTTCAGCTGTGACATTCAGATGGTAGGGTCAGAATTTGGCAACAACATCATGAAAGCATGAATCTATCCTGCCTTTTTTTAACAGTTCAGGCTGGTGGTGGTGGTTTAATCTATAGAGCATTGCTTAAACACAACGCCCTAACTGAATATTGTTTCTGACCATGTCCATCCCTTTATGACCACAGTGTGCCATCTTCTGATGGCTACTTCCAGCATGATAAAGCACTATGGCACAGAGCTCAAAACATCTCCAATTGGTTTCTTGAACATGACAATGAGTTTGCTGTACTCCAATGGCCTCTATAGTCTCCAGATCTCAATCCAATAGAGCAACTCTGAGATGTGGTGGAAGATTTGCATCATGGGTCTGCACGGATGAATCAGCCAACAAATCTTCAACAACTGCCTAATGCTATCATGTCAATATGGACCAAAATCTCTGAGGAATGTTTCTAACACCTTGTTGAATCTATGCCACGAAGAATTAAGGCATTTCTGAAGGCAAAAGGGGTCCAACCCGGTACTAGCAAGGTGTACCTAATAAAGTAACCGGTGAGTGTACAGTATGTTGGCTACAAGTAAGGATGAGCTGTTCAGTTCGATCGGTTCGGAGTTCGATTTGAACATCGCCCGTTCTCATGTTCGCGAACTACGAAAATTTCCGCGTTTTCACTGCATGTTCGCCCACAATGCACCACAATGCACTTTTCCACTGGCCTGAAGCTTGTAATTGGCTACAGCCTTGCACCAGGTGCAAGATAGGTTCAAGACTATGCCAATCATGGCTCAGAGTCCTGATTGGGCAAATTTTGCCCAATCATGGGCTCACAGAGCTAAGTCTCGCAGCACACTATATAAGGCTTCACACAGCGCTTCAGCACGTGTTTGAGAGGAGATTGTTCTTGTGTTAGTGTGTGTTCTCACTGCCAGTCTGCCACTAGCTACTGGGGGGGGTCTCATTTCTAAAGAATATCTGGGAATTGTTCTAATCTGTGTGTTCTCACTGCCACCAAGTATTTTGGGGGTCAGTAATTTCTACAAAATATCTGGGAATTGTGGTAATCTGTGTGTTCTCACTGCCACCAAGTATTTAGGAGGCTCAGACATTTCTACAAAATATCTGGGAATTGTGGTAATCTGTGTGTTCTCCCAGCAACTATTTTGGGGGTCAGTAATTTCTACAAAATATCTGGGAATTGTGGTAATCTGTGTGTTCTCACTCCCAGCAACTATTTTGGGGTCAGTAATTTCTACAAAATATCTGGGAATTGTTGTAATCTGTGTGTTCTCACTCCCAGTAACTATTTTGGGGGTCAGTAATTTCTACAAAATATCTGGGAATTGTGGTAATCTGTGTGTTCTCACTCCCAGCAACTATTTTGGGGGTCAGTAATTTCTACAAAATATCTGGGAATTGTGGTAATCTGTGTGTTCTCACTCCCAGCAACTATTTTGGGGGACAGTAATTTCTACAAAATATCGGGGAATTGTTCTAATCTTTGTGTTCTCAATGCCACCAGCAATTTTGGGGGTCAGTCATTTATACAAAATATCTGGGAATTGTTCTAATCTTTGTGTTCTTACTGCCACCAGCAATTTTGGGGGTCAGTCATTTATACAAAATATCTGGGAATTGTGGTAATCTGTGTGTTCTCACTGCCACCAAGTATTTTGGGGGTCTCATTTCTACAAAATATCTGGGAATTGTTGTAATCTTTGTGTTCTCACTGCCACCCATCAGGGGGTCTCACTGATTTATAGGCGGTTTCTGGCAATTGTAATCTGTGTCTTCTCACTGCCAGCTATCAGGGGGTCTCACTGAGTTATACCAGAGTTCTGGAAATCTTTAATCTTTATACCAGAGTTGAATCAGAGTTCTGCAGCATATCTCCAATTTTTATAACAGAGTTTAATCAGAGTTCTGTATATGTTTAATCCATATATCACTCACCATGTCAGAAAGACCAAAAAGGACAGGCAGACGCTCCCAGACACAAATAAGAGGGCAAGCAGCCTCTGTGTCGGGAGGCTGTGCCGCTGGTCGTCATGGACGTGGTGCATCCTCTGCAGGGGCACGCTTGTCCTTTCTAACTGGGGCTGGCCGTCTTAAGCAGCAGCAACATACAGAGGATTTGGTGGATTGGCTAACCAGGCCATCTTCATCCTCTGAGTCCTCTGCCAGCCCAGCTTGTAGTGGTTTACAGTCCACCTCAGCTGCCAAAGCATCTAATGCAGCCTCCATTTCCACAGCTACTCCTGCCGTAGCCTCACTATCACACACGGAGGAGTCAGCTGAATTGTTTGACTACATTGACAGTGACATGCTGCTTGAGGATGCGCAGCAACTACAGTGCTCTGATTCAATCTCTGAGGATGAGGAAGGGAGTTTAATGAACCTAGAGGAAGGGGGTGCCAGTGACACACAAATAACTGGCACTCATGTTGCCCCAGCAGCTGCAGCATACTGTCAAGTTGGCTCCAGTGACGAGGAGATAGGGGGTGATGACAATGATGATGAGGTCAGTGACTCCACCTGGGTGCCTGATCGAACAGAGGAGTCAAGTGAGGAGGAGGAGGAGGCACAACAAACACGAGGCGCAACGTCATGACGACCAACCGTAGCACTAGCCAGTCCAAGGCATCAGATGTCAGAGCTGCTCAGGTGCAGAGCGCTGTTGTCTCAAAGCACACATCCAGGAACTCTGCTGTCTGGGAGTTCTTTAAGAAATGTGCAGCAGACCCCATCGTTGCTATTTGTAATCTATGTCAGATGAGGCTCAAGCGTGGGAAAGACACCATGCGCTTGGGTACCACGTGCTTGAGGCGACATATGACCACCTGCCATGCATCCTGTTGGCGCAAAACTTTGCATAGGTCCTCCTCACCTGTCTCTACCCCCACTATATGTCCTGCCATGTCATTAACTCCAACCTCCACTGACAGGGATGATGCTACAGTAATGGATGTACCAGGTCCTTCCGCACAATGTGACAGCATCCCATGAGCTGAAGCTTTACGCAGTCAGATTACGTTGCCCCAGCTGCTGCAGCGTAAGAAAAATATAGTCCCAACCATCCCCAAGCACAGCATCTAAATGCCAGTTTAGCAAAATTACTCGCATTGCAGCTGCTGTCTTTCCAGCTGGTGGACTCTGCTTTCTTCCGTGAATTTGCTGAATGTGCTGTACCACAGTGGCAGGTTCCAAAATGCCATTACTTTTCATGGAAGGCCATTCCAGCACTATACCAGCACGTGGAAGACAATGTTATCGAGTCATTGGGAAAGGCAGTCAGAAGCAAGGTGCATGTGACTTTAGACACGTGGTCCAGCAAGCATGGACAGGGTCGTTACATTTCCTTCACGGCACACTGGGTAACTCTGATTGCAGCTGGGAGGGATCCAAGACGGGGCTCTGTGCTGGAGCTTGTTCATCCACCACGCCTCCAGAAAGCTGCTTGTATGAGGTCTGTCTGCTCCACCAACACCTCTCCCTCTTCCTCCTCCTTCTCTGTCTCTGGCGAAGTGGCAGTTAAACCTACACGTGACAGGGGCTACGCAAGGGCTCAAGCAAAAAGATGCCATACTGTGCTTAAGCTGGTTTGTTTAGGGGACAGGAGCCACACCGGGCCAGAAATTCTGTCAGCTCTGCAGGGGCAGGTGCAGAGATGGTTAACACCATGCCAGATTGAGCTGGGAATGGTCGTCCGTGATAATGGCAGCAACCTTCTCTCTGCCCTACGCCAGGGTAAGTAGATGCATGTACCATGCCTAGCACACGTCCTAAATCTGGTGGTACAGTGTTTCCTAACCAGTTACCCAGGGCTGGCAGAGCTTCTCAGCCAGGCCAGAAAAGTTTGCAGCCACTTCAGATGGTCATTCCCAGCAAGTGTTCGCCTGGCAGAAATTCAAAGAGAATTCCACCTTCCCACAAACCGTCTGATCTGTGACATGCCCACCAGGTGGAACTTGACATTAGCAATGCTGCAGCATCTGCACAAGCAGCAGAGGGTCATCAATGAGTAACTGTGTGAGTATGGCACAAGGACAGGTTCAGGTCAACTTGTTTTTTTTCCCCCTGCAGTGGCTGATGATCAAGGATGCATGCACTGCACTGTCACCATTTGAGGAGACAACGAGGATGGTGAGCAGGGACAGTGAATGAATCAGTGACACAATTCCTTTAGTGTTCCTGTTGGAGCACACTCTGCGGGGAATTATAGATGTGGCTCTAGAGGAAGAGCAGCGGGAGGAAGAGGAGGCTGTCCCTAGCTCTGAAGGCCCCAGTCTTTCTGCAGACAGCATTCCAGTGGGTCCTCCTCAGATCAGACAGGCGGAGGATGAGGAGGAATATTTAAGTAGTGGGGGCAGTGAAGGTGGTGAATCCTCAAGGGAGGATTTTGTGTGCCCAGAAACACAAGGACTAGTACGTGGCTGGGTGGAGGAAGTGCACGATGGGGTCATCCTCCTCATTGACCAGGAAGACTCGGAAGCTAATGCCGCTTCCAGCCTACACTGCATGGGCTCCCTTATCCTGCAAAGCCTGCTAATGGACCCCAGGATTCGTGGGGGGATTCAAGGAGATTGATCATTACTGGATGGCAAGCCTTCTTGATCCACAATACAAGGGTAAAGTTGCAGAGCTCATCCTGCCTGCACAGAGGGAGCACAGGATGAAAAAACTTGAGGACGCTCTAAAGCGACACTTGTGTAACACCTTTCCAGGCACTGGTAGGTTACCAAGTGATGATGACACACTTGCTTCTGAGGCTGTGGATGATCAGAGGAATATTGGTGAAGGTCGGCCGCTTGACTGATGCCTTTTTAAATTTTAGTCCACGACGCCCAGGAATGTCAAATGTAGGCACCCATTGCCAGCGTCTTCACCGTATGGTGCAGGACTACCTAGGGGCAAGGGCAGACCTGGATACCTTTCCAGCAGATGATCCACTGGCTTACTGGGTGTTGAGATTAGATCACTGGCCAGAATTTAGCCAATAGGCTATGCAGCTACTAGGTTGCCCTTCATCCAGCGTGTTTTCTGAAAGGACGTTCAGTGCCGCTGGAGGTTTTGTCACAGACAAAAGAGTGCATCTGTCCACCGACTCTGTAGACCGGCTGACATTTATAAAAATGAATCAGTCCTGGATTAGCAGCTATCAATCCCCTGATGCTGACGTAACGGAATAGATCGGGGATGTCTTCTGCATTCACAAAACATCCACCACTGAACTCTTCCACAATGCCACAAAAGGGTTACGGTGTTGTGGCACTTGCTGCCATGAAAGGCACAATATTTGGCTGCACTGACGCCTGTGCCAGATTTATATAATTTACATTTTTTGAACCGCAGGGTCCAACCCTGCACTCTTCCACAATACCACAAAAGGGTTACGGTGTGAAGGCACTTGCTGCCATGAAAGGCACATTATTTGGGTGCACTGCCCCTGATGCCTATATTACCAGATTTATATCATTTTAGTATTTGACTGCAGGGTCCAACCCTGCACTCTTCCACAATACCACAGAGGGGTTACTGTTGCCGACACTAAAGGCCCGATTTTAAAGCACCTATTGTTACTTTCATCCAAAGCCTGTGTAGGTTTCACCATAATTTAGCCAAAACAATCACTAAACTTGTTCTTTGTGTCCTAAAATGTCTCCTTTTTTAATACAGACTGCCTCCCCAAGCAGTTGTTTATGAATAGATTAAAAGAGAAGCGTTTACCGTCATTTGAAACGTCATTTTTTTGTTTTTAAATGTTTCTATAATCCTACAAATCCGCCACTTCACGGGCAGGTTATGGGGACCTCCTAGGCACGATATTTGAAGGAATTTTTTTTTTATTTTTAAACCTTATTTCATGGAAAACTCACTGTCCCTTTAAAAACTTTTTTTTTAACTTTTTGTCCTTGTTTCCTGTCTCCCAGGGCACTACCCGGGCCCCCATACACCTATTATGGCAAATATCTTGCATATATGCCCTCTTGCAGGGCACTCTAAAAACCGAACTTTTGAGTCCCATTGACTTGCATTGAGTTCGGTTCGTGTTCGAGTTCGAACTCGAACTTTCGAAATTGTTCGAGTTCGAATGCAAACCGAACACGGGGGTGTTCGGCTCATCCCTAGCTACAAGTACACTTTAAAAATAATTTAATTTCAATAACTTGCTTTCAAATAATCAACTGATAACTGAGCTTAAGTTGTTTTGCAGCTTATTGGCGCTATACAAAAATAGTCACCATCAGCAGACAGTGTGTCAACAATCCTGTGTCTAACAAATAACAATTAATGTACACTGGGTACAAATGTGAAACAAGTATAAATATTAAAATAAATAAAAAATAAATGTGTGCATTTAGTCCTGGTTTATTTGTTGACAGGTATTTCAGAGGTGTGTTTGCTATGGATACAATAGATTAAATTTAATTAATAGTTGAGAATAGGGATGGGCGTTCGGTTCGATTCGAACGTGAGTTTGAATCGAACATCGGCCGTTCGGGTGTTCGGTGAACGCCGAACATTATGGGTTGTTCGCAGTTTGTTCGACCGCAGACATTCACAATAAAAAATGTGTCCACAGGTCTCCTAAATGTACCGGCGGCTGCCGGTACATTTAGGAGACCTGTGGCTATGGCCCCCTCCCCCGTAACTCACCTGTCTTGCAGCTGTCCCGGCCTCCAGTTCCCTGGTCCGTCAGCTCCTCCGGTCCGTCAGCTCCTCCAGTCCATCTGGCCGCGACTCCTCTGCCCCACGTCTTCATGCTGAATGATCTGATTGGGCAAAGTCCTGCACCTGAACTGGACTTTGCCCAATCAGGGCTCTAATTCAATATTGAGCCCTGATTGGGCAAAGTCCAGGTCAGGTGCAGGACTTTGCCCAGTCAGAGTTCAGCATGAAGATGAGCTTTAACCAAGCTCTGATTGGTTAAAGTCTTGCACTGACTTTAACCAATCAGAGCTTGGTTAAAGCTCTGCCCCACACCTCATCTTCATGCTGAGCTCTGATTGGGCAAAGTCCTGCACCTGACCTGGACTTTGCCCAATCAGAGCTCAATATTGAATTAGAGCCCTGATTGGGCAAAGTCCAGGTCAGTCTCAGGACTTTGCCCAATCAGATCATTCAGCATGAATACATGGGGCAGAGGAGCCGCGTCCAGACGGACCGAAGGAGGAGGTGACGGACCGAGGAACAGGAGGCCGGGACAGCTGCAGGACAGGTGAGTTACAGGGGCCGGGGGCCGCAGCCACAGGTCTCCTAAATGTACCAGCAGCCGCCGGTACATTTAGGAGAACTGTGAACACATTTTGAGTGTTCGGCCCCCAATTGATTAACATTGTGTTCGAGTTCGTATTCGAACATTTCGGCCGTTCGACTGTTCGAATACGAACCGAACACAGGGGTGTAGGCTCATCACTAGTTGAGAACAGATAAAAATTAACATCTGCACTGCAATCAGTTGCTAAAAGCTATATTTTCCAAAACATAACCATTTCTCAGCAAAATTAAAACGTTTATTCTGAATTGGCCACCAAATTGGCCACTGAATTGCACCAAATTGTGAATTTCCCCGTACGGTGCAATTTTGTGGCCTTTCAGTTAGTCAAAAAGCTAGCGATTTGCCAAATATTGGTGAATTGCCAGCGGAATACGGTGACCTTCGATGGCAGTAAAATTCCCCGTAGAGAAGAAACAGTTCATCTATTCAGAGAATGCTGAACAGCACCGAAAAGTTGTTGAAAAGCCCTGATTTTCGGTGGTTTCATTCAACAGGTTTAATCAAACAAATCCCATAGGTTTCAATGTACAAAAAATCTCTTCATTTTACTTAAATATTTATTCAACAGTTTATTCTTTTAATTTGCAGCAAAACATCTATTTATTTATTTAATTTTTAGATATTTTTTAGGCAATTTTTGAGATTTTATTGGTGAAATCTTTGATTCCTATTTTTTTTTAACATGGTGTTTTTTTTATGTTTTATTTTGTAACAGACCTTTTTAATGTTATTCATGGGACCTTACATATAATTTACATTGACTATTTTTTTTAAAATGCCTTTTAAAAGTTGCAAGTTTTTTTTACCCCTCTTTGGTAGCGGTCACCTTTTTCTGGTGGCGTTCCTCGGAGTCTTTCAGCGGTCTGTTGGGCAGATCATCGGCTTTTTTTTGGTGAGTTTGTGGCTGCGTTTTGCATTTTTTTGGATCTATTCACTGGTTCTGCGGAAGTTTGAGGATGCGTTCAGCTGTTTTTTTGCGGTTAAGCCGATCAATTCGGCGGTTTATCGAATGCGGTCTGCAGATCGATTCAGCACACTTCAGGGATCCTGCAGTGAATGCTGAATTCACTGCAGGGTCGGCGAATTGAACTCGCCGAAGTGCGCCGAACAAAATGTCGGTGACATTTTGGTGCTCTCTGAATAACCCCTTTAGAGTAAACAAAAACAAGTGAAATGTAACCGTACTTCAGTGCGGTGTCCTGCAACAGGGCTAGTACTAAGTGACAAAACATGCAACACTAATTATTCTAGATCACCATCTGCGAAACAAAGGCTTATGAAAATTATATTGGCACAATATCTATATCTGGAACTCCTAGGTGTTTGCAAAACGATGCACCTGTTCAAGGAGCTGTTCCTGCATTTGACCATTTAGGAATCCATTGAAATTTTTTCTTTTTTCCTACTTGTTTCATGATAAAGCTAAAAAAAATTGGTTTGTTATTATTTACAGAGTGTCAGTAATAAAAGTAACATGCATGGACTGTGCATGCCTATGCATAGGACCTTTAACCCCTTAACGACGCGGGGCGTACCATGCCGTCCTGCACCGCGTGGGCTTTAATGCCGCAGGACGGCATGGTACGCCCTGCGGCGTTTGGTGCCTCTGCGCGCTGAAAAACGGCCCACCTCCCTTCCCACAATGCCGATCGCCGGCTGGGGGTCTGCCTGACACCTGGGCAGACCCTCCCAGCTGGCGATCGGCATTGTGGGAAGGGAGGTGGGCCGTTTCCCTCGTGGAAACCTCCAGGCAGCCAATCCGGCGCTTGGTTTTCAAAGTTGCAGCGGGGACAAGCTGTCACCTCTGCAACTGTCAGAATGTCTCAGCCAATGATTGTTGCATTGGCTGAGACATTGTCTCTGCCCCTTTCTCCTGTTCCTCATTGCGATCTGAGGAGCAGAGAGAGAGAGGCAGAGTTCAAAGGAGCACCACCAAAAACCCCCCAAAAAAACCCTGGCAAGCACAGTACCCCCTGGCAGGCACTGTACCCCCTGGCAGGCACTGTACCTACTGGCACAGTACCCCCTGGCTAAAAAAAAAATGAAAAAAACTGGGAAAAAAAACTGGAAAAAACCTGAAAAAACCTGAAAAAAACCCAGGTACTGTACCCCCTGGCTGGCACTGTACCCCCTGGCAGGCACTGTACCCTCCTGGCACAGTACCCCCTGGCTGAAAAAAAAACCCAGGCACAGTACCCCCTGGCTGAAAAAAAAAACCTGAAAAAAACCCAGGTACAGTACCCCCTGGCTGGCACTGTACCCTCCTGGCAGGCACTGTACCCTCCTGGCAGGCACTGTACCCTCCTGGCACAGTACCCCCTGGCTGAAAAAAAACCCAGAAAAAAAAACCCAGGCACAGTACCCCCTGGCTGAAAAAAAACCCTGAAAAAAAACCCAGGCACAGTACCCCCTGGCTGAAAAAAAAAAAAAACCCAGGTACAGTACCCCCTGGCAGGCACTGTACCCCCTGGCAGGCACTGTACCCTCCTGGCAGGCACTGTACCCTCCTGGCACAGTACCCCCTGGCTGAAAAAAAAACCCAGGCACAGTACCCCCTGGCTGAAGAAAAAACAAAAACTGAAAAAAAAACAGGTACAGTACCCCCTGGCTGGCACTGTACCCTCCTGGCAGGCACTGTACCCTCCTGGCACAGTACCCCCTGGCTGAAAAAAAACCTGAAAAAAAAACCCAGGTACAGTACCCCCTGGCAGGCACTGTACCCCCTGACTGAAAAAAAAGACCTGAAAAAAAAACCCAGATACTGTACCCCCTGGTCTGCAGTGTACCCCTGATTGGGAGTGTACCCCCGGTTGAGAACCCGCATTGGCATACGACCCTTTGGCATTTCTGACTACCCGCATTGGCATACGAACCCCTGGCATTTCTGAGACTACCCGCATTGGCATACGACCCCTGGCATTTCTGACTACCCACATTGGCATATGACCCTTGGCATTTCTGACTACCCACATTGGCATACGACCCCCTGGCATTTCTGACTACCTGCATTGGCATACGACCCTTGGCATTTCTGACTACCCGCATTGGCATACGACCCTTGGCATTTCTGACTACCCGCATTGGCATACAACCCCGTGGCATTCCTGACTACCCGCATTGGCATACGACCCCCCTTGGAATATTCTTACCTTGTCTAGATAGATAGAAGTACCGGCCACTACAAGGACCGGAAGGGCTTAGTTTAGGTGTTCTAATACTTGACCCCATCAGTTCCCCGACCTCCCATTTAATTAGTTATAACAAGATCCCCATAAAAATGTCCTCCCGCTTTTATTCCCCAGAAGAGGCATATGAGATCCTGGCCGCCTCTGAGAGCGACACTCTCGCCGACAGTGACACCCTCACAGCCTCTGATATAGAGCCCCTTAGTGAACCCTCCAGTGATGGTGACCCCCACCATCTACTGGGAGGCGTGAGAGCAATTGGGTACCCCCAAATATGGCTGCCCCAGAAATACCCCCATTTATAGCGACTCCTGGCATCACAGTAAGGGTAGAGGACTGTGAGCCAGTGAGCTTTTTTAATCTCTTTATGTCAGACGACGTATTCGAGATGGTGGTTGAGCAAACCAACCTGTTTGCCAACCAGTATCTTGATGCACATTCGGATTCACATCGCCACAGACATAACAAGTGGCACCCAACGGATGTGATAGAGTTAAAAAAAAATTGGGCTCTAACCCTCGTAATGTGAATAGTGAAGAAGCCAAGTATCCGGTCTTACTGGCACAAAAACCCCATCCTGGCTACCCCACTATTCCCAAGGGTTATGAAGAGGGAGAGATACGAAAATCTCATGCGATTCCTCCATTTTAATGATAACGGTGCCCACCAAGAAACGACCCAATGCATGACCGCCTCTATAAAATTCGGCCCCTTATCAGTCTTATGTCTGCCAAATTCACAGATAATTATGTTCCCGACCAAAATATTTCTGTAGACGAGTCCTTTACGAAATTCAAAGGCAGACTGCTCTTCAAGCAGTATATCTCAAGCAAGCGATCCCGGTATGGCGTCAAATTTTATAAATTGTGGGAGTCCACAACCGGCTACACATGGGCGTTTAGAATATACGAAGGGAAAGATAGCCACCTTGACCCCCCAGGATGCCCCGATTGTATTGGCACCAGTGGAAAAATTGTGTGGGATCTGGTCTATCCCCTATTCAACAAGGGCTATCATTTATGGGTCGATAACTATTACACCAGTATCGACCTATTTAAAAATTTATATTGTTTTGAGACCCTTGCGTGTGGCACAGTGCAGAAGAATCGCAGAGGTTTTCCCCAAATCCTGACAGCAGGCAAAAAAATTAGAGGCTTCTCTTCAGCTCTACGTCAGGAAGAAGTGCTAGCCCTTCGGTTCACTGATAAGAAGGATGTATACATGCTATCTACAGTGCACGACGAAAGTACAGTGCCAGTGCCTGTGAGAGGGAGGACTGAGCCACTGGAAAAGCCGAAGTGCATTGTAGATTACAGCATGTTTATGGGGGGAGTAGACTTGGCTGATCAATGTATACAGCCTTATCTGGTGAACCGAAAGACTAGGGCATGGTACAAGAAGATTGCCATCTGTTTGACCGAGATAGCAATTTTCAATGCGTACATGCTCTACAAGCAGGCAGCAGTACAAAAGCCATATCCCTTCCTAGAATTCATGCTTGAGATCATATCCCAACTTCAGTGGTGTATTTAGGTTTTGTGCTGCCCTAGGCCTGACTAAACTCGTGCACCCCTAATTTAAATTTGACGCACCCCTTCCTGTCAAGGGCACACCTCTTCCTGGTTAATCCCCACCCTTCCTCTTTAAGCTCCACCTTTTCCTCTTAGAGCTCCGCCTTTTCCTCTCTTTATATTAAAAGTGGATACCAAGTGCCTACTTGTATATTTTGTATACCATTTCAAATGTATCTATTGAGATAAAGAAAATTATGAAATGTTTAAATTCAAGTATTTTTACAAAGAACAGCCACGCATGTCAAGTAAACGGGATCACAGCCGCTCTAATTGGTGGAACAATAAAATCCACAGAAACGTGCACTGCATATGAGCGTATCACAGAGCTGCATAGCAATAAAACCCACAGAAATGGGCACTGTGTATGAGCATATCAGAGCTGCAAAGCAATAAAACCCACAGAAATGTGCAGTGTGTATGAGCATATCACAGAACTGCACAGCAATAAAACTCACAGTAATGTGCAGTGTGTATGAGCGTATCCCAGAACTCCAGGGCAATAAAACTCACAGTAATATGCAGTGTGTATCACAGAATCCACAGCAATAAAACTCCCAGCAATGCAATGTGCGGTGTGTATGAGTGCATCAGAATTCACAGCAATAAAACTCCCAGCAATGCAATGTGCGGTGTGTATGAGTGCATCAGAATCCACTGCAATAAAACTCCCAGCAATGCAATGTGTGGTGTGTGTCAGCGTATCAGAATCCACAGCAATAAAACTCCCAGCAATGCAATGTGCGGTGTGTATGATTGCATCAGAATCCACTGCAATAAAACTCCCAGCAATGCAATGTGTGTTGTGTGTCAGCGTATCAGAATCCACAGCAATAAAACTCCCAGCAATGCAATGTGCGGTGTGTATGAGTGCATCAGAATCCACTGCAATAAAACTCCCAGCAATGCAATGTGTGGTGTGTGTCAGCGTATCAGAATCCACAGCAATAAAACTCCCAGCAATGCAATGTGCGGTGTGTATGAGTGCATCAGAATCCACTGCAATAAAACTCCCAGCAATGCAATGTGTGTTGTGTGTCAGCGTATCAGAATCCACAGCAATAAAACTCCCAGCAATGCAATGTGCGGTGTGTATGAGTGCATCAGAATCCACTGCAATAAAACTCCCAGCAATGCAATGTGTGGTGTGTGTCAGCGTATCAGAATCCACAGCAATAAAACTCCCAGCAATGCAATGTGCGGTGTGTATGATTGCATCAGAATCCACTGCAATAAAACTCCCAGCAATGCAATGTGTGTTGTGTGTCAGCGTATCAGAATCCACAGCAATAAAACTCCCAGCAATGCAATGTGCGGTGTGTATGAGTGCATCAGAATCCACTGCAATAAAACTCCCAGCAGTGCAATGTGTGGTGTGTATGAGTGCATCAGAATCCACTGCAATAAAACTCCCAGCAATGCAATGTGAGGTGTGTATGAGTGCATCAGAATCCACTGCAATAAAACTCCCAGCAATGCAATGTGTGTTGTGTGTCAGCGTATCAGAGTCCACAGCAATAAAACTCCCAGCAATGCAATGTGCGGTGTGTATGAGTGCATCAGAATCCACTGCAATAAAACTCCCAGCAGTGCAATGTGTGGTGTGTATGAGTGCATCAGAATCCACTGCAATAAAACTCCCAGCAAACCGAGTGTATATGAGCACACAGCAATGATTTATTCTATATTTACCGGCCTCTGTCCGCGGTAGGGCTGTGTGCAGAGTCAGCAGGTACTGTGTACAGACTCAGCAGGAGGTCCCTCCAGGCCACGTTAGGATCACGGCTGTGCCTGTGCGTGGAGCCATCTTGTCAGCAGTGGGTGCCACTGCCAGAGGGTGCACCGTGACTTTGATTCCCTTCCCGATGGGTGTTCAGTCCAGAATAGAGTGACAGTCCATGTTAACGAAAGGGCGGGCAGCTGCGTGCATGCGTGTCACGTGGTTCAGCCAGTCAGGTGGTACTGAGACTCAGTACCACCTGACTGGCCGGACCGAGTGTGACCTGCACGCAAGCAGCCTCACCAGGAGCCAGGCAGCTCAATGACAAATTTCTATCACTGCAGTGCTGGTTAAGGAAAGGTCCACTTTAAACAGCAGTAAGCAGACAGGGCTTCATATTCTGCTGAAACCCCCCCCCCCTTTACCTGCCATTTACTGTCATCTTCTCTCTCTGGACACAAATCACATCCCCCTCCCCTCTCCTAGAGCTGCTGCGGGGCAGGAGAGGAGCTATGGAGGGAGGAGAGGGGGATTTTTATTCTATTCGATTTTATTCCGTATGCAAACGCCATGCTCCGCTGCTCGTTGTTTGAGAACACAGCTCAAAGCTTACACACAGTGACAGTGGCACCTCCTAGTACCCCCTAATGACACCCCAATAATCACTGGTACCTGGGGCGGCCCGCCCTCCGCCACTCCTCTAAGTACACCACTGCTCTGGTGATATGCTCACACACAAGTTTGGCGAACTGCCAGCAAGTACGGTGCTGTTTGAAGGCAGTGCAAATCCCATAGAGAAGTAATGGTTAATCTATTCAGAGAACACCAAACAGCAGAGAAATGACAGTGAAATGCCCTGATGTTCAGTGGTTTCAATCAGCAGGTTTATTCAGGCGAACCCCATAGGTTTCAATGTTAAAAATATTCCCGTTTTTTATGCAATATCTAATAAACCATGTATTATTTAAATCTGCAGTAAAAAGTCTTTATTTATTTATTGATTTTTTTTTGTAGATTTTAGTGATTTTTCAGAATTTTTTGGGCTAAATTCCCCCCCTTTTTTTTAATAGCGGTTCTCCTTTTTCTGTAACAGAACTTTTTATTATCAATCATAGGATCTTATATGTAAATTCCAGACATTTTCGTTCAGTAGTTCTTTTGAAAACAGCAGGCCATGGGTTTGCGATGGCAGCATACAGCGGCCGACTCCATGCACTTTGGGTACCCTGCGGTGAATGGTGAATTCACTGCAGGGCTGGGAAATTTTATTCCCCGAAGTGCAGGGAACTACAGAACACCAAAATGTTGGCGTCATTTCGGTGCTCTGTGAGTAACCCAATTAGTGGTGAGGTTTTTTGTTGCCCCCTGGAAAGTGAAAGCCTAGGCCTTGCCTACCCAGGACATACTTGAAAATTAGTGACATCTCAATGTTTCCTTCCTGGTAAAATAGTTTGCAAAAGTAAATAAAAAAAAAAAAAAAATTTTTTTTTTTTTTTTTTAGGGGTGGGGCCACCCAGCGGGCCGCCGCCCCCTGGAAAGTGCCGCCCTAGGCCTGGGCCTTGTTGGCCTAGGCCAAGATACACCAGTGCCCAACTTATTCTAACCCCGGCCCCCGTTACATCCGCTTTGGAATCAGGAGATCTCCAAAGATTAAGCGGCAGACACTTTCCTTCCCGAGTCCCTTCCACCCGCTGTAAAAAGTCCCCCCAGAAAAAGTGTCATGTCTGCCGCAAGAAAGGAATCCGAAAGGATTCTAGTTATTATTGCCCTACTTGCCCATCTCTACCTGGCCTCTGCATAACCGAGTGCTTCAAAATTTATCATACCGAGCTAAATTACTAAATCCCCTTTTCTGCTTTGTCCCGATTACCCATTGCTGCCTGTACTGACTCATTGGCTTGTTATACCGACTACTCTTTGTTTGCTGCCTGTACCGACTCATTGGCTTGTTATACCGACTACTCTTTGTTTGCTGCCTGTACCGACTCATTGGCTTGTTATACCGACTACTCTTTGTTGGCTGCCTGTACCGACTCATTGGCTTGTTATACCGACTACTCTTTGTTTGCTGCCTGTACCGACTCATTGGCTTGTTATACCGACTACTCTTTGTTTGCTGCCTGTACCGACTCATTGGCTTGTTACAACGACTACTCTGACTTCTGGAATCCCCTGAATTTGGCCTGTCCCTGTTTACGTTAAGCCCAGATATTCTAAAGTGGCTGCACCAAGCAACTCAAAATACTAATTTAGAATCATTGGCACGTCATCTTTGGAGCAATATTCTTTCTTGGCGTGCCATGTTCTCTCAAAGTCGACATAAATCCTGAAAATCACTTGTCAAATTACCAAAAAACTAAATATAAATGCTACATGTGGGGTACCGTTGAATTCGTAACACATTGCCGAACACAAATATCAATGTTGTAGGCCAGTAAAAGGTTGACTGAGCAGGATATTAGCAGAAAAATAACAGTTTTTGTGTAAAACAAATGCAAAACACAAACATGAAGACTAAGTTTGGCCAGGGTTTGTGACTAAGTGGCTACTATACAAAACTGGACATACCCCATTTTCAACACTCTGGGTTGTCTACTTCTCAAAATGATATGCCATGATGGGGTACTTTTCATACCTGGGCTGCCATACCCTCTCAAATTCAACCTAGGCCCAGCAAACCAATCTGGCAAATTTCAAGTTGTAAAACCTGAAATGGGCAAACTCTACATTTGACCGTGTAACTTTCCAAAAAGCAAATAAAAATGCAACATGGGGGTACCGTTGAATTCATAACACATTGCCGAACACAAATATCAATGTTGTAGGCCAGTAAAAGGTTGACTGAGCATGATATTAGCAGCAAAATAACAGTTTTCGTGTAAAACAAATGCAAAACACAATCATGAAGACTAAGTGTGGCCAGGGTTTGTGACTAAGTGGCTACTATACAAAACTGGACATACCCCATTTTCAAAACTCTGGGTTGTCTACTTCTCAAAATGATATGCCATGATGGGGTACTTTTCATACCTGGGCTGCCATACCCTCTCAAATTCAACCTAGGCCCAGCAAACCAATTTGACAAACTCTACATTTGACCGTGTAACTTTCCAAAAAGCAAAATAAAAGCACAACATGGGGGTACCGTTGAACTCGTAACACATTGCCGAACACAAATATCAATGTTACAGGCCAGTAAAAGGTTGACTGAGCAGGATATTAGCAGCAAAATAACAGTTTTCGTGTAAAACAAATGCAAAACACAAACATGAAGACTAAGTTTGGCCAGGGATTGTGACTAAGTGGCCTACTATATCAAAACTGACATACCCCATTTTCAAACACCTGGGTTGTCTACTTCTCAAAATGATATGCCATGATGGGGTACTTCTCATAACCTGGGCTGCCATACCCTCTCAAATTCAACCTAGGCCAGAAAACCAATCTGGCAAACTCTACATTTGATCGTGTAACTGTCACGGCTGGTCAGGGGCTGGGGCGCCTGGCAGCAGATTCCTCGCTGCTCGCTGGCCAGGCGCCGAATGATGAACGCTACCGGGTGCGCTCACGTTGGACGCCGAGGGGCGGGGCCTGGCGTTATGACGCGGACCCGCCGGGTTTAAAGCCCAGTCTCACTACCATGCCGGTGCCCTGACGTGGTATTCACTTCCCGCAGAGCTCTTGTGTATTTTGGCGATTTCTGTATCTAACCTTGCTTCTGACAAACGAACCCTCCTGTGTATGACCCTTGGCATTGGCAAACGAACCCTCCTGTGTATGACCCTTGGCATTGGCAAACGAACCCTCCTGTGTATGACCTTGGCATTGGCAAACGAACCCTCCTGTGTATGACCCCTGGCATTGGCAAACAACCATTCTGTGTATAACCCCTGGTATTGGCATTTACTCTGCTCTTGGTTCTGCCCTTAACGTTGGTACCGAGGTCAGTCTATGTGGCACCCTAAGCACACATCAGATTTCCTCTGCTATAACTAAGGTCCTAGGGAGAACGTATACTCTGGTCTGTACCCCTGTCTGGTGTTTCCCTTTGTTTATCTATTACCTGGTTAATTGTCTATCTAGTTTTGCCGACCATTCAAGGATCGGAAGGGTAGAGAGCGATCCACATAAAGGGATCACTATCTTGGTAGTCAGAAGGATTCGTGACAATACCCTATTCTGTACCTCTGTCTGGTGTTACCTCTTGTCTATCTATTGTCTGGTTAATTGTCTTTCTAGTTTTGCCGACCATTCAAGGATCGGAAGGGTAGAGAGCGGTCTGCGTAAAGGGACCACTATTTTGGTAATCAGAGGGATCCGTGACATTACGTCAGGGCCAATGGATCCCGCAGACCTCTCTAACCAGCTGGCACGTATCGCAGCCAGACAAGAGGAACAGGACCATAGGATGGACCAGATTTCTCTCGCTCTGCAAACCCTGTTAAATCGGTCCAATACAGGTACCTCAAACCCTCCAGATCCAGCATTACCTAGGGTCAGTTCCGTCTCCCCTGAGGGACATAGGCTTAGTATGAAGGCACCCCTACGCTATGATGGTACACCAAACTTATGCCGGGGTTTTTTGACTCAACTCGAGATCTTGTTTGAGAACAACCCTGGTTCTTGTATGTCTGATAAAGCCAAAGTAGGATATCTGATTAATCATTTAACAGAAAAAGCTTTATTGTGGGCTACGCCGTTGTGGGAAAAATAAGAAACCCATCATCTACGATTATGAGGGTTTTACCTCTGAGTTAAAACGTACCTTTGATCCCTCTAGAAGGGCTACCAATGCGGGTAGGTCTTTGTTTCACATCAAAAAGGCAATAAGAGGGTTGCAGACTATGCCATCGAGTTTAAGACTTTGACTTCTGAGGTGCTTTGGCCGAACGACGTTTTAACCTTAGCTTTTACCGAAGGTTTGAACGAGGCTTTTATGTTTGAGCTGGCTCCCTTAAAATTACCAGAGAATCTAGACCACCTGATAGATTTTTGTATAGCCATGGACGACCAAATTAGGGAAAGGAGACACCCCAGAGACAGACCCAGAAGGGTCTTGCCTCCTTTACCCTCATTACCAGACGCACCAGTACGTCAGGTACCTCGGATAATGTGAGAACAGATTTACCAGTTGTTGAACCCATGCAAATAGGGAAAACGGGTATTTCAGAAGCAGAAAGAGCGCACAGAAGAGAAAAGGGGCTCTGCTTCTATTGTGCAGGGGCAGATCACTTCCGCCTTCAGTGTCCTCAGAGACCCAGGGTTAGTAGGGGTGAATATGGCAAACTGGGTCAAAGAACAGCCAATACCCAGGTTATTGGTTCTCTGTATGCCTCCTTTGTGGACAATGAAAAAAAAAAATCCAGGATTCTGTTACCAATCTCCTAACCTGGGAGGGGGTTCACCTCAAGACTGAGGCGTTCCTAGACTCTGGGGCCTCAGGCAATTTCATGGATAAGAATTTTGCTGCCAAAAACCTCTTACCTCTGGTTCTTAAAGAGAGACCTCTAATGGTGGAAGCCATAGATGGTAAACCCCTGTCATGCCACATATCACTCACGACACTATCGATGTATGTATGAAAACAGGAATTTTGCACCAGGAGACAATAAGATTTCAAATTATTGAATCACCCTCATGTCCTGTCGTTCTTGGGTTTCCATGGTTAACAGAGCACAACCCGGTTGTCGATTGGGTCCTGAGAGACATAAAATGTTGGGGTCAAAGTTGTCAGTCTAAGTGCCTAGGCAGAGTTAATGTGATTGGTAGCCTCAATATTGCCACAGCCCCTCCTTTGTCCACAGAGGTCCCTGAATGTTACCTGGCATTAAAGGAGGTGTTCTCTAAAGCCAGGACTGAGGCCCTACCACCACATCGTCCATATGACTGTGCTATTGATTTACTCCCCGGTACGATGCCTCCTAGGGGTCACGTATACCCTTTATCACAAAAAAGAGAACGACATTATGGAGGAATACATAAGGGAGAATCTGGAACGAGGATTCATTAGACGGTCCTCTTCTCCAGCAGGAGCAGGTTTCTTTTTTGTTTCCAAGAAAGAGGGAGATCTGCGACCTTGCATCGATTATAGAGGTTTGAACAGGATAACTATAAGAAATGCGTATCCCATACCTCTCATAACAGAATTGTTCGACCGATTAAAAGGGGCCCGTGTTTATACGAAGCTTGATTTACGCGGAGCGTACAACCTGGTCAGGGTTAAAAAGGGAGATGAATGGAAAACGGCTTTTAGTACACGTAGCGGGCATTATGAATACCTGGTGATGCCTTTTGGGTTGTGTAATGCGCCAGCCGTTTTCCAGGACCTTATAAACGACACCCTAAGGGATTTTTTGCAAGAATTCGTTATAGTATATCTGGATGACATCCTGATATACTCTCCGGATGTAGACACTCATCATGTCCACGTAAAACAAGTATTGGAAAAACTATTGAAGGCTGGATTGTACTGCAAACTAGAAAAATGTCTATTCGACATAGTAACTGTGCAATTCCTTGGTTATATAATAACCCCTGAGGGTTTTCAAATGGATCCTAAAAAGCTCTCAGCTATTCTTGACTGGCCTCTACCCCAAGGGCTTAAAGCCATCCAGAGGTTTCTGGGATTTACGAACTATTATCGAAGGTTCATTAAAGATTTTTCGGCCTTGGTAGCTCCCTCACGGCTATGACAAAGAAAGGGGTGGGAAATCAGAAATGGACACCTCAAGCCACTCAAGCCTTTGAGGCACTTAAGCAGGCATTCACTACTGCCCCTGTTCTCCGACATCCAGATCCGGCTCTGCCTTTCCAAGTAGAAGTTGACGCCTCCGAACTAGGTCTTGGCGCAGTCTTGTCCCAAAGGGAGGCACCCGACAAACCCTTGCATCCATGCGGCTTCTATTCTCGGAAATTGTCCCCGGCAGAGAAGAATGACATTGGAAATATAGAGAGTTGTTAGCAGTCATCGCGGCCTTGGCCGAATGGAGATACTTATTAGAGGGGTCTAAGGACCCCATCGTTATCATAACCGATCATAAGAATCTCACGTACATTGGTGATGCTAAACGTTTAAATTCCAGACAAGCGAGATGGTCGTTGTTTCTCTCAAGTTTTAATTTCGTGCTTACCTATAGACCTGGGTCCAGAAACATTAAAGCAGACGCATTGTCGAGACAGTATGAATCTTATGAACACAATATCCAAGATCAGCATCCCATTGTACCCCAGGAAAGGATTATAGCCTCTACCACGATTAGTGTCTCGTCTCCCCTAATGAAAAGGTTGCAGACCGTCCAGGGTGCAGCTCCTGGGGGAAAACCTCCTGCGAAACTCTTTGTACCTGAGAACGAAAGAGAGGAAGTACTTAAC
The DNA here is from genome assembly GCA_009667805.1 of Leptobrachium leishanense. Classification (NCBI taxonomy): domain Eukaryota; kingdom Metazoa; phylum Chordata; class Amphibia; order Anura; family Megophryidae; genus Leptobrachium; species Leptobrachium leishanense. The sequence continues at coordinate 235,115,428 of CM019065.1, read as the reverse complement.
ATCTATCATGATAATAAAACTTCTGGGCATATGGGTATCACCAAGACTGTGTCTAATATCAGTAAACTCCTCTGGTGGCCCACGTTACGCCGAGATGTTAAAGATTACATAGCTGTGTGCGAGGTGTGCTCAAGGCAGAAAAGTCCCAAAACAGCACCCATTGGGTTACTCCTGTCAGACCTTTTTAGATATAAAATTTCTATAACGCAGGAATGTTTAAATTTGGGGCCAGGAATTGCGCCACACGAACAACTTGTCTGCGTCGTTAATATATAACAAGAACAAGAGATAAGCTAAACTCGTTAGTGTTACGCATACAAGAAAGGACATTTAACATTGATCAAAGACAGTCTAATGGACTCTGTTTATTTTATTTATTTGTTACAACCAAACAGGGGTTAGATCAAATGGTTTAAAAGTAAGGGAACACAATGACAACTAAGATAGATATCTCAGTATTGTGTTTATTTCGTCACATCGAAACTCTGAAAGACCACGTAAACATGGAACAATAGGTTGCCCAATAAAGAAAAAAAACCCAAAGAAGGTTAAATGGCTTGGGTAAACCAGCTTGCTATTCGGCAATATGTACTATATGGTATGAGAATATTTATTAGTTAGAACTGATAATTTTAGCATCTTATAAAAACAGAGGCCCTACCACATTTAGTTGATCATCACAAATGTCTGGTGTACTAATCCGCATGAAGCCGATTAAGTCGGGTAACGTGTGACTGTTAAAAACGATACCACGAATGAATGATTGTATGGCCCCTCACATACACATCCCTGTGGATATAAGTAAAGGGGGATGAGATGCCACAATAGAAATAAATTTTAATTTGTTAATAAAACCTATGGAGTCCCGGGATATAGGAATAAAACGACCCCAAACCAGTAAAAGATTGGCCAAGCCCATAAATTAATTCCTGCAGAAGGTTGATGGTTGATCTGAGAGCGCCATCTGCTGGCCAGGTAACATAACACCTGGACAGACCCCTGGAGTTGATGAATATATATCCTCCAATCAAATGAGGCCACATAGTGATGGGCTAGATCTAAAACTGGGCGGAAGACCACTATATAGAGGGGACACTCCAGAGCAAAAGGAGAGACTGAGAAAAGCTGGGGAGAGACCTGAGGGACGCTTGGAGGGAAGAAAGGCAATCACCATCGGCCGCCCCTTTAAGACCGACCACACCCTGATCTTCCACCACTCTATCTTCACTAACCAGATGGTAAAGTATACCTGAATAATATGATATCTATTTTCTAATTGCATAGTCCTGATTTTAGATGTCCATCACAAACTAAAGGAATATAAATGAATTATTTTGCTGTTTGAGCCTAATAATCAGAATAGTCAATTCCACCTTCCAGTCCCTGCAGACGACTGCTAAGGGAGAAACTATTACCGGCTGCATATTTGAGCCATAATTTAGTGAAATTATTTATATTCCGAGAATACTGTTTGTGGACATCTAAAAATATCAATTATATATCTATAGTGAGATACGCTGGGACCGTGAAATAGCTTTTATATGTCAAGTGCCATCCGCCCCACTCATAACCTAGCATAACTCCTTCCATATCCATCTTGCAGCCCTTCCGAATGAATGCATGTACCGTAAGTCAATAAGAAGCGTTGGGTAAACGTATATCGAATGAAGTGCTGTGATTGATCTGTGGAAGAGATAGTGTCCCTACCGAGTGTGTTATGTATCTCCCTGAAGGAAGTTGCATTTAGTGAATAGGCCCCCACAATAATAAATTGTGCTGCAGGTGATGCCCAATAACTGAGTGTTTATCTTAGCCAGGTGGAGGATTGGTTTATAATGGGAAAGGTTTAAGTGAGTAGAATAGAGCTTGGTGTTTAAGAATTGAGGCGTGTATATCTGTGGTGCGGTCTATAAACCTAAAATATCTGTCCATTAGATTATTGCGTGTCACAGTATCGCTACTAATCACGATCTATAATCACTCGTAAATTGTATTTTGCAAATCCGTTGATAACATACAGTTGTATGAAACTTGACGTGTGAATAAATTTTGGTTTGAATTGTTTTACCGTTACGCAGTCTCATATCTTTATTGATTTTATTGTGTTTAAAAATATCTAGAGAGCATCAAAAGAACTCGGGATAACGCGCCATATATTTGTTAAGACGTATATTCATTGATTGGTTATTAATCCCTGTCTTAGGGGTTAAATACCAATTTATACTGCTGGTATTGGAGGCACTGTCAATAATATATATATATCTATGTATATCAACAATAAGAAAAATATGCGTCATAATTAATATATCCCTGACCTATTAAAGAAGTCAATAATCTGCAACATATTGGAGGCTGCACTGCTGAGATGCTAAATGAATTTTTCACAATAAAATCAAGTTTATCTAAGATATTTGGAGGTTGCACTGTTGTGATGCTAAAGTAATTTTTCACAATAAAATCAAGTTTATCTATCAAGTAAGAGAGCAAGTTAGTGTTGTGAGCGCCAGATCAAGTATTTGTGAAAGTAACATAAACTTGCTGGTCGTCAAGTAGCAGATTAAGCTATTGGATTAAAACAGTGGTAATCAAGTAACGTTTGTTGTTGGCTGTGGATACTTTGTTTTGAAGTATTGTTATCTGATTGCTGTAATACAGAAACATGTCTGATTCAGATACTGATAGCCAGGAGGAAATCTCTCAATCGAGTCTTATAGAAGCAGGAAGACAGATGGCAATATTTGAAGTGGTAGAACATATCTCAGAGTCATTGCATATTGAAACGATCTGATTGTGTTTGTTAATACTATCAAAGACCGCGCCCAAAATCTTGTACACGATATGTGGGACAAAGAAGGTGATGTGCGTACATTCTTGAATTTGTTTTTAAACACAAACAACAAGCAAAGAAGGGATTGTATTATAATGGAATCATGGCCCTCCATAATGTATTTGTGTTGTGCATTTGCTAAACAAAATGCGATACAAAAGGTTGTCATGATGAAGACCATCGCTAACTTAAATGCAAAAATAGAAAATGGTAATGATTTAACAGACAAACCTGAGAATGCCAGTACAGAAATAATTACTTTAAATGAACAGAGCCAGAAACTGCAAGAACAACTCCAAAGCTTACAAGCTGTATATAAAGAGAGTTGTGTTGAATTAAACGGTTTTAAAGAGAAATATTCTAATTTAGAGCAGAAACTGTATGGCTATATGCAAGAAATAATGCTTTCAAGCGAGTCCGAGGTGTCAAGCAGTGATGAGAGTGTTGAAACTGACACAGATGAAATTCAATGCTCACTGAAAACTTGAAGAAAGAGGTACTAAAAGCCTGGATAGACTCCATATCCCAGGTAAAGGGTAGACAAACAGAAACTGTTTCATCTGACCATAAGCCTGATGCTGGCCCTCATTTAAAAGAGCATGCCAAGACAGCGGGGTAGATTCTGGAAGTAGCCCCGCCGATGATGTTAAACAGGGCGAAAGGGGGATCCTTCAAGGCCTATAAAAGTGCAGGTCCAGCCATCTAATGAGACCAGTCATGGGAGTCACAGGTCAAATAAAAGGGCCCATACCACAAGCCAAGTTGCCCCTAAGCAACATCAGGATGCCTCCCAGGTATATGTTGCCAGGAGGAAATCATACGCTGAGGTGGTAAGAGGGAATAATCCAGATAGGAACCCCAGGGTCACGCCTGCCCCGCACCCACCAAGAAGTGGGGAGCAGAGGTCACCCAATGACTGCAGAAGGTATGAGCAATGGCCACGACCGCACAATAGTCACAGGGAATATGCCCAAGGGCCTAGGCCTGCCCAAAGAAATAGGTATCCCCAATCTAGTGATTCTCCTCAAATAGGTAGGTCACCCCCTCGCGTTAAGGTCCCTGAAAATAGAAGGGGAGGTCAGACAGGAGACCCCAGGCCCAGATCACACCGTCAGAACAGAAGTAGTAATGCTGATTCTGACACATCAAATAATTCTAGGCCCGAGCGTAATAGGATCCGCAGAAATAGATACCTTAAACGAAATTATCAGAATGACCGAATAAACCAATTAGAATACCGGTTATATCAATTAGCTGAACAATTGGTGAAGATCACCGAGTATGTATGGGCACAGCGGCCTGATAACTCTTTAGGGATAAATCCAGTGGCCACCCAAGGGCCACAGGATCAATAACACCTCAGATGTTATTGAATCAGAGGGAACAACTGAATGAAATAGCATAGGTGGCACAACCTAACACCATTTAATCCCCAGGTCTACATATTAATAAGGAATCTAAAAGTATGTAAAGGGGGATTTCTGCTGTTGGATGCTAACCACTCTCCTATTTTTCAGCCTACTTCTAGTCCCTCTGATATAAACAGGCCGTTAACCGCAACCGACTCTCAGGAGATCGTCGTAGCCAGATGCCCGATGGAGAGCCAGCTACCCGTTGCGCATTAGCCTACAAGAAACCTAAGGTTCTCTGTACGGTGGGTAAGGATGAGAATCTCCCTACCCCAGGTAAAGTGATTTTAAACACCAGTTCATGGAGTTGCCCTCGGAGGTTAGAAACAGGTATTAACAGGGTCTGTTATAATAAATCCCTACGATAACTGCATGATTGCAGGAGTAAACCTCGTGGGAAGGCCGAATCCAATCACTGGTTTTAAACCGTTAATACGGTCAAAGAAATAAAATTTGTAGGAAATATATATATGTATATATACACGTATTTATATATATATATCTCTACAGGGCGATATCCTATTCAGTCCCCTATTAGGAAAGCAAGCCCACAAAAGGGGGATGATATACTTAATGGCTCACAAGAATTGAAAGGGTTAATAATCTATGTGTCACTGTCTTGATGAAAAGCATTAAAATTAAAATAAATGCCGCGCTGCATCTAAGGGAAAGCATGGAATAAATCAGAAATGGGGAAGATTACCCGTTTCCATTTACCATGATCCTAAAGTCACATAGATGAAGTGTTAACCTAAATATTTACATGTTGTGTATATCAATTCTTATGAAGTTCATCTCATTTTAGAAAGATAAGATGAGTAAAGTGACAATTGGTCACTCGCATGGAGACGTGTCCTAAAGACTCAGATGTCAGGAGCAGCCATGCTGGAAGTGACAGAAAGTCATGGGAGCACCCTGTCATAAAGGATACCCAAAGAAACGGAAGGATGACGACAAGTGCATTATTGGTTATTTGAAAATCAAGCTCCATAGATGAGAAGATCAACAAGCCACAAGATGTTTCGCTTGAAAGGTCTTTACCCGGGGAAAACACTGCTTGATTCAAACCCATTTTTCATCAACTGGAGTTCATTGATTCACCCTCAGATTACCCCGTTCGTAAAAGAAATGGGGGAACCACAAAAGGGGGATGGTCGTGAGAACCCATCATGCATTTACCAATTTTTTTCTTCTGCACCAATTATCGCATGGAGTCGATGCCTAACAACTTCTTAAAGACTAAAGCTACCATACAGATGTAAAATTCCTATCCAATTGGTCCATGTCAATTCCTACTCATGAATCTGGATGAGTAGATATTGAAAAGGGGATTTGTCAGACCTTTTTAGATATAAAATTTCTATAACGCAGGAATGTTTAAATTTGGGGCCAGGAATTGCGCCACACGAACAACTTGTCTGCGTCGTTAATATATAACAAGAACAAGAGATAAGCTAAACTCGTTAGTGTTACGCATACAAGAAAGGACATTTAACATTGATCAAAGACAGTCTAATGGACTCTGTGTATTTTATTTATTTGTTACAACCAAACAGGGGTTAGATCAAATGGTTTAAAAGTAAGGGAACACAATGACAACTAAGATAGATATCTCAGTATTGTGTTTATTTCGTCACATCGAAACTCTGAAAGACCACGTAAACATGGAACAATAGGTTGCCCAATAAAGAAAAAAAACCCAAAGAAGGTTAAATGGCTTGGGTAAACCAGCTTGCTATTCGGCAATATGTACTATATGGTATGAGAATATTTATTAGTTAGAACTGATAATTTTAGCATCTTATAAAAACAGAGGCCCTACCACATTTAGTTGATCATCACAAATGTCTGGTGTACTAATCCGCATGAAGCCGATTAAGTCGGGTAACGTGTGACTGTTAAAAACGATACCACGAATGAATGATTGTATGGCCCCTCACATACACATCCCTGTGGATATAAGTAAAGGGGGATGAGATGCCACAATAGAAATAAATTTTAATTTGTTAATAAAACCTATGGAGTCCCGGATATAGGAATAAAACGACCCCAAACCAGTAAAAGATTGGCCAAGCCCATAAATTAATTCCTGCAGAAGGTTGATGGTTGATCTGAGAGCGCCATCTGCTGGCCAGGTAACATAACACCTGGACAGACCCCTGGAGTTGATGAATATATATCCTCCAATCAAATGAGGCCACATAGTGATGGGCTAGATCTAAAACTGGGCGGAAGACCACTATATAGAGGGGACACTCCAGAGCAAAAGGAGAGACTGAGAAAAGCTGGGGAGAGACCTGAGGGACGCTTGGAGGGAAGAAAGGCAATCACCATCGGCCGCCCCTTTAAGACCGACCACACCCTGATCTTCCACCACTCTATCTTCACTAACCAGATGGTAAAGTATACCTGAATAATATGATATCTATTTTCTAATTGCATAGTCCTGATTTTAGATGTCCATCACAAACTAAAGGAATATAAATGAATTATTTTGCTGTTTGAGCCTAATAATCAGAATAGTCATTCCACCTTCCAGTCCCCTGCAGACGACTGCTAAGGGAGAAACTATTACCGGCTGCATATTTGAGCCATAATTTAGTGAAATTATTTATATTCCGAGAATACTGTTTGTGGACATCTAAAAATATCAATTATATATCTATAGTGAGATACGCTGGGACCGTGAAATAGCTTTTATATGTCAAGTGCCATCCGCCCCCTCATAACCTAGCATAACTCCTTCCATATCCATCTTGCAGCCCTTCCGAATGAATGCATGTACCGTAAGTCAATAAGAAGCGTTGGGTAAACGTATATCGAATGAAGTGCTGTGATTGATCTGTGGAAGAGATAGTGTCCCTACCGAGTGTGTTATGTATCTCCCTGAAGGAAGTTGCATTTAGTGAATAGGCCCCCACAATAATAAATTGTGCTGCAGGTGATGCCCAATAACTGAGTGTTTATCTTAGCCAGGTGGAGGATTGGTTTATAATGGGAAAGGTTTAAGTGAGTAGAATAGAGCTTGGTGTTTAAGAATTGAGGCGTGTATATCTGTGGTGCGGTCTATAAACCTAAAATATCTGTCCATTAGATTATTGCGTGTCACAGTATCGCTACTAATCACGATCTATAATCACTCGTAAATTGTATTTTGCAAATCCGTTGATAACATACGGTTGTATGAAACTTGACGTGTGAATAAATTTTGGTTTGAATTGTTTTACCGTTACGCAGTCTCATATCTTTATTGATTTTATTGTGTTTAAAAATATCTAGAGAGCATCAAAAGAACTCGGGATAACGCGCCATATATTTGTTAAGACGTATATTCATTGATTGGTTATTAATCCCTGTCTTAGGGGTTAAATACCAATTTATACCGCTGCTGTATTGGAGGCACTGTCAATAATATTATATATATCTATGTATATCAACAATAAGAAAAATATGCGTCATAATTAATATATCCCTGACCTATTAAAGAAGTCAATAATCTGCAACACTCCAGCCTTTGCCGATCCCGAACGACCATGGTCACATGTAGCCATGGATTTTATAGTAGATTTACCTGAGTCAAGGGGAATACAGTGATACTTACGGTCATAGATCGATTTTCCAAGATGGGTCACTATGTTCCTCTTCGGAAACTACCTTCGGCAGCCGAACTGGGGACCATATTCATTTCCAACGTGGTCCGCATACACGGTGTCCCTCTGGAGATTGTCTCTGATAGGGGGACCCAATTCATCTCCAGATTCTGGAGAGGGTTTTGTAAGAATGTGGGGATAGACCTCTCTTTCTCTTCGGCCTATCACCCCCAGACCAACGGAGCAGCAGAACGAGCAAACCAAAATGTAGAGAAATATCTCAGGTGCTTTATATCAGAACAACAAGATAACTGGTCAGACCTGTTACCATGGGCCGAGTATGCCTTGAACAGTGCAGTGAGTGAGTCCACAGGACATTCTCCTTTCTTCGCTGTTTATGGTTTTGATCCTCCCGTGCTCCCCGCTACGTTTCCTGATACCACGATTCCTGCTTTGGATGAGCAACTGGCATCATTGAAAGAGACTTGGGGGAGAGTGAGACGGGCACTAGAGGAGAGTAGTGCCATCCAGAAAACCAAGGCCGACAGACACAGGAGGCAGGCACCTGTGTATCAAGTTGGGGACAGGGTTTGGCTTTCTTCACGTAACATTAAGCTCTTAGTGCCTTCCATGAAGTTGGCTCCTAGGTATATCGGCCCCTATAAGATTCTGCGGCGAATCAACCCTGTCTCCTATGCTTTGGCGTTACCCTCCCATTTTAAGATACATAATGTGTTCCATGTACACCTTTTGAAGCCGTTGTTGTGTAACCGGTACACCAAGGTCCATGCTCCACCGCCTCCTATCTCTGTGGAGGGTGAGGAGGAGTTCGAGGTTAAGGCCATTCTGGGTGCCAGGATATCTAGGGGGTCCTTGCAGTACTTGGTCGATTGGGTGGGTTACGGTCCGGAGGATCGTTCTTGGATTCCGGCTGCAGAAGTCCATGCTCCTAGGCTAGTGAAGGCCTTCTATTTGGCGCACCCCCGTGCCCCTGGGGGTCGTCCAGTGGCCGCCCATGGAGGGGGCGGTTCTGTCACGGCTGGTCAGGGGCTGGGGCGCCTGGCAGCAGATTCCTCGCTGCTCGCTGGCCAGGCGCCGAATGATGAACGCTACCGGGTGCGCTCACGTGGGACGCCGAGGGGCGGGGCCTGGCGTTATGACGCGGACCCGCCGGGTTTAAAGCCCAGTCTCACTACCATGCCGGTGCCCTGACATGGTATTCACTTCCCGCAGAGCTCTTGTGTATTTTGGCGATTTCTGTATCTAACCTTGCTTCTGACAAACGAACCCTCCTGTGTATGACCCTTGGCATTGGCAAACGAACCCTCCTGTGTATGACCCTTGGCATTGGCAAACGAACCCTCCTGTGTATGACCCTTGGCATTGGCAAACGAACCCTCCTGTGTATGACCCCTGGCATTGGCAAACAAACCATTCTGTGTATAACCCCTGGTATTGGCATTTACTCTGCTCTTGGTTCTGCCCTTAACGTTGGTACCGAGGTCAGTCTATGTGGCACCCTAAGCACACATCAGATTTCCTCTGCTATAACTAAGGTCCTAGGGAGAACGTATACTCTGGTCTGTACCCCTGTCTGGTGTTTCCCTTTGTTTATCTATTACCTGGTTAATTGTCTATCTAGTTTTGCCGACCATTCAAGGATCGGAAGGGCAGAGAGCGATCCACATAAAGGGATCACTATCTTGGTGGTCAGAAGGATTCGTGACAATACCCTATTCGGTACCTCTGTCTGGTGTTACCTCTTGTCTATCTATTGTCTGGTTAATTGTCTTTCTAGTTTTGCCGACCATTCAAGGATCGGAAGGGTAGAGAGCGGTCTGCGTAAAGGGACCACTATTTTGGTAATCAGAGGGATCCGTGACAGTAACTTTGCAAAAAGCAAAATAAAAATGCTAAATGGAGGGTACCGTTGAACTTGTAACACATTGCCGACCACAAATATCAATGTTTTAGGCCAGTAAAAGGTTGACTGAGCATGATATTAGCAGCAAAATAACAGTTTTTGTGTAAAAAATGCAAAACACAATCATGAAGACCAAGTTTGAGACTAAGTGACTACTATAAAAAAACTAAACGTACACCATTTGGAATAGCCTGGGTTGTCTACTTTTCAAAATGGTATGACATGTTGGGGTACTTTCATACCTGGGCTGCCATAACCTCTCAAAGTCAACATAGGGCCAGGAAACCAATCTGGCAAATTTCAAGTTGTAAACCGTGAAATGGGCAAACTCTATATTTGACCCTGTAACTTTCCAAAACCTCATAAAACCTCTACATGGGGGGTACCGTTGCACTCGTAAGACATTTCCGACCAGAAATATGAGTTTTTTAGGCCAGTAAAATGTCGAGGGATCATGATATCATCAGTAAAATAACAGTTTTTGTGTGAAAAATGCAAAACACAAACATGAAGACCAAGTTTGCGACTAAGTGACTACTATAAAAAAACGAAACGTACACCATTTGGAATAGCCTGGGTTATCTACTTTTCAAAATGGTATGACATGTTGGGGTACTTTTCATACCTGGGCTGCCATAACCACTCAATCTGGCAAATTTCAAGTTGTAAAACGTGAAATGGGCAAACTCTATATTTGACCCTGTAACTTTCCAAAACCTCATAAAACCTCTACATGGGGGTACCGTTGAACTCGTAAGACATTGCCGACCAGAAATATGAGTTTTTTAGGCCAGTAAAATGTCGAGGGAGCATGATATCATCAGTAAAATAACAGGTTTTGTGTGAAAAATGCAAAACACAAACATGAAGACCAAGTTTGCGACTAAGTGACTACTATAATAAAACGAAATGTACACCATTTGGAATAGCCTGGGTTGTCTACTTTTCAAAATGGTATGACATGTTGAGGTACTTTCATACCTGGGCTGCCATAACCTTTCAAAGTCAACATAGGGCCAGGAGACCAATCTGGCAAATTTCAAGTTGTAAAACGTGAAATGGGGAAACTCTATATTTGACCCTGTAACTTTTCAAAACCTCATAAAACCTCTACATGGGGGGTACCGTTGAACTCGTAAGACATTGCTGACCAGAAATATGAGTTTTTTAGGCCAGTAAAATGTTGAGGGAGCATGATATCATCAGTAAAACAACAGTTTTTGTGTGAAAAATGCAAAACACAAATATGAAGACCAAGTTTGCGACTAAGTGACTACTATAAAAAAATGAAATCTACACCATTTGGAATAGCCTGGGTTGTCTACTTCTCAAAATGGTATGACATGTTGGGGTACTTTCATACTTGGGCTGCCATAACCTCTCAAAGTCAACATAGGGCCAGGAAACCAATCTGGCAAATTTCAAATTGTAAAACGTGAAATGGGCAAACTCTATATTTGACCCTGTAACTTTCCAAAACCTCATAAAACCTCTACATGGGGGGTACCGTTGAACTCGTAAGACATTGCCGACCAGAAATATAAGTTTTTAGGCCAGTAAAATATTGAGGGAGCATGATATCATCAGTAAAATAACAGTTTTTGTGTGAAAAATGCAAAACACGAACATGAAGACCAAGTTTGCGACTAAGTGACTACTATTAAAAAACAAAATGTACACCATTTGGAATAGCCTGGGTTGTCTACTTTTCAAAATGGTATGACATGTTGGGGTACTTTTCATACCTGGGCTGCCATGACCTCTCAAAGTCAACATAGGGCCAGGAAACCAATCTGGTAAATTTCAAGTTGTAAAACGTGAAATGTGCAAACTCTATATTTGACCCTGTAACTTTTCAAAACCTCCTAAAACCTCTACATGGGGGGTACCGTTGAACTCGTAAGACATTGCCGAACAGAAATATATGTATTTTATTTCATTTAATGCTAAGCATACAATGTCATTCACACTAAAAATACAATGGAGAACTTTGAAAATAGCAAAATCTCCTTTTTTCTCATAGTTTTTAGGTTTTTTTCATACTATAATATATTTTATATATAAATTTTTGATGGAAAATGAAAGCCCTATTTCTCCTGAACAAAATTATATATAATAAGGGTGGGTACACTTAATATGTAAGAGGTAAATTATGGTTGAACAGCAAATAGCTGAAATTCTACTTTTAGAAGTGTTCAAAAGTGTTCCAAACTTGTAAAATTACTCCCGTCCTTAAGTAGTTAATCACAACTCTATCTGACCCAAAGATAATTACTCCAACTAGTATGTGCATTTAATAGTTAGAAGAATTATTTCTTATGTCAGCTTTATTAACTGTTTTTACCACAGCAATTAATGTTATGAAATGCACCACTGTGTAACAATTCTTTATGCTTTATAAAGTCACCTGACAGGCAATCATTTCCAAATTCAAATTTATTCAAATGTAAACTTTGCATTACATCAGATACAACAGCCATGCTGGGGCAGACCTTGTGGCAGCATTACATTACTATCAGGGTAATTCAAAGAGATTCGAAAAGTCACCGCACGTTCGGTGACTTTTCGTTCTCTTCAATTCGGTTCCTTTTGCCGATCCCATTTCGGTGACCCTGCGCTGTATTCAGCAAGCACCACTGGGTCCCCGAATTGCAGGGAAAAGCTGCCGCAAACCCGACGAAAACGAACCGTAAAACCCAGCGAATGCACGCCGAAAACACTCAAAAACATCTGGATTAACCCACCGAAAACCACGGAAAAACCCGAGCAGGAGCCGATCGCAGCAGCCGGAAAAAGCCAAGACCAGAAGAGGCAGTGAATAAATTAGGAAAACAGTTTGCATGAATGTTTGAAAACTGAAACGCTGTTTGCAAAGAAACTACTGAGCGAAAATGTCTGAAATTTGCATATGAGGTCCAGGGAATGACACTAAAAAGGGCTGTTACAGAAAAAATAAGTAAACTTAAAAAATGAAAAAATAAATCCAGAAAAATGCTTAAGATATCCTAAAAAATCTATAAATAAAGAGACTCTTTACTGCAGAATTTTATAATGAACGGTTTATTAGATATTGAATTAAAACGGTAATATTTTTAACATCGAAGCCTATGGGATTCTCCTGAATAAATTTGCCGAATTAAACCACCGAATGGCAGGACATTAGGGGAACCTTTCACTGCTGGTTTGTGTTCTCTGAATAGCCGAAGCAGTGCTTTTTTATGGGGATTTCACTGCCCTCGAACAGGCACCGAACAGGCACCATATGTTCAGGCAATTCGCCAGGATTTGGCGAATTGCCTGCTCTCTGGATAGCCAAATGGCCAGGAAAGGTAACCGAACGCTGAAAATCAGCGTTCGGTTACCTTTCTCAAGCAATTCGGATCTCTTTGGATAACCCTGGTAAAGTATGGAGTAGAGGTCATAGAGGAAGTTGCATATAGCAATGGGAGTAAATATAACCATTTTTTTTTTAAGAAAGTATTTTACCAGGAAGGATACATTAAGATTTCTCTTGTTTGCAAGTATGTCCTGGGTGACGAGTATGCAGGGCCAGTGCAGGCTATTTTGAGCCCTAGGCCAGACCAGCTACTTGCGCCCCCCCCCCCCAAAATTAAAGCATCACAAATGAAAAAGCTTACTGATCGGCACCCAGGGGGACAGCCGCTGGGTTCTGCAGTCTGAGCTGTATGGCCGAATCGGCATTATAGACTGGGCACTGAAAATGACAGCATTGTGTTTTATTTAATGAGAATGTTATTATGTATTATTAAATAATAGTTTAATGATTTATATTACCTAGGACGCGGCTCCAGCTTCGGCTCACGTCGGTGTCCAGGCTGCTCCTTCACACGAGACTGACTGCCAATGACTGACTTCACACACGACGGCACGCTGTGTCCACGTCAGTCGCTGGCATCAAGGACGAGTCTGGAGGAGGAGCTGAATGCTTCTGCGCTGTGGCTGGCTGCCCCTCAGTCCAGACAGCTGGAAACGAGCATCCTGGCGACGGGCCGCGGCTCACGGGCACTGGTGTCCAAAAGCATGTGGACACCTATGTAACTCCTGTGGACAGGGCCGGCCCAAGCCACTGTGCTGCCTGGAGCGATGAATGAAATGCTACCCCCCCAAAAAAAACAAACAATGAGCGTATCACAGAGCTCCACAGCAATAAAACTCACAGTAACAGGAGATGTGTATGAGCGTATCAGAGCGCCACAGCAATAAAATTCACAGTAATGTGTGGTGTTTATGATCATATCACAGAGCTCCACAGCAATAAAACACAGTAATGTGTGGTGTGTATGAGCGTATCACAAAGCTCCACAGCAATAAAACTCACAGTAATGTGCGTTGTGTATGAGCGTATCACAGAGTGCCACAGCAATAAAACTCACAGTAACGTGCGGTGCGTATGATCGTATCACAGAGCCCCACAGCAATGAAATGCACAGTAACGGGAGGTGTGTATGAGCGTATCACAGAGGTCCACATACCCCGACCTAATGTCACACACATCCACTCCGCCTGCACAAATCCACTCACACAGTAACAAATCCACACACACAAATCCACACACACAAATCCACACACACACAAATTCACACACACAAATCCACACACACACACATAAACTTAAACTTACCCTCACAGCCCTGGTTGAGGCCTTGCTGAAAAGCTTGTTAGAGGCCTGGCTTCGGGCCTGGTCTCCCAGGCTTCGGGCCTAGTTTCCCAGGCTTTGGGCCTAGTCTCTGGGCCTGGTGTTCTCCCGGGCTTTGGGCCTGGTCTCCGGGCCTGGTGGTCTGCCGGGCTTGTGGCCTGGTCTCCGGGGGCCTGGTCATCTCCCGGGCTTCGGGCCTGGTCTCCAGGGGCCTGGTCGTCTCCCGGGCTTCATGCCTGGTCTTCAAGGGCCTGGTTGTCTCCCGGGGTGCAGGTCTGGTCTCCAGGCACCTGGTCATCTCCCGGGCTTCGGGCCTGGTCGTCTCCAGGGACCTAGTCATTTCCCAGGTGTCGGGCCTGGTCGTCACCCAGGCTTCGGGCATGGTTTCCAGGTGCCTGGTCATCTCCCAGGCTTCGGGCCTGGTCGTCTCCCATGCTTCAGGCCTGGTCTTCAGGTGCCTGGTCTCCTCCTCCTCCTTCAGGCCATGGGGGGATTTCCTGGTGGTGAAGGGGGTAGGCGCCGTGCAGCTTATGTGTAGGGTGTGGGCGCTGGGCAGCTGAGTGAGGCGGGTGGTGTGGCCTGGTTTTGCGGCGTGCTTCAGGGCCGTGCTGTCTGGGCAGGGGTGCTTCATGCCGCGGCCTTTGACAAAGATCCGCCTGCTCCATGAATGGGCCGGCCCTGCCTGTGGAGCTTGGCTGCGCCCTAGGTGGCGCTGCGCTCTGGGTGGCCGCCTAGCTCGCCTAGTGGCAGCACCGCCCTTCGAGTATGTACCGTTAGGTGTCTTGCCCAAGGACACTTACTGGAGAGGTGCTCTTGCCGGATTCGAACCTGTGTCTCCACAGTCTCCATGGGTGAGAGCAGTGATGTTACCTCTACTCCTGTACAAATTGCAAGAATATTGTACAGGATAAGGATTCAGAGAGTTAATTCCTACTCAATTTAAGAGAAATAGCATTATCTACCATCTGTTTGAGGAGTGGATCTGATACAGGAGATGTAATTGTGCAATATAGACTGAAAATAAAAAAAAATTATGTATGAATGTGTTATTTAAAACCAAGCTATCATCAGTTAAAATGTGTATCACTGGTGTAGTGGGATAGTATAGAGATTAGGGATGAGCTGTTCGGTTCAATCTGTTCGGAGTTCGCATCGAACATCGGCCGTTCGACAGTACGCAAACTTCAAACTTTTTGGGACGTTCGCCAAAAGTTCTAAAAGGAATTTTTTGAAAGAAGTATAATTTTTTTTTAAAAAATACTAAAAAATCTAGAAATAAAAAGACTCTTTACTGCAGAATATTCTAAGCAACGGTTTATTAGATATTGATTTAAAACGGGAATATTTTTAACATTGAAGCCTATGGGATAAAACATTCTGGTTACTAAAACATCAGGCAGACACGGCCCTCTAATCAGGCACTGTAGAGGGCAGCCTGCCGGGGCCTCCCAAGGATCCCCTTGAGGAGCATGCGGCCGCCGGATGACAGAGCTGCGACTGTGCGGGCTAGCCGCCGAGTGCATGTGGCAGAGACAGGCAGCGCAGGGAGAGAGCCACTGCACCTGTGGCCACGGCAGACCCCCCCCACAACCAGGATCCAGGGAGCCCCCACTGACCACCAGGCTAAGGTAAAGCGACACATTTCTAAAAAAAAAAAAATCTGAGGACATTTTTAAATGTCTCCGGGAACATAAAATAAAACTTTTTTTTATTTCTCTACCTGGCTGAATGTATTTAGTTAGATATATTAGATACATTCAGCCAGATAGAGGGGGGTGGCATGTGGGCTGCGCGGGGTCTCAGGCAGTGGTTTGTTTTTTTGTGTTTAGATTTTTAGCAAATTTATAGGGGAAGGTAAGGGCAGGTATGATATATATATAGAAAAGATATATATCTATATTCTTATAAATATATATATCCAGACTTGTATTACACACACATTTCTTCTGGAGGGATCAGCCAAATGGGGGGGCGCATTTAGTTGAGATGGTCCACATGCCACCCCCCATGTGCGTATGTGTATATACGGTCTGAGGTCTGTGGGTGGGTGTATATATATATCTGCGTGTTGATATATATGTATATATAGGTCTGCGTGTTGATATATACGTATATGTCTGTGTGTGGTATCAATGCATCCCTACTCTATACACAGCGCTCCGTGTCCCTATAATATATATGATCAGGGGTTACCTTTTTTTTATATTTTTATATTATTCCTATTAAATTAGCAGTAATTTTTGATGTATTTTATTCAGTAGAAACTTTTTTTGCCTATATGACATATGCTTTGTGAAAATAAAACAGTTTTGTGTGTACATTTTAATTTAGTTAGTGGACTCCTGTCCAGTGCGGTGAGAAGCAAATGCAGTGTAGACACGCTGCGGAGCGGAGCGGAGTGAAGTCAAGCCTGCAAAATGTTTGCTTCTCTTCGCTTCGCTACGCTGTGCGTCGCTATATGCTCAGTGTGTCTCAGCCTTTATTCCCGCATCGCTAGCTTTCCGAATCAGTTTGTATACTTGTTACTGACCCTGCTTGTTCTGAGGACCCGATCTGTTGCTGACTTTGCCTGCCATTTGACTATTCTCTCTGTGTATTCTCTGCCTGTTCTGTTTGCTTCCTGTTGCTACTGGTGTGCGCCGATTCTCACCATATACAGTAGCGCAGTACAAGTGCCTAAACATTGCTGACCCGGTTTTGTTATAGCTGCTGATGTAACTGAATTTATTGGGGATCTCTTCTGCATTACCAAAACCTCCACCACTGCACTCTTCCACAATACCTCAGAGGGGTTACGGTGTGACGGCACTGTTGCCGATACTAAAGGCCCAATTTTAAAGCACCTATTGTTACTTTTATCCAATGCCTGCATAAGTTTCACCATAATTTAGCAAAAAAAATCACTAAACTTGTTCTGCGTGTCCTAAAATGTCTCCTCTTTTCATACAGACTGCCGCCCCAAGCAGTTGTTTATGAATAGATTAAAGGAAAGCCATTTACCGTCATTTGAAATGTAATTTTTTTGTTTTCAAATGTTTCTATACATCCTACAAATCCGCCACTTCACGGGCAGGTTATGGGGACCTCCTAGGCACGATATTTGAAGAAATTTTTAGGTTTTTTTTCTTAACCTTTATTTCATGGAAAACTCACTGTTCCTTTAAAAACGTGTTTTTTTTTAACTTTTTGCCCTTGTTTCCTGTCCCCCAGGGCACTACCCGGACTCCCATACACCTTTTATGGCAAATATCTTGCATATATGCCCTCTTGGAGGGCACTCTAAAAACCAAACTTTCGAGTCCCACTGACTTGCATTGAGTTCGGTTCGTGTTCGAACTCGAACTTTTGAAATTGTTCGAGTTCGAATGCGAACCGAACACGGGGGTGTTCGGCTCATCACTAATAGAGATCATTCCAGAGTCAAAATCATGGCAATGGGAATAGATACAGACACGTACAGTACATTGTTTATGGCAGACCTCAAAATTTGTGGGACAGCTCTGGAGTCCGAATCTGAGAGGGGCTGCCCCCTCCCGTGTGACCTGTGATGTTTGCGGATCACCTGTCCACCCACGTGATGTGGCGCACACTCGCAGCGTAAGTATTGCGAGTCTACAATGCATCACATGGGTGAGTCAGGTGACGTGCCGGAGGGGGCGGCACCAATCCCGCGTGCCATTCCCAGACACTCATATGAGTATGGGAGGCACGCTGCAGCACCTTTCGACTCAGAAAGTGAGTGACTGCTTGGGGGACGGGAGTTAGAAGGAGAGGCAGGTGTAGTGTGATGGGGTTCTATGAAGGCAGGGACTGTGATTATAAGGAGGCAGATGCAATGTGCTATGGCTGTATGGAGGCAGATGGTGTGCTGGGTGTCCTCCTCCCCTGCTGGGAGGGAGAGCTCTACTCCTGATGTCAGGGGGCGGGGCTGAGCTCTGGCTGCCTGGGAGTTTGCAGATGGTCCAGTCTGGTTGGGAATCCGGGATGCTGCAGGTCGGCAGGTGAGAGGTTAACCCTGTAGCTCCATACAGAAGGTGGTATTTGAGGGAGTCTGGGGGATACAGGGGGTGGATGGGATCTAGTCTTCTAGGTGGTAAGGTTTATTTTTAAGGCTGGGTATATCCTAATAGGGCCCAGTTCATTGAGTGTGCCACAATCTGTCGGGTTATACTTACTTGGTGACTGCTTGTGGGGGGGGGGGTTAAAGGGAGAGGAAGGTGGAAAAAGAATGAGAAAGAGGGGTAAAATGAATGAGAGAGAGGGTTAACGAGAGAGAGGGGTAAAATGAATGAGAGGGATAAAATGAAAGAGGGTTAAAGAGAGAAAGGGGTAAAATGAAAGAGAAAGGGATAAAATGAAAGAGGGTTATAGAGAGAGAAAGGGGTAAAATGAAAGAGAGGGTTAAAGAGAGAGAAAGGGGTAAAATTAATGAGAGATAGGGTTAAAGAGGGGGAAAATGAACGAGAAAGAGGGGGGATGAGAGAGGGTTAAAGAGAGACAAAGGGGAAAATTAATGAGAAGGGGGGAATGAGAGGGGCTGAAAAAAATGGCAGTGGAGCTCTGTGATACGCGCATACACACTGCACATTGTGAGTTATTGCTGTGGTGCTCTGATACAGTAATGTGCCGTGTATATGAGTATCACAGAGCTGCACAGCAATAAAACTCACAGTAATGTGCCGTGTGTATGAGCATGAGTTTTATTGCTGTGGAGCTCTGTGATACGCTCATACACACCACACATTTTCCTTTATGTTTAAACGGCTTTGTTATGTTATTAATGATAATTAAATTATAATTTAAGAGTGTGTGTGTTTAGGGGCAGAGTTAAAGGTAAGGGTTGGGTGGGGCAACTGGTGGCGAGTAACTCTTAAGGCCTGGCTAGTGGCTCAGGACCTGAAATTTTGAGCCCTGGTTTATGGTATTATGATAAGTGACAGAGAATAAAGAAGTAAACATTAGCACAAAGCTGGAGTCCCAAATTAACTATGTGCATTTTGAAAAGGGCATAAAATAAAGAAATAAGGGATTGCAGATCATTTAACAATGAGCTTCTTGACCAGTGTTGAGGGAGTATAAGAACCTGAAGCTTTACACTTTCTGGTACGTATCCAAATACACTTATAATTAATCCAAAATTCTACTCTTGAGCACAGAATTTTGAACAACTTTATTACTCTACTTCATGTACAAAAAACACTAGAAATTGCCATCTGTGCTTTGGATCCCATTTATCCATGTTAAATAAAACCACAGAGAGCACTATCGGCTGCCCTGAGCTAAAACCGGGACACTAAGGGGGAAAATTTGTGTTTGCTAATTTCCCCTTTGCGTCCCGGTTTCACCATCAGATTATGGGGCAGGCGCCAGGGGCGGACTGGGCCAGGGGGGGCAGGGGGACAAGTGCTACCCGGGCCGCCTCTGCCAGGCCCCTCCTACAAAATATTGCTGGCCGCCACGTGCTTCCTACGAGTGGTCGCCAGCTTGAAACTCTGCTGCTCACGTGGGTTCCACCAGCCAGCCGCGAGATCGCTAGATCGTGGCTGGCTGGTGGAACCCACGTGAGCGGCAGAGTTTCAAGCCGGTGGCCACTCATGGGAAGCACGCGGTGGCCGGCAATATTGTGCAGGAGGGGCCTGGCAGAGGAGAGGTGAGCTGGGGGACAATATATATCCATGTGTGAGCTGGGGGCAATATATATTTCCATGTGTGAGCTGCAGGAGCAATATATATTACCATGTGTGAGCTGCTGGGGCAATATATTGCCATGTGTGAGCTTCTGGGGCAATACGTATCCATGTGTGAGCTGATGGGGCAATATATATCTATGTGTGAGCTGCTGGAGACAATATATATATCCAAGTGTGAGCTGCTGGGGCAATATATATCCATGTGTGAGCTGCTGGGGGCAATATATATCCAAGTGTGAGCTGCTGGGGGCAATATATATCCATGTGTGAGCTGCTGGGGGCAATATATATCCATGTGTGAGTTGCTGGAGGCAATATATATCCATGTGTGAGCTGCTGGGGCAATATATATCCATGTGTGAGTTGCTGGGGCAATATATATCCATGTGAGCTGGGGCACTATATCCGTGTGAGCTGGGGCCAATATATCCATGTGAGCTGGGGGCAATATATTCATGTGATCTGGGGGCAATATACCCATGTGTGAGGTGGGGCAATATACCCATGTGTGTGTTGGGGGCAATATATCCAGCATAACAGAGCTCCACAGCAATACAACTCACTGTAATGTGCGCTGTGTTGAGAGTAAATTATATTGCTGCGGAGCTCATTGATAACGCTCATACACAAGGGCCTGAGTTGCTGCACTATGGGCCTCTGGGTCATACTTGGCCCCTGGGCCAAAAGTTGCCAGTCAGCATCTGGCAGGCGCTGAGTACATCAGCCTGCACCATAGTGGCCGCTTGGCTCGCAGATGCTTGGGCTAGTGCTAACGTGCCGTCCAGAGAATCTCCTCTTTGGATTCCATAGGACTCCAAGGATTTATTTATTTTAGTCTCTTTTTCAAAATGCCCATAGTTAACTTGGGACTCCAGCTTTCTGCTAATGTTTACTTCTTTATTCTTTGTCACTTATCAATATACTATATACCATGTACAGAACTTGTCTGTATCTATTATCATTGCCATGATTTTCGCTCTGGAAGGATCTCTATACTGTCTAGGATTCCATGGAGGCTTCTGCTGCCAGGTCACATGACAAGCATAGGGAGCACAAAGTACAGTACAGAAAAGCGCAAGCTCCGAATCACTTACGGATTTTTAGACCCATTAGCGTTCGTAATGTAATATGGTCGGACCATGCTAGGGCCACCAAAGCTAACGATAACGCTCACACAGCTGTGTGTAAATAATAAAAAAAGTCCTTTAAAAAGTAATAAAAAGGTTACAGAAATAAGAAAAAAACAATTTAAAAAAACAAACGGAATTTTTTTCGCCAAAAAATCCCAAAAAATTACTAAAAGATCCTAAAAAAAGTCTATAAATAAAGAGACTTTTTACTGCAGAATAATATATTCAACAGTTTATTAGATATTGAATTAAAACGGGAATATTTTTAACATTGAAGACTATGGGATTCGCCTGAATAAACCTGTCAAATGAAACCACCAAACAGCAGGGTAATTCGGCAATTTTTCACAGCTGATTTTTGTTCTATGAATAGACAAAGCATTGCTTCTCTGTGGGGATTTCATTGCCCTCGAACAGGCAACGAACAGGCACCGTATGTCCAGGTAATTCGCCAACATTTGGCCAACTGCCTGCTCTCTGAATAGCCGAATGTCCAGGAAAGGTAACCGTACGCTGAATTTCACCATTTGGCCACAAATCAGATCTCTTTGAATAACCCTGTATATTTTCCATACAGGGTTATTCAGAGAGAGGTGAAAAGCAGGAGAATGACTGGAGAATGGAAAATTCTAGGTCAAAATAGCCAATTTGGAAAGTGAGATGAATGGGAGAATTTTTCTGGTTTGGCTATTTTGACCTAGAATTTTCCCTTTTCCAGTCATTCTCCTGCTTTTCACCTTTCTCTGAATAACCCTGATGTTTTATATTGAATCCTATGGGATTCGCCTGTTAAACCTATCAAATTGAATCTCCAGAAATCAGGACATTTCAATGACACTTCGGTGCAGTTCAACGTTCTTTGAATAGATTAACCATTACTTCTCTATGGGACAATATCACTGCCACCAAAGATCGCCAAAGATTGGTAATCTGTGGAAAACTTCACCATATTTCGCTGTCAATTTGCCAGTATTTGGTGAATTGACAGTTTAGTGAATAGAAGAACTGCCACAAAATTACACTGTACAGTGAAATTCACCATTCAGTGCAATTCGGTGGCAAGTTCATCACTTTCTGAATAACCCCTTATATATTATGAATAATAGTAGCGGCATAAAAATCATACCAATATCCACATGTATTCGATACATTTTAACTCCTATTTAAAATAATCCTTAATATTTTTTTAATAATGTTCTCAACTACAAAAAAACTTCCAACCTCACTCAACCATAAATCTCTAAAACTTATTTTAAATAAATAAATAAACTCTATCAAGGGGAATCTTTATATTTAATTTTATATATAGATATAATACTTATAAAATTATTAAATTTGTATACTATAATATGATGATCCCCTCCTATTTTATTATAAAAAAATCCATTAAATACAGAGATTATCATATAAAATTCCTATACATATAACCATAAATATGTAAAAAAGCATCATACCAGCATGTAGACAATGGAGAGGAAATAGCACAAACATAATGATTTAGGACTCTATTTAGAAATGTTTTTTTTTTAATTATTAAAAATTTATTTTTAACCACTTCAATGCGGAGGACGCGCTCAGCGCGTCCTCCGC
Source organism: Leptobrachium leishanense (assembly GCA_009667805.1). Classification (NCBI taxonomy): domain Eukaryota; kingdom Metazoa; phylum Chordata; class Amphibia; order Anura; family Megophryidae; genus Leptobrachium; species Leptobrachium leishanense. The sequence continues at coordinate 235,092,611 of CM019065.1, read as the reverse complement.
ATTCCTGCTGCTGTGCGGAGGACGCGCTGAGCGCATCCTCCCATTGGGGTCAGCGTTCGGCCGGGTTCCGGCCGATCGCTGGCCCCCCCGGTACGGACTGACATCCTTGATGTCAGCCCGGCATCCGGGACCGCAGCCGCCGGAATTAGGTGTCATCGCGGCTGCGCGATGACACCTAATTCAGGCGCCCCCCCCGCATGTGCGGAGGAGGCGCCTGAAAGGGAGGGGGGGAGGTCCTTCGGACCTCTCTCCCTCCCGATCGGCGGCTCTGCGGGGGTTAACCCAGGCATCATTTGGAAGGCACAGCCTGCCCTCCAAATGGTGCCTGGCATTAACCCCTGGGGAGCTGGATCGCGAATCGGTGCTGAAAAGCACCGATTCGCGATCCTTTCCCGGAGCTGGCCGACATCTTGGATGTCGGCCAAGCCTCCGGGACCTCCCCCTGAGGACTGGCGTCATCGTGCATAGCACGATGACGCCAGTCCTGGACTTAACTCCTAACTGCCACCAACGGTGGAGATAGGGAGTTCCAATGAACTCCCTATCTCCCGATCCGTGGCAGTTAGGGGTTAATGTTTGGTATGGTTGGATCGGCCAGAGCATGGGGTCAGCGTTCGCCGGGTTCCGGCGATCGCTGGCCCCCCCGGTGCGGACTGACATCCTCGATGTCAGCCCGGCATCCGGGACCGCAGCCGCCGGAATTAGGTGTCATCGCGGCTGCGCGATGACACCTAATTCAGGCGCCCCCCCGCATGTGCGGAGGAGGCGCCTGAAAGGGAGGGGGGGAGGTCCTTCGGACCTCTCTCCTCCCGATCGGCGGCTCTGCGGGGGTTAACCCAGGCATCATTTGGAAGGGCACAGCCTGCCCTTCCAAATGGTGCCTGGCATTAACCCCTGGGGAGCTGGATCGCGAATCGGTGCTGAAAAGCACCGATTCGCGATCCTTTCCCGGAGCTGGCCGACATCTTGGATGTCGGCCAAGCCTCCGGGACCTCCCCCTGAGGACTGGCGTCATCGTGCATAGCACGATGACGCCAGTCCTGGACTTAACTCCTAACTGCCACCAACGGTGGAGATAGGGAGTTCCAATGAACTCCCTATCTCCCGATCCGTGGCAGTTAGGGGTTAATGTTTGGTATGGTTGGATCGGCCAGAGCATGGGGTCAGCGTTCGGCCGGGTTCCGGCCGATCGCTGGCCCCCCCGGTGCGGACTGACATCCTCGATGTCAGCCCGGCATCCGGGACCGCAGCCGCCGGAATTAGGTGTCATCGCGGCTGCGCGATGACACCTAATTCAGGCGCCCCCCCGCATGTGCGGAGGAGGCGCCTGAAAGGGGGGGGGAGGTCCTTCGGACCTCTCTCCTCCCGATCGGCGGCTCTGCGGGGGTTAACCCAGGCATCATTTGGAAGGGCACAGCCTGCCCTTCCAAATGGTGCCTGGCATTAACCCCTGGGGAGCTGGATCGCGAATCGGTGCTGAAAAGCGCCGATTCGCGATCCTTTCCTGGAGCTGGCCGACATCTTGGATGTCGGCCAAGCCTCCGGGAACTCCCCCTGAGGACTGGCGTCATCGTGCATAGCACGATGACGCCAGTCCTGGACTTAACTCCTAACTGCCACCAACGGTGGAGATAGGGAGTTCCAATGAACTCCCTATCTCCCGATCCGTGGCAGTTAGGGGTTAATGTTTGGTATGGTTGGATCGGCCAGAGCATGGCCGTTCCAACGATACCAAACACTACTGTGAAAATTTTTGTCAAAAAAAAAAAAATGAAAAATAAAAATAAAAAAAAATTAAAAAAAAATTATAAAAAAAAATAAACACTTTTTTTTTTTTTTTTGGTTTGTTAATGCAGCAATATTGTTCCCATTTCAATTATAATGTGAACAATGATGCTGCACTAACGATTTTTGTATGCGGTGCGTTTGGTAAAAATAGTGTAATTTTCCCCAAAGCAAAATGTAACGAGACCCCATCTCTAATTTTTTTAACAAGCGCACCCCATACAAAATATAACCGCAATTGCTCGCATGTTAAAATGTGAAAAAAAACACTTTACACATTGTAAATTATTGAAAATACATATTTTATTGCATTTTTTGTTATAATATACAGACATGACATAACGTATACATATAATAATGACATATTATGAATCTACCGAGTCTGACGGAAAGAACGATATATAATATGTCTGGGTCATATACTAAAATAAGCCTTCAGAACGCGTTTAAACATGATGAGCAAAACCGGTAAAAATGACCTCAGCACAGGGGCGGGAAAAGCCTCAGCAGCGAAAGGGTTAAAATGTATTTGTTCAAATCCTCCAAATCAACATTTTTCCTGCATAAATTCCATAATATTCCATCTATTTATAAGAACTATAAAAAATTTAATTATGAATTCATAAAAAAGGACAAAATGGAGCTTGTTTAATTGGGGACAGGCACACATTTTTATGCGGTCAAACATGGATCATTTAAATATACAAAACCTCTCCTTGAAAATGTTGTGAGACATAACTAGACTAGGACAGATAATGGGATAAACATTTGCTTAACATTCCTAGACAGACAGGACAATGACAATCGTTGACTGTAAACAGATACAGTCTAAACCATCAGATAATCCGGTAGTGTTTGCCTGTCAAGGCAGATTAACAAACTACTCAAATATACACATACCCATCCTGCAGCAGCAGCCAGCAGATAACAACAGATACACATGTACCATAACCATGGACAATAACATTATTGTTACATAACTCAGATAACACAAACACTCTGCTATTCCGGGGCAGGCGTTGTCCCAGCACCTTGTCCTTGAACAAAGCCCTAACTGCTGGATACTCGCAGTAGCATTTCCATGCCACCGCCAGTATCACTTCCTAGAGGGTATAAATTAAAGCCCACTAGTCTTCCTCATGACTGAGAAGCAGACTTTGGCTTCGTTAGGCAGGACTCGCCTTTACTGGAGGTGCCTTGACGTGGCAGGCGGGCTTAAAACTCCAATGGCCATTCAAGTAAACAGAAACCTCTAATTGTGTTTTGTTTCACATGGTGTTATAGATAAGCGCAGAATTTAATTGCTGTGGAGCTCTGTGACATGCCTCCATTTTTTGCAACACACAGTGACCATTTACCAAATAAGGAATTCACTGTATTTTCGGCGAATTGAAATAACCGAAGACCGGCAAAACACAAAGCCCCTAATCTGCACGCAATTTAAAATAATATAAAGTATGTTTTCATTTCACTAAATGCCAAAAACTCCAAACAAAATCTTTAGCTCCAGGCCCATAGAAATCTGAATTCGGCCCTATCTGTTTGCATAATCGGAGTGGGCCAGTCTGGATGAAGTCCAGGGCTGTTTTTTTGTCCCAGTCCAGGCCTGGGTGCAATCCACTATGAATATAGAGATTGCACTCCAGTGTAAAGTGAGCACAGTGCTCTAAATACCCAAGCCCTCCTTCCTACATGAAGACTTTATCCACTTATTGACCTCCCTGATCTCCCACTGCCTTTATACTGTAGCACGTGGCACAGGTATTATCTCTTACTTTGTCATTTTCCTACATTGTAATATTTAGGAAACTAAATGTTATGAATATTGTGAACATGTAGGTGGTCAAAGGGATCCCACACATAGTTCCGAGAAAATCATTTCATAGTTTAATCTTCTGGCTGAAGTGTACACTGAGAATGATCGGAAAGACCTGATCTAAATGACTTGTGGAAGAAACACATGTGCCTTATTAAATGCCAAGTAAAAAAATATTAAAATATTTTCTTCTAAAAGAAAACACTTTTCATGCAAAAATCGGACTTTTTATTGGGAATGTTTTTATCTTCGGCTTATGGTGCAATGAACACATGTCTATTGATATTTCAGCATTCAAGTGTCTTGCTGTTGGCAAATATATTTTTGACATTGAGAAGAAATTACTTGGCTTGCTTCATAGCCACATTTTATGATATTTTCCTCTTCTTGATTTAATCATACTACTTCAGTTCTCATTTTCTATGCTATTATTTTTATGCTATCTGACACACTGATTTTAGGTTAGTATTTGATCTCTGAATGAGAAAAGGTTAAGCGCATTGACAATTGCTTAAATTGTTAATATTTGGTTTCAGACCTGTGCTATAAATTATCCTATGCTGTATTGTGCTGTATTTCACAAAGATGAACAGGAATTTCGGATTTTTAACAGAAAGCAATAGGCGCATTAAAAGGCTTACTAATAAACCACATACCAATGCGTCTCTACTCCTGCTCTAACATGCCTTTTAATTGAAATAGGCTACAAAAACAGAGGCCAGCTTTTAAAATTGTTAGTGTTCACTGACAATATCTATCTTCGATGGAAGACTGATGTCCCCTTGACATCTAGACTTGTTATGCAATTTGGGCCATTACGGGGAAACACCATGCTTTTCCTCTTGACAGGGATAGGTAGGACATCGTTTTTCTAATTTCAATATGTTTTTCAGCAGGTTTAAGGAATATTATTATTTTAAGAAAAACTCTTTACAAGAAAAACTCTTACAAGAAAAAGAAAACACATGAAAAAAATGTGCAATAATATTTTTGTATTGCATCCAATTATGCAGTATATTTTGATATATAAGCTTTTATAAGTTATACCCTGTTCATTTGTGCACAGATGATATGCTGGTTTTGCTTTAAATACTTTGGCAAAAAAGTAAATATATATACCTGACCTTCTACTAAAAAAGAAAATAAAATATCTCCATTACTTTGATACAAAAGCTAACCCCCTTTGCTCCTTCACTAACAAGTGATGTTTCCGTAAAACCAGTCAGTAACCAATGTTTTTTTTTAAATTATTCTGCATGAATTATACATTAAAAAATATTTAGAAATGTCCCAATATATTTCTTGCTGTTGTATCCCTATTTGACAGGCAGAAGTCACCATTTGGTGCCAAAAGCACAACTGCTGTGCTGCTGGGGCTCTGTTCTGAACCAGTTTGGGTTCTGTGTTTTACATACAGAGTCCCAGCTGTTCAAACATTTTTAGCACCCCAGGTGTTGTACCCAATGTGCTAAAACATTTGAGGCACATTCTGAAGCCCAACTGCATATGAATATCATTTGCAATAAGCAGAATTTATTTGCCTTGCTCCAGAATTAGACCAAATCATGTAAATTTGATATCAGGGCACTAGCAGGTGGTTTAAAAATTGAGAATACTTGATATTCTATTATTCTTAGTGAATGGATTAATGTTTAATGCGTTTTTTTTCTTCCTCCGCATGGAAGTGCAAGCCATTTCAAAGTAGTGTGTGCTTTCACCTGGGTGATGGTGTTACACTCAGAAATGCCATCTCCTCAAAGCCGGTGTAAAGTGATTTTGCATTTGTATAAAGCCTCCCCCATTAAATCCCTTACTTACGTGTCATTCTGCAGTGAAAAGGGCGATGTTCCACCACTTCCTACTGTTACAACAGAGTGAGACTGAGAACAAATAGTTCCTAGTCTCCCTACATGATTCCTCCATGGCACTGCCAGGAGCTGATTTATAACTAGACAGAGTAGGCAAGTGCTTACAGGTGCTTGCCACAAGGGTGGCACCTTGCTCTGTTAACCCCTTCCTGACCGCTGACGTACCATGTACGTCCTGCCCACGGGTCTCCCTTAGATCCACAAATGTACATAGTACGTCAGCAGGCTCCTAACCGCCCTCTCGCCGATACTCACCTCCCTTGCCGGCTCTCGCGATGTCTATGGCAAGATTGATGCTTGCCTTACCGTTTCCTGGGGCTGGCCGATCCGATGATGTCATCATCGGTGTCATCGGTCGGCGCCGGTGGGCAGATTTCAGCAAGGGGAGGGTGGCTCCTTTGGAGCCCTCTATCTCTCCAACCGTTTAAGCTAGAGTGATGCAAGTTGCACCGCTGGAAAGGGGAGAGGTTCCCCTTTTCAGCGGTGTACAGCATTAACTGTTTCGCTGCCGGATCGCAATTCGGCACAAATTTGCGCCAAATCAAGATTCAAACCTGGAGGGGGCTGACATCTTGTATGTCAGCCAAGCCTCCAGGTCACCAACCACCCACTGACATCCTAATCATATGTGTGAGTATGTCAGTGAGCCAGTTAAACCCCTAGCTGCCATGTGGAGATAGGGGGATCATTTGGATTCCCTTATCTCCCGTTATGTGGCAGGGTAATATTTGACATCATTAAAAAGGCCTGATCATGACCTTTCCAATGATACCGAATATGACCAGGTTTGGTGTAAAAATAACATTTAGAAAAATAAAATAATAAAAAAAATAACAAAAATTGTTTATTTTTTTATTTTTTTGTCTTGGGGGGTTTAGTTAAATAGTACCTAGGCTGTCATCTAAAAATAATTAGCATAAAATGGTCAGAATGAGCTCAGCGCACATAGGTGAACTGGCTCAGCGGTGAAGGGGTTAATAAGCAAAAACATCTAAAAATTGGGAAATTTCTATTCTCGGGACAAAATTTTGAAACTATTTATCCGGGGTCTTTTGTGGTGGTTGTAGATTTTGGGGATTAAATTACAAAAAGTGTGTTTTTACCATTTTTTCAACATATTTCATTTTTTTTTATAGTAAATTATTCGATATGATGGAAATAATGGTATTTTTAGAAAGTCCATTTAATGGTGGAAAAAATAGTGTATAATATGTGTGGGTTGAATAAACGAGTAAGAGGAAAATTTGACCTAAACACTAACAGCGCAGAAATGTAAAAACAACAGCGGTCACTAAAGGACGGATTTGTGTAAAACCACCCGGTCACTAAGGGGTTAAAAAAAGGTGTGTTTTCTTTTCTACAATTATTCAGACCATTGTATCTCTGGAGCCCTAAGGCTAGAGGGACATATGAGGTATCTTTGGAAATGCCAGATTATGACCTTTCGCGTGACACTAATTATAAGCAGGTTAGATTTATGTAAAAATAAAATATCAATATAATATTTTTCTCTTTTTTTTCTAATGCAGCACTATTATTCAGTTTACAATTATAAAGTGAAAAGTGATGCTGCGCTAACTCACCTTCTTATTCCCCACATTGCCGGCAAGTGTGGAGCTCATGATGCAGCACATTGTTTTATTGACTACCTAGACTGTGGCATTGCAGTGAGGAGAGATAGGAGAACTTTGGAAGCTGCATATCTGAATTGTACACCGCACAAGGTTAAGTGAGGCGTCATTGGAAAGGTCAGAGTCTGACCAAGTCTTTACAATGAAATGAAACAAAACATGACCATGTAATGTGTAAAAATAAAAAAATAAAAAAGTAAATGCAAAATGTATTTTTTTTCTCTGTTTTACGGCAGAGACAGTATATACTTTTACATATAAAACAAGCAATGCCACTGCACTAACTCAAGTAAGGCAACAGATTCTGCCCTTCTTTTGATTCAAGAGCAGAGAAAAACAGTTTTTCAGCTTTTTAAAAAAAAATTAAATTTATTTTGGTTTGCCCCAAAACTTAAAAAGTAATTTTGGCATATTTCTTATTTGTTGCGGGCAGGGGGGCGCTCAACATTACTGTGCCTACAGACTCCTGAGATGCAAATACGGCCCAGAAATATTTAAAGGTGCACAGAACTTGTAGGAAAAGGTCATAGGAACAATATAGTTGTAACTTAATAAAACAAAAGCTAATTGTGTCGATTGAGCTTTAAAAATGCTGCTGCATTTCTGAATATGTAAGTTAAAATGGCACAGCCGGGGGCGGAGCTAGCGCCCAACCAAGATGGCCGCGTGATCCCGGGGCTCCCGCACACCTAGCACCAAAGCCTCTGGTTTGAGCACCCCTGAGCCGATTTTTCTTTCACAAAAAGCCTCCTATAGCTCCAGCAGCATGCCAGCCTCCAAACCGCTAAAAAAAACGCGGCCGCCGGACCCGTCCGTAGCCCAGCATTTCGTCCCAGCTAAAAAGCAGGCCGAAGCCTTCCAAGATGGCGGCCACGGTGAAACGCTGTACCCGGAGGACGAGTTATCCACCTCAGCGGACTTAGCGGCTCCGGCCTCGAGGGGAGACGTGGAACGCCTCTTTATCAAGATGTCCCAGATGCAGACCTTTCTTCTGGGGGTGAGGTGGCGAAATTGGGGACAGAACTGCGGGGAGAGATTGATTCGCTGGGCGCACGCACGGCTGAACTGGAGGACCAGGCCGCAGAGATAACACAGGCCCATAACGACTTAGCGGAGGGCACCGGGGACCTAGCTAAAAGAGTCTCATTCTTGGAATCCAAGATGGAGGACCTGTCTAATCGTTCCAGGAGAAATAATATCAGGTTGAGAGGTCTCCCAGAAACTGTGTCACCTAAAGATCTCAATGGGACGGTGCTGGGTATATTACGTCGCCTTGCACCGGATATACCGGAAGCTCAGCTGCTAATGGATCGGATTCATAGAGCTCAGAGACCCCCGAATATTTCGTCTCTTATTCCACGCGACGTGATATTCCGCATGCATTACTTCACGGCGAAACATCAGATCCTTCATGCCGCACGCACCTTCCAATTGGATTTTGAGGATAAACCCCTACAGCTGTTCCAGGATTTGGATCCCGCAACCCTCCGACGACGCAGGGCTTGGCGCCCCATTACAGAACACTTATCTGCTAACGACATCCCATACACGTGGGGATTTCCCTTTCGCTTACAAGTGTCGGTGGCGGGCCGGCAGGTGGCCCTCACCCCCTCCTCAGAGCTTGCCGCCTTTTGGGCCGCAGTGAAGTGCCCACCTCTGGAAGATTTTGTCGCCCCCGGGCTCCCGCCTTCTTCCTTCCCTCGTCTACAGCAGCGCTGGACTCGAGTTGGCATCACGAGCGGGGATGGCTGAGGATGTTTCTGTGGCCTGGAGGCCCGTTCCTCCTTCTTCTTCTTCTCTCCTTCAAAATTCTCCCTCATTGGAGGGTTGTTGCTCAGGAGTCCAGATGGTGGTGGGTCACCACATGATCACACACGGGAGGTCTGTGTGCTGTTGCTCTCGGCTTTTTCTTTTTCTTTTTCTTTTGTTTTAATTGCCCTTGGCTCAGGGCCATTTACTGATGTCATTGATGTTCACTTGTTATTTGATTTAAAGCTTCTGGTATGCCTCATTGAGTTTCTATTGTCGGACGGGGGCCCCCCTGGGGGAGGGTCCGCCCTGCCGGTTCTACCCGGGGCGGGTTGGGGGACCCTCCCTCCCGGGGTTCTCCCCCCTATCGGTTATAATGCCATATCCAGCTATTGCTAGTGTCTCTCAACCTTGGTTGGGTGTGGGGGTGTGGGGGTGGGGTTTAGGGAGTTTTGGTCTCCGTGTCCTCCCCTCCAAGGTCGGCCTGGCACTCCATAAGTCCAGGCGCTTTCTGTGTTATGTTGTGTTTTTGTCTTACGTTGTTGGTGGGTCTTTGTTTCTTGGGCGTGCCACCCGCTCCTTTGCTTTTTCTTTTCTATTCTGTCTTTCCTCATCTCTCTCTCTCTACCTCCTCTCTTGCCCTTGATTCCAGTTTCCCTCTCTCGCCCTCAGTTGGGGATGGGGGGACATCTGTGGTGCCCTGCCCCTTTTCACCTCCCTCCTGTTGACTCTGTATGGGGGATAGCGGTTTAAAGATTTTGTCCCTTAATGTTAAGGGATTAAACACACCCCAAAAGAGGCGTTTGCTGTTAAGGGAGCTCAAACGATCCGCGTGCCATATAGCATTGATCCAGGAGACCCATTTTGCTTCCTCCCGCCAATTTTCATTAAGAGACAAGGCCTTCCCGGTTACCTACATGGCATCATCTCCACAAAAGAAAAAGGGAGTGGCTACTCTGATTCACTCCTCCTGTCCCTTTAAAATACACCTTGAAGTTTCAGACCCAGCTGGACGTTATTTGATGCTAGTGGGACAGATAGCCTCCACCACCCTAACCTTATTTAACATTTATGCTCCTAATGGTTATGACCCTGACTTCTGGACAGAAATATCTTCTTTACTGACAACTAAAGCTGACGGTCGAGTTATTTTTGGCGGAGACTTTAATGCAGTCCCTCAACCATCTCTGGACAGAAGGCATCGGGGGACTCCTCGGGGACGCCTTCGGGATACCCCCAGGATGCTTCCCTGGAGTCCTTTATGCTTGACCACTCCCTGGTGGATGCATGGCGTCTCCATCACCCGGGTGATAGGGACTTCACCTTTTTTTCCAACCCCCATCACTCTTACTCCCGTATAGACCTTTTCCTGGTGTCCCTGTCGACGATGCCTCTAATTCCGACCTCAAGCATCGGCGATATTACGTGGTCGGACCACGCTCCGATCTTCATGACGTTATCCATACCGTCTTACACGCCGGCGTGGTCGTGGCGTCTGAATTCCTCTTTACTACATAAACCCGAACACATCTTAGAACTGCAGCAACAACTTAGAGACTACTTTCTGGAAAATGACTCACCCACCCTTTCCCCACCACCCTGTGGCTGGCCCATAAAACGGTGATCCGGGGCCATCTCATACAATTAGGTAGCAGACTCAAAAAACAAAAACTTGCTTCCCTGGTTTCTTTGACCAAAGACCTGTCTAAATGGGAAACCCTGAACAAACTTTCACCCTCAGACGCCTTGACCGCCCAGATTAAAACGATCAGGACCGCCATACGTCAATTACTCGGGGAGGACGCGGCCCGCTCATTGGCTTGGTCCAAGAGAACCTATTTTGAATTTGCCAACAAATCTCACACCCTTTTAGCGTCTAAACTTCGCAACCAAACTAGGTCCAAACATATAACGGGAGCCAGAGATGGGGAGGGAGTCCTGCACACATCCCCAGCTACAGTTAATAAATTGTTTACCTCATACTTTCAGACATTATACAACCACTCCCCGACCCACGTTTCCGACTCTATCCCATTGGGCCAATCGATTGACCGCTTCCTGTCGAGTGCTCCTCTCCCCCGGCTATCCCCCGCACAGAGACAGGCGCTTAGACACCCCCCATCTGAGGAAGAGATAGCTGAGGTTATTAAGGCATTCAAACCTCACAAGGCTCCTGGCCCGGATGGGTTCTCTGCCTTTTACTATAAAACCTTTACCCAAACTTTGTCTCCACACTTACACAAATTTTATCTGTCTCTGTGGGAGGGTGCCCCGGCCCCAGCAGATTTTCTCCGCTCTGACATAATTTTAATTCCAAAGGAAGGAAAGGACCCGTCTTACCCGCAAAATAACAGGCCCATTTCCCTTTTGAATGTTGATTATAAAATATTCACAAAAATACTGGCAAATAGACTGAACTCCTTTTTAGCTTCCATCATTCATCCGGATCAGGTGGGGTTCATCCCGGGCAGGCATGCATTTGCTAATACCAGACGGGCTGTGGTGCTGATGGAGCGAATGACTGACACCCAACTGCCCTCTCTGCTCATCTCTTTAGATGCAGAGAAGGCATTCGATCGACTGGAATGGCCCTTTTTATTTCGACTTTTGACCACGTGGGGCTTCCCGATGTCCTTTATCTCGACCCTCCGATCTCTGTATGATTCCCCTACCTCAGCTGTCATTACACCAGGTACTGTTCCCACGAGCTTCTCTGTAGGAAATGGGACGCGACAGGGATGCCCTTTGTCCCCCTCCTCTTTGCCCTATCTCTCGAACCCCTCTTATCGGCTATTCGCCACTCCCCCCATATTACGGGAGTAACTGTGGGTGGGGAGGAATACAAGGTATCGGCGTACGCCGATGATGTCTTGCTCACTCTTAGCCATCCCTCCGCCTCCATTCCTCCCCTGCTCTCCCTCCTGCGCGACTTTTCAGCAGTCTCGGGTTATAAGGTTAACCTTGAAAAGTCGGTTGCTATGCCCTTTTCCCTGTCGGCCTCGATCTGTCAGGAAATTGAGAGTTCTCGGGCTTCCGTTTTACTCGATCCTCTTTGAAATACCTGGGAGTGTGGCTTACACCTGATGTGAAGGGATTGCACTCCCTAAACTATGAGGCAATGTTTAAACTTCTGGGCGAGGACCTGGAGAGGTGGGGGAGGGAGGGGGTCTCCTGGATCGGCAGGATTAATTGCATAAAAATGAACCTGCTTCCGAGATTATTATATCTATTTCAAGCCCTGCCGATCTGGGTGTGCCCCCGATCTCTTCGACAGCTGCAGTCCCAAATTGAGGGTTTTGTGTGGGCGGGGGGCAGGAGAAGGGTTTCTAAATATGTCTTATATACCGCCCTAAAGAACGAGGGGGCCTGGGCCTTCCGCACTTGTATAAATATTTCCAAGCGGCTCAGATTGCTCAGTTTGTAATGTTTCATCTGCCCCAACACTCCCAACGTTGGGCCGATTTGGAATCGGATCTATTTGCACCAGACCTCCCGCAATTTTATTTTTGGCTACCCAAAGAGTTCCGCCCGCTATTGCGGTCCACCTGTACAGCGACTCTAACCTCACTGAGGGTTTGGGACTCCGTCCGGGACAAATTTCACCTCTGCTCTTGCTACTCGCCTTTAATGCCATATTTACGCAACAGAGCTTTTGTTCCGGGACTGTCCCCCTCCGCCTTTACAGCTTTCGAAAATATCGACCTGCAGAGGATTAAGCATTTCAGATCTCCAGGAGGTGACTGGTTCTCCTTCTCGGACCTACAATCGAAGGGTGACCTCCGGACCTTCGACCACTTCAGATTCCTACAGATACGAGACTTTTTATCTCAACATAACATTTCACGAGCAGCTAGTCAAAAATTAACGTTTTTTGAATCCATGTGTGACTCCGGAAGGGCTCCAAAAGCTCTGATTTCCACCTTATATAGTCATTTTTCATGCGAGGATGTCTCCTGGCTGACCCCTGGATTCATTGCCCGCTGGGAGGCGGATATCGGGGAGGAGTTGGAGGGGGAGGAGTGGCAAGATATGTGGGAAAATATTGCAAAAGTGTCTATATGTGTTACGCTGAAAGAACAGGCATATAAAACGTTGTACCGATGGTATGCCACCCCGGTCTTGCTCTCGCATCTGCAGCCGGGTACCCCTGATGTGTGTTGGAAGGGCTGTGGGGCTCGAGGTACCCTGTTTCACATGTGGTGGCTGTGCCCGAAGGTGCGATCTTCTGGGACCGGATTGGTGATTTATTAGAGGAGGTATTTCAACAACCTGTCCCTCTTGATCCTTGGGCCTTCCTGCTCCATAGGTCACCGGCATCCCTTCAGGGGCCGGATTGCAAACTCTTCCACAGGATAGTGTTGGGAGCTAGGAGAGCTCTCGCTAAACACTGGCGAGCTGGGGAGGTGCCTTCCGTTGAGGTGGCCCGGGCTTATATAGCCGAGGCGCATCACATGGATAAACTGTCTGCGGTGATTCACAACTCTCTTCCCTCGTTTTATAAAACCTGGAGTCGTTGGGAAGAAACTAATTAAAGCCAGATTAACACCTAAAGGGAGCTAGATGCGGGAGGTTCTTCCTTTCTTTCTTTCTTTCTTTTTCCTTTTTTCTCTGTCCTTATCTTTCCTTCTCTTTTCCCTCTCCTGTCGTACGTGGCTTATTGTTAGTCCTGTCCTGTCGGCTACGTGGCATGCCAAGCGCCGGGCATAAGGGCTGATTTACTACATTTCATCCGATCTCAACCAGTATGCTTTTTTATTTCCACCTTGATTTTATGAGTTGAGCCAAACCATGTTTTATTAGGCTTGCCCTCTCTGCCCTGCGATGTCACAGGTGGCTGTTTACCTGTCTTTTTGTGTTTAAAACTTTTTCAAAATAAAGAATTATAAAAAAAAAATGGCACAGCCTGTAGAGATGATTTAATTCATTTTAACAATAAATCAATCTAGAAAGCCGTCTAGGCAACAAAGGAAACAGGAAACATTACATTTTTTTAATTCTTCAGTTTGAATAAATAAAAAAAAAGATTCTCTAGAGCAGAAACAGAGTTATTTTCTGAAAAGCTCTCTTTCCTGTCCAAGTGCATGCTCATGCAGGTTTTAGGAAATTATAAATATATGAATGTGTTGGAACATAAAAAAGTAACCATCTAAAGATGAAATAGTGATATGGTTTTAAATCCTGTATACTAATGCTGAGTGCAGTGTGACAATATATATATTTTCTCACAAGCCCTTCAATTTAAATGAAATTGTATGGACACGATGGCTTCCTCGTCTCAACATGCCTATGAATTTGTCAAATGTTTGATTGTGTTCCTGCTGCTGGTGCTATGTAGCTACAAATTATAGGCCCTAAATACTTTTGTCATACAGGTTTATTCAGAGAAAGGTGGAACTCTGGAGAACTTTTGGAGAAGTGAAAATTCTAGGTCAAAATAGCCAATTTGGAAAGTGAGATAAATGGGAGACTTTTTAAGGTTTGACTATTTTAACCTAGAATTTTCACTTCTCCAGAGGTTCTCCAGTTTCACCTTTCTCTGAATGACCCTGGATGTAATTTTCAACCATTGCTGTTGAGTCAATTTCCTATTTATAGTGAATATGTGATGAGATGTGGTGTCTTACAGTCGGAATCTATATTTGTTATGGTGGTGTTTTGAACTGGGAAGGAAGCAGTTAAAGCCAGATAGCGCATGTAAGTGAATTTGGGTGACAGTACCATGCATATCCATTGGGTAATTCATCTATATACAATGAATGCATGCAAATTGGTAAACACGAACTGGCTATTTATTGACCTTGAGAAAGGTTTCTATACCAGCTGAAATGTTGCTATATTAGAATAAAACTGCCAAATTGGAGTTGGTGTGTCTGGTCTTATACTTGCATATATTGATTGGAACTCTGATTACTAACATAGCCATTTAGATTCCATAGTCTTGAGTGATCATTTATCCTAATGTAAGCCTTTAAAAGAAACATACATCATTTTCTATAATTGCAGAAAATCATATTTAATATATAAGAATACGAACTCTATGGGCTAGCTAGATCACAACAGGGACATTACGTGCTTGAGCTGTATAGCTTAAGGCAGCGTTCTGCTTAATTTTACGTCATTCCATTTTATTTGAGAGATCAGCTTGTATCTCAGACATTGCACCTGCTTACTGTACATTAATGTCTTCTATTGTCATGGCCACTGCTCTCCTCACCAGACCACCAACGGACTGCAGGAGTCCAGTAGCTGACTCCGACCCAAAGATACTACCTCTAGCGGATCCCAGACGTCCGGCCTCTGCCCTTGCTCCATGCTCCTGGCTGCTGCGGCTACCAGCAGTACAGGGTGATCCTCTTCGCATGAATACAATAAACACATTCTAAGCACAAAAAACACTACTTATATATATATATATATGCATATATAACTTCCGTGTGCATATCATTCATAACACTAATGATATGGCTAATAGTGCCGATAATTTATTTAAAAAAATCAAACTAAACAGAATAGCGGAATATAAATGTGGTGTAAAGTGCAATATGTGTCTGCTGCTCAGCCCTTATACCGAAGTGGACATGCACCAGCCGAGAAGCTCCTCTCCGATGTTGCATCCTATGTGCGAATGCCGCGGCTCATTATGATGACGCGGCCAGAAATTCTATGCACCTGAAACTGATAACAACCACCACCACATAAAACTTTGATGGATGGGTGAGTGGTTGTTTGTTTATTTTGTCGTATACCGAGCTGCTACCATTGTTCTTGTTCCTGCCTTCCTATATTGCTTGACTGACTTCCTGTTGCCGGCTTCTGCCTTCCTCTATGACTATTCCTGACCACCGCCTGCCCATTGACCCCTGCTATTGCTCATCACTATCCTGTTTGCCATTGGCCTAGCGACCTATTGCCTTCATCTACCTTTATTCCGTCTGCTGCCTGCCTTATGAGAATTATGGGTCTGCCTCCTGACTACGGCTATCGGCCTGCATTTACACATACGCATTACGCACCTTGCTCCTACTCGTCTAGTCTACCTCCCACTGCATTATTCTATAACTGCCATATGTGATCATTCTGCCATCAAGTCATATGCATTTGTTGTGCATCCTATTTATCGAAGACCCTCTTATCATCAATACCAGTCTGGCGTCACAATCGCTTTGGTGAAAGAGCTGTGATTCGTTTATATGGCCTCTCAAGCAAGTGGTTGCTCCATACAGGCCTCCTTCTCTGCACAGTGGTCCCTGTTGCTGAGCATAAGATATGATACCCAGGGCCGGATTAACATAGTGGCTGATGGAGCAGCAGCTCCAGGCCCATGCCCCAGAATAGGCCCAGAGAAAGGATAACTATGTCTGCATTTATGGGCATTTGGACCCCTGTATCACCAACTCCATAGCAGCTATATGGTCATGTCAGGTATCACTGGAAAGGCCAGAGCATGGCCTTTCCAATGATACCAAACATGACCAGGTTTTCATGTAGCAACAAAAATAAATATTTTTTTTTTCTTTCTAACACAACCATATTTTTAACTTTTCATTTATAAATTGAACAATGATGGTGCACTAACTCGCCATCACATTTCTCATGTCACCAACAAGTGTGGAGGTGATGGCACAGTCCGTTGTTACAAACGTCATTGGACGTTCGGCAAAATTTGAAAAAAGAAATAAAATTGAAAAAGTATAAAAAATGCTTAAAAAATCCTAAAAAATCTAGAAATAAAGAGACTCTTTAATGCAGAATATTATAAGCAACGGTTTATTAGATATTAAATTAAAACGGGAATATTTTTAATATTGAAGCCTATGGGATAAAACATTCTTGTTACTAAAACATCAGGCAGACACGGCCCTCTAATCAGGCACTGTAGAGGGCAGCCTGCAGGGGCCTCCCAATGTCCCCAGGAACATAAAATAAAACCTTATTTTTCTTTCTCTACCTTGCTGAATGTATTTAATTATATATATTAGATACATTCAGCCAGGTTGAGGGGGTGGCATGTGGGCTGCGCAGGGTCTCAGGCAGTGGTTTGTTTTTTTTGTGTGTATATTTTTAGCAAATTTATAGTGGAAGGTAAGGGCAGGTATGATATATATATATATATATATATATATATATAAGATATATATCTATATTCTTATAAATATATTTCCAGACTTGTATTACACATACATTTTGGCAACTAATTGCCCCCCCATTTGGCTGATCCCTCCAGAAGAAATATTGAACCCGATAGAGCAGAGAATAATATATATATTCTCTGCTCTGTCGGGTTCAACATTTCTTCTGGAGGGATCAGCCAAATGGGGGGGCACATTTAGTTGAAATTGTCCACATGCCACCCCCCCATGTGCGTATGTGTATATATGGTCTGAGGTCTGTGGGTGGGTGTATATATATATCTGCGTGTTGATATATACTTATCTATAGGTCTGCGTGTTGATATATACGTATATATAGGTCTGTGTGTGGTATCAATGCATCCCTACTCTATACACGGCGCTCCGTGTCCCTATAATATATATGATCAGGGGTTACCTTTTTTTTTATATTTTTATATTATTCCTATTAAATTAACAGTAATTTTTGATGTATTTTATTCAGTAGAAACTTTTTTTTGCCTATATAACATGTGTTTTGTGAAAATAAAACGGTTTTGTGTGTACATTTTAATTTAGTTAGTGGATTGCTGTCCAGTGCGGTGAGAAGCAAACACGCTGCGAGGCGGAGCGGAGTGAAGTCAAGCCTGCAAGCCTTCTCTTCTAAGTCAAGCCTTCTCTTCGCTTCGCTACGCTGTGCGTCGCTACACGCTCAGTGTGTCTCAGCCTTTATTCCCGCATCGCTAGCTTACCGAATCAGTTTTTATATTTCTTAGTGACCCTGCTTGTTCTGAGGACCCAATCTGTTGCCGACTTTGCCTGCCATTTGACTATTCTCTCTGTGTATTCCCTGCCTGTTCTGTTTGCTTCCTGTTGCTACTGGTGTGCGACGATTCTCACCATATACAGTAGCGCAGTACAAGTGCCTAAACATTGCTGACCCGGTTTTGTTATAGCTGCTGATGTAACTGAATAGATCGGGGATCTCTTCTGCATTACCAAAACCTCCACCACTGCACTCTTCCACAATACCACAGAGGGGTTACTTACGGTGTGAAGGCACTTGCTGCCACCAAATGCACAATATTTGGGTGCACTGCCACTGATGCCTATACCAGATTCATATAATTTTAATATTTGACCGCAGGGTCCAACCCTGCACTCTTCCACAATACCACAGAGGGGTTACGGTGTGACGGCACTGTTGCCGACACCAAAGGCCCAATTTTACCTATTGGGTAAACCTATTTTTACTTTCATCCAAAGCCTGCATAAGTTTCACCATAATTTATCCAAAAAAATCACTAAACTTGTTCTGCGTGTCCTAAAATGTCTCCTCTTTTCATACAGACTGCCGCCCCAAGCAGTTGTTTATGAATAGATTAAAGGAAAAACATTTGCCGTCATTTGAAATGTAATTTTTTTGTTTTTAAATGTTTCTATACATCCTACAAATCCGCCACTTCACGGGCAGGTTATGGGGACCTCCTAGGCACGATATTTGAAGGAATTTTTTGTCCTTGTTTCCTGTTCCCCAGGGCACTACCCAGACCCCCATACACCTTATATGGCAAATATCTTGCATATAAGCCCTCTTGGAGGGCACTCTAAAAATCAAACTTTCGAGTCCCATTGACTTGCATTGAGTTCGGTTCGTGTTCAAGTTCGAACTTTTGAAATTGTTCGAGTTCGAATGCGAACCGAACACGGGGGTGTTCGGCTCATCACTATTTGAGACACACATGGATACTACACTTTTCTGCATACTATCAAGGTAATTCAAAGAGAATCGAAAAGTCACCGCACGTTTGGTGACTTTTCATTCTCTTCAATTCGGTTCGATTTGGCGATCCCATTTCAGCCACCCTGCGGTGTATTCAGCAAGCACCACAGGGTCCCTGAATTGCAGGGAAAGGTCACCGCAAACCCGCCGAAAACTCACCGCAAAATGAGGGCGAACGCACACCGAAACCCACAAAAACATCTGGATTAACCCGCCGAAAACACCGGAAAAACCCAAACAGGAGCCGATCACACGCAGCGCAGCCGCCGACACCGCAGACGAATGCAGTGAATAAATTAGAAAAACAGTTTGCTTGAATGTTTTAAAAGTGAAACGCTGTTTGCAAAGAAACTACTGAGGGAAAATGTCTGAAATTTACATATGAGGTCCAATGAATGATAATAAAAAGGTCTGTTACAGAAAAAATAAGTAAAGTTAAAAAAAATAAAAAAAATAAGATTTTTTTTCAATAAACAAAAATCCCGAAAAATGATTAAAATATCCAAAAAAAACTATCAATAAAGAGACTCTTTACTGCAGAATATTATAATGAACGGTTTATTAGATATTGAATTATTTTAAACATTGAAGCCTATGGGATTCACCTGAATAAACTTGTCGAATTAAACCACCGAATGGCAGGGTATTTCGGGAACCTTTCACTGCTGGTTTTTGTTCTCTGAATAGCCGAAGCATTGCTTCTCTATAGGGATTTCACTGCCCTCGACCAGGTACCGAACAGGCACCATATATGCAGGCAATTCGCCAAGATTTGGCAAATTGCCTGGTCTCTGAATAGCCGAATGGCCAGGAAAGGTAACCGAACGCTAAATTTCAGCGTTCGGTTACCTTTCTCCAGCAAATTGGATCTCTTTGAATAACCCTGTATATTTTGTATGGAACGGTTTGTAGTTATAACGCTTAACTTGAAAGCTACCATTGGTTTTTTTTCTGCAAGCATGTTATTGAACTTGATTATAAACATTTATGTCAAACTGGTTTCAAATCAGAGGTTAGATACTAGGGATGTGCGTTTCGGGTTTCGGAATTTCGGAATTTTCACTAAATTTCCCGATTCGTGTTTTCGGATGCGGCCGAATTTCCGAAAATTTTTAGATCCGAAAATATCAGATCCGAAATGTTTTCCGAGCCGAAACGAAATATTTTCGGATTTTTCGAATGGACTTGAAATGTGTCAAACGAGGAGAACAGATGTTCCGAAAAAACGAAAATTTTCCGAAAAACGAAAATTTTCGAAAAACGAAAATTTTCTGAAAAACGAAAATTTTCCGAAAAAAACGAAAAGTCGATACAAAAAACGAGCAAAATGACACGAAAAATACGAAAAATGGTCGATATTCCGAAAAATTTGCAATTCCGAAAAACGAAAATTTCCGAAATCACGAAAAGTCGATACAAAAAACGAGCACAGTGACACGAAAATACGAAAAATGGTCGAAATTCCGAAAAAAAATGTACCCGAAAAACGGGCCGAACCGAATCGAATCGAAAGCGAAATCGGTCGAAACGAGCCGAATCGAAAAGTTTAAAAATCCGAAAAATCGAACCGAATCGAACCGAAAAAAAAATCGGTGCACAAGCCTATTAGATACAAATGTATATTTTACTTAGTTGAACTGAAATCAAAGAAGCCTTCAGATTACCTCTGTATGTCGTATTAAAAACATATTGTGGAATTATTTTTGATTGTTTAGTACAGTGGTTCCCAACCGCGGTCTTCAAATACCCCCAACAGGCCAGATTTTAAGGATTCCCTTTGGGAAATACAGACTGACTCCTGCAGTCATTGAGCAGCAAATCCTATCACCTGTGCTGTGCTACAGCTATCTGGAAAACCTGACCTGTTGGGGGTACTTGAGGACCGTAGTTGGGAACCACTGATTTAGTATATTCATTTATGCTCAAAAATGTCCAACTTTCTTATTTTTACAGTAGAAGATTTTCTGTTACATTTATATTTGTCCTGAATGGTATTGGTTTTTTATCTTCTGCCTACGTGCATATTTAAAAAGCATTTTGCTTCAAGCCAACCTAATAATGCCAATTTTGGTAGTACACTGTGACATGTTTGCCCAATGTAACTGATATAATGTGACTTTCAATTCTGTTGAAACATGAAAATAATGCTAAAATGTGTTTTTCTGTAAATGGCTCTTCTTACTTCAAATCAACATTATACAGCAGTTAGGAAACGGTTGAACAATAGATCTTCTATCTTTGCATTTAAATGTCTTCAATTTCCTATGATGATAATCTTTTTGATGAAGCATACATTCATAGAAATGAATCTAAAGTTTTTTTAACCGCTTCAATATTATGAGGGCAATGGGAAAACACTTATTACAGTTGATTGCAACCTCTTGAGGTCTTTGTTGTCCCCGAGGCAAAAACCATATGTGAGGAAGAGTGCATGAATCTACGTGCCTCAGGAATGCTACATTTCTTCAAGGCAAATATTTTAGTAAACCCTGTACAATAAATGTTTCAAAGCAAATGCACTGCCATAAGCTAATTTAAAATCAGCTTTCATGTACAGCTAAGCTTTATGTTTGTTGTTTTTTTTTTCTCATACAATACTGTGTCAATTAAAGAATTATTGAAGTTGTACCAGCTCTGAAGTTTAATCTTTTGACAGTTTGTGAAAATTTACCAATGGATGACATCTTTTCTTACTGTCTGATGGTATGCTGGAAAGATGGAGAAGATTAATCAATTTTAGACCATTCTTGCTTTCAATGTTTGTAGTCAACATTTCAAATTACATAAAGCCCTGGGTTATTAAGCAGATCTGCGCCACTACTATAAGCCAAGAGATAACTCACTCAAAGGTTGCTAGCAATCATTTACTACCACTGTTACGGTTTACAAGATCCTGTGACAATTTATGCTTTTTATTATTGCCAAACACTCTGATCACTGTCAATGATATCATCTCTACTGGTAAAGATATTCAGGGTTCAGTTGTGCTACTTTTAATTGTAATTAGGTAATGCATGTTTTCACCAAAGTTTCTCTGATTCCAAGCAAGATACTACCTATCCTCGTATAAAGGGGAATAGCACTTAACTTGCAGCCAGTGAAAGGTTTGGCAGTGATTCTTATTAAAGGGACACTCTGTAAACCCTAACCACTTTAGCTAATTAAAACCGCTGCAAAAGCGCCGCAAAACCACTGAAAAAACATCGGATCAATCCAATAAACCGCCGAAAAAACTCTGAATGCACCCAACGATCTGCTGCAAAACTGCCGAATGCATCCAAAAAAATCAGACCACCCGCCGAATGGAGCATCAAGCATCAAATAGCCGTCGGAAAAAGCCGACAAGCCACAGAACAGGGTAAAAAAATAACACTGCAACTTTAAAAATGCGTTTGCAAAAAAACTACTGCACGGAAATGACTGGAAATACTATATCAGGTCCTATGAATAATAATTGAAAGATCTGTTACAGAAAAAAACGCAATTTAAGGGAAAAAAAAAAAATTAACTAAAAAAATCATAAATAAATAAATAAAGAGACTTTTGCTGAAGGTGAAAAGAATAAATGGTTGAATAAATATTGATAAAAACTAGGAATATTTTTTACATTGAAACCTATGGGATTCGCCTGCCGAAAGAAACCACCAAGAATCAGGGCATTTCTCTTACATTTCGGTGCTGTTCGGTGTTCTCTGAATAGATTAACCATTGCTTCTCTGTGAAGAGTCCACTGCTGTCTAACAGAACCGTATTTCGCTGGCAATTTGCCAATATTTGGCGAACTGCCTGCTTTTTGAGTAGCCGAATGGCCACGAAATTACACCGTACGGGGAAATTCACGGTTCTTTGCAATTTCGGAGTCAATTCGACTCACTTTGAATAACCCCTTATGTCTCTATTGCATCGTATAAATTCTATACAAGGTTCATGGATTAGCAGATAGCTCAGGTTTTGCAATTGATTAAGGGAATTAGTAGAATTTTTATTATTATTAATTTATTTTAAGAGACGACAATCAGGGGTGAGATCCTTGAAGGTATTTTTGCATCAACGTCTTTGCAATTTTTTTTTATAAATCCAGTGACCCAAACAGAAAACAGTTGAAGATAAAGAAAATATAAACAAGTAGAAGAAATGCAATAAAGATTAAAGTCTTAATGTAATAAATTATGACACAATGGTCAATTTTAAAAAAAATATTAAAATGTAGCTATTAACTATTGCTTTGGTTTCCTTAAGTGTTTTCATTCTATGTACACTGTTACTTGCTCTATTTCATTTACATTTTATGCTGTACCTGACCGACAATGATGTGAAAACGGAAAATTTGTTAATAAACAGTGTTTTGAAAAAAAATATGTAGGTGTTGACAATGGAGATTATCTTCTCAAGCAAGGTTGCTGAAGGTTGACCCTCCTGATGTTTTGGAACTACACCGCCGCCCCTCCAAGACTTTGTCGACATAATGATTGACTGAGTATCATAGAGAATGTCCTTTCAAAACATCAGGAGGGTCCTGGTAGAGCACTCTGACCTAAGGAATTTATGGAAGAAGCTCTAATGAGAAAAGCTTGATGGATATTAATTTCATTAACACAAAGGTCATTCACCTACAAGCAGTTATGTAGGTCTTACGGCCACAAGCTTTGGGGCAGAATAGGTTTGTTTAATTAGTCACATCTGTCCATCAGATTTTTTTTAAAAATCACTTAATAATACGTGGTATGTTTTAAGTGTTCTTAGTGACAGACAGGTCCAAACCTTAACATAATTATAAGCTACATTGCCCATACATAATCGAAAGCCATATATTTCATCACTTTAGTTTCCATTTATTAAAAAAAATTTTAGTATTGGATGAGTTCCTTTGAAAACACATTTAATGAATTACAAGTAAACCTCACATATGTTAGCTGTAAGCCTCTGCTACTTGATTATAGAATAAAAGACAGGAAAATAATTTTGTGACTTCAAGAGTGGGTTGTGTAACATAATATGATTTTTCAATCTAGTATTAAAATGTGTTTCCAATATATTGTTATTCATAACTAGCACAAACTCAGGGAACCCTGTTGCCATCATTTTCATAATTACCCTCTCATTCCACAACACAGAGATATTATAAGGTTATTCAAGCAGTCCGTGTCAATGTAAAATATACAAAAAAGAAGCATGTATAAACATGCTATAAATATCAACATCAAGGGATATCCAAAAATAAGCCTTTTATTAATCTCCACATATTTAAGAAAAAAAATGTGTTGGAAATAAAATGTAATAGCATTTAGATTGTTTGTATGCCTGCAAATAAAAATAAAAATACTAATCTGTGCTATAAGTCCCATATATGCAGGTTAAAATAAAAATAGAGGTTTTTAGTTAACTTAAATGGTCATTAAAGTGTCAAGCCACATAAAGGCAGCCTCTCAAGGTGGGTCTCAATTTGATGGCACCACGCTGCCTCATTCTTATTCTCATTTAAGAAGAGACAAGATGGTGGGTTTATATTTATACCCTCACCCAAGCACATTTTGCCCCTGGTGATTTGTGGCTGCTTTGCTTTTTTTTTAATCTGGACCCCTTGTTATTATCATTGAGGGAAAAATGTATTTCCAGATGTTTTACTATATCCAAACAGGATAATATCAGGGTGGCTGTGTGCCAGCTGAAGGTCACTATAAGTTGGGTGATGCAGAAGAACAATAATCCTCAACATTGAAGTAAATCTACTACAGAAATGCTTCAAAAAAGAAAATCCACCTCTTGAGATGTCCTAGTCAGAACCCAGACCTTAACCCCATAGGGATGCTGTGGAGTTACGTCAAGAGATCTGTTCACACCAGACATCCTAAGAATATGGCTGTGCTGAAGCAGTTCTGTAAGTATGAGCGCTCCAAAATTGATCCTGAATATTATGCAGGTGTAATCTGTAGATACTGAAAATACTTGGTTGAGGTTATTGCTGCCAAAGGAAGATCAAATAGTTATTAAATCCATGTGTGCACTTTCTTTTTCAACAGCACTGTGAATGTTTGGTGGGATGTGTTCAATACAGAACTGAAAAAAAATACAATTGTGTGTTTCTAGTTCAAGGCCATTGTGTGTTTCTGTATTCAACTCTGCAGAACTGACTAATGTGTTGGTGACCCCAACCAATCAAAAAACTGTCTTGTTCACACAGATACCTCTATGTTTATACTGGATATAGTGCTGAGCCAAGTCAGACATGATGGGGCAATCAGCCTGTTGCCTACCTTAGTCAGAAGTTCCTAATCCAGGAAGTCAGCTATGCCACCGTGTGTAAAGAATGTTTGACACTCATATGGGCATTCAAAAAAGCCAGAAAACTTATTTGAATGGACATTCTTTCACTCTCATTACAGATCACAACCTCCTAGTTTGACTAAATTTAATGGCTGTGGATAATGCCAGGCTGCTGCATGGGAGTCTGGCTCTAGAAACCTATAACCTTTCAATTCAGTGCAGACCAGGCCAAAAAAATCGCAGCATAGACGGTGTGTCGGTGTGGAGCTGTCCGGCCCCTTGATAAAGGCGGGTGCACTGTCATGTACGAACCATTTTCAGGATTAAAAAGTGTAATATCTAAGCTCTCCTGCTCCAATTCCTTCCTGATGAATGCATCCTGGCTGAGCACTGGAAAACGTAAGTCGAACACATGGAACTGTACATCGGAATGTAGAAAGACTCTGGTTTGGCAAATCCTGAAATGGGTGGTGATTGAAAACCACACATCTGATCAGGGAGCTTTTTGGATGGTAGCTGGCAGAGAGGGTGTGCTGTCCTTAGATAGCATCAGTTATGAGCTGTTTCCAACAGAGGAGTTACAGAGCTCCATTTTCTCTCTTATTCCACCTTCAGAGGTAGGGATGGTTATCGCCCTAAAACCTAGAGGCGCCAGTTCTCTATTTTTATGTTAATTACCTCTGGAAAAGTAAATACACACTCTTAGATGGTATACAAGTTGTGCCTGTGTTTCCATAAAAATGTTTCTGCTGTCCCCAAAATCAAGTCTCGACTGGGCTTTTGGATCTTCATAATGATGATCATTTATAATCTCTTAGGACTATTCAATCAACCAATAAAGCAGGAGTTTTTTCTGCCATCAGAAAATAGAAAATGACAAGGTCAAGAGAACTTGGAAAAAGCAGGAATATAGATCTACCAGTAATGGGACACAACTCTGGGTACCACTGACCAAATCCACTAGTAAAACAGAGCATGTAGAAACAGGTAGAAAATTCTGGTAGCAAAAAATGGACAATAAAAAAATAATAATATTAGACAGTCTTTATTAATTATTAAATGCAAAAATAGAACAGCCAGCACACAAAATTAGAGGTGAAGTGGAAATACAAATGAATGTGATGAACTTGTTACAGGACAACCAGGGCTGATAGTAATGAGGAGATTATATGCACAGGAGGTGCACTAGAGAGGTATAGATTCTGATGAATAAGATTATGAAAGATAATTCCTTGTATCTAACCTCAGCGGTTTGAGCCACCTATCATACCCTGCTATGATAATGCAGACATAGAGCATAAGAAACAGGAGCTTAAATAGAGGAGTGAATCAAATAAGTAGCAGTAGCTGTTCAATTTTTGCAGAATCTGTTAACACCAGCTAACCACTCCAATAAATTAGCTAATCACCTCTCATCGTTAGGAGAGAACAGATTGTCTATCCGCCGCTTTTGGCCTCTGGGAGCAGAGTGAGACTGGGGATAAATAATCCCTAGTCTTCCTCCGCGAGCCACTCTGCAGTCCTGTGCGATCTGCATGCCCAGCAGTGCAACCCTCCATAGAGTCTCGGTGCGTAAGCTCTAACGAAAGTATCAAGGAGGGTTGTACTGCGTATCAGGGAAGGCTGCTGAATTAGCGCCGTATATTTCTTGCAAAAATATATTTCTGCAATACAAATACTTTGTAATAATTTTTAAAAAATCAAATGGTACCTTTTTTGAAGAAGTCTCGTGCAATGATGTAATGCCGTTCAGTCTGCCAGGCAGACTGTAGATACAAATCTAATATTTTCTATTTTTAAAGGATATAAGCCCTGTGATTGAATTTCAATCACCAATGTTCATGGGATATTACATATGTATCAATAGTGGCTATCTTAAAATTGTGGCCATCTTGAAAAGTGAATTGTTATTGCAGTGATCCCCTAATTATAAAAAATAAAACATTAATAAAAAATTGAAAAGGAGTTTGTATTTTACTAAAAGGTGATATAGGGCGTCTCTAGGCAGTTTTGATTTGTATTGATTTGCCCTTACAAGGCTTCCTTACCATTTTTTATTTTCCATTTTTATTAACTTTTTTTTGGAGGCCATATACCTTTATGAGAAACACCGTTGGAACGGTCATACTGTACCTTATCCAGAAATGCCTCTTTTGAGCCTCACAGCTTGCGCGAGTTTACTGTACTTAAATGTCTCCTATACTTAACATGGGGAGCGCAATCTAGTTTTAGTGTCTCAAAAAGAGTGTCTCAAAAAGTGAGGTATTACAAAATGCTGGCACAAATTACCGTCGGAACGAGCAAGCCAAAATTTTAACACCTCCTAAAAGTTGGTGCTAAATGATTCTGTAAATGCAAAATCATTTACGCTGCTCCAACCCCCTTCCCCTAAAAATCCCATACTCACCACTCACCATTGCGTGGTGAAAATCTGCTCCTTCTTCTGCCCGGGAGCTGAGTGAGACTAGGAAGAAATAGTTCCCTGCACTCAGTCCACGGCGCTGCTTGATCTCGCGAGAGCGGGCACACGCAGAGCTCGTGATTGGAAGCACAAGTCTCCACGGAGTCCTATGGACTCCAGGAGCTGATACTCGCAGAAAACCTCATTGAGGTTAGCGCTGCATTCCGGAGCAAGGTGCTGAGATAGAACCTTCCCCGTAATTAGACGTTAACATGGTGACTTAAGGGAAAGTCTGCAAGAGCAGATTTTCCTGCTTACCGTCTTCATTTTAGCGTCAACAATGAATAGTGCCCAATGTTGGGTCAGCTGTCAATCACACTTGACGATGATGTTATTCGGTCTGCAACATTCCCTCATTGAGGCCTGGACCTGGGCATGCCAGGCCACTGGGAGACATGCCGCGGATTGCAGGTGCAGGGCCACAATAACCAGAGAACCTTAGGACTAGCGTGGAGCATCCTCCACACTCTGAAGTGAAAATGGAGGCGCTCCATGCATATTTGGGTGCTCAACTGATTAACAATGCCATACTTGTATATCAGTATAAAAGGGTCTGTCTGTATGTTTTAAACCATGCTATAAAATTCTACAGCAGGTTAACTTACTGTAATTTTTTTCTATTAAGCATCTATTATTTTCAGGGTCACAATGTCCTCACAGAATGTATAGCTGTGAGGTTTGGGCTCGAATTAAGATTTAAACATTTTAAAGCCAGAAATAATACACAGTCCACTTTTCCATTCCACTCATATTACTACTGTTTGTAATTGTATATTATTTCTGGCCAGAAAGAAAGATCGTGGCAGGAGAGCTGCAATCTCCTACCTGCTGCAGCTCCAAGTGTGTAAACACACAGGGAGAGCCCTGCAGCATTTTTTCAATGACCTGTTGTCCAGAGTCAGCGAGATCATGTCACATGCTGGGGCTGCACAGAGAATCCCAGCATTTACCGCTGTCTGCTGCAGCACTTATCAGGATTCATTAAAATCCTGAAGGGCTAAAAAAAATTTGTATTTCAGAGTCTTACAGATTTTAGGATTCTGGGAAAGGGGTGCCCGACCTGTATATTGCTCACATTATTCCTCAAAATATCATTATGAAACCAATTAAACACAGTATTTTTAGAGACCAACCTTGATTAATTAATTCATTTTATGACCTGCTTCTCGAGAAACGTAATATATGCGCCCACGTGCCCTGTGGTTAGAATTATGTTGGCCGGACCATGAGGCCACTTAACATCAGGATCCAGGAACATGTACGAAACAATAGAAATGGGTTTGAGAAGCACAGTGTTTCCCTTCAATTTAGCCAAAAACATGCCCAACATCCAGAGGGCTTAACCTTCATGGCAGTGAAGAAGCTGGAACCCCTTTGGAGAGGCGGTGATATGGAAAAGCGTTTAGGGAAAGAAGAAATGAAATGGATATTCCTCATGGATTCACTACAGCCATATGGATTAAACGCGTACTTTGAGTTATGCCATTTCCTCAATGATTATGAAATCTTTCTGATGGTTGGGATTATCCTCACCCCGACTAGTTTTCTTATCAGACTATTGTTCTCTATCCCCATCTACATACATATGCAAGTCTACTTTTTAAGTATTTAACTCCTACTATTTTAACAAACCTATGAATCAATGTGCACTATTATTTACACTGTATCTCTAGGAGTTCAATTTGTGTTTATAAAAATGGTATTATTGTATTAATTTATGTATTGTTTATGTATATGTTTATGTACATATACATATATATTGCCTCCCCCATCATTAACGTACCCTTTCCCCTTTTATTATATTCAGGTATACCTGCCACCCTTCGGGATGTACAGGCTTTAACCTTCACCCAAATAAATACCAGTTTTAGTCCCCCCCTCCAAATAGGGCCACTGTATAGTCCCCCAATTCATTATTCACACAAAAAAACACCTAATTTTAAACTGCCCTCCCTCCTTTAGACAGTGGCTACCTTGGTATTGTTTGATGCTCCAATTTATGCTACACAATATGCCCTTACTTAGGAGTTAATACGAGTAAAGTACAATGCCCTGCAATTCTGCACTGTTTAATCCAAAATACATTTATTTTACTCGCTGTTTGTTATGAATTTGCAATGTGTGCACCTGCCAGCAATGTTTGCGCACTACCATGGCATAGGTGGTATCACGTATCCGGATGCCGGGCATCAAAATGCATCATAGCAATATTCAAAGCACCCCTGGGTGTCGCCACATGACCAGAACCCTGGGAAAAAAAAAAACCTGTGTAGAACCAGGAAGTAAAGCCTAACAGCACCAGTATAAGAGAGGATCAGCTGGGATCACAACCATTTCTCATTCTGCATATTTGCACATTATTTTATGGACATTTAAGACTGACTGATGAAGGCCTTGGTGGCAGAAATGCGTCTCAGCGATATATATGTCCAACCTTTTATTCTTTATTAATAAATTCACATTTTAACCCTTTACTGGCCAGCTGTGCTTCCACTCCCTGCGCATTGATCTTTGCAGCTACCCAGGAACCAAGGATTGGCGATCCAAGGGGTCAGAATATTCACTACAGAAGAACCTGATGCCCTTAAACCTTAGATCAAGGACCAGCACCTTACTTGCAATACCGCAATGCAAAAAGAAAATGTCTCAATCCTCATTTTCCTACAGAGCACTGCAAATATAGAATAACCTCCCAGACGCCATCAAATCTTCCCCCAGTCTTAAGTCCCTTAAGAGTTCCCTATTAACATACTTCAATACAGAATGCACCTGTAAACATGTAACATGATGACTTTATTTCCTACATATTTATTTTTTTGTTAATCTGTATATTTGGTTTTGTGTTAACATCTTGCATTTTACTATTTTGTATTTCTGTAACCACTCAATGTTCTTGAACCCAGGACATACTTGAAAATGAGAGAAATCTCAATGTATCCTTCCTGGTAAAATCCTTTATAAATAAATAAAATAAATAAAGATACAGAGCTCTTATAATTGCTACTCAGGAACCAAAGATTGGTGATCCAAAGGGTCAGAATATTCACTACAGAAGCACCTGATGCCCTTAAAGATACAGAGCTCCTATAATTGGTGAGTGTTGCTCCTACTGTCTCCACACTGTGATATACGATGTTATACTATGGGAGCGCCATCTCCGTGTTCCTTTTATCTCTCCTAAGTGACCTACAATGAAAAAGAATAGAGCGCCACCCTCTATAATCCTAGAGCCAAGACCAAATGTGGCTCTATTAAATGTGAGTTTCTGCCTTTACTCAGGAGGAGGGAAACTGAGATGTTTACTATTCTGCACTATTGGTCTATTTTTTGTTTCTGTTCTCTTTTAGAGACGTCAAGGGACGTAACTGCAAGCACTTTCTGCCCTCAGGAGGGTCCCCCAACTTATGAGTATTCCTAGACATCTCTGTAATGACCAAGTCCTACCTAACCCAATCGTGACGTGTGAAGGGAAAATGTACAAGGAGTTACAGCTTCAAGCCTCTGGTCTCACTAACTCTACTCACTCTCAGGGCCTCAAGTTATGCCAACCTAACCCCCGTAAGCCGTAGGTACCCTTATGAGTATATGCTGCCACCGCAAATGTAATTAGGGCACTTTCGATACCCCACCAGCTGTATACCACCCCCCAATCCAGGAGCCCAACCATACACAGGTAATTTATATATATATACCAAATGTTAAATACTACAGTAATGATAAACCAAGCGATTCTATTCGTGAAGTATGAATTATCTAGATCAAGACAGTACTGGGTTTTAAAGTTTTAATGGAAAAAATAAAAGTACAAACTTTACACAGTGCCAGTATCACATAAAACAAGACATACAAAATATACAACAACGTGCAAATACAGTTCTTGAAATAAAATGGGACTTACATAGAAAACCTAACTTGATTAGGCAACTTCCATGGGTATTCCAGATTTAATTTGTCCCAGAAGATTCTTTGAATGTTCACCCACTATAAGTCTTTTGCCGAAATGCCCTGAGTTTTTGGATGACCATGCTATAGGGTTGACGTTCCTGGAGGGATCAGCCAAATGACAAATGATTTAGGTAAACTAAAAAAATGGTCGAAGCTGTGGCAATTGAGTTTTAACGTGGATAAGTGCAAGATAATGCACCTGAGACGTAAAAACCCAAGGGCTGAATATAGAATATTTGATACAGTCCTAACCTCAACATCTGAGGAAAGGGATTTAGGGGTTATTATATCAGAGGATCTAAGGGTAAGTAGTCAATGTAATAGAGCAGCAGGAAATGCTAGCAGAATGCCTGGTTGTGTAGGGAGAGGTATTAGCAGTAGGAAAAGGGAAGCGCTCATGCCACTGTACAGAGCACTGGTGAGACCTCACTTGGACTACTGTGTGCAGTACTGGAGACCGTATCTCCAGAAGGATATAGACATCTTAGAGAGATTTCAGAGAAGGGCTACTAAAATGGTGTATGGCTTGAAGGAGAAAAGTTACCAGGAAAGGCTTAATGATCTTAACATGTACAGCTTGGAAAAAAGACGAGACAGAGGAGATATGATAGAAACATTTAAATACGTAAAGGGAATCCACAAGGTAGAGGAAGGGAGTATATTTAAAAGGAAACAAAGTAGCAAAACAAGAGGACATAGTCTTAGATTAGAGGGGCAAAGGTTTAAAAGTAACATCAGAAAGCATTATTTTACTGAGAGGGTGGTGGATACATGGAACAGTCTTCCAGTTGAAGTGGTAGAGGCCAAAACAGTAATTGAATTTAAGCAAGCATGGGATAGGCATAAGGCTATCCTAAACAAAAGATAAATCCAGGTAAGGTATCCATGTAATTGGGCAGACTAGATGGGCCGAAAGGTTCTTATCTGCCGACATTTTTCTATGTTTCTATGTTTCTAAGCAGTTTGCCCCTCACCCTCCTCTCCATTTAGTTCCCTGATCAAGTTTCCATTCAGCTCCAGAGAGCAGATCAGATAAGAGGGTTGTAAATACAGAGATATTGCCTTGGAAACTCCTTTGCCAAGACAGGAGAAAACCCCCCACAAATTCTGCATTTAAAATCTGACACACTGCGCCGAAAATAATGCCTGTTTGTGACAAACTCTACTACCACTTTTTTTCCCCTCCATTTGCATTATGCACTTTCAATAAACTTTTTTTTTTTCCCCCACGCCATTGATACCATCACGTTCACCTTATTGACTATTTCTGGCACAGGCTATCTTACAGCCATTGTTTGACACTGCCAATTTTTATGTGTTTGATGTTCTTAAATTGCCTCTAGGAGGACCATTGTTTTATTCTCACCACCGCGTATTATTATCAGATACATTGATTCTGTCACTACTTTATTATTGGCACACGGCAAATCTACAGCCCTCATTTGCTAATTTTACTGATTACTTGGATGCACTTTATGTATTCTTCTTCTGCAATTAAACACAGAGGGCCACATTACACACTTAATACAAATGTTAACGCTCACTTGCGTGAGCATTAACGTTAGCTGTGGTGTGTACCGCATATTACAATCCAAACATTTGTAACCCGTTTGCGTTTGGTACCTTGCGCTTTTCAGCGCGAGGTTACTGTACTTTGTGCTCCCTATACTTAACATGGGGAGCGCAAAGTGTTAATCAGCATTAGTATTACAATCTACTAGCGCTGATTAACGTCTGGCTGTGGTTAGCAAAAAGTTAACCACAGCTAGGATTTGGTGTTAACGGATTCCGCTTCTGCAGAATCCGTTAACACAATCCAGAAAAAATTAAAAAATTAATCGCAAACTCACCTCCTGTCCCGCGTCGAGGAACACTGCTTCAACCGCCTCCTCTGTCCAGCGGGAGCAGGGAAAGACTGGGAAAAAACGTTCCCCCAGTCTCTCCCTGCGTATCACTACATCGCCCGGCCGTATCTTGTGAGGCGAGATCCGGCTGGTCATGTGACCAGCAGGGGAAAACTCAATGGAGTCCTATGGACTCCACTGAGTGGATGCTCGCGGCTATGTTCAGCGCTGCCGTGAGCATCGCGGGGGTTACCGCGCGGTAACAATGCAGGCAGCATTTTTTGCGCCTGCATTGTAATCAGCGTTAAAACGCAGGCGCAAGGGGGAAAACTGCAGGTGCAGTTTTTCCTCCCTTGTGCCGCTTTTTAATGCTAGGATTGTAATAGAGCCCAGTATTTTTAGAGACCAACCTTGATTAATTAATTCATTTTACTTGGATAGTTCAAGGTGATTCATATAGACCCAAATGCAAAGTTTTTGTTATCTTTAATGAATGAATTAATTTAATGAGAAGTTCTGGAAACTTACCTCCTCTTAAACTGAACACATTCTATCACTGTAAGAGCTGGAAGTGGCCGAGATTTTCTGTTAGACACATGTCAACTCAGCGCTGCATGTTGTTGTCACAGCGTCTCAGTATTGCATAATCAGTGTTTTGGATCTCATTCCTATGCACTAAGATTTCAATCGTACAGGAGTTGATACAGCACATTCATTCCTTCAGATAGCAGCACTTGTTAGATCAGGAGCCCAAGGTAGCCGCGGCTTACTTGAAATGATGTGGTATTAACAAAAATGTGGAACGTTGCCATTGACTCATGTGATGTGTGGCATGTCTTGCCATCTTGCTAGAAGTAACCCTATGTCAGCTCTTCAAAGTGGCTGATAATCAAAGCAGGGTTTGCACTCATGTGTGTTGATGGACACAGTTTCAACAATAACGTGGTGCTCTTGGACTTGGTATCAATTCAATCCAATCACTGAATGAAAAAAAGCAAACCACAGGAACTCCAATGTAATTCAAGGAGCTTTATCTACGAAATAAGCTTCTGCAAGTTTCACTCTAAAGAAAAATCATTTTTTTCCCCAAAAATAAAGCTTTTTGAATTGTATTGGCGTTTCTGGTATCCACTTTAGTTCCAAAAAGAAAGCCATTTTGTTTCATGGGAGTGCTATCTAGCTGGCTCTTTTCAAGCCTGCAGCCGATTACAGCACATGCGTTGATGGAATGTGCTCAACATAAGAGGAAATATGTTTTCTGAAAGTTTTATAAATTTCCTTTAATTCGTTTACAATCTCTAACAGAAACCTGGGGTTTGTGTCTATATGAATAGCCCTGTATTTAGACTTCAGAACTTTTCCTGTAGGAATAGGCTCTGAAAAAACTCATGTGTACATATTTGTTTTTTTATTTCAAAAAGATTTCTATCAAAATGACACATATATATGTAGATGCGTCAGGGAGGAGATAACTAAAAATAAATAAATGGTTGTAGTTAAAATAAAACGCCTATTATACCTACAGAAATATATTATTTTTTTGTTCAGAAAAGTTAACAGGTAACAAATAATATTACCTGAGGGCTGATCTTTAATGCCTTTGATGATTTCTTTTTCATTTTCCACTATAATAGCTGCCAAATGAATGGGATTACATTGGTATACTTTTAGAAGCACATAATAATAAACCTTAAAACGCCATTTATTCCTGGGTGTGTACAACAAACATAATGACGTTTGACCATAAAATAGTTTGGCGTGCAAGTTTTTATAGTTCAGTTGCCCCTTAAGAAGAATCGTCTGTAGCTTCCATTCAAGCCATTCGTGATTGTTGGAAGCTATGTAATTATTGTGCGACCTTGTAGAGATGTAGGGATATATTACATTCTTAGCGTTAACATTAGCATTCAGGTATGTGAGCATTAATTCTAGGATTAAGTGAGTTTAGTGTATGCCCCCCATATTACATCCCTAACGGTAAGGCTAGGGTCAGACGAACGCATTTTTATGTTGTCTGTGAAAAAGTGCGTTCGAACGAATGGACGTATTTTTTCACGGAATACGCAATAGTGGTCATACGATGCGCATTTTCGTCCGTGATTTTGTACGGATCATCAATAAAACCCTTTTTGCGTCTGGACGTTATGTTGGCCGGACATTAGCAGCGTCTGACGTCTCCTAATCACGCACACACGCCTCTAGCGGACGCAGCGCACTCTGTACGTCAGTACCTGCGGTTTCACGTTCTCGAAAAAATGCGTTCATTTTCCACTTGCGTTGCGCAGCCGGACTTTTGTGCGACCGTACTTCGTATATTGGCCGTCATTGCCCGGCATCTGCTGCTAGTGCGGCCGTGATTAAGTGCGCCAGAACGCGCGTTCGCACTGCCTCAGTCTGACCCTAGCCTAAACCCGCTTGCAATCCGTTAGCATATCGGTGATTACACGAGCTTGTGTGAGCTTACTGTACTTTGCGAACCCTATACTTGACATGGGGAGAGAAATCAGTAATTAGTGTTAGGACTTTGTAATACCTTACTTATCCTACCGTTAATTACCGCACCTACAGGTTAAAGAAAAAGCTACCCACAGCAAGAAACTGGTAATAACTGATACCGCTTGTGCAGAATCATCTAGCACCAGTTTAACCCCTCTCCACAATAAATCAAATACTCACCTCTCGTCCAGCGGTGAGAACGGTGCCGTGATCATGCTAGAGCAAGATTGTGCAGAACTCACGGCCTGGCAGCAAACTCTCCATGGAGTCCAATGGACTCTAGGAGGTGATACTCGTGGAGGCAATATTGTGAGTATCATTGAGGGTAGCGCTGCATTAAGGGGCAAGCTGCTGAATTAGCACCTGCCCGTAATATGCTGCTAAAATGGGGACGCTATGGGGAAACCTGCAGGAGCAGGTAGTCCCCATCAGCATCCCCACTTTAGCACCAAAATCATAATATGGTCCTCAGTGTTTTGGCTGAAATATCAGCCTTTGTCATGTCTCTTGACAAAGGCTTACTTTTCAGTGAAATCTCATCTTGGTAAATGCCAATAAAATTTATACTTTGTGACCTGAGTGCCTGGCTTCCCTTCGTTTACAAAGTTTTACCAATGTCCTTTTGCCAAGAATGTGCTAGATCGTGCAATCCTATGATTTTTTTTATTATTAATCTTTATTTATAAAGCGCCAACATATTCCGCAGCACTGTACAATGGGGAAACACAAACATGAGACATACATGATAAATAAGGAAAAGACAACCCCGCCCGTAGGATAGCTAGTCTAGGAAATACAGCACTTTTTAACCGTGCTCAGCCAGACATCCCGTGAGTTTTCAATCTAAGGGACAGGGGTAAATGAAACAGATGGGAGCAGAGGGAAGGTGAAGCTGGTTGCTAGAATGAATGTAGTGGCGACTGTTGTTGAGATTGCGGGGAGTTGTGATGCGTTTGTGGGAGATAGAATGAGAGGGAAGTTGTGGACTCTTGGGACCAGGGTTAGGAGAGGTGTCACCTGCATAAACTAACAGCAGGAGAGTGAGACAAAGAAGGTGGGAATGGGATTTGTGTTGGTGGGGATGATTGAGAGCCAGAGAACTAGAGGGAGACCAGTTTCTGAGGAAACACAGAAGCTTGTGTGAGGCCGTCATGTGGGAAGAGAGAAGGGGGGGGAGAGATGTAGATAGTGGAGGGGTTGTGGTACAGGGGCAGGAGATCCATTTTAAAAAGAATGCAGAGTAAATTAATAGAAGAGACAGCATTGTGTAGCCATATGTGGACCTTGCAGTTCCCTAACTCCAGCAGAGAGGGAGCTGGTGGCCAGAAAAATACTGCAGAGCTTTCATGGGAGAGACCAGAAGCCTGGGATTAGTAAGAGTAATTAGAGAAAGAAGTGTAGACAGCTGGAAAGGATGCCTGAAAATAGAGGCCGGTCCTGGGTGGGTAGGTGGGACTGCTGAGTGTGTGTATGGATCCTGGTCTGTGTGTTTCCCAGTGTGAAGAGGAAATGAGTTCAGGTAAGTGTTAGGCATCAGAGGCCTTTGAAATGGGGGGGAGAAAGGGAGGGGGAAAGGGGGGACACAGGTGAAAATTCTATCAAAAAAAGCGGGAGTTATAGAAAATAAATCAGCCAAAAATTAAGAAATGCAGATACAAAATACATTTGTGAGGATAGCATATTGTGGAGTGCGCTGGTGGCCAACATGTTGAAAACTGGATACCTGGAGTGCTCTTAAGATGCTTGCTGCAGGGAGATCAGTGTGTGAATGGATCTTGGTCTGTGTGTATCCCTGGAGTGTTCTTAAGATGCTTGCTAGGTACCCATAACTCACAATGTCCCTACTGTAAAATCCTTTGTTTTTCAGTAAACCCATATCTCACGATCTGCACAGTCCCCCAGTCTCCCTCTGCGACTCCGCTGACCTGCCAGATCTCGCAAGGCGAGATTCTGCGGTCATGTGACTGGCAGCGGAAGCCTCAATGGAGTGTACATGAAGGAGTGTAAGACTCATACTCCTTGTGCCCGTTGGTGATGCCAGTATTTGCCTTTATTCACTGGCCTAGTTCCACCAAACACCTTTCATATAAATTCTCATATTTGCAATTAAACCTCTTTGCTACATCCAGGTTCCTGAGCTCCAGTCTGGACTTTCCCTGGATTCCACAGTACACCAGGTGTGACTCATTTCCACCTGGGAGGCCTCCATAAATAGGAGCTACACCCAAGAACCTATGCTTCTGCATTGTGTCTGACTTTGATCATTCCTAGAAGTCTCCATGGAGAGTGGACCTGTTCCTGGTTTCTCCTATTCTCACGTGTGAGCTCTTGCTACAAAGATCTGTTTTGCTTTACAGTATATGTGTACCGACCTTTGGCTTTGAACTCTAACTATTCTCTGGACTCTCCTATTTTGCTGCCTACTTGGATTACAGTGTACCGACTCTCTGCTATGGACTTTGACTAACCGCCGCCAGCCGCCTGCCACTTTATGCTTTATTCTGACCACGGTATCTGCAAGTTCCTGCAAACCCTATTGTTCCTGCAATTTATGTTCCTGCATAGTAATTCTTGTGGTTTAGTTGATTTCTCTTAAGCTCCTTTCCTGTCTCACCCCTCTTCTTTACTTTTCCTTATTAGTTTCCTTCCAGTCTCATCCCTGTGCTTAGTTTCTCCTAGTTCACTCTCTCTCTGTAGTCTCTATTCTTAGTTATTCTGTATCAGCCCCTTTCCTGTCTAGCCCTTCTCCTGTATTGTTTAAATACTTCCTATTTCAGTTCTCTATCTATTTTGTTTTACCCTTGTGTTTCTAATAAATACTATTATATATATCTGGCATCTGCTGTGTCACCGCACACTGGACTCACTCCTGCTTGCCTTCCACACACCACGCTTGACAAGGAGATGCTCGCGGCGGCGCTTAGCGCTGTCTGGAGCATCCCAGGGCCTAGCACCGTGTTACGGTAAAGGCTGCTGATTTAGCGCCTGCACCTTAATATCACGCTAAAACGGGGACGCTAAGGAGAAACCTGCAGGTGCCGGTTTTTCTCCTTAGCGTCCCCGTTTTAGCGTGAAGATCATAATGTGGCCCTTTGTATTTCCCTTGTCATATGGCCACAATTTATTGTTCAGTGAATAAACCCCCTGCTGTTTATAAGAATAAATTCAGGAGAAAGGAGGACATTATCATTTACCATTGTGTTATAAGTAACATATCATGCCTTTTAAGTATAGCTGCAGCATCTGCAAACATTTACATTATGTGAACCATAACATTAAAAGAAACAGTGCTGGTAAATTGTCCAAAATCCTGAATTAAAAGTAAAATTTTCCTTACAAATCAAAGTGTTCACATGTGCACCATAATAAACAAAGGATGTGTTTAAAGCAGAGCAAAATAAAATAAAAGAACTTAACTGGGATAAAAGCCAGATTTTGTACACATTGTAGGTAGAAAATTATATTAAATTTGGACCAAAGTAACTCGAAGGCTAAGTATTCATACCCATGTTCTGGAGATTGTCTTTGCAAATAAGTTTTCACTATATTTTTATGCCTTACAGAGAACACGAGAAGTATTTGAATATACAGTTGATTCACAAATAAAATAAGTACTTTTACAATTTTCAAGTAGCATACCACAAATTTTCAAAATCTCTACATGTTATTTCTTTGAAAATAGCTTCTCTGATTTCTGTGCTAAACGAAATTGAAGAAATGACATGTATTTAAATACTCCGCATATAATTATACATAGGAACACAGCATTATATTATTTAATATGAACAAGTAAGCTCAGCGACACAATTTAAAAACCACCAAAAAGCTGTTTATCACAATTTTCGGTGATATATGATCCATGATTAAGCCTTTAGTGGAACTTACAAAACTATGGTTTCTCACAATTTTGTAGTTTACCCTCTATGACAAATTTCATTACCTTTAAAATTAGGTAATAAATATAGTTACTTCTTTTGAGCTTACTCCATTTAGACTCTAAGCTCACTTGTGCAAGGTCCTGTTTTTGTACGAATTCCAGTGTGCCAACCTTGGACTTGATTACAACCAAGATTTAAGGGCTTATTCAGAAAGCAGCGAAATTTCAGTGAAATTTCTGTGCTTTCTCATTTGGCACACTCAGCTGTGATTTGGCGATTCCAGTTTGCCAACCCTGCATTGAATTCACTATTGTATATTAAAAGCTCCTATATGTATAGCGTGGACAGTACTCTATTCCAACACAGCTTGCTGTTCTCAACTCAATACAGTACTCCAGAAATAATACTGGCTTCATAGGCGTGCACAGGGGTTGTACCTGGTGTGCCCAGGCACACCCCAATGTTGGGTGAAGATTCAGAAGTCCTCTTTCACCTCCGACATTGACAATTTAGATGTCCCTTATTTGGTTCATGATGAACAGAATAAAAACTGACTTTATCTCTGATTACAGGCTTGTTATTGCTATTGAAAAATATGTATTTTGAGCAAAATCTTCTAAATATAAAGTTTAAAGTTAATAAATGTTCCATTGGCACACACCCTAATGTAACGGGTTGCGCACTCCAGTGACCGGCTCTCAGGCTTTGTGTCTTGAAATTTAAACACATTTCAAAATGCTAAAGCTACCTCAGATCCCCCGGTGCAGAAGGCAGTGAGATCTGTTCCGTCTTTGTCTGCAAGCAAATAGTTCCCAGTGTCCTTTTGCGGCTTCTTCTCCAGCAAAGTTGCACTTGGCTCCATGGAGTCCTATAGACTCCAGGAGCTAAAGCCAGAAGTGTCGTTCTGTGCCGCTGTTGGTGCACAGATACAGAGGTTCAATAGGAATACATTTGTCAATACTGAGTTGCCAATGGAAAAGAGCTTTTTGCACAGGATTTTCCCATTTGCTAGTTGCTCTTAATGACTTAGTTGGTATGGGGTCCCTTGTTTGTAATTGTAATTGTAAATATGTTTAGAAATGACAATTGTTGCTTGGCTTTTTCCTTTGTAGAGCAAAATACATAAATGGGTACAAAGGGAGAACTTGAGATCAGATGCTCTATAAATTGATTTAAATGTTCCATACTCCCCTTCCACACTATGAGTACATCATCAATGTATCTTTTATAGAGGACGAGGTTCTGCCCCTAGCCATGCCCTGTCCATACCACCATTCCAATTTAATATCTGTCTAAGATCTCAAGCTCTCCCTTTGTACCCATTTGTGTATTTTGCTCTATATTGTAAAAGGGTGAAGGATATACCCATAAAGGTGAGCTGCTGAAAGGCACTGTTATATATTTATATATATATATATATATATACATATCCCAGCGCCGTTTCACTGTGAACCGATCAGGTTAAATTTTTCTGTTTGGCTTTTTCCTTGCCTTACTTTTCGAAGCTTAACAAAGAGGAGCACTCAATTATATTTTCTTACCCTATTGAACCCCCTTCGCTGATTTATTTTTTGCGATATTTTTTTTTTTTTTTTTTACCAGATAGGATACGTTGAGATTTCTCTCATTTTCTTCAAGTATGTCCTGGGTGGTGAGTATGTACCGTTAGGTGTCTTGCCCAAGGACACTTACTGGAAAGGTGCTCTTGCTGGGATTACGAACCTGTGTCTCCACAGTCTCCACAGTCATAGAGGAGTGATGTTACCTCTACTCCACTCAGCTAAGTTTAAAAATATTTCCTAGAAATATGAGTTGCTAATAATGTGCAAACTATTTCAGTCACTCTAAATAGATACGTTGTAAAATCTTGGGAGCTGCAGCTATCCCAAACCAGAAAACACCATACTGGAATAAATCCAGTACATTCAGTTTATGTTACGATTTTTTTGTGAACTGGGATTCGTGGAAGCTGATAATAGAGTGATTCATTTTATAATGAATTTCATTAAGGACATAACTTTTCCTAAAACATGGCGGTATGTATAACAAAAGACAGACAATATAAACCAGGTATGGTAAAACAAATTATATATTACACATAGATAGTTTTGGTTGTGCTTCTCATAGCCAGAAATAACCTATCCAGGCCCATATTCAAGGATGGACCTTATATGATTGAACAAAAAAAAAAAAA
The DNA here is from genome assembly GCA_009667805.1 of Leptobrachium leishanense. Classification (NCBI taxonomy): domain Eukaryota; kingdom Metazoa; phylum Chordata; class Amphibia; order Anura; family Megophryidae; genus Leptobrachium; species Leptobrachium leishanense. The sequence goes on along the minus strand of CM019065.1, from coordinate 235,050,789 downwards.
CAAATCTAGGGCAGTATTACAAAGCTGGTGCTAACTTAACCAGTGCTGTTGTAAACTGAAAAGTCCCATGACTATAATGACTCTGGTAAGTTTACAACAGCTCTGGTTAAGTTAGCACCAGCTTTGTAATACTGCCCCTAGACTTTAAAGATTTTTAACATCCTTATATTTTGGAAATATAAAAATAGAAATAAATAATGTAATTTCCATTTTATATTACACTAGCTTTTGCCCACGGCTTTGCTTGCATGGATTTTAGGATTTGTTAAAATAGTTTTTTAAAAGAAGCATGAGGTTTTTTTGGTAGAACCCCCCCCTTCCCCCCCCCACTTGGGATTTTTTGAAAATTGTAAAATAGGTGTTTTTTTGTTTCTCAAGACGAATCTAAATACCAATTTTCATGTCTGTAACAACTTCTGTTTTTGAGATGTAGATATTCTTTTTAAAGTATTCACCCCTTTTTTTTTACCCCGCCACTTGGATTTTTGGAAAATGGTGAAACACGTGTTTCTTTATTTTCAAAAGATTGTAATTACCAAACTTCACACCTGTAACATCTTGGTTTTTGAAATATAGATATGCTGATAAAAGTATTCACACCCCTTTCCCCCGACCCCCCTTAACTGGATTTTTGGAAAATGGTAAAACGCATGTTTGGTTTATTGCACGAAGATTGTAAATACCATATTTTACCCCTGTAACAAATCTGTGGTTTTTGAAATATAGGTATATTGATAAAAGTATTCAACCCCCATTTTTTGCCCCCACACTGGGTTTTTGGAAAATGGTAAAATACTTGTTTTTTGTTGTTCTAGACAAATCTAAATACCAATTTTCACGTTTGAAACATCTTCTGTTTAGTTTATGAGATATAGGTATCCTGCTTAATAGGTATCCTGTTTAAAAGTATTAAGCCCCCCTTTTTTTCACCCCCCACTTGGGATTTTTGGAAAATGGTAAAACACCGGTTTTTATTTTTCAAGAAGATTGTAAATACCAAATTTCACGTCTGTAACATTTTTGGTTTTTGAAATATAGGTATAATGATAAAAATATTTAGACCCCTTTCCCCCGACCCCCCCAAATAGATTTGTGGAAAATGGCAAAACACATGCTGTTTTTTTCGCAAAGATTGTAAATACCAAATTTCACACCTGTAACATCTTCAGTCTTTGAAATATAGGTATACTGATAAAAGTATTCAACCCCCTTTTTGCCCCCCCAAGGAATTTTCAGAACATGGTAAAATATGTGTTGTTTTATTTTTCAAGACGAATCTAAATACAGGTTTTCACATCTGTAGCATCTTCTGTTTTTGAGCTATAGGTATCCTGTTTAAAATATTCAATCCCCTTTTTCACCCCCTTAGGTGCGGAGTTTCCAAAAATCCTTCCTTAGTGGGTGCCTACATGTCAGGGTTCAGACTGTGCTTGGTGTAGCAAGATGAGGTTGTGAGCCCAGGATGCAGTGATAGAGGCAGGTTTACGGTAACAGAAGAGTGTTTATTGTAAAATAAACACGAGGACGGATAAACAGGCAAGGTTCAGACAAAAGAGTGGTCAAAATACAGAAATGGGTCTGGTACACGAGGAGTCTAGATGGGGGGCAGAAGGGGAGCAGGATGGGGGGTACCGGTGTAATGAAGCAGATGAAAGTCCAGATAACAACAGAAGGTCCTAGGAGTCTTGGGTTGAGGAATCAGGTATTGTCCAGAAGGTTCAGGGAGCTTTGGCACATAGGTTCACAGTCAGGCAACTGCAATGTGGAAGTGCCGGGGAAAGGGTGGGACTCCCTTATATGATGGACCGATTAGGGAAGATCAAGGGAAGGTGAGTCTCCATGTCCAGAATGGAGAGATCAGAGAGTCCAGGAATGTGCAGCGTCTATACAAAAGTCCTGGAACATGCAGGGGGACTGCAGGATGTGGAACAAAAGGGGGCGCCAGGGGGTCAGGGCCTCCAGGACCTTACAGGGCCCCCCCTCTAAGGGCCAGACTCCGTACGGCCCAAGTCGAGGTCAGGGTTACACTGGCGGATGATGGGAAAAATAGGCACTGCACCATTGAAGTGTGGAATAATGGTCATGACGACCAGGGTTGGGCAGAACTTTTCCACTGTGAAGCGATCTCCATGCACTCTTGGCATTCGAAAACACCTGCAGGTCTGCGCATCTGACCACAGTCCTGTTTGAACCATAGATAAACTCAGGTGGTAAGGGTTCCATAGAAATGGTGCCTTCTGGGGTATAGATCCTCTTGGTGACACGGCTCTTAGATGCACCCTTGGCGTGGACCGGCTGGGTAGCGACCTTGGCGAAGATTGGTGGGGCAGCGCCCTTGGCGAGACACGGAGGTGCAGTGCCCTTGGAAAGGACCGGTAGGGCAGCGCCCTTGGTGAGGACCGGTGGGGCAGCGCCCTTGGTGAGGACCGGTGGGGCAGCGCCCTTGGTGAGGACTGGTGGGGCAGCGCCCTTGGTGAGGACTGGTGGGGCAGCGCCCTTGGTGAGGACCGGTGGGCAGCGCCCTTGGTGAGGACCAGTGGGGCAGCGCCCTTGGTGAGGACCAGTGGGGCAGCGCCCTTGGTGAGGACCAGTGGGGCAGCGCCCTTGGTGAGGACCAGTGGGGCAGCACCCTTGGGGAGGACCGGTGGGGCAGCACCCTTGGTGAGGACAGGTGGGGCAGCGCCCTTGGAGAGGACCGGTAGGGCAGCGCCCTGTGGGGAATGGACCTCGGCACTGCACGGCTCCACGGCGGCGGCCTCGGCACTACATGGTAAGGCAGCACCCTCAGCGACAACCTCGGCACAGCATGGCGTGGCAACAACCTCGGCGACGACCTCGGCACAGCATGGCATGGCAGCAACCTCGGCGACGATCTTGGCACAGCATGGCGTGGCAGCAACCTTGGCGACGACCTGGATACTGCACGGCTCTTGAGCAACCTGGGTACTGCACGGCTCTGCGGTGACCTGGGTACTGCACAGCTCTTGCTGGGCAGTGAGCGGCTTGACCTTACGGCGGCGGCCCCGTGGCGGTGACAGCTCAGGAGATCCTGCAGGATGCAGGGCAGCAACCTCGGGAGATCCTGCAGGATGCAGGGCAGTGACCTCTGGAGATCCCGTGGGTTGCAGGGCAGCGACCTCTGGAGATCCTGCGGGATGCAGGGCAGCGACCTCTGGAGATCCTGCGGGATGCAGGGCAGCGACCTCTGGAGATCCTGCAGGATGCAGGGCAGCGACCTCTGGAGATCCTGCGGGATGCAGGGCAGCGACCTCTTGAGATCCTGCGGGATGCAGGGCAGCGGCCTCGGGAGGTCCTGCGGGATGCGGGGCAGCGAGCTCGGAGGGTTGATCGAGCTGCAGGGCAGCTGGCCCGGAGGGTTGCTCGAGCTGCAGGGCAGCTGGCCCGGAGGGTTGCTCGAGCTGCAGGGCAGCTGGCCCGGAGGGTTGCTCGAGCTGCAGGGCAGCAACCTTGGACACTGAGGTCTGGCGAGACTTGACCATGGGGACCCGGCAAGGCTTTTGTTCTTTAGGTAAACCAGGAATTGAAGGTGAAGCGTAGACAAAGGTGCCTATGTAGGCGGTCTGAATAGGCCTCGTAGAAGCAGGTTTCGCAGAAACAGGTTTCATAGAAGCAGGCTTGTCAAGATTTTTTGTCTCTGGCTTGGGTGGGCGCAGTGGGCAGGCAGATATTCTATGCCAGCTATCTCCACAATAAAAACACAAATCTTGTGCTCTTCTTCTTGCCTTCTCTTCTTCGGTTAGGGGTCCTCGAGCTCCTTTTGGAACTGGAATGCACACCTTAGTCGACGTGTCAGTTAAGGTCTGCTGCAGATACTCCAATAAAGAGTGCAGGTGCTGCTGGATCTCTCGGTTGGCATCTGTCAGTTTTTGTATATGGGTTACAATCACCGCGGGCTCACAGGGTTTGGACTTCCACATTTTGTCAGGGTTCAGACTGTGCTCGGTGTAGCAAGATGAGGTTGTGAGCCCAGGATGCAGTGATAGAGGCAGGTTTACGGTAACAGAAGAGTGTTTATTGTAAAATAAACACGAGGACGGATAATCAGGCAAGGTTCAGACGAAAGAGTGGTCAAAATACAGAAATGGGTCTGGTACACGGGGAGTCTAGATGGGGGGCAGAAGGGAAGCAGGATGGGGGGTACCGGTGTAATGAAGCAGATGAAAGTGCAGATAACAACAGAAGGTCCTAGGAGTCTTGGGTTGAGGAATCAGGTATTGTCCAGAAGGTTCAGGGAGCTTTGGCACATAGGTTCACAGTCAGGCAACTGCAATGTGGAAGTGCCGGGGAAAGGGTGGGACTCCCTTATATGATGGACCGATTAGGGAAGATCAAGGGCAGGTGAGTCTCCATGTCCAGAATGGAGAGATCAGAGAGTCCAGGAATGTGCAGCGTCTATACAAAAGTCCTGGAACCTGCAGGGGGCCTGCAGGATGTGGAACAATAGGGGGTGCCAGGGGGTCAGGGCCTCCAGGACCTTACACTACATCATAAAAACAGTGCACCTTCAAAATTTCACGTTCCTAGGTTAAACGGTTTCAGCTGGGCGTTGATGAGTCAGTCAGTCAGGACTTTCACGTTTATGATAAAAGTATTCAACCCCCATTTTTGCCCCCTAAGGAATTTTCAGAAAATGGTAAAATACGTGTTTTTTTTTTATTTGTCAAGATGAATCTAAATACCGATTTTCACGTCTGTACCATCTTCTGTTTTTAACATATAGGTATCCTGTTTAAAATATTTAAAATATTCAACCCCCCTTTTTTGCCCCAGTCAAATTTTTGAAAAACTGTAAATTACGTGGTTTTTTATTTTTCAGGAAGAATCTAAACACTGATTTTCACGTCTTTCATCTTCTGTTTTTGAGATATAGGTTTTGTGTTTAAATTATTCAACCCCCTTTTTTACCCCCTTAGGAGCGGAGTTTCCAAAAATCCTTCCTTAGTGGGTGCCCACATCTTAAAAACAGTGCACCTTCAAAATTTCACGTTCCTAGGTTAAACGGTTTCAGCTGGGCGTTGATGATTCAGTCAGTCAGTCAGTCAATCAGGACTTTTGCGTTTATGATAAAAGTATTCAACCCCCCTTTTTTCCCCACAAGGAATTTTCAGAAAATGGTAAAATACGTTTTTTTTTATTTTTCAAGACGAATCCAAATACCGATTTTCACGTCTGTAACATCATCTGTTTTTAAGATATAGGTATCCTGTTTAAAATATTCAACCCCCTTTTTCACCCCCTTAGGGGCAGAGCCGGTTTCAGCTGGGCGTTGATGAGTCAGTCAGTCAGTCAGTCAGTCAGTCAGGACTTTCGCGTTTATATATATAGAATTTAATCAGAGCTGTATAATTGTAACAACTCAGGTACTTACTCGTAAGCACCAATTCGATGTTGTTCCAGGGTCCATGGTTGGCCTGGGTGCTAGACATAGGCGACTCTACAGGGGGGCAAGGGGGGGCAATTGCCCCCCCAGGTTATTCCTTGCCCCCCCATGTGCCCCCCCACCAAAAATCAGCATCCAGCTTCCCACACTTCTTTGGACCAATAATGGAAAAATGTGGTGACAGTCCGCGCTTCCCTCTTTTTTTCCTTTCCTTTTCTCCCCCTGAAATCTTGGTCGAGGATCTTCTTTAAGCAGTTAATTGCTTTCTTTTATGCAGTCCTCAATTCTCAAGATATATGGGGATAGAAATGAGAAACATAGTGTGATCCATAAAAACACATCCAAGTCCCCAAAATACAATAGTTCAACTCACATTTGGAGGTGTCATAAATCAGACACTAGATGTATCTCACAACCGATATTTTTTAGGAGATATCGGGCTCCCCTTTTCCTCCTCTGTCCGATGATGTTGCTCCAAATGAAAAAATAAGGTTGCAGGATATCGATGAACAAAATTTAAAATTTATTAAAATTTAAAATTTATTCCATAAAACAATAAATAGACAAACACCAATACGCGTTTCGCGATGCACTCGCTTCATCAGTTGGCATGTAAATCAATTCCTTCACAATCTCCTGCAACCTCCTTATATACCCTTTAAAATGTGTTGTGATTGAGTGGGAAACGCCCGTTCTCCCTTCCCTCAAAATTACAATTACTCATTCTGCACCTGCGTGTTACTCATTACAATTACAATTACTCATTCTGCACCTGCGTGGGGCATTCCAAATATCAGATCAACCCAAAAGATGGTGGTTCTTTGGACCAATGTATCTCCGTCCCTGTGCATCGTATATGGACGTTCTATATGTCATTAGACAGGGCAGCTTCTGGCCTTTCCAATGATATCCAACATGACCATATTTAGTGTGAAGTAAAAGTCCTAAAACATAAATAAAAACATGCACTTAAACTTAAACATTTTCACAGGGTTGAAATGGCTCAGTAGTGAAATGGTTAATGTTCAGACTATACATTACATTGTGTATTACATTCGTTTTTGCCTTGATTTAGTTGTATATTAAGGGTTAATGGGTAGGCTTCATCCCTTACAGTATGTATTTGTTTTTCCTTGATTAATGGCATTTTACGGGTTAAGGGGTAGCTAAATGCAACAATGTTTATTATTTTTATTGTATTTCCCTGGGTTTATGGCATTTTAGGGGTTATTATGGAAGTTAGAATCTAAAGGGTCTATTCATCTTTAGATCCTCTGCTTTTCGTCACATTTCGGGGAATTCATTTCGCCAAAAATATGGTGAATTCCCTATTAGTGAATGGTCACCGTAATTTGCTAAAATTGGAGTCGCTGAAGCAGCTAAAGGACATTCAGCGAAGACTGCCGAATTGCAGCAAATAAAATTTTGAACTTAAGTATTAGGTTAGTACAACAAAAAGGTATCATTGCATCACATTACTCATTGCATCACATTACTCTGGGGTTTTGGAATCTAATTTATATGTACTCGTGATTTATATATACTTATTTAGGGCACTATTACCTGGTGTGAGTTAACCCTGGCATCAGCATGTTTTTGAGTTTAGTAATTGAGTTTAGCGCCGGACCAACAGATTGTTTGCCTCCCGCTACAAATGGGAAAAATCACTTAGCGTGTTGCTGTTAGCGATTTTTACCGCGAGCTTACTGTACTTTCCGCGTCCTTTACTTAACACGGGTAGAGCTACAGATCTCTAGCGCTTTTGCAGCTAACAGCTCATTTGGTGCCGGTGCTATTTTTTTGAGGGAAGCTAATTGCAACATTTTAAACTGCTCAACCCTGGTGCTAACTCCAAAAAGACAGAAAAAACAGGTCCTCACCCAAAATTAACAGGCAATTGAAAGGAATGCAGCACAGGTGTTCTCTTGGCCCCATTCACCATAGTAATGGATCTGGTCAGCAATGTCGCTGCTGTTGCAGTCAGCTGTATTAAGATATATATGTATCCTTTATTCACATACACTATATTGCCAAAAGTATTCGCTCACCCATCCATATGCAAGTCAAGGCAGGTGAGCGAATACTTTTGGCAATATAGTGTATATCCTAATTCTAATATATTGCCTAATTCTAAACATTTTATGCTGGGGTTAATCATAGTATGTAAGCAGTTGATTATTAGGATGACCGTGTGGACCATGTTTAAAGGGACACGTGAATAAGTCTTACCCTGAAACATGTATTATTTATATGCTGCAGCAGGGAAATTGTCGCTCACCTGGCCTTCCTTTTGGATCTATTAAATGCAGTGTAATGATTCTACATGCTGCTGGGTGGCATTTATCATGCAATGCCCATCAGCCTTAATATATGTGTGCATCAAAACATCGATGATATGGCCACCGTGGAGGAATTTAATAATTCAGGGGTGTGAGGTTATTCACTGGATGTGTTCATATTCAAGCTTGTGAGGGCAGGGAATAGGTATGGCCCGGCACAACTGCATTAGCGCTGGGTCTCAGCCCGGGTCTTAGAGTTTCCCTAGTGTGCGCCAAATGACCTTGTTCATGGACTACCGCGGACAAGGTGATCTGTTAGTAGGTCGTCAGGCACTAACAGGGTTATTCAGAAAGCAGTGAAAAGCAGGAGAATGATTGGAGAATGGAAAATTCTAGGTCAAAATAGCCGATTTGGAAAGTGAGATGAATGGGATAATTTTTCTGGTTTGGCTATTTTGACCAAGAATTTTCCATTCTCCAGTCATTCGCCTGCTTTTCACCTCGCTGTGAATAACCCTGTAAGTTTTAGCGACTCGGGCTAAATTTTTCCTTTAGTGATGGTGTTTTAGCTCACACCAGGTGATAGGGCCCTTAGTTTTATTCAGTGGTATGATTTAGTGGTGAAAATTATTAGTGCCCCCCCAGTTTTGGCTGCTAAATCTTATGTGCCCCCCCTAAATATTGTTCCTAGAGTCGCCACTGGTGCTAGAGTACTAGATCGCAGGCCAGATTGCACTGCAGTGTCACCCCCCGGTTCCCTGGTGAACCTGACGCCGGGCAGTCGCCTACTGCATCATCTGTCTCACAGTGTGCCTCACATCATTCCACGCACACACTATCTGTAAGGAGAAGTAGCTAAAAGTTCAAATATTTTGCCTTACAATTGAAGTCTTTAATATCATAGTGTCAGGATGTTCCATAATAAAAATGTTTATAATAAAGATGTTCAGAACATAATGCCCATTGTTCCTGCCATACAGGATTGTCAGATTTCCAAAAGAACGTTACTCGTGACAAGGTTACAGATTTACGCATGACATTCCTGGAGTCCTCTTATGTAACAGTCCTCCCTGTCAGATTCTAATAAAAAGATATGCACAAGCTTTAATGCTGCACGCATAGAAATGATACACAGAATCAGGTTATGTCATTTCTTGCGTCCTGATATCGAACAAGACAATCAGGGGAAGCCAAGGTGGACAGAGTTGGCGGAGCCCAAGGAATGGTGGCACAGAGGTTCCCTTTAAAGGGTTGATTGCCTGTGTATATACAGTAGTTCGGATAGAGATCCTATTCTATCACTCTCAGAAATTTTGATGCTGAGCACTTGCCATTCACGCTATTTATCACACAAGAGGATTTGTGTCATTCTAATGACTCTAACACACAGGCATCATTCCACTTATGCATGTTTTGGCACAAACAGGTGACACCAGTCAATTAGAAAACGTCTGACATTGTTTAACCCCTTCAATACCTAGTGATTTTCCAAAAATGTTGTCAGGAACCAGTGGTTTTTTAAATTAAAAAATCATTTAAATGAATTATAATGTAAGAAATATTTTGAATATTCCTGCTGTATTCCTTTCTGTAACAACCTATTTGCAGGAAGATGTCACCATTTACTGGTCGAATGGAGTTACTGTCTGAATTTAGAGATACAGCTCGGTTGCTGAAAGTCCGATAAGAACATTAAATTAGCTGGTTTTGCACAGTTTCAGCACCTTGGGTATTATGCACACATCACTAAAACTTTGGGGGCACCTCCTGCAGCCAAAAAGCAAACTAAATTAGTTTGCAGCAGACACATTTCATTCGCTTTTGTCCTGCACATCTGCAGATCTAGGTATCTTGATATCAGGCACAAGATGGTGCCTTTGAAGACTTGAGTTATCTCAATCTCAGTAGTGAAGGGGTTAAACTGCTGACACCCTTTATTCATTGCCCTATCATGGTGATAGCTAACATAACCTTGTGAGGTGTACAAATCAGATATGCGGGTTCCAAAGGTCCCTGTCTCTCACTGCAGTGCCACAGTCTAGGTTGTCGATGAAAGAATGCGTTGCATCATCACCTCCACCCTTGCTGGCAGTGTGGAAAATGAGACGGCGAGTTAGCACAGCATCACTGTTCACTTTATAATTGTAAAGTAATAGTGCTGCGTTACAAAAAAATGATGATTTTACAAAAAAAGATGATTACAAAATAATATTTTATTTGTTATTTTAGCTTTACATAAAACTAACTTGGTTATACTTGATATCAATGGAAAGGCCATAATCTGGCCTTTTCAATGATACCTCATATGTCCCTTTAGCCCTTAGGGCTCCAGAGATACAGTGGTCTAAATGATTGCAAATTATTAAAAAAAAACACCTTTTTATTTTACAGAGCAAGGCGCCCCCCTTGTGGCAGGCGTCTGTAGGCACATGCCCACTTTGCCTAGTGCTAAACCTGGCCTTGCATTCATTGTGTATTGGTTTCTCTGGCACTTGATTCAGCTTTTTCTTGACTATCCCTGATATCTGGATTCCCTGTCTGACAAACTGCTTCTACCATTGAAGTCACAGCTGTCACATAACCAGGGTGGAAACTGGACAATTAAGTGGGCATCCAGCCAGTCCTATGACTCCCAAGGCAAGTGCTTTAAGAGTCACTGGCTAGTCATAAATAAACCACTGTTCATTTATGACCTTTTGCCTGGAAAGCAAATCAGTAAGCTATGGCTGACAGTTTTTTGGGCGAGAGAAAATATCCATTTCCCCACTGGAAAGGCACAATTAACCCTTTGGGCTGCCACAGAGAGGATGGACACTCAGGTCACTCTAACCAATGAATTTTCATAGAATGGTCAGTCACAATCCACTGTCTCATTCACATTATCACATCTTGTACTTAGAATGGAGACTTTTGTGCATGCCCAGCTGCTTCACAGAGTACATGTGCTGTTCCTTTTGAAATAGGATCACAGTCAATGAAAGAGACTTGTCCTCAGGGATTATCTGTAATCAGTGACAAAATTCCATTATGTAACAAAAGGTACACTTGTTAAATGATAGGACTTCTGCTGGGGAACATAAAAGTATATAAGGGAATTGTTTATATTTATAAATTTAAACTCAAATGTAAACTTAGAAGAGTTAGAAGCCGAGAACTGGACTATTGATAAAAAAAACTGCTCAGGGACCCTCAGAGACCCTAGGAGTTATTCTTCTTCTTCTTATTATTATTATTATTAGCCGTTTAAGAGACTATGAGGAAGTGGCATGTTTCAGGATACTTTACCAAAACAATACAAAATCTAGGGACTCGTTTCTAGTTCTTTATACTACTTTGCAATGTTGTATGTTTTCTCTTTCTGAATTTTTAGGCAGTTTGTAATAAAACAGTAATTACATTTGAAATATATCACATCCTGCAATTTCCGCTGAAAAAAAATACACTCCATTCAAATATCTGTTGTTTCTTATTTCACTATAAAATGAAAGAATATAAGTGTATGTAAAATTTAAGGTGATCATATAGATTTTTTTGAATAGTTATAACTTGTCTTTTCCCGGATTTCTAGGCAAATTAATCATTGTTACTTTAGACTATTTTACCTGTTAATGAATACAATTATTTATTTGCTACATAGTATTTGAAAATGAAAATATAAGATATCAGAACAAAATTATCACACAATATGATCTACTTGTTGGTTTGTGAAATCCAACAATTTTTCCCTTTAGCTGGACATAAAAAGAAAACAAATAACAGGTTGCACAATATTCAAACACCAGAATAATCCTTTGCTACATTTCAGAAACGAATATAAAAGTTTTCATATCCTGTCGTGACTTGCTAGGCATTTTGATCCTGAAAAAAATCTGTGTGGTCTCTCTATGCCGAGCAGTAACGTGTAGTGACTTTAGAATCAACTAAGCAAAAGTTACAAGTAAATGGCAGAATTATAAAATAGCTACATATTGTATCCAGCTTGTATATTTTAGCCTGACGTTTGCATGTCAGGCCTCACCATTTAGAAACCGGACAATATTTGGGTGCCGTGATTACAGATGTTTATCAAAATTAACCGCTTCATTACCAAGATCAAATATACATAAAGGTTATTCAAAGAGAGTCAAAATTGCACCGAACATTGATTTTCCTGTACATGCAATTTGGTGTCCATTCGGCAATTCAAAAGCTGGCAATTTGCCAAATATTGGCGATTTTCCAGCGAAATGCGATGATCTTTGATGGCAGTGAAATCCGTCTTAGAGAAGTAATGGTTAATCTATTCAGAGAACAGCAGTGAAATGTCAGCGAAATGCCCTGATTTTTGGTGGTTTCATTTGGCAGGTTTAATCAGGCGAATCCCATAGGTTTCAATGTTTTTTTTTAAATACGCTTTTTTTTCTTTCTGTAACAGACCTTTTTTTTATTATTATTCATAGGACCTTATATGTAATTTCCAGGAATTTTCGTGCAGTAGTTTTTTTGCAAACAGCTTTTAAAAGTTGTAGGGCAGTATTACAAAGCTGGTTGTAACTTAGCCAGAGCTGTTGTATACTTAACAACTCCAATAGACTATAACAGCTCTGATTAAGTTAGCACTAGCTTTGCATTAATGCCTGTAGTGTTTTTTTTTTTACCTTGTTCGTTAGCCTGTTGGCTTATTCCGGTGGATGGTCAGCGCTGTGTTCAGCAGATCAGCAGCTTTTTTCAGATGCGTCCAGGGGTTTTGTGGCGGATCGTCAGGTGCATTCGGCATTTTTTCGGCGGTTTTGTGGTGGTTTTCCATTCAAATTACTGTGTACTTATTGAAAAACGATTTTTCTAAAAAAAACTCTGGTTCAAGTCAATGGTGTTATGGAGAGTCACTTGGTAGTGAAAGGGGTTAAGTATCATGTGTGGCCCTAGCCAGCACAGAAAATAAGGTCAATGAATTGTTGGGATGAAAGAATATTTATAAAACCTTCCCAGGAAACTAAACAGGACAATTTATTTAATTGGTGTTTAGAGACTATCTATGAGCATCCACAAAGTATCCACATATGTTGTCTCCATTCGACCATGCAACATCCATATGGTACCTCAGGGTTACAATCAACAAGTAGCATCCATATAAATTTGACATATTTTCCTTAACACACTTAAACATCACCAGTCAACCAAATATCAAACTAGTTATAGATCATTCATAGAACACAACCAAAGGACCATCATAAAGTGCCCATTATTTACCCAAGGGTTCTTTTTCACATAATGAAGAAATGTTGATAATTGAAAACAAACTCTTGCTTTAGACCACACCAATCATAATAACTATAGCTAATATCTAAAAAACTCTACCCTACTCAACACGATGTTCTGAGACCATTGAAGAATTGAATTTACTTCCTTAGTAATGACATTTCACATTAAACTGAGAGTGGGTTGTTTTTTTTCATATGAGAACTCCATACAGCAATAAATTCAAAGGGCCCTATTACATTCTACGTGCACTTTTTTGAGCGTGCGCAAAAGCGCATTAACGCGAGGGGCAAAACCCTTCGCGCTGAACGTCGTATTACGACATTTGCGCATACGATGTGAGTTAACGTCTAACGCGAGTAGTTACCCTGCGGGAGCGCAAGTTCATGCACGCATCCTATACTTAACATTGTGAGCACAAATGCGTTCATGCGCTGGTACGCGGATGATATTACAATTGATGTGCAACTTTTTACGAACGACGTTTGCAAAGCTCACGAACGACGTTTGCAAAGTTTGAAAAGCTGGTGGTAACTGCAAATCTGAATGTTCTGGCCGAAACCAAATACAGCAGCACGAAAAAATAAATACAGCACAGTATAGTTACACATTCTACACATACCCAAACAATAAAATTGAGTGGTTGAGTGTGTTTGTTTTATTGCTGCAGCATGTATACTCAGATTTTGGCAGGCGCAAAAACTGAATGGGAGACAATTGCGGTTCTTAACTCTGATTGGCTGAATCGCGTGAAAAAACAGACAGCCCACCGATTTCTGTGCGCAGCATTAACCCCTTAAGGACCGCTGACCGGTGCCTAACCCCCCTCCCGCCCGGGCGTTTCGGAGCCCTCTATCTCCCCAACCATTGAAGCTAGGGAGATGCTTTTTCCGCCGCTGAAAAGGGGAGAGTCTCCCCTTTTCAGCGGTGTATAGCATTAACCATTTCGCTGCCGGATACCATTTCGCTGCTAATTGGCGCCAAAACGCGATTCGAACCTGGAGGGGGGCTGACATCTTGGATGTCAGCCAAGCCTCCAAGTCCCCCCCACCCACTGACAACCTCACCATATGTGTGAGGATGACAGTGGGCCAGTTAACCCTCTAGCTGCCATGTAGAGATAAGGGGATCCTAAGGATCCCCCTATTTCCTGATCCGTGGCAGATAGATATATGAGATCATTAGAAAGGCCTGATCGTGGCCTTTCCAATGATACCAAACATGACCAGGTTTGGTTTAAAAATAAAATTTTAAAATAAAAAATAATAAAAAAAATAATAAAAAAAAAAAAAAAAAAATTTTTTTTTAAAGTTTTTTTGTCTGGGGGGGTTTAGTTAAATAGGACCTAGGCTGTCATCTCAAAATAATTAGCACAAAATGGTCAGAATGAGCGCAGCGCACATAGGTGAACTGGCTCAGCAGTGAAGGGGTTAAAAAAGCAAAAACATGTAAAAATTGGGTATTTCTAGTCTCGAGACAAAATTTTGAAACTATTTAGCTGGGGTCTTTTTTGGTGGTTGTAGATTTTGGGGATTAAATTACAAAAAAAGTGTGTTTTTACCATTTTTTCATCATATTTCATTTTTTTTATAGTAAATTATTCGATATGATGGAAATAATGGTATTTCTAGAAAGTCCATTTATTGGCGGGAAAAAGGGTGTATAATATGTGTAGGTTGAATAAACGAGTAACAGGAAAATTTGACCTAAACCCTAACAGCGCAGAAACGTAAAAACAGCAGCGGTCACTAAAGGACGGATTTGTGTCAAACCGCCCGGTCACTAAGGGGTTAATTTGCACTCATTTTTGCATGTCTTTTTTACGCGCGATATTTTCGGACGGATGTAAAAATGCGCTCGGATCGTAATACCTGCGATAATTTGCACGCGTTAACGTTTAATGCTGTGTGCAAAAAAAATTGCGCTGCGCGTACGAATTTGGGCGGAGAATGTAATAGAGACCCAAATGTTTCTTTCTATTGTCATCTCTGGTATTTTTTAGAAAATCCCCAATACAAATAAATAAAATAGAGAGCACTCCACTATTCACTTACGGTATTAGAAGACTTTGAAGTAAAATGTAATGTAAATAGAAATTTATTATAATAGATAATAAAAACTATTATAACGCAAAGAAAGTTATTTATTTAATTTTGTTCTATTAGTTGTGAATCAAAACTGAAGACAACAGACACATTTTTAACTCGACTGAGATCAGAATACATTAGATGCAAATAAAAGAAAAAAGGTTTTTCCATCATCAATGGATGATTACTAACTTTTGACGTTTCGTTTGTTAGCAAAGGAAGCATCAACACATTTAATCACCACATCCAGGTGTCAGTTGATATATGCCCTTTTGTTTTTTTATCACTAACCCATAGAACAGGAGATGAACATGGACTTCATACAGACACGTCCCATGGGGAACATATTTAAACCATGTTGACGTAGGTGAATTCTTGCAAGTCTTTGACAATTCTCTCGTGATGCTTTTTATAGATGGAGAATTTGCATCTTAAGCTATCCCTGGTGTATTTCAACAAATCAAGACTGAACTGCAAAATTGTGTGCTTAATCTGTGTGATGCCTATTGTATACTCAGTACAAAAATAAGAATAAGGTTGGAATGTAGACAAATCCATACTGGATCTGAGCCAGATTTTTTTTCCCCTCTCATTCATTATTTGACACTCCAAGCACATTGCCGTTTTTATTGGCATACTAATGCTCAACAACAGCTCAACATTTTTCAGAAGTAGAAATGAAAGCCTGAACCCTCAATCTTCCAAAGTCTGTCTCCAGTTTTATAGTAGGTGTTTATTTTAAATTTCAGTGACTGACATGATGAGAGCTGTAGAGAAAAAAAAATACAATAGGGAGATTGTAAAGCTGTATGAACAGATTAACTATAGTAAAAGGAGACGTTTTCTTA
The DNA here is from genome assembly GCA_009667805.1 of Leptobrachium leishanense. Taxonomy (NCBI): domain Eukaryota; kingdom Metazoa; phylum Chordata; class Amphibia; order Anura; family Megophryidae; genus Leptobrachium; species Leptobrachium leishanense. The sequence goes on along the minus strand of CM019065.1, from coordinate 235,034,936 downwards.
ACATACTTATTTTGTTTAATCAGCAGAATATACAGTGGAGTACTTTAATTGTATAGACTCACTTGTTAAAATCCTGGTCACATGGCTTAAGCATTAAATTTTATCAACAATTCCTCCTAATCCAAAACCACCTCTTATTATATATTATTATTATCATCATTTATATAGCGCCAACAGTTTCTGCAGCGCTTTACAATAACCAAAAGTTAACGAGATACAGATAAACAGACATAGGATGGAAACAAGAGGTGTAGAGGGCCCTGCTCATAAGAGTTTACAGTCTAGAGAGATTGGGGTTGAGGAAGACAAGGGGAATTTTACTGGACGTCAGGATCATCAGTGACAGTGGTTCAAGAATCATGGGGCCATAGAAGCAGCTTCAATCCTTTGTGAGTAGGTGAGCAGGGGGATGGGTTGCATTAGTGAAGTGGTGCGCTAATCAGAAGAGATGGGTTTTGAGGAATTTCTTGAAGGCCCGAAGATCAGGGGAGAGTATGAAAGGGCGAGGTAAGTCATTCCACAGGACCGGAGCTGCCCTTGAGAAGTCTTGGAGGCGAGAGTTGGCAGTGTGGGTGTAGACAGAGGACAAGCGGAGATCGCCCATCGTCCAAAGTTGTCTAGGCAGGGAGTGCTTGCGGAGTAACGGGGCGGTCAAATTACTGAGGGATTTGAACATGAGCATCAGTATTTTAAACTGTATCCTAAAAAAACAGGAAGCCAATGGAGGGACTGGTAGAGGGGGGAGGTACCCGAGGTGTGTCTGGTGAGAAAAATAAGCCTGGCACCTGCATTCATTACAGATTGCAAAGGGGCAATATGGGCATTGGGGAGGCCAATGAGGAGCGAGTTGCAGTAATCAAGTCGTGAAATGGCAAGAGCATGAACCCGCACATGACCTTTGAAATACCTCTTAAGAGATTATTCACTAAACACACTAAACAGTTCTTACTTTGAAATAATGGGAGATTTACTTTGGCAGTCTTCTGCACACTATGGGCACTATGTGCCTTGAGCTAAAACGGGGATGGTAAGGGGAAAAACTTGAGCTTGAAAATTTCCCCATTTTACAAATGGATTACGATACAGGTGCTGAATACAGCAGCCTGCCCGTAATGGCTTCTAACCCTCCAGGATACTCGGCAGCAGCTCTAGATGATTTCCCTTATCTTATACAATTTAAAACGGGGTCTGCATTATTATCATACAGGCAGAAAGAGCCTTTGTGTTAGACACAGTAACTGTGATAAATAAGAATAATAAAAATAGACAGATCTCCTGCTTATGGGGATTTGTAGTGATAATAATGAGATTATTAGCAATGCAGCTTCCAAACAAATGCCAATAGAATATAAAAAATAATATCTGTATGTGGCATAATACTTGCATATGGAGATTACAGTAACAATTTACTGTACTGTACAGGGATTTTCAGTCATTATAACCTCCTGAATCTTATCCCTGTACAGCAGGGAGTGGCCCCAGAGCTCTCCCTGTTTTCTGTCCTCTCCCTGGCTGCTGTAATACAGCAGTAATCTATTTGAACTTTGTGTTATAGTGCGGACTGGGGCTCTACTTGCAGATGGTTTTATGTCTCTCTAGGGTGCTTGGAGAGCCATAAAACAAAGGATTTAATTTCTCCACAGGGGAGACACTAAGCCAGCTTTAAAAAGGTATGAAAATTGTCTTTTGATATGCTAATGACTGCTATTCAATGAATTACAATGCAAGATCGAGATAACTCAATTTTAGGTGTGAAGGGGTTAAAAGTAAAATTTACTATAAAAGATAATAAACCCTAATAAAAGCAATATATATATATATATATATATATATATATTTATTACAATCAAATATAGTCACCAACACACATTAAGCGGATTCCTCAGATGGTGGTATGCTTGCTGTTATTAGAGTTTATTTATTTGTATTAAAGTATTTTACATGTTTCAAGGTACTTTTTGAACGATCACACTCATAGACATTTTATTGTAAAATAAATGTGAAGGCAATCTGGACGGCTTAGTATTAAAAAGAATAGATTTTATACAGTGCAGTGATGGTAGGTTTACTCTGTACGATCATTTTGTAAAGTGTTTCCACAACATAATGTACATCCTATAAATTTGGACAAATTTGCCTGTGGGTTCTCAGCATCAAAAATATTTACGTTACATCTTCTAAATTAGGCTAAAATGAGTACTATAACATTGCAATAGCTCACACGCATTGACAAGAACCACTCTTTTTTTTCTGACTTCAAAGAGATATAACTGAACATTTTTTAATGTAGCTGATAACTGGCATGTACAACATATTACTTTGGTTTCTGTTCAACATCTAGCATTCAATTGGTCTTTGTCATGAGTTGAATATATTGGCAGAAATATCACTTTTCACACTTAGAATGTTCTGCTTTGTACTGCCATATTGAACAGGATTCTTCAAATGTAATCACTGTAAAGATAAAATCCATGTCTCAGATGAAAATGGCATGTTGTATCGTTTAATTTGATATTCCGTTGCTTTATGAATTTGGTTTGATTTGTTTGACATATGTTGAAGCTCAGAGCCTTCAGTGATGCACATTTTATGTACCTTTTACATGAGTTACTAGAATTAAAATTGTCCGTAATAGTGATATATAGCATCAGTGCAAAGTTATTTTACAGGTAAACTGAGCATCATGTCAGGAAGCATAGAATTAAATTTAATTTTTATACCTGGAAAAAGAGATTCATGGAAAATGTTTTTGTTTCTGCTGAAATGGCGGTTTATAGTTATTTTAATTAAGGTAGACCACTATAATTCTTTTTGATTTTTGTTTTTGAGAAAGGATTTTACCAGGAAGGATATATTGAGATTTCTCTCGTTTTCAAGTATGTCCTGGGTGGCGAGTATAATTATTTGATTTGTAGCATTTGAATGGTAACTGTATTCTTGCAACACTAACTACAATCCTGCACATTAAAATTTTAGGTGACAATTTGGAAAATACGTTTCAATATGTCAACATGCATTGTTCCATCAAAAATCTAAAATGGGGCACTGCTGCAAAAGGCACTTTGGAACCATCTCTGATTTGTAAACTGTGCAAAATGATGTGAGATATCATTTGAAAGGTCAGAGTCTGGCCTTTCCAATGATACCGAATTTGACCATGTAATGTGTAAAAATAGAAAAAAAAGGAAAAAGATATAAAAATGCTAAATTTACTTTATTTTATTTATAAGGTGGTGACATTCTTTGTTTTTACTTTTAAAGCAAACAATGGCACTGCACTAAATCACTACCTCATTTCCAAATGTGCAGGTGATAGTCCATCTAAAACACAGGCCGGTTCACCACTGCGAGGACAGTGGGTCTGCTTTGTAATTTTCAATCATTACACCCCACAAAGTCATGTTATTTGTCATTGAACAGGTCAGAGTCTAGCCTTTCTAGTGATACCAAACATGACAATGTTAAAAGTCAGTTAAAAAATAACACACAAACATACATTAAAAGTTTTTTTTAAATTTATTTATTTTTTGTTCCAAAGCACCATTTATCACACTATAAAATTAGCAATACCCCTGCCATTACGCACCTCCTTTCCCACGCTGCGAGCAAGTGTTTTATACACTTGGGGCTAAATTACAATCTTCACGCAAACGATAATGCTCACTTGCGTGAGCATTAACGTTTGCTGCGGTCTTTACTGCATATTACAATCCAAACGCAAACGGGTTAAGTAACCCGTTTGCGTTTGGTACCTTGCGCTTTTCAGCAAGAGGTTACTGTACTTTGTGCTCACTATGCTTAACATGGGGAGGGCAAAGTGTTAATCAGCATTAGTATTACAATCTACTAGCGCTGATTAACGTCTCGCTGTGGTTAGCAAAAAGTTAACCACAGCCAGGACTTGGTGTTAACGGATTACGCTTCTGCAGAATCTGTTAACACCAGACTAAAAAACCAAAAAAATTAATCTCATACTCACCTTCTGTCCCACGGCGAGGACCATGGCTCCAACTGCCCCTTCCGGCCAGTGGGAGCAGGGAAAGACTAGGGGAAAAAGTCCCCCCAGTCTCTCCCTGCATATCACTACGCCGACCAGCGAGGCGAGATCCGGCTGGTCATGTGACCGGCAGGGGAAAACTCAATGGAGTCCTGTGGACTCCATCGAGTGGATGCTCGCTTCTGCACTCAGCGCTGCCACGAGCATCCCGGGGGTTAACGCGTGGTAACAATGCAAGCAGCATTTATTGTGCCTGCATTGTAATCCAGCGTTAAAATGCGGGTGCAAGTGGGAAAACTGCAGGCGTAGTTTTTATTCCCTTGCACCCATGTTTTAACGCTTGGATTGTAATATAGCTCTTGTTATATTATTCATAAAACACATATGCCAAAATACAAGCAAATGTTTTTTATTTTTTTTCAGTTTTAGTTAAAATTGTGTATTTTATCAGAAAAATGATAACGTGATACATGATTGAAATCTGAATGAAAATTGCATTTTTTAAAAGATTTGTTATAGCATTCTGACAGGAATGACTTGTACATATAATAATGATATATTATGAATCTGCCGAGTCTGCTTAAAATAAGGATATATAATATGTCTGGGTCCTACTGTAAAACATGACTTCAAATCCCGTTTAAACATGATGAGCACAAACAGTCAATATGAGCTCAGCACACAGAGGACCAATGGCTCAGCAGTGAAGGGTTAATATATTTTGTTTTAAGGGAGAGATGCCTGGCTTGAAAGTTACACATGTGTGCTCAGTTTCATTATTCAAATAAACTCAAATAACCCTTTTACAACAAAGATTGAATATACTCCATTTTACAAAGTACATGTAAAAGGCTTGAAATAGGATTAACTAAGCACACTGAGGAACAGACAGGACTGGAAAGGGGCTGATCAAAGTATACACTGTACTCAGGATAAAGACAGAGGAACAATACATAAATAGGACTGACTCTAGATACGGGGGACTCCACAGAAAGACAAACAGGATGGACTGAAATCAGGAGTAATGGTATGCAGTGATACAGGGAAAGTCCAGGGGCGCTGTGAGTGATGGACCAGAGAAAGTCATATCCTGGGGTTCCAGGGAGATATGGGGAGTTCATAGAAATAATGTCAGGGTTTAGTAATGCAATCGTAGGGTTCAGTAAAAGGTCCATGAAACAAAATCTGGGTTCCCAAGGCACGTAACAGAGGGGCAAATCTACAGGCAAGTCCAGGTACATGGCAAGGATGTCTGGTACACAAGAATCCAATAAACAGAGCTGATTATTGGGTCTCATGAACAAGGAACAGGTTTATACAGCACAAAGATTTCAATGCTGATGTCCTAGGAATGGGGGCATAGCTTCCATATATGGGGGCCTCATCAGGTGGGGTTGGTTACATCTGAGGGCTCCACAGATCCTTTGGAAACTACAGGCTGGAAGTTAGGGGACTGGATGAGGCACAGGGCTAGATGGTAAATCCGGTCTGGAACATGACAGTCATGACAGGGAAGGTTACCAGCTGCTGTATTCTACTCACCATACTGAATTGCACAATCCGTATCACAGCTCTGCACTCATGCACTTTTTACGATATAAAAGGACTGATTTTAACAACTATTTTATGCGCACAATCTCATGTGTTTTGTGACTTTAGCACAGTGAATTTTAACAGTGTTTTTCATTATCCATAGAATCAACTACTCTAGTTGTGCTATAACTTGCTAAACACAGCAAAGATGCACTTTAAACGAACGGGTTTATGCTGCACATACAGTATTTTGCTATGTTTGCACATCAGCTTGCAAGTTTTGCACATTTGCACATATAAGATTGCAAGTGGATACACTTGATGTTATGTATTGCTGCTACCTAACACTGCTGCTATAACTAATTTTACAGGGATTGTTTATGACATTTGTTGTTTAACCATTGCTTTATATTGCACTTTATGCAACTTCGTTTGCTGCTTGATACTGCTGTGTTTTATCACTTGTGCCAGAAATAGCATTGCCTCTCTCATAAAGAGCCACCAGGTACAAAAGTACATACTTTCCCTTTCTTTTCATCACAGGGAAGGTGCTGCCTGGTCTTATGGTGGAACAGACCCAGATTTGCATTTCTTATGGTGCCGCTGGCGAGGGCCGTGACACGGGTATATTCGGTGTGCCCTAATTCTGGAGTGATGCAAAGGAATTTTTGTTTATTACAAACAAAATTAATTTGCAAATGGGCTCCAGAACATGCCCCTGAAATTTCAATACATCGGACATGACTGCCGAAAGTAATTTTCCATAAAACCACTTGGTGTTGAAGTTTTTTCATGTCAAAATGTTTTCCTCTATTTTTAAGTCTTCAGTGCTTTATCCTTTTGCAGAGCTGCCATATTTGTTTGAACTACAAGTTCAAACTGCATGGCTATTAACAGACAATCAGATCTTGAAATGCAATGTCCTTTTAAGTTAGCATGAAAACAATGTAACCAATCCTATCAACAATCTTTAATTGTTGTCTTAGAAATTCAGCAAAATAAGGGGGGGTAATGAATCGTATTTCCTTCCTTCATCTATGGGAAGGCACATTGAGCTTTAGTTAATCTAAGTATTATAGATATAATACATAATATATCTTCATATATAGATATATATGAAGCAGAACCGTGCCATTTTTTTTACTTTTATATAATAACATGTAGAAATCTGTAGAGGCTTTATATAACACCTTTCCATTAAAATTTCGGATAAATCTCCCCCGCCTTCTTTACTTATTCTCAACCATTTCTATGTTCTTGCCTTCGGTGTTTTTCACGAAACTGTGAATGGAGATGTTGCGCTTCGTCTGGTCTTCGGGCTGCCCGAGGATTTGTTTCCTGATGCTCTGCTGCCCTAAAACTCTTGGTGGGCTGGCATTCCTGACCCCAAGTGGTACTTCCTAGCCGGACACCTGCTGCGGATAGTAGACTGGTCAGCTACTCACACAAACGTTGGCTGGACGTTGAACGGGCCCTGACTACTGAACCATTATGGGCTGTTCCGTGGTTGCCCCTAGCCGATCTTGCCATGCGCCTGGAGTGGTGGATGCATGGCAGCCACTCTGTCAGTTTGGCACAGCATTAAACTTTGTTACGGCCTGTCCACCAAAATCTCTCTGTTACTGCCCCTCGTACACTCTTTCCCCTGATGAAGACAGCATGGAGGCTGTCGATACGCGTTGGGCGTTTGTCTGATATGTCTATGTCCTAACATACTGTTATGTGTGCTTTTTAACTGTCGAGGTGCCCTTTAAATCCCTGTTTAAATTGCTGGTTTTTGTTGTATGGGTGGATGCTTTTGAGGTGAGGTCTGATTTTCTGATTATTATTGAGCTATTCAATCTTATATATTGCTTATTGGTCAGAATATTATCTGCATCCTATTGCCTACCTTTTTTTTTTTCTATGGTCAGCAGTTATTATAAGTATTTACTTTATTATACTTCTTCAGCGACTATTTATGCTATAGGACGGCTCTCAATATACTGTATATATTGATCCATTTACATCCTACCCAGGTTTCTATTCCATTTGTTCTGTTTTTATAATTGTAATGTGTCCATTTTTTTGCGAATTTGAAATAAATAGTTATTCTTGCGGGGACCCAATCCCCTTAGTAACTCTCCTCATACTGTTGTATGTTGGATTGTTACAAGTATATATTTTTATTTAGCCCCTCGTACACAACACTGATCTGCCTGGGGGACTGCGGAGGAACTTGGCGGAACGCCTCTCTGGGGGTACTCGTTTACAGGCAATGCATTTCCCACAGGACGGCAGTGGACTTGAGGGGATGCCTGAGATGGACGAGGGCCCGATCTCTGAGCTTGACCACTTCAATTTACACCAAATTAAATCCTACCTCTGCTATCTCCATAGTGGCTACAGTTTGAGCAGGGAGCTTACCTCCGTTAAGAGGTTTTGTTCTGTGGGCTTAGAGATCTCACGTGGGATATCTACTCTTTACCACCTTATACTGTCGTCTGGTTGGGATGCTGACTCTTTTTGTGATTGCTGGGAGCGTACTCTTGCAATCGGTGATCCTGCTACTGGTCTTGGCTGCTCACATGCTGATACCGCTCCACTGGAAGTCTGTTTCCATCCCAACACTCAGGGAGTGGACTCACAAGGTGGAGGAGCTGAGGGGCATAGAAGCACTGCAGGATGGGCTGGTGGAGTTATGGCTGAATACTAATGGAGATGATTTTACTTGGAGGCCTATGTGGCCTCATTCGGTGCTAGGTCACGTGCCCCAGACTAAATTGATACATTGATGGTCCGTATACTCTTCCATGAGCCCAGATGAGTAATGGGCGGGGCCTGACCAGCTGCGCTGCTGCCAGTGGCCACCGGGGGGTGTGCGTTGTTTGGTCCAACCCGACTTCCCTGTTCCCTTCTCTCCCCCTCTTTTTTTTTCTCTTCTCTTCTTTCTCTCTCTTTCCTCCCTGTTATTGTATGTGTCTCTCAGTGTGTCTGTCCTCCATGTTATTTTTTTCCGTTGGTTTTATCGTGGATTTGCAATGGTTTTTAACTCCTGATATGTACAGTTCATGACCTAATTTCTACACATGATAATCTCGCTGTCTGTATTATTGCCTACAGATCCTAGATTAGGCATTACCATATGCTTATGATGTACTATTTTGTTTTTTGATGTCCTTGCTAATAAACTTTTTGAATTGAAAAAAAAAAGAATTTCTGATAAAACAAATTATGATACGCTGAGATCCGTAAAGTTAACATAGTTGATTAGCTATGCTATATAATATGACAAATTAAATATTAGAGGCACACACATAAAAGAAGAAAAGGAAACTATATCATTTATGCTGTAGATATGTACAGAATAAGAAAAAAATATTTGAGATCAATATTCAAGAATTAAAACAGCTGTAAAACATACCACATGTGAGATCATTCCTGGCACATTCATTGTTTTGTTTCCATAGTTGCTTTTATATGTTAATATAAGAAATGCTTGATTCTTTTTTTTCTATTTATATAATGATATTTACCACGTGTCTATAATGTCTGGCATTATAAACTCAAACACGCAGATAAAGACATATGTGAGGCGAGGGTAAAGTAAATAATAAAACAAATGCTTTAAGTACTAATTAATTATTGTTAAAATGCTCATATAACTTAGAAATACATGATATATATATACCTTAGGGGTTCTTCAGAGAGCACCGAAACATCACCGACATTTCAGTACTCTCTCGTTCCCTGCACTTCGGGGAATCAAATTCCCTGACCATGTGGTGAACTCAACATTCGCCACAGGGTCCCGAAGTGCAGGGAACAGATCTGAAAATCAGCAAAAATTCAGCCAAAAATCCACTGAAAATCTGCTTGCAAAAATACTACTGGTCATATAAGGTCCTATGAATAATAATAAAAATGGTTTGTAAAATGGTTTGAAAAATCGGAAAAAAGAAATTGACAAAAAATCCTAAAAAAAATAAATAAAGAGGGCACCATTACATTCTTCACACTAAAACGGGAACAGAAAGGAGAAAAACCTGTGTCTGCAGGTTTCTCCCTTTCATCCCAGTTTTAGTATGATATTACGATGCAGGCGCTAAAAAAGCTGCCTGCATTGTAATAGGGCGCTAAGCCCCAGGATATGCATGGCAGCGCCAAGCGCCGCCACGAGCATCCCCTCGATGGAGTCCATAGGACTCCATTGAGGCAGACGCTGCCGGTCACATGACCTGCCGGATCTCGCCACGCGAGACAGAGGAGGCGGTTGGAGCCGCGGTCCTTACCGCGGGAAAGGATGTGAGTATCTTATTATATTGGGGGATTTTTGGATGGTGCTGACGGATTCTGCAGTAGCGGAATCCGTTAGCTCCTGGTCCAAGCTGTGGTTAACTGTCGGGTTAATCTCAGCCGGACGGTAATTAGTGTTAGTATATTGTAATACTAACGGAAATTAACTCTTTGAACTCCCCGTGTTAAGTATAGGGAGAGCAAAGTGCAGTAAGCTGGTCCTGAAAAGTACAGGATTTCAATCGCTAACGGGTTTTTAACCTGTTAGCATTTGGATTGTAATATGGTTTGCCCGAGCTAGGGCCACCAGTGCTAACGTTAACGCTCACTTAGGTGAGCACTAATGTTAGCATGAAGAATGTAATGGTGCCCAGAGACCTTTTGCTGCAAATTAAAATAATAAAGGGTTTAATAGATATTGAATAAAAATGGGAATATTTTTAACATTGAAACCTATGGGATTCGCCTATGGGATTCGTAAACCTGCCGAATGAAACCACCGAACATCAAAGCATTTCATTGACATTTCTCTGCTGTTTGGTGTTCTCTGAATAGATTAACCATTGGTTCTCTATGGAAATTTCACTGCCGCCAAACAGGCACTGTATTTTGCTGTATTTTCACTGTTTTTCAACCCTGTTTGATTTACTCTCTACCCTGAACTGCTTGGGTGCATCACTCAAAGAAGCTCAAGGCCAGAGATTTTTACTCTTTCCATATTTTAACCAGTGTACAGCATATCAATATTTCTGTTTGTATGAGTATTGCGTACATATAGTTATGATGACATACTTAACTTTGCAACACAAGTAGTATTTATACTGAGCTGGGCATTGTGGTATTTGGTTATTTACTCTGATGAGACTCGACATGTTACATTAGCCTCCAATTCTAATTACATATTGTTCTGAGGCTATTCTTTACAATCAATTGGTCCCAAATTAAGGAGACCGTCAGATTGCCCTTATTGAGCATTTAAGCTTTACGGCTATTAGCTACAATCAATTGGTCCAAAAATAAGGAAACCGTCTGATTGTCCTTATTGAGCATCCACAAGGTTCTGGGTATTCGGTGCCACATAGGTTACATGGTTACACCCAATCAATTTCGTTTTCTAGGGTTTATACTTGTAATCCTGCTTTTGCCCAGTAAGGGATAAGCAATCTTTTGCTTTATGATTCAACACAAAGGATTCCTGATTTTGCCATACGGTCCCACACCTCAAGGAGACCTTTAGTTTAGGGTGTGGTGTATTTTTTGTTATTGGCTCTGCAAGACCTGACCTGTTGCTTTAGCCTCCAATTCCAACTATATATTGTTCTGTGGCCATTTGACATATTTAATTGGTCCCAAACTAAGGAGACTGTCAGGTTACCTTCATTGGTCCTGGGACTAATGAGATACAATCAATTGGTCCCAAAATTAAGGAGACCCTCTGATAATCTCCATTGAGCATCCACAAGGTTCAATTGTTGTACAAAGCTTTCATTAGATTGGCTACTAATTGACAAGTTTAATTGTTTTTAACTGTTTCTAATAAAGTCATAATTTTTATTATTACAAACACAATATGGCAGCGCTGATAAGATATTAAGGAAGGATCGCTACAGGCACTCGCACGTGGTTCCTGTCCCAAACCACCAAAATATATACCAATAGTCCAAGGGGATGGAGTGCAGCGAAAACAATGTTCCTTTCTTTAAGTCCCAGGAGTAGATTTCCTAGATCTTGAAGAGAGCTTTCTTCCTAGGGTAACCTCAAAAAAGGAAAAACATCATCATGCGATCTGATGTATACCACATGGATAAACCAAAGAAGCGTCAGCACACTCACGTGAAATAGAGCCTTCCTGGCTCTGGATGATGCACCTCTGGGTTATTAACGGCTACCCACTTGCCCTTTTCGGTACAGGTAGTCTTGATACTTCAAGTCTTTACACCCTTAAATATGGATACAGTTTTTTTCGCTGCATTCCATCCCCTTGGACTATTGGTAAATAATTTTTATTATATTCTTGTGAAGATCAAACTATGTCTTCACTGAAAAACCTATGCCTTCACTGACAAAATGCTGCCCCTGACAAATGGCTGCCCGTAGCCACTGCACCACCCAGCTCCATGTACGGGCCTGCCCTGCATATACAGTCAGGTCCAGAAATATTGGGACATCAACACAATTCTAACATCTTTGGCTCTATACACCACCACAATGGAGTTGGAATGTTATGCAATGGCCAAGTCAATCACCTGACCTGAATCCCATTGAGCATGCATTTCACTTTCTGAAGACAAAACTGAAGGGAAAATGCCCCAAGAACAAGCAGGAACTGAAGACAGTTGCAGTAGAGGCCTGGCAGAGCATCACAAGGGATGAAACCCAGCGTCTTGTGATGTCTATGCGTTCCAGACTTCAGGCTGTGATTGACTGCAAAGGATTTGCAACCAAGTATTAAGAAGGGAAAGTTTGATTTATGATTTTTATTGTGTCCCATTACCTTTGGTCGCTTAACAAGTGGGAGGCACATCTGCAAACTGCTGTAAGTCCTACACCGTTCCCCTGAGTTGTATGTACATACCCTCAAATTAAAGCTGACAGTCTGCAGTTAAAGCACATTGTGTTTGTTTCATTCCAACTCCATTGTGGTGGTGTATAGAGCCAAAGATGTTAGAATTGTGTCGATGTCCCAATATTTCTGGACCTGACTGTATATGTCACAGGTAGGGATGTGCGTTTCGATTTGGCCTGATTAATTTTCTTCTGAATTGTGCCGATTCGGTGCCTCGGATTCGGCCAATTTTCTGAATCGGATCAGAGCCGAAATTGTCCTATACGAAATAATTTCCGATCCGAAACGAAATAATTTCGTTATTTCGTATGGATGTGAAATTTATAAAATTGCAAGTCATTTTCGTTCCATTCGTGATTTCGGTTCCATTTCGGTAATTTCAGACATCATATCTTTCGGTTCCATTGCTGATTCCGTATTTTCTTATGAATATGCATTGCACAACTTTATTTAATCATATTAAAATGGTATGAAAGGAACAAAAATGAACAAAACAATTAAAAAAACACAAAACTGACCCAAATGGTCTGACTTTAAAAATAAAAACCAGAACAAAAGGTTTTAAAACGGAAAAAAAGCTGAACAAAATTATTTGAAACGAATAGACACAGTACTAAAACGATTTCATCCGAATTTTGGGATAATTTAGTTTTCGTATGACTCAAGAGATACAAAACGACTTGGTCCAAAAAAACGAAAGAAACGAAAGGAAAATGCATTACATTTTAGTTTCAGTTCTTTTTGTAATATTACATTGATGAGTGAAGGAGACCAGCAGGTGGATGCAGGTGGAGGTGGATGTTAAATACATTATACAGAGAGGGGTATTAATTAATGCAGGAGGATGTTCTATACATTATACAGAGAGGAACATTTATTTTTTATTTTTTTGAGCCCTTTAAATCCAGTGGCTGTGAGCGCTGAGATCGGCTGCTTATTACATTACCTCTCAGTACAATGTATCAGGCTCAGCTGCTACAGTAACTGACTGCTGCTCATCACAGCACTCAGAGTTTCAGTAAAACAAGGAAATAATATTGTTATAACCTCTTATATATAAAAATATTATTTACTAGTTTTACTGAAACTCTGAGCGCTGTGATGAGCAGCAGTCGGTTACTGTAACAGCTTTGCCTGACACATTGTGCTGAGAGTGAGAGATACTGTTACAAGCAGCCGATCTCAGCCCTCTGAGGAGCCACCACTACAATAGTAATTGTATCCACTAGTTTTCAGATGAATAAAATTTGTTTTCATACTGAAGAACTGAAAATGAATTTCCTAAGCAACTAAATAAATTGCGTTTTAGGAGTAATTCATTGGTCCAAAACGAAATTTTGTGCTGTGCACATGTCTAGAAACGAAAAAAAACCCAGAAGAAATAAAATGATTTAAAACGAAAAAAAATAAAAATAATTAATGCAGCATATGAATCCGCACACTGCGGGGAAGCGCCTCTCTGCAGTATAATTAATGCAGCATTAAAAATACACACTGCTGGGAAGCGCCTCTCTACGGTATAATTAATGCAGCATATGAATCCACACACTGCTGGGAAGCGCCTCTCTGCGGTATAATTAATGCAGCATATGAATCCACACACTGCTGGGAAGCGCCTCTCTGTGGTATAATGAATGCAGCATATGAATCCACACACTGCGGGGAAGCGCCTCTCGGCAGTATAATTAATGCTGCATATGAATCCACACACTGCTGGGAAGCACCTCTCTGCGGTATAATTAATGCAGCATATGAATCCACACACTGCAGGGAAGCGCCTCTCTGCGGTATAATTAATGCAGCATTTGAATCCGCACACTGCTGGGAAGCGCCTCTCTGCGGTATAATTAATGCAGCATATGAATCCACACACTACTGGGAAGCGCCTCTCTGCGGTATAATTAATGCAGCATATGAATCCACACACTGCGGGGAAGCGCCTCTCGGCAGTATAATTAATGCTGCATATGAATCCACACACTGCAGGGAAGCGCCTCTCTGCAGTATAATTAATGCAGCATATGAATCCGCACACTGCTGGGAAGCGCCTCTCTGCGGTATAAGGCTAGGGTCAGACGAACGCATTTCTGACGTCCAGCGTCAAAACGTACGTTGGTGCGTGCGAACGCATTTTTTCACGGAATACGCGAAAGCGGTCAGACGATGCGCAATTCTGGACGTATTTCATGACGGAGCTGTAAAAAAAGAGAAAAAACCGATGAATCCAATTAATTGATGAATGAAAAAATAAGGGGTAGGGTTATAAAAATCCATTTTGGGTATGGTGGCGTTTTTCAAAGATGGATCCAGTACAAGTCTTTGTGTTTGCTGCAATGGGGTACCTGTACCTTAAGAGGAAGAGAAAGCGGCGAACCTGGGTTCATCAAATTAACGCTGCCAGACCCACGCATGGACACTTTGTGACGCTGTACAGGCCACTGCTAGAGAGGGACCCCGTGAAGTTTTTCAACTACATGCGGATGTCCATCCCCTCCTTTGATGAACTGTTGTCGCAGGTACGCGAGCCACTGACCAAGAGGGACAGCAACATGAGGGCCGCCATACCACCGGAGGAGATGCTGGTCATCACTTTGCGGTACGTACTGTCAAACACCTGCATACATGACATCGCTGCCAGTCACCTGACATGAGTGCATCATGTCTGTAGTCACATGCCCACTGTCACATGCATACACACACACACACAGGCATCACATCACACGTACATAATCATAAATGACTCCGACAACAATGTAGACCAAAATAATAATATAATATGAAACATGAAATAAAATAACAGTAATATATTCTCGACATATATTATACCTTGTTAACTGTAGGTCATGATATATTAAACATGAAACCAAATAACACATGACAAACAAAACTTAAACATATTCCTGACATGTATCACAGATCATGATACCGCCGAGCATCTGGGTCATGAGGGCCGGTGGTGTGGCTAGAGCAGTACTCCGACTCTGTGTGTGGCCTGGCTCCAGGGGGCATGGCTGGGTGGGTGGACAGCACCTCACTGGGGAGGGAAGATCCACTGGCATTGGTGGATTGTGGCACAGCATTGTAACCGGCTGCGTGATGGGGACGCGAAAGGATGTCGTCAAATATAGCCAGAGATCTGCGCCGGTACTCCACCTTCTCAGCCTCGCTCATCTTGTTGAGGAGGATCATACAGGAATTGAAAAATGACATGTCCATGGAGTCCGCAAGCATGCAGCGTTGGTGTGGATGGTTGGTTTGAGCCTCCATGAAGGTAACCATGGCCTGCTCCAGGTCTGTAGCTGGTGCCCTTCTCCTCTGTGCAGGTCTGGTTCTGACCGTTGTTGCGGTACCTGCCACCTGTCCTGTCTCCACATCCTCCTCCAGGTGCGACTCTGCACCACCCCGGTTCACCTCCTCCTGGCAGCTGGCAGAACCTCCTGGCACCGTGTGTTGGACCTGTGAGCCGGAGGTCGATGGCTGGTCGATGCTGCTGAGGCTACTGCGCGGCTCCTGGGTCCTTCGGAGGAATGACAGTTGCTCCGTGTAGATATATCCACGGACCTTCTTGGAGCCAGCTCCAGAGCGCGCAGCCATGGCTTGCTTCTTCTGCACCCGCGTATAATTGTCGCGTACTGTGCGCCATTTGTTCATCGCCTCTTGTGCTGCAAAACATGATGAGTGTGACATTAGCTTGTGTTCATGGTATGTGATCATATTCAAACAGTTTTGTTTTGTCTTCTAGGTATCTCGCTAGTGGATGCAGTTTGAAGGATCTGCATTATAACTTCCGCGTTGGCAGATCAACAGCTGGTGAGATCGTCCGCAAGGTGTGCCAAACCATATGGGAAACCATGAAGGACCAATGTTTGCCAAAACCGACACACAAGGCATGTCTAGAAATTGCAGCAGGATTCTGGGAGAGAGCCAACTTTCCAAACTGCCTGGGAGCCGTGGATGGCAAACATGTCCGCATAGTGAAGCCACCGCACAGTGGCTCACTGTATCAGAATTATAAACATTACTTTTCCATTGGCCTACTGGCGGTGGCAGATGCCAACTATAGTTTCGTCTATGTGGATGTCGGTTCATACGGCAAGGACTCTGACTCCACACTGTTCAGGAACTCCACACTGTGGAATGAAATTGAGAGTGGGACCCTGAACATCCCCAGACCCGCACCATTGCCTGGCAGTGACGTGGCAGTCCCCTATGCCTTCGTGGGTGATGAAGCATTCGGACTATCCACACACCTCCTAAGGCCCTACTCAGGGACACACCTGAATGTGAAGAAGCGGGTTTTTAATTATAGGCTGTCGCGGGCGAGACGGTATGTGGAGTGTACCTTTGGCATACTGACCAACAAGTGGAGGATTTTACATAGACCGCTGGATGTACAGGTTGATTTCTGTGTGGATATAGTGAAATGCTGTTGCATCCTACATAATTATGTGCGTGCCAGGGATGGTTTTAATTTTGATGATACCCTCACAGTTGTCGGTCTTGAAGATGATGTGAACGATGACATCATAGATGTGAATAGATACAGCAACAGGTTTCGCGATGCTCTGTCTAATTATTTTACGAGTGATGCAGGTCAGGTGCCCTGGCAGCTGGGGAGCATTTGAGATTTCACCTCAATGATTACATATTTGTTTTTGTTATTATTATTGTGATTTACATGTATGGGATTATGAATAAAATAATCAAATACTCACTCTGGATATGCTGCTCTTTCTCGGACCACGTATCATAATCAGGGTACACGACACGGGACACCACGACCCATGCGCTGGCCTTCTTCCCCTTGTCTTTATACCTGTCACAGGCCGTGTCCCATACCTCAGGATGCTCCCCCACAGCGCTGATCAGCCTCTCCACGTCGATCTCTGGTCCAGCAGACATTTTCGACAGTCGCAGGTATGCAGGTACGCTCCAACAAAACCTGGAAACTTTGGCTGTTTGGACGTTTTGTAGGCCGCACAATAGCAGCGTCTGACGTCTCCTAATCACGCACACACGCTGCTATGCGGCCGCAGCGCACTCTGTACGTCTGTACTAGCGGTATCACGTTGTACGAAAAATGCGTTCATTTGCCGGTTGCGTGGCGTGGACGCACTTTTGTACGCCCGTACTGCGTATATTGGCCGTCATTGCCCGTCATGTGCTGCTACTACGGCCGTGATTTAGTGCGCCTGCACGCGCGTTCGCACTGCCCCAGTCTGACCCTAGCCTAATTAATGCAGCATATGAATCCACACACTGCTGGGAAGCGCATCTATGCGGTATAATTAATGCAGCATATGAATCCACACACTGCTGGGAAGCGCCTCTCTGCGGTATAATTAATGCAGCTTATGAATCCACACACTGCGGGGAAGCGCCTCTCGGCAGTATAATTAATGCTGCATATGAATCCACACACTGCTGGGAAGCACCTCTCTGCTGTATAATTAATGCAGCATATGAATCCACACACTGCTGGGAAGCGCATCTATGCGGTATAATTAAAGCAGCATATGAATCCACACACTGCTGGGAAGCGCCTCTCTGCGGTATAATAAATACAGCATATGAATCCGCACACTGCGGGGAATCGCCTCTCTGCGGTATAATTAATATATACGTCTATGTTATATGTATATGTATCTTGTCTGTATATTATAACTTAAAATGCAATAAAATTTTAATTTACAAGATGCAAAGTGTTTTTTCACATTTTAACATGCAAGCGTTTACGGTTATATTTTCTATGAGTTGCGCTTGTTAAAAAATTTAGAAATGGGGGACTTGTTACATACATTTTTTTGGGGGAAAATTACACGATTTTTAACAAACGCATCCCATACACAAATCATTAGTGCAGCATCATTGTTCACATTATAATTGAAATGGGAACAATGTTGCTGCATTAACAAAACAAAACAAACTTTTTTTTTAATTTTTTATTTTTTTTAATATCTTTTTTATTTCATTTTTATTTTTTAAATTATTTTTCTTAACACGGTCATGTTTGATATTGTTGGAAAGGTCATGCTCTGGTCGATCCAACGATACCAAACATTAACCCCTAGCTGCCACGGATCGGAGGATAGGGGGTTCATTGGAACCCCTATCTCCACCATTGGTGGCTCCTAGCGGTTAATTCCAGCACTTTATCCGAGGTCCCGATGTGAAAATAAAATAGATGAAGTCTATTTATTTTCACATCGAGACTTTGGATAGTGTAAGTCTGCCGTTAAAAACTTCAGCAGACTAATTTCTACAGTTCAGGACCCTGGATAGCAACAACTTGTTGCTTTCCAGGGTCCTGAGCTGTAGAAATTAGTCTGCTGAAGTGTTTAACGGCAGACTTACTCTATCCAAGGTCCCGAAGTAAAACATTGTGACTTCCAATAGATTTCGACTATCCTGATTTGAAAAAAAAATTGTCTAAATCTATCGGAAGTCCCGATGTTTTACATCGGGACCTCGGATAGAGTAAGTCTGTATAGGTCTACAATCTTGTCATCCTGGCTTCTTTGGGCAGCTCTTTGGTCTTTTCCATGGTGGATAGTTTGAAATCTGATTGATTGTTTGCTTCTGTGGACAGGTGTCTTTTATAAATACATGTAACAAACTGAGATTAGGAGCACTCCCTTTAAGAGAGTGCTCCTAATCTCCGCTCATTACCTGTATAGAAGACACCTGGGAGCCAGAAATCTTGCTGATTGATAGGGGATCAAATACTTATTTCACTCATTAAAATGCAAATCAATTTATAACTTTTTTGAAATGCGTTTTTCTGGATTTTTTTGTTGTTATTCTGTCTCTCACTTTTAACATAAATTTACCATTAAAATTAGAGACTGATTATTTCTTTGTCAGTGGGCAAACGTACGAAATCAGCAGCAGATCAAATATTTTTTTCCCTTACTGTGCTATTCAAGCCTAATCATAACTCCTGTTATAGTTTGACCTGCGTGGCAGATTGACATACGTTGTTGCTTCTACCAAGAGCCGATGACTGAAAAGTGATTTCAGACTTTTGGTCTTCAAATTTGAGTGGAAATTAAAACTTGGTGTTAAGTGATTTTTCATTGAAATCACTTGACATATTAAAAATAAACAAACAAGAACCAGGAAACTATTTGAAATTCACCTGTCATCCGTAGTTAGAAAAGGGTATGATCTATAGTCTCCTCTAGTCAAAAGGTGAATGTCACACAAAATCAAATTCTCCCATGATCCCATTAAATTGAAAACATTATAATCAAAATGATAATTATTTTAAAGTGTAAACATATTCATCAACAACGTTCAATGGATAGGACAAAAGAAACAAGAATACGATAGTGTGCAAAACTCACGAAAAATGGAGCTCTAGCTAAATTTTGAAATCCAGCCACTAGTATAGCAGCTGACTCATGACTAAGCCACTGTTTGACATATGCAAGGTGTAGCGGCTTACACATGACTTATACCTTGGCGGTTACCAAAGTACTCACTTGAAGTAACCTTTATGTTTACCTGGGGGCCAGGGTGCCATCATTCTACCCCTACCATTGAGCTTCTTAGTATGAGTAAAAGATTTTATTAAAAAAAGTGGGTGATATAATTAACCCCTTCACTACAAGAGCTTTTGGTGAAAAAAATATCCTAACATTTATTCAAAACGTGAAATGTTAGCAATTAAACATAGTGTGAAACAGAAATTTTGTACAGGAATTGTTGTTCTGAGATAGTTACAAAAATAAAATAATGTAAACTTGCTCATTTTTTATTTTTAATATGTTTGTTAATCTGTTACAGAAATATTGTTGGAATGAAAGATTTTAAACTCTAGATGGTGTCCTTTATGTTATTTAATTTCACAAAGGATCTGCATTATTTCTCCATAGGAGGAACACTAGCCCTGCCTTAAAATAGATATGCAAATAGAATTTGATATGTTAATGATTGCTTTTCGATTAATTACAATGCAAAATCGAGTTAACTTGGCTTTGGTAGTGAAATGAGTTAATGCAGGTATAATTTAATATCACTCTGGTATGTATGTAGGTTCTTCACAATTATTTAAGATGATCTAAGAAATTTTGTTATTAAGGTATAAAAAAACAAAGGGTTGGGATGGAAAACATTGGTGGCATAAGATAGAAGAAAATATTTTCATATGCTATTGCTGGATGATTCTCTAGGACAGACTGCCAGAAAATCATCATTTGCTACATGCTATTTTGGAGTTTTATGGAAAAAGAATAGCTGCAATTTAAAACACGTTAATGGACTGGGACCAAAGTTCCCTGGAACACCACATTTTTCCCAAGCAGGCTGTTTCTTAAAATTTTTGAAAAAAATTTGATAACACAGAAAAAAAAATTAGCAAATAGATTTACAATAAATTCACCTACATAGGAATCATGAATGGGACATCACTAAAGCTTGAACTTTTTTCAAAGTTCTACTCTGTGAGATCACGTAAAGTATAGATTCCTGTGTTGACAAGTTAACAAAATGAGGAAGGAAACTAAGGGCCCTATTCTGATGTAGGCACTATTCCAATGCCCTGTTCGGACCCTTCAGATAAGATAATGGCTTGAGTCTTTATACTGAACTTGCCGCAAGCTTTGTTTGCAGCTCTGCATTGGTGACTCCTTATTGTACATTAATGACTGCAATATTTTGCATAGGACCTGTTACCAATCCATGGTAGCCTGCTGTTCTCAGCTCGAGCCAGTAGTTTTGCTCTAAGTGATTACGTAACACTGAAAAGAACCTCACCAAAAAATCCCAAACATACCTCTGATCCCACAGTGTGATCCTCTGATCCCAGGATGCAGAAGGTGACACAATCCGCTGCATCCTGTGACCATGAGTAGTGTCCCAGTGTCCCTTCACGGCTCCTTCACAACATCACAAACGTAGGCAAGCTCAGGTCGTGCAGGCCTGTGCTAGGCACCATGGCGTCCTATGTACTTCAGGAGCAAATACCAGCAGCAGGGCGCATAGCCACTAATGGTATCTTACAGAGGCTCTTAAATATTCTTACTCAAGTTGCTAATACAGCTGCTCGGTCAGACTTTAGGCGGTAACAGGGAGTCACTAAGGGTTTTTGGCTCATGCAAATATTTTCTCTTAGTTCCCGTCAAGATCTGAATAGGTCGTAAGTCACTTTGTTCTTGGTGTGCATATTTGTAGGGCGCAGGCCTCATAATCCATATTATTTCATTGGCCTCTCTTGGATGCAGATGTTTGTCCAATCTGTGTTATGCCAGAATAATACAATTGTCTATCAGTCTATTTTCTGGTACATGTGTACCTTCAAGTAGAGGGTAATGTGGTGGGATCAACACTTCCTTCAACTTTGTGTCCTTTTTTCCCACGAGCCTCCTCTGTTGTGTTTCATGTATACCTCAATTAAAACATAGGGGTACCATAGTTTAGCATATCAAGAAGGTATATAATATTAAAAGAAGGGGGTACACTTGCATTCTTTGGTATCTCAATCAGACACCAGATATTCTTGCAGCCGGCAACAGTATCAGGAGTACAGGATCTCCCTTCAGCATTTGATTTCCTCCTCCACTCCACAGAATCTGGACCAGGATGGGTTAAAATAAAAGTTTATTTATTCACTAAAATACTGTAAATAAATAAACTGTAACAGAATAACACCCAAACGCATCTCGCGATAGATTCGCTTCCTCAGTAGGTGCGTAGTCTGTTCTCATCTTCATGGGCCTTTAAATAGTCGTTACCGTAAACTTCCGGGTGCAGAATGACGCCAGATGGTTGTGCGCATGTGCGTGACGTCATCCCGTCACGTCTTGTTTCGGTCACAAAATGGATGTGTGTTTCAGCGCACATAGACAGATATTGCCATTTTCAGTTTCGAATTTAAAGAAAGTGCTCTAGTACTTTGGGTCTCATATAGGTGGGATAGATGGATTGTGAGCCTGTCCCAATTGTGCAATCTGTATAATGTATTACTATTTATCCACTTTGGAACATGTGTATGTTAATACTAGTGTGCATACAATTCCTTTCAAATCATTTAGGATGAGTATATACAGTATATTATATTTCAGGGACATGTGTATATACTCTTGGTGCTTTCATAACCTATGTATGGCTCGGTACATTAATATATGGACATTATTAAATGGATAAAAGTGTCATGTACTTTTTAATATCATTAGAGTTGTGGTTGTGTGTTATATTTTAAAGTGGAATATGCTTGTGTTGTATGCTCAACATACATGGATGATGCGTTTTAATGGCATGTGTATGATTTAGTACAAAATACTTAAAGTGACATGTGCATGTGTTATATGCCCGACATACTTGGATGATAAGTTATTAACCCCTTAGTGACCGGGCGGTTTTACACAAATCCGTCTTTTAGTGACCGCTGCTGTTTTTACGTTTCTGCGCTGTTAGTGTTTAGGTCAAATTTTCCTCTTACTCGTTTATTCAACCCACACATATTATACACCCTTTTTCCCGCCATTAAATGGACTTTCTAGAAATACCATTATTTCCATCATATCGAATAATTTACTATAAAAAAAAATATGAAATATGAGGAAAAAAATGGTAAAAACACACTTTTTTGTAATTTAATCCCCAAAATCTACAACCACCCAAAACGACCGCAGCTAAATAGGTTCAAAATTTTGTCCCGAGACTAGAAATACCCAGTTTTTACATGCGTTTGCTTTTTAACCCCTACACTGCTGAGACAGTTCACCTATGTGCGCTGCGCTCATTCTGACCATTTTGTGCTAATTATTTTTAGATGACAGCCTAGGTCCTATTTAATTAAACCCCCCAGACAAAAAAACTTTTAAAAAAAACAATTTTTTTTATTTTATTTAATTTTTTTTTTTGTTTTTTTATTTAATTTAAAAAAAAAAAAAAAATTAAAACCAAACCTGGTCATGTTTGGTATCATTTGAAAGGCCATAATCAGGCCTTTCAAATGATGGCAAATATGACCATCTAGCTGCCATGGATCCTTAGGATCCCCTTATCTCTACATGGCAGCTAGAGGGTTAACTGGCCCACTGACATCCTCACACATATGGTGAGGTTGTCAGTGAGTGGGGGGGGACCTGGAGGCTTGGCTGACATCCAAGATGTCAGCCCCCCTCCAGGTTTGAATTGCGTTTTGGCGCCAACGTGATCCGGCGGCGAAACGGTTAATGCCATACACCGCTGGAAAGGGGAGGCTCTCCCCTCTCCAGCGGTGCAAACGGCATCTCCCTAGCTTCAATGGTTTCAATGGTTCAAGGAGCCCCCCCTCCCTTCCATTGAAATGCATGGGGACGCCTGCTGATGACGTCACCACGCAGCGTGGCGACGTCATCAGCCTCGCCTGCCCATGTAAATCACATGGGCAGGCTTCCTCCCTGCCAGATCGCCGTGGGATCCAGCGAGGGAGGTATCGGGCGGGAGGGGGATTAGGCGCCGCTGACGTACCCTGTACGTCCGCGGGTCTAAGGGAGACCCGAGGCCAAGACGTACAGGGTACGTCAGCGGCCCTTAAGGGGTTAATGGCATGTGTATGACAAGGTAAAAAAATTAAAGTGACATGTACCTTAATGGCATTAGAAGGAGTTACTGCTAATTGTTGTATTCTAAAGTGAACTCGTGAGATACGGCAGGTCAGAGTACTGATTCGCAGAGTGAGACTGGGGGACTTTTCCCCCCAGTCTCCCTCTGCCCCCGGCGGCCAGAAGAGATGGATAGACCTGCCGTTCTCGCCACGGGATGAGAAGTCAGTATTTGATTTTTGTGGGGATTTTTAGCTGGTGCTGACTGATTCCACAGAAGCGGAATCAGTTAGCACCAGGTCCTAGCTGTAGTTAACTTTTGATTTAACCGCAGCAGGATGATAATTAGCGTTAGGACTTTGTAATCCTAAAGCTAATTAACATTTTGCACTCCCCATGTTAAGCATAGAGAGCGCAAAGTACAGTAAGCTCACGCTGAAAAGCGCAAGACCTAAATCGCCACCGGGTTTTTTAACCGTTAGCATCCGGATTATAAAATGGTCCACCCACGCTAGGGCAACCACAGCAAGCGTTAACGCTCACACAGGTGAGCGCTAACGTTAGCGTTATCAATGTAATTTGGCCGTAGGTGTCTGAAATGTTTGACCAACAATGAGTGGGAATATTTGACCAACAATGAGTGGGAAATGTTTTACCAACAACGAGTGGGAAATGTTTGACCAACGACGAGTGGGAAATGTTTGACCAAAACACAGGGCAGGGTATACCTGAAATAGGCCAGATGGTATACAAGGACGCATTCTAACACAAGCCCAAATCGATCAGTGTTAGAGTGGTCAGGGATAGCCAAAACAGTACACAAGGGGTATCTATCATATAAGCTAAAAATCGATCAGAGTTAGAGTGGTCAAGGAATAGCCAAGGACTGGTACACAGGGGTGGTTCTCATACAAGCCAAGTAACAACGGAGACTGAAAAAACAACCAAGTAGTGAATCGCCAGGAGACACTCAGCACTGAGGGAGGCAAACTCCATGACAGGGTGATGAGCCAGATCGCGTTGTCTGTATTTAAACCTGGCGGGCGCATGTCATCATGCTGCGCCCCGCCTCCTGACCAGCCCTGCAAGCTCCGGAAGCCAGCACAACTCCTGGCACCCAGCTTATTGATGGCGCCGCCGGCTGCCGCGGCCCCTCTGAGCCAGACGTGACAGATACGCTCATACACACCACACATTACTGTGAGTTTTATTGCTGTGGAACTGTGTTATGTCCTTTTTTTGTTTTTGAAGGTGGCGAAAAGCTGTTACGGGTTGAGGAAGTTTATGGGGGGGGCCCCATCGTGAGGTTCAGTAAGGGGCCCCATCATTTCTGATGGCTGCCCTGTATGCATCTGGTACATGGGTCAGTGCACCCAAATATTGGGCCTTTGGTACCAGCTAGTGCCTTCACACCGTAACCACTCTGAGGTATTGTGGAAGAGTGCAGGGTTGGACCCTGCGGTCAAATATTGAAATGATATGCACCTGTCACATTCAAGTGCAGAAAAATTGCGTCTTAGTCGGTGGTGCACGACACCGAGAATCTAACAGGGTTCTTCAAAGAGATCCGAATTGTGGCCGAAAGGTAACCGAACAGTGAAATTCAGCGTACGGTTACCTTTCCTTACCATTCAGCTATTCAGAGAGCAGGCAGTTCGCCAAATGTTGGCGAATTGCTGCACATACGGTGCCTGGTCGGTGCCTGTTCAAGGGCAGTGAATTCCCCATAGAGAAGCAATGCTTCGTCTATTCGGAGAACAAAAAACAGCAGTGAAAAGTTGCCGAAATGCCATGCTGTTCGGTGGTTTCATTCGGCAGGTTAATCAGGAGAATCTCATAGGCTTTAATGTTAAAAATATTTCCATTTTAATTCAATATCTAATAAACCGTTTATTATTATATTCTGCAGTAAAGAGTCTCTTTATTTTAGATTTTTTAGGATCTTTTAAGCATTTTTTGGAATTCTTTTTTGCAAAAAATATTTTCCGTTTTTTTTTTTAAATCGTCTTTTCATTTTTCTGCAACAGTCCTTTTTATTATCATTCATTCATTGGATGTTATGTGTAAATTCCAGACATTTTTGTTCAGTATTTTTTTTGCAAACAGCATTTCACTAATGGTCGAACTTTTCGCGAACATCGCAAAAAATTCGAAGTTCACCGAACTTTCGAAAGGCCACCCATCCCTAGTGTCTAACCCAAGGACACTTACTGGAGAGGTGCTATTGTCGGGATTCGAACCCGTGTCTCCACGGTCATAGAGCACTGATGTTGATTTATGTTTCTTTGGATTGTACGCAATACATTTTCTTTGTAAATTGTTTGGAAAGCCCTATGAATATTTACTTATGCTCTCTAGCTTGCCTATAGGATAAAAATGATTGACTTAAATGTTTTTTTGGCTTTCGAGTGTGAAGAGATGTATCACATTTTTAAACATAGCTGTATTTGGACTGGTAACACAAGTCTCCCATGTGAGCCATCAAGCTATATCTGACTTTCCAGTCGTGTCAATTAATTTCTGAAAGTGACTGCTATAAAATATCAATATTATTACTTACATTATTTTGGAACATTGTTATGATAATAAGAATATTCTGTTATACAAAAGTAAAATTAAATGTAATATTGTTTCTTAATTGTGTCAAAAATTACCCTCCATGTTTGCATGTGTGTAACTGAAATCATGGTAAAAGCCCCACTCATTTTGTTTTCCAGCAGCCATTCCAGCCAAGCCACAAACCCCATTGTGGCTTTGCTGTATAAGCTGCCCTCATCACATTTGCTTGTGATTCCAAGCTCTTTATTCGAGCTTGTAACAGGCGATGACAAAATACGTGATTAGCAGTAGGTTCGATCGGTTCGGAGTTCGATTCGAACATCGTCTGTTCGCATGTTCGGGAACTACGAACATTTCCGCGTGTTCGCCGCATGTTCAACCCACAATGCACCACAATGGACCACAATGCACTATTTCCACTGGCCTGAAGCTTGTAATTAGCTACAGCCTGCACCTGACCGCAGTTTAGGTCCAAGACAGGTGCAAGACTAGGCCAATCATGGCTCACAGAGCTAAGTCCCGCAGCACACTATATAAGGCGTCCCTTGCAGCCCCAGCATGTGTTTTTTGAGAGGAGATTGTTCTATTAGCGTGTGTTCTCACTGCCAGTCTGCCACCAGCTATTGGGGGGGTTCTCACTTCTACAAAATATCTGGGAATTGTTCTAATCTGTGTGTTCTCACTGCCAGCAACTATTTTGGGGGTCAGTAATTTATACAAAATATCTGGGAATTGTGGTAATCTGTGTGTTCTCACTGCCAGCAACTATTTTGGGGGTCTCATTTCTTCAAAATATCTGGGAATTGTTGTAATCTGTGTGTTCTCACTGCCAGCAGCTATTGTGGGGTCCTATCATTTTAAAATTGGACTGCACGGTCCAACCCTACACTCTTCCACAATACCACAAAAGGGTTACGGTGTGAAGGCACTTGCTGCCACCAAAGGCACAATATTTGGGTGCACTGACGCCTTTACCAGATTCATATCTCTTTAATATAGGACCGCATGGTCCAACCCTGCACTCTTCCACAATACCACAGAGGGGTTACTTACGGTGTGAAGGCACTTGCTGCCACCAAAGGCACAATATTTGGGTGCACTGATGCCTGTACCAGATTCATATCATTTTAATATTGAACCGCAGGGTCCAACCCTGCACTCTTCCACAATACCACAAAAGGGTTACGGTGTGAAGGCACTTGCTGCCACCAAAGGCACAATATTTGGGTGCACTGACGTCTGTACCAGATTCATATCATTTTAATATTGGACAGCAGGGTCCAACCCTGCACTCTTCCACAATAACACAGAGGGGTTAATTACGGTGTGAAGGCACTTGCTGCCACCAAAGGCACAATATTTGGGTGCACTGATGCCTGTACCAGATTCATATCATTTTAATATTGAACCGCAGGGTCCAACCCTGCACTCTTCCACAATAACACAGAGGGGTTACGGTGTGATGGCACTGTTGCTGACACTAAAGGCCCAATTTTAAAGCACCTATTGTTACTTTCATCCAAAGCCTGCATACGTTTCACCATAAGTTAGCCAAAAAATCACTAAACTTGTTCTGTGTGTCCTAAAATGTCTTTTAATACAGGCTGCCGCCCCAAGCAGTTGTTTATGAATAGATTAAAGGAAAACCATTTACCACCATTTGAAATGTCATTTTTTTGTTTTTAAATGTTTCTATACATCCTACAAATCCACCACTTCAAGGGCAGGTTATGGGGATCTCCTAGGCACGATATTTGAAGGAAGTTTTGGTTTTTATTTTTAACCCTTATTTCATGGAAAACTCACTGTTCCTTTAAAAACGTTTTTTAAGAAATTTTTGTCCTTGTTTCCTGTCCCCCAGGGCACTACCCGGACCCCCATACACCTTTTAAGGCAAATATCTTGCATATATATTTGCCCTCTTGGAGGGCACTCTAAAATTAGAACTTTTGAGTCCCATTAACTTGCATTGAGTTCGGTTCGTGTTCGAACTCGAACTTTTGAAATTGTTCGAGTTCAAATGCGATCCGAACACAGGGGTGTTTGGCTCATCCCTAATTAGCAGGTAGATCCTGGGACTCTATGCAAACCCTGGTGTAATATTAATCAGAGAGTTGTAAGCTGTAAGTTGTAAGTTGTAAGTCAGGTCCAGAAATATTGGGACATCGACACAATTCTAACATCTTTGGCTCTATACACCACCACAATGGAGTTGGAATGAAACAAACACAATGTGCTTTAACTGCAGACTGTCAGCTTTAATTTGAGGGTATGTACATCCAACTCAGGTGAACGGTGTAGGACTTACAGCAGTTTGCAGATGTGCCTCCCACTTTTTAAGGGACCAAAAGTAATGGGACAATTGGCTCCTCAGCTGTTCCATGGCCAGATGTGTGATATTTCCTCATTACCCCAATTACAATGTGCAGATAAAAGGCCCAGAGTTAATTTCAAGTGTGCTATTTGCATTTGGAATCTGTTGCTGTCAATTCTCAAGCTGAGATTCAAAGAACTGTCACTATCAGTGAAGCAAGCAGTGAAGTGTGCCAACATGATTGGGAGTGGCACCGTCCACTACTCCAGGTGTTGTGTTCCAAAGCCTCTCAGGTAAAGGGAGGGTAGTGGAAATTTTCTCATGGTGCAGTAAGTTTACACATTTTTGGTGCTCATTCAATTACCAAATAGCAATTTTCTGCTCACCTGGTCCAGTGCCCTGATCACCGGCTCCAACTGTTAAACGCCTTGGCAAACTCTTTGTGGGGGATTGACTTCCCTTCCTCCTGGTGTGTTTGCATAGGTTGGTGGTAGGGGGCATGAGTGGCCCGGTACTGGAATGATGATAATCCTCAGTAGTATTGGAATAAATAATCCAGGAGAATGAGTAAACAAAAAAACAGAGGATTTATTGTATAAAATGATAAAACAATATATCAGGGCATCCTTGCATAAGTGTGGATAAAAGAAGTGCAAGAGTCCCAAAAATGACAAGTTAAAAGATAAAATGTGTTTCACCACTCCTAGGCAGCTTCATGAGTTATCAAAAAGTGTAAATGTGTATGGACTTTGTGTTCATTACAATTTGAGATATTTTCACTGACCATGGGGTTATATGGAATTTGGTGAAGGGAACTCTACATTTAAGGTCAATTCTTATACAATTTCCAACCTAGGCATTTTCATTTGGATTTTGAAATTTTCTTATTGTTTCTCCAAATTTCTCCTTTTCATTCATGCTAGCCTTCTGAAATAGGTCTTCATTAAAATAATAATTAAAAAGGAAAAGCTGAGCATGGCTAATGGATATTTGTCACTGCACAATTAGACATATTGGGCCCTATTCCACTCTTGCTGTTAAGAATAATAGATTGAGCCATTATACAGATCTCTCCAGCCAATATCCTAAAGTTTGAAGTTGCTAATCCAACCCGAGGTTGCAACTTGGTCATTGGGCTTCTTTACTGTAAATTAAAAGCAGAAAAACAAGATAGATTGTGGCAAATGAATCGCAGCTGCATTAGCTAGCTTGTGCCACTTGTGCTGGTTTCAAATTACAGACATATAGTAAACATATAACTTTTATTAGATAAATTCTAAAATCGTGAAAATTGACAAACAATTCTATGTTGAATAAGACACTCGGTATACTGTTGGTTAATCCCACGTTGGTGGGAAATAACTAGGGATCATGGGAGTATATAACCCCTGTTCGCTGATCACAATTCTGTCCTTAATTGGTTAAATATTGTCAGAGAACAAATCACCCTGCGATATGCAAACCATCACAATAAATGATATATGGCTGGGTGAATAGTCTATAACCACTTAACAATAGAACTGACTAACACCACCCAACAATGATGTCTAGCCCACCAATTGGGGTAAGTTACCCACTTTACACACTATTTACAGTTTTCTGTTTTATTTATTCTAGGTGACTAAAATCTAGAACTGCAGCCCCCCCAAAGCAATAGAAATGGTGTACTTATTCTTCTGTCCATTAATACAATATTAATATACAATATCATAGAAGTGCCTGCGAAATATATTTCCTACTTTTCTTTATTCTTTAACAGTGGAGTCCATGTGACTTTACCAGTTATTCAAAGGTTTAATAGCAGTTAAAGAAACATTAATAAAATGTTTGGGAACAAAATAACCTATGCCAAAATAAGCAGAGTTTAAGCTAACATACGCACTATAAATGATTGATGGTGGCCTAATAGATGCTCAAATACAGTTCTGTGTGGGATAGTTAATCTCCATCTTGAATTAACATTTGGAGTTCTTGCAAAGATAAACTATTGAATTTTTTTTTATGCCAAATAAATTATGCCTGAAACCTACATGAGATATTTTGGGTAGTCATCTGGGAACTTGTAAGAAAAGGGAAAGATCTTTAACAGGTCTGATGAGAATCTTCCAAGAGAAATGTCTATTTTGATGTAAACTCATTTTACATTAATAAAAAAATGTGCAAATAGTCTAAACATCTTCGGAATCTTATAATACAAGTACAGTATATGGTAACAATTGTTATCCCTAACATGTATATTGATAAGTGTCTATCTTATTACAAGTTTAACACACTTATTATTTTTAAAATGAGTTGTTAGCCTTGAAAAAAACACATAAAACTATTTAAAAGAGTTTTAAATGGACCTTTATATTTTCTAATTTTCCAGAATGTATAACTATAGGGCTAAATTACAATCTTCGCGCAAACGTTTGCGCCGGCGCAAAAAAAGATTAACGCGAGGGGTAAAATCCTTTGCGCCGAGTGCCGTATTACATAGTCAGTGCAACAAACATGTGTTATCGTCTACCGCGGGTGAACTTGCGCGAACTCTGTGCAAGCTTACTGTACTGCGCGTGTCCTATACTTAACATTGTGAGTGGAAATGCGTATGTGCGCTGGTACGCGGATGGTATTACAATCTATGCGCAGGAATTAACGCATAGCCTTTGCGCGCATAATTTTAGCAACTCCTAAAAGCTGGTGTTAATGGCAAATCTGAACAACCTGGCCGAACCAAAATACACCAGCCCAAAAAAAAAAATGCAGCAAAGTATAGTTAGACATTCTACTCATACCAAACCAATAAAATGGAGAAGTTGTGTGTGCATGTATTATTGCTGCAGCATATACAGTTGTGTTCAAAATTATTCAACCCCCAATGCTGTAAAGGGTTTTAGGGAATTTAGTGTACATTTGTAATTGTATTCAGAATGAAATCCTACAAGGACTTTTTAAAGAACCATATGCAACTAAAATGACATCAATTGGTTTTGTAATACAGTAGTAAATGTTTCTTTTGTGAATTCTTCATTGACACGATTATTCAACCCCTTAAAGACTACCACTCTGAAGAACAGAGGTTCATTCAAGTGTTTTCAATCAGGTATTGAAAACACCCGTGGATGTCACAGAGCAGCAATAAAGCATAATAAGCACCAATTAGGCAGCTTTAAAATGACTGTGATACTCAGCTCCTTCTAGACATTTACTGGTGTGGTTACAAACATGATGAAGTCAAGAGAATGGTCCAGGAAGACAAGAGAAGAGGTGAATACTCTTCACAGGAAGGGCAATGGCTATAAGAAGATTGCAAAGATGTTAAACATACCAAGAGAGACCATAGGAAGCATCATTCGCAAATTCAAGGCAAAGGGCACTGTTGAAACGCTACCTGGTCGTGGCAGAAAGAAGATGCTGACTTCGACTGCTGTGCGCTACCTGAAGCGTAGAGTGTAGAAAAGTCCCCGTGTGACTGCTGAGGAACTGAGAAAAGATTTGTCAGATGTGGGTACTGAAGTTTCAGCTCAGACAATACGACGCACACTGCGTAATGAAGGCCTCCATGCCAGAACTCCCAGGCGCACCCCCTTGCTGTCTCCAAAGAATAAGAAGAGTCGACTGCAGTATGCCAAAAGTCATGTGGACAAACCACAGAAGTTTTGGGATAGTGTTCTGTGGACTGATGAAACAAAATTAGAACTGTTTGGGCCCATGGATCAACGCTATGTTTGGAGGAGGAAGAACAAGGCCTATGAAGAAAAGAACACCTTGCCTACTGTGAAGCATGGCGGGGGGTCAATCATGCTTTGGAGCTGTTTTGCTTCTGCAGGTACAGGAAGCTTCAGCGTGTGCAAGGTACCATGAATTCTCTTCAGTACCAGGAGATATTGGATGACAATGTGATGCAGTCCGTCACAAACCTGAGGCTTGGGAGATGTTGGACCTTTCAACAGGACAATGATCCCAAGCATACCTCCAAGTCCACTAGAGCATGGTTGCAAATTAAAGGCTGGAACATTTTGGAGTGGCCATCGCAGTCACCTGACTTAAATCCGATTGAGAACCTCTGGTGGGACTTAAAGAAAGCAGTTGCAGTGCGCAAGCCTAAGAATGTGACTGAACTGGAGGCTTTTGCCCATGACGAATGGGCGAAGATACCCGTAGATCGCTGCAAGACACTTGTGTCAAGCTATGCTTCACGTTTAAAAGCTGTTAGTACAACATCCTTTTACAGTTATAAGTACTAAGATTGAATGTCACTTGGCTGTTGAATAAAACTGATAATGATGTGAGCACAGAAAAGACATTTGTGGTTATTTCATTATAAATGTTATGTTATATTTGTCTGACCTACACGTGCCTCTTTGATTTAATTGTAAGCAAGATGACTGAATGATCAAAATCAATGTCAAACTGGCCAAAACACTCAATTTCAGTGGGGGTTGAATAATTTTGAACACAACTGTATGCTCAAATTGACTTTGGCAGGCGTAAAAATTTAACGTGAGATAATTGTGGTTCTTAATTCTGATTGGCTGAATCGCTTGAAAAAAACAGTGCGCACATTGATTTCTGCGCACGATGGTACTGCGCATTTGGGCGTGTCCGGTTTACGCGCGTTATTAATCGACGGATGAAAAAACGCGCAAGGATTGTAATTCCAGCAGTGATTTGCACGCGCAAACGTTTAATGCTTGCCGCAAAAATTCACGCTTTGCGCGAAGATTGTAATATAGCCCATAATGTATTGTTTGTTACTCCATTCACTGCTGGAAGGATGAGACAGTATTATAAAAGATATTCAGCTGGATTCACAAAGCATTGATGTGCACGTGATGTGCTCGATATCATTGTGATGCCTCGTATCACATTCAGAATACACTCAGATCTTGCAGCAAGTGCCTCACAGTCAGGTGTTCCAGCCTGAAAAGGCAGGATCTTCCCAGCTGTGAGGCGAGGTCATGTAACAAGTGGGGCGAATTCAATGGCTGACATGTTATGTGGCCCAGACCAGAAATACTGGCCTGTCGGGTTGATGGCATAATTGGGATCCTCCAATTTCCCCAATAACCAACTTGTCAGTGACTGAGGGGTTACTACGAAGAGCAGGTAGTCATAGCACAGCATACCCAGTCCCCATCCAAAAGCCCATTCACATCACAGCAAGGGAGACACTGGGCCTGACCACTCTTCAAGGGCTTGTATGCAATCTGAAACATTGCTGCTTTATTGACTTTCCAATGAATATGCTACTACTAGAGATTTGTGCACCAAACATTGTTATTTGTTTATACTCTATAAGAAGACAGGAAATGAGGACTATGGAGAATGCTTGTACCATGGCCCGTAGGACTATTGATGTAATAGAAAAGAACTAGACAGTTTGCAAGTAGGAGGTCAAGGCCAAGATTTTGAACAAACATTAGCAGGTTGTTGCTACTGCTGATGGAGCCCCTCCAGAGCTCCACTACACAGGGACAGCCCATCCATGGAGCCTGGTGGTGCAGCTGCTCCAGGCAGCCCTTTGTCAGAAGTGGCATTTTGCCACCCTGTCAAAAGCTGCGACATGGAGTGCATGGCCCGGACCTTAACAGGGCATGGCCCTCCAGCAAGCCGTGTTCTGGCACATGCAGGAACCGCTCATAATGGGCATCACATGCACATTCAGCAAGGTTCCTCAAGTGCCGGTCGCACCTGTTTTGAGAGGACCTCTCATGTGCCAGAACACCAGCGCCTGCCTTTGCAGCAGGCCGGCGCCCACCCCTCCAGCAGGCCAGCAACTGGCCCTCCAATGTCCAGAGTCCTCTGTGTGCGGGTTGTTCAGTGGTTCCGAGGCAGAGCTCAGCCAGGCCTGGACCAGGGCATCTGTGCATGTGTGTGTGACTGTATGTGGTTGTTTGTGTGTGACTGTATGTGGGTGTTTGTGTGACTGTATGTGTGTGTGTGTTTGTTACGACTGTATGTGGGTGTGTGTGTGACTGTATTTATTTATTTATTTTTATAAAGGATTTTACCAGGAAGGATACATTGAGATTTCTCTCGTTTTCAAGTATGTCCTGGGTTCAAGAACATTGAGTGGTTACAGAAATACAAAGTAGTAAAATGCAAGATATTAACACACATACTGTATGTGTATGTGTGTGTGACTGTATGTGGATATTTGTCTGTGACTGGAAGTAGATGTGTGTGACTATATGTGGATGTGCGTGTGTATGTGTGCATGGATATGTGTGACAGTGGGCTGGGATATGTGGCGCTCTGTGATACGCTCCTACGCATGGCTCATTACTGGGAGTTTTATTGTTATGGAGCTCTGCTCTATACTATAAGCTCATACACACCGCACATTACTTTGAGCTTTATTGTTGTGGCATCTGTGATACGCTCAAACACAATGCTTTTTTTGGGGGGGGGGGCAGCATTTCATCAATGGCTCCAGGCAGCACAGAGGCTTGGGCTGACCCTGCCAATACAATTGAAAAAAAGATGATCTGGGACTCCTTCAACTACACAAGTGTCCTCAGAATACTATTTTACCTCCTCATTAACTATGATTCTATAACATTACTTTTTATGCAATGGTAAATTTGTCCAATTCATATTTTGAATGTCTAGGTTCCATAATCTTGTGTTTGTTAAGCACTAATTTTTCCCTTAGAGTATTTGTCCATGGAGATTAACTTTTCCTGTGCAGTATAAATAGTGCTAGCTCTGTTTGTCAATATCAGATGGTGCAGGCCAGGTCACCAAATGTAACCAGTGTTGATTAATTACATTATGTGATTTATATTAATGTAGCTGATGACATGCCTGACATTACTCTATTTCCACAAACACTGTGCATGATTATTTATAATTCTTTATATTTTTAATTCATGTATATGAAACCAGCCTTAAACTAAATCTCAGGATGAACCAGCACAGACACTCCATCAAGAGCCATCAGGAAAATACATATTGTACCCCGGTGGGACATCACTTCAATCTAATAGGCCACTCCCTCCAAATCCTCAAAATTAAAATCCTCAAAGGACATTTTAAAGACCACTGTGAACGCAAAACACATGAAATGAAAGTGATCACATATTTTAACACTATAAATGCTGGATTCAATGTGGACTCTGGGTTTTTAACCCATTATCATAACGTCACATAACATTCAAAATTCTAGCTGATGTTTTGTTTCTTCTTG
Source organism: Leptobrachium leishanense (assembly GCA_009667805.1). Classification (NCBI taxonomy): domain Eukaryota; kingdom Metazoa; phylum Chordata; class Amphibia; order Anura; family Megophryidae; genus Leptobrachium; species Leptobrachium leishanense. The sequence goes on along the minus strand of CM019065.1, from coordinate 234,998,987 downwards.
GTTTCCTTTTTTCTTTTCTTTTTTTATTTTCATGTCTCTTTCAGCCTTCACTGTTTTGAGTTTTTAGTTGTTTTCTTTTTCCTTTTTTCATTCCAGGTTGTATGATCTTATCTCTGTTGTTTTATTATGGGCCCAAGATCCCTCATGCGTTTATTTTCCCATTTTGAACATACCATTTGACTCTCACTTTTTACGATATCTAATCCCCCCACCCATGTGACCCTTAATGTCCTAATATTAAATTCTAGGAACTGATCAGTATAGCTTCCAGACTAGGTATGAGCCGAACACCCCTGTGTTCGGTTCGCATTCGAACTCGAACAATTTCAAAAGTTCGAGTTCGAACTCGAACCGAACTCAATGGAAGTCAATGGGACTCAAAAGTTCGATTTTTAGAGTGCCCTCCAAGAGGGCATATATGCAAGATATTTGCCATAAAAGGTGTATGGGGGTCCTGGTAGTGCCCTGGGGGACAGGAAACAAGGACAAAAAGTTTTAAAAAAATATGTTTTTAAAGGAAGAGTGAGTTTTCCAGAAAAAAAAAATAAAAAATAAAAATGAAAAATTCCTTCAAATATTGTGCCTAGGAGGTCCCCATAACCTGCCCGTGAAGTGGCGGATTTGTAGGATGTATAGAAACATTGCCATCAGAGACCCACACACGACACCTAGCCACCCTTAAGGGGTTAAAATGCACAGGGACTGGCTACTATCCTGTTAGATGAGGGAATGTATTAGGCCCCGTTCACACTGTACGATTTATCGTGCGGATTTTGCCACGACGTCGCAGCAAAATCCGCGCGACGTCGCACTGTGTAGCTTCTCCAATGCATTTCAATGGAGCTGTTCACATCTTGCCGCGCGACGTCGCGCGACATCACATGTCGCGCGTCGCGGTAGCATGTCGCTGGTACATGACCATTTTTTTGAGATTTGCTATCTGCGATTTTGCGATTTGCATTGGTGGTGCTTTGCAAAAATCGCGCAAAACCGCAACGTCACATGACATCGTGCGACATTATCGCACTATGTCGCGAATATGAAAATCGCGCGGAAAATCACACGACTTTCAAATCACACAGTGTGAACAGGGCTTTATATGTATAAAACAAGGTATATATGACAATGGTTAGTCAGAGACTCTAGGGACTCAGCTTGTACGCTTTATGATAGACATTTCTAACACAATAATAATTGTATGCTCACATAGGCCCTTCGGGAGAGGTACATGACATACAAATACTGGAATATTACTTTTAAATCTAATGAGTCTGATAAAGATTTTATTAAGCCCTTGATGACAAATGACGTAACATCTACATCATTAATGATTGGCTTTACAGAGCCCTGGTCCTTAAGGGGTTAAACAGCATATCAGAGAGGATCATATAGTAGAAATGAACACTTCTTAGAATTCAAAACAAACAGTGTTTGTTCATACATGTGCAGGCCACAACCAGTCTGCAAGCAATGTATCAAATTCTAATTGCTAATTAGAAGCACATGTTATTTCCAAACACTAATTAAACACCTGTTGTTTACGCCGTTTGAGAGCACAGGTCATTTAGAGGTGAGAATCTTTGTACCTAGACGACATAATATCTAATAAACCGTCGCTTATAATATTCTGCAGTAAAGAGTTTCTTTATTTCTAGATTTTTTTGTATTTTTTAAGCATTTTTTATACTTTTTTTCAAAATGTTTTTTAGTCAAACTCGAACCGAACACGCCAAAAAGTTCAAAGTTTGCGAACTTTCGAACTGCCAATGTTCAAGTCGAACTACGAACTGATCGAACCAAACAGCTCATCCCTATTCCAGACCTGAGGAAGAGAGGAATCCTCTCGAAAGCTCGTCTTTTAAATGTAACGTTAGTCCAATAAAACAGTTATCACTATGTACTGCTATTCTCGTGATATATATATATATATCCAGCTTTATAAGTGATGTAATACAGAGGGAGGAAGGGAGGAAGCTAGAGTGTAAAGACAAAAAACAACCTTGAGAGTGCAGCTACCTTCAAGCTTTCCAGATAATATAGTACTGTATGAGAAAAGCATTCTTCTTTAGATTCACGCAATCATACTTGAAAACACATACAATCTCTATTGGTTCAGAATTATTACCCACCATATTCTTAAAACAAGGAGCTGTTTGGTTTATTGAAACAATCTGTTCCCATGTACAAACTCATGTGTATATGTAAATATGTATGTGCAAAGATTATGGTATATTCTTCAATAACTAAAGATCATTTTCTTTTGTTTCTTTCTTTCCATACAGATCCAGAAAACACAAGACATGTACCTGCAGCACCCTTCACAAGAAAACCACAGCAGAGTACTCACACTGAAACATGCATGATAGGTATCACAAAAAAACCTAGCACATATGGAGACCCCTAGCCACCAGGACAGAGTTATCTTCCCTTTTAATATAACGCACCTGCGTCTCCTATAAGAGTAGGGGATTATCTTGAGACATCCCACCTGGAGTTGTCCCACTGCTCCAGTTCATACTACCACAACTAAAAGCACAGCTGGAGAGGTATGGAAGTGTTAGACATTGGTAGACCTGTTTAAGGGTCTTGTTTGTCTATACAAACAAACCTTTCTCAACCCCCTCCCCCGAGCCATGTTGTGTGAGTGATGGAAAGAAGTGGTACCTCCACCGGAACCCCAAAGCTTGGCCCAGATGATTAGTGGTTTCCCCATAATCAAAAAATACAAAGATGTATACGTATCTGGTCATCGCAAATCACCATCAGGGTTCAGATGACTCCCATAAATAACACAATCCACATGGATATATATAAAAAGAAGCGAAAAAACATATAATGGTGCAGTAAGTCACAATCAGTCTGTTAATCCTATACAGTATATATTAGTTCCACTCACAAGTCTAGAGCCTGTCACTGGCTCTGAGTGGATCAGCACGTCTGGGTAGATTTCAGGACTCTTCCAAGCTAACCCACACCTTGTTGAAACTATATCTCGCTGCAATAGTGGATATAAAAGAAAGGTGGAAAGAAAATCTCCTTGTGTAGATCCAGTTTATACAATGTAGAAACAATCTTGAGACAATCTTGAACTCACCATTGGTGCAGCTTCCCAAGCTCGAGGTAGAACACCTATGAATTTGTTAAATGGTCAAGTCCAAAAAAACTGCCACGGATATTAAAACAAATTAAAAGGCTGAACAGATGTCTGGATTGCGTTTCGCCGCAGTGAGCGGCTTCATCAGCTGGTCATCAGATGCCAGCCGATGAAGCTGCTCACTGCAACAAAACGCGTTCCAGACATCTGTTCAGCCTTTTAATTTGTTTTAATATATTTTAATAAATCTTTTCAAGATCAAGTCCCTGCTTCCGTGGCGTTTTTTTGGGATTTGACCATTTAACAAATCCATAGGCGTTCTACCTTGAGCTTGGGAAGCTCCACCAATGGTGAGTTCAAGATTGTCTCAAGATTGTTTCTACATTGTATAAACTGGATCTACACAAGGAGATTTTCTTTCCACCTTTCTTTTATATCCACTATTGTGGCAAGATATAATTCCAACAAGGTGTGGGTTACCTTGGAAGAGTCCTGAAATCTACCCAGACACACTGATCCAATCAGAGCCAGTGATAGGGCTCTACACTTGTGAGTGGAACTAATATATACTATATAGGATTAACAGACTGATTGTGACTTACTGTACCAATTAATTTTTTTGCTTCTTTTTATATATAATTCCATGTGGATTGTGTTATTTATGGGAGTCATCTGAACCCTGAGGGTGATTTGCGCTGACCAGATACGTATAGATCCATGTTGTGTGAGTGATCAGTCTTGGCATGGACAAATGTTGAGATTCATGTAGGTAGGTAGAAAGAATTCCATGTCTACTATTTTGCTTCTATTGCACTAATGTCAATGACAGTGCATATTGTTTGACAATATGTTATATCAAATGGTTTCTAGATAGATTTAGCAGTTTTATTTGTTAATATTGATTTATGGAGACAATAGGTATAACTAGCAGTTATTTATGGGACTTATCAGGTTTTATCTAGTTAGTTTTGTTCATTGTTGAATTTATTTCATGTTTTTTAATTATGCCTATGTACCTAATAATTATATTTACATTAAACCCCTATATTTTTGTTCACAACCCCTTTGTTGTCAATAGGACTGGAAAGTCTATCACAACTCAAATTCATTTCTTTGAAAACATAAAAATATATCAGGTTCATATTTTCCTCCAAGCCAATAAATTATTTTATTGATGTTAATAGAAAGAAAAACTGGCAGTATTTTTCACTTTCCTATTAAAAGGAGATAAAAGGAGTCATTGTTATTTTTTGTTTCTGCTTCTTGTTAATCCTTCTATTTTTTTAATGTAAAAATCAGCACCACTTTCTATTCCTAACCTGGGGTTCAATTTAATTAGGCTAAATTGCCAAAATAGACTGTGTTTTCGATCACAGTTCAGACATTTTTCAGATCAGACGATTTAAGGGCATACTGGTAATTTGATTCCTGATAGAAATTTGGATCAGAAATCAACACTCTTACTTATACTCTTTAATGGAAATAATTGCTTTAGTGATATAATTCAAAAATAATTAAGATGTTATATTAATATTAAGATGAATTAAAAAAAAAAGTACTGAAATGTGTTAATGAATAAAAATCCTTAACATCCACTTTCTTTTTTTTATTATGCTATTGGAGACACATTATAGTGTTGTGCTTTTTGAATAACCCTTATGTTTGTGTGTATTTTGTTTTCTTTAAACAAATGGTAACAGTACCTAGCACTTTATGGTGAAAACAAATATTCTAACGTCAATGTAAAAAAATGGAATGCTTGCTAAATACTTAAAAGTAGGACTGAATAGTCATACTGTTTATAGACTGTCATTCTGAGAGTGACAAAGAATTAAATAATGTAAATTTGTTCATTTTTAGTCCTCCATTCGTTGGTTTCTATTATAAAGAAATGTTGCTGGGATAAAAGGTTCTAAACGCTAGATGATCTCCCTTATCTTAAAATTGGAGAAAATTTCCAAAAGGGTCTGCATTATTAGCATACAGGCAGAAATGGCCCATGTGTCCAATGCTATAAGTGTGATTTTGCTGTATAAAAGAAATTATCAGATGTTATACTTCTGAGTGTTTGTATTGCGATTAGCAAAGCAGATTCCAAAAATCCCAACAGAAAATAAAACTATATGGGCACTATCACCTCCTTAACGCTAGCACTCACATAAATGAGCGTTAGCACTAGGTTAATTGAGGTGATAGTGTGCTACAAAGATCACCTCCTGTTCACTAACAAGTTAAAAAACTCGTTAATGCATCAGTATTAGTGCTTTTCAGCGCATGCTTATTGTACTTTGTGCATCCTATGCTTAACATAGGGAGTGCAAAGAGTAAACAATCAGTAATTAGCATTAGGATCACATAGTCCTAACGCTAATTACTCCCCGCTGTCACTAGCTAAAGCAGTTTGCTACACTTTAGAGCTGTAGCTAGCTGAATTCTGCTTTTGTGGAATCAGTTTGCAGCAGCTGAAACCCTCCTAAAAATCAAATACTCACCTTTCATCCTGCAACGAGAGTGGCAGCCCGATCAGCCACTTCTGGTCACCAGGAGCTGAGTGAGACTGGGAAAAAAGTCCCCAGTCTCACTCCTCGATCACTCCTGCTGGAGAGAGGAGAGATCCTGCTGGTCATGTGACCCGGCAGGAGATGCCTCCATGGAGTCTTACGCGTAGCGCTGCCTCAAACATCCTGGAGCCTAGCAACAGCTACAGTGCAGGTTGCTGGATTCATTGCCTGCCCCGTCATCCACTGGTAAAATGGGTATGCTAAGGGGAAATTTGTGACCGCAAATGTTTCCCTTTAGCGTCACCGTTTTAGCTCAGGTCAAATAATAGTGCCCTATATGTCTGAGATGTAATGCCTACAAATTGAAAATACTGTAATATATTATATTTGAACTGCACAGGGACTTTCTGCAATTATAACCCCCTGAATCGTATCTCTGTGAAGTAGTGAGTGATCCCAGAGCTCTCAATGCATGCGCTCCACTCCATGGATAGTGTAATGCAGCTATAAAGTTTGCTGATCTTTTTGCACAGCAGAAAGGGTGTGGGTGACTCCTTCCAACACTTTTACACTCATACTCGGTGACAGGGATACAGATTAATAAGAAATCTGTTTCTCCACAAGGGGAGTTTCAAGGACTGAATTTTGTCGATTTGTTAATGAAGGGGTTGAGCAACCTTTAATATTTAATGTGGTCCTTCTGTTTTAATATGAACAGTAGTTTCAAACATCTTAAATGTCCATAAGAAACTCTTCCAATAATGTATTAGTATATTCATCTTACGTACCTTGCTTCTTGCACAACACTTATAGAAAAAAAAGAATGGCAATAATTTCCCATTAAAAGATTTCCTGTGCTGGCTGTTCTCAGGGTAACTTTTCCCCTGGTGCTCTGAATGCACCTGTCTTACCTTGCAGCTGTCTCTTGGAAACAAAATCTCTTGCATCAGAAAGACAAAAATACAATGGAAAATAATTACAAGGTAAAAATAAATAAATAAATAAAAATGGCACAAGGGAGATGCACAATATACTGAATGAAAACCGATTTTGTTGTTATGACGAAAAGCTTGGGGTTTCCTTTCCTTGGCTACAGATGTTCAGTTCTGTACTTTACTATATCCGACACATTTACATTTCAACTGCATTTGTATAGATGTCATATAATTCACGCTCTGGTAAGACTTAACATACCATGTCCAACAAGTGTCCTGCTTTGAGTGATGACTATATAAACTTAGAAGAGATCATGTTTGGAAGAAAGAAAGTTGCATGACACGTGACAAAGGTAATACCATATACATTTCTTTTGATTGTTTTAATTAGAATACAAGATCAAGCAGTATATATATATATATGCTATAATTTAGATTTTGTGCCGAGCAGAAAAAATACGGATCCCATTTAATATATTTGTAAATATATGGATACATGTGTGAATATGACCTCATTATCCTGCTAAAATTAAGAATAGAAAATACTGATCCCATTTAATATATTTGTAAATATATGGATACATGTGTGAATATGGCCTCATTATCCTGCTAAAATTAAGAATAGAAAATACTGATCCCATTTAATACATATGTGAAAATGTGGATTTTGAGAGGTGCATAAAAAATACTTATCACGTTTAATTTTATAAATGTTTTGTGTGGAAGGAAACGGGCTTCATTCATTTAAAACAGTTGATGGACTCTTATGAACTCAGATATGATATTCAGGGTAAAAAAAAAGAAGCTAAACTTGGAATAAAATGTACAAGCCAGCCAAAACAGATATTATTTTTTCAAACTACGCAGCCCAGTGTGAGTGACATGTCATTAGTTGCAACTGTATAAAATCTCTTTGTTTATAGTGATCAACATCTTTTCTATGGTTGAAATCTATGGTAATCATGACAAAACACACATTAATGAGTACTTCTTATAAAAAAAGTTTACACGTATTGTATTAATTTGTTTATTTTAATGCATTTACATTATATTGTCATAGCATGTCATACCTTATTACTGTATTATGTGTACTGTAAATGAAAACTGACCTTTTAATTGGTAGAGGGTTGCACGATGTTTTGCTTTACAACACCATAGGTATTTACACTGTGCAATGTACTATTGTGTACATGGCACAAGCAAGCTAAAACCTTGTGAGACCTGAGCGGGGACCCACCGTAGAGCAGGCCACTAGTGCTGCTGCTCGTCCTCAGGATCCTCACAACCCCCATTTCTCTCACTATAAGTTTACAGGGTGATCCAGACGTGGACCCCTTGCTTGATGTGCCTAGAGGGGTGATAACTATACCCTCCTGACAAGGCCAAACATGGCTGAAACGATCGTCGGGGGTTGCTGCACCTCTCGTGCAGGGACAACATCCTTGGCAGTCAGTACTGGCCACCCTTTTTGGGTGAGAGCAGGCTCATTTGCATATGGAGCATTCATCCCTGTAATGGCACAAGCAAGCTAAAACCTTGTGAGACCTGAGCGGGCCCCCACCGTAGAGCAGGCCACTAGTGCTGTTGCTTGTCCTTTGGACCCTCACAACTCCCCTTTCTCTTAATGCACTATTGTGGAAGAAATCTTACATTAAACAAGATGTATAAGTGATACAATCAGTAGGTGCAATGTATTGTGCTTTTTTATTCATAATGATTAGTTCTAAAACACTTCCGTAGATATTATTTATATACATGAGCCACTGTAGCATGAGAGGGTTGATAACACATGCACTTCTTTTGCTGTGGAAGTGTTAAAGAAGACACAGCCCTATTCCACTGCAAATGGAAGAATGCAGACGTTACCCAGATTGTTTTAAATGATGAAATGGAGGTTTATGTGTTCTGTAAAAGAATGGAAAGGCCACGTAGGTAGTTGGGATATATGTTTTATTGACAATTATGATATCATAGCTCTGTGGAAGAGTACCTTTATGAAGCTGTAGTTGGAAAAGCAGCAGACCACATCTCGGCCAGGCTATGAAGTAGGTTTTTCAGGGATAGTGCTCTGTGTGGGCTGAAAAGACCATCAGGGTGCTGGATAGGACGTTGTGCACCAGTCAGCATATTAATGCATCAAAAAACATCCAGTATAAATGGATTGGCCAAGACATCGCAAAGATGGTAGATGAAGAGTTATATGGTCTTTGTTTTTGGTAGCCATGTACTATCACCATACAGTTTTCAGTCTGAGACAACTGTGGCTTCATTACATTTCTTATTTTTTATTGATTTGAGTTTTTGTTGTCATTATTTATTTATTTATTTATTTGCAAAGTATTTTACCAGGAAGGATACATTGAGATTTCTCTCGTTTTCAAGTATGTCCTAATCCTATTGCACACAAACTCTGTATTTATGAGGGGGGATTAAATATTTAAATTAACCACTTGGCTGCTATGGACGCGCTCAGAGCGTCCAGCCAAGTGGTTCTCCTGTGCTACGGACGCGCTCAGTGCGTCCGAGCACAGGAGGCAGCAATCCGCCGGATTCCGGCGGATTGCTGCGCCCCCCGGTGCGGGCTGACATCTTGGATGTCAGCCCAGCACTCGGGAGCCCGGCGGGGACATTAGATGTCATTGCGGCTACGTGATGACATCTAATTCAGGCGCCCCCCCGCATGTGCGGAGGAGGCGCCTGAAAGGGAGGGGGGAGGTCCTTCGGACCTCTCTCCCTCCCGATCGCCGGGGAGCAGGGGGTTAAGACAGGCACCGCTTGGAAGGGCACAGCCTGCCCTTCCAAACGGTGGCTCTCATTAACCCCTGGGGAGCCGGATCACGAATCGGCGCTGAAAAGCGCCGGTTCGTGATCCTTTCCTGGAGCTGGCCGACATCTTGGATGTTGGCCAAGCCTCCGGGAACTCCCCCTGAGGACTGGCGTCATCGTGCTATGCACGATGACGCCAGTCCTGGAGTTAACCCCTAGCTGCCACCAACGGTGGAGATAGGGGATTCATTGGAATCCCCTATCTCCCGATCCGTGGCAGCTAGGGGTTAAAGTTTGGTATTGTTGGATCGGCCAGAGCATGGTCGTTCCAACGATACCAAACACCACTGTGAAAAAAGTTTAAAAAAAAAAAATTAAAAATAAAAATAAAAACATATTTTAAAAAAATTATAAAAAAAAAAAATAAGTTTTTTTTTTTTTTTGGTTTGTTAATGCAGCAATATTGTTCCCAATTCAATTATAATGTGAACAATGATGCTGCACTAACGATTTTTGTATGCGGTGCATTTGTTAAAAATCGCATAATTTCCCCCAAAAAAAAATGTAACGAGACCCCATCTCTAATTTTTTTAACAAGCGCACCCCGTACAAAATATAACCGCAATTGCTCGCATGTTAAAATGTGAAAAAAAAACACTTTACACGTTGTAAATTATTGAAAATTCATATTTTATTGCATTTTTTGTTTTAATATACAGACAGGTCATGACGTATACATATAATAATGACATATTATTAATCTGCCGAGTCTGACGGAAAGAACGATATATAATATGTCTGGGTCATATACTAAAATAAGCCTTCAAAACGCATTTAAACATGATGAGCAAAACCGGTAAATATGACCTCAGCACAGAGGCGTGAAACGCGTCAGCAGCGAAAGGGTTAAATAAGTGTAAAGCAAAGTTTAATAAACCAATGCTGAAGAAAATCACTTCCTTGGAAACCACAGCAAAATTCGATATGCATTAGGGATGAAAATAAAACCATATACAAATATGCAAAACAAATAGTCATAAAATATAAAAAAAAATCAAAGTATTTATAGATCTTTTGGTGATCTATAGTGTCCAAAAAGTCCAGTAAGGTATTAAATCAGGAATATACACTTGTAATAATTCTGGAATTCCAAAATTCCATTGGTAGATGGACTTATTCTTCATACTTGACCAGGAGTGACCAGTAATAGGGAGGGAAAACTGCGGCTATGAGTTCCACCTTATCTTACCATGGGACCAGAATGTTGTATTTGTTAACTGTGCAACTGAAACCTCTATTTTCCTATACCATTATAATTTTTCTAATGGAATTCAAAGCCAGGTGATCCATTCAGAATTTATGACCAACGAAAACAAGTTGGATAAATTATATGCCGTTTGGTATGTGAGCCAATGAGGAAACAGGACAGTGAGTTGGAAATTAAAGTTTCCCACGGAGGCAGCAAAGCTAAATTGGGTTGTGAATAAATATAGCACTAACATTCATTTTTATGACGTGAATCCTTCTGAGTTGTTGTTCCAGACAAAAAAGGACTCTAAATTACAGAAGACTTGTTCAAAGTTTATAATGTAGGTGCTGGAATTGCATACCAAATGAATCGTTTTGGGAATTATTGTTTTAATAAAAAAAGCACAGGCTGGGTGGATTAGAGGTAACATCACTGCTCTATAACCGTAGAGAGAGACTGTGGAGACACAGGTTCCATCCCGGCAAAAGAGCACCTCTCCAGTAATAGGGATGAGCTGTTCGGTTCGATATGTTCGCAGTTCGCATCGAACATCGGCTGTTAAACAGTTCGCGAACTTCGAACATTTCCGCGTGTTCGGTTCGAAAAAAATATTTTTTTTTGAAAAAAGTATAAAAAATGCTTAAAAAATACTAAAAAATCTAGAAATAAAAAGACTCTTTACTGCAGAATATTATAAGCAACGGTTTATTAGATATTGAATTAAAACAGAATATTTTTAACACTGAAGCCTATGGGATAAAACGTTACTAAAACATCAGGCAGACACGGCCCTCTAATCAGGCACTGTAGAGGGCAGCCTGCAGGGGCCTCCCAAGGATGCGGCCGCCGGATGACAGAGTTGCAACTGTGCGGGCTAGCTGCCCAGGTGCATGTGGCAAAGACAGGCAGCGCAGGGAGGGAGCCACTGCACCTGTGGCCACGGCAGACTCCCCCAGCCCCCACAACCAGGATCCAGGGAGCCCCCACTGACCACCAGGCTAAGGTAAGACAACACATTTCTAAAAAAAATAAAATCCGAGGACATTTTTAAATGTCCCCGGGAACATAAAATAAAACTTTTTTTCTTTCTCTACCTGGCTGAATATATTTAATTATATAAATTATATACATTCAGCCAGGTAGAGGGAGGTGGCATGTGGACTGCGCGGGGTCTCAGGCAGTGGTTTGTTTTTTTTGTGTGTATATTTTTAGCAAATTTATAGGGGAAGGTAAGGGCAGGTATTATATATATATATATATATATATAGATAAGATATATATATATATATATATATATATTTATATATAGATAAGATATATATATATATTCTTATAAATAAATATATCCAGACTTATATTACACACACATTTTGGCAACTAATTGCCCTCCCCCCATTTGGCTGATCCCTCCAGAAGAAATGTTGAACCCGACAGAGAGGAGAATAATATATATATTCTCTGCTCTGTCGGGTTCAACATTTCTTCTGGAGGGATCAGCCAAATGGGGGGGTGCATTCAGTTGAGATTGTCCACATGCCACCCCCCCATGTGCGTATGTGTATATATGGACTGAGGTCTGTGGGTGGGTGTATATATATATAGCTGTGTGTTGATATATACATATATATAGGTCTGCGTGTTGATATATACGTATATGTCTGTGTGTGGTATCAATGCATTCCTACTCTATACACAGCGCTTCGTGTTCCTATAATATATATGATCAGGGTTTACCTTTTTTATATTTTTATACTATTCCTATTAAATTAACAGTAATTTTTGAAGTGTTTTATTCAGTAGAAACTTTTTTTTGCCTATATAACTTTATAACTATATAACTATATAACTTTATAACTATATAACTTTATTCAAACCTTTTAAAAATCTTCTTTCGGCCTCTCTGCCCAGTCCTCCTTCACACTACAGTGGAAGCATGCAGGCTTACTCTGCTGCAGGGCCGCACCCTAAGCTTTGGGGTTTGTCCTCCAGGCTTTTCTGCTGCTGCGTGCCCTGGCTATGGTGCCCTGGCTATGCGTGTCACGTGAGGAGGGCGGTACCAAATTATGCAGTGTGCCTGCTCATGTTTAGAATGTGGGACTGAGGCAGGCACACTGCATCGGTTTGAGAGTGCGCGGCTGGGCCCCTGGTTGATGTCTGAAGATCATTCATAGCTCCGCTTCCGGTATTTTAAAAGGAACAAAACATAAATTCCTGGCGCACCTTGTATATTAGAACATTGTTTTAGAATACAATATGTATGATACAATTGTAAGTGAACAGGGGATAAAAAATATTGAGTATGTATTTTTTTTTGTTGTTTTGTTTTTTTTTTTTTTTCTCTTAACACTGAAAACACTCCAAAAATTCAAACAAATTCAAAAAAATAGAGAAATCAGAATACTTATATTAGTAATGATGGTATCTTTATCTTCCTCCTTTCCTCCTTGGCAAATCCTCTGGAGTTAGCTTTTTTTTCCCCCAATGGTGACTCGTTAAGGCTGGGGTCAGACCAGCGCATTTTTAACGTGCGTTCTGGCGCACTTAATCACGGCCGCACTAGCAGCAGATGACGGGCAATGACGGCCAATATACGAAGTACGGTCGCACGAAAGTCCGGCCGCGCAACGCAAGTGGAAAATGAACGCATTTTTCGAGAACGCAGAACCGCTAGTACGGACGTACAGAGTGCGCAGCTGCGGCATAGCGGCGTGTGTGCTTGATTAGGAGATGTCAGACCCTGCTCATGTCCGGTCAACATAACGTCCGGACACCCAAAGTTTCATGGTTTGGATCCGTAAAAAATCACGCACGAAAATGTGCATCGTATGAGCGTTTTCGCGTATTCCGTGAAAAAATATGTCAATGCGTTCGGACGCACTTTTTTACATTCGCGTGTAAAAATGCTTTTGTTTGACCCTAGCCTTATTCATTAGCTCATTCGATGGTATATGGAGGTGCTATATAAATTTCAGGGAGGGGAGGGAGCAAACCTTATATAGACAGGTGCTAAAGTAATAAATATACAGCAGGACGATATGCTACTATATTCAAAAATGTATTCCTATAAATTCATATAAAAATAGACCATATGGTATATGAATTTATAGGAATACATTTTTGAATATAGTAGCATATCGTCCTGCTGCATATTTATTACTTTAGCACCTGTCTATATAAGGTTTGCTCCCTCCCCTCCCTGAAATTTATATAGCACCTCCATATACCATCGAATGAGCTAATGAATAAACGAGTCACCATTGGGGGAAAAAAAGCTAACTCCAGAGGATTTGCCAAGGAGGAAAGGAGGAAGATAAAGATACCATCATTACTAATATAAGTATTCTGATTTCTCTATTTTTTTGAATTTGTTTGAATTTTTTGAGTGTTTTCAGTGTTAAGAGGAAAAAAAACAAAAAACACAAGGAAAAAGCAACAAAAAAAAATACATACTCAATATTTTTTATCCCCTGTTCACTTACAATTGTATCATACATATTGTATTCTAAAACAATGTTCTAATATACAAGGTGCGCCAGGAATTTATGTTTTGCTCCTTTTATATTATTTGTGTCCTTGGAGGTGTGTGGACACTGCACATTCCACTACGGCAGCACCTACCCTAATTAATATCTATTTATTTTGCACGGAAGCGCTGCCTTCACATATACACGCTTTTCCGGTATTTTAAAAACAGAATTTTTCCGCCCCTCACACTGACAGCAAACCAGGACAGTAAGGCGGCCACCTGTGCCGCCTTACACTAGCGCCGGCCCTGGTGGTATCAATGCATCCCTACTCTATACACAGCGCTCCGTGTCCCTATAATATATGTGATCAGGGGTTACCTTTTTTTTATATTTTTATACTATTCCTATTAAATTAACAGTAATTTTTTATGTATTTTATTCAGTGAAAACTTTTTTTGCCTATATAACATGTGCTTTGTGAAAATAAAACGGTTTTGTGTGTACATTTTAATTTAGTTAGTGGATTCCTGTCCAGTGCGATGAGAAGCAAACGTAATGCAATGTAGACACGCTGCACGGCGGAGCGGAGTGAAGTCAAGCCTGCAAATTGTTTGCTTCTCTTCGCTTCGCTATGCTGTGCGCCGCTACACGCTCAGTGTGTCTCAGCCTTTATTCCCGCATCACTAGCTTACCGAATCAGTTTGTATACTTGTTACTGACCCTGCTTGTTCTGAGGACCCGATCTGTTGCCGACTTTGCCTGCCATTTGACTATTCTTTCTGTGTATTCCCTGCCTGTTCTGTTTGCTTCCTGTTGCTACTGGTGTGCGCCGATTCTCACCATATACAGTAGCGCAGTACAAGTGCCTAAACATTGCTGACCCGGTTTTGTTATAGCTGCTGATGTAACTGAATAGATCGGGGATCTCTTCTGCATTACCAAAACCTCCACCACTGCACTCTTCCATAATACCTCAGAGGGGTTACGGTGTGAAAGCACTATTGCCGACACTAAAGGCCCAATTTTAAAGCACCTATTGTTACTTTCATCCAAAGCCTGCATAAGTTTCACCATAATTTAGCTCAAAAAAATCACTAAACTTGTTTCGCGTGTCCTAAAACGTCTCTTTTCATACAGGCTGCCGCCCCAAGCAGTTGTTTATGAATAGATTAAAGGAAAACCATTTACCGTCATTTGAAACGTCATTTTTTTGTTTTTAAATGTTTCTATACATCCTACAAATCCGCCACTTCACGGGCAGGTTATGGGGACTTCCTAGGCACGATATTTGAAGGAATTTTTCATTTTATTCTTAACCCTTTTTTCATGGAAAACTCACTATTCCTTTAAAACTGTTTTTTTTTTAAACTTTTTGTCCTTGTTTCCTGTCCCCCAGGGCACTACCCGGACCCCATACACCTTTTATGGCAAATATCTTGCATATATGCCCTCTTGGGGGGCACTCTAGACTAAACTCTGCATTTAGTTCGGTTCGTGTTCGCGTTCGAATTCGAACTTTTGAAATTGTTCGAGTTCGAATGCGAACCGAACACGGGGGTGTTCGGCTCATCACTATCCAGTAAGTGTCCTTGGGAAAGACATCTAGCGGTACATACTCGCCACCCAGGACATACTTAAAAAAACGAGAGAAATCACAATGTATCGTTCCTGGTAAAATACTTTCTAAAAAAAAAATTGCATTATTTCATTACAAAAATTAGAACACATACTCCTAGGTTGGCTGGATTAGGAATAGCTCAATGACGAATTCCATTGTAGAGTATAGTATGAACATTGTAGAGTATGTGATGAACTCCAATCAGGCACAACTGATTCCAAGTGATAAGGAGCTGCTTTCTTCAGGACTTTTAAAGCTGACTACAATCCATAGGGGCAGAATGATAAGGATGGAACAGTGTACAGAACTGTCCAACAAACGCTACTATACATACAGAAAAAATGGCGTCGCAACCATACTCACCGGAGCGGCTGCAACAACCAGGAGTAACAGCCCAGTTAATGTATAAAACATAACAAGGGAAAAAAGTGTCATCTGCGCTCGTTTCTATGTATTCCATGTGCAACAAAACACTGAGGTTTTTTGTTTGTTTCAATGGCCATTGCAACGTAAGCTCACTCGCCACTTCAAGGCACCTCTTTGTAGAGTGAGTACCTAACCAATGTAACCAAAAAGCCGCTCTACTGAGCAGCTCCAAGCCCCTCCTGCTGCTTTTCAGCTAAGGAGAGGCAGAGAAATGGTGGGTTTTATTTATACACGCACCAAACACTTCCCATTTGGGATCAAAAACAAAAACATGGAAAGAGGAACAGCAGCAAAACTATATAGTAGCGCAAAACTACTATAGTAGCGCAATTGCTAATGCCCCAGCAATTGAATTTAAAAGATAACTTTTAATGATTATTCCAATAAAACCATGTAGTAGTTTGCACAAAAAATAAAGACAGAGGATCAAAAAATGAACAATAGAAAAGAAAAAACCTCTAATTCTTTATTTTTTTCTTTTCTATTGTTCATTTTTTGATCCTCTTTCTTTTTTGCACAAACTACTACAAGGTTTTATTGAAATAATCATTAAAAGTTATGTCTTAAATGTATTTGCTGGGGCATTTTTGATTGCGCTACTATAGTAGCGCTTGTTGGAATATTGGTGAAGCAGGGTTCAATCCCAAGTGTGATCTCCATACTAATCATTGGTCTGTAACTACAGTCTATAACTGGTTTTCCAGTTTATTTAGTGTACAGAACTGAATCATTTCCAAAATTTACCTAATCAATCCATTTATATTCAGAATACAAGCAGATCAATTTGGATTAATTCAGATGAAAATAATTGCACTCAATGTGCAATGTAAATCTCTAACCTTAACCCTAAAACAAGCCAAAATAGTAACCCTAACCCTAATCCTAACGCTAAAAGTAACCCAAACCCTACCAAAAATTTGGAAACTTACCTGTAGTCCCGCAGTGCAAAGGGAGATGCGATTTGCCACTTCTTCTGTTCATAGGCAGAACAGTAGGAACAAATGATTCTCAAAATCCTTTAGCAGTTCCTGCATGACCACGCAAATGCAAGCTTGAGCATATCTCTACATATTCTAGGAGCTGATACCAGTGGACTTCAGGAGCCTTTACATGTGGTTGGCGGCACTGCTGCGGAATCAAACAGAGGCTCCGAAATATTCCAAATTGAGCTGCTAATATAGCAGCTCGGACACAATAGAAAATGGGAAGCACTTTGTGCACAATTACCTATTAGAGAATCATTATTAAAGCCATGGTTTGAATAGGGCCCATTATTTTACTGTTCTGTTACTATTTTTTGGTTGCATTATAGTTACATTGCTAATAATTGCATTTATGATCACTATAAATACCCACAAGTAGTATATTTGACAATTCTTATTATTTATCTTTATCATATTTACTGTATTTGTAACAATGGTCATTTCTGCCTGTATGTTAATAATACAGAAACAGTTTGAAATTGTACACGGTCACAATATAACATTTAGAACTTTTCTTCTAACTAGTTATAAATAGTAAAGCAATATTTCTTTAAAGGTTGAATAAATTAAATAATATTATAAAATTGACGTCTTTTTAATCTTCTCAGATTAACAACCTACCTAAAAATTTGTATTTTACCCTAAAGTTAAGTGTTAACTATGTATCCCACATTTCAAATTAATTTTACAATAATATTATTTTAGCAAAAAGTGCTTGGTTATTGAAAGACGTAATAGTGTTTTTCCATTAATAAAATAGCTTGGTGTTGTTTTTGTCTTTGTATGCCCAGTAAGCATAATATTAACATAGTTTTTGTATTTACTTTGCAGTCAGCCTTGGGACAAACTGTTGCCTGATTTTCCAATTACGGAAAAGGGCATTGGAAGGGTTATTAACTTTTAAGAATAGCAGTTAAATACTAATTTAGTTGCATTATTGGGTGTAAATAGAATCTTTATTGGGTTAATTAGACAATTAAAAAAGGCCAAATCATTACTCCTAACCCTATTATCTACGACTAATATCTAAACAACATAAAATCTAAACATAACTTGACTGTTATTTTAATTCTATGTCTAAACCTTATTCTATTTCACCTATTAGTAATCCATCCTGATTGCTACTAGGGATGAGCCGAACACTCCCCGAGTTCGGTTCGAGCCCGAACCCGAACTTCCCATTTGTTCGGGACCGGACCCGAACCCGAACCCCCATGCAAGTCAATGGGGCTGAAAATTCGGTTTATTAGAGTGCCCTCCAAGAGGGCATATATGCTACATATTTGCCATAAAAGGTGTATGGGGGTCCGGGTAGTGCCCTGGGGGACAGGAAACAAGGACAAAAAGTTAAAAAAAAAAACGTTTTTAAAGGGACAGTGAGTTTTCCATGAAATAAGGGTTAAAAATAAAAATGAAAAATTCCTTCAAATATCGTGCCTAGGAGGTCCCCATAACCTGCCCGTGAAGTGGCGGATTTCTAGGATGTATAGAAACACTTAAAAGCAAATAAATGACGTTTCATATGACGGTAAATGCTTTTCCTTTAATCTATCCATAAACAACTGCTTGGGGCGGCAGCCTGTATGAAAAGACATTTTAGGACGCACAGAAAAAGTTTAGTGTTTTTTTGGGCTAAATTATTGTGAAACTTATGCAGGCTTTGGATGAAAGTAACAATAGGTGCTTTAAAATTGGGCTTTTAGCGTCGGCAACAGTGCCGTCACACCGTAAACCCTCTGAGGATATGAATCTGATATAGGCGTCAATGGCAGTGCACCCAGATATTGTGCCTTTAGTGCCAGGCATACAAGTACTATCAAACAGTAACCCCTCTGTGGTATTGTGGAAGAGTGCAGAGGTGGACCATGCGGTCCTATATTGAAAAGTGTTTTTTTTATCTGTTAACCTCCCTGGCGGTATTCCCGAGTGTGACTCATGGTTAAATTTTGCTACCGCGAACGGTAACCCCGAGCCACACTCGGGCTGGATACATACTCACCTCCTCCTGGCTCACTCACTGTCCCCTGCAGTATGATCGCGGCGAGCTGCTTCCTGGAAGGCTCCCTGCGAGTCACATGGTGCAGAGGGGCGGGGCCAGCATAAAAGAAATCTTTTTTACATTTGGATTATACAGTGTAATGTTTATGAACGGCCACTAGGTGGCAGTACAGGATAAGAAATAGACCACACATCGTCTCACTCTTGTTTGCAGACAGATTTCAGTGTTCTTTGTTGTATTTTATTGAATATTATTTATTTGCATTATTTTGGATAATTATTTTTGGGATAATAAATTATCATGTCGTGTTTCAGACTTTATCGGACTCTATTTTTACTATTACAATTTTTTTTTATTATTTACTATTTTTATTTATTTATTTATTTATAAAGGATTTTACCAGTAAGGACTCTTGATTGCACGGATTTCAGTGCGTGATTCCTAATTATTACAGACTAACTATGTACAAAAACACGTTTCCTTTAAAAAAAAATTGAGACGCTTTTAGACACGAAATTTTGAAAAAATTAAACCGCCAGGGAGGTTAATGGGCGTCAGTGCACCCAGATATTGTGCCTTTAATGCCAGGCCATCAAGTATCATCATACAGTAACCCCTCTGTGGTATTGTTGAAGAGTGCAGGGGTGGACCATGTGGTCCTTTTATTGAAAATTTTTTGATCTGGTAATGGGTGTCAGTGCACCCAGATATTGTGCCTTTGGTGCCAGGCCAGCAAGTATCATCATACAGTAACCCCTCTGTGGTATTGTGGAAGAGTGCAGGGGTGGACCATGTGGTCCTATATTGAAAAAGATATGCATCTGGTTAAGGCGTCAGTGCACCCAGATATTGTGCCTTTGGTGCCAGGCCATCAAGTATCATCATACAGTAACCCCTCTGTAGTATTGTGGAAGAGTGCAGGGGTGGACCATGTGGTCCTATATTGAAAAGTTTTTTTTTTATCTGTTAACCTCCCTGGCGGTATTCCCGAGTGTGACTAGTGGTTAAATTTCGCTACCGCGAATGGTAACCCTGAGCCACACTCGGGCTGGATACATACTCACCTCCTCCTGGCTCCCTCGCTGTCCCCTGCAGTGTGATCGCGGCGAGCTGCTTCCTGGAAGGCTCCCTGCGAGTCACGTGGTGCAGAGGGGCGGGGCCAGCATAAAAGAAATCTTTTTTACATTTGGATTATACAGTGTAATGTTTATGAACGGCCACTAGGTGGCAGTACAGGATAAGAAATAGACCACACATCGTCTCACTCTTGTTTGCAGACAGATTTCAGTGTTCTTTGTTGTATTTTATTGAATATTATTTATTTGCATTATTTTGGATAATTATTTTTGGGATAATAAATTATCATGTCGTGTTTCAGACTTTATCGGACTCTATTTTTACTATTACTATTTTTTTTTTATTATTTACTATTTTTATTTATTTATTTATTTATAAAGGATTTTACCAGTAAGGACTCTTGATTGCACGGATTTCAGTGCGTGATTCCTAATTATTACAGACTAACTATGTACAAAAACACGTTTCCTTTAAAAAAAAATTGAGACGCTTTTAGACACGAAATTTTGAAAAAATTAAACCGCCAGGGAGGTTAATGGGCGGCAGTGCACCCAGATATTGTGCCTTTAATGCCAGGCCATCAAGTATCATCATACAGTAACCCCTCTGTGGTATTGTTGAAGAGTGCAGGGGTGGACCATGTGGTCCTTTATTGAAAATTTTTTGATCTGGTAATGGGTGTCAGTGCACCCAGATATTGTGCCTTTGGTGCCAGGCCAGCAAGTATCATCATACAGTAACCCCTCTGTGGTATTGTGGAAGAGTGCAGGGGTGGACCATGTGGTCCTATATTGAAAAAGATATGCATCTGGTTAGGCGTCAGTGCACCCAGATATTGTGCCTTTGGTGCCAGGCCATCAAGTATCATCATACAGTAACCCCTCTGTAGTATTGTGGAAGAGTGCAGGGGTGGACCATGTGGTCCTATATTGAAAAGTTTTTTTTTTATCTGTTAACCTCCCTGGCGGTATTCCCGAGTGTGACTCGTGGTTAAATTTCGCTACCGCGAACGGTAACCCTGAGCCACACTCGGGCTGGATACATACTCACCTCCTCCTGGCTCCCTCGCTGTCCCCTGCAGTGTGATCGCGGCGAGCTGCTTCCTGGAAGGCTCCCTGCGAGTCACGTGGTGCAGAGGGGCGGGGCCAGCATAAAAGAAATCTGTTTTACATTTGGATTATACAGTGTAATGTTTATGAATGGCCACTAGGTGGCAGTACAGGATAAGAAATAGACCACACATCGTCTCACCTTTGTTTGCAGACAGATTTCAGTGTTTTTTGTTGTATTTTATTGAATATTATTTATTTGCATTATTTTGGATACTTATTTTTGGGATAATAAATTATCATGTCGTGTTTCAGACTTTATCGGACTCTATTTTTACTATTACTATTTTTTTTTTATTATTTACTATTTTTATTTATTTATTTATTTATAAAGGATTTTACCAGTAAGGTCTCTTGATTGCACGGATTTCAGTGCGTGATTCCTAATTATTACAGACTAACTATGTACAAAAACACGTTTCCTTTAAAAAAAAATTGAGACGCTTTTAGACACGAAATTTTGAAAAAATTAAACCGCCAGGGAGGTTAATGGGCGACAGTGCACCCAGATATTGTGCCTTTAATGCCAGGCCATCAAGTATCATCATACAGTAACCCCTCTGTAGTATTGTGGAAGAGTGCAGGGGTGGACCATGTGGTCCTATATTGAAAAGTGTTTTGTTTTATCTGTTAATGGGCGTCAGTGCACCCAGATATTGTGCCTTTAATGCCAGGCCATCAAGTATCATCATACGGTAACCCCTCTGTGGTATTGTGGAATAGTGCAGGGGTGGACCATGTGGTCCTTTATTGAAAATGTTTTGATCTGGTAATGGGCGTCAGTGCACCCAGATATTGTGCCTTTGGTGCCAGGCCAGCAAGTATCATCATACAGTAACCCCTCTGTAGTATTGTGGAAGAGTGCAGGGGTGGACCATGTGGTCCTATATTGAAAAGTTTTTTATCTGTTAATGGGCGTCAGTGCACCCAGATATTGTGCCTTTAATGCCAGGCCATCAAGTATCATCATACAGTAACCCCTCTGTAGTATTGTGGAAGAGTGCAGGGGTGGACCATGTGGTCCTATATTGAAAAGTGTTTTTTTTTATCTGTTAATGGGCGTCAGTGCACCCAGATATTGTGCCTTTAATGCCAGGCCATCAAGTATCATCATCCAGTAACCCCTCTGTGGTATTGTGGAAGAGTGCAGGGGTGGACCATGTGGTCCTATATTGAAAAGTTTTTTATCTGTTAATGGGCGCCAGTGCACCCAGATATTGTGCCTTTAATGCAAGGCCATCAAGTATCATCATACAGTAACCCCTCTGTAGTATTGTGGAAGAGTGCAGGGGTGGACCATGTGGTCCTTTATTGAAAAGTTTTTTTGTTTTTTTTAATGGGCGTCAGCGCAGCCAGATATTGTGCCTTTCATGGCAGCAAGTGCCTTCACACCGTAACCCTTTTGTGATATTGTGGAAGAGTTCAGTGCTGGAGGTTTTGTGAATGCAGAAGACATCCCCTATCTATTCCATTACTTCAGCATCAGGGGATTGATAGCTGCTGATCCAGGACTGATTCATTTTTATAAATGTCAGCTGGTCTACAGAGTCGGTGGACAGACGCACTCTTTTGTCTGTGACAAAACCTCCAGCGGCACTGAACGTCCTTTCGGAAAGCACGCTAGATGAAGGGCAACCTAGTAGCTGTATAGCATATTGGCTAAATTCTGGCCAGTGATCCAATCTCAACACCCAGTAAGCCAGTGGATCATCTGCTGGAAAGGTATCCAGGTCTGCCCTTGCCCCTAGGTAGTCCTGCACCATATGGTGAAGACGCTGGCAATGGGTGCCTACATTTGACGTCCCTGGGTGTGGAGGACTAAAAATTTTTTAAAAGGCATCAGTCAAGCGGCCCTGGCCTTCACCGCTATTCCTCTGATCACCTGCAGCCTCAGAAGCACGTGTGTCAGCACTTGGTAATCTAACAGTGCCTGGAAAGGTGTTACACAAGTTTCGCTTTAGAGCGTCCTCAAGTTTTGTCATCCTGTGCTCCCTCTGTGCGGGCAGGATGAGCTCTGCAACTTTCCCCTTGTATCGTGGATCAAGAAGGGTTGCCAACCAGTAATGATCCCTCTCCTTGATAGCACGAATCCTGGGGTCCTTTAGCAGGCTTTGCATCATTAGGGAGCCCATGCAGCGTAGGTTGGAGGTGGCATTAGCTGCCGAGTCTTCCTGGTCAATGAGGATGACCGTATCGTGCACTTCCTCCTCCCAGCCACGCACAACCCCTTCTGTTTCTGGGCGCACAAAACCCTGCATTGAGGAATCCCCACCTTCAATGCCCCACTACTTAAATAGTCCTCCTCCGCCTCATCCTCCTCCTGTCTGATCTGAGTAAGACCCGCTGGAATGCTGTCTGCAGAAAGACTGGGGCCTTGACAGCTAGGTAAGGCCTCCTCTTCCTCCCGCTGCTCTGCCTCTAGAGCCACATCTATAATTCCCTGCAGAGTGTGCTCCAGCAGGAACACTAAAGGAATTGTGTCACTGATGCATGCACTGTCCCTGCTCACCATCCTCATTGCCTCCTCAAATGGTGACAGTACAGTGCATGCATCCTTGATCATCAGCCACTGCGGGGGGACAAAAAAGCAAGTTGACCTGAACCTGTCCTTGTGCCATACTCACACAGGTACTCGTTGATGGCCCTCTGCTGCTTGTGCAGACACTGCAGCATTGCTAATGTCGAATTCCACCTGGTGGGCATGTCACAGATCAGACGGTTTGTGGGAAGGTGGAATTCTCTTTGAATTTCTGCCAGGCAAACGCTTGCTGGGAATGACCGTCTGAAGTGGCTGCAGACTTTTCTGGCCTGGATGAGAAGCTCTGGCAGCCCTGGGTACTTGGTTAGGAAACGCTGTACCACCAGATTTAGGATGTGTGCTAGGCATGGTACATGCGTCAATTTACCCTTGCGTAAGGCAGAGAGAAGGTTGCTGCCATTATTGCAGACGATCATTCCCAGCTCAAGCTGGCGTGGTGTTAACCATCTCTGCACCTGCGCCTGCAGAGCTGACAAAATTTCTGACCCGGTGTGGCTCCTGTCCCCTAAACAAACCAACTCAAGCACAGTATGGCATCTTTTTGCTTGAGCCATTGCGTAGACCCTGTCAGGCGTCGGTTTAACTGCCACTTCGCCAGAGACAGAGAAGGAGGAGGAGGAGGAGGAAGAGGTGGTGGTGGTGGAGCAGACAGACCTCATACAAGCAGCTTTCTAGAGGCGTGGTGGATGAACAAGCTCCAGCACAGAGCCCCGTCTTGGTTCCCTCCCAGCTGCAATCAGAGTTACCCAGTGTGCCGTGAAGTAAATGTAACAACCCTGTCCATGCTTGCTGGACCACGTGTCTAAAGTGACATGCACCTTGCTGCTGACTGCCTTTCCCAATGACTGGATAACATTGTCTTCCACGTGCTGGTATAGTGCTGGAATGGCCTTGCGTGAAAAGTAATGGCGTTTTGGAACCTGCCACTGTGGTACAGCGCATTCAGCAAATTCACGGAAGGGAGCAGAGTCCACCAGCTGGAAAGGCAGCAGCTGCAATGCGAGTAATTTTGCTAAGCTGGCATTTAGACGCTGTGCTTGGGGATGGTTGGGACTATATTTTTTCTTTTGCTGCAGCAGCTGCGGCAACGTAATCTGACTGCGTAAATCTTCAGCTACTGGGATGATGTCACATTGTGAGGAAGGACCTGCTGGTACATCCATTACTGTAGCATCATCCCTGTTGGTGGAGGTTGTAGGCAATTGCATGGCAGGACATACAGTGTGGGTAGAGACAGATGAGGAGGAGGAGGACCTACGCAAAGTTTTGCCCCAACGGGATGTGTGGCACTTGTTCATATGTCGCCTCAAGCATGTGGTACCCAAGTGTCCGGTGTTTATCCCATGCTTCAGCCTCCTCTGACATAGATTACAAATAGCAACGGTGGGGTCTGCTGCACAGTTCTTAAAGAACTCCCAGACAGCAGAGTTCCTGCATGTGTTCTTTGAGACAACAGCGCTCTGCACCAGAGCAGCTCTGATGCCTTGGACTGGCTGGTGCTACGGTTGGTCACAGAGGATGTTGTGCCTCGTGTTTGCTGTGCCTCCTCCACCTCCTCCTCCCCCTCCTCCTCACTTGATTCCTCAGTTCGATCTGGCACCCAGGTGGAGTCAGTGACCTCATCATCATCAATGTCATCTTTGCCCCCTATCTCCTCGTCACTGGAGCCAACTTGGCAGTATGCTGCAGCTGCTGGGGCAACATAAGTGCCAGTTATTTGAGCGTCATTACTGGCACCCCCTTCCTCTAGGTTGATTATACTCCCTTGCTCAACCTCAGAAATTAAATCAGAGCACTGTACTTGCTGCGCATCCTCAAGCAGCATGGCACTCTCATTGTAGTCAAACAATTCAGCTGACTCCTCCGTGTGTGATAGCGAGGCTACGGCAGGAGTAGCTGTGGACATGGAGGCTGCATTAGATGCTTTGGCAGCTGAGGTGGACTGTAAAGCACTAGAAGCCTGGCTGGCAGAGGACTCGGAGGATGAGGATGGCCTGGTTAGCCAATCCACCAAGTCCTCTGTATGTTGCTGCTGCTTAAGACGGCCAGCACCAGTTAGAAAGGACAAGTGTGCCCCTGCAAAGGATGCACCACGTCCACCACGACCAGAGACACAGCCTCCCGACACAGGGGCTACTTGCCCTCTTATCTGTGGCTGGGAGCGTCTGCCTGTCCTTTTTGTTCTTTCAGACATGGTGAGTGATATATAGATTAATATATACAGAACTCTGATTCAACTCTGGTATAAAGATTTAAATAACTCTGGTATAACTCAGTGAGACACACTGATAGCTGGCAGCCAGTGACAAGAGACAGATCACCTTAATTCCCAAGTGTTTTAAAGAAATTAGTGAGCCCCAAAATACAGCGTGGTACTGTATGTATGACGAGACACAGATCACCTTAATTCCCAAGTGTTTTAAAGAAATTAGTGAGCCCCAAAATATAGCGTGGTACTGTTTGTATGACGAGACACAGATCACCTTAATTCCCAAGTGTTTTAAAGAAATTAGTGAGCCCCAAAATACAACGTGGTACTTTTTGTATGACGAGACACAGATCACCTTAATTCCCAAGTGTTTTAAAGAAATTAGTGAGCCCCAAAATACAGCATGGTACTGTTTGTATGACGAGACACAGATCACCTTAATTCCCAAGTGTTTTAAAGAAATTAGTGAGCCCCAAAATACAGCGTGGTACTGTTTGTATGACGAGACACAGATCACCTTAATTCACAAGTGTTTTAAAGAAATTAGTGAGCCCCAAAATACAATGTGGTACTGTTTGTATGACGAGACACAGATCACCTTAATTCCCAAGTGTTTTAAAGAAATTAGTGAGCCCCAAAATACAGCGTGGTACTGTTTGTATGACGAGACATAGATCACCTTAATTCCCAAGTGTTTTAAAGAAATTAGTGAGACCCAAAATACAGCGTGGTACTGTTTGTATGACGAGACACAGATCACCTTAATTCACAAGTGCTTTAAAGAAATTAGTGAGCCCCAAAAATAATTGCTGGCTGTGTGACGAGACCCAGAAGATCACCTCAATTCACAAATGTTTTAAAGAAAGTTGTAAACCCCAAAAAAAATTGCTGGCACAGTGACAAGACACACATCACCTAAATTCCCTGATATTTGGTAAAAATGACACCCAAAAAGACTTGCTGGCACAGTGGTGACAAGACCCAGAAGATCGCCTTAATTCACAAATGTTTTAAACAAAGTTGTAAACCCCAAAAAAACTTGCTGGCACAGTGACAAGACACACATCACCTAAATTCCCTGATATTTGGTATAAGTGAGACCCAAAAAGACTTGCTGGTACAGTGTGGCAAGACCCAGAAAATCACCTCAATTCACAAATGTTTTAAATATAGTTGTAAACCCCAAAAAAACTTGCTGGCACAGTGACAAGACACACATCACCTAAATTCCCTGTTATTTGGTATAAATGATACCCAAAAAGACTTGCTGGCACAGTGTGACAAGACCCAGAAAATCACCTCAATACACAAATGTTTTAAATAAAGTTGTAAACCCCAAGAAAACTTGCTGGCACAGTGACAAGACACACATCACCTAAATTCCCTGATATTTGGTCGAAATGAGACCCCCCCCAAACCCCCCCAGTAGCGTGGCAGACCGGCAGTAACAACACACACAACTATCTTCTTTGAAATCTCCTCTGAAATGCATGCAGAAGCGCTGCGTTGAAACCTTATATAGTGTGCTGCGGGACTTAGCTCTGTGAGCCCATGATTGGGCAAAATTTGCCCAATCAGGACTCTGAGCGGTGATTGGCATAGTGTTCAACCAGTCTTGCACCAGACCTGTGGTCAGGTGCAAGGCTGTAGCCAATTACGAGCTTCAGGCAGTGGGAAAATGCATTGTGGTCCATTGTGGTCGAACATGCGGCGAACACCCGGAAATGTTCGGGGTTCGCGATCTGCTCGAACAGGCTAAGTTCGGGTCGAACCCCGAACCGTCCGAACCCGAACAGCTCATCCCTAATTGCTACTTCCACCCCACAGATTCTCTCTTAAGCCCCATAATTTCCTAAGGTACCTATTCTGTATTTATGTTTCCTTAGTTACCCCTGTGATCAATATGTCTCACACCTCACTTTGTATGCCTGTGCTCGTCTTCATCCCTTATTGTGTCCATGTGCAACTGCCCCCAATGTATTCCTAGGTCCTGCAGGATTCCCACTGAATCATCCATGGACTTGCATTCCTATGGCCTTCAAGTTCTACTCACTCTTATATCCCTTTGCCCAATGTTTATCCATTGATCATATGCCCCTAAATCCTCACTGAAAAACCTTTTCATGGGCCTCACTGGCCCCTGTATTGTTTCTCTCTGCTCCAAACCTCCCTTTGTGTCTCTAAGACCCAATCCACTTCAGTTCTCTTACTTTGTATTGTGGCCTTGGAGCAATGGACTGTGGGTCTGTGTTGGTACTGTTTACTCTATTTTACTGATTTTGCTGATGAGTATTCTCATTGAGTCTCTGTTTGCAGGAGCTGCAGTCTAATCAACATTTAGGAAGATAGTAAACATTAAATACAAATAAACATTAATTTCAAGGAAAGGAATAAATCAATTCCACATGGCACAATAAAATTGGTGAAAGTTGTGTAATTGGAAATATATTTAAGCGTCGCGTGCTCTTACTTTTGTTAACTGGTATCTTCTCCACCCTGCATTGTGTTTTAATGGACTCAAAAAGAGAAAAAATATACAAAACAATAGAGCAACACTAACAGAATTATGCAAAATCTTCTTAGCCAAACGTAAAAACTAACACAATTCAGAGCCCATGGTCCTGGCCTACAGCCCTGGCTCTGGGTAATCATGTGTTTGGACAGTGTGACGGAGACCATTCTCTCCTTTTGTGTGAAACCTCAAATGGAAATACAAAGAGATGGCACTCTCATAGTGTGATATTTACTCAATAACAGGTACGAAAAACACTTGTAGTTGGAAACACATTCAGCAATTAGTCTCTAAAATGTAGGCTCACATATATTCGTATGTACAGGTCCAGAATGGTTATCCATAATTCTGAAATCCATAAGACTCTGGAATTTTTGGAGTCATCCAAATTGTATATGCTCCAAATGGGTTTTGATGCTTGATGACACTCCTCCGATTGCTACTGTACCTCGAGGGGCACTTTGTGGCACTCTGGTTCTATACAGCATGTATCTCGAAAAAGGATTGCTCAGCGTCTACTACCAGGTAAATTTGCTGGTGCTGCAGCAGGAAGTGTATAATGGCTCTCCTGCTGCACCTATTCTCCCCTGCAGCATCAGGTTTCCAAAGTCCGGAAGAATTCAAAATCCAGAATACACAGTGTTCCAAGCATTCTGGATAAGGGTGTTCAACCTGTACTACTCAATAAAGGTTATGTTTTAAATACAGCATATAGATTATCATGGAGACACTGACGCAACTCGTATATAATGGTTGTCAGTTAGTCTATTTTTTTTTTTTTTAAATTCTTTATTTAAAGATTAAAAGTACAAAGAAAGATCATGAAATCAAACGAAAATGCGGCCATATATGGCCTGTTAAACCGAAGACGAAAAGTCCGGTGGCAAAGTCTAGCGCGAATGAGGAAAAGTTAAGCTACAAACAATGCGTTCAAATTTAATGGTCGGCTAAAGAATAGACCATGCGTGAATCAAGAAAATTGTGCCGAAGTCGTATAGCTGAAAATTAAAAACAAAATCAGAAACAAAACAGTCCGGGGGATTCGTCGGAAAAACAATTATAACAAAAAGCATATGGAGGGGTAGGATAATCTTCATCCAGGCTGTATCTCCGGAGGGTCCAGGGGAATACCGGCCGTCGCAAGGTCAGTCCAAGCTGTAGCAGGGTCCGTAATCGTATAAGGTACATTAGCGTGCGTTACCACCAAAGTGCCCGCCGGGCCCCACCGGTAGCGAATTCCTTTCCTGCGCAGGGTAGACGTCACCTCTCTAAAACGGAGTTGTGCCATCAAGGTCTGAAACGGTAGGTCGTGGTATAGTGCCAGGGTAGATCCCTCGAATTGCACCGGATCTCGTGTGCCAGGGGTAGTCATAATCTTCACCTTAAAAGCCACATCGCGAAAAGCTACCACAACATCCCTCGGTGCTCCCGTTAGGGACGATGCAGGTCTCCGGACCCGAAATACAGAGCCAAAGACATCTGGCGTATCCAATGGGAGACCAACGACCTGGAGGGCCAAACGAGTGACATAGGGCAACAGTTCCTCAGCTGAAACCGAATCTGGGACGCCCCTGACCCGTATGTTACGGCGTCTGTCTCGAGATTCTAATGTTTCCACGGAGCGGGTCAGAACCTCCATCTGCGACTGAAGTGCGACAACCTGGTCCGAGAGACGAGTCTGTTCCAGCTTCATCGCGGAGGTAGTCGCTTGGACCTCCACCACCTGAACTCGTACCGCAGCGACCTCCTCGCGGACCGCAGCCACTTCTGGTTTCCAGATTTCCCGTATCTCTCGCAGCTCATTTAAAATTCTGTAGAAGTCGCCTTTTGTGGCAGGAAGATGTTCATCTTCTCCTCTTGACGCGGAGTCAGCGGTACTCGTCGCCAGGGGGGCTACTTTCGGCACAGTCACTGTCGCCTGAGGCACCAGTTCCGGGCCAGGGTTTCTATGCGGGGCCCCGCTGCTGGTGGTAGAAAGTTGAGATTCGTCGGCTGAGTCCTCGCCAGTCAGGGCCTGAGAGGACACCGCCAGCGCGGCCTTACGCTTTTTCTGCGCCCGCTTCTTCGCCGCCGCAGAGAGTGGGCGCAAGTCTTGCGACAGGTTCTGAGGGGAGAGCCACATCATCCCCACTCCGTCTCCGCTTGGCCAGGAACCGTCGTCTTCCCCAGACAATCCATAATTTGGAGGGAGAGGCACAATCACCTTCCCCCTTCCAGTAACAGACCCACCTGTCAGCGTGTCCCTAATATCCTGCTGGCGGGAGCTCCCCTTCGCTGTCCGGCCGTTTGGCATGTCGCTGCAGTCACCGCAGGCACAGAGGGTCCGTTCGTTGCTGGCACGAGGCTTCAAAAATGGCCGCTGTTACTAGGCCCAAGTCCGGGAAAAACGCTGCAGAGCACCACGGAACACCCGGTTCGATAGCCGGTAAGGAGTACGGCAATCCCAAGACCACTCCAGGGCAACCGAGCACTGCAAGACGCCGTGTAGGAGGAGGAAAAAGGCGGTAAAACGCTGGCTCAATGCGGAGCTCCTCTGAAACACGGCTGCCTGTTTGTTAGTCTATTTTATAATCTTGTGGTGGTACCCCTTTTTTCTTCTAATTGAAACTCTCTTTTTGGATTGTGGGTACCCTTATTTTCTTTTTGTTGAAACACCGCAATATATGATTGTTGTACACATAGTTACATGATATGACATACCTTAACCACTTGGATGCTGAGGACGCGCTCAGCGCGTCCTCAGCATTCCCGCTGGTATGCGGAGGACGCGCTGAGCGCGTCCTCCCATTGGGGTCAGCGTTCGGCCGGTTCCGGCCGATCGCTGGCCCCCCCGGTGCGGGCTGACATCCTGGATGTCAGCCGCGCATCCGGGACCACAGCCGCCGGAATTAGGTGTCATCGCGGCAGCGCCGATGACACCTAATTCAGGCGCCCCCCCTGCATGTGCGAGGAGGCGCCTGAAAGGAGGGGGGGAGGTCCTTCGGACCTCTCTCCCTCCCGACGGCGCGCGCACAGGGGGTTAACCCAGGCATCATTTTGGAAGGGCACAGTCCAATGAACTCCCTATCTCCCGATCCGTGGCAGTTAGGGGTTAAATTTTGGGATGGTTGGATCGGCCAGAGCATGGCCGTTCCAACGATACCAAACATGAAAGTGAAAAATGTTTAAAAAAAAAAAATGAAAAATAAAAATAAATAAAAATAAAAAAAAAATTATGAAAAGAAAAATAAACACTTTTTTTTTATTTTTTTTGGTTTGTTAATGCAGCAATATTGTTCCCATTTCAATTATAATGTGAACAATGATGCTGCACTAACGATTTTGTATGCGGTGCGTTTGTTAAAAATCGCGTAATTTTCCCCCAAAAAAAATGTAACGAGACCCCATCTCTAATTTTTTTAACAAGCGCACCCCATACAAAATATAACCGCAATTGCTCGCATGTTAAAATGTGAAAAAAAACACTTTACACATTGTAAATTATTGAAAATACATATTTTATTGCATTTTTTGTTATAATATACAGACATGACATAACGTATACATATAATAATGACATATTATGAATATACCGAGTCTGACGGAAAGAACGATATATAATATGTCTGGGTCATATACTAAAATATGATGAGCAAAACATGATGAGCAAAACCGGTAAAAATGACCTCAGCACAGGGGCGGGAAAAGCCTCAGCAGCGAAAGGGTTAAGATAGTAAAGAGCCCCGCTGGTTTCAGGAAGAAAAAAATATTTAAAGCATGGGCATGATTTACTAAATTGTCCCCACGCTTTAAAACTTTTTTCAACAGTGTGTGCACGACTTACTCGTTACGTGCGCACGCTAAAGAGACAGGCTCCCTCCCTGAGTCCTTCTACCTTGGACAGGGGCTGCAGTCTCCCGCAGGTCTCCTTAGCTGGCTGCAGGAGAATGATAATAACCCTGCAACTTCCATTGCCCATATGTTAGCTTTGTGGCTAAATAGATTAAAGCACCAGGTTAGTAAGCAGGAGGTCCTAGGATCAAACACAGCATGGCCTTTGTAATATTTTTTTATACTTCTTCCTGTGCCTTTTATATTTATAATGCTTCTATGATTATTAGAACATTGTATTATAAATAATAGTATCATTGTAATAATATTATGATTATTAAGTAACTAAAACAAAGCTATTATTATAATACTCCAAGTTTTGCTTTATTTACTTAATAATCATAATCATGCTGTATGTCACATCATACTCTAATGTACAATATGTCCTATTATGACATGACCCAGACAACATACACATTGGATAGTGCATGTGTATCTCCTACTATATGTCTGGCATATATGGATCTACATTTGACATGTGGGTTCATCCACATTACAAAATCTAATACTATCCTATGGCAGTGCCATTATCTATTCCTGCTTGATACACATATAACATTATGACGATTATTTACCTGCAAATATTATGCACATCATCCTCTGCATGGTGGTCTACTGGTGCCACTCAATATAGCCTAATACACAAATAACACATCTCCAAACTCATGGAAATGCATATGATTAAGTTCCACTGTATTCCGCAAATGAAAAAGACAGGTGATAGTTGTATGCAACTAATTTATTTTCCTCAAAGGAAATGTTTTAGTATTGACAACTGTCATGTTATTTTTCACATGTACCGTAACGTGTAAAAAGTTATGTAAAGTTGTTTCTATATTCTTTGAAGTAATGAATCAATCATATTGTATATCCCCGTCTACAAAATTAAAGTGCAAACAGTGAGATGTCGATAATGCCTACAATCCATCAAGCCATACTGTCACGAGTGTCACTGACGACATTTCCTAGCATTGGTACTGTTATTGCCAGCACACCTTGTTGCCTGTAATTCTATTTCTATGTCACACTGATTTGTGTAACATCTTTCTTGCCTGTTATGTTTACAGTTTTTAAGTATTAAAATATCGACCTACCTCTTTAATAAAATATTTTGTATGAATATCAAGTGTCTGTAATGTGTCACTGTAATATCATCAACATTTGGACAGGGCCAGACTTCATAATGGTAAAGATTTGGGTTAGCGGTCCATATTTTGAAATAAGTACACGTGTACTCAAGGTAATGTTGATATGTATTTTTTTTTTTTTACCAGGAAAGATACATTGAGATTTCTCTCGTTTTCAAGTATGTCCTGGGTGGCGAGTATGTACCATTAGGTGTCTTGCCAAAGGACACTTACTGGAGAGGTGCTCTTGCCGGAATCAAACCTGTGTCTCCACAGTCTCTCACCAAGGTTTTAGAGCAGTAATGTTACCTCTACTCCACCCAGCCCTGCTCTTGCAATGGAGCCTCAGGAGTACACCACCCCACCAAGGGCTACATTACATTCCTCCCGCTAAAACGGGGGAGCTAGGGAGAAAAAACTGTTTTCTCCCTAGCACCCCCGTTTTAGCGCAAGATTACAATGCAGGCGCTTAAAAAGCTGCCTGCATTGTTACTGGGTGCTAAGCCGCACACATCCACTCGATGGAGTCCATAGCACCCCTTTGAGTTTCTCCTGTGCCAGTCACATGACCAGGTTGGTGTAGTGATCCGCAGGGAGAGACTGGGGGACTTTTCAAATGCTTGTAACTGTAACTGGGAAACCCTCCAAATGCATAAAATCCCTGTTCTTCAAGACATCAGGGGTGATAGGGTCAGTGGCGTAGCGTGGGGGGGCTGGGGGGGCCGTGGCCCTGGGCGCAGTTTTGTTAGGGGCGCATTTGCACCCCTAAAACTGGCCCGGGGGTTGAGGGGACCCAGATGCCGGGCAGCGCGGGAGTGCCTGCCCGGTCCTAAACAGTCCGTCCTGTTAAAGGGAAGCGGCTGCGTGCAGGCGCAGCCGGTCACGTGGTCCGGCTAATCAGGTGGTACTGAGTCTCTGTACCACCTGACTGGCCGGACCGCGTGACCTGCGCACGCACGCCACGCAGCCGCATCACCTTCAACAGGACGGACTCTTCAGGACCGGGCAGGCACTCCCGCGCTGCCCGGCATCTAGGTCCCCTAAACCCCTGCCGGAGCTGGAGCAATATCCAGATGAGAGCTGGGCAAATCCATGTGTAAGCTGGGGCAAATCCATGAGCTGGGCAAATCCATGAGCTGGGGGCAAATCCATGAGCTGGGGGCAAATCCATGAGCTGGGCAAATCCATGAGCTGGGGGCAAATCCATGAGCTGGGGGCAAATCCATGAGCTGGGCAAATCCATGAGCTGGGTGCAAATCCATGAGCTGGGCAAATCCATGACCTGGGGGCAAATCCATGAGCTGGGCAAATCCATGACCTGGGGGCAAATCCATGAGCTGGGGGCAAATCCATGAGCTGGGGCAAATCCATGAGCTGGGCAAATCCATGAGCTGGGGCAAATCCATGAGCTGCTGGGGCAAATCCATGTGTGAGCTGGGGCAAATCCATGTGTGAGCTGGGGGCAAATCCATGAGCTGGGCAAATCCATGAGCTGAGGGGCAAATCCATGAGCTGGGGCAAATCCATGTGTGAGGGGGGGGCAAATCCATGAGCTGGGCAAATCCATGTGTGAGCTGGGGCAAATCCATGAGCTGGGGCAAATCCATGAGCTGGGCAAATCCATGAGCTGGGGCAAATCCATGTGTGAG
This sequence comes from Leptobrachium leishanense, assembly GCA_009667805.1. NCBI lineage: Eukaryota > Metazoa > Chordata > Amphibia > Anura > Megophryidae > Leptobrachium > Leptobrachium leishanense. The sequence continues at coordinate 234,963,857 of CM019065.1, read as the reverse complement.
CTGGGGCAAATCCATGTGTGAGCTGGGCAAATCCATGTGTGAGCTGGGGCAATATCCATGAGCTGGGGGCAAATCCATGAGCTGGGCAAATCCATGAGCTGAGGGGCAAATCCATGAGCTGGGGCAAATCCATGTGTGAGCTGGGGCAAATAGATGTGTGAGCTGGGGCAAATCCATGTGTGAGCTGGGGCATATCCATGTGTGAGCTGGGGCAATATCCATGAGCTGGGCAAATCCATGAGCTGGGGCAAATCCATGAGCTGGGGCAAATCCATGAGCTGGGGCAATATCCATGTGTGAGCTGGGGCAATATCCATGTGTGAGCTGGGGCAAATCCATGTGTGAGCTGGGGCATATCCATGAGCTGGGCAAATCCATGAGCTGGGGGCAAATCCATGAGCTGGGGCAATATCCATGTGAGAGCTGGGGCAATATCGATAACGTGTCCACAGGTGGGGGGGGCGCACAATTCTTGGCTGGCCCCGGGCGCTGACAACCCACGCTACGCCACTGGATAGGGTATCCAATATAGAGGTGGCAAATGTCCTGCATAGATAGGAGGAATTTGTAGAGCATGATGAGAAGGCACTCTGGCTGACACCACGTAGGTTGCACAGGGGGCGCTGAAAGGTCCCAGTGGCAAGGAACCTCAGGCAGCACAGCAACTTGTCGTCCCTGGCACAGAGCTACATGAGTCAGACCTGGACTCCTACTGCAGTTAGACCCAGGAGATCTGGTCATGAGTCAGTCTGTAGCGAAGGGGACACTCTTCATCAGTGACATTGTCCAATGTTAGTCTAGTCCTTTGGACACAAGGTGCATGTGGGATTGGATGTGGCCTCTTCATCTACTGCTGGCATCGGAGACGGTGACTGCGTATGTTCTGCAGTAACAGAATGAAAGCAGCAGCGATAAAATGAACATGCCTGACAACATTCATCGTATAACAATTCTGGTATGAGGTCACAAGAACAACTGTGCTTTGCTGCATTCCTTTTTATGGGCTGAGGCATTTGTGTTTGGCCAGCTTGTTTATTTTTCCAATTAGCACCAGTTTTGAGCATTTGCTAAAACATTTCACATCGCATCCGCAAAGTATTTAGCACCAGCACTTTGTAATCGCTGGTTAATCGAAGCGCAAATGGTCATTTGCAAGCCCCATGTTAAGTATAGGACGCACAAAGTACAGTAAGCTTGCGCAAGCTCAGACCCGTTTAGCAATTACCAACAGGTTTAGAAAAAATATAAAAGGTGGAGCACCCACCAGAAAGTGATGTATAGACCGCTCGCTAAAACGTTGTGTAAGGAGGTTCCTCTATAAACCTTAAACAATTTTTATGAAATAAACAACGTAGTGCCAGTAGGCATCAGCCCACTGGTTCGCAGAACTCATACACACTGCATGTCCATAGGTACAATGTGGCTTCTTTCGAAAAATTCCCCCTTAGGATAATGCCTGTTCAACTGTGCTGAAAAAGAAACAAAAAAAACAGGATTGCGCAGTATATAGATACACGACTGGAGATATTATCATACGGGAATATCCAACTCACATTTTCATGAGCCCACACCTGACTCTAGGGTGGATCCCTTTATGGCTCTCTTAATCGTTTTTTTCAGGTTCCCATTAACCCCTAGTAGACTTCAGTTGGATTTCCCCTGCAATGAAAATAAATATACACCGGGGGGACCCCTAGTGCAATATTGCGACCAAATAGTTGGAGATATGGCAATATGTCTATTTAAAACTCACATATCCCTGAGCCTTGATTGGCTCTATTGATAATGTGTAGGGATTTGTAAGGAAATTCCCAAAACCTTCTTGGACCGGAATACAGTTAAACAGCGGTAGTTAAAAGCATTTATTTAAAAAAAAAACATAGCTACCAGGACGCGTTTCACCGGAGTGGCTTTCTCAGCTGGCTCTCTTTGCACTTTGTAAATCGCTGGTTAGTCGAATGCAAATGGTCATTTGCACGCCCTATGTTAAGTATAGGACGCACAAAGTACATTAAGCTTGCGCAATCTAAGACCCGTTTAGCGATTACTAACGGGTTTAGCATGAGCACTATGACCTGGGGATTTGTTAGAATCACTTAAAAAACTGTTAACGCATACTCCCCCTAAAGCTAGCGGTAGCGCAAACTCTATGATCTGGCCTGTAGAAGGGCACATATGACTCAAATAGTTCTACTGCATCAATCAAGGTTTCAATGGACCAGGGTCAAAAACTATAATGTGGACAGCAGGAAAAGAAAGTGTAGACTGGTCATGAAAGGTTTAGACTCACTGGGAGCATTTATTAGAAGAGCAGCAGCAATTCAGTCTCAAGCCAGCTAGGACCGAAATGTTGCTTCTCCCCTAAAAAACGTTCACTCTGATGCTAAGCCTAGCGTGACCGGCTCTTCCTTTCCTATTGGTCATTATTTGTGCATATGTCAGTGTTAGTCTCTGTATTTATCTCTGTATTTGTCAGAGTCTGTGTGAATTTCTAATTATCTTTGTCAATGTCTGTGTATATCCCTCGAAACCTCTTCTTTTCCCAATGACCCTCTCTTTAGGCACACCTCCATATATTTGGAGAGCGCAGGTGAATAACAGAGCTGGAAAGCAATAAAACTCCCAGCAATTCACCTCTAAACGATAAGTGTTATTAGAAGAAATCAATACTTTGATTTTGTTCTAAGTTACATTTTATTAACATAAATGGCCCTATATGTTGTGATGTTGCTTAAAGTATCTCAGAATAGCCTAGTTTCATAATCCGCATCCAATGTTTACTCTAAATGTCTCTCTGTGGTAAATCTATGTATATGAGTTGCTGTTTGGGCTTGCAGCATGTTCATGGTGCTGCTAGATTTGCAGTGACTGGCAGAGCATGTGCCAGAATACAGACTGCTGATTATTACGGTATGGGGTCTGACAGGTGTCACCTGAGCAGATGGAGGACAGGCTCTGTTTGGCGATGTTCAGGGAAGAGTGAGTGTGATAAGCGTAGACTGCAATCCGGTGCCAATTCTGCATGTCATTGTGAGCCGAACACCAGCTCTTAGTTAAAATTGGAAGAGTGCTCGTACCAAAACTTGTAGATCCACTTGTCTGCAGTATTACACATTGAAGTCAAACAGATTACCCCATTAAGTTATTCAAGGTATACACATTTATAAGATTAAAAATGATGTAACTAGTATCAAGTGATCCCTTTGACATGAGATTGCAAGAGATATTTCATCCAGATTTTCATTAATGTGCAAAGGATCATGCATTACCTATATTTGACGAGAATAAAAAAAAATGCCTGGAATGTCTTTTTATGCTGAACTCTGCCTTGTTTAATTTGTGTCTGTATGTAATACTTTATATTTACACATAAAGCCATTTTCATAAATGAGTCATGTTTAAATGTATCCGATTGAAGATTGGTAGCTTGAGAATTATTATTCTTATTCTTCAGCAATACAATATCTGTTTCAAACCCACATGTGTCCATTTTTGTGTGCAATTAATTGTTTTCTGTAGCATTCAACATTTCAACCACTTAGTGGTGCTATTGCAATAGCCAATCTGTTAAGTAACCACGAAAGATTAAATGTCCTTGAGCTATGAGCACTAATTTCCTATGGGAAAATATGTAAACTTAATTGTAAGGATGGCCAAACTGCCCTCGCACACAGAAGGGATGCTCTTCGAGTTTTTTCTTTTAATATTAGCTCTATAATTTTTAACTGGATGAGATAATTTAGCAGACCGCATGTAGTTTTGATGTTTATATAGATGTATTACTTTATTATGTATAGCATTCAATTTCTAAATAAAGGACCCTCACGCAAAATAAAAGCAATTTTCTTGCTGACAGCTCTGTTTATTCATTATTTTGTTTTTACAGAATAGATGTCCACCAGCATAACCCACATTGCATTTGTTCTTCAGTGATATATTTAGTATAAGTGAGCTAAATATACTATACACTTAATTCCCGCTTGACGAGCCTAAGAAAATCTAATCTGGATTATGACACGTTTTAGTGATCTTCATCACACATCACTTGGGTCTTGTTGTTGAGTTTACAAGGAACAGCCTACATAAGGTTTGCAGGCTGTTTAACGAGCAAAGAAATAATAAACAATTCTTCTAATTAGCAACAACACCAATACAGTTTAAGATGCAAAAATAGGTTTGTGAATCAACACAATAAAACACAGAATAGATGCTTCCAACTGTACTGTTCAACCATATGTGGAGGATAAAACACACTTCCAATAAGATCAAAGTCTTGTAATGTTTCAAAACCCTTGACAAACTTGAAACATGTTTAGCGCTGAAATATTTCTGCCTTGTTGAATACTGTTCTGTTTTAAACAGTTTTTTTCTTTTCCACTACACATATTTGGCAAGATTAAGCTGTCAGCTCTCAAGTTACAAGGCGTGTTGTTTGCATGCAAATGTATACTGTACACACGCACACTCATTCTTCCTACACACACGCACACATAGAGACACACTAACTCTCATGATTTTTTTTCTCCCCCCACTCCCCTAACAATAGTTACACTATACATAATAGGCTTTCGTCCACGTCTTTTTAGAACAGGCTATAATAGCTGTAAGCAGCGTGCATCCTTCTAATCATAGCCAGATTTTCACAGGAGTTTTTGGAACAGAAAAGGAGTTCATATAGCAATACCTTATCTTCGCCGGTTTTAACCTTTCATTTACTGATGGTGCACACTTTGAATTTTTTTATTCGTTTCGTATTGTTATTGATTACTCTGCCTTCGACATGAAGTTTTTTCATTCTCAGTTTTTAAGCTGGACGGCTCACTCAGTTCTTCTCTGCCCAAGGAGTGGTACCGTCTAATGGGAAAAGATGTTCTGAGGTTGCCAACGACAACTCTTGCTGCTGTTCATTTGCTTTGGCTCGTCCGAACTCCCTCATCGATTGTTAGAACTCATGTGGAAGAGTCAGTTTAACGGAGACGGAAAAACTTTGCAGTCTTTGCAATTTTTTTCTTTTTGCTTTGTGAACTTAGAAAAATGCTCAGGATATTGACACTGATATCTACCGAGAAGCAGTTTTTTCAGCAATTTTCCGACAAAGGACATTTCCCTGAAAGCTCTTTTCAGTCTCTTTGCAAATCTCCAACTGTGTCAAGTACAGCTAAGAGAGATGATCAGAGAAGTGCAAGTTATTTAGCTCTGTTGTTTTTCAAGCTGCTTTGTCTGATTCATCTGATTGACGAAACTCTTCATACCCTAAGTGAAATTTACCCTACTGAGAATCCTAAACCCAGAAGAGGGTGTAGGATTTCCTGAAAAGAGGGCACAGGTAGGGGTCAAAATGCCAAAAGATATTTGAAGATGCAAAGGGGAAATTGGAAATGGATATACAGAGGAACAACAGAAGTTTTGGGAAAGTGGAATAAAAGAAGTGACTGCTAAAGTCCATGTAACCCAATGCTTTCAGTCTCCAAAAGGTATTTTAAAAGCCCTTCAATAATTACGTTTATGTATATATTGAAACCTATCCTCCAAAATTTGTCACATATTATAACTAGCAATCTGCTGACATTTAAAAGCAGGCTCACATATCGCTATAAAATTAGGAACAGTTTATCTTTTCACTATTAAGCGCATATATTATACCATATTAAATATAAGCATTAAAAATATATTTATTGCTTTTGTCTGAGATTATTCTTAAACTATAATACTTCTTAAATTCCAATTTTGCAATATTTATGTTTAAATATCCATTCTCTATAACATAGGTTCCTGCCAAATATCCATAACAAAAGATTTCTAGAACTCTCGGTACAGAAATTAAATAAGGGGAAATTATTTGTATCTTTTAAGTGATATGTTTTTAATACTTATGCGTTTATGTTTGTGGATGTTAGGTCCATCTGCAATAGTACGCTATTGTTTTTTCTTAATTTAAACAAATTTAGTAATCGATATTCTATATTGTGTGACTTGAGTGGCTGGCAGCAAAAGGGTTAATGTGCAGAGCACGAAGCCATCTGGCTTGACTGGTTTGTTATAATCGAGCAGATTATGCTCACAAGACTCAGAGTTTAAGAATCTTCACCCGTACAGCAACTCAGAGATCTTTGTAAGAACACTCACAATTCGACTTTAAAATCTGAATGAAAATACTTTCAACCACATATAGCTTCATGTCGACTACCTTTAAAACATCTACGCGGATGCCATGCTTAACATTACCCCCACGGTAAGAGAAATTCTTCAGTTGTAAGATAGGTATTTTAAAGCGTTGAAGAAAGTAATTGTTACAGACTTGCTCTTGGATAGATTTAGCACTTAGAGATGTCTGATAGCATCTGGAAATTTGGGGAAAGTAATGCACTTCTAAAGCTAATAATCCACTATTCTACTCAGTAGAGGAAAGGCAGTCTATCTATATCTATCTATCTATCTATCTATCTATCTATCTATCTATCTATCTATCTATCTATCTATCTATCTATCTATCTATCTCTTATCTATCTATCTCTTATCTATCTATCTATCTATCTATCTATATCTATCTATATCTATCTATCTATCTATCTATCTATCTATCTATCTATCTATCTATCTATCTATCTATCTATCTATCTATCTATCTATCTATCTATCTATCTATCTCTATCTATCTATCTATCATCTGTATTGGTTACATTTGCATTCTACAATTCTAAATGTAGAAATGTTTCCCCTAAAACATGTTGTTAGATAAGGTTAAGAGGCTAATTCCCAAGCAAACCACATGTTAAAAAACCATGTGGATCCAAAATAAAGACAAATAAACAAAAATCTTACTTGGTCACTAGAGGGGATGTAATTCTGTACCAGCAGACCTCATTTCCCTCAGGCATGTTATAGCCATTTACAAACACATTCAACATTCCCTTTCCCTTTCTGCCTCCCTGCACAGGTAATGCACTTAAGATGACTGTTTAGCTTAGCATTCCCAACCATCTTTTATGTGTTTTAAAAAAAGCAAAGGGCCTCATGTGTTTGGATCCTGTTAGCGTGCTTATAGACTGCGGTGAAAGAATTATTTACTATTACTGCCATCTCTGGGGTGTTCTGTGTATGCATGAAAAGTTGCTTAATAGAGTGTACATGCCAAAAATAACTTAAACTTGCTTGGAATAAAGCTGTGTATACAACACATTTTTAGTGAATTGTGTAGCAGAGCTTCAAGGCAAAGTGCTTTTTTGTTTCAAGTCTAAAAGTATCACCTATTGAATAATTGCGGTTCGACTGGTTGTATTGTTTAAGTGATCCTTGATGAAGATAGAATTTTTTTCCTTATTCTAGTGATGCGTTAAATGTGACATTTAATGTTTGTGACTGAGATTAGTATATGATATACTACAGAGGTATGTTGTAGTATGTGTTGCTTTAAAGCTGGGAACCAACTCTAGAAGCTCATGTTTGGATCACTTAACACTTTGTATTTGTATAACAAATGTCATTATTGTTGTTAAAATCAAACCCTCTTTTCAACTATGTTATGGTTGGTTAAAAAAAGTGTTGCTAGTGTGAAAATGTTTTGCAAAGCCATAAAGGTATTCAAAGATAATGTTATCTGTGTGTAGGGAGGTAATAGATGGGTTGGAGGCTAGACGTGTTATAAAGATGAATGATCTCAGTTAATTACCTTGCTGGTGGTTTGGAAATGTACCACGTTAGGATATGTATGTATGCTTTTACAGTAGCTGTGTGTAATGTAAGAGCTTGTTGTTTTTGTTTATTTTAACATTAATTCTCCTCACCACTATCTTTTAGAATCAAATTCTGTAAGTAGTATAGTTCAAGCTCAGGTAGTAATTCTTCACTAATAGGATTATGTTGGCAGATTGTGTATTTCTAAAAAGTCACTACATTACTCACCATTGAATGGAATTATCCTTCATGTTGGTTTCACATACCTTTTTAATAATTTACTTAATGAGAATCTTGGAATTTCAGTTAAATATCAGTTATAACATTAAAATTTATTAAAATAGAAAGGATGTTTACTAACCATAACATTAACCATAACATTCCTAGACTAGTAAAGTGACAGATAGAAAATAAAAATTATTGCCAGCTGATCAAAGCTATATATAAAATATAACTTGAGGAAAAATGTTCTCTCATGAATTTAATTATTGAGTTTTTTTAAGGTATACTAATATATTAAGATATCCCTGACAGACAATATATACAATGTGCCCATACATTGATATTTTAGCCTTTTTCTATCAAGGTTATTAAGAGAGAGGTGGAAACCAGGAGAATGACTGGAGAAAAGAAAATTCTAGGTCAAAATAGCCAAAACAGAAAAATTCTCCCATTTATCTCACTTTCCAAATTGGCTATTTTGACCTAGAATTTTCACTTTTCCAGTCATTCTCCTGGTTTTCACCGCTCTTTGAATAACCCTGTATGCATCAAGTCTATCTTCATAAATAGGTATAAAACTATATATTATTAGTATGTACCGGTAATATTTCAGAAGCCAATGAGCAGAATGGATAGGTGTTTATGCAACATGTATCTCATAAATCACTAGCACTGGTAATATCCACTAATGGGCAATTGTTCATTTGATTTAGTGCCTATAACATCTAGAAATATATCACGTAACAAATTATTCCAGTATCGTAACATAAAGTGTCTCACTGTGCATTTTCAGGCTATAAAATATATACTAAGTCTCAACAACTTCTTCCCATTTTAAGGGTGTGCCCCATGCCTAATGTCTTTGTGCACACAACAATGCATTGTTTTATATGAAGTAAAAGGATTTCACATAGAAAGTATTTAATACAATCATATGGAGTGTTTACAATCCATAATATCCGAGATAAGGTTAAAGCCTAATTAAATATGACATTGGTTATTTAAGTCCAGTGCGATCCATTTGACAGAATAAAGCAGAAATGGAACCATATTTATGTAATGCACATGTAACGAATTATGAATATATTAAACATTTTTCTCTTTAACATGTATACACACCTCTCTAAACCAACCACTATTTGCTATCATGAGAATAATTCACCCCCTTTCACCCCCTTAGCATGCTGTGTATCTGTTCCTTGTTCCCATGGGGTCAAATTACATGATGGTTAGGGTTAAGGTCTAGGAATGTCTCTACTGCGCCAAAAATGTGTGGTTTCAGGTCTACTCAGAATATGCCTATACGGAAGGGAAGTGGAGCTAGCAAAACCCATGTTCATATTACAAAATTTCATCTTGCAAACATTCAAAGGGCTTATCCGAAATTACCCTGTTACACATAAAATATCGCTACGTGCATTTTATGTGCCTTTGAATATTCTACTACATCCCCTCCCATGATTGATGTGGACAACATGCTATTCTTGAGTTTTGTTCCATAATATATAAGCTATTTTTATGGAACCAGCCACTTGTTAGCTTTAGCATGTGGGATATCCCATATATTTTCCAACAAGTGCTGTGAATAGGGTGAAATCAGCTGACTTTGGTACATATGGTATTTTCATTCATTATCATGTAGATAGATGTATTTAAGCTGGTGGTGACACCACCTCCCAGAAGCTATTTTCTTCTATGTGCACTGATAAATAAATCAAGTTGAGAAGTTGCTGTTGCCTTTTCTACCAACTAATTTCACATGAGTTATAACCCACAAACAACAAAATATGACTAAACATTTCCACCAATGATTGCTTCATGCATGTGGCTAATAGAAACGAGAAGATATGTCATCACATTGGCTAACACTGACTATTGTTCTCCACATTAGTTTGATATATGTTTGAACAAATGATTGCCAAACATACTTCATTTTACATTATTCCTGTTAAATCTTTTATATCAATGGGGCTGTGATTAGCAATGTAAGACAGCTTGCTGACAGGTGACTGTCTGTGACCTTACCTTTCCCCCCCACCCTGCGTAAACAGAAAGAAATCCTATTATGACCTAATGGGAGCCTTTGTTTTCCAATTCAAGAAATGAGTGCTTAAAAGGTAGAGGATAAAGTATTGAATGGAGGTCCTCAGGGCAATAACTTTGGCTCATAATTTCCAGTCCCTCGGACGATTCCGATCACTTTTGTTCATTAAAATTTAGTTGGATCGTTGTTGTAGTTTGTCCAACATTTGGTCAAATTTTAAAATTTTGTTACAAAAAGGTTTTCTTGCTGGCAGATGAGTCTCTTCGCACATGAACAAGCATGGCAAGCAATGAAATAATTATATAATGAAACCATCACCTAGTGGCAGCAAGTGAAGAGTTAAGTCGGTAAACTGGGTGGGCTTTTAAGAGGCTCACCGGCTGCTCAACATCATGACCTACAAAGATAAGTTGACCAAAATTTGGGACAATCTGAATTCATCAGAAATACGTATGCACGTCTGTTTATAATATAGTGGCTGCTTGTTAAGATGTTTTTAAAATACTTAGTTTGGCTGCATCATTGAGCAAAAAGCCACAATGCCATGTCTCATACTATGAGCATGTTGCACCCTTGTGAATGACATCACTGTCACTATTTTCCTCACAAGTGGTACTGCATTCCATTTCCCACCTTGCTAGGAGAACATGGTCTTCATCTACACCCTGTAAGTCAATTCTCAGCATGGAATTCTTCCGACAAAGCCCTCTAAGCAGAAAACGTAAAGGGTGGGGTCTGCAACTTTTTTTATCTCATTTTATAAAACAATTAATTTTAGTACAGGTTTGTCAACACAAATATAGATACGTTGTAAATAGAGATTGCTCAGGTAAACCTGTCTTTTGTTTCATATCAGGAGCTGTATAATTAGGGTCAAGCTACCTGAGCCCCTTGATTTTATCCCCATTGCAATAAACATACATGTACATGACACCCGGAGTGCCTCGCATCTGCCAGGACCTGTATAATAATGTAATAATCTACAAATACTAAATAATTAAATTACATATTTTTATAAAAGGGTTTCCCATCGATATGTCGTGTAGACCAAAAGGCGCAGGGTTCTACAAAATGGAGAATGAAAACACACAGGGTTATTCAGAGAGAGGTGAAAACAAGGAGGAGGACTGGAGAAGTGAAAATTCTAGGTCTAAATAGCCAAACCAGAAAAAGTCTCCCATTTATTTCACTTTCTAAATCAGCTATTTTGACCTAGAATTTTCACTTCTCCAGTCATTCTAATGGTTTTCACCTCTCTCTGAATAACCCTGACAGTTAAAGCTAATAAGAGTATGAAAATAAAATAGGAATATATGGAACAATAACACATCTTTCTTCAGAGAAGACGATGATAATTACACAAATGAAATTAAGCTGTACAATTACATAGAAATATAGTCACAATATAGATGAAAAATGAAATAGTGAACACATTTTTAAAAAGAGATGGTTATAAATATTGTTGTGGGCCCATAGAAAGAGAAAGGGAGAGCTCAAATTATCCATTTAAGCAGTTTGCATGGCAATCTAGCCAGTGATACCACTAATGATCTCCCATGGATTTTAGAAACTGCATAATCAACTAGACCAGTGGTTTCCAACCGCGGTCCTCAAGTACCCCTAACAGATCAGGTTTGCCAGATAGCTGAAGCACAGCGCAGGTGATATGATTTGCTGCTCAGTGATTGCAGGATTCCGTCTGGTTTCTCCAAGGTAATCCTTAAAATCTGGCCTATTAGGGGTACTTGTGGACCGTGGTTGGGAAACAACGGATTAAACAATTTGCCACAGGACAGTATAAACAGTGGGCATGTTATGACATTTGATGCCAGTATCTTGGAAAGATACAGTATAACCACATATGCTTATGGACACATGATAGGATAGGCCTTATGGGATAGGCATAAGGCTATCCTAAACAAAAGATAAATCCAGGTAAAGTATCCATGTAATTGGGCAGACTAGATGGGCCGAAAGGTTCTTATCTGCCGACATTTTTCTATGTTTCTATGTTTCTATGATACCGCATGATACGATTATCAATACTTTAACCGCTTTGCAAACAAGTCGTTTTCCATAAAATCACTTGCAGGACCTGGTGATTTTATGGGAAATCACTTTCCATTAACCAGACAGCACACTATACAGAAGCATCTCTACTGTATATTTTGCTCTCAGTAAGCCCTATGTGACTGGCATGGGACTCCCTCTCCTGACACAAAAGAGCTACTACATGTACTTTATTGTTCAGGCTCTGTTTGTTTTTGTAAAGGACAAACGCAACTCAAAGCTGTTCAAACTATTTCAACACATCAGCTGTCATGACCCATGTGTGGAATCTTTAGGAGCACATTCTGGATCACATTTGCAAATGTATTTAGTTTGCAATAAATTCCACCAGAATACTGCTAGATCTAGGGCTCCTGCAAGACCTTTTGAAGTTTAGTATACTCATCAATGGCAGTGAAAGGGTTATTAATAGATGGTGAATTGCTAGTCCAACTCTGATAATGTATAATACCAATTCAACAATAAAAAAAAAATCGTTGACACTTAATTGAACTTTCTTATAATATTATATGACAGGAAATACTATAGTTTATTGTTGTATGTGAGATGTTCACTAATATCAGTGTTTTAGATGCGCTTCTTGAGACACCATGAGTGCTACTGAAGGCTTTTCTATCTTGAACCATTACAGGCAGTCAAAAGCAAAAATGGACCACTCTATAAATAAAATGATTTGTGATATTAGAGACTCAAAATAATCAGTAAGCGAGTCTACTGGCATTGCATTAAAAATCTCCTGATATTATAGTTATTACCATTTCTACATTAAAATATATTATAATGCAGCTATTCTTGGGTGTGAACCAAGACAGTCATGTGAATGCATTACATCAGTTTTAATGACTGCAGGGGGAAAATGCAAGGCAGATTCTATAACAATCCATTATACTATTAATAAAAATTCAATCTGGTCCATCATAATGTATCCAAAATCATTTTCTGCATCCACTGCTTTCTCAAGGCAAAACACAAGGACCGTTGGGGGCTACAGATCTACGCTTTAGAACTAAAATAAAAAAAATATATTAAAAATGACAGCTGAATAAGCCCAATGAAAAGTTAGTGCTTGGAACAAATACCTGCATAGTGGAGATCTTGCTGGAGGGATAGTGCAGAGGCACACTAGAGGTGAAACCTATTGGGGAGGCACAATATGATGTGGGGGCAAAGGGGATGAAGTGGAGGCATAATGTGTAGAGAGGGATAAGACAAGGGACCAATAATATCCTCAGCACCAGTCCCATGATGTCCCTTAATCTGACATTGTATGTAACAATAGATTACATCATGACGGGACTATATTTGATGGTAACTTTTAATCAAGTTGATGACCAAGTAGGACACCCTCCTGTATACGTAGCTAATTGGCCACAGGCCATCTTCACTGTAAATACAAGAACGTTTTACTTTGACAGTTGTTTAACTAATGAGGTACAAATTCCCATCATCTTAATCAATTGATCTACAAACGTGTTATGGAAGTTCTAATGATCTACCCATCAAACAAGGACCAAATGGATTTTGGGAGCTTGAAAATAGTGCAAGCTCTCATTTATACTCAAAACACGAATTTACAGTGGAAACGCAAGCTGCTCTAGAAAATGGAAAAATCAATAACTGTAGGGTCTTGGTGAGTAATACTTCCACTTCATTCACCTTTTGGGTGGATGTTTGATAACAGATCCTAAATGTCTTTATTAATTTTTTATCCCTATAATCCGATATGGAAGTTAAAACATATTTGTGTCTATCTACATTCTAGACCTGACGTAGGAGGATCACTCTCGAAAGCTTCTATTTTAAATGTAACGTTAGTCCAATAAAAAAGATATCACTACAGACTGCTATACTCGTGATTTTATCTACATATATATATATATAGTATATAATGGCCATTAACAGAAACCAAAGCCTCTAATTGCGTTTTGTTTCACACAATATAATGGGAATAAGCGCAGATGAAATTTTTTCTCCTCGTTATGTTTTATACATGTTGCTGGGCTGGATACATTTGGTGGTTGCAGCTGCCCCATCGGGGAATAGGAGCGACCCAACCCCTCCTGTACTATATACAGTATATATATATATTATTTTTTTTTGTGTCATGGACAAAGCCAGAGCATGCTTCCAAAACAATAAGATCTGGATGTAACAGTCGGTTGGAGAGCATCAAAATATATCTGGGTAGGCCTGGATAGAAAAGAGGGTTTATCCAGTATCGACTATCTTAGTGTAAGCAGAAGTGGTGAGTGTGACCTGCTGTCATGATGAACATAGAAACATAGAAACATAGAAAAATGTCGGCAGATAAGAACCTTTTCGGCCCATCTAGTCTGCCCAATTACATGGATACTTTACCTGGATTTATCTTTTGTTTAGGATAGCCTTATGCCTATCCCATGCTTGCTTAAATTCAATTACTGTTTTGGCCTCTACCACTTCTACTGGAAGACTGTTCCATGTATCCACCACCCTCTCAGTAAAATAATGCTTCCTGATGTTACTTTTAAACCTTTGCCCCTCTAATCTAAGACTATGTCCTCTTGTTTTGCTATTTTGTTTCCTTTTAAATATACTCCCTTCCTCTACCTTGTGGATTCCCTTTACGTATTTAAATGTTTCTATCATATCTCCTCTGTCTCGTCTTTTTTCCAAGCTGTACATGTTAAGATCATTAAGCCTTTCCTGGTAACTTTTCTCCTTCAAGCCATACACCATTTTAGTAGCCCTTCTCTGAACTCTCTCTAAGATGTCTATATCCTTTTGGAGATACGGTCTCCAGTACTGCACACAGTACTCCAAGTGAGGTCTCACCAGTGCTCTGTACAGTGGCATGAGCACTTCCCTTTTCCTACTGCTAATACCTCTCCCTAACACCTCTCCCTAACACCAGCAACAATTCCACAATCTAGAGCAGCACTCCATCAAGCAAGGCCAGACAGGCACCACAACCAAAGGAGCTACCACCTCCAAAACCTCCATAGAATGACAGAAAAATTGGACCAGTCACTCAACCTCTGTTTTTAGAACGATTTATTGGACAATATAACTAAAGCAGCATATTGGCTAAAAAGTATTTTGCAAGCTTGAATAAAGCTTTTTAGCCGAAACTTTGCTCTAGTTATATTGTCCAATAAATCTTTCTAAAAATGGAGGTTGAGTGACTGGTTTAGCTATTCTTTTCTTTTTTTCATTCAATGGAGAACACCAGAAGAAGGGAGCCTGAACTAACAGGTAACACCTCCCACAACAACAGGTGCCCACCTCACACACACACGTACAGTCATGGCCGAAATTGTTGGCACCCCAGAATGTTTTCCAGAAAATCAAGTATTTCTCACAGAAAAGTATTGCAGTAACACATGTTTTGCTATACACATGTTTATTCCGTTTGTGTGTATTGGAACAAAACAAAAAAAGGGAGGAAAAAAAGCAAATTGGATATAATGTCACACAAAACTCCAAAAATGGGCTGGACAAACTTCTTGGCACCCTTAACTTAATATTTGGTTGCACACCCTTTGGAAAAAATAACTGAAATCAGCCGCTTCCTATAACCATCAATAAGCTTCTTACACCTCTCATCCGGAATTTTGGACCACTCTTCCTTTACAAACTGCTCCAGGTCTCTCTTATTGGAAGGGCGCCTTTTCCCAACAGCAATTTTAAGATCTCTCCACAGGTTTTCAATGGGAATTAGATCTGGACTCATTGCTGGCCACTTCAGAAGTCTCCAGCGCTTTGTTGCCATCCATTTCTGGGGTCATTGTCCTTCTGGAAGACCCAAGATCTCGGACGCAAACCAGTGGTGCATTTAGGTTTTTTGCTGCCCTAGGCCTGACTAAACTCGTACACTCCCAAATATAAATTTGACAGACCCTTTCCTGTCAAGGCCACACCTTTCCTGTTATAGCATTCAGTCGGAAGTCACTGCATGCTGGGATTTTAGTAATCTCAACATGCAACGGCTGCCTCAGAGTGATAAGACTCGAATCACTCTCAGACAGCCTTTACATGCCAAGATCACTGAATACGGTGCTGTTTGAATGCAGTGAAATTCCCCATAGAGAAGCAATGGTTAATCTATTCAGAGAACACCAAAGTGCTCCAAAATGACAGTGAAATGCCCTGATTTTCAGGTGGGTTTATTCGACAGGTTTAATCAGACGAATCCCATAGGTTTCAATGTTTAAAATATTCAAATTTTTATTAAATATTTATTAAACCATTTATTCTTTTAATTTGCAGCTTTATTTATTTTTTAGGCATTTTTCAGTGAATTTGTTTTCAGATTTTTTTAAACAGCGTTTTTTTCTGTAACAGACTTTTTAATTATTATTTATAGGACCTCATATATCATTTTCAGGCATTGTCGTGCAATACATTTGCAAACAGCTTTTAAAAGTGGTGTTTTTTTTACCCCTCCATCGGCTTGTTGGCTTTTCTCCTCGGCATTTGGTGGGTCGTCGGCTGCGTTCGGTGGTCTGTTCCGCAGGTCGTCGGAGGCTTGTGGGTGCGTTTGTGGCTGTTCCACGGGTGTGGGGTTCTTTCGGCGAGTTTGGCGTCCCAGAGCGCATTGCCGCTGGCTGCCTAGTCGTCTCGCTCCGAGAGAGTCCAGGTGGGGTGTGGTGCGAGGGGGTCCCCTGCGGTGGCACGGCTCGCCTCGTTCTGCTCCTTCCCATGTGACCGACGTCAGCAACAAATATGCAAAGCGTGGCACCGGTGCACCGCGTCAGTGTGAAGGCGGAGCTTGGCGGGAGCTGGAAACGCTGCTGACTAGCGGAACTGACAGATAGGAACATCTCGCGCAGCCTGCTGTGTGTACATGCACTCGAGCAGTCGGCAGCTGCTGCTCATGCAGCCCACTCGATTGCTTGTAAACACTCGCACACACAGCAGGCTGCGCAAGATGTTCTGATCGGCTCCAGCCTGCCCTGCGTCAACTTGTCCCTGCCAGACGCATAGTGGCAGCTTTTTTTGCTGCAACCCTGGAAAGTGCCACCCTAGGCCTAGGCCTTGTTGGCCTAGGCCAAGATACAGCACTGACGCAAACCCAGCTTTCTGACACTGGGCTCTACAGTGCGACCCAAAATCCTTTGGTAATCCTCAGATTTCATGATGCCTTGCACACATTCATGGCACCCAGTGCCAGAGGCAGCAAAACAACCCCAAAACATCATTGAACCTCCACCATATTTCACTATAGGTACTGTGTTCTTTTCTTTTTAGGCCTCATTCCGTTTTCGGTAAACACTAGAATGATGTGCTTTACCAAAAAGCTCTATCTTGGTCTCATCTGAGTGTCCACAAGACGTTTTCCCAGAAGGATTTTGGCTTACTCAAGTGCATTTTGGCAAACTGTTGTCTTGCTTTTTTATGTCTCTGTGTCAGCAGTGGGTTCCTCTTGGGTCTCCTGCCATAGCGTTTTATTTAATTTAAATGTTGATGGATAGCTCGCGTTGACACTGATGCTCCCTGAGCCTTCAGGACAGCTTGAATTTCTTTGGAACTTGTTTGGGGCTGCTTATCCAACATCCGGACTATCCTGCGTTGCAACCTTTCATCAATTTTTCTCTTCCGTCCACACCCAGAGAGATTAGCTACAGTACCATGGGTTGCAAACTTCTTGATAATGTTGCGCACTGTGGACAAAGGCAAATCTAGATCTCTGGAGATGGACTTGTAACCTTGAGATTGTTGATATTTTTCCACAATTTTGGTTCTCAAGTCCTCAGACAGTTCTCTTCTCCTCTTTCTGTTGTCCATGCTTAGTGTGGCACACACAGACACACAATGCAAAAACTAAGTGAACTTCTCTCCTTTTTATCTGCTTTCAGGTGTGATTTTTATATTTCCCACACCTGTTACTTGCCCCAGGTGAGTTTACAGGAGCATCACATGCTTGAAACAATCTTATTTATCCACAATTTTGAGAGGGTGCCAAGAATTTTGTCTAGCCCATTTTTGGAGTTTTGTGTGACATTATGTCCAATTTGCTTTTTTTCCTCCCTTTTTTTTTTTGTTGCAATACACACAAAAGGAATAAACATGTGTTTAGCAAAACATGTTTTACTGCAATACTTTTCTGTGAGAAATACTTGATTTTCTGGAAAAATTTCTGGGGTGCCAACAATTTCGGCCATGACTGTATATATATACGGTATGTATTACTCCCAGTAGTCTGTGACCACCCTACTTTACCTTTCCACCAACTGCATTGCTATAGCTTTCAGCTTTTGAAAACAAGATAAAATATAATTACCCCATCACACACACCCATTTAGTCTTGTGATTTAAGACATTGGGCACTATTCCCTAGTTAGCGCTACCATTAGCTTCTAGATGTGTAAGCATTATCGCTAGGATAAGTGTGTTTAACGCATACCACCCATATTACATTCCTACCCTCGTTAGTAATCCGTTAGTGCAGGGCTCAAAATTTCAAGTCCCAAGCTACTAGCCAGGCCTTAAGAGTTACTCGCCACTAGTTGCCCCACCTACCCTGCCCTTAACTCCGCCCCTAAACACACCCTCTTAAATTATCTTACGAAATGACACTGCTCTTATTATTCTTTATTTCTATAGTGCCAGCATATTCCGCAGCGCTGTTAAATGTTTTATTCAGAATAAAGTTACAAAAAATAAATTAGATTGGCACAGGACCCCGTAGTAGATACTCACCAATACTCCCAGGCGGCAGATCGGGCTCGGCTGCTCTTCCTTCGTTTTTGACTGGCTCTGCTGTCTTCTGTGCTCTCGTCTCCTTTTCGACATGGAGAACGCTATGACCTGTGATGCATCACATGGGTGGGTCAGGTGACCCGCCAAACATGACTCTCGCAGTTCGCACGGAAGGGGGCGGCGCCAAAGCAGCATGCCTGCCCAGACTCATGTTACGAGTGTGGGAGTCACGCTGCTGCGCAGCAGATATGACAGCTCTGATGGATTAACAAGGCGGTCGCACCAGACAGGTCCATCTGCCCCACTTGCCCACATGTAATTTCCACTCACAGAATGCGAGTAGAAATTTTGAGGGCTGTTATAGGACAAATGCAACCTTGTCCTTTTCTTAGAAAATATGGGACAGGGGTTCTGTTTTTACATTATATAAAAATCAAAAATTTACATTTGCAATACAAACATTTCCTTTCTTAAACAGTTGTAGCAAATTAATATTCATGTCTTGTATGTAAGATTTCACTGTTGCGTATTAAAACATACAGAAACAATTACAGATGTCAAGAAATAAGGTAGAAATATAGAAAATTATACCAAAAACTCTTATCAAAGGAATTAATGAAGTTAACCATTTACATAAAGGTGCAGCTAGAGAAGGTAGTGAGGAACACCAGCAGAAATAGCTACTGCAAACGTTCATGGTGGAGTAATCACCTAGATTGTGCTGCTAAACATTCAAATATAATGTTAATGTACACATATAAAATATGGGATAGAGCCAGTAATACAGGATAACAATCCCATGGTTATGTTAAAGTAGTGGTGAAGATCTGACTCTTTAATCTGCATCCACCATTAATAAGATATTTACCAGTATACACATGATAAGATCGCAGAACACAGAAAATGTTAAATAAATGCTGTACTCTTACAACAAAAAAGCCCACTCACTGGTGTCATGTGCTCTGAGCTCCCTGTGATTCTTCCCGGTCACTCACGGTCAGGGGGGGTGACGTCATCATGGAAGCAGTGTCGTGAGGGGGGGAGCCGTTATCTGTGCAGAGATGTTATCTGTGCTCTGTGACTAAGAGCAGCCACAATTTCCCCGACAGGGAGATGCAGTGTTTGGCAAAAAGTCCGATCAGCTCTGCCTGTCCGCCAGACTGAGAGGAAAGAGAGGGGGGGGGGTAGCTGCAAGGTGAAAATTCCACCTTCTTAATAAACCTTCCCCCTCTCCTATAGTAAGTTGCTGCCACCTCCCTCTTATCTAGGACTTAGGTTTTGGAGGGTTTTTAGTTTGTTTCCTTACCGACTATATATAACTCCCAGTGAGCACTTTTAAACCTCCCGCTCCATTAGCAGCTCATCTCAATTTGCTAATATGGCAAGGTGCCAATCAGCAGTCAGGGGGCGTGGACTAGCAGCTTCCTCCCGATAGAACAGCGAGAGATGTGAGCTCTACCGTGCCCGGACACACACCGGACAGACAGCAGCAGCACTAATTGCTGCAACATCACTCTATCAGCTGGGCTACTTCTGCCACACGGATCAACTTGCCAGGGGCATCAGGCTATTCACATTACCCACCCCTGGGGCGGGCCGGATCTCATTCAGCAACATAACAGAGCTGCATATTGAGATCTGGTCCGTCTACATGTGCCTTAATGCCGGTCTCGCTCTCCTCCCACTCCGGGGTGGCGCCAAAGCAGCGGGCCTGCTCAGACTCATGTTTTGAGTGTGGTAGGCACACTGCCGTGCAGCTGATATGAAAGCTCTGCCTTGCATGGATCAACATGGCAGCGGCACCCGACGGGTCAGTCTGCCTCACTCGACCGAATGTAATTTCCACTCGCAGAATGCGAGTACACGAGTGGAAATTTTGACGGCTGCGTTAGTGCATGGGTTGCTGTGCTAGCTTCTGTGAGCTTACAGTACTTTGTGCATGCTATACATAACATGGGGAGCGCATTCATTAATTAGGGATTTGATAAGTAAGGCATTACAAAGTGGTAGAGCTAATTAGCATTGGGACGTGCAAGACAACATTTTAGCACCTTCTAAAAGCTGGTGCGAAATGATTCTGCAATTGCAAAATCATTTATCACCCCGTAAACTACCCCCCCCCAAAATATCCGATACTCACCTCTCATCCCGCGGTGAGAATGGTGGCATAATTCAATGCTTCTTGTTTCCGGTAGCAGAGTGAGACTGAGCACAAATAGTTCCCAATCTCCCTCCGGTATCACTTTACGGCAATGCACGATCTTGCGAGAGCCCAGAGTTGCAAGCCTACATGGAGGGGTCGAAATCCCTACAACCAGATTGCCTAATGCCAAAATCCCGATGGCCAACTTCCAGACAGAACAAGTGCTGGACATACCAAGTTCCCTACACAGACAACTCCCTGACGGCCAACTTCCAGACATCCAAAATCCCAGCGGCTAACCCTAACCCTACTCCCTAACCCTCTAAACCTAGCCCTAACCCCCTAAACCTAGCCCTAACCCCTCAAACCTAGCCCTAACTCAAACCCCCTAAACCTAGCCCTAACCCCATAAACCTAGCTCTAACCCCTAAACCTAACCCTAACCATAACCCCTAAACCTAGCCCTAACCCCCTAAAGCTAGCCCTAACCCTATCCCCTAAACCTAGCCCAAACCCTATCCCCTAAACCAAACCCTAACCCTAACCCCCTAGCCCTAACCCCCTAAACCTAGCCCTGACCCTAACCCCCTAAACCTAGCCCTAACTTCCTAAACCTAACCATAACCCCTAAGCCTAAGCCTAACTCCCTAAAGGTTAGGGTGTTAGTATTAGGGTTAGCCGGTGGGATTTTGGATGTCTGGAAGTTGGCCGTGTAGGGAACTTGGTATGTCCGGCACTTGTTCTGTCTGGAAGTTGGCCATCGGGATGTTGGCATAAGGGAACCTGGTTGTAAGGATTTTGTCCGGCACCCCTACATGGAGTCCTATGGACTCCAGGAGGTGATACTTGCGGCGGTGCAGAAGCGCTACAGCAAGTATCCCGGTGGTTAGTGTTGCATTCTGGGGCGAGGTGCTGATCTTGCGAATAGTCTTGGAATATCGCATTAACATGGGGGACGCTACGGGCACAGATTTTCCCCGTTAGTGTCCCCATGTTAGCACGAAGAAGGGAATAATGCCCATTGTGAGTTCTTTGGTCTTTAAATACCTAGATACAAAAGACATTAAAACAGCTTGTAGATATATAATTATAAGAAACAATACAGCAAAAAGAGTAGTTGATCTGTGCAAAGATGTGTTTAAATAGAATAGGATCTATTCATCTTGATTTAGATAACTCTTCAAAGATAAAACGATAATAGCGTGCATTATATGGTTTAACAAGCCCTTTTGTCAATCACAAAAAAATAGAAAGATAAAACCCCAAACACAACAATTTGTAAACTAATGATTATCTTTTGTATGCATTGTGGTATCCAGAGCAGTGATGCAATCACCAAGCACTATTACTTGAAAAGGAAAGAAAAAATGCAAGTGAGGACATGAAGCATGACCTGATAAAAGTTTGCTGGAAAAATGAAAGCTTATACAATGCCTTCAAGATAACCCCCAGGACAGCTTTAATAACTTGGCAGCAGCCGTCATGTTATCAAAAGAAAGAATGTGGTATTATATCTCCAGTGTTATCTGTAGTGCAGTTTAATGTTTAATTCTATACAAATTACATCTCCCAGAAATTATTCACAAAAGAAGATGTATCATCTCAATTATCACTATTATCTGTGGAGTTTTCTGTTATCTTTACATTTGTTTACAAATCTGTTGTAAAGTCTAAAGGTTAGAAACATGACATGGGACAAATCCGCACAGAACAAAATATGTTGTTCTTCGGGGAACTACTTTGAATGTTTGTAATCACTCTTTAACAATTTACTACTAAGCCTATGTAAAATCAGCAGAAAATAAAAATTTTGATAGCTTGATGAATCAGAAAGAATTAGCGGTGCTGCGCCTTACTAAGGAATTTAAATAATGTAACGATAATGCATAACAGACAAGTGCACAGCGTAAAGGTTTTTTTTGTTTCCGTTTGGCACATTTCAGAAACACAAATTTTGGGATTTTGGAATTTTCTGAGTTTGGCAATTTGGATCGACCAGAAATTTCAGACAAATCTGAAAATATTTAACCCCTATAGCCCCCCATACCACTATCACCCTTTAAACCCCCTCTTTACCGCCTCCAACCATTCCCCTTTATACTACCTCTAAACCCCCCTCTACACCCTCAAATGTTAGGTTTAGGGTTACAGCTAGGCTTACTGTTAGGCTTTACTCGCTCTGTTTGTGTTAGGGTTACAGTTAGGGTTACAGTTTGTTTATGTTTGTATTAGGGTTAGGGCTAGGATTATGTCTATGTTTAGGTTATTGTTTGTGTTACTTTTAGGGTTAGGATTACTGGTAGGCTTTACTTGCGCTGTGTGTGTTACGATTATTACTGTTGGGGTCTACGTTACTGTTTATGTTTGTATTAGCGTTAGTGTTATAGTAGGGCTAGGGCTAGTTTTACAAAATGAATGCAATTTTTTAAGGTGCAAAAAATTATTTCTAAATTGATATGAAAATGTTTCTATCTATTCCATTACATTCTATCATTTTTGGTTGATTCAAAATATCAGCTATTTGGAATTTCGGGTGCTCCCAAACTGACAATTTTTCATGTTAAAATCAGATGCACTTGTCTAATGCATGTTAGTGAAAAAAAAGTATATTAGATCATTTTTTATCTCAATGATTTTGCTACAATGAGCAAAGAAGCTAAACGAGTGAATGAATATTGTATATATCTATATACTTGAATTGTTTCGTTTTTTCAAACTGCCCTATTTTGGAATTCTTGAAAAATGTGGTACAATTGCACTGCAAACAGAAACATATGAAGGCAGAGAATTATGTTTCAATAATTAAACAAAACTCTAGTAAATCTTTTCAATGGAGTCCGTGTCAATAAAAGACTGTTATAGGGGTTATACACTGACCACCACTGTTCACCATAGTTGAAAACTGCCATGTCCTCACTATGATGTACTTTGACTATTCACAGAAGGAATGCCGTATTGATAAAAACAGTTAGCAATCCTGAACAATAGTACCACCATTATTCTACTGTAAAATAAGTTGACTGAAGGTATTCTCCATTTAGCGTTGAAGTTTCATTGTAAGCAGCACCAGAGAAAATAAAGTATGGCAAACTGTGGTGACAATACCCTATATATAGAGAATTTATTGTAGCTACATTGCACTTGAACCACTATCAGGGTTATTCAAAGAGAATCGAAAAGTCACTGCATGTTCGGTGACTTTTCGTTCTCTTCAATTCGGGCCGATACGGCAATCCTATTTCGGCGACCCTGCGGTGTATTCAGCAAGCACCACGGGGCCGTCGAAGTGCAGGGAAAAGCTGCCGCAAACCCAACAAAAAGTCACCGCAAAAACCCGGCGAATGCACGTCGAAACAAGCAAAAACATCTGGATTAACCCGCCGAAGATGCAGGAAAAACTCGAGCAGGAGCCAATCACACGCAGCGCAGCCGCCAGAAAAAGCCGACACAGCAGACGAAGGCAGTGAATAAGGCTAGGGTCAGACTGAGGCAGTGCGAACGCGCGTGCAGCCGCACTTAATCACGGCCGTGCTAGCAGCAGATGCCGGGCAATGACGGCCAATATACGAAGTACGGTCGCACAAAAGTCCGGCCGTACAACGCAAGCGGCAAACAAACGCATTTTTTCGAGAACGTGAAACCACTAGTACTGACGTACAGAGTGCGCTGCGTCCGCTAGCGGCATGTGTGCGTGATTAGGAGACGTCAGACGCTGCTAATGTCCGGCCAACATAACGTCCAGACACAAAAAGTGTTTTATTGATGATCCGTACAAAATCACGGACGAAAATGCGCATAATATGACCGCTATCGCGTATTCCGTGAAAAAATGCGTCTATTCGTTTGAACGCACTTTTTCACAGACAACGTAAAAATGCGTTCGTCTGACCCTAGCCTTAACTAGCAAAACAGTACGCTTGAATGTTTGAAAGTGAAACGCTGTTTGCAAAGAAACTACTGAGCGAAAATATCTGAAATTTACATATGAGGTCCAGGGAATGATAATAAAAAGGGCTGTTACAGAAAAAATAAGTAAACTTAAAAAAAAAAATCGGACTTTTTTTAAAAAACGAAAAATCCGATTTTTTTTTTAAATATCCTAAAAAATCTATAAATAAAGAGACTTTTTACTGAAGAATTTTATAATGAATGGTTTATTAGATATTGAATTAAAACGGGAATATTTTTAACATTGAAGCCTATGGGATTCTCCTGAATAAACCTGTCGAATGAAACCACCGAATGGCAGGGCATTTCGGGAACCTTTCACTGCTGGTTTGTGTTCTCTGAATAGCTGAAGCAGTGCTTTTTTATGGGGATTTCACTGCCCTTGAACAGGCACCGAACAGGTAACGTATGTGCAGGCAATTCGCCAGGATTTGGCGTATTGCCTGCTCTCTGGATAGCCGAATGGCTAAGGAAGGTAACGGAACGCTGATTTTCAGCGTTCTGTTACCTTTCTCCAGCCATTCGGATCTCTTTGAATAACCCTGAAAAACTCTCACTAAAAAAAAACACAATTCTTTCATTGAAGAAAAGTTAGTGAATAACTCCTTTTGTAGTTTTTGATGACTGTTTTGGGATGGACATGATAAATTAAGTCACCTGTAGTATGATTTACAGTGTTGGGACGTTGAACATTCTTAAAATATTTGCAGAATTTGTGAGGAATCCTCTCGTGAGTAGCATAGCACAGATTATACATAGCTGGGTCTTGTATATTAATGAATATTGGTTGTTGTCCTCATTCAATGGTATCCACAGTGGCAATAGTCACTGCACTGTCTAATGCTATATGTTATTGAATCAATTATATGAAAACGCTGTAAATGAATTAATTTGACAATGAAATTATAATATTGCAATTTAGCACAAAAAATTCTGGGCTATTTTAATCTTCGTTCTTCTGTAACTGAATATGTAAACAAAACAAACGCTAATGCGCTAGCATTTAGACTGAAAGTTTCTTTTTTTTTTGTTCTCAATCATATTTAGCATTTATAAGTCATAACAAGACTATAAAAGGAAGCGTTCAAGAAAAAGTATTTTCCTACCTAGAAAACTGGCTGACATGCCCAAACAGGCAGCTTTAAGAAGTGTATCAGACCTCATAGTATTCAATTACACAAAGGAAAATTAAATCATTATTCCACAATTCCACTCTCCTTGGATGTCATCTGAACGCACATAAATGATGAAGTGCACATTCGTATAATACATAATATAGATTATGTACGCACCAGGCATAGGCAACTTTCCAGACGTTGCTTGTATTTGCAGCTACTGTTAGGATCAGTCATTTGCTTTAGTTATACTGTATATCCCAGGAAGGAGTCCATGGTTGTTCTATGTCAGGGATCTCAAACTCACGGCCCCCAGATGTTTTTGCCTACAAGTCCCAGAATTCTTTGAATGCATTAGATGGCTAGGGAATCATGGGAGCTGTAGTTCAGAAACATCAGGGGGGCCAGAGTTTGAGATCCCTGTTCTATGTAGTCTTTTGTAAAAAGTCACTACTTGAGAAGCTGAATGCTATTTTTTATGCTAACTCAATATTGGGTGTTATCTCGATTTTGCATTGTAATGCATTAAAAAGCACTCATTAGCATATCAAAAGACCATTTAACACCTTTTTAAAGCAGGATTAGCGTGTTCCCTGTGGAGAAATTAAATCCTTTTGTTTTATGCCTTTCAAGCACCCTGGAGAGACATAAAACCATCTGCAAATAGCAGCCCTAAACCTCACTGTAACAAAAATTCAAATAGATTACTGCTGCATTACAACAGCCAGAGATTTGACAGAATAGAGGGAGCGCTCTGGGGTCACTCACTGCTGTACAAGGATAAGATTCGGGGGGGGGGTTATATTGACTGAAAATCCCTGTACAGTACAGACACAAGGTGTTACTGTAATTTACATATAGAGGCATTATGTCACATAAAGATATTATTTTTATATTCTATTGGTATTTTTTGGAAGCTGCATTGCTGATAATCTATTTATTATCACTACAAATCCTCATAAGCAGGAGATCAGAACATTTTTATTATTTTTATTTATCACAGATACTGCGTCTATCACAAAGGTCTTTTATGCCTGTATGCTGATAATGCAGTCCCCGTTTGCAGTCTCCGTTTGAAATAAGATAAGGGACACCATCTAGAGCTCAGAACCTTACAATTAAACAATATTTCTGTATTAATAAATGAATACATGAAAAACTAAAAATGAACAAATTAACATTATTAATTTTTTTTTAACTATCTTAAAATAACAAGTTCTGTGCAAAATGTCTATTTCACCCTACATATAATTGTTAACTTCACATCCCATGTTTTAAATAAATGTTATGATAAAACTTTTTCAATAAAAATCACTTGGCAGTGAAGGGGTTAAAGACTGAAGGATTTAGCCACTTTCCATACCCTAATGACGGAGGCTACTTTTTCCACGTCTACTCTCTACTGGTTTCACTTGCGCTATTATGCTCGCTTAAGTGTACCCATAACAAACAGAGATTTTTAATGACACCAATTAAATACGAATAGAAGTAAATACAAATAAAATTATTTTAAAAAATCTTCTAATCAAGTATTTCTTGGAGGTGGATAAAATGAATGGTTTCAATTATTATTCACCCTGTAATATATTGCTATTTAGCAAAGGGTGTTTAAAAATGAATCTCTTCTCCCAACCCACAGTCTCCCTCAACACTTATCCATGATGACAGATGCAGGAAGCCTCAAAAGTCTTCCTTCTGCCAATCAGCACATGGAAGTCTTGCATGCACACAGTCAATCATCTGCCTTCCCAATTCAAGTAGATTGACAGGCACTGTTTGATAAGCTCT
Source organism: Leptobrachium leishanense (assembly GCA_009667805.1). NCBI lineage: Eukaryota > Metazoa > Chordata > Amphibia > Anura > Megophryidae > Leptobrachium > Leptobrachium leishanense. The sequence goes on along the minus strand of CM019065.1, from coordinate 234,936,172 downwards.
GTGCAGGCCATGATAAGCAGATTGGAGCCATAGAAGGCTGTCTAAGGGGAACTGAGTCTAAGGGGAACTGAGTCTCCCAGGCAGAAAAAAGCCCTCCAACTTGGATGGCTGTTACTGCCCCTAGGGACAATGTAGTTAAGAATTCAGTTATTCAAATGCATCAGAAAGGTGCTATTAACCACAGATGTGTGGTCCAGCAATATGCAGCATAAAGATGAATAATGGCCCTCTGCCTCATGTTCAGCACCAGACATGTTTTGGTCAGACAGCTCAGCCGGTTATCTGACGAAAACATTAGGGACTATTTACAAAGCACCATAATTGCAATTTTGGTTCTTTGCATTTCAACGCTTTTGGCGATTCCATTTCGCAGAAAATATGGTGAATTCATTATGTAGTGAATGGTCACCGTATTTTGACACTATTGGAGTCACCAAAGCAGTTATCAGATGTCGACAAAAACCACCCAAGTGCACTGATAACTGCCGAATTAGCATTGGGAAAATCTGCCAAACTGAAAAAATAAAAAGGAAGACTCCAATTCTCCTAATAGGAGTATAAATCAAAAAAATGTGTCCAAATAATAAAAAACGTCTTTAAAAAACCCAAAGATGTCATCTAAAAAACACAAAAAGGTGTTCTAAAAAAATAAAAGAAATAAAAAGAGTTTTTTCTGAATACGAAAAGAATAAATGGTCTTAAATAAATAGTAAAAAAATGATATTACTGTTTTACATTGAATCCTATGGGATTCGCCTGTTTAAACCGATTTAACTGAAACACCAAAAATCAGGGCATTTCTTTGACATTTCGGTGCAGTTCGGCATTCTGTGAATAGAAGACACTATAGCCTTCTACGAAGCAATTTTGATATTGCCACACACCGCTGCATTGTGGTGCATTGCACCGTAGTTTGCTGTCAATTTGCCTGTATTTTGCAATTTGACAGCTTGCCGAATAGAAAATTGGCTTGAAATTGCACTGATTGGTGAAATTCACTCTCCGGAGCAATTCGGGGCCAGTTCGGAGATAAGTGAAGAGATTATATTGTCTTCACTTATGCAAAAATAGATGTATTGCTGAACATGAGAAGCAGTGCTGTACCAACATTCATACTTTTACTGCCACGTTAATGTGGTCACTATAGTTAGTGTCTCCCTTTAAAATAGGTTTATAAACTTATCTTGCTATACTATGTAATAGATAGAATTATTGCTTTGAACTAACATTTTGTATTGTTTGCAAACAACGTCTCTATGTAGTGTGACAGGAAGCAAGGCATGACTATAAATGGGAGGTATGTGAGACCAGACCTTTTGAACTGCACCCCTCCCTTCAGCTAAAACTCCAGGGAAATGGTGTGTACTGCAGCTGGGCATGTTGGGAGTTGTGTTCTGGGTCCCTGGGGTTGTGATAAGGAAGAGAAGGATGGGCCATTATCCTATCAGTCTGGATCACTGGTCAGGTCAGGTTTTCAAAGGTCAGTTTGCAAACTACAGGTGTGGCCCATCAAGCAGCCTGCTGAGCCTTAAAAAGGGGAAGCTAGTGTGTGTGTGAGTGGCGAGTGAATACCCAACTAAAAGAGAGAGAGCTGGAGGAGACCAAAGTTTTAACTTTGCTGTGGACTATTATTGCCGTGAACCACTGTTGCTGTCGGGTGAGGAAATTAAATTTTAGAACACAATATCACAACACAGCGCTCATGGATATAAGTCCATAAGAAAATGGAATAGGCACTCTATATGTCCATGGATGCAGTTTTCTTCATTTTCAAACAGTAGGTTTCTTTGTGATGTGAATGATGAAACAAATAATTTGGAGACCGGCTCTAGGGAAAACAGCATGCAGGGACTAATTATTCAGGTGCCCATATATCCCTCTACTGGTTCCTCCAATTCCGCTGAAGTTTTGAGAGCCTTGAGCCTCTATTGGCTCCATCAAAATTCCCACAGGGAATCATAAGGAGCTTCCCAAACATTCTTTCACAGGATCAAAGGCAGACAGCAAAGGATTTAAAGTTAAAAACATTTATTTGTTTAAAACATCAATGTATATCTACCAGGACGCGTTTCGCCAGAATGGCTTCCCCAGCTGAGGGATATTTTTATATTTCCCATTGTGCAAATGAAAAGAACATCTTTTGCTATATCTGAATTTTTTTTCTAAGAGACTTAATGGATAACATACTGTTTATTCACATACAATGGGCCTTACTACTGACTAGCTGGTAAGTGGAATGGCTCCTTTTTACTGCACCTATTCTGATCCAGTCACTATATTAGCGACTGGCCTGAGAATAAAACAGAGGCACAGAGTGATACTGTCATGTGTCATGTGCATTGGGTGTTGGTGTGAGCCCAGGATGCAGTGAAGAGATGGGGTCATGCAGGTTGCAGGGCAAATCAGGTTTCATTTTATTAAAGGGTAAATCAAAACACAAAGAGAATGAACTGTATAAATATTGAGGAGATTAGCTGGGACAGGAAAGGTGCTTAGGGCAAAAGGCAACACAGCAGTAAACAGAAAAGGAGAAAGCAGATACAAGAAAAGGGCTGAATCACTAGATAAGGAGAGCTGAGAGTAATGGGAGTGCAGATTGGGAGAACTAAATACTAATAGCAGCAAGGAGACAGGAGGAACAAGGAGAACTAATAATAGTGGCAGGGCGAGACAGAAGCAATAAGACACAGGGCGAACTGACAGTACATGAAAAGGGATGACACAGAAGAAACAGAATAACTAAGGTAAATTAGATTAATCCATGGCAGAGTTTTAGGCAAGGAGTAGGCGATAAACAATGTCAAAGTCCAGAGCAGGGGCTTTTGGCAGGTGTCAGGCAAACAGTATAGTTAAGTCCAAATCAAAGGGGTCTGATACACGGGAGATCCAGCAGTATTGTAGGGCACAATGAACAGATGAAGGTACTGGTGAGTTTCACAGTGGAATGCCCAGATGGGGTTCGAGAGGATTGACAGATGGGGATCCAAATGAGGTGAGAAGACAGGGGTTTCAGAGGCTTGCAGGTTAGGGAGCTTCAGGAAGCACGTCTGTCAAGGAGCACAGCCAAGACTTCTTTTTTATTTTTCTTCAAAATTTTTATTTTGTAAATGTCAGCGGTACAACAAACAGAAAAAAGGCCTCACAGGGCCACATGGGACTAATCATCAGGCAAATCAGTGTAAATAAAAAGAACAAAAATAGTCAGCAACAGTCCACAAAGTTAACAACATTAAGGGGGGACGGGGAAGGGACACTCGGCATAAGTGACCAGGGAGGTGGTATAGTCATCAAACCTACATGGGGCAAAGCAACCACTTGAAGAAAAAAAAAAAGAAGGAGGGGCATAAGGGGAAAGGTGGAGGACAGCCCGGGAAAAAGTGGCATTCCTGGCTCACTCCAGCAACCTCGCAAGGAGACTGGAGGCCACGGAAGAGGCCACTGGGCCAAACGCCCTGGGGCCAGAGGAAGCGGTCAGAGCCATGGTAGCTGCTCCAATAGCTCACCCAGGGCAACCTATTGTCCTGCACTCAAGGAGGGGGGCCAAAATAAAGAGTGGCCAAATGCCCGGTTCCTCTCACCAACCACGTCCTGGACAGTTGAGGCAAAGTCCGCTAAAGAGTGTCCAGGGGGGTGGAGAAATCGGCAAGAGTCCTCAAAAAGATGCATGTGTGAGGGTGTCAGCAGGAACAAGAAAACTATTCAAGAAAAGGGGAGTATGTGTCAACAAACCGAACTCAGTGGGGGGGTGATACATCAGCATGCAAGGTGGGGAGACTGGCGCACCAGTCAGCAGAACACCACCACGTGGGGACAGGATCCGACAGGCCCCCAGTGTGCCTCAACACAAAAGAAAAGTCTCTAAAATGGCCGCCAGGAGTAGGCCGCAGAGAAGGCCGAGCACCTCAAAACACCCCGATCAGCGCACTACAGACAGCGGGGGAGTGCAGGTGTGGGACAGCAGGTAGACAAATAGGTTCCCCTCAAAGCAAAACTCAGCAGCCGTTGGTGGGTCACGAAAATCCGCAAAAAGAAAGAGAATGGCTAGGGAGCTCCACAGCTTGCGACCACACGCGCCGGCGGTCAGCACCGCCGCCCACAGCCAAGACTTCAATGTTGAAGCCCTGAAGAAAGGGCAGATCCTGCTTTTGAGAAGGCCTCATTAGGAGGTATGGAGTTCACCTCAGGCTCCATAGTATGAACAGGACAAGCAGGCAGGGAATTCAGGAACCTGTATATTAAACAAGCTTAAAGTATAATCATACATGTGCAGGGCTGAAAGGGGCTGCCAGGGGTCAGACCATATAGGTCATGACAGATACTGGCACCTGCGCTGCACACTGCCGTGGGTTTTGGCTCTTGGAGTCCATAGGAGCAAAGCACATCACCGCTGCGAGATCACACTAGCAATATCATGCAGGAGCGACGGTTGAAGTGTGAAGGGGCACTGGGAACTATTTATCCAGAGAGAGAAGAAATGACAGATTATGCCGTCCTCTCCACTGTGGGATGAGAAGTGAATATGGGATTTTTTTTGGTGCATTTATTTTAGTGCATTAAGTGATTTTGCAGAAGTAAATTTACTTAACACCATATTGTGGGAGTCGGTATTTCTTCGGGAAATACCGCCTCAAATAGAAGAATGAGCTACCACGGAATAGTCTCCCAGGCTGAAATTAACACCTCCTTTAGTTTACAGGACGGATGCATTATGACCAAGCTACAAGCAAAACATGTGACAAGGATGGTATAGCAACTATGGCCATTCCGATATTTGCTGGAACCAATCTGTATATCGGCTCTAGTCAATATCATAACAGCAAGAGAGGAATAGGGCTCAATATCTCTAATATTCTACATTGTTGCAATGTGGCTTCTAATGGTTCTTTTTCTTATTTGTAAAGTAGATATAAATAATATAGTTGTATTCTTAATTTATAGTATTAATCTGTACTATTAGCTTTGACAGTATCAAATTTAAACATAAAATATAAAATTATTATGGTTGAGATGGGGTTTAACAGTTTGGTGTGTTTCCCCTCACGCCCCAGACCAACACTTTCCAACCCTCCGTTGAATAGGTCACATCATACAAATCATGTTGTTCTTCTGAATAATGTGTGCATTATTTTGCAGAAAAAAACAGGCGCTCTTTGTAGATCCCATAAAAACTAGATCTTGTCATCATGATCACTGTTGGACAGAATTATTATGGGTCAAAGAAGCTATGCATTGTATCGAAGTGACCACAAAATAGATGACTCTTCTTTAACATAGTGAATTACGATTAGTCAGAATGTGCTCGATTTAACTCTCTTTTGTGTACAATGAGATGAGCTCTGTAAAAGTCTCTGTTGTCAGTTACTAAAAGAAGGCCTCTGGTTTTATGCTGATTTGCTTTAAACAGACCATATTCTTCCTTTTAAGAATTCTATTATTAGACATAGCCAGAGAGTTTAAAGCCTGGATGATTAATCAAAACTTCATAGATTGCACACAAAAGAATAGCTGAAATGTTTTAGTGATTTAGGAAGCAAGTGGAAATAAGAAAAGCTATAAGGAGACCAAACGCTCTCACTGAAGCTTATACCAAATGTTATTTTGTTGAATATCCTTTTCAGCAATAGAATATCCACATTTTTATTTCATTTGCGAGGATGAGAGGGCTTATGGTTACCATTAACACAGTTTTAGAACAGACCCAAAGTTGTAATATCTCTCATGATGTGTAAGCAATTATTCATATGAAAGCCAAGAGGATAGCAGTCGATTTTTAAGGCTTATCGATTGAATGAATATCCATTCATTCATTAAACTAACACACTGAATACGAGGTTTGTTTATTTTTTATTACAGTCATATATCAACCTTTACTTTGAAAATGTTCTTTACCTTCTGCTCTCAGTGGTCATACTTTTAATCATGCAATGTTTTTGTTTTGGGCAATTGCTTCAACTGTAGAATGTCCCCACATATTTTTGCTACCTTTGATGTCAAAGCGACATAGCAGATAAAATAAAATGTGATCTAAATGCTCTGTTACAAAGTAACTGGGTCTGAATTAACACCAATAAAAGTTGTTGCCTCTTCACTGTCAGTTGACCATTCAATTCTAGCTACAACCCATTGTTAATGAGTGTCTCTGTGTATAGTATGCATTTATTTATAGGCTTGATTGAACTTGAAAAGGCATTGGAGGTTCATTCATGGGTCCAGTTGGGCCAGCACACTTCAGTATTTTTTAGAAAATATTTGTGTAATTGTCAATGGCAGGCCTGCATATTGTAAATTTGCCTTGCAAAAGAAAGTTCAATTACAAAATAACTAATGCCTGTTTCTTTAGCCTTCCTTAGTGGCTACTATTGTGTCTGAGATTTTCAGGATTTGGACTATTACAGGACGTGCAGATTCTTTTGCCCTGATCCCTGGTTGTTTGGAGGAGTTTTGAGATTAGTTGAAATCGATGGGGTATACTTAAGTTTTAAGATTTTTTTCTGTGTTTTATTCATTTTCCATTTTTTCCATTATGCCTGGTGTTCCAAAGGGGGCAAGACAACATTTATGTCTTGTATTGGACTTTATGGGCTCACAGCATCAGAGGGGAGGGTTATAAAAACACAACAGAAAAAAAATGATATTTGACATTATTGCGCTGAGAGGTATAGTTACAAGGAGATCACAGAAGACAGGGATAAGGGTCAGTAGCTGTAATAATATCAGGACTCTACATTAAATAAGGTGAAAAGTGAGCCTTTTAGATGCAAATCACGTTTCCTTATCCTCTTTTTATGCAAATGATTCTATTGAAGGCATGACGGTACTGCGAGGAATACAATAGCATATTTTTACATGAACCTTAGTTAACCTTTAACATTTTAGTGAACCTTAGTTATCAGGAGTGATTTCAACCAGGGCCAGATTAACATAAAGGCTATTGGAGCTGCAGCTCCAGCCCCATGCCCGTAAAAGGCCCTGAGAAAAGATAACTATACGGTATCTGAACTGATAGTCATTTGGGTCCCTTTATCTCCGGAATCATAGCAGCTACAGGGTCATGTTAGGTGTCATTAGAAAGGCCAGAGCATGATCTTTCCAATGATAACAAAAACGCCCCATATTCAAGTAAAACAAAATAAATAATATTTTTTTTTCCTAACACAACACGATTGTTCACTTTTCAATTATAAAATGAACAATGATGATGCACCAACTGACCATCTCATTTTCTATGTCACCAGTAAGTATGTAGGGATGGCACAATGTGTTATTACGCATTGTTCCATCAAAAACGTAAACCGCCATACTGATGCGAGGGGCACCGGGGGTCCTTTGGAACCCTGCATCTCTAATCTTTACGCTACACAAGGTCAAGTGAGGTGTAATTGGAAAGGTCAGAGTCCGGTTGCTAATAAGGTGATTCTGTCAACATGTGAAATCAGGTTGGAACCAATTAATTTGGATTATTTATATTTTTAGAAAGTATTTTACCAGGAAGGATACAGTGAGATTTTTCTCGTTTTCAAGTACGTCCTGTATGGCAGACATATGAGGAAAACTGAAGGTAGTGAAATAGGTGGAAGGATGTAGAAGTCTTGGAGAAGAATTTGATAGAGAAAAGGCTTCAGGGTGGTTTTGTCAAATCAATTAGGCTAGGGTCAAACGATCTCATTATTCGCAGCAACCGTCCAAACGTGCGTCCGAATGCATTGACGTATTTTTTCACGGAATGCGCGAAAACGGTCAGACGACACGCATTTTCGTGCGTGATTTTTTACGGATCGTCAATAAAACACTTCTTGCGTCTGGACGTTATGTAGGCTGGACATTAGCATCGTCTGACATCTCCTAATGACGCACACATGCCGCTATGCCGCCGCAGCGCACTCTGTACGTCAGTACTAGCGGTTCTGCGTTCTCGGAAAAATGCGTTCATTTTCCACTTGCGTTGCGCGGCTGGACTTTCGTGCGGCCGTACTTCGTATATTGGCTGTCATTGCGCGTCATTTGCTGCTACTGCGGCCGTGATTAAGTGCGCCTAAACGCACGTTAAAAATGCGCTAGTCTGACCCCAGCCTTAGATATTGTTTTCTCAACATTGTAAGATGCTGGAGAGGGTGATCCATTTTGGAGCTTTCTTTAATATAAAAACGGAGCTTCGTTCTACCTGGCAGTAGCATGTTTTTCAGTGAGAGGGGAATAGCGGAATCAAACTTAAAGCCACCCCTCATTGGATTATAATTTATAAATGCTTGTAGAATAATAGGTACTCAGCAATGGTATCTGAAACACAAATACAATGATCAATAATGTTCTGATGATTTTGAAAACTAATTGCAATCCAGGGTGCTTGGACGACTTTGAGCCAAACCCCAACAGAGGCGAGGCTTCGAAAAGAGAAGTAAATATAATTCCATGCAGTATGGGAAATAACTGGCATCTTAACCTCAGCATGGGTTTATCAAATTGATTAGATTAAATTAGACTAGATAAGGCATACATGTTCAATTTATTATTATTATTATTATCGTCATCATTTATATAGCACCACCAGTTTCTGCAATGCTTTACAATAATCAAAGCGAACGAGATACAGATAAATGGACATATGATGGAAACAAGAGGTGTAGAGGGCCCTGCTCATAGGAGCTTGCAATCTAGAGGAAATCTTGTATTCTTCCTTATAAAGCAGTTTCAATGTAACATATGATATGATGGATGAGATCAACTTTAGCTCATTTTATATCTCACAATATTCTTATATATATAGCACTTGTTTCATAGCTCATTATGTGATAGATTACATATCTACATCATTCTTTCCTTTAAACTTGATGAATTCTGTTTTTGATTAACTTGTTATACAACCCATTACATGCTAGTCTTGGGTAGGATACACAACAAGAAATAGGTGACTCAGCGCACACGTGGAAAAATGGTCAGTAAAATAGATAAATATCTTACACTGATAAACGGACAGTAGATGACCAGTAGACACTAGTATCTATCAATAGTAGACATGGATAAATATTGTTCCAAAGACCTCAAAAATAAGAGGAACAGACAGACATATAGTGAAATTCTGTTTAAATTTTTTTGTTAAAAGCGCTTCAATTGGTAAACTCACACTTTGGAGAGCCTAAGGGCTCGCTGGTATTCGCCTATGGGTTCTTCATAAGGCTCACCCATCAGCCTATTTTCATGGTTTGAAGCACTCCTCACATAGAGATATAACAGCGGTGCTCCCATTGTAGATGCAGCCTGCAATTCTTAGCTGCGGGTTGAATAAACCACAGGGGTAAACCAGCTTGATTTAAAGGAAAAACCCACTGAGGTAAAACAAATGAATATTTAATCACAAAAAACAGTAAATGAAACCAAAACGCGTTTCGCCTAACAACTAGGCTTCATCAGTTGGTACAAAAAAAAATAAGAATGTCTTGATCACTAAAACTTAGCCTTTTTAAAGGCTGATAATCATTACCTAACTGAATCCACCTGGACTTGCGTCTTCACGCAGCTGGACGCCACCCGATGATGTCAAATGGGCTCGCTGGCCCTAGTCCCATTACATAACCAAAGGCGCAGTTTCCGCATTCCAGATGCAACTTCCACGAATAGGATACAGCATTTGCCAAAATAGTGTGAGTTGTGTGTCAAATTCTAGCTAACACCTATCTTTAAAACTCCCCGGCCAGTCTTATGTCACGGACAGGGTTGATGGGTCGAGGCCAGGATGCAATGACAGAGTGAAGTGGATGCAGTAATACAGGGTGAACAGGTAAAAGTTTATTAAGAGAAATCACAACAGCAGGAGTAAACCAAAAGGGGAACACTGGATCATGAATAACATAACGGGTGGCTGAGTGAGGCAGGAATGCGATTGGCATACAAGGCACTAGACACAGGATATGAGACACCAGCCAGGTGGACAAGACAGGTACTGGAATGAAAATAAACAGAATGCTTTAAATAGGAACAGAGGGGCAGTACATGAAGAGGGCTGACTGCATCAGGAAAAGCACAAAGCAACTGCTGAGGAAAACATAAGGACACTTACTGACAAATAAAACAGAACAAAAGGAGGGGGCTGAGGGCCAGGAAACACTGTGGTTATAAATCCAGGTAAACAAGGGGTGATCAGGCGAGATCTCCAGAAAGAGATAATCCAGGTATTGTACTTAGAGTTCAAGCATGGGTCGAGGCAGGCAAAACGTAGTCAAAGTCCAAAGCAATAAGTCATACACGGGATATCCAATAGGAAAGAGTGAAGTGAAGCAAAGCAGGAGCTTCTGGAGGGTGATGTGCACAGCACGATGGTAGCAAGGAACTGAGGACTTCGTCAATGCAGAAGCATCCTGGGAAGAGCGTAGGGAGACCTTAAGTAGGGAGTATTGGGCCAGGTGATCAGGTGCACCTGAGTGTGAAGACGACAGAAGGAAAGGCCAGTCTAAATAGGACAGCACCTTTCAGGCACTGTCCAGGTGGTTTCAGGACGCAGCAGCACCAGATTTGCCTTTTCGCCGCCGGCGAGGACCGTGACATCTTGGATAAAGATATCAATCGTAACTAGGTGTATGTTAGAAGAATATACTTGTACAGGATGAGGAAGCTCAATGGTAATAAAGAGCATTAAAATGTTAACAGTGATTTGAAGTACCCTAAAACTCTGACATCAGACTGTTTAATGTACAGACATATATGTCAGTGATGGCAACTCTTGACAGAATTTCACTTCATCCCAGACTACAGCCCTATTCCCACCGAACCATAATAATTAATAGGTGAGCCGTTAAGTAAACAGCCACACTTGTTAATGACAATGCTCCCTCCTATTCCAACTGAGCTGCAAAATAATCTTGTGGCTTGGCTATAGTGCCAGGTTACAACAAATGTCTCCATGCTACAATATGTATAAACAATCTGGCAAAAGTAATCATTTATTTACACATGGAATCCTATGACTCAAGGAGACACCACTAATTGTAGACAAAGTGGCACTGACAATATCTTTTAGTGGCTTCTACTTATTATGAGCCAACTCTAATATAGTGGCTCACTTATAATAGAGCTCATAATAGGTACACACAGCACATTTGTCCTTTATTGGCTGTATTGATAGCTCAGCCAGAATAGGACAAATGCCAGAAAATTTGTTTACAAAAGGTAATTACTATTGTTGATTTTATTTCCATTTTATTTTTAATAGCTACCTAATAGAAGCTGTATTACTTTAGAAAATGTGTTTGACAGTCAGTATAAGGAGAAACAATTTAAAGCTGTGCGTGCGTTAACTTTACTGAATCTCATAAAGGTAAAAGGAAACTCACCTTGATATGCCAACCATGTTCCCAATGCGCCCAAGTCAGTCTGCTCATAGTTTCTAGTAATATCTGTGGAACCAATCTCAATGTGAAATCAAGATCTTAAAAATCATAACTATTATTTAGTCTGCTAATTCTTACTTACACTAAGTGCTCATTTCATAGCATTCATTATTTTGGGGAGTTTGGATCTTGCTATCTCCATTGTCCATTCCAGGATTAAAGTTTATTTTGTTTGTCCTGTACCACTCTCCAGGTTTATCACTTTCTTGAACCTTCAGCTGACTCACTCTGTACACACAGAAAGGTGGACACAGGATCCCGCAAACCTAATTTTCTATAAAAAGTCTCAGTGAAAATCACATTAGCGCAAAGTACCACCATTCCAGGTCCCCCTAGTGTGAAGGCACTTGGTGCCAGATTTGTAACTTTTGATGATCCCCCTATGCTATTTCCTCCCTGTCATTGTATCTCTGCATCTCTCGAGACCATTATTCAACATAATGCTTTTAATTGACTTACAAGATGGAACAACTATTATAGCGAATTCATTAATACCTGGGGACAACACAGATTCTCTCATTTATCTACACATAGGGGGTTACACAATATTCATTGTTGTTTGCTGTTGTTGCAGTAACAATAAACGTTGGCAGTTCGCATGAGGGTGATTCAAACAGTGGTAGGAGAAGCTACGACAATTAATCTTTTCCTACTGTTCTTTGAATTTCTTGCTCAGGATCACCAAAGTTTATTGTCGTTGAAACAACGTTGATTGTCAACGTTGTTTACAACAATGGAATACAATAAATTGCCTTGTTAATGTTTAGCATTACTTTCTATAGTATCTGTAAATGTTTTACTCATTTTGCAAAGTATTACAGCTATAATACAAAAAGGAACACTAGTTCCTAAAATCATAATAACATCTGCAAGATCTAAAATAGGTGGGGTCCCTGGAGTGCCTAGTTAATGCTACACTAGCCTAGAGTGCCATACAGTGCTCAATACTGTTCTCTTTTTTTCATCATGATTTATATTGCCATGGCATTACACCACTGATTGCAGTGATGGGTTGTCAATAAATCAAGCTACAGTTGAGTTGAACAGTTTACACTTGCTTAATTGGTTAAATGAGGGTTATAATGATAAATAGGTCACTGGTTAACATTAGTTTTCCAGTATTCCATTGATCTATGGAATAATAACATGTTGTTTTTTTTTCCTGCTATTAAAATAGTTTGCCATTAGTAACAGACAGGGCTGGAAGAAAAGACAAATTGGCTGTATTATGTGGTGTTGACAAGCTGAGTCATGATCTAGAAGAGGACATTCATGCAGGTTCCCATGAGAAACCAAACTAATCACAGTCCCTGCTTCAAAAAAGGTCAAATATGTTTAGCATGTCAAATGCTGTTACGGCTCTTGGTGCAGAGCCTGTACTCATGTTTCATCTGCAAGACTTTATTTTCAAATATTTTTTTTAATGTGAATTTGTTCTTGATCCAGATAAATGAATACCATAGCTGTGCTGCTTTATAGAACTGTCAGTTCAAGATTAGATATAAAGAATGCCAAATCTGAAAATCCCATATTAAAATGCAATTATACGGTCTAAACTTTGGTGTTTGGACACATTGATCATATCACAAAACCTCAATGCCCTTTAATTGTCTGCATTACTCTTGTTTTTTTTGTTTTTTTAAAATGGATAAAAGAATAGCCCAGTCACTTAAGATTTTGTGAGGAATGAAGCACTATGTCGAAGCAATACCCCTGTCCATTTGCAGCTCATGTTTAGGTATTTGAATTGCCCACTGATGACCATTCGCCTGCATGGACCCCAAGTAAACATAACTATATAATAACACTAACAACTTCTGTGGAATAATATTTATTATAGGTCACAGCTTTCAATATCCTCCATATTTAAAATATAACACTATATGACAATATAAACAATAAAAAAATTGAAGATAGTGCTGTATGAGGTCTCTCCTTCTCTACCTGTACCCTTTCAAACTTAAACCAGCTTAACTCAGTTCCCATCTCACTTACTTCTAACCAACAAATTATACATCCTAACAAGAACCCTTCCTCAGCACTGCCTACCAGCCCCGCTGTGACAAAGGGGAATAAACTAACCCACAATCGCCCAACCCACTTAAACGAACCCCAACAAAACCCAGACTAATCCCTATAATTAAAGGGAGGGAGGGGGAGGGTGCTGCTCTCCAGGTTACCTCAGGGAAAAAGGTGTGCAGAGCCACTACGCGTGTGCCTTTTCAATACTCCTTTTGGCTACGCCCACTCACCTTCCCGCTCTAACTGATTCACCTAACTTAACTCCTTGCATGCTGGCCTCCTGCACAACTCAAATATCTAGGTATGTGGTTAGACCCAAATCAATCCTTTGGCCCCCACATCGAAAAACTCTCATCTAAAATTTACCCTAAACTAGATGCCCTGTATAGAAACAAATCCTGCCTGAGCCCCGCGGTAAGAAAGCAAATTGTACAACAAATACTTATGCCAGCTATTGATTACAGAGATGTAGTGTATGCAGTGGCCCCGCAAACACACCTTCAGAAACTTACCACATTGTAGCGCAAAGCGGCAGAATGAGTTATACAATGTAACTACATGACCCACTATTGTGACATGTTAAAAGAGCTAAACTGGCAGTCGCTGGAATCCAGACGCACCCTTCACCTTTCCAACCTGGTGTTTAAGAGCTTTTCTGGGAAGCTGCCACCCTATCTGAATAGACTGCTTCCCCCAGCATTTCCCTCATCCTATAACCTCCAATCCAGGACCAGCACCTTACTTGTAATACCACAATATAAAAAGAAAGTGGCTTCGTCCTCATTTTCCTACAGAGCACCGCAGTTATGGAATAACCTCCCAGACACCATCAAATCTTCCCCCAGTCTAAAGTCACTCAAGAGCTCCCTATTAACATACCTCAATACGGAATGCACCTGTAAACATGTAACATAATGACTATTTCCTACATATTTATTTTCTGTTAATCTGTATATTTGTGGGTTTTTTTATATCTTGCATTGTATTACTTTGTATTTCTGTAACGACTATCATTTTAATGTTCTTGAACCCAGGACATACTTAAAAACGAGAGAAATCTCAATGTGTCCTTCCTGGTAAAATACTTTATAAATAAATAAGGGCCCTCCACCTGAGTTATTCCTGTCCTTCATAACTTGGACTTTTGGCCTCTCTTATGTAACATGTGGTATTATATAACAAAAAATCAGGTATAAAGCTACCTGGACACTGAACGGTTTTAGATGGTGTACTATCAGTATTACACTTGAGAAAAAAACAGGTTAACAAAACAACATGTTAAAAAAGACGCTACTTTCTAACCCTAATTTTTAGCCCTAACTCTAATTCTAACTTTAACCCAAATTTCTAACCCTAGTCTTAAATTCTAACCATAATCTTAGTTTCTAAGCCTAACCCTAACTATGTAAAAATACATCACATTTCTTTGTGTAAGAAGCAACTTTTTTATGTGTCCTTTTTAATGCCTTTTTTATACATGTTGTCTGCACCGTTACATCTACACATTTACCTACACTTTAAATCATAATATCAACGATAGTCAAAACTTCTGTTAAGAAATAAAACAAAATCCATTTAGAAAAAAATTTAGATTTACAAAGAAAAACACACTGATATATCCATTGTAAATCATATGTTATATATGAAGCGGCACCTTCAAAACCATGTGAGATGTTCATTGAAGAAATGCTGATGCCTATTTTTAAATTTATTTTAAAATATGAATAAAGGGATAAATAGCAATAATCACATGTTCAGTGAATACATGACGGGACTCACCTAGAAAAGCATGACGAGGTGTTTGGATAAGGAGAGATAGATGTACAGGGGAGGCTACGGTGAGATACACAGATAATTAGCAAAATGTAGACATACTGTATAACAAATAACCTACTATCAGTGAATCCTTATTCGAGCAGTTATCTTTAACATTTTCTTTTGGTCAGAAGAAACACTTATTCAACCGTTGACAATGAGGATAATCAAGAATGTATTTCAACCCTAAAAATATTATATGAACCCATATCGAAAGGTATTCTGGTTGGATAAATAGTTTAAAGTAAAGCAAGATAATGACCTACAAAGAGTCATATACATATAGTTTTCTCAATAAATTTTTTTATTTACTTTGTCCTAAGAAGACACTAATTAAGTTTTTCAAAAACCCCACCAATTTTACATATAGGATGGCATTCTTCATAATGTCCGCTCCTCACCAGGAAACTGATAACTTCTATACAAAGCAGTTGAATTAGGAAATATTCAAAATAGCAATTTCCATTTGACCTGTATAACCCTTCTATATGGGATATGTTACATAGTAATGTGGGTTTAAATAAAACTCAAGCCTAATGCATCCAAATATTTCTTATCTATTTCCAGTGGTACAAAAGAAGGCAAACTCCTTATCAACGTAGTGAATTAGTTATCAGTGCTCTCATTTGAATTGTTATATTTAAATTTATTTAATCCACATACATTGCTTTAAACCACCCCCACACACACACACTTAACACACACTAACACACACTAAGACACACATACACACACACTTGCAGTTACAGTCATTTAAAATGCATCAGCATATTCCTTGATGCTTTACAATGGGGGAGCACAAACACGAGACGTACATGATAAATGAGGAAAGACAACTCTGCCCGTAGGATAGCTGTCCAGCTAATACAGTACTTTAACCAGGTTCTCAGTCAGACATCCCATGAGCTTACAATGTAAGGGACGGGGGTAAGTGAAACAAATGGGAGCAGAGGGCAGGTGAAGCAGGTGGGCAGAAAGAATATAGTAGTAATTACATGCGAACGACCAGAATCTTGGGTTTAGTAAGAGTAATTAGAGAGAGAAGTGGCAAAAGCTTGAAGGAGACCTGAAATTTGGGACCGGGCCTGGGTGGGGGAGGGTGTATGGGGAGGGTTAGTGGGACAGCAGAATGAAATAATGGATTTCAATCTGTGAGCTTGTGGTTCTGATGCTTGGTGCTTGTTTCTGGGTGGAGAATGTGAGATTTAGTGAGAGTGACCTGGTTGAATCCCAGGTATTTACGACATAGGAGGAGGAGGGAGAAGCAGAGGGGATATTCTAACAAAAAGAGAGGGGAAAATAAAAGGCAAACTAAGCAGCTGGAAATTAATAAATGCAGACATAACATAGAATTGCAAGATTAGAACAGTCTGGAGTAAAGTGTTGGGCGACATGTTGAACCTTGGATACCTTGGTACTGGTTTCTGAGTGGTGAAAGTAATAATGGAGTTCAATCTGTGAGCTTGTGGGTCTGATGCTTGGTGCTTGTATCTGGGTGGTGAATGGAATAATGGAGTTCAATCTGTGAGTTTATGGGTCTGATGACACACACACACACACCTCTGTTTTGGTAATACGTAGGTATACGGCAAATTCAAAACAACCACTAATCTAACACTAAATACACATGCCCCTTTATCCTTAACACATCCTGGATCTTTCAGTACTACCCACTTTGGAAGTGGCTAGTTTAGACCACCTCAACAAAGTATTTGAAGTTATCTTTTTTTTTTTTTTTTTACAAATGAGGAACAATAATCAGAGTTAAAGCCAGGTTAATTGCAGAGTGTGGACAAATAAATAACAGTTTTGGTGTCCTTGGTATACTTCTCAAAGAGGTGTTTAGATAAAGACAGGTAAAATTCCACAATTAAATATACAGGGGAGGCTACAATGAGGTACAAAGAGAATGAAACACCAAGATTCATACAAAAGCATGACGAGATACTCAGGAAAAGTGAGAATCTTGCACGTGGAGAGACCGCATGCTAAAACTCATAGTTCAAGATAATTAAGTTAAGACGTATCTTCTGACATTTATATACAAAGTCATAATGATATGTACAGACATGTATATACTTTTTATCTTAAATTAATTTACTCTTAATAAAACACACTATTTGTAGACTTTTGTACAAAATGCATGATATCATCTTCTTCTGTTAGAAAGTCAAGCGCTCTTTCATTGAAGTGATTCCATACAATCTTTTTCTTGCAATTTCAGGAAGCATGTGGGCCCTACATGCAATTTTTCTATGTGCATCAATGTAGTATTATAATAAAATCTTCAATAAAGAGCTCAGCATGTTTTCTGTAAAACTGACCATAATTTTAAATATGGATCCCAGTTTGTCCTCATTTTGGTCTCACAATGTCATTACCTAAGGCAGTGGTTCCCAACCGCGGTTTTCAAGTACCCCCAACAGGTCAGGTTTGCCAGATATCTGAAGCACAGCACAGGTGATATGATTTGCTGCTCAGTGATTGCAGAATTCAGTCTGCATTTCCCCAAGGAGATCTGCAAAATCTGGCCTGTTGGGGGTACTTGAGGACCGCGGTTGGGAACCACTGATCTAAAGGAACCCAATGCATTCTAGAGTACCTTGAAAGTACTTTTAAGATGGACAACAGTTATCCTCAGTCTGCACTATTAATGATTTCTTGATGTCTTAATGTCCCCAGAGAAAGACATTTATTCCTGGATCTTAGCTTGTTTTTTTCTGTAGATCCAATCAAGATTTTCTTTGTAGGTCTCATAGCAAATTATCTTAACACATTTCAGTCTGGGTTCCAACATGTCTGCATATCTAATTATAACTTCTCATATGTGTCTTTCTCTGTATATGTCATTGTGAATTTCTACGTAAATCTTGGCATGTCCTTTACCTCTTTATATCCCATAATGACATTTATGAGGGTGTCAATCAGAACTTGTCTGTACATAACATTAAGATTCTGTGAATGGATTTAAGTAGATTCTTCTTTCACAATATAATTATATAATTATTATGTGGTTTCTCCATATGCAAGATTAATACTTATATATAAACAAGAATTAGGGTGCGCTACAATAAAAACATACAATTTTCATAGTGTTACACTGCATAGACAATGAACAAGGTACCTCTGCTGAACATTCGCTCACTGGATTTAAAATTCATATAGGCCCATCACATATATACTCTGTTTCCAAGACCACTGAACCACTGCCAGGTGTTCCTTCTGGGTTTCCTTTCCAGATATACCCTTAAGGTTTCTCACGTTCTCTTGTGGTACTGTATGGCCGCACACAGATGGCTGTCCTAGACTGCCAGAGATATCCCCCCGCAATGGATTTACACTCAGTGAACAGACCACACACCACTGCGTGTTAATCCACTGGCAGAGGGATATCTCTGGCAGTCTAGGACAGCCATCTGTGTACGGCCATACAGTTCCACGGGAGAACGTGAGGATCATTAAGGGTATATCTGGAAAGGTAACCCAGAAGGAACACCTGGCAGTGGTTCAGTGGTTGTGGAAGCAGAGTCCAAGTCCAGTGGCAGAGCAGCGGTAGCTGAGTATATATTTATTTATTTATCTATTTGCAATGTATTTTATCAGGAATGATACATTGAGATTTCTCTAGTTTTCAAGTATGTCCTGGATGGCAAGAACATTAAAATTTTACAGTCGTTACAGAAATACAAAGTAATAAATGCAAGATATTAAAAACAAAACACAAATATACAGATTAACACAGAAAATAAATATGTGCTGGGCCTGTATGAATTTTAAATCCTATGAGCTAATTTTAATCAGGGGTACCTTGTTCATTGTCTATGCAGTGTAACGCTATTAAGATTTTATGTTTTTATTGTAGTGCACCCTAATTCTTGTTTATATATATGCTGTTATGTGGCTAAAGAGGAGTCATCTAAGGGAGCACCACTAAGATACGTATACACTTATTTTTTCATTTAATTTGCAGTTTATTTGATTAGATAATCATTCACTGCCCAGAGATAATTCAGACTGAAAAAAATTATTAGTGATAAGATGGGAATAGCACTTGCCATTGGTTCCTGGGAACAATAAGGCTTTAGGATCTATGTAATGACTTGTAAGATACAAGAAAGTACGTTTACAAACTGTTCTGTGCAAAACATACACAATTTCGCATTTACAGATTTATTTTCTGATGGACTATACATAGCTGAAATAAAATAATGCAATAAATGTAGGGCAGGGTTTATATAACTCTAATTTGATTTGAAAGGGATTTGTAAATAATTGAAACACCATGCCAGACAGTTGTGTAGTGCAATATCTTGGAGAGACATAAATAAATAAATCTTTTCTTGGACAAGCAAAAGTTTCTATAACAAATTACTAGGAGTATATTGTACATTTGCAGGTTATTCCCGGAGGAAACTCAGGGTTTGGAATAAAGATTGAACCCATGTTTTTGAAGAAAATCTGAAGACGTATTTATTCTCATGGGAAAAGAAGAATCTGTGGTGAGGCAAGAGATATATGTAAACTATAGCTACAGAAGTACATTTATATAACAAAATGCACTTTAATTTCAGAATACATTTACAAAGGGGTTATAATTACTTAAAAGCTAGTGGCTTCCCATTAATTGAAGGTAGACAGTGATGACTTGACAACAAGACAGAAAACTGTAAAGCCAAAAAGTGAGGCTGAAAATAGCATTAATTACATTTAATTGCACTGTAAGGACATATCCAGTCAATAGAAGAAAGCTTAGATAGAAACTAAAGGCAAAAAATTCTTCTCAACCCTGGTTGGTTGTCCAGCAGCCACTGATTGAAAGGGCACAGGGGAGACATCTGCTCTTTGGAGGTCTGACATAACTGCTAGAGACAACAAGGGGAGGAGGTAGAGGAAGGGGACACTCTAGTCCCTAAAACCATTTAAATGAACATTATGGTGGCTAGAGTATTCTTCTAAATTATTTTTATTTCAATGAAGAGTAGAGATTATCATCCAGACGAAATATTCAAATAAGAATCACAGACCTTTAGTGTGTTTATACCTTGTCAGTGTAACATTTCATTAAACTATGCTATTAGATCCTCCATAAAAGACGAAAAACAGATATAAAGATATATATATATAAATCTACATTCTTTTATTAAATAATATTTACAACATACAGTTTGACTTGTAATGTTTTTTCCTTTGTCCTCAATAATGATTTAGACTTACCTGTTTTATAAGCCTGCACCCCTACAAATGTTTGTTTTTATCCTTGAATATTTTTGTATGATCCCCTGTATTCTCTGGAACAGAGCTCTGTATCCGAATGGGTCACATCTGTTAATGCCACCCCGTTCTCCCACCAGCAGTCTTTCATGGCTTTCTCCAGCTGTTAGCCAAAGCTTAAGGGTGGGTACACTGAGAGTGCGGTAACAGCATTCCCCAGAAATGAGGCAGCATGCAGTTCTTGGGGATAGAACAGTCAGTCAGGCTTTAATGAAAAAAAAATACAGTGTGAGGCGGGGTCTAGAGGCCAATGGAAAATTACACCCTGGTGTCTTTCTGCGCTACATCAGAAATCCCTCCATGGCACCTTGCTGCGCTACATCAGAGATCCCTCCCTGGCTTCTTGCCACCTCTAGGTTCATGTACCCCAAGTTCAAAGTGACTCTCATCTTATTTTCCATTAGTCCAGTGCTGGGTTTTTGGTGCTATTTATTTATTTATTTATAAAGGATTTTACCAGGAAGGATACATTGAGATTTCTCTCGTTTTCAAGTATGTCCTGGGTTCAAGAACATTGAAGTGTTACAGTTACAGAAATACAAAGTAATACAATGCAAGATATTAAAAAACAACACAAACATACAGATTAACAGAAAACAAATATGTAGGAAATATAGTCACTAGGTTACATGTTTACAGGTGCATTCTGTATTGAGGTATGTTAGTAAGGAGCTTTTGAGTGACTTAAAACTGGGGGAAGATTTGATGGTGTCTGGGAGGTTATTCCATAATTGTGGTGCTCTGTAGGAAAATGAGGACCGAGCCGCTGTCTTTTTGTATTGTGGTATTGCATATTGAGAATGATTGCCAGATTCTTACCCAAATCAGTCTGTCAGTGAGCTGCATGGTCACTCACAACTGCATAGAGAGGTATTGACTTTACATCAAGGCATATTGGAGTACCCTGATTAACAAAACCTCATAAAGCTGTCCAGAACAAGCTGATTGAGAGCCTAACATGCAGAGAAAAGCTAGTCATTTTACAGGGCTGTTGCAGCATGCAAGGACACTCAGTGGGGTTGGGATGGATATTCAATGTACAGTATATACATTTTGGTCATGAAAGAGTTAAAAATTAACATGTTGAAGACTGAGCTCCTACTAATTCCTCCACTGATGACCTTGTAGTCCTCTCCTCCTGTTTGCACCCTAACCCTTCTAGATTGTAAATTCCCAAGGGAATAGGGCCCTCGTTTCCTCCAGTACTGGTTTATCAAATGTTGTTCAATGTATTGTAAACCCTGTCTACATTCTGCCTATTTTTCAGCGCTGCGTAATATGCTGGCGCTACATAAATAAAGAATAATAATAATTAATACACAATTGTAGCATATTCATATGTATGTGTCAACTATGATGTCTATCCTTCTCATTTGCAGCACCCATACATTTAAATACCAATATTCCACACTAATTGCTTTGATTAGCTTTCAAAGTGATCATTATGCTGGGAAATTGTACTTTGCTGCTGCTGGTGTGCCTTGGATGCTGTAGCATCTATCAACAACATTAACCCTATTAACCCATCTGATCACCGTGCCTGCAGTTGCACAGAGGATGCAGTTTAAGCAACATGATAGAATTATTACATCATAGGTCCATAACTGTAGGACAACCACGACAAAAAAATCCTGTCATGTGGCAGAAATGGTTAAATAATTTATTTTAACAAAATATTTGTAAACCTTAGCAAATGTTTGCCTGTGCACTATATTACTCTATTAGTCTATATTGTTCTTAGCATCTACATTTCTATTTTAGCTGTATGTTTTTAAAGGAAAACTCTAACAGCTCTCTGTACTCCAAATGGGTAATATTTGTTAATGCTGCTTCTTTGCCGGATACTGGTTCTTTCAACAGCAATCTTACATGCCTTTCTCCAGTCCTTAGCCAAAGCTTAAGGACAGGTATGATGAAAGAGAGGTAATAGCATTCCCCAGAAATGAGGCAGCACTCAGAACTGGGGGTAAAACAGACAGGTCAAGTTTAATGAAACACATCAGCAAAATATATGCAGTGCCTGGTGGGACCTAGAGACCAACGGAAAATTACACACTGGTGCCCCCTCACAATAATTACAGTATTCACATGTAACACAGACACCCTGTATTCTTATAGGAACAAAGTGACTTGGACATAGAAGAGGGTTGGGAAATAAATTGACCTGTCAGTCCCTCCAGAACCCAAAGTCCCATACCTCCCAACAGTAATGCCAAGTCCAGGTACCCAGAGTTCAAAGTGACTTTTGTCACATTCATACTCTATTCATCATGACCACATAAGTTAAATAAAATCGTCATGATGACAGGACACAGCCCCCCCACCTTCTCCACCAGGCAACCAAAATATAAAGAGCTTCAGGGGAAGTGTTTCTTTTGGCTGGAATAGGATGGATATCATTATGAATAATGAGTATTATGAATAACGAATATACATCATGGCTTATTTGGAATAGGGCCTGTAACAAATCTAGGGAACACCAAATGGGTATATTTACTAATGTCGCTCCATGACAGGACATCCTTTCTCCCACCAACAATCTTTTGTGCTTTCCCCATTCCTTAGTTGCAGCTTAAGGTCAAATAAAATAAAGACTGCTAAAGTCCCTTCCTAACGCTAAAACGGGGACACATCTGCACCTGCAGATTTCCCTGTCGCGTACCCATTTTAGCTTGATATTCCGGGGTATGTGCTGCCTCAAAACCCTGCCCCAGAGTTTATAGGACTCCATGGAGTGTTGCACTTCAAGGCCACAAGCCCTGCGAATTCTCGCTCCCCTGAGATTGTGCAGCACGGCAGAGTGATAGCGGAGGGAGACTGGGAACTATTTGTCCCCAGTCTCACTCTGCTCCGGGTGACTAGAAACAAAAGATCGGTCTTTCGTTCTCACAGTGGAAAGAGAGGTGAGTATTGGAGTATTGGATTTATTGTGGGGCTTTAGGGAGTGCTTAATGATTTTGCAAAATTTTCCAAAATTTCACTAAAATTTTGGTTTGCTTATTGCTGTGATAATTAGCGCTAAGACTTTGTAATACCTTACTTATCCTAACGCTAATTAGTGATTGCACTCTCCATGTTAAGTATAGGATTTGTAAAGTACAGTGAGCTCGCGGAAGCTAGCACAATCATAGATGCGCTAATGGATTTTTCACGGGTTTAGCATCAGGAATGTAATATGGGAGGCATGTGTTAACCCTTTCACTGCTGAGGACGTGTGGGGAACGTCCTTATTGACTCCTAAGGAAAGATAGGGGTAATTTGAACCCGATATCTCCTGATTGTTTTCAGCTAGCAGGACCATGTTTGGTATCATTAGAAAGGCCAGAGCATGGCCTTTCCAATGATATCAGACATGACCATGTTTAAAGTAAAGAAAAAAATAATAATAAAAAAAAAAAGGGAAAATGTGGTTTAAGACGTGAAATGGCTCAGCAGTGAAGGGGTTAAAGTCACTTATCCTAGCATTAACAGGTACTCATTTGACAGCTACTGTTCAACATGGAATTTAGCACAGAGAGTATCCATATACAAAAATGAGACAGGACTCGGGTTTGTGGTAAAAAAACAATTGGGCTTTAATAAGAGACAGAAACTAAAATATATACAGTGCAAGGAGGAACTGGGAGAACAATAGAAGGTGGCCCCCTGGTGCCGCCTACTCTTCACTATCCTCCAGCATAACCTTCTAGTGGACCATGTATGCAAACATATTCCCAAACATAAACAAATGATTAAACAATAGAGCTATAATCACAGCTTGTGCCCTGGTCTGCCTGAACATCAGATAGCACTCAAACAGAACAGTCTGATAGAAACAGAAGCAATTGTTGTCTAGGCAATGACTATTCAACTCTGTTTTAGCTGTAAAACAACATATTCTGTTACAGAGGAAGGGTGGAAAGGGCTCTAGTGATACATACCAATATCAACAATAACAGTATTCATATGAAGACCGACACCCTTCTCCAATAGGGGCACAGGGTGACTTGGCGATAGGAGAGGGTTGGGGGACAATATGAGGAGTCAAACTGTCCAGAACTCATAGTCCCACACCTTCCAAATGTAATTTCAGATCTAGGTGCCCAGAGTCCTAAGTGACTACAGCTGCAAGGCTCTATAACAGTTTGCATTTGGGCCCTGAGATAGTTTGAGGAAAGATTGGTGGGGTAAATAGGATAAAAACTCAAACCACTCATAATACTGCTAAATGAGAAGCAATTCTTTCAGGGTTATTCAGAGAGCAGAGAAATGTCACTGTCATTTCGGTAGTCTCTAATTCGCTGCACTTCGGCGAGTCCGATTCGCTGACCCTGTGGTGAATTCAGGAATCACTGCAGGGTCCCCGAAGTGCAGCGACTGCAGCGACACCGCTACCAAACCCGCTGGTCAACAACCCACCGGACAGCTGCCGTGAACCTGCCGGTTGCCGCCGCAAACCCACCGCCGAGCCGCCGAACACAGCCCCGACCAGCTGCAGAAAAAAGTCGACAAGCCAACGGACGTGTATAGAAAAGAAAAAAAAACTGATTGAAGGGGCCAAATTTGAAATGCTGTTTGCAAAAAAAATTGAAAATGAAAATGAACAATCTAGACCAAATAGCTAATTTGTAAAGTGAGATAAATGGGAGAATTTTTCTCTTTTGACTATTTTGACCTTGCATTTTCAATTCTCCAGTCATTCTCAAGGTTTTCACCTCTTTCTGAATAGCCCTGTATGTATAAACCACTGAACTTGCTCCCAGCGTGGGAAATGAGAAGGGAGGTAATGTCAATGGTATTGCTCATTTTATATGTGACAAATGGACAATGCCATCGCTTTGGAACTAAAAATAAATAAATAAATAAAAAAAGGTATTTTTTTTGTTTTCTTAACTTTTAGATTATACATGGTCATGTTTGGTATCAAAGCAAAGGCCAGACTCTGACCTGTTCAATGACGACTCATCCGACCTTGTGAGGTGTAAAGATTAACAAGTGGGAGGCACATCTGCAAACTTCTGTAAATCCTACACCGTTCACCTGAGTTGGATGTACATACCCTCAAATTAAAGCTGACAGTCTGCAGTTAAAGCACATTGTGTTTGTTTCATTCCAACTCCATTGTGGTGGTGTATAGAGCCAAAGATGTTAGAATTGTGTCGATGTCCCAATATTTCTGGACCTGACTGTATTTCATTATGCCTCTGTGATGGCCACCTAGATCAGAACTATATCGCTACTCATTGCATTACCTATTCCTCACACGAAATAATTTAATCTCCAGTTAAGAGCACTACCACCTCTAAGCTACTTGGGTGTTGTGGTCTAGCCGATAAATCTCACACATATCCCTCCCTTGAGTGATTGAAACTGCGTGGGGAAACATTATGACGGTACAGATTGAAAGATGGTAGATCACAATTGTCAATCTGCAATGTTTGTGTAGTTTTCCCTTGTGAAGAGTATTCAAAGCATTCAAATCACGTTTGCAATGCAATTTTATCTCTCTTTTGCCCTCATTTATAGTGTTTCAATTATATTTTCCCAAATACTTAATTTAAAAACTTAAAACAGTATTATACAGTATTTATTTGTTGTCAGTTAATAGAGTAGACATTTCAAATGAACAAAACAAAAGTTTCCAGGACATTCTGTATTTTACCTCCATAAACATTTTTTTTAAACTGACCCTTAGGAAGTCGTTTTTTTAGCTCTGACATATGTGACCCTGACAAGCAATAAATCTGCAGTCAAATAATTCCTGTAGTTGGCAGACTGTGACTCAGCTTCATTATTTCTCTAATTTCCGCAAACGAATAGAATTACCAGAAAAATCTTGCTGAACTGTGAACTAAGATTTTACTATTCTATTAAAGGTATTCTTCACGAACTGTCACTTGCAATAATGTGTGATGTATTGTTCTACCATGTGTTGCAAACAGAAAACTTTCAGCACAAATAGTTGCTCTTTCGGTTCAGCTTGCCTTTTTCAGGGGAAGATGTTAGCCAAGTTCCAGCACTCAGGGGAACTTTAAGGATGTTTGGCGTCTCACAATCAAACACGTAGCATGCAATGTATCGTCCATTCTGCTAAATCTTTATCATATTTAGGAGAATGATGCAAAAAAAAGTATGGTGGGCAAAACAGCTTTGTTTCTTTGATACAGTAGATGGTAAATGGAAATTGTGTGATTTGATTTGAAATTATTACAATTAAATTGACATATAGCGCTATCATTGTTGTATCACTCAACTGGTTCCCTATCATAATTTTGTGGCTTATTTTATTTTATTCTTAATAATAATCTTAAACATATATTTTATGGGCAGTGAATTATGTCTTTTTTAGGAAAGCCAGACTACGTTCACAAAAAGGGATATCAGGGTTATTCAAAGAGATCCGAATTGTGGCCGAAAGGTAACCGAATAGTGAAATTCAGCGTACGTTAACATTTCCTGGCCATTCGGCTATTCAGAGAGCAGGCAGTTCGACAAATGTTGGCGAATTGCCTGCACATACGGTGCCTGTTCGTTGCCTGTTCGAGGGCAGTGAAATCCCCATAGAGAAGCAATGCTTCATCTATTCAGAGAACAAAAACCAGCAGTGAAAAATTGCCGAATTACCCTGCTGTTCGGTGGTTTCATTCGACAGGTTTATTCAGGCGAATCCCATAGGCTTCAATGTTAAAAATATTCCCGTTTTAATCCAATATCTAATAAACCATTGATTATAATATTCTGCAGTAAAAAGTCTCTTCATTAATAGATATTTTAGGATCTTTTAGGCATTTTTGGGATTTTGTACAAAAAAAATTCCATTTTTTTTTTTTAAATCGTTTTTTTCTTTTTTCTGTAACAGCCCTTTTTATTATCATTCATTGGATCTTATATGTAAATTTAAGACATTTTCGTTCTGTAATTTCTTTGCAAACAGCGTTTCACTTTTCAAACATTCAAGCGTACTGTTTTTTTTCACTCCATTCGTCTGCGGTGTCGGCTTTTTTCAGCGGCTGCTCTGCGCTGTGATCGGCGGCTGCTCGGGTTTCTCCGGCGTGTTCAGCAGGGTTATTCCAGATGTTTTTGCAGGTTTCGGTGAGCATTCGCCAGGTTTTGGGGTTAGTGTTCAGTGGGTTTGCGGCTGCTTTTCCCTGCACTACGACGGCCCTGTGGTGTTTGCTGAATACACCGCAGGGTCGCCGAAATAGGATTGACAAATCGCACCGAATTGAAGAGAACGAAAAGTCACCGAACGTGCTTTGACTTTTCGATTCTCTTTGAATAACCCTGTATATGTATTGCGTTGAACATATTTTAGTATTATTACATAAGAACATGTAAATTTGAGTTATGTGTTGTATATGATGCTGTATAACAGTGTTTCCCAAACCGGTCCTCAGGGCCTGCTGACACATCAGGTTTTCCAGATATTTGAAGCACAGCACAGGTGATATGATCTGCTGCTCAGTGATTGCAGGATTCAGTCTGCATTTCCCCAAGGTGATCTGCAAAATCTAGCCTGGTTGAGGGTCCCGAGGACAGGTTTAGGAAACACTGCTGTACAACATGAACTACATTGTACACTGCATTGTAGTTTTATTGGGATTTTAGGTTAGAATTTGTTTAGGCTTCACTGAAGTGAACATGGAGTTATAGCTGAAGGTTTTAGGCCTAAGGTATATGATCAAAAAAACCCTAGGGATCAAACAATAAGGGGATGTCCCATTCGTGTCCATCCAGAAGGGCTCACACTTTCCAATAAAGTGTGGTTTTAGATAAAGGGTGTTTTTGGGGTTTGCAGACATTCCTGTTTTTTGAAATATTGATGTTAGATCTGCAAACACAATTGATTGTGTGAGCCCTTCTGGATGGACACGAATGGGACATCCCCTCATTGTTTGATCCTTTGTTTTTTAGTATCTATATTTTTGGGTTACCTCCAAGGGCTCAACCAGCAATGTGTGATTAATAAATAATTACTACTGTATGTATGCTTTTTTGAAATTTCTCTAAGGCATATGAGCCTTGAAGGATATGTACACTATAACCATACTCTTCATTTGCGTATTTCATGAACATGATAACATAACAGTGTCCCTAAATAGAATTGGCATGCAATTTTGTCAGCTTTTTTCAGGACCAAAATCTAGACCAGGCAAATCAACAACTTTATTTTTTAAATATACTTGAGAAAATGTTTGTTAAAATCACAAAACACAAACGTTGATGCATTTCTTTGTATCCTTTTACTTCCAAAGCCTTCTCTCCAGAGCAGAGTCAAAATATTGAGCCCCAACCCCAGCCCAGCCCCAGCCCATCACATCTGCTCAGGACAGAGATAGGCAGAGGGACAACACTGACAGAGAGAAAGAGTGCGGGTTTAATCGGATATTATCATTGGTTGCCGTACAAGCAGATGCATCAGATGTGGGTTTGGGTGCATGGAGGAGAGGAACATCCAGTCATGTACCTTAGCCGGAAGTTGAATTCTCATGAGCTGAGATACTCCGTAAATGAGAAAGAGTGCCTGGCAATTAAGTGGTCTCTAGAGACTTTGAAATATTACCTGCTAGGGAGGCAGTTTTTGCTAATCAATGACCCTGCGCCATTGACATGGATGAGGCAAAGCAAAGAAAAGAATGCCAGAGTGACCAGATTGTTTCTTAGTCTCCAATCTCTCCGGTTCTCGATGGAGCACCGGGCTGGTACACCCCAAGGCAATGCTGATGGCCTCTCCAGAGTTCATTGCCTCTGGTCCAAGGCCGTTCTCCCCGATGGGTGTGTGTTGGGGTCGGGAGATATGTGACAAGGTGACAGGAATGATTTATAATGGTGTACATTCCCCCTATGTTTGTAGGAGAGGACTTGGTTTTTTAAACTCAGGACAGCAACATGTATTTTTTAACCCCTTCCCGACCGCTGACGTACCATGTACGTCCTTCCCACGGGTCTCCCTTAGACCCGCGGATGTACATCGTACATCGTACGTCAGCAGGCTCCTAACCTCCCTCCTGCCGATACTTACCTCCCTTGCCTTCTCTCACGGAGTTCTGGCAGGGAGGAAACCTGCCCCTCTGTTTTAGGGGGGCGGCGGGTGCGATGACGTCACCACGCTGCATGGTGATGTCATCGGCAGGCGCCCCCGGCTCCTTCACTGAAATCAAGGAAGGGGAGGGAGGCTCATTTGGAGCCATCTATCTCCCCAACCGTTCAACCTACAGTGATGCGTTTTACACCACTGGAAAGGGGAGAGCCTCCCCTTGTCAGCGGTGTATAAAGTTAACCATTTCGCTGCCGGATTGCAATTTAAACCTGGAGGTGGCTGACATCTTGGATTTCAGCCAAGCCTCAGGGTCACCCCTCACCCACTGACATCCCCACCATATGTGTGAGGATGTCAGTGGGCCAGTTAACCCCCTAGCTGCCAGCTAGAGGCTGATCATGGCCTTTCCAATGATACCAAACATGACTAGGTTTGGTGTAAAAAAAAAAGCTTTAAAAAAATAAATTAAAAAATAAAAATTGTTGTTTTAAATAAAAAAAATGTCTGGGGGGTTTAATTAAATAGTACCTAGGCTGTCATCTAAAAATTATGGACATAAAATGGTCAGAATGAGCTCAGCGCACATAGGTGAACTGGCTCAGCAGTTAAGGGGTTAAAAAGCAAAAACATGTCAAAATTGGGTACTTCTATTCTCGGGACAAAATTTTGAAACTATTTAGACGTGGTCTATTTTGACGGTTGTAGATTTTGTCAAATTAGACCACGTCTAAATAGTTTCAAAATTTTGTCCCGAGAATAGAAGTACCCAATTTTGACATGTTTTTGCTTTTTTAACCCCTTAACTTCTGAGCCAGTTCACCTATGTGCGCTGAGCTCATTCTGATCGTTTTATGTCCATAATTTTTAGATGACAGGCTAGGTACTATTTAATTAAACCCCCCAGACATTTTTTTTTATTTAAAACTACAATTTTTATTTTTTTATTTATTTTTTTATTTATTTTTTTAAAGCATAGCACCCTACTCTCATTACTAGAACTGATAACACAATGGTTCAGTCATAATGCAGCTTGTAACATGGAATTGCTAAGTGTTATCGGCTCTCACCAATATTTCCCTTTAGCGGTTCGTTTTCCTGACAAGGGAGTCTATTGCAAATGGCTCCATTTATTAAAGGCTTAAGTTAGTATTATGACCGAGATTCAAGTTTTTGCAAAATCATTTAAAATTAAAAAATATCCTTCAAACTGTATTACTTACTGCTGTTAACAGTATTGTTTAGCGATTCAATACTATCACAACTCAAGCTACTAATAGAGGCAGTGATAGAAAGGGTTATTGGCTCACAACGATATTTCCTTCTAGCGGCTCCTGTTACCAACTACGTTGTAAATGAATCCAAGGAATATTCTGAACATAATGTCCTTAGTAAACACAAGTCTAATGTAAACTGACATTATCTTAAACATCCTTACGTTATGTACATTTAAAAACAAATCGTAAATCATTACATCAGCCTCAAATGTGTTCTGCTTAATGCTGACATTATTGTCATAGATATGACTTAAAAAAAACTGTAATAATTCAATAGAAATCACTATCTTGGATTATATTACTTACAAAAATACACATCACTTTGGAAAAAGATACGCTGCCAAAAATGTTAAGCGCTTCCAGGATTAATTTTAATTGTCCGTGTTAACCTATTCATGACTAGAGTTTAAAAAGAAATCCCTTTTTAAACACTTCTCTACTGACATTTCACTTGGCATAAAGGTGTTTTAGTAAAAAGTATTTGTACATACAAGGCACAACAAAGTATTTAGTTAAGGGTTCACGGCGATTTCACTTCCCATTAAAATATCAGCCCACTTATTGGCATTCAAGTCTTAAAGGGATAATGGAAACATCTACTTTAGTGATTATATAGTGAGTATAGTTTTTTTTCATATGCCAATAATAGAAAATACAATGATCAGCCACATTAAAACGACCTGCCTATATAGTGTAGGCACCTCTTTCTGCTGCCGAAGCATCTCTGCTTCATCTACAAGACTTCTGAACATGTCCTGCGGTATCTGGCATCAGGAAATTAGCAGCAGATCCTTTAACCAGTTGGCTGCAGATGACATGCTGAGCGCGTCATCTGCATTCCTGCTTGACTGCGGAGGATGCACCCAGTGATCTGGCACCTATCACAGTCTTCTCCCAGTGACCTGTCTCCCGGACTTTCCCCGCCTACCGATGTCATTGCGCATTGGTACGGCAGGCGCAGGTTTTCCCTGTTAGCGTCTGGAATATAATCAAGCCTGTACTGTCTTGCTACCAAGAAGGGAGTCTGCCAATATAGGCCCCTATTACAATCTTCGTGCAATTTCGTTCGTGCAGCGCAAATTTTTTTTTACGCGCATCGTCCGGCGTTATCGCGCAAAACTTAATGGCGTATTCCAAACCGAACGCATTTTCTCATCCGTCTGAAAATAACATTCGTAAAAAAACAACATGCAAAACGAAGAGTAATACGCGCGCAGTAACGTAACGTACATAAATCAGTGTGCAGACTGTTTTTTTCGTCGGATTCAGCCAATCAGAATGAAGAACCTTAATTGACATCAATTTACCTTAATTGACTCACTTATGTTTTTGCGCCGGTCAAAGTAAATCTGAGAATACATGCTGCAGCGATAAAAAAAATATGCACGAATTCACAATTTTTTTGTTTGGGTATGTGTAGAATGTGTAATTATACTGTGCTGTATTTTTTTTTCGTGCTGGTGTTTTTCGTTTCGGCCAGAACGTTCCGATTTGCAGTTGATAACACAATGGTTCAGTCAACTCTGAGCGTCCACTTAAGAATGCCACTTAAATGGCACTGGAGCCTGGCTCAAATGGAGCCTGGTATAGTTGTTATATAGGGCGGAAAAAGTATTTAGTTAAGGGTTCACGGCGATTTCACTTCCCATTAAAATATCAGCCGATTTATTGGCATTCAAGTCTTAAAGGGATAATGGAAACATCTACTTTAGTGATTATATAGTGAGTATAGTTTTTTTTCATATGCCAATAATAGAAAATACAATGATGTGGCTGATCATTGTATTTTCTATTATTGGCATATGAAAAAAAACTATACTCACTATATAATCACTAAAGTAGATGTTTCCATTATCCGTTTAAGACTTGAATGCCAATAAGTGGGCTGATATTTTAATGGGAAGTGAAATCGCCGTGAACCCTTAACTAAATACTTTGTCCCCCTATATAACAACTATGCCAGGCTCCATTTGAGCCAGGCTCCAGTGCCATTTAAGTGGCATTCTTAAGTGGACGCTCAGAGTTGATTCCTGGAGTTGCGGGACTGGAGGAAGGAACTGCAAGGCCCAATTTTACTCTGGGTAAACGCACGTCTATATCATGCTTTCTCTCACGCTTCTACTCTTTACTTCTACCTTTCTCCTTAAATGGAACTCCTGCCCCTCTACCACCGACCCCTACACAATCTGCATCTCTCCCTCCCTCCTCTCGTCCCACATGATGGCCTCACATGAGCTCCTTTGTTTCCTCAGAACATGGTCTCCCTCTAACTCTCGTGCTGCCAATCACTCCCACAAATCCCATTCCCACCTTCTCTTTCTCACCCTCCTGCTGTTACTCTATTCAGGTGACATATCCCCTAACCCTGGCCCCACAACAAATCCAATACTTCCCTCTCATCCTATCTCCATCGCACATAAATCACCTCCCTGCAAGCCCAGCAACCTCATTCCTATAATCCCTCAGCGCCTGTCCTCTTTCTCCTGCGCCCTCTGGAACGCTCGCTCTGTGTGCAACAAACTCACAGCCGTCCATGAATTCTTCCTTTCAAACTCCTTCAACCTCCTAGCTTTAACTGAAACCTGGCTAACTCCCTCTGACACTGTTGCTGCTCTCTCACATGGCGGTCTACACTTGAGCCATACCCCTAGACCGGGTGAGAGAAATGGTGGCGGGGTCAGAATCCTGCTCTCTCCCACCTGCACCTACCAGCATCTCCCTCCACCCCCATCCCTCTCCTCCTCCTCCTTCGAGACACACTGCATCCGCCTGTTTTCTCCTCTGGCTCTCAGGGTGGCAGTCATCTACCGCCCACCGGGACCAACCTCCCAGTTCTTTGACCACTTTGCTACCTGGCTTTCTCACTTCCTGTCTTCTAATCTTCCATGCCTAATTCTCGGGGACTTCAACATTCCCATTGATGATCCTTCCGCCCCTGCTGCCTCCAAACTTCTTTCACTCACGTCCTCCCTTGGACTCACACAATCCTCCCTCCTCCCTACCCACCGCGATGGTCACGCTATTGACCTTGTCTTTTCCAACCTCTGCTCCATTTCTGAGTTCAACTGTCGCCCTTTCCCCATCTCTGACCACCACCTTCTCTCTTTCAACATATCTGGACTTCCTAAACACCCTGCTCCCCCACCCCGCACACACAATCGCAGAAATCTACATGCTGTGGACCCCCATCAATTCTCCAACCTACTTCACCACCTCCCTCATACCTCATCCTTCACCTGCCCTGATGCTGCCACTAATCACTACAACACTACTCTTATCTCTGCTCTAGACACTCTTGCTCCTCTTCGACTCTGTAAGGCCCCACGCCGCCAGCTTCAGCCCTGGCACACCCTCCAGACACGCTACCTGCAAAGATGCTCCTGCACTGCAGAGCGTGCCTGGAGGAAATGCCGCTCTGAAGCTGATTTTGTTCACTTCAAGTTTATTCTCCGGTCATACACCTCTGCCCTCCACTTGGCCAAACAATCCTTCTTCTCATCTCTTATATCTACGCTGTCCTCCAACCCTAAACGGCTCTGGTCCACCTTCAACACCCTTCTCTACCCACCTGCACCTCCCCCCACAGCTGCCTTCAGCGCTCAAGACCTGGCAGACTACTTCCTCAGTAAAACTCTAACTATCAGAAGCAACATCCCAACACAAAATAGTTATCTGCCACCTCCACTCCCACAGGTCCCCTCTGCCACCCTCTGCCGCTTCCTCCCAGCCACTGAGGAGGAAGTCAATTCCTTATTGTCCTCCTCACATCTCACCACGTGCCCGCTCGACCCCATTCCCTCACATCTAATTCCTCCCCTCTCCTCCTCCCTCACCCCTGCTCTCACACACATCTTCAACCTATCTCTCTCCACTGGCTCCTTTCCATCCGCCTTCAAACACGCGCTAGTTACCCCTTTACTAAAGAAACCATCCCTCGATCCCAACTCTCCATCCAACTACCGCCCTGTATCCCTGCTTCCCTTCACATCAAAGCTCTTAGAAAAACTAGTCTTCAACCGCCTCTCCCTCTTCCTGTCCTCCAATTCACTACTTGACCCCCTGCAATCTGGCTTCCGTCCCCTACACTCAACTGTAACTGCCCTCACCAAAGTCACCAACGACCTCCTAACTGCTAAAAAACACGGCCACTATTCTATTCTCATCCTGCTCGACCTCTCGGCTGCTTTTGACACTGTTGACTACCCCCTCCTTCTACAGACCCTCAACTCTCTGGGTCTCGGTGACACTGCACTCGCTTGGGTCGAATCCTATTTATCCAACAGGTCCTTCTGTGTGTCCTTTGCTGGTAACTCCTCCTCCTCATTGCCTCTATCTGTTGGTGTACCTCAAGGCTCTGTCCTTGGTCCTCTGCTCTTTTCCATCTACACCTCCTCCCTGGGCAAAATCATCAACAGCTTTGGCTTCAATTACCACCTCTACGCTGATGACACTCAGATCTACCTCTCTACCCCTGATCTCTCTCCCCCTGTCCTTTCAAAAGTCAGTGACTGTTTA
The DNA here is from genome assembly GCA_009667805.1 of Leptobrachium leishanense. Lineage (NCBI taxonomy): Eukaryota > Metazoa > Chordata > Amphibia > Anura > Megophryidae > Leptobrachium > Leptobrachium leishanense. The sequence goes on along the minus strand of CM019065.1, from coordinate 234,900,875 downwards.
TCTGGCATCTCCTCCTGGATGGCCTCCCACCACCTAAAGATCAACATGTCAAAGACTGAACTCCTACTTATTCCTCCCTCCAATGCCTCCCCACCTCCTGACTTCTCTATCACGGTGGAGGGTATCACCATTTCCCCATCAAACCAAGTTCGCTGTCTTGGAGTTACACTTGACTCTGCTCTTTCCTTCATCCCCCACATCAAGTCTCTTTCCTCCTCCTGCCGATACCAACTGCGTAATATTTACAGAATTCGGCCATTTCTTACCGCTGTCACCACAAAACAACTCATACACGCCCTGGTAATCTCCCGACTCGACTACTGCAATAATCTCTTATCTGGCCTCCCTCTGTCCCGCCTCTCCCCCCTACAATCCATCCTGAACGCCTCTGCCAGGCTAATTCACCTCACCCGCCGCTCTGTCTCTGCCACTCCCCTCTGCGAGTCCCTTCACTGGCTCCCCATCCACTGCAGAATTAAGTTCAAAATCCTTATCCTTACCTACAAAACCCTCACTAACTCAGCTCCCCACTACCTGTCCTCACTAATCACCAAATACACCCCAGCCCGCTCCCTAAGGTCAAACAGTGACCTGCGACTAGCTTCTCCCCGCATCACCTCTTCCCATGATAGACTGCAGGATTTCTCACGCGCAGCCCCCACTCTCTGGAACGCTCTCCCTCGTACTGTCAGACTTTCCCCTAACTTCTCTTCCTTCAAACGCTCCCTTAAAACGTTCCTATTTAGGGAAGCCTACCACCCAACTCACTGACGCAACCATCCATCACTCTCACCTTACAGTCCTCTCCTCCTGTTTCCAACCCCAACCCTCCCAGATTGTGAGTTTCTACGGGAATAGGGCCCTCATCTCCTCCTGTACTGTTTGTCAAATGTTGTTCAATGTATTGTAACCCTGTCTATACTGTGCTTATTGTACAGCGCTGCGGAATATGCTGGCGCTTTATAAATAAAGAATAATAATAATAATTACCACTAGCTTTTCAAAGACGTTAAAATTATGCGCAAACGTCGTTCGTAAAAAGATGCGCATCGATTGTAATACCATCCGCGTACCAGCGCACAAACGAATTTACTCTCACAATGTTAAGTATAGGACGTGCACAGTTCATCACGCTCGCGCAGGTCCATCCACGTTAAATGATAACGCGCATCGTTTGCGCGAACGTTGTAATACGTTGTTCTGCGCAAAGGGTTTTGCCCCTCGCGCAAATGTGCATTTGCGCGCGCAAACGAAAATGCGCGAGGAATGTAATAGGGGTCATATTGTGGAAAGAAAGTGGATCAATTTGGGAATAAAAATGAAAAAATATATTTTTTTAATCTAAGGACTGAAAATGTTCTTTATTTGGTAATTACTCAAGCGCATTGTGCATAATGATTATTTGCACCAAAAAAAATGTGAATTAAATATTATAAATAGGCTACAGCAAACATATAAACATTTCAGTTAGGGATCAGCTAGTAAGGAGGATTAAGATAGTGAATAGAAATGATAGAGTAGTTAGTTTACAAATAAAACAAATAAAGACAAATCAAATATACTGTATATAGATTTGCACTTCTATAAATGCATAAATATTAATTATATTAACGCATCCGCAAAACCGCCACAGAACTGCCAAATCAATCAGAAAAAGAACAAAAACCTGCCGAATAAATCTGAAAACCCACTGAATGCATCCAATGATCTGCCGCAAAAGCTCCAAGTCAATAGGAAAAAGCAGATGACCTGCCGAAAATTTGCAGAACTGACAGATTTTTGGATAGCCGAATGGCCACGAAGTTGCACCGTATGGGGAAATTCACTGTTCGGTGCAACTTCGGGGCCAGTTCGGCTCTCTTTGAATAGCCCCTTATGTGTTGCCTGGGTGCCTGGGTCCAAGAATTAAATGCTGTTGCCCCCTCAAACTATGCCCATGCTTATCATAGAGCTTCAGAGCAATAAAACTCACAGTAATGTGCAATATGTAGGAGCATATCACAGAGCTCCACAGCAATAAAACTCACAGTAATGTGTGTATGATTGTATCACAGAGAAAAATAATTACATTTTTTTAAATTTTATTATTAGTGCATAGAGTGCTCTATTACACTCTCCACGCAAAAATGTGCACGTGCACAAAAACGCATTAACGCGAGGGGCAAAACCCTTCGTGCTGAACGTCGTATTACGACGTTCGCACAAACAATGCACGTTAACGTCTAACACGAGTGACCCTGCGCGAGCGCAAGTTCGTGCTTGCATCCCATACTTAACATTGTGAGCGCAAATGCGTTCGTGCGCTGGTACGCTGATGGTATTACAATCGATGTGCAAATTTTTACGAACGACGTTTGTGCACATAATTTTAACGTCTTTTGAAAGCTGGTGGTAACTGCAAATCTGAATGTTCTGGCTGAAACTAAATACACCAGCACGAAAAAAAAAATACAGCACAGTATAGTTACACATGTTACACATACCCAAACAATAAAATTGAGAGGTTGTGCGTGTTTTTATTATTTACTCAGATTGATTTTGGCAGGCACAAAAACTGAATGGGAGACAATTGTGGTTCTTAATTCTGACAGGCTGAATCGCATTAAAAAACAGTCTGCCCACCGATTTCTGCATGCAATGTTAATGCGCGTGCGTTTTTGTGCGTCATTTTTACGCGTGCTATTTTTTGACGGATGAAAAAATGCGCTCTGATCATAATACCAGCGTTAATTTATGCGTGTTAACGTTTAACGTTACGCGCAACAAAAATTGTGCTGCGCGTACGAATTTGCGCAGAGAATGTAACAGAGCACCAAATCTGGTCATGTTTGGTATCATTGGAAAGATCATACTCTAGCTTATATGTATCTCCTCAAAAGGGAATTCTCTGAGTCAGGGGGGAGGCCAGTTTCTGATGTCATCACACCCATGTGCAATGATGTCAGGGGGTGGGGGGATGTCAGTGTCCTGTGGGAAAAGTCCACGATCGTGGCCACATCGGTGCCGAGAACTTCGTCAATGCACTACAGCCATCCTCTGCATCCTAGCAAAGGAGCGTTGGCCCTGCTGATAGGTACCGTACTGAGTACCGCTGCGTACTGGCAGAAAAAAGCCCTGTATATACTGAATATATATTCATCAGGAAGGCAGTTCTCAAAACCTTTGCTAAGCATAACAGGCAGGTGCTACTTGTGAGAAATAGATACTCAAACCAACTACACCATCACAAGCTCAAACAATTGAACCTTTTGACTGCTTTCCCGCTAGGGTGTGGAGGACGAGCTAAGCACGTCGTCGCAGTCCCACGATCCAGCGCTGATCGTGGACTTCTCGAGAAGCTAGCTGACCTGGCCTCTCCAATGATATCAAGCATGATCATGATATATGTAAGGATAACAAAAAATAAGTAGAATTTTTTCTTCTTTTTTTTTTCCTTTTTCTAATTCAGCACTATTATTCACTTTTCAATTATAACGTGAACAATTTACTTTCTCATCTCCCACGATGCCAGCAAGTTCGAAGGCGATGTCACAATGCGTCATTACGCATTGGTTCATCGAAAACCTAAAGCAGTGCACTGCTGCAAGGAGGAGCAGGGGTCCCTTTTGAAACCCTGCGTCTCTGATTTTTACTCCGCACAAGGTCACGTGACCTTGTATGTTTACTTAAGAAAATATTTTACTCTGTTGTGTCAGTGGAGGCATCTATGTTGTGATCTTTGTGTTGTAAATTGCCCCCCGCACAGTATCTTTCTATCGCTTGCTCCTCACACCGTGGCAATTAGGGATGGGCTGCCGGTTCGAATCTGTTCTAAGTTCAATTCGAACATCGGCTGTTCGAAAGTTTGCGAACTTTTAACTTTTCGGCCCTTTTGTAAAAAGTTCGACCAAAAAATAAATAAAAAAATGCTTAAAAAAATCCTAAAAAATCTAAAAATAAAGAGACTCTTTACTGCAGAATATAATAATAAATGGTTTATTAGATATTGAATTAAAACAGGAATATTTTTAACATTGAAGCCTTTGGGGAAAAACATTTCCCACACCTTGTGGCTCAAACTTTTCCCACCCCTTGCGGATCGATTCGAAATTTTGAGTAATTCGATTTGATAATTTGGATGATTCTAAATTTCAGGTCGATTCAGTGATTCAGGTCGTTCAGTTCAGTTCGTTTTTTGTTTTATGCTGCATTAATTATACTGTAGAGCTGCACGGCAGTGTGCGGATACAATGCAGCATTAATTATACTGTAGAGGTACTGCCCGGCAGTGTGCAGAATCATATGCTGCATTAATTATACTGTAGAGGTGCTGCGCAGCAGTGTTTGGTAATCCTATGCTGCATTAATTACACTGTAGAGGTGCTGCGCAGCAGTATGCAGAATCATATGCTGCATTAATTATACTGTAGAGGTGCTGCCCAGCAGTGTGCGGAATCATATGCTGCATTAATTATACTGTAGAGGTGCTGCGCAGCAGTATGCAGAATCATATGCTGCATTAATTATACTGTATAGGTGCTGCTCAGCAGTGTGCAGAATCATATGCTGCATTAATTATACTGTGGATGTGCAGACCAGCAGTGTGCAGAATCATATGCTGCATTAATTATACTGTAGAGGTGCTGCTCAGCAGTGTGCGGAATCATATGCTGCATTAATTATACTGTAGAGGTGCTGCGCAGCAGTGTGCGGAATCATATGCTGCATTAATTATACTGTGGATGTGCAGACCAGCAGTGTGCGGAATCATATGCTGCATTAATTATACTGTGGATGTGCAGACCAGCAGTGTGCGGAATCATATGCTGAATTAATTATACTGTAGAGGTGCTGCTCAGCAGTGTGCAGAATCATATGCTGCATTAATTATACTGTAGAGGTGCTGCACAGCAGTGTGAGGAATCATATGCTGCATTAATTATACTGTGGATGTGCAGACCAGCAGTGTGCGGAATCATATGCTGAATTAATTATACTGTAGAGGTGCTGCTCAGCAGTGTGCAGAATCATATGCTGCATTAATTATACTGTAGAGGTGCTGCTCAGCAGTGTGCGGAATCATATGCTGCATTAATTATACTGTGGATGCGCTTCCCAGCAGTGTGCGGAATCATATGCTACATTAATTATATTGTGAAGGTGCTGCGCAGTAGTGTGCGGATTCATATGCTGCATTAATTATATTGTGAAGGTGCTGCCCGGCAGTGTGCGGAATCATATGCTGCAGTAATTATTCTTCTTACAAATTTGGTTACTTAACCTGTTTGCGTTTGGATTGTAATATGCGGTGAACACCACAGCAAACGTTAATGCTCACGCAACGTTTGCGTTGAGATCGTAATTTTTCCCACTCGATGTTGCTCAAACATTTCCCATGGCTTCAAATCGCGTTTAAACATGAGCAAAAGCGGCAAAAATGAGATCAGCGAACAGCGGTGAAATGGCTCAGCACTTAGCAGTGAAATGGATAAAAACTTTTTTTTTAATTTATTTGTTTTTCATTGTTTCCTGTCCCCCAGGGCAGTACCCGGACCCCCATACACCTTTTATGACCAATATCTTGCTTATATGCCCTCTGGAGGGGACCTTCATTTTCGAACTTTTGAGCCCCATTGACTTGCATTACGTTCGAATCGTGTTCAATTTCTCGTTTGCGTTTGAACTTTTCCCGATGTTCGAATGCGAACTGAACTCGGCCCATCGCTAGTGGCAATGGATATAAAATAGAGTAAATGGGTCGATCTCTGACTCAAATCATTGAATTGGGTGGGGTGATTCAAAAAACATCACCGGGGGTAAATTAGAAGTCTTTTACGGTCCCTGGATTATCTCATTCAGCTGCCATCTCTTATTTTGAGTTGTCTGGACATTACCATAGCCTTATCTAAACATTCCCTCCTCCACCTCATTAACTGTTAAATACTGTATAAGATAAAGCACAGTCACAAAGTAGAACTCACCATAACATTTGGTGAATGTTGCATCACAGGAAAATCCCTAAAATGGAAACAAGAGACAAAAAAATCTAAACTCTTTTTTTTTTATATGCAATTACTTCAAAGAAAAAACACAGCATTATGTGTTTTACAAAGTGGTTTGGTTTGTACTGCACAAGTAAACTAGTTACAGTTTATGTAAATGGTACTGTCCCTTTAAACCTATCACAGTATCAATGTATCCCATTGCGACACGTCCTAATCTAGATGCTGTGACAAACATTAGCAATAGATTACGATATTTTGTAAATAATACTTACCGCTCTGAAAAACGCCAGTTATGTCCTTACAGTCCAGGGTCTTCATCAGCAATGAGCCACATTGGCTCTAGGATATCTAACAAGGAATGCTATCCAATAGCATGGCTGGACTGAGCCAATGAGAGAACTCCACAGATGAAGTAGTATGGCCAGTGCCTTGGATAAAAGGTGGGGGTACTCACCATGAATCTTCATAAAGAGCCAGGCAGCGAGAAACATAGAAACATAGAAACATAGAAAAATGTCGGCAGATAAGAACCTTTCGGCCCATCTAGTCTGCCCAATTACATGGATACTTTACCTGGATTTATCTTTTGTTTAGGATAGCCTTATGCCTATCCCATGCTTGCTTAAATTCAATTACTGTTTTGGCCTCTACCACTTCTACTGGAAGACTGTTCCATGTATCCACCACCCTCTCAGTAAAATAATGCTTCCTGATGTTACTTTTAAACCTTTGCCCCTCTAATCTAAGACTATGTCCTCTTGTTTTGCTATTTTGTTTCCTTTTAAATATACTCCCTTCCTCTACCTTGTGGATTCCCTTTACGTATTTAAATGTTTCTATCATATCTCCTCTGTCTCGTCTTTTTTCCAAGCTGTACATGTTAAGATCATTAAGCCTTTCCTGGTAACATTTCTCCTTCAAGCCGTACACCATTTTAGTAGCCCTTCTCTGAACTCTCTCTAAGAGGTCTATATCCTTCTGGAGATACGGTCTCCAGTACTGCACACAGTACTCCAAGTGAGGTCTCACCAGTGCTCTGTACAGTGGCATGAGCACTTCCCTTTTCCTACTGCTAATACCTCTCCCTACACAACCAAGCATTCTGCTAGCATTTCCTGCTGCTCTATTACATTGACTACTTACCCTTAGATCCTCTGAAATAATGACCCCTAAATCCCTTTCCTCAGATGTTGAGGTTAGGACTGTATCAAATATTCTATATTCAGCCCTTGGGTTTTTACGTCCCAGGTGCATTATCTTGCACTTATCCACATTAAAACTCAATTGCCACAACTCCGACCATTTTTTTAGTTTACCTAAATCATTTGTCATTTGGCTGATCCCTCCAGGAACGTCAACCCTGTTGCAAATCTTTGTGTCATCAGCAAAAAGACATACTTTTCCATTAATACCTTCTGCAATATCACTAATAAAAATATTAAAGAGAATGGGTCCAAGTACTGACCCCTGAGGTACCCCACTGGTAACAAGACCTTGTGCCGAATAAACTCCATTTACCACAACCCTCTGTTGTCTGTCACTCAGCCACTGCCTAATCTAGTCAACAATATTGGAATCTAAACTCAAAGATTGCAATTTATTGATAAGCCTTCTATGCGGAACAGTATCAAAAGCCTTACTGAAATCTAAATAAGCAATGTCTACTGCACCACCTGTGTCTATTATTTTTGTTACCCAATCAAAAAAATCAATAAGATTAGTTTGGCATGATCTCCCTGAGGTAAACCCATGTTGTTTCTGATCCTGTAATCTATGTGTTTTTAGATGTTCAACAATCCTTTCCTTTAACATGGTTTCCATTAATTTCCCCACTACTGACGTAAGACTAACTGGCCTATAGTTCCCCGATTCCTCCCTACTACCCTTCTTGTAAATGGGCACAACATTTGCTAATTTCCAGTCTTCTGGGACGACTCCCGTTAACAAGGATTGGTTAAATAAATCTGTTAACGGTTTTGCTATTACATCACTGAGCTCTTTTAATAATTTAGGGTGGATCCCATCAGGCCCCATTGACTTATTTGTCTTTACTTTAGACAGCTGCTGTAGAACCTCCTCCTCTGTAAACTGATATGTAAATGTCTCTTTAGTGTTCTCTCCTAACTGAGGTCCCTTTCCTTCCTTTTCTTCTGCAAAGACTGAACAAAAATATTCATTGAGGCAGTCAGCGAGACTTTTATCCTCTTCTACATACCTTCCTTCCTTTGTTTTTAATCTAACTAATCCTTGTTTTACTTTTCTTTTCTCGTTTATGTATCTAAAAAATGTTTTGTCCCCCTTTTTTACTGACTGAGCTATTTTCTCTTCTGCATGTGCTTTGGAGGCACTTATAAATTGCTTTGCCTCTTTCTGCCTAATCTTATAGGTTTGCCTATCTTCTTCACTCTGAGTTGTTTTATAATTATTGAATGCTGTCTTTTTGTTCTTCACTATTTTGGCCACTTCTGCAGAGTACCACAGTGGTTTCTTCCCTTTTTTGTTTTTGCTAACAAGCCGAATGCAATTTCCTGTGGCCTTCAATAATGCTTCCTTTAAATAATCCCATTTCTCCTGGACTCCCTTTAAACTCCTCCAGTCTGATAATGACTCCTTCACACAAAATCTCATTTTAGAAAAATCTGTTTTTTTAAAGTCTAAAACTTTCGTTCCTGTGTGGTGCGGCTCCATCCCTGTTGTTATATTAAACCATACTGACTGGTGATCACTAGATCCCAAATTTTCACCTACAACAACGTCCGATACCAAACCTCCATTTGTGAGTATTAAATCCAATATGGCCTCTTTACGGGTCGGCTCCTCAACTACTTGTGTTAGAGATAATCCCAGTAGGGAGTTTAGAATATTTGTACTCCTGGTGCACCCAGCTGTTTTGGTTTTCCAGTTCACATCAGGAAGATTAAAGTCCCCCATGATAATAACTTCCCCCTTCATTGCCATTTTGGAGAAGCCATTTTGGAGAAGCCAATAAAAGATGACGTAGTTGGCATGCAACCAATGAATAGAGCCAGGACCAGGCCACGACATTGTGTTGCCTGTGTCCAAGGGGGAAATGCTGCCACCACCTCAAACTATTCCCACTAAAGCACATCCATGCTTATAACAGAGCTGCACAGAATTAAAGCTCAAAGTAATATGCGGTGCGTATGACCATATCACAGAACTCCACAGCAATAAAACTCACAGTAATGTGCGGTGTGTATGAGCAATAAAACTCACGGCAAAGTGCTGTGTGTATAAACGTATCACAGAGTTTCAGAGCAATAAAACTCACAGTATTGTGCAGTGCGCATGCGCGTATCACAGAACTGCACAGCAATAAAACTCATAGCAATGTGCAGTGTGAATGAGTGTACCACAGAGCTCCCAATTCTGACATCAACATACCCATGTACAGTGATGTCAGTTGGCGGAGGGAGGCCACGCATGTTGGGTTGACATCTAAGATGTCAGCCCCCTGCTGGAGAAGTCTGCGGTTGGTGCTGATCCGAAGAACTTCGACGATGGGCTGAAGACGCCCTCCGCATCCTAGTAGATGCGTGTCCATCCTGCCGATAGGTGATGGTGCTGTATCAGCAGAACAATGAAGCCCTGAGTATGGCCATGTCTACTTAATTTGGCTATTCATGGCTAAGAAGAACTTCTCTGATTGGCTAAATTGGTTACACATGGTCAACCTATACATCAAACAAATCAGAGAAGAGGTGAAAGGACTTTTTTTAAATTTTATTTTCATTTATATTCGTTTATATTAGTGAGCGTTTTTGTAAAATATCTTCAAATAGTTTAAGTATTAAGAAGAGTATACAAGAGGAAAGGTGAAAGAAATAATTTTTTGACCTCCATAGATGCAAAGCAGGATCTTTTTTCATAGTTTATTGATGATTGTGTCCTGTGCATATTGTTGCATATTGCTCCTCACACTATAATAGCAAATCAGTTACATAAATTACATGAATTGGAAAGTAACAATCTGTGTGCAGGTGACTCCCCAACGGCAATAGAGAACGGTGGTTTCTACTTCCATAGAATGCTTCATTGGAGGAATCCCATGTTTTCTTTTGGTGCTTAAAGTGACTATGTGTTTGCATAATATGAAATTTTGCACGTGCCTGCACATGCTAGGGCTCATGTGCAAGACTTGAAAGAGATGGTTTCTATACTAAATTCATGTGGAAGTTAATACAAATGTGGGTTCATACTGTCCACTTACAGGGTTATTCAAAGAGATCCAAATTGCTTGAGAAAAGTAACCGAATGCTGAAAATCAGCGTTCGGTTACCTTTCCTGGCCATTCGGCTATCCAGACAGCAGGCAATTCGCCAAATCCTGGTGAATTGCCTGCACATACGGTGCCTGTTCGGTGCCTGTTCGAGGGCAGTGAAATCCCCAGGAAAAAGCACTGCTTCGTCTATTCAGAGAACAAAAACCAGCAGTGAAAGGTTCCCCTAATGTCCTGCCATTCGGTGGTTTCATGCGGCAAGTTTATTCAGGAGAATCACATAGGCTTCAATGTTAAAAATATTCCTGTTTTAATTCAACATCTAATAAACCGTTCATTATAAAATTCTGCAGTAAAGAGTCTCTTTAATTATAGATTTTTTAGGATACCTTAAGCATTTTTCTGTTTTTTTTTTTTTTAAAAGTCCGATTTTTTTTTTGATTTTTTTTTAAGTTTACTTATGTTTTCTGTAACAGCCCTTTTTATAATCATTCCCTGGACCTCATATGCAAATTTCAGACATTTTCGCTCAGTAGTTTCTTTGCAAACAGCGTTTAACTTTTCAATTATTCATGCAAACTGTTTTCCTGATTTATTCACTTCACTCTGTCTGCGGTCTCGGCTTTCTCGGCTTTTTCCGGCGGCTTCGCTGTGTGTGATCGGCTCTTGCTCGGGTTTTTCGGCAGGTTAATCCAGATGTTTTTGAGGGTTTTTCGGCGTGCATTCGCTGGGTTTTGCGGTTCGTTTTTGAGGGTTTGCGGTAGCTTTTCCCTGCAATTCGGGGACCCTGTGGTGTTTGCTGAATACACCGCAGGGTCACCGAAATGGGATCGGCAAAAGGAACCGAATTGAAGAGAACAAAAAGTCACCGAACGTGCGGTGACTTTTCGAATCTCTTTGAATTACCCTGTTAGTTTTCTTTCTACAATGGAACATTTGTATCTTTGTCTTTCGAGAAACATTATTTAACTCTTTCATGCAATGTGGTTTTTCGTAAAACAAAACAAGTAGTTTAACATAAAACCTCTGCAAATACCCAGTGGATCTATGTAAAACCACTTTCCATTACAGAGGGTGTATAGATTAGACATGTGCAATTTGTTCCGATCCAAATTGAAATTCAGACGAAATTCACCATTTCCGTATTTCAGGAGCATTTCCGAAAACGAAATATCGACCGTCCGAAATTTCGGATCAATCCGAAATTTCGGATCGTTTCAATTTGGTGATTCAGATAATTGTGGTGATTCGGATCATTTTGGCGATTCGGATCATTTCGGGTGATTCGGATCAGTTGGTTTTTTGCTTTTTTATGAGTTATTTCATATTTTATTGCTTATTTAAGAATGGCAAGTAGATTACTACCAATAGAATGTAAGTTTCTTTACTTATTTATTCTTTTAGGATTTTGTAGACATTTTTTGGGTGAAATTTTAGGTTTCCTAACTTTTTCTAAAGAAACAAGACTTTTTAACCCATAAGTTTCAATGCAGCATATGAATCCACACACTGCTGGGAAGTGCCTCTCTGCAGTATAATTAATGCAGCATATGAATCCGCACACTGCCGGGCAGCACCTCTCTGGAGATCGATTCATTGATTCGGATCGATTCATTTTTTGATCAGTTAGTTTTTAGTTTCTTATGAGTTATTATTAATGCAGCATATGAATCCACACACTGCTGGGAAGTTCCCAGCAGTGTGTGGATTCATATGCTGCATTGAAACCTATGGGTTAAAATGCCTTGTTTCTTTGGAAAAAGTTAGGAAACCTAAATTTTCACCCAAAAAATTTCTAAAAAATCCTAAAAGAATAAATAAGTAAAGAAACTTACATTCTACCGGTAGTAATCTACTTGCCATTCTTAAATAAGCAATAAAAAACGAAATTAGAAATTACTCATAAAAAAGCGAAAAACCAACTGATCCGAATCACCCGAAATGATCCGAATCGCCAAAATGATCCGAATCACCACAATGATCCGAATCACAGAATCAATCCGAATCACCAATTCAATCCTAATCACCGAATCGAAATGATCCGAAACGAAAGAAAAACTGTCCGAAATTATCCGAAATGAAAAAACACCCGAAAACCCCCCGAAATGAAATGAATAAAAAGTCATGCACATCCCTAGTAGAAATGTATGTTTACCCTTCATACATATATTTTAGAGATCATAAGCTTATTTTACAGGCTTGTAAAATAGCACTACTACATCTCTATACATAAAATCGTTTTTCCTCCGTCGCCGCAGGCTTACTTGCGCATTGCGCATGCGCGTCAGGGAGAGCAACAGCCGGCTTGCGCGATGGGAAAAAAAATCTATTGGAGAGGCAAATGCACAGCGCCTCTCCAGCGAATCGGCTTTTTTTTGTCCCTCACAGAATACTCCAGCCCTGAGTCTCCCCCGGTGGCTGGTGCAGGGGAGGCTCTGGGCGCCGCATTTGGCGAAGAACTGGGGACGTGAGCACGGCGCAGGAACAAGGTAAGTATATGTCTCCCTGCAACTGGGTACCTCACCAGAACCACCACCTTGAGCCTGTCCCCATGAGCTCACAATCCAAGGGGTCCCATGAGTTTACAATCTTAGGGGTCCCATGATCTCACAATCTAAGGGGACCCATGATCTCACAATCTAAGGGGACCCATGATCTCACAATCTAAGGGGTCCCATGATCTTACACTCTAAGGGACCCTATGAGCCCACAATCTAAGGGGTCCCATGAGCTTACAATCCAAGGGGTCCCATGATCTTACAATCTAAGGGGTCCTGTCCCCATGAGCTCACAATCCAAGGGGTCCCATGATCTCACAATCTTAGGGGTCCCATGATCTCACAATCTTAGGGGTCCCATGATCTCACAATCTAAGGGGACCCATGATCTCACAATCTAAGGGGACCCATGATCTCACAATCTTAGGGGTCCCATGATCTCACAATCTTAGGGGTCCCATGAGCTTACAATCCAAGGGGTCCCATGATCTTACAATCTAAGGGGTCCTGTTCCCGTGAGCTTACAATCTAAGGGGGCCTGTTCCTCTGATTTTACAATCTAAGAGGGGAAAAGAGGAGCCCGCTCCCGTGAGCTTACAATCTAAGAGGGAAAAGAGGAGCCGCTCCCGTGAGTTTACAATCAAAGAGGGGAAAGAGGAGCCCGCTAGCGTGAGCTTACAATCTAAGAGGGAAGATGAGCCCACTCTAAAATATAAATAACTTTGTAATGTGCTGTCAGCTGCGCGCACACCCCTCACAGCTGCTTACTCAGGCCTCCTTTTGCGGACGGGACAGTGACGGGCGCGTTGCAAATGAATTTATATATAGAGATACTCTTGGATAGGACATTGAAAAGCAAATATGTGGACACGAATTCTGAGCTGGCAGCAACAACAATAGACTGCCCCCCGGGCAGGCTTAACAACTAGTGTATAATAATAGAATATGGAGCTCCATGTTTCTGTGTAAGGAAAATGGAGCTTCAAGCTGGTCAAACTGTTTCAGCAACTTGACAGAAATGTCCGAGGTGCTGAACATTTGAGTGCACATTTTGTAGTCCGTTTTGCTAATTAATTTAATTGTTTGCCATAAAAGAAAACCCTTTGCAATGTTCCAGAACAGAAACTTTAAAAGATCAAGTATACTTGAGCATGGTAGTGAAATGTTAAAAAAGAGTAAAAACCTAAATACTACTCAACCAGCACTCCTTCCTATCATTGGGAAAGACTGATAAAACTGCTAAATAATGATGCTAGTTTGTCTTATTTAATAGGATCAACAGTTTGACTGCAGACAAAAAGTAGCTAGGGAACATTCACATAGAAATGAATTAGGTTGCAAAAAAATAGTGCCGTGCTTTTGACTACTAAAGGGCTTCCCACAAAAAAATCTGTTTTTGTAAATTTTATGATTTGCCTAGGTAAAAACCTCTATAAATCACTCCACATTGAATGTGATAAAATAGTAGAGTGCAAATTAGAAAAGTAGAGTGCTTACACATTCACAAGACTACAAAATCAAGGCCTACGCACTGTTATTATACACGATAAATACATGAATACATATAGATATAAAAGTGCCATTATGCTATTTAATACAGATCAAATACTTCCACTACAAATATCGCCTCTATACATCTAATGCATGTCGATATAAAAACATATGTTGCGGCCCTCATCATCAAGTGATCCTTACTTCAAAAATGTTATCATGTAAAAAATATATACAATATATATGGTACAAGGCACAAAAATAGAAAAGTTCATATTCAATCATACACAGGTGGAGTGCTGCTAGTTGGAGTTGTTCTGTTGTTCTTAATACTTCATAAGCCAAGATACCTCAAACAAAACAGAGACTATATAGAGCAAAAGAGTTTAGAAAATGGGGATATAAATGCTTCCAGTTGGTTTCACTCACGTGATGGAGAGCCCTTAGTATCTGGCTCAATGCGTTGCCCTTTTGGAACCGTGAAGGTGATTCCCCCCCTTCTTTCAAGATCCACTTCTTAGGTCATTCAAAACCTCTTATACTCATGAAGGCTGATGTATATGTCTTTAAGGTGAGGGACTCTTTGTGTTGAAGATGAACAGCTCATTTTCAATAATGGCACATAAGCAGAAGCTTGAATACATCCGTTTGCAAATGTCAATTCCTTAACAGCAATCACTCCTTCGGCTTCTGTAAGACAGGAAAAATCTGCTTTGTTTGAGGTATCTCTGCTTATGAAATATTAAGAACAGAGAAACTCCAACTAGTAGTATTTATAAGGGATTTTACTAGGAAGGATACATTGAGATTTCTCTCGTTTTCAAGTATGTCCTGGGTTCAAGAACATTGAGTTGTTACAGAAATACAAAATAGTAAAATGCAAGATATTAACACAAAACAAATATACAGATTAACAGAAAATAAATATGTAGGAAATAGTCATTATGTTACATGTTTACAGGTGCATTCTGTATTGAGGTATGTTAATAGGGAGCTCTTAAGGGACTTTAGACTGGGGGAAGATTTGATGGCGTCTGGGAGGTTATTCCATAAATATGGTGCTCTGTAGTAAAATGAGGATCGAGGCACTTTCTTTTTGTATTGTGTTATTGCAAGTAAGGTGCTAGTCCTGGATCGGCGGTTATAGGATGAGGGAAGCAGCCTATTCTGGTAGGGTGGCAGCTTCCCAGAAGCTCTTAAACACCAGGTTGGAAAGGTAAAGGGTGCGTCTAGATTCCAGTAACGGCCAGTTTAGTTCTTTTAACATGTCACAATGGTGGGTCATGTAGTTACATTGTAGCACAAAGCGACAGAATGAGTTATACAATGTAGTAAGTTTCTGGAGATGTGTTTGCGGGGCAGCTGCATATACTACATCTCCGTGTTCAATAGCCGGCATAAGCATTTGTTGTACAATCTGCTTTCTTACCGCGGGGCTCACGCAGGATTTGTTTCTGTACAGGGCACCTAGTTTGGGGTAAAGTTTAGATGAGAGTTTTTCGATTGGGGGCCAAAGGATAGATTTGGTTCTAACCACATAACTAGATATTTGAGAGAAGTGACTGTGGTCAGCGTGTCATTTGATCTTGTCATGACACATAGATGGGGTGTTTGCAATTTGTGTAGTTTAGGTGCTGTTCCAAAGAGCATTGTAACAGTTTTGTCAGCATTAGAAAAAGTTTGTTATCTGCGATCCACTTTTCTACCTCTGTGAATAGTAGTGCTCCACTTGTGGATGATTGTATACCTAAAAATTGATCACTGTTATAAGTTGCATTATCTTAATGTATTCCATTACAGCTACTCTAGGCTTCTAGGTTATTTTATACTGGTCAGAAAAGAATACTTTGGAAGCGGTGACATGTGACAGACATCACCTATCCACTGATTACCTACCACATACCATTGTTTAAACACCCATTTATCCCCAAACACAATTGGGGGTTTGATGTGAAGGTGGGCAAATAGGGATTTTGTTGACCTTCTCACTGCATTGATGACTCTTAGCGCCCTTACGACAAATAACACATAACATTAAAAAAGTAGTACTTTTGCATTCTAACACAGTTGTAGGAAATGGGTGGGATGGGTGGATGATGCCCTCAGAATCCTGAGTGGAGGAAATGAATTAAATCCTCCAAGGTTTCCACTACCTATATTAAATAAGGTGAGATCCGACTGCCTGGATTTCTCTCCGGTCTTCACAGTTTTTTTAAATTGTACCAAAAGCTTGTGGGGTGAGGTGCAGCAAGGCTACAACATAGACTGTGGCCTTGAGAAGAGCTGACAAGAAACCCTGGTAGCTAGACCTCAGTTATAAAGAACTCCAGTCTTGGCATTCCATATTGCTGTGAGTGGTTTATATTGAGGAAGCAGGGTTAAAGGCGAGAAGCCAGGATTTGGGGAAATGTACCTGATATTCCTCTCAAGAGTCCCTGTTAGTTGAGGCAGTTTGGTTCTGGTGGTTTTGCAAATAAATGAAAACCTATGTACTTTTATTTACTTGCTAAAAGTAACGGTGAGTAGGGGGATAATACATAGGGGTTATTCAGTCGCTGACATTTCGGTGCTCTCTCGTTCGACGCACTTCCCTGCACTTCGGGGAATCATAGTTCCCCACCCTACGGTGAATTCAGCATTCACCGACAGGGTCCCCGGTGTGCAGGGAAAACCCACCACAAACCCGCCGACCACCCACTGAAAACCCACTGGAACTGCCGGTAAAAAAAACACGCCTAAATTGGTCCGAATGGGGTAAAAAAAACAATACGTTTGAAAGTGTCAAATGTTGAAACGTTGTTTGAAAAAAACTATTGAACGAAAATGCCTGGAATTTACATATAAGGTCCTATGAATGATAATAAAAAGATCAGTTACAGAAAAAAGAAAAAAGCTTTTAAAAGAAACTGGAAAAAAAATTGACGAAAAAATCCCGAAAAATGCCTAAAAGATCCTAAAAAAAATCAATAAAGAGACTTTTTACTGCAGATTAAACTAATAAACGGTTTATTAGATATTGGTTAGAAAAGGGAATATTTTTAATATTGAAGCCTATGGGATTTTCCAGAATAAACATGACGAATGAAACCACCAAACAGCAGGGCATTTTGGCAACGCTTCACTGCTGTTCGGTGTTCTTTGAATAGATTATCCATTGCTTCTCTATGGGGGATTTCGCTGCCTTCGAACAGGCAAAATTTGGTGAACTGCCTGCTCTCTGAATAGCCGAATGGCCCGAAATGTCACCGTATGGGGAAATTCCCTGTTCGGTGACATTTCGGAGCTAGATCGGTTCTATCTGAATAACCCCTATAGTGCTGCATTCGAGGTACATGTTCTTTGATTATGTATGTTCTGATGATCATGCATATACATGTGTGTGATATGAGGTAGGCTGTTTGACATTATCCTTGAGCTTTTTTTGTAATGCCTATTTAAAAATGTGCTTAGCCAAATCCCTTTGCCCCTCCTTTCACTTCTAATGTAGGTCTTTCAAATTAATTATGTCTTTTTCTAAATGACAGTTTTATTAACATAATTGTTCCTGAAAGGTCAAAACCTAATCTATAACATTTTGTTTCTATTGCTGTGGTCTATGACGTGTCTGCTTGCTGTGAGTGAGCTTGTGAAGGGAATGACACTGGGGGATTTGGTTAGAGAGACAAGTGACACTGTAGGGTTGGACTGGAGACATGTGGAAAGAGGGGGAAATGATTAGGGATGAGCCGAACACCCCCGTGTTCGGTTCGCATTCGAACTTGAACAATTTCAAGAGTTCGAGATCGAACTTGAACACGAACTGAACTCAATGCAAGTCAATGGGACTCAAAAGAGGACCCTGCAAGAGGGCATATATGCAAGATATTTGCCATAAAAGGTGTATGGGGGTCCTGGTACTGCCCTGGGGGACAGGAAACAAGGACAAAAAGTTTAAAAAAAAAGACGTTTTTAAAGGAAGTTTTCCATAAAATAAGGGTTAAAAATAAAAACGAAAAATTCCTTCAAATATCATGCCTAGGAGGTCCCCATAACCTGCCCGTGAAGTGGCGGATCTGTAGGATGTATAGAAACATCGCCATCAAAGACCCACACAGGATACCTAGCCACCCTTAACCCTTTCGCTGTGGAGGACGCGCTCAGCGCGGCCACCCACAGGTACTGTTGCATGCGAAGGATTCTCTGAGCGCGTTCTCCCTTTGCAGCCAGCGATCGGCCGGATTCCGGCCGATCGCTGTGCCCCCCGGTGCGGGCTGACATCCTCAATGTCAGCCCAGCACCCAGGACCGCCGCCGGCACCATTAGATGTCATCGCGGCGGCGCGATGACATCTAATTCAGGCACCGCCCCGCGTGTGCGGAGGAGGTGCCTGAAAGGGAGGGGGGAGGTCCTTTAGACCTCTCTCCCTCCCGATCGCCAGGGTCCTGCGGCTGAAGGCAGGCACGGTTTGGAAGGGCACAGCCTGCCCTTCCAAACCGTGCCTGCCAGTAACCCCTTGGGTGCCGGATCACGATTCGGCACCGAAAAGCGCCAAATCGTGATCCTCTCCCGGAGCTGGCCGACATCTTGGATGTCGGCCAAGCTTCCGGGAATGCCCCCTGACGACTGCACGATGACGCCAGTCCTGGAGTTAACCCCTAACTGCCACCAATGGTGGAGATAGGGGTTCCAATGAACCCCCTATCTCCCGATCCATGGCAGCTAGAGGTTAATGTTAGATCGGCCAGAGCATGGCCTTTCCAACGATACCAAACATGACCATGTAAAAAGTTTTTTAAAAAAATTAAAAATAAAAAAATATTAAAAAAAAAAAATTTGGGGTTTTTTTTTGGTTTGTTAATGCAGCAATATTGTTCCCATTTCAATTATAATGTGAACAATGATGCTGCACTAACAATTTTTGTATGCGGTGCGTTTGTTAAAAATCGCATAATTTTCCCCAAAAAAAATGTAATGAGACCCCATTTCTAATTTTTTTAACAAGCGCACCCCATACAAAATATAACCGCAATTGCTCGATGTTAAAATGTGAAAGAAAACACTTTACACATTGTAAATTATTGAAAATTCATATTTTATTGCATATTTTGTTATAATATACAGACAGGACATGACGTATACATATTATGAATCTGCCGAGTCTGCCGGAAAGAATGATATATAATATGTCTGGGTCATATACTAAAATAAGCCTTCAAAATGCGTTTAAACAAGATGAGCGAAACCAGTAAAAATGAGCTCAGCACAGAGGCGTGAAATGCCTCAGCAGCGAAAGGGTTAAGGGGTTAAAATGCACAGGGACTGGCTACTAATCTATCCTGTTAGATGAGGGAATGTAATATATGTATAAAGCAAGGTATATATGACAATGGATAGTCAGAGACTCTAGGGACTCAGCTTGTACGCTTTATGATAGACATTTTCACGTTGTGTTGTGAATTCAGAAGCATACAGAGTTCATACATGTGCAGGAGTCACACCCAGTCTGCAGGCAATGTATCAAATTCATGAGACCAGACTATTTAGAAGCAGATGTTATTTCCAAACACTAATTAACACCTGTTGTTTACGCCGTTTGAGGGGGCCCTGCTGTAAGCACAGGTCATTTAGAGGTGAGAATATATCTAATAAACCGTTGCTTATAATATTCTGCAATAAAGAGTCTCTTTATTTTTAGATTTTTTTTGTATTTTTTAAGCATTTTTTTTTAAAAAAAATCGAACTCGAACCGACACGCCAAAAAGTTCGAAGTTCGCGAACTTTCGAACTGCCGATGTTCGAGTCGAACTCCGAACTGATCGAACCGAACAGCTCATCCCTAGAAATGATGATACTAGAGGTTTAATGAGTGTTGGATTATACAACTATTCTTGGTGAATTGGAAATTATTTAAATTTTCAGCTCAATTTTGAAATTCTTAGATTTACATACTTCACTGTTTATTGAATAAACCCCTTGATGCATTTTTGGATGTATTTTTATTGTCTGTAATTGTTCTTTGTATGTGGGTTTAAAGCAGTGTTTCCCAAATCTGTCCTCGGGACCCTCAACCAAGCCAGATTTCACCTTGGGGAAATACAGCCTAAATCCTGCAATCACTGATCGGCAAATCATATCACCTGTGCTGTGCTTCACATATCTGGAAAATCTGGCTAGGCGGAGGGTCTCAAGGACAGGTTTGGGAAACACTGGTTTAAAGGTTTCAGATTTAAGGGTACATAAGGCAATTTACATTTTTTTTTTTTTTTTAAAAACACCTAAATGGGAATTTGCTATGGAATTACACAATTTAACTCCAAAATGAACAAGCAGCAAGAATAGCTGAATTTGAGATTATGCTTAAGTTTCATTAATCAACAATTTTACATTTCCCTTACAAATTCCTTCTGGTACCTAAGTGCCACCATTATCCTGCTTAGTGGGTAAAACACTTTACAGTTCATTGCACAGCGCTGTGATATTGGCCCTTCTTAGCAGTGACGGTGAGATGACTCATTAGCATGTTGGCAGTCAATCAGGCAGCTGGAGTAAGGTTTGTTTTTTTTGTTGAGAAGGTATTTTACCAGGAAGGATACTTTCAGGGTTATTCAAAGAGATCCGAGTTTTGGCTGAAAGGTAACCGAACAGTGAAAATCGGCGTACGGTTACCTTACCCAGGACATACTTGAAAATGAGAGAAATCTCAATGTATCCTTCCTGGTAAAATCCTTTATAAATAAATAGATAAATAAATCTGGCCATTCGGCTATCCAGAGAGCAAGCAGTTCGACAAATCTTAGCGAATTGCCTGCACATACGATGCCTGTTCGTTGCCTGTTCGAGGGCAGTGAAATCCCCATAGAGAAGCAATGCTTCATCTATTCAGAGAACAAAAACCAGCAGTGAAAAGTTGCCAAATTTCCCTGCTGTTCGGTGGTTTCATTTGACAAGTGTATTCAGGCGAATCCCATACAGGGTTATCCAAAGAGATTCGAAAAGTCACCGCACGTTCGGTGACTTTTCGTTCTCTTCAATTCGGTTCCTTTTGCCGATTACATTTCGGTGACCCTGCGGTGTATTCAGCAAACACCACAGGGCCCCCGAATTGCAGGGAAAAGCTGCCGAAAACCTGACGAACACTAACCGAATGCACGCTGAAAACAAGCAAAAACATCTGGATTAACCTTCGAAGAAGCCGAACAGGAGCCGAACAGGAGCCGAATCACACAGAGCCGAAGCAGCTGTGACATAGAGGAGGCAGTGAATAAATTAGAAAAACCATTTGTATGAATCTGGGAAAAAGAAACGCTGTTTGCAAAGAAACTACTGAGCGAAAATGTCTGAAATTTTCACAGGAGGTCCAGGGAATGATAATAAAGAGGGCTGTTACAAAAAAAATAAGTAAACTGAAAAAAAAAAAAAAATAAATCGGACTTTTAAAAAAAATCAGAAAAATGCTTAAAGTATCCTAAAAAATCTATAAATAAAGAGACTTTTTGCTGCAGAATTTTATAATGAACGGTTTATTAGATATTGAATTAAAACGGGAATATTTTTAACATTGAAGCCTATGGGATTCTCCTGAATAAATTTGCCGAATTAAACCACCGAATGACAGGGCATTAGGGGAACCTTTCACTGCTGGTTTGTGTTCTCTGAATAGACGAAGCAGTGCATTTTCATGGGGATTTCACTGCCCTCGAACAGGCACCAAACAGGCACTGTATGTTCAGGCAATTCCCCAGGATTTGGCGAATTGCCTGCTCTCTGGATAGCCGAATGGTCAGGAAAGGTAACCGAACACTGATTTTCAGCATTTGGTTACCTTTCTCAAGCAATTCGGATCTCTTTGGATAACCCTGATAGTCTTCAATGTTAAAAATATTCCCGTTTTAATCCAATATCAAATAAACCGTTGATAATAATATTCTGCAGTAAAACGTATCTTTATTTATAGATTTTGTAGGATCTTTTAGGCATTTTTTTCAGGATTTCTTTTGCGAAATTTTTTTTTCCGTTATTTTAAAATAATTTTTTCTTTTTTCTGTGACAGTCCTTTTTGTTATCATTCATTGGATCTTATATGTAAATTTTAGACATTTTTGTTCTGTAGTTTCTTTGCAAACAGTGTTTCACTTTTCAAACATTCAAGCGTACTGTTATTTTTTTTTTTCACTCCATTCGTCTGCGGTGTCAGCTTTTTCTGGCGGCTGCTCTGCACTGTGATCGGCGGCTGCTCGGGTTTCTCCATCGTGTTTTTGCGGGTTTTGGTGTACGTTCGCTGTGTTTTGCGGTGAGTGCTCGGCGGGTTTGCGGCGGCTTTTCCCTGCACTACGACAGCCCTGTGGTGCTTGCTGAATACACCGCAGGGTCGCCGAAATGGGTTCGCCAAATCGCACTTAATTGAAGACAACGAAAAGTCACTGAACGTGCGGTGACTTTTCAATTCTCTTTGAATAACCCTGATAGAGATTTCTCTCATTTTCAAGTATGTCCTGGGTGGGGAGTATGTACCGTTAGGTGTCTTGCCCAAGGACACTTTCTGGAGAGGTGCTCTTTCCGGGATTTGAACCTGTGTCTCCACGGTCTCCACAGTTATAAGTTGAAGGCTATCATGTAGGTTAGTTC
This sequence comes from Leptobrachium leishanense, assembly GCA_009667805.1. NCBI lineage: Eukaryota > Metazoa > Chordata > Amphibia > Anura > Megophryidae > Leptobrachium > Leptobrachium leishanense. The sequence continues at coordinate 234,878,058 of CM019065.1, read as the reverse complement.
TTTGGCTCACAGCTGTCACTCATTGGATCAGACATGAGTGACAGTAGAATTTTGATAGGGAACTTCTCAAAATTATAATATATATATATATATGCGTGTGTGTAAACAAAAAAATCTATTATATATACATGGAATGATTCCCCATCAAAGTAGTAGAATGTGTGTTGGGCATGACAGGTGCACTTTAAGTTTATTAGTCTCAAAAGAAACCATATGTTCTGAAAGTCTTTTGCGTGTTGAGTGGTGAATTTCAACTGCAAGTCTGTTAAATTTGAAACATACGTGTTAGATTATTTTTCTCTTGTAGATTTATCAAGTATGGTCCTTGTCTGTGGGTGCTATTCATGTCAGCCAATAGTCCTGATTATTTGACGTTGTGATTTGCTGGGCCGACATCACATGTAATACTTGGTCGCTATAACTGAGTTGCACTTGTTTCGGCTTAGGCTAGGGTCAGACGAACGCATTTTTCACGTGCGTTTAGCCGCACGAAATCACAGCAAATGACGTCCAATGCCAGGGAACATACGACGAACGGCCGCACGAAAGTTCGTCCGTGCAACGCAAGTGGCCAACGAACGCATTTTTTCGAGAATGTCAAACCGCTACTACTGACGTACAGAGTGCGCTGCGTCCGCATAGCGGCGTGTGTGCGTGATTAGGAGACGTCAGACGCTGCTAATGTACGGCTAACATAACGTCCAGACACAAAAAGTGTTTTATTGATGATCCGTACAAAATCACGGACGAAAAGGCGCATCGTATGACCGCTATCGCGTATTCCGGGAAAAAATACGTACGTTCGTTCGAACGCACTTTTTCACGGACAACGTGAAAAATGCGTTCGTCTGACCCTAGCCTTACTCAGCACTTAGTGAAAGGAGCCAAGTAAATTTAAAGTCCTACCAATTATTAATTTTCTGCATAAACAAAGTACCGAACAAGTTTGTTAAGATGAAGTATTGCTGATGTCAAACGTTGCAGTAAAATTATTACATTTTCATAAACAGGAAGATGTGCTGAATGGAAGACGGGAGGGGAGGGTTACAGTATAATGTAAGTATTAACATAACATAAATTCAATAGAATATTAGTAATCTTAAAATCAGGTTTAAAGGGATGGGCTAGACAAATATGATTACTTTGTTGAAAGACCTGAATTAGTTTATGTTTGTGATATTTTTGGGATAACTCAAATATGTAATGCTCATCTCATCCTCTAAACTACAGTTGTTTGTAGCTAGAATAAAAACAATATGGGTTGAAATTTGAAATCCAGGGGTAATCATTGTGTGAGGCATGGTAATCACTGCCTTGCCCACATAGTCATTGCATCTTCTCTAGTGGTAACCTGTGTCACTGCTTGGTGTTTATGTTAGACTAATGTTGTTTTGCATGTCCTATCCTTTATATTTATTGTAAAACATAGTACGACCATAAGAATAAAGTGGCGAGAGTGTGAACCTAATGATCTATTCCACGAGCAAGATTAAAGAGTCAAACCCTTTAAAGACTGTTTTAATGTGTTTTTGGGAATATGAAATTACATTACAATATGCGTATAAAATAGAAAGTATTCTAATCTGGTAGGCTTCCTTGATAATGCCAGCAGATTTTATCGCCCCCTTATTCCTGTCTCAAGGCAAAATGTGAGATCAAATACACCCCTGGTTTTTTTAGATTCTAACATACTATCAATATTAGCTGTAAAATATAACATTGCCAGATCTCTGATCAGTCTATGGCCTGGATTCTCTAATGGTCATTGTGGCCACAATGGGAGTCATCTATGGGTGACTTTACATATCCACAATACATCACATACGTAAGCTAAAGAAAAAAAAGCCAGCTGCAGTGACCCTGAATTTAAACATAGCATATCACTTGCCACAAGAGTCACAATGTCTGCATTCATGGTCTCATGCCTGTGACACCATTAGTACTGATGTTATAGTTATGTTGAATTCACATATGTTATTACAGGCAGTTTCGTGCTTTTGCTAGTTGTGTGTTGATAAGTGACATCTGCACTGCTTTTAGTGTACTGAAGAAGCATCTATAAGAATTCCTCCTATTCATATATCCTCTCAATACTTTCTATATTTATTTATTTATTTATTTGCAACGTATTTTACCAGGAAGGATACATTGAGATTTCTCTCATTTTCAAGTATGTCCTATAGTGTGTCTTTGTCTTGCTAATGAACTGGCCAAACAGTTGAGACATGCCACTTTGCATCTCCACAATGAAACAAATGAAGCTCGCCATCCATAGACATCCCCCATTCCAGCTCCTGTATTTCCACTCTTGAACAAACCAAACTCATCATTCATCAGCCATCACAGCTCCTGCTTTTCTGCTATGCAGCCCAACCCACTCTCCCCATCCACCCTTCAACCCAGTCTACTTTTGTTTCTGATTACCCTTTTCAAGCCCCAGCTTCTGGTCCTTCCCATGCAATCCCAGCTATATTATTTTTGGACACCAGTCCACACTCCCCCTGATCCCTTTTATTTCACTTACCTATAGCCCTTAGATTATAAACTCACATGATGTCTGGTTGAGCAATTGTATAAAGTGCTGAAATAGAAGGACAATTATCCTATGGATAGAGTCACCTCTTCCTCATGTATCATTATTTATTATGTCCCATTTTTCTGTGCATTTGGTGGGTTTCCCACAGTGATTTATCTGTGGAGACTCCCAACTCTCTTAATTCTGAGCATTAGTGATTCCCAACCTATGAATGCTATATTTGTAATGCTTTATGTCTCATGGTATTTTTTTTTTAAGTATTTTACCAGGAAGGATACATTGAGATTTCTCTCATTTTCAAGTATGTCCTGCGTGGCGAGTCTGTACCGTTAGGTGTCTTGCCCAAGGACACTTACTGGAGAAGTGCTCTTGCCTGGATCGAACCTGTGTCTCCACGATTATAGAGCAGTGATGTTACCTCTACTCCACCCAGTTACTACTAACAGGTCATTTCTGGTGGTAGTATGTAGTCAAAGGTTCCATATCAATGTTCTAATTCCATGATAAATGTCTCTCTCAACATTCATGGAATGGCAGATAATCTGGAACTTTTAACTAGACAACTAGAGCTTGCTTATGTGGGGTGGAGTAAAAAATTTGGTATAAAATTGTACATTCAAGGGCTTGCTCTGCAGGTTCCATTCAATATTTCTATATTTTGAATGACTAAAAGATATATATAATTTTTTTTCATATGCAAACTAGATCAAAGTTTCAGCTTCAAAACAGGCCATATCAAGGTCTTTTGGAGCTGAAATATCAAGTAAAAAGTCTGTTACTCCATAAAAGACCTGAGAATGCACCTGCTTCTTTTGGTATCACTATCAGGGTTATTTAGAGAGGGGTGAAAACCAGCAGAATGACTGGAGAAGTGAAAATTCTAGGTCAAAATAGCCAAACCAGAAAAATTCTCCGGTTTATCTCACTTTCCAAATCGGCTATTTGGTCTAGACTGTTCTCTTCTTCTGCAGAAATATATAACCTGAATTGGCGCAATAAATGCTTTCTGGGGTCCTGGGTTTTCTCGTATATGTATGGAAGAAATAATAAACAATAATGGTGCAATACAGTAAATCTTTAGGTAAACTGTTAAAAATAATATTGCAATATTGAGATTATCCCACTCACAAGTGTGGAGCCTAGTCATCCTGTTCTCTTCTTCTGCCAATTCTCCTGGTTTCCACCTTTCTTTGAATAACGCTGTATATATTATGTACGAATGGGAAAGTATGGTAAACGTAGCATTGCCATAATCACCAATGGCTTTAGTAAGTTTACAGCAGGCTTGGAATTTAGCCCCTAGGTCTGATAGTCCTTCATATAAAAGTCTAATGGCTGTGCAAATATATAGAAATATATACAAAGTGATATAGGAAATCTGACTGATTACTATAAGGTAAACATGTCCAAAATGGAAATACAACATTAAAATAATGACAAAAAAAACATTAGCAATGCCCTTGGAGCCTGTCTAGAATCTCTATAATATGAATATTCATTTATAAATAACATCATCTGAGGCTTTTTGGTTCTTGTATGGTGTGGAAGGTGGTAGATGTGAAATGTCTAATGTTGGTCTCTGTTTAATTCTGTTGGCAGATTTATTGGGAAAAAAAATCAGCTGCTTTTGACTGATATTATTATATAAATAAAAATAAAAATAATATAAAAATATATTATATATAAAAAATATAATCTGATTTAACTGAAAAAAATTGTACTTGAGATGAATGCTGAAAAATGTCCTTGTTTATTAAAACTATCTGACTGGTACAAAGCACAAAAAACAAGGTGTAAATATGTGGCACACATGCAGTTGCCATGTTTCACTGTCTTACTGTAAATCCTGCACTTGCGCATTTTAATCTTGTGTACCGGAAGCAAAAGTCTTACTGTAAATCCCAGACATATGTATTTCAAATATATATATATATATATATATATATATATATATATTATGATATATGATATATGTAATACTTATATTGTGTATATAACTCATCAAAAAGGCGTACACTTTTTTTTATTGTGGTAGTATAAAAATCAAGGTTTCATTCCCACAGAGGACTTTTTTTCAAGATCATCTTGAAAAAATACCTCTGTGGGACTGAAACATTGATTTTTGTACTACCACGATACAAAAAAACATATACAGGGTTATTCAGAGAGAGTTGAAAACCAGGAGAATTGCCAGGAGAATGAACAATCTAGACCAAATAGCCGATTTAGAAAGTAAGATAAATGGGAGAATTTTTCTGGTTTGGATATTTTGACCTAGAGTTTTCACTTCTCCAGTAATTTTCCTGGTTTTCACCTCTCTGAATAACCCTGATAGTTGGAAAAAGAGAACTCCAGGAGTGTACGCCTTTTTGATGAGTTGCATGCCCTCGTCGTCAGTCAGCACTGGAGCAATAAGTAGTGGCTATCCTGGCTGCGGGTTCCCTAGTGAATACAGTCAGGTCCAGAAATATTGGGACATCGACCCAATTCTAACATCTTTGGCTCTATACACCACCACAACGGAGTTGGAATGAAACAAACACAATGTGCTTTAACTGCAGACCGCAGACTGGCAAAATGGCCACAATGCGGCCAAAAAAGTTTCTGATATCAGCTATAGGGCTGAATAAAATTGAGGCCCTTATATCTTAATTAAATTCCTTTAACAAGAAGATAGACCAGTCCAAACGGAGATATTCTTTTCTCCAAAAGACTTTTTTTTCTTTTTTTTTCTTTTTCCCAATAAGGATGAGATAACTCAAGCATAAAATGGTAAATTTTAATTTTGTACCTTCATACATATAAATAAATTTATGGAAAACTGGAATCATTAGTTAATACACACCTCTGAATAAGAAAAAATAATTAAATAAGTATTGTCCACATTATTTGGTCAAATCACTCTTTGTTTGCTGTTGCATCAAATTCAATTGATTCTAACAGGTTGCAACCTAATTTTATTTACATTAGACATTAATCTTCTTATCTACATTAGTTACATGAGACTTAATTCCTTCCTGCTTTAAAAGCAGGAATATCTCTTGCCATTTATAGTTCTTGTGGAAAATCATTGCAGGGGGTGTAGTGATATCCAAATACCCTGATTTTAGAAATAGTTGGGGTTTCAAATATAAATAACTAATTAAACGGTGTATACAGAAAAAAAATATATACTGTATATTTATATCAATGGAAAGGTTGCACTCAACCTGAACAAGCAATAAGAGCTTGTGCATCTAAGGCTAGGGTCAGACTGAGGCAGTGCGAACGCGCGTTCTGGCGCACTTAATCACGGCCGTGCTAGCAGCAGATGCGGGCAATGACGGCCAATATACGAAGTACGGTCGCACAAAAGTCCGGCTGCGCAACGCAAGTGGAAAATGAACGCATTTTTTCGAGAACGTTAAACACTAGTACTGACGTACAGAGTGTGCTGCGCCCGCTAGCGGCGTGTGTGCGTGAATTGGAGATGTCAGACACTGCTAATGTCCGCCAACATAACGTCCAGATGCAAGAAGTGTTTTATTGATGATCCGTACAAAATCACGAATGAAACTGCGCATAGTATGACCGCTATTGCGTATTCCGTGAAAAAATACGTCCATTCTTCGAACGCACATTTTCACGGACAACGTGAAAAATGCGTTAGTCTGACCCTAGCCTCAGATATACAATATCCAAAAAAAAGAGCACTCCATGCAAATGACCACCTTCTTCCATTTCATTACATTTCAAAGAGTCTACATTTTTAAAAATATGCAATCACTTGAGGGAATATTTTCAAAAATGGTTACATAGTTACATAGTTACATAGTTACATAGTTATATAGGCTGAAAAAAGACATGCGTCCATCGGGTTCAGCCTCTCCCACATAACCTACTGCTGTTGATCCAAAAGAAGGCAAAAAACCCAGTCTGAATGCTTGCCAATATGCAACATACTGGGAAAAAATTCCTTCTTGACCCCAGAATGGCAGTCAGATTTCTCCTTGGATCAAGAAGCTTTTACCCACATATTAAATATTATAACCTTAATATTCTGTGTCTGCAGGAAGTCATCCAGTCGTTTTTTAAAAGTCTGTACAGACTCTGACCCAACCACCTCAACAGGCAGAGAATTCCACAGCTTTATTGTTCTCACCGTAAAATAACCCTTCCTATGCTTTAAGCTAAATTTTCTTTCTTCCAGTCTAAATGGATGACCCCTTGTCCTGTGTATAGTCCTGTTAATGAATAGGTTATCAGACAATGGTTGATAATGGCCCGTATATATTTATAAAGGTTATCAGATCCCCTCTAAGGCGCCTTTTCTCTAAACTAAACAGGTTTAAGCTTGTTAGTCTTTCCTCATAACTTAACCTTCCATCCCTTATTAATTTAGTTGCCCGTCTCTGCACTTTTTCTAACGATATAATATCTTTTTTTAAGACAGGTGCCCAAAATTGCACGGCATATTCAAGGTGCGGCCTGACCATTGATTTATACAGAGGCAAAATTATGTTTTCATCCCGTGAGTGAACTCCCTTTTAATGCATGCCAGTACTTTGCTGGCCTTGGCGGCTGCTGTTTGACATTGCACATTGTTACTTAGTTTGAAGTCTATGATTATTCCCAAATCCTTCTCCTGCTTGGATTTCCCTAACTCCGTACCATTTAGGGTATAAATTGCTTGTGTGTTCTTCACTCCAAAGTGCATAACTTTACATTTATCTAGATTAAATCTCATCTGCCATTTAAGTGCCCAGTCCCCCAATATATCTAAATCCCTCTGCAGCGAAGTAACATCCTGCTCACATTGTATTACTTTTCCTAGCTTTGTGTCATCTGCAAACACTGATACTGATAAAATGGTGATTTTTTTTAAATGTTATGAGTTGGAAGAATGTGGTCATTCGCATGGATTGCTCTTTTTTTTATATTGTACTACTGTCTTAAATGCACCCACTGTTATTGCTTATTCAGGTTGAGTACAACCTTTCCAGTATTGTTTGTTACATATAGGCGGCTGACAACCCTCATTTGGTATGCATCCTCCCTGTTCACAGATGTGTTACATCTTGGCTGTCTATCAAGGCCTTGAGTTGTTTGGGAGCTCCAGGAAGGATTGTGCTTCCAGCAAGTGAGTTGATCCCTTAAATGCAGATTCTGTCAAGTTAGATAGAACCTGTCACGATGGGATACATTGACGATTGTGACAGGCTTAAGCAAAGAATGATCATATTTTGTGAACTACATTCCCATTATTTAGTCCCTCTGTTAAGTGATTGAATATCTTTAAAAATTATGATTTTTTGAAATGTAATGAATTGGAAGAATGTGGTCATTTACATGGAGTGCTCTTTCTTTGTATATATATATATATTTAATTTAATATAAATTTATACTGTGACAAAATAAATAATAGAGTAATGCAGACATGAGCTTAGATCAGAGAAAAGCTACATTGCAGGCTGGTGTCAGACGAGTGCGCTATCTGCGCCCGTACTGACGTGCTTGCCAGCATCCGTCGCAGTGTTGAGACGCTGCATCAGGCCGGTCACACGCTTGTGCATGCACACGAAATGCGCACGCAACAAGCGTCCGTTATCCAAGCCTCTCTGGAAAAGTGCTAGGACGAGCGTTGACGGAGCTGCACGTGTGTTGTTGCAGGTGTTATTCTAAACAAATGGGTATCTCAAATACATTTCCTGGTTCCCACAATTCAACATCCCTTTCATATGCCTCTCCATCTCCCCTCAGTTTTTTAATTGTTCCCTCATCATTAGTTCCATTTACGAATCACTCCGTCTCCTCCTGTGTCTTTTTTTGCCTATCTTGTCTTGCTGTAATTCCATCCTCAAACTTGTGGACTTATTCCCATGCAATTTTGAGTGGATAAACATCATTTTTTCTGACCTTTTTGAGCTCCCCTTGAGTGTTCTAGTACATTGCTAGTACTGGCTGAGTATTTTAGGGAATACTTAGCTGTACTATGGTGACAGGGCAAATATGGCCCTGAACCGGTGCTGATTTTCTCAAATTAATGTAATGTAATGAATCACCTTGAGGGTCCACTATCCTTCACCTTAAAATGCCTATTCTTACAATAGCAAATTGGTAGATTTATGCTAATAACCTTGCCTATACCATCTCCCCATATACGTAAATAAGCAATTGCACTGTAATTAATTGCACCCAATAAAATCAATATCTGATTCTGTTAATGTCAATGAAACAATTCTAATATAACAATATGGAAAATACTAAAACACACAAAAAAAATACCGTAGATAGTCGAGTATAGCACGACCCGAATATAACGCGATGGATAGAAATGTATTATGGAAATGAGAGAATATTCAAGACTCGAATATAAGGTGAAGAACAAAATTATGAAAGTATACAGCACCGGTAAACAATTAAAATCCTTTGAGGTTCTCTTAACACAGTCAGCAGGCTACCCCTCACTCCAGGGTGCTCTGCTTTAGAATGATTGTAGTTGTTACTATGTATGAAGCTGCCTGCCACCCGTCTTCTTATTTGCGATAAGATGCACACTGGAGCAAGATGACATAGGGAATCACTCACCAATAGCCAGCACGCCGGGAGGTGTCGTTCGCTGACCTCCGGCTCCAACAGGCAGGCTCATCCACCCCGTCGTCTGCCGATAGTCCCCCCCAAACGAGCTCCTGATGTCACTGCAGAGGCACTGTGCGATTCTCCTCACATTCAGAATGTGAGGAGAATTGCGCAGCGTGTCTGCAGTGACATCAGGATGGGGCAACAATGGGTGGGGCTGACTATTGGGGAACAACACAGTGGAAAAGCCTGCCTGCTGGACCCGGTGGTACAAAAAAAACACACCTTCCAGTGTGCTGAGCGGAGCGAGGGTGCATGCTCGGTTTTAAGCCAATCATTCAAGATGATTAAAACCAAGCATGCACCATCTTGAATGATTGGCTTAAAGCGTGTCCTCTGGTCGTGATGGATCCCACCTCTCCAGGGAGTTCCTGAAGTGTTTGTGGGCATCAGGGATCCCGAATTCCCTTCAGGGAGACTACCAGAACTTCTGTAAGACTTGGGATCCCTGAGCAAGTCAAGTTGTTTTTTATTTTTTATTACACGCGATGCAGTTGTCTCGAATATAACAAGACCCCTCCAACTTTAAGGTAAATTTTTGTCAACAAAATCTAGCGGTATACTCGAGTATCTATAGTAGTAATAAAAAAATTGCATGAAATACATTTTTCCAATTTTAGAGCCTAAGATAAAGAAGGTGAAATTAAAGGAGGTAAAATTAAGACCTCGCTTTCATCAGTTTGGATCAGAGCACATAAATGACTCACCTTTCACAATTTAACACATAGTAACCTTTACATATTTTGGGCCACATTACATTCTTGACGGTAACGTTAACGCTCACTTGCGTGAGCATTAACGTTACCTGCGGTGTCTACTGCATATTACAATCCAAAAGCAAATGGGTTAAGTAACCCGTTTGCGTTTGGTACCTTGCACTTTTCAGCATGAGGTTACTGTACTTTCCGCTCCCTATACTTAACATGGGGAGCGCAAAGTGTTAATCAGCGTTAGGATTACAATCTACTAGAGCTGATTAACGTCCGGCCCTGGTTAGCAGAAAGTTAACCACAGCCAGGACTTGGTGTTAAAGGATTCCGCTTCTGCAGAATCTGTTAACACCGGCCAAAAAATAAAAAAAATGAATCCTATACTCACCTCCTGTCCCGCAGCAAGGACTGCGCCTCCAACCGCCTCCTCCGTCTGGCGGAAGCAGGGTAAGACTGGGGGGGAAAAGTCCCCCCAGTTTCTCCCTGCATATCACTACAAGATCCGGCTGGTCATGTGACCGACAAATTGGAACTCAATAAATGCTCGCGAGCAATCATCCCGCAGTTTTTCCTCCCTTGCGCCCGCGTTTTAACATTAGGATCTTAATTTGGCCCTTTAACTTTTAAAATGGTACAAAAGGTGTTTAACCCTTTCGCTGCTAGGTCATTTCACAACCATGTGCTGAGCTGATTTTCACTGGTTTTTGTACACTATGTTTAACTGCTATGTTTTATTGTAGAACCCAGACAAATGATATATCCCTTTTCTCAGTGGACTCGGCAGATTGGAAATACATCATAAATATGTATGTACTTACCGTTACAGAAAAAATACAGGAAAGCAGGCAGTTTGATTCACAAGCGGCTTTCTATTATGAAAATTCAAATGTGGGCAATGTTTTGGCTGTATTAACAGCCTTAGTCAAGAACGTATAAATTTCCATTCAGTTTTAAATCATTTACAGCACATAATTGTACTTTCTCACATTTTTTTATCCAGACTGTTGTAGTTATAAATCCTATACAGTATTCTTTTTTTTGAAACCCTAAGTAATCTAAAAACCTGTTACTGCATTTTTCTGTCTATTAGGGATGTCCCGATCAACCTATTAGAGTCCCTGTGTCGGGAGTATGGGCAGTGTTACAGAGACTGACAAAGGCTTTGCGTGCAGATTCCACACTGCACAGCTTCCAGTAACCGTTGGCGGCTCTGCATGCTTCCGCAGCACGTTGCGGTGAAAGCCGATGCTGCGATCTCGCAGTCTGGCATGCGGCACACTCTGGGATCATATCGGTTTCAAGAAGTTGTTCCGTGATCACTAAAATATTGCGTGATGAGGTCAGATCCCAATCATTAGGATCAGATAGGAACTACTATCTACTTATCAATCTATGGCTCTTTTATTGTATATAGCTTTCCAATGGAGGCTGAATCCCATGCTGAATATATTTTGCTGTAAGAAAAGAAGTGTTCATGCTTCTAAACATCTGATTAGGTTTTAATGCTTTAAGTTTAATACTGTACACAATGACTGTATCTGGTAATATTTATTGTACTGTACAATCTACTAAATCTTCCCTTCTAACTTGTGTTTTTGTTTTTTACATCTCCAGATCTTACAGGTGAATAGGGTAATGTCCATCCTGTTTTGTCTGATGTTTCTTCCTTATCTTTGTGGCATTCACGCTACCAACATGGATAAAAGGAGTTTACCGGAAAACTCAATGAATTCTCTCTTTTTTAAAATGATGCAAAAAGACCTTATGAAAAACAAAATTCCCAATCAAGTGGATACAAAGGAAAATCAGCAAAGTACAATACCAAAACAAGAAATTCTTCTCGACCTGGATATTGTCGATAATGTGAAATCAGACTTTCAACCAGTCATCTCATTAGAAGCTGAGCTAGTAAAGCAGCAGAAGCAGAGACGTTACAACTCACCACGTGTGCTTTTGAGTAATAGTCTGCCATTGGAACCTCCACCACTATACTTAATGGATGATTATGTTGGTCATACTGCAGTGGTAAACAGAACATCAAGAAGAAAAAGATTTGCCGAACACAAAGGCCATCGAGGGGAATATTCTGTATGTGACAGTGAAAGTTTGTGGGTCACAGACAAATCCAATGCAATTGACATTCGGGGACATCAAGTAACTGTGGTGGCAGAAATTAAAACAGCCAATTCTTTTGTAAAACAATATTTTTATGAAACGAGATGCAAAGAAGCAAGACCTGTAAAAAATGGATGCCGTGGCATTGATGATAAACACTGGAACTCCCAATGCAAAACATCCCAAACTCATGTAAGAGCATTGACTTCTGAAAACAATTTGATGGGCTGGCGATGGATAAGAATAGACACTTCCTGCGTTTGTGCATTATCAAGGAAAATAGGAAGATCATAACTGTGTCTTTTCGATATATAAATTATTACTAAGTTAATTGATATGCATGTAGCATATAAATGTTTATATTGTTTTATATATATATATATATATATATATATATATAATAAGATGTTCTTATTTATTAAAGTTCAGCAAACATATATAAGCTTTATCCCCATCCAAATAAAGATTCGTGCCTTCTTTTGGGCATTTAAAAATTCCAAACAATAGGGGTTGTGTATAAAAAACATATCTGGGGAAAGTTATAAATGTGGAACAATCAGCTGGTATATTTCCATGGGTTCCATTGTGATTATACCTTGTTTAAAATTTTGCACAAAAAATATCTTTACATACATAACATCCACCATGAATCCAAAGCTATGTGTCAGTATTTCTCAAACAGTATTTTTCATGCCAGTGACTGTTTTTAATTAAGCCTATTGAATCTGATTATATGAGAGCTGTATGATTTGTATGCACATTATATTCAATTTCAATATATTTTACCTCATTAATTAAATTAGCAATATTAAAAAAACAACATCTTTTATTTGCAAACAAATGTTATAATATAAGATCCCATTGATGTTATACATTTTTTTGTATATATAAAATTAGTTTTATCAACATAGCTTTTTATCTCAGCGTCTTCTAAGCACTTTTATTGGTCCAGTGATTTTAAATTAGAAAGTATTTTAAACAAAATCATGTTTCCACACAGGTAATTTGATGCCATTATTTTTTGTGTAGTAATAAAACAAAAATATCAAGAAACAAATTAAAAACTTAAAAACAATCCCCCTTAAAATAAACAACAGCCCTTGTTTGTTCAATATCTAAAGAAAGCTTTTTTAAAAATTGCAAATAATTCCTAATTGAAGGCGACATTGAAAATTGACATATATTACAGTAGTTGTTTAGATTACGTGACTTTAATTTATTTATTACTTGTGATTACAGTTTTAGGAAAGGCATACCGGGTATGTCTCTGTTAATACCTATTAGGCTGTGGGTGTTTTATTTTTAAGGTCATATTTCTGCAGTGCCATTAGTGCCTGATAATTATTTTTATTTTTTTTGAGAAATGATCTTACCAGGAAGGATACATTGAGATTTCTCTCGTTTTAAAGTATGTCCTGGGTGGCGAGTATGTACCATTAGGTGTCTTGCCCAAGGACCCTTGCTGGAGAGGTGCTCTTGCCAGGATTGAACCTGTGCCTCCACAGTCTCACTCCACGCAGAGCAGTGATGTTACCTCTACTCCACTCAGCTGGTAATTGGAACAATAGCAGCTCCACTTGCTACCTTCTATTGAAGGGGCTTCATTTTGTACTTTTTTGGCACTCACTATCCACCCTAAACTGTCTCAGACATCTGCTCCTAGACTTGGGAAAATCTAAATATTCTTATTAAAGATGCTGCATAGATCTTATAACAATGTTACAGTTCCCAATTATAAAAAGGTTAAAAGATGTATCAACCACTACAGCACTGTAGAGTTGTGGCACATTCTTTCTTTGATAAGAATCATAACAAGGAATAGAAATCATGTAGCTGCTTTTATGGGGCCAAAACAGCTCATATGTGATCCAAATCATCCATCTAGTCTTACCTTTGTCTAATTTATTATATTTGTTTCTGAATATATTAAAAAACGAAATAATGAAACCCCACTTGCAATTCTTTATGCACGACTGATGTGTCATGAATATAATCTCAACAAGGTCTTAAACATGTTACCTTGTCTTACTGCAAAAAAGATGGAAATAGCAGTCCTCCATCACAATAAAATAATTCTTAACAAACTCTATTGCTGCATTACAGCAGCCAGGGAGAGAAACAAATGCAGGGATACCTCTGATGTAACTCACTACTTAATAGGAATATGATTCTTGTAGTTACATCAGCTGGAAGTCATGATGTACTGAGGTTGTATGATGTTACTGCAATTTTTGCAGCTCACACGCAAATATTATTTCTACATTCTGTTAGCATTTTTTGGAAGCTACAGTACTAGTGATATTAAAACGATCATTACTAATAGTCACACACATAATATAAAATATTTGTTTATTCATCCATCTTCATCACATTTACTGTATTTGACATTTCAGCTTACATGTCAATAATACAGATCTTGTTTGAATTTGTGCAAGATAAGGGACCTTATCTAGTGTCTAGAATGTTTTAGCCCATCAATATTTCCGTAAACAATCAACATATAAATGAAAAAAAAAATGAATGCAAACGTACATGGTTTTAATAATTTAATTATCTCAAAACAGCAACATTTACACACTTACTTTCAATCTATCGTTGCGTTTAACAACTCATCTCAATGAACATTACGCTAATATATTTTTTTCAAAAACACTTGGAAGTAAAACGGTAAACAAGCTTTTTTTCAAAAGCAAAGTCTTCTTATTTTTCAAATATTAATGTATGTTCAACTTCAAACACATTTGCCCTGGGCGGAAATTACATTTTCAGCCTGATTTTCCTCATACATTTAGTGGATTGATCCTTACAGGTTCAGATTTAGGCCTGAGACTGCCACTTTGCAATGTAATAATTCAATATATGTTTTCTTAAATAATTTTCTTCAAGTATATCAATGTCAGTTGCTGAATAAAATCTGTTAATTGCATAAAGCATTTGATGTCAAATTACTTAGCTCAGCTACCTAGTCCTATACATTTCTGACCTAAATAAAATATTCATTTCTTTTCCTGATGTTTTCTGAATGTCCAGACCTACACTTCATATATTTTATTGGGATGCTGCCATGACAATATTTTTTTAACAATTATTTTGTTCTGCTCTAAAGATCATAACTAGAAAAAGTTTTTTGTAAAATCATTTTAAATTAATTATACCATAAGAAATATATGGGCATATTCCCATTGATATTTTTTTACTGTAAATAACCTATCTTGCAGAGAGGGTGCCATCTACTGCCAAATTTAGTTACAGCCGTTACAGCTGCAGCTCGATTTTTTTTTTTTTTTTTTTTCCATGAATCGGCTTTGCTGAATACCCGATAACAGGGCATTCATCAGCCGATTTTATTTTACACAGTTTTAGCTCTTTGGGCATTATGCCCACAGGGCTAAAACTATGGGGGCATCTTATGCAGCTCACAAGCAAGCAAAATTGTTTGCAGCAAACAAATTTCATTTGCTTCTGGGCTGCAGATCTGCAGATCGAGATATCTCGATATTGGGCACTGGATGGTGCCGTTGAAACCTGAGATATCTCGATCTCGGTATTTAGGGGGTTAAACTTTATTTGTCATGTTTTATAATAGGACCCAGATAAATGATATACCATATTTTTCAGTGTACTCAGAAGATATATTCTTCAAAATATTCTTCAAAATATATTCTTTACTATATATATATATTCATGTCTCATTATAATACTGTAGCAACGAATGTCAAAATAGTGTAAGATTTCTCTTCCGAGTGGAGAGGGTCACCTCTGGTGTGAGGCAAAGGTCACAATGCATCTTTTTTTTTGTAGAAGAAAATATTTACGGTACAGTTGAACATACCACCATACCCCTTTAAGTGTCCACGCATTGTTACACAAAGTAAAAGAAGCACATATTGCACACATTTGCAAATTTAAATAAAAATTTCAAACAGCAGTACAATACTTAAGCTGTGAAGAATGTTAATTGATTAGTTTCATCTTTTGAAATACATGTAAAAATTAAAACATAACTGCCTATTTTTCCAACTGTATGCATAAGTGGTGGAAAAGAAGACCCAAGGAGCAGAGGTAAGTGGATCTTGAATTCTCTTGCACTCTCACTATTCTTCATTGGGAAATGTTGCTTTTGCTTTAAAGTCTAACCGTCTGATTCTCAGAACTGTTCTCCAGTGTCTAAAGGTAATTGAGCAGATGCATGGCCAGGAGACACCAGGACCTCACATCATCCATCACACTGTATTGGAATATCACCATATTCCAGGCTCTGGTCATTAATCATTGTAATTCTATTTTCAGATACACGACACAATTAGTGATAATGTTCAGATCAGCTTGAAAGTACATCCACGCCTCCCCTTGGACACACGTCTCCAGTCTTACTGCAGCCTCAGTAAAGCTCAGCTTGATCAGGTGGTGCAGGCACTTGCTCAACTTCGTGATATCCAAGGGATCTTGTGTTTTGTGTAGAAGAATACTCCCTGCAAAGCACATTTACATATAGAAGGATAATAAGTTGGGGACAGTAAGGATAAATGTAAACTGGTTTCTAAGATCTTGATGTCAAGTCAGGGAAGCTCTCATACACCGTTTTCAACACTGTTTCAATTGTAACTCTTGACTGCGTATCAAGCTCTACACCGAGCAACCAACCAGACACCATGGATCACAAAGTTCATGAATCCAAAGAAAATACTCTCGCCTGGTAGATGCACTAGCAAGATCTTGTAACACCTCCTCCCAATGATCACTGTCTGAACAACCATTAGATAAAATTTTTGAGGTTGATGAGTCTGATTTTGACTATCTATTCTGGTATTCAGATGACAAATCAATACCACGCTCTGACATACTCTACCCAATACCCTGTAAATTTTTGAACTATGCAAAAAGTCTGGTGCAGTCAAAGTCAACCAGGACAACATAGGCACTATAATGGCGTTATACTTTCCACTTCTGAGACCAGTTATAAAATTGCACATAAAACTGGTATGGTGATACAAACTGCCACTTCCAAAATCCATTCCCCCTGATTACATAGTTGCTTCCAATGGGACTGTGGTACACACAGTTGATCTCCAGATATTTTACCAGGCTCTGAGCACCAAACTGTCCTTTCTGGATATGGCATATGCCACTTATCGAACCCTAGAAAGAGAGAGAAGTCAGGGAAATTTGCAATGTGATCTGTTCCTTGCTTGGATTATCATTGTATTTGTACAGCGCCTATAAGATTTGAAAGTACTTCCATCATTCCATAAGTTGGCATCCACACGCTCAAACCCATTCCTGAGCAAGACCTCCCTATTTATTCCATTTACTGTCCAGGAACAAGTGGTTTGTGAAAAAATGCTATTCAGTAGCCAAAAAAAAGGAAAATGTTCTGTAGATTCCCTATAGCACATTTACATGGTGTCTTTCTTTTTTGACAGGCAGATTGGCCTTCTAATGGGCAATAGTGTTACCTCCACTACAGTGCAGCTGGGACTGCTGTGTTTCTGATAAGAGACACAGACCTTTCGCAGTGCTTCAAACAGTTCCAGTAAATTGACTGATATGCCCCATATGTTGGACCTTTATGGGCACTATCTGAAACCCATATCTATAAAAATGTGTTTTCAGTACTCCAGCATAAGGCCAACGCCAGATGAAAAGATGGTATGCACCTGCAGGTGCTTTTGAAGAATGAGTTAACTAGATCATAAGTGAGGTCCACGCCTTGCTTAGTGATTCTGCATAATTAGTTCTGCTGTAAACATTGCCCTATTTCCGAATTCTTGTATTTGAATTTCCAGCCTGCTGTTCCAAGAGCATTTTGCTGTTTCCAGAGAACCCTCACCCTTCTGTTTTCAGACAGCCATTACTCTGCTGTTTCTATATATAGCCCTAGTGGGTAATCTGCATGGGCATGTGCACCATAATTGACCAATCAGAGACCTCTTCCCTTATTACCCAGTTTTGTACACATACCCACACCACATCAAACCAATGAGAACGATTGCTAGATGGAGGTCTCTCATTGGCAGAGACACTATAAAATAAGTTGTCATTTGTCTGAAAATATTTACAGCAGGTTTTTGGAATATTTCCAAATTCTGTAAATGTACTTTTATTTATTATGAGTGGTAAGAAAAATTGTAAGATTAAGTACAGAATAGATGTCAGAAGAGGACAGTTCTGTGCAGGCACTGAGGAACTTGTACACGAAAGTACACAAGTGATATTCAATTTGCATAGTGTGAGCTGCGCAATTTATGTATGCTATGCAAATTGCGTAAGAGACTGTAGGTCCCTTCACATTTCAGAAGCCCTAAGCTGAGGAGGAGGAGCAGCCCAGTTCCAAGGGAGAGAAGGTGAGTATTTTCGCCTAAAATAAAAACATATTTAAATAAAATAATTAGGCAGATGCTGTCAGCAACGTCTGGACAATTCTTTATGGTGATAAATATGGGTTATTCTTTTAGAAGATTGGCCATTTAATATCTGTATAGCCACACTCAAGATGAAAATAAAATTGGCTATTCCCACATTAAGCTCCCGAATTTCTGTCATGTGTGTGGAGACACAGAGACTGTGGAGACACAGGTTTCGATCCCGACAAGAGCACTGCTCCAGTAAGTGTCCTTGGGCAAGACACCGAACGGTACATACTCGCCACCCAGGACATACTTGAAAACAAGAGAAATCTCAATGTCTCCATCCTGGT
This sequence comes from Leptobrachium leishanense, assembly GCA_009667805.1. Classification (NCBI taxonomy): domain Eukaryota; kingdom Metazoa; phylum Chordata; class Amphibia; order Anura; family Megophryidae; genus Leptobrachium; species Leptobrachium leishanense. The sequence continues at coordinate 234,859,382 of CM019065.1, read as the reverse complement.
AAAATCCTTTCTAAAAAAAAAAAGATTTTTAAAATCTGAAGAATTAACAAGTAAAACTTTGTTAAGAAGGGGAATTTTTTTCAGAGCAGATATGTCATGATCTTATTAATATCATTATAGTAACACTGAGAAAATAAATGTTTTAAAGTAGCTAACGGCACAATAAAAAATACATAATGCAGCAAACTGCCTAGAGTAAATACATTTTTTATCTTTTCATGTTATTATGTTATTACATTTATATAATTTAATCTGTTACCTTTTGTTTACAAGGTGTTAAAAAGAAAATAGCGATTACAAAAAGATTAAAATCTTTCATTTACATCTCTGTCTATTGAATGGTTAGTTTGTGGTTTTTTTCCTTTTGAGAGTTATATTGTGCAGTAAATTCCAGAGGAAATCCCTTAACAACTTTCTCACTCTCACATGTTTAAACAAAGATGCTGTGTTGTATATTTGGTTAAAAAAAATGCAAGTTCAATTTTGTTTTGTCTGTGGAACAGGGTATAGTTAATTATCCATTAAATTAAAAGCATGTTCAAGTGGAAGAAGTGATCCAAGATTTACACCTCTCCTCCTAAACATAATTTGTCGTACAAGATTCTATTGTGACAACATGAAAAATAAACATCAAAAATGTTCATGGTAACCTAGATATGCTACATACAGTATTACTAAGTGAACCCTACTTAAATATTGCTGTTCCTCATGAACGTCAATGTGAGGCAGATCCTAACACATAATCACAATGAATCACATCCTTATGTATCATACTAAATGATATATTGCCTCAATTAATGATCTCTTAATCTCTTCAATATCAAGGGATTTTCCATAAAACCATTGGGTCCTGTCAGTGGTTTTATGGAAAATCCCTCGGTGATGATTATAATCACTTTCAATTACTCACAAAGTAAATATATACACAGGTGTCTCTCGGTATGTGTTCACAGTAGGTAAGCCCTACTTGATAGACAGAGGGCTCAAATATGCTGCTATATTTACATTATAAATTTGACTTTGTGTTTCTGTAAACGAAATAAAGACCTGCACGTTTTCAAATAGTTTCATCACATAGGCTGTGATGTCTGATGTGTGTTGAGTTTCATTTGCAATAAACAAGATTTCTTTGCATTGCTACATAATTAGAACAGTATACTCGATATCAGGGCACAACAGGTGCTTTGGAAGATTGCATATATTCAATAATGGTAGTGAAGGCATTAAATCTATGTTCACTACTCTTCAATCTAAAGAAAAAAAATTATATATAAGGAAGAAAGGATTAACACTGTTAAATCCCAGCACGAAACCCACAAAATTCACAGAGGACTTGAGATAACCCACCAGAGACAATTGTCATCACCATTTATATATATCATGAAACCTATGGGATTCAACTGTTTAAACCTGTCGACTGAAGCACTGAAATCTGGGCATTCCCCCCAACATTTTGGTGCTGCTTGGCGGTCTCTGAATAGATCAACCATTACTTTTCTATGGGACATTTTCACTGCCGCCTAAGGTTGCTGAATTGCTGAAATTATTGCTGCGCGCAGAAGCGGTGGGCAGACTGTTTTTTCACGCGATTCAGCCAATCAGAATTAAGAATCACAATTGTCTCTCGTTCAGTTTTTGCGCCTGCTAAAATCAATCTGAGTATATATGCTGCAGCAATAAAAAAACACACACAACCACCCAATTTTATTGTTTGGGTATGTGTAGAATGTGTAACTATACTGTGCTGTATTTTTTTTTCGTGCTGGTGTATTTCGTTTCGGCCAGAACGTTCAGGTTTGCAGTTACCACCAGCTTTTCAAAGACGCTAAAATTATGCGCGCAAACGTCGTTCGTAAAAAGTTGTGCATCGATTGTAATACCAGCCGTGTACCAGTGCACGAACGCATTTGCGCTCACGATGTTAAGTATGGGATGCTTGCACGAACTTTCGCTCCGCAGGGTAACTAGCATTAGACGTTAACGCGCATTTTGTGCGCGAACGTCGTAATTTGACGTTCAGTGCGAAGGGTTTTTCCCCTCGCGTTAATGCGTTTCTGCGCACGCGCACATTTTTGCGGGAAGAATGTAATAGAGCCCCTGGTGTTTAAGAGATTTTCTGGGAAGCTACCACCCTACTTGAATAGGCTGCTTCCCCCAGTAGTTCCCTCGTCCTATAACCTCAGATCCAGGACCTGCAACTTACTTGCAATGCACAATATAAAAAGACAGTGGCTCAATCCTCCTTTTCCTACCGAGCACCACAATTATGGAATAACCTCCAAGACGCCATCAAATCTTCCCCCAGTCTAAATTCACTTAAGAGCTCCCTATCAACATACCTCAGTAGAGAATGCATCTGTAAACATGTAACATAATGAATATATTTATTTTCTGTTAATCTGTATATTTGTGCAATTTCTTTTTAATATTAAGCCTTTTATTACTTTGTATTTCTGTAACACTGTAACAATTTAATGTTGCTGAACCCAGGACATACTTGAAAACTAGTGAAATCTCAATGTATCCTTCCTGGTAAAATCCTTTATAAATAAATAAATAAACATCTGAGTGTTAGACTAGTAAATGTATTCAGGGTATTTATTTATTTATTTAGTTATTTATAAAGGATTTTATCAGGAAGGATACATTGAGATTTCTCTCGTTTTCAAGTATGTCCTGGGTTCAAGAGCATTGAAATTTTACATTCGTTACAGAAATACAAAGTAATAAATGCAAGATATTAAGACCAAAACACAAATATACAGATTAACACGGAAAATAAATATGTAAGTAATATAGTTACTATGTTACATGTTTACAGGTGCATTCTGTATATAGTCACTGTGTTACATGTTTACAGGTACGTATTGAGGTATGCTAGTAAGGAGCTCTTGAGTAGGGATGAGCTGTTCGGGTTCGGACGGTTCGGAGTTCAGCCCGAACTTTGGCAAGTTCTAAAGTTCACGAACTTCGAACTTTTTGGGTGTGTTCGGTTCGAGTTTGAAAAAAGTATAGAAAATGCTTAAAAAAATACTAAAAAATCTAGAAATAACTTTACTGCAGAATATTATAAGCAACGGTTTATTAGATATTGAATTAAAAACTAATGTGTATGTGGAAAGATTATCAACTCTAAATTACCTCTGTTCACAAACGGGCATAACACCAGGTGTTTTTAGTCTGGTAATCAATTTGATACATTGTACACTATACTGAGGGGGTGGGGTGGTGTCTGCTTCTGATTGAGATTTGAGAATTAATTTCCCTCCTAAAACATCCTAATATGCTGCATTTAACTGGTGTTTGGAAAAAATTCAAAATAACATCTAAAGCAATGTTATTTTTCACCTCGCGATTAAACATTCGCAGGGTTATTCAGAGAGCGGTGAAAAGCAGGAGAATAACTGGAGAAGTGAAAATTCTAGGTCAAAATAGCCAAACCAGAAAAATTCTCCCATTTAACTCACTTTCCAAATCGGCTATTTGGTCTAGATTGTTCTCTTCTCCTGCCAGTTCTCCTGGCTTTCACCTCTCTCTCAGGGTTGTTCAGACAAAGGTGGAAACCAGGAGAATGGCAGGAAAAGAGAACAATCTGGACCAAATAGCCGATTTGGAAAGTGAGATAAGGCTAGGGTCAGACTAACACATTTTTCACAGCGACCGTCAAAAAGTGCGTCCAAACGCATTGCCTTATTTTTTCATGGAATGCGCGAAAACGGTCATACGATGCGCATTTTTGTGCGTGATTTTTTACGGATCCAAACCAGGAAACTTTGGGTGTCTGGACGTTATGTTGGCCGGACATGAGCAGGGTCTGACGTCTCCAAATCACGCACACACGCCGCTAGTGGACGCAGCGCACTCTGTACGTCCGTACTAGCGGTTCTGCATTCTCGAAAAAATGCGTTCATTTTCCACTTGCGTTGCGCAGCCGGACTTTCGTGCGACCGTACTTCGTATATTGGCTGTCATTGCCCGTCATTTGCTGCTAGTGCGGCAGTGATTAAGTGCGCCTAAACGCACGTTAAAAATTTGCTAGTCTGACCCTAGCCTAAATGGGAGAATTTTTCTGGTTTGGCTATTTTGACCTAGAATTTTCCATTCTCCAGTCATTCTCCTGCTCTTCACCGCTCTCTGATTAACCCTGACAGGGTTATTCAGAGAAAGGTGAAACTCAGGAGAATGACTGAAGAGAAAATTCTAGGTCAAAATAGCCGAACCAGAAAAATTCTCCCATTTATCTCACTTTCCAAATCGGCTATTTGGTCTAGAATTTTCCATTCTCCAGTCATTCTCCTGCTTTTCACCGCCAAAAAATCAGTAAACTTTTTCTGCGTGTCCGAAAATGTCTCCTCTTTTTATACAGACTTCCGCCCCAAGCAGTTGTTTATGGATAGATTAAAGGAAAAGCATTTACCATCATTTGAAATGTCATTTTTTGGTTTTTACATATTTCTATACATCCTAGAAATCCGCCACTTCACGGGCAGGTTATGGGGACCTCCTAGGCACGATATTTGAAGGAATTTTTCGTTTTTATTTTTAACCCTTATTTCATGGAAACTTTTTGTCCTTGTTTCCTGTCCCCCAGGGCACTACCCGGACCCCTATACACTTTTTATGGCAAATATCTAGCATATATGCCCTCTTGGAGGGCACTCTAAAAACCGAATTTTCAGCCCCATTGACTTGTATGGAGTTCGAGTTCGGGTTCGGATCCGAACAGTTGGAAAGTTCGGGTTCGGCTTCGAACCGAAATCAGGGAGTGTTCGGCTCATCCCTACCCAGAGGCCTAAGGCCGGCCCTGAGTAGATGGTACATATACCAAGGTCTAGATTCTGATTCTGATTTGATGTGCAGTTGGAGCGATGGGTTAGTGTGTGAATGTAAGGTGTTCAGAATTATAGAAGGGTTGGTTTTAATGGCTTTGTCAGAGAGGTTGTGTAACCAGTCCATTTCGACAACAAAGTGAAGTTCCTTTTTATACATTTCAAGTGAGTGGCATGGTGGCAACTTCCACATGGTGTTTAAGACTACAGCTGCTAGTGTCCTAAGAAGAAAACACTGCAGATTAAGGTCAGAGGTAGTATGCTAAAGATGCAATATTCTGGCATGAGAGGGAGGGAAGGGACTAGGATGGATTGACGATAAAACAGGGTTATTCAAAGAGATCCGAATTGTGGCCGAAAGGTAACCGAACACTGAAATTCAGCGTACGGCTACCCAGAGAGCAGGCAGTTCACCAAATGTTGGCGAATTGCCTGCATATACGGTGTATGTTCTTTGCCTGTTCGAAGGCAGTGAAATCCCCATAGAGAAGCAATGCTTCGTCTATTCAGAGAACAAAAACTAGCAGTGAAAAGTTGCCGAAATGCTCTGCTGTTCGGTGATTTCTTTCGACTGGTTTATTCGGGCGAATCCCAAAGGCTTCAATGTTAAAAATATTCCCGTTTTAACCCAATATCTAATAAACCGTTGATTATAATATTCTGCAGGAAAAAGTCTCTTTATGTATTGATTTTCTAGGTTCTTATATGCATTTTTCGGGATATTCTTGGAATTTTTTTGAAAAATATTTTGAAAATTTTTTTTAAATAGTTTTTTCTTAAACAGCCATTTTTATTATCATTCACTGGACTTTATCTGTAAATTTCAGACATTTTCGTTCTGTAGTTTCTTTATAAACAGCGTTTCACTTTTCAAACTTTCAAGCGTACTGATTTTTTTTTCTCACTCCATCCTACTGCGGTGTCGGCTTTTTCTGGCGTCTGCTCTGCGCTGTGATCGGCAGCTGCTCAGGATTCTCCGGCGTGTTCGGCGGGGTTAATCCAGATGTTTTTGCAGGTTTCGGTGAGCATTCGCCAGGTTTTGCGGTGAGTGTTTTGGTGGGTTTGCGACGGCTTTTCCCTGTACTACGACGGTCCTGTGGTGCTTGCTGAATACACCGCAGGGTTTCTGAAATGGAATCGCCAAATCGCATTGAATTGAAGAAAACGAAAAGTCAACGAACGATCGGTGACTTTTCGATTCTCTTTGAATAACCCTGAAAGTTTTCTTGGGTCCAGAGGGCATGAAGAAGAGAGCAACAACATAAGCAGTTAAAGGAGATCATCTTTGGGTTGTGGCATCTCCAGCAATCATCAATGGAATTAATATCCGCCAAAAAGTGTCATTGTGGGGAAAATAAGAATAGTGAAGAATTTGTAGGGACAGTGGTCACTATTTTTCAGAAAATTAACTTTTATTATAATTTGCCATTCTATTATTCTATTTTATTTTTTTATTATTGTAACAAATTTTTTATTGAAAATTAAAGGGTGCCGTGAATAAAGGTTGTACATCAATGATCCAATATGATATGCAGACATCTGTATACTTTCAGCGGTAATGTAAAGGTGCATTCAGGAGGCATGTTTGGGAACCTTCAGGGAGGCACATAATAACTTTCTGGGGGTTTGGGAAGTGGGGGTGAGAGTGGGGGGTGTGATGGAGATGGGGGGGTAGAGAGGGAGTTTCCGGGAGTCATGTTGGGTGAGGGATCCACGTCCCTTGGGGTAGTGAATTTCATTCCTTTAAGCTGCAGGCCTCAAATGCCAGAGTACATCTTTGATTCTCTTGCATACCACAGTTGCTACTCAAAGTCTTACAGTCTCATGTAGTGGGAGGGCTACTTGTGAGAGGGCAGGCGGCCGGCCAGTAAAACCATCGGCGCAGATGTTTGTCTGTAGTGCCCGCCGCTCGATGGAGAAGGTCGTCGATGTTGCGGAGTTCGTGTAGTTCCTGTACCCATTCCTTAATGGAGGGGGCTGTGGGCGATTTCCAATGTCGGGGAATAACCGCCTTGGCCGCGTTCAAAAGTCTGATGTCCAGTGAGTTTGCATAGTCTCCCACAGACAGAACCGTGTGGTGCAAAAGCATCGGAGCAGGTGAAAAGTCAGGGGGTATAGTGGAGATCTTACAGATGGTGTCATGTACTGTGCTCCAGAATGGTTGGAGATGCGGGCAGGACCACCACATGTGAAGCAGGTTGGCATGGGGAGCATGACATTTCCAGCAGGAACCATCAGTTCGGGTGTCATAGTGGGCAATCAGCGCGTGAGGTTTGTACCATCTCGATAGTAGCTTATAGGCCGTTTCTTGCGGTCTTCTGGCTATGGAGCATTTTGTCGCAAGGGTGGTGATTTTATCCCATTCGTCATCTGTGAAGGGCTGCTGAAGGTCAGCCTCCCATTTGGCCCTATAAGGGGGCTCAGGGGAGGTCAGGTCCCTAAGCAGGCCGTAGAGGAGGGATATACCATGGGTCAGGGCACTGGGGCGTTTTATCAGCATTTCAAAAGGTGTGAAGGGTCGTGTAAAGGCGGACGGCTGTGCCAAGGTGCGAACGTACGTGGTCAGGCGGTGTAGATGAAATCGTGTAAGAAATGAGTGTGGGTGAGACATTGGGATAGCTGCTGGAGGCTTGAATGCGTCTCCGTCAATGTACAGTGAGGCTCGAATCTGCTGGGTCCCGTCCTGAGCAGGGCGGACATGTCTGGAGAATACAGGTAAGCGATCGACAGGGAGGAGGGCGGAGGGCCATGGGGCAATTGTCGTGGAATGTTGGAGGGATTTCCAGATTTTAAGGGTAGCAGAGACTGTGGGGTGTGAGGGGGGCGTGCATTTCGTGGCAGTGCCCAGAAGCCACGGGAGTGAGGCTAGGTCACCGCCAGCGAGGTCCCCCTCTAGGGGTATCCAGAGCTTTTGGGAGGGGTTGTTCGACCATTCTGAGATGCGAAGTAAATGTGTGGCTTGGTAGTATTGCTTAAGGTTGGGTAGGGCCAGGCCACCTTTGAGTTTCAAGGCAGTCAAAAGGTGAAATTTAAGTAGAGGTTGGCGGCTGTTCCACACATATGTGGTAAAGATCGACTGCAGGGAGATGAAGAACAGTCTAGGTATGGTGATTGGTAGGGTCTGGAAGAGGTACAGTATGCGGGATAGGATATTCATTTTTAGGACATTGATGCGGCCAAACCAGGTGACATGAGGGAAGGCCCAGGACGCCAGGTCCGAGGAAATGGATTGTAGCAAGGGGAGGAAGTTCGTTGAGTACAGTGTGGACAAGTCTGAGGTCAGTTGGACGCCTAAGTACTTGATCGCAGAGTTGCACCATCTAAACGGGAATGCTGCCTGCAGCTGCGCGCGTGTTGAAGGTGGGATGTTCACCCCCAGAATCTCAGAATTTGTCATATTGATTTTGTAGTGACTATACAAGCTGTATTCGTGTAGGAGTGCCGTAAGGGATGGGATGGTCACTAGGGGTTGGCGAATGAAGAACAACAGGTCGTCAGCGTACGCGGCAACCTTGTGGTGCTGCAGTCCCAACGTCACACCGTGTATTGAGGTATCCAACCTGACTGCTTGTAAAAGAGGTTCTAGGGAGAGGGCAAACAGCATCAGGGAAAGGGGGCAACCCTGCCGTGTTCTGTTCCGGATAGGGAACGAGGAGAGAGGATGCCGTTCAGATTAATTCTGGCCGAGGGGCATGAGTAGAGGGCGTCAATCCAGGTCATAAGGTTGGGGCCAAAGCCCATGCAGCACAGTGTTTGGAAGAGGGAGGCCCACCATACTCGGTCGAACGCCTTCTCGGCATCCGTGGAGAGCAGGAGTATGGGTTCAGATTTGGGGAGGGAGGCTGAGTGTATCAGGTTGATCGCTCGCACAGTATTATCCCTTGCTTCCCTGCCCGGCACGAAACCCGCCTGGTCAGAGTGTACCAGCCCAGGGACATAGCGGGCTAGTCTCAAGGCAATGGCTTTCGCAAACAGTTTGATATCTTGGTTAAGCAGCGATATGGGGTGGTAATTTGCACAAACATCTGGGTCTTTTCCCGGCTTCGGGATAAGGGTGATGGTGGCCGCTAGTGTTTGCGGTGGCAGGGAGTGCGACCTCTGAATCAGCGTATTAAAAACAGCGAGCCACGCCGGGGCAAGAGAGGGGAGAAATACTTTATAGTACCGTAGGGATAACCCATCCGCTCCCGGGGTTTTGCCTGTCGGTGTTTTTTTGACTGTTTGAGACAGTTCTTCTATTGTGAAAGGTGATTCCAAGGTGGTTCGCTGAGGTAGGGACAGTTTAATATGGACATGCTTGCATATGAACTGGAGCATTAAAGAGGGAGGCGGGGTACTACCCTCCTCCTGGGGGAGGTTGTATAAGTGATGGAAATGGTCCTGAAGCAGCGCAATCATGTCCCGGGGTAGTGTGATGTGGGATCCTTGGGGTGTGCGGAGTTTGGAGATGTACAATTTATGTCTGTGGGATCTGAGGGCGCGGGCTAGTAGCTTCCCGCATTTGTTACCATGTTCGTGGAAGAGTTTGCGGGTCGCTAGAAAAGCTTTCTGAGCTTTAACATTGAGTAGGGATTGGAGTTCAGTCCGAAGCTCCAGAAGGGAGGCGTAGCTCGCGTCGTCTAAGTGTGATTTATGTGTCTGCTCTAGTGCATGAATGCATTGGAGGAGGGATTCAAGCGTGGACGTGTAAGTTTTCTTTTTCAGCGAGCCTTGGTGTATGAGGTATCCCTTTATCACTGCTTTGTGAGCTTCCCAAATGATCTGAGGTGTGGAGTCTGGGGGGGCGTTTTCTGTGAAGTAGTTGCGTAACAACTGAGTGAGTTCCACTTTGATCAGTGGGTCAGCAATAAGGGTCTCGCTGAGGCGCCATAACCGTTCTCTGGGCCGTATTAGGGGCGAGTGAATAGTGATTATCACTGGGTTATGATCGGACCATGTCAAGGGGCCTATAGTCGCTGAGTCTAAGAGGCAGAGGTGCCCAAAGGGGAGGAAGACACTATCTATCCTGGAGTAGGAGTGGTGGGGCAAGCTGTAGTGAGTGTAGTCCCTGGTGGTAGGGTGCAGTGTGCGCCAGCAGTCAACAAGGCGGTGAGCATGTAAGGTGGCTCGTGCATGCCGAACACCGCATGCGGGATACTAGATACCCCCTGGAAGTGTCAAGGTGGACGTCCAAAGGAAGATTGAGATCCCCTCCCAGTACTAGTACCCCCTCCTGAAAGTCAGCTAAAGTCGTCAGTATGGAACGGAGCGTGTGATGCTGTTTCCGGTCTGGGAGGTATATGGAGGCAAAAGTGTATGGTTGGTCGCCTATTGTACCCTTAACAAAGGTGTAACACCCGTCTGTGTCAAGTTTCGTGTCTGTGACATTAAGTGGGATGTCTCTAGATACCAGGACCGCCGTGCCGCAAACCTTACCGGCTGTGGAATTGCTAAAGAACCCCAGAGGGAATTTCTGGCTACGAAGTCGTGGGGCTCTGTCATGAGGGAAGTGGGTCTCTTGTATGAGGACCACATCAGCATGGTATAAGCGGAATGTTCTGAGGGCTGAGTGCCTTTTCTCTGGGAGATTTAATCCTTTGGCGTTGATGGTAAGGACTTTAAGGGGGCGGGGGAGTGAGACCATGGGAGTTGTCGATTGGGGGTGCTAGCGTCTGAGCGAGTGGATGACTCGGGAAATGGTAGGTGGATGGTTGAGGGAGTGGAGGGAGGGTTCAAATCAATGAGTTTGTGCCAAGTGTAAGCTATTCCTGCCGCACAGGCGACGGAGGTTAGTTACACTACAGAGGGGGCCTATAGCCCCTATAGCCCAAAGGCACTATCTCGGGGGAGGTAGTAACGAGCGCCGAGCGGTGGTGTCTCAAGGTTCCGTAAGCAAGATAACAGTAATCAATAAACAGTATAACACTAAACAGTAAACAATAGAAACAGAGAGTCGGATTCGCCGCCAGCCTGCCGGCTCCGACTAAGTGTAGGGGCCTGCAAGGGGCCGGGAGTCATGGACCACGGAGTCCGCGACCTTTCTGCCAGTGGCTACAGTCGTATCATGCGACGCCTCAGGACCAAGCCAAGCACAGGCGTTAGCTCCCGCCACTGCTGCTGCCGGTGCGGTTCGAGCCCAGAGCTGTGTGGTAAAAGATAAAGGATACATGACCGGTAGCGAAGTCCAGCAGCGCATCGGTGTGTCAGAGTCAGGCGAGAGGCGAGGGTCAGGATCCGGGTATAGATTAGGTAGATCGGTGAGGTGCCAGGCCGTCGTGTCAGTGTCCTGGGTCATCTTCTGTACTGGCAGGCTGGTATTTGTACTTAAGGCAGGTCAGGCCGTATCGAGAGTCATAGGGTGTTGTCAGTTGTTTCGCGGTCTGTGCGAGGCTTGCGATGAGGATTGGGACGTTGAACGTTGGCGGCGTCGCGGTCTTTGCTGCCACGCGGGTGGTCCGGGCGGGGAGGAATACATCTCCGTGAGGTCTGCCAAGTTAGTAGAGTATCCGGTGGGAGAGAAAGGGCCTCCAGAAAGGCAGGGAGATCCGAGCCAGTGCGAAGCGCGATGGGTCCGTGCTGAGAGCGGACCTGGAATCTGAACGGGAACAGCCATTTATATTGGAGGTTTTGTGCCTGGAGGGCCGAGGTGAGTGGCTTCAGGAGGCATCGTGACTTTAACGTGGCCGGTGACAGGTCCTGGAACAGTGAGATGCTGGTATCTTCGAATATAATAGCGCGCGGACGACATGATGTCTTCTTTAACCATGTGCCGGAGTAAGCAGCAGATTACATCTCTGGGTGGTGGGTCGGGTGGGCCACGGGGGCGCAGAGCACGGTGGCATCATTCGAACTCTATGTCCGTAGAGGGATCTCTGTCCAGTAGTTCGTTAAACAGTCGATTGAGTGTACGGCGTAAATCTGTAGTCGAATTTTCGCTTTCAGGGAGGCCCCTTACTCTGATGTTGTTTCTTCTGCCCCTGTTCTCAAGGTCTTCCACGTGCCTGGCCAGGGCCTGTACAGCGTCATGCTGGGTTGCCAGCGCCGAATCGTGGGTAGTGGAGATTTTCTGTTGGTGGGCCTGGGACACCTCCACCTGAGAGATCCTGTCCTGTAGGCCGTTAAGATCATCGTGCAGGCCCCTGATTTTGGAGAGCAGCGAGGTCTGTAGGCCGGCTGTCGAGTTCATCAGGTCTTCTCTGGTGGGGAGGGAGCGGAGGAGCATATGGAGGTCTGGCGGGGGGTCCCAGCGCTCACCTGCATGTCCTGCTTCAGATCGGTTTGGGGAGCTGGGGGTCGATGCGCCCGCGTGCGGCCGCCATCTTGGATGCCGCTGCCGGGTCCATGGCCTCCTTGTTAAGGGCCAAAAGCTGTCTGATGGAGCCTGGGCGAGCGTCGGTCACGGCCTCCGGCGGTCCAGGGGTGTGTGGAGGCTTGCGGGGCTTGACCATTGTGGGTTTGATGGTGTGCTGTAAGGTCGGAGCCGGCTCTGGCTGCGGAACTCTCCGATCACGCGGCCATTTCGCTCGGCGGTCAGGACACGCCCCCTATTCTATTTTTTATTATGATTTTTATTGTTTGCATTCTACAAGCATGGCATAGATTGTTCATATAGCTGAAACGTCGTTTGTTTAAATAAAGTGCTCTGATTATGTAATGCCTGGTTCTCTTTTTATTTGGGTTCCATATAATTGGACTTAACAACTTCCTTCCATAATATATTATCTTATCAGACATCTCACAAACAATGCCTACACTGATAAATAAGGCCTGAAGCACCTAGGGCGTAAGGCCCTTAAGTTGCCTCTGATGCCAGGACCCAGGGAGGATATTTCTAGAAGGTTTTTGCAGCGCGTGAGGAGATTGAGCGGGAGCGGTGTGGGAGGAGTCGACGGGAGGGTACTTAAGGCGTGTGTGGAGAGGCTCTGCGTGCCTTTTTCTCCTGAGGTAGAGCGGTGAAAATCTGTGCTGCGTCAGAGAAGCAGTGTTTTTTTTTCGGCTTTTTCCCTTAAAATATTGTTTTGGAAATGGCGGAAGGTGGTGAGCTGGAGTCGCTACTGGAGGAAGTGCAGGAGGCGGCTCGGCACCGTGGTGTGGAGTGGGCCAGAAGAAGCCTGTCGGAGGTGTTGGCGGCGGATGGGGGTTCTCGGCCTGCCAGGATTTCGAGGCCTCCAGTGCGGTTTAATCCGGGAGGTGAATCCAGTGATGTTTCGGCGGCCGAGAGATTGAGATTGGAGGCTGTGAGAGGTCGTGGTCAGTTGGTCCAACGGATGTTGGCTGGTGGTGACGCAGTTGGAAATGAGGCTGGCGTGAGCGCTTCCAGGCGTGAGGAAGGTAAGAGCTTGAGGCCGGCTTCGGGGGCTAAGGATCCTTCCGGTCGGAGGGGTGGTGTGGTGAGCTCTACCAGGAGAGAAGGAGTGTGGAGTTCAAGGAGTTCCTCGGGGAGAAGGAGAGGTCAGTGTTCTGCCAGGGTTCCCAGAGGAGGAGCAAGGGCTGTCTCAGGAACTGATGTTTCGGCAGTAAGACAGTTGGTGGATGGGGATGTGGATGGTGTTGTGACACTGGGTTTTGGTGTGCGGGATGAGGGCACCAAGAGCTTGAAGTAAATTGGTGTTCAGTTGGTGGAGTTGATGGGGCTCCGGATGTTGATGTGAGGGAGCGAGTTGTTGATTTTTGTACTTCGGGTTCTGGGGCTCATCGCACTATTAATTTTTCGTCCACAGTTCCAAGGGTTCGGGAGAGGAGTCCACAGCCGGTGGGTGGTTTCCAGGCTGCTGGAGTTGGTGGAGGTGGTGCAGGAGGTTTGGAGTCGGTGGCGATGGACGTTCCAGGAAGTGTGGGCGGACCTCGTGTGGCGACAGGTAACGGAAATGGTGGTGATGTTGGTTCTTTCATGTCTTTTTTACAGGGGGCCTTTGAAGCTTGGTCGGGTTCACCAAGGGGTGTGAACCAGGGTGTGGATTTGGCTCAAGCTTGGAAGGGGGCAAGTGGGCCAGTTGTGAGAGCTGATGGAGCTCTTGGTGGTGAAGTTATGGCTTCAAATGGGCCGAGTGGCAATGTGGCTTCACTCGGTGAGTCTGCAGGAGTGGCGGATGTGGCAAGGAGGAATGCTTACGTGTCATTTTCTTGGCCTTTGGGGTTTCATTTGAAGCAGGAGGTTAAAGAAGGCATACGGCGGGGGGAGTATGTGGAACTTTTTTCCCTGCTTCCGTTGGATGAGGTGGCTGGGGTAAAAGATGATTCGTCTAAGGACGGTTTAAAGGAAGAGGAGGAAAGGAAGAAGAGGGTTTCGGAGGATTCCTAAGTCATTCGGGAATTGGCTCCGGGCTTTCTGTATTTTGGCAAGTGTGGTGGGGGAAAAGAGCCCACAGCACTGTTCGGGTCTTTTTTGTTATGTGGATGGGATTTGGGAGGCTTATCGAACTTATGGTGGTTGGGTGTGGTGGAAATACGATGAGCAGTTTAGGCAACGTTTGGCGGCTGGCCCAGGCATGGGGTGGGATCAATTGGATATTACGCGTTTGATGGGGGCACAAAAGGCATTGCCCTTTCCAGGGGGAGCCAGTGGGGGAGGAGTCAGTTCCACAACAGCTGGTGTTAAAAAGGGATCGTGCTGGCAGTATAACGAGGTTCAGTGCAAGTTTGGTGCAGGGTGCAGATACAAGCACGAATGTTCAAATTGTGGAGGATTGCATTCATTGTCCAGATGTTTTAAGAGGGCAAGACAAGGAGGTCTGCCTTTTGGAGGGTCTGGAGAGGGGAGCTTCCCCGGTGAAACTCGACGCAATGTTACCGTGGCTAAGGCTTTACGGAAGACATAGAGATGCAGAGTTTTTACGTGATGGTTTTGGTGTTGGTTTTCGGATTCCTTTTGTGGTAAGGCTTGGGGGTGGCAAGCTAAGAAATTCGGCTAGAGTGTATCCGAAGGTAGTTCGGGAGAAGGTGTTTAAGGAGATTGGTGCTGGTAGGATGGCTGGTCCATTCTCGTCTCCTCTGGTGCGGGATTTGAGGATATCCCCTTTGTGGGTTGTGCCGAAGCGGAAGGTGGGAGAATTTCGTTTGATTCATCATTTATCCTTTCCACGGGGGGAATGGGTGAATGATGATATTGGTGAGGAGTTGGCCTCAGTGTCATACGTGTCATTTGATTCTGCGGTTAGTTTGGTTCGTGATGCAGGACCAGGGGCTTTGATGGCCAAGGTGGATATTGAGTCAGCTTTTCGGTTATTACCTATTCATCCTTCGTGTCATCATCTTCTGGGATTTTGGTTTGAAGGCAAATTTTATGTGGATTTATGTTTGCCTATGGGTTGTTCCATTTCCTGTTCCTTTTTTGAATGTTTCAGTACATTTTTGGAATGGGTGGGCCGTGAAGTGGCAGGGTCAAACAATCTGACTCATTATCTGGATGATTTCTTGTGTGTGCGAAGGGAAGGGACAGGAGAGTGTCTACACATTCTTCGGTCTTTTCAGTGGGTGGCACACCGATTTGGTGTTCCTTTGGCCTCCGATAAAACGGAAGGTCCAGTATTGGTTATCACTTTCTTGGGAATTGAGATTGATTCAGTGAAGGGTGAGTGTCGTTTACCTATGAAAAAAGTGGTGCAAGCTTTGAGACAGGTTGAGGGGGCCTTGTCAGTTAAGAAATTACAGTTGAGAGAGCTACAGTCGCTGATGGGTCGCTTGAATTTTGCGTGCAGGGTTATTCCGGTGGAAAGAGTCTTTTTACGTGGATTGGCTTTGGCGACACGGGGTATTCGGGAAGGTCATCACTTTGTTAGGATTTCCAGTACCATGAAAGAAGATTTGGAAGTGTGGAAATCCTTTTTGGTGGTATTTAATGGGGTGGCCTTATTCCCTTCGAAAGAGGTTTTGGCGAAGGAGCTGGAATTGTTTACGGACGCCTCAGGAGGTGTTGGTTTTGGGGTATATTTTGGGGTCGTTGGTGTGCTTCTCGTTGGCTTGATCGTTGGTTGGCATCTTCCTTGGTTAGGAATTTGGCCTTTTTGGAGTTGTTTCCTTTAGTAGTGGCCTTGGAGCTGTGGGGAGGTGCTCTGGAAGGAAGAAGGATTCTGTTCCATTCTGACAACATGGCGGTAGTGTCGGCGGTTAATTCTTTATCGGCTTCATCATTGCCAGTCATTAGATTGCGGAAGAGATTTGCGTTGTTGTGTCTCAAGTTTAATGTTTTATGCAGGGCAAGGCATGTCCCGGGTCGCCTTAACTCAGTGGCAGATGCTTTGTCTCGCTTTCAGTGGGGCAGGTTTCGTTCCCTGGTTCCGTTGGCAGAGGAGGTGGGCACCCCTTGACCGGAGGGTCTTTGGCAGCTAGGCTCGGAATTTTTGGAAGATGGGTGAGAGGTTCTTTGTCTGAGTCATCTTGGAAGGCTTACTCGCGAGTATCGAAGGACTGGGACGCTTTGGCTGAGCGGTTCAGGTACGTGGCAGTAGGTGGTTTGGATGAGGAAAGTCTGCTCAGAGCATACCTCATTCGGTTATTTGAGTCTGGGGCTTCTCCTGGAGTGGTTCGGCAGTCTTTAGGCGCCTTGGCTTTCCTTTTTCAGGTATCAGGGAAAAAGAGATGTCACCAAGGATTTTGTGATCAGATGTGCAGTTCGGGATTATGTGAAGGGGAGATGCAGGGCAGACGTTAGGCGTCCAGTTTCGAGACAATTATTGGAGGGGCTATGGGATTTCGTTGGGAGTTTTTGTTCTTCACCTTATGAGGTTCTGCTTCTGAGGGCGGCTTTTTATTTAGGGTTTTTTGGGGCATTTCGAGTGGGTGATTTGGTGTGTAATTCTAGGAGTGGAGCTGGTGGTTTAGGAGCTGATGTGGTTTGGTTGGGAGTTAATGATCTGGTTATTTGGGTTGCTAACTCCAAGACAGATCAGTTGGGTAGGGGGCGCAGAGTTGGTTTATTCAGTGTGGATAACTGTGTGGTTTGTCCAGTGGAGAGCGTTAAGAAATTTTTGGAGGTACTGGTGGAGTCTAGTGTGGCCTTTTTATGTCACGCGTACGTGTCGGCTTTATCAAGATTTCAGTTTATTTCTATTTTTAAGA
Organism: Leptobrachium leishanense; assembly: GCA_009667805.1. Lineage (NCBI taxonomy): Eukaryota > Metazoa > Chordata > Amphibia > Anura > Megophryidae > Leptobrachium > Leptobrachium leishanense. The sequence continues at coordinate 234,842,517 of CM019065.1, read as the reverse complement.
AGGGTTTAGTGAGTTTAGGGAGAAACCCGAAGGAATTTGGTTCTCATTCTTTTCGGATTGGGCTGCAACGGAAGCTTCTAGGTTGGGTTTGTCGGCAACGGAAATTCAAGAATTGGGAGGATGGAACTCAAGGGCTTTTAAGTCTTACGTTCATCCTGGTTTTCTGTCATGAATTTTGTAATCATCTGTTAAAGCTGGGAGGTAATGTGGAGAAAAGTTTGCTGTATGTTATGTTATGTAATGTTTTCAACTTTTATTAAAAAAAATAATTAAAAAAAACAAAAAAAACAAACATAAGAGAAATTTTGAAATATGAAAAATATAAATTTTATACATGAAATATGAATTATACCTTTTATACGGAATATATATATTTATTCTATTTTATCTTTGTAAATTTGTTGGTTGTTTGGGGTTGAGTGTGGGGGTCTGGAGTATTTGGAGGCAAGGAGTTGGTGTTTGTTTATGTTATGTTTTTCTTTGCAGATATGGTCATGGTTATTGGGAGGGATGTGTGGTGGTTTGGTGGGGAATTTTTCTTTTAAAGTATTTTGTGTGGGGAGTTTTTCTTTTAGAGTATTTTGTGTGGTGGAGATGTTGGTAATGTGTTTTTGTTTTTGCAGATCCTCCAAGAGTGGTGTGGATTATTGGAGACTCGCTGATTTTTTGGGCGAGAAGAAGGGCGTTGGTGCGATCCTCTGGTGTTCAGATGGGTCTGCTTGGGTCGGCAACATGGGTACGGTGGATCGGAATCTGTGGACTCCTGTGGGAGGAGTTTAAGCCGACAATTTTGGGTGCCCTGAGGCACGGTGAAGTTCCCCATGTGCTGGTGGTTCACATGAGAGGGAACGATTTGGGCTGGTCCCTCTTTGTATGCTGCTGGAGCAGATGCAGCAAGATCTGCGGCAGTTGAGGGTGTGGTCACCATGGACAGAGGTGGTGTGGTCCGAGGTGATGCCAAGGATGGTGTGGGAGCAGGCGGAGAATGAGGAGGCGGTACGGCTGGGCCGTATCAAGCTGAATCGCAGCATGGGAAGGTTCGTGAGGAGGTTGAAGGGTGTGGTGGTGCGACATCTACCTTTTGAGGAGGAGGAGGCGGAGTGTTATTTTATGGCGGATGGAGTTCACCTGACAGATGTGGTCAAGGATCTGTTCATCCTGGGACTCAAGGAAGGGATTGAACAAGCCCTGTTTTTTCTTGGTGGGGGAGCTCTCCCATAAGGGGTTATGTGAGGAGCTCGTGGCGGGGACTTGTAGGCAGTGCTGGCTAGGGGTTCCTTTTTAGTTAGGATTACTTTGGTCAGATGGTTGGGAGTTGGTAAGATTTTTGGTGGTTGGTTGGTTTGGAGGTGTGTGGGGAGTCCTCTTTCAGCACTGGATTATTGTTTTATTTTGTTATTAGAATAGTTATGTTATTATGGTGGGTTATAGTGTGGAGTTGTTAGCTGTGGCCTATATATAATAAATATATATATTATTCCACAGTTATGTGTTTGCGTATTTTTTGTGTGTTTTTGTCTCCCGGAGTCCGACCCAGTCATCAGTAGGCGACTTAAAGTATACAATATGTTAAATATCTTTTTTTTTTTTTTTTTTTTAAATTCTTTATTTAGAGAATTATAAAACAAGTCTCATGAAATCAAACAGGATATGACCCCCGTAGGGCCAGCGAACATATATCAAAGAATACAACCATACAATATATAGTAACATGCATAGAGTATGGAATTGGCATAGGTAAGGTGGGTAAATATAAAATAAAGGGGGGAATTAAAAGGAAGGCTTAACTGCCTATAGAGCGTGAGAAGACGATCTGCGAAATAAACAGGACGGGGGGGGGGAGGACTAAAAAATAAAGAAAAAAGTCTCAGGAACCACAAAATGTAACGTAGCAGAATCTCAACAATGAGGTCCGGAGAGGGGAAAAAGGGTAATCAGTTAAATATCTTTTAAGCATTCAATGAGAGGTATCAGAAATGTCATCTATACGTTTCTCAAGTGCGGTGATTCATATATAATCGGTGCCACACTTTCACAAAAAAGGTCACAAATGCAGCAAGTGAAGTTCATATTATACAATAGACCTTTGTTTTAAAGCTACCATTTGTCGTGAGTTAGTGCCTTAAAATAGTGTGTGGGCTTGGGAATGGGAAGAACTTTTTTTTTTTACTGCAGACCCTTTGTTAGCAGAGTGTGGAACACTGTATTCAGTTGCTGTTTAGGTTCATCAAGTACTACTTATTTATGGAACGAAAAAAGCACTTTTCTCCAACATGAAGTTCAAATTTTTGCATTCTCAATAATTAATTAAAACAGTACTTACCCAAATATCAAACATTTTTTAGTTTTGCAGAATATGTCCAAGCAATGTCCCAAATAAACTCCAGATCTTTACATGGTTTTAATTTTCTATGCTTTGCATTTGTGTGTGTTGCTATTTGCTGTAAAAGATTGAATTCATTGAATAAATTGTCCAATGTTAAAAAAAATCAAACCAATAAAAAATGGTTTTTTAATTTTCTTTGAATCCAGTCATCAAGAGCTTAACCGTGACAATATAACAATTTCAGCAGCCACATTTTTGGTTCTCAGCTAGAGGCTGACTTGATTATATCCCAAGCTTTCATTAATAAAAAGGAACCACAATCGTTCATTATAAATATATATATTTCGGATTGTTGTTATGTTTATTACCTTTACTTATTAGTAGTATTAGTATTATAAGTTTTATTTACCTCACAAATTCCTGTCATGCAGAGCTAGAATGTAAAACACTCAATGAGCTACTTATGATTATACACTACAGCTTGAAAAAAAAAGAAAAGAAAAACTATCTGATGTTTGCAATAATAGTCTCGAACATTTTTCCAAACAATGTCAATTTTTACAAGTCGCTGTTGAAAAAAAGGAAAAACTACAAAGCAAGTAGTTTAGAAAGACCATTGTTCTTATATGAATTGCAAACATTAATCCGAATGATACAAAACAGATGGCAAGCACAAGGCTTTGTTAGAACTGTTTATAGGAAGGCAATGTGGTATTATTGGTTTCCAACAATCTTTTGTCAGACTCCAGTCTCCTTTTTGTTCTCGGTTTTATATTACAAAAAGTATGAGGGGTATCATTAACCCTCAACAATCCTAATTCTCAGATACGTGACTCCCAATTTTTACGAGATTTTTTTTGACTGCGGATTTAGGCTTTGGTGTTTGTTAGAAAAAAGTTGAGCTGAGTAATGTTATATAAACGCAGTTTAAATATAAACATAAGTTATATGTACAATTATCAGTACTGGAACTGACATACATTCAAAAACATGTATGTCCTTAAAAGCTGTGACACTCAAAACTTGAGGATTCACTCTAAACAAATAAACACCCCACCCACCTGTTTGCCTGAGAGCATTTGATACTTGCTACCACAAATATTTTGGTATTTCACTCCACAGAGGGGATATATACGCACATAATGAAAACAAACTCAGACACGCTTCTTGCCAATTGTGAACTTTCTCAGCCTTACTCTACCTAAGATGTTAATGGACAGTTGCAAATGGAAAAATCTTGTGCGAGTTGTTATCCATTTATGGCTAGCCATGAGTTCACATGAATTGTCCACTGATGACCAGGCGCTGGACAGGCAATAATGTTTAAACGATTAAATAATAAAACCGACAACTTTGCTCAGTGGAATAATATTTAGTTACAGTCCAAAGCATATCCACCATATTTTAAAATTATATATATAAATTATAACTATCCCCAAAAGAAAGACAGTGCTGTATGAACTCTCTCCATACCTGTACCTTTATCAACCTAAACCAACTTAAATCTGTTCCTCTTCTGCTTCCTTCTCCCAACCAATTATCCGTCCACCAAGAACCCTTCCTCAGCACTGCCTCCCAACCCCGACTCAAATTCACTTTCATAACCCCCTGCAATAACACCCAGACTCTGTTCAATACTGTCTTTTAAACCTAACAAACATATACATGCCAACATCCATAAGATGCACTCCCTCCGTGCCATAAAAATGTTAAGCATCCTCCTCTTCGAAGGGGAGATGCCGAACCACAAAACCCCCAATTTGGCGAACAACTCGGGCCATGAACCTATTAACCTTTATGCTGCAATGCAGTATCGCAGCTGAATCCTGGCAAACCAGGGCAACATTACTGACCATACCAGCAAAGTGTTGCCATTTTTTTTCATAATTGTTATTTTTTTATATATATAAAACACAGAGCTGCATAAAAATTCCTATCAAACCAACATCCCAACAAGTGATGGCAAGAGGGATGAATGGGCAAGAGCCTGAAAGTCGCCTCAACGTCAACCTTAGCCATGATAGCACCACAACCCGCTCAGCACGCCATATTTACGGCTGCATTAACAGTGTGTAAGAGACCAACGACAAATCTGCAGAAATGTCGTCGTTCACTGAACCGCCACGGGGATTCCACAAGTGATGGATCAAACAAGAAGAACTCGAGTATGCTTCAGTACTACCCCTAGTGGGGAGATCCACATACCCCCGATGGGAGGATGAGAATAGGGCCACCCATACGACCGACCTAAACCTCCCTGCTCAGTTTCTCCCGTACCACTTCCAGATAAAGCTTGACAAACCTTAAATTTTGCAGCCCAGCCATCTCAATGAAAGAGATCCGTAAACCAAACTCGATAACATCCTTTAAGAACAATGCCTCCTTCCACCTACCGTAAAGCATTAGCCAAGGCAACATAGTGCCAAGGATCACCGGAGTGACTCACATCCCCAGATTTGTGCGTTTAAAACAATTTGCCAAAGGGTGTCGTGATGGTGTACTCACTTTTGTTGCCAGCGGTTTAGACATTCATGACTGTGTGTTGAGTTATTTTGAGGGGACAGCAAATTTACACTGTTATACAAGCTGTACACTCACTACTTTACATTGTAGCAAAGTGTCATTTCTTCAAAGTTGTCACATGAAAATATATAATAAAATATTTACAAAAATGAGAGGGGTGTACTCACTTCTGTGAGATACTCTATATATAGTCAGGTCCAGAAATATTGGGACGTCGACACAATTCTAACATCTTTGGATCTATACACCACCACAATGGAGTTGGAATGAAACAAACACAATGTGCTTTAACTGCAGACTGTCAGCTTTAATTTGAGGGTATGTTCATCCAACTCAGGTGAACGGTGTAGGACTTCCAGCAGTTTGCAGATGTGCCTCCCACTTGTTAAGGGACCAAAGGTAATGGGACAGAATAATAATCATAAATCAAACTTTCCCTTCTTAATACTTGGTTGCAAATCCTTTGCAGTCAATCACAGCCTGAAGTCTGGAACGCATAGACATCACCAGACGGTGGGTTTCATCCCTGGTGATGCTCTGTCAGGCCTCTACTGCAACTGTCTTCAGTTCCTGCTTCTTCTTGGGGCATTTTTCCTTCAGTTTTGTCTTCAGCAAGTGAAATGCATGCTCAATGGGATTCAGGTCAGGTGATTGACTTGGCCATTGCATAACATTCCACTTCTGTCCCTTCAAAAACTCTTTGGTTGCTTTTGCAATATGCTTTGGGTCATTGTCCATCTGCACTGTGAAGCGCCGTCCAATGAGTTCTGCAGCATTTGGCTGAATGTGAGCAGATAATATTGCCCGAAACACTTCAGAATTCATCCTGCTGCTTTTGTCAGTAGTCACATCATCAATAAATACAAGAGAACCAGTTCCATTGGCAGCCATACATGCCCACGCCATGACACTACCACCACCATGCTTCACTGATGAGGTGGTATGCTTAGGATCATGAGCAGTTCCTTCCTTCTCCATATTCTTCTCTTCCCATCACTCTGGTACAAGTTGATCTTGGTCTCATCTGTCCATAGGATCTTGTTCCAGAACTGTGAAGGCTTTGTTAGGTGTTGTTTGGCAAACTCTAATCTGGCCTTTCTGTTTTTGAGGTTTACCAATGGTTTACATCTTGTGGTGAACCCTCTGTATTCACTCTGGTGAAGTCTTCTCTTGATTGTTGACTTTGACACACATACACCTACCTCCTGGAGAGTGTTCTTGATCTGGCCAACTGTTGTGAAGGGTGTTTTCTTCACCAGGGAAAGACTTCTTTGGTCATCCACCACAGTTGTTTTCCATGGTCTCCCAGGTCTTTTGGAGTTGCTGAGGTCACCAGTGCATTCCTTCTTTTTGAGAATGTTCCAAACAGTTGTTTTGGCCATGCCTAATGTTCTTGCTATCTCTCTGATGGGTTTGTTTTGTTTCTTCAGCCTAATGATGGCTTGCTTCACTGATAGTGACAGCTCTTTGGATCTCATCTTGAGAGTTGACAGAAACAGATTCCAAATGCAAATAGCACACTTGAAATGAACTCTGGGCCTTTTATCTGCACATTGTAATTGGGGTAATGAGGGAATATCACACACCTGGCCATGGAACAGCTGAGAAGCCAATTGTCCCATTACCTTTGGTCCCTTAACAAGTGGGCCGCACATCTACAAACTGCTGTTTAGTCCTACACCGTTCACCTAAATTGGATGTACTGTACATACCCTCAAATTAAAGCTGACAGTCTGCAGTTAAAGCACATTGTGTTTGTTTCATTCCAACTCCATTGTGGTGGTGTATAGATGTTAGAATTGTGTTGATGTCCCAATATTTCTGGACCTGACTGTATATATATATATATATATATATATATATATACTTGAAAACAGATAAGCACTCAGGAAGTTTTGCAAAGTGATTGCAATTGATAATTGTATAAATTACAACATCATTGGTTTCAATCCCAAACAGGATTCACCAGGTTGTGGAGTCGGGATCTATCACATCTATCAGCCTTTGGTGAATACAGCCCCAAGTCACATGTAGGCTATTGCATTAAGATCAAAATAAAAATGTAACTAAGTTCAGCATTTTCACATATTTAATTTCTGATGCCTTTAGAGAATATTTTCCTGCAGACTTTTCTTTTGAATAAAGTACTTGGGCTTTTATCTCCTGTTAAGTGACTATAAAGGACAGTATGCGTTATTTTTGGAGTTACTATCTGTAATGGGTATGGGTGTCATGGCCTAATTATGTCAGCTCATTGTCTGAACATCCTTATTACAAGTGAAAGCCTCGCTATCTTTGGATTCTATTTTATTCTAGTAATGGCTAACATTGACCTGACTGATGCATGTGAACTGTATTTCCCATGATACTCTGCCAAGGTTACCTTTTACTCTCATAGAAATCAAAACTAGAAAATAAAGTAGAATAAAAAGAAGAGGCAAATATGAGAAAATAAATTAATTATGCAAAAAAATCTTGAACAATGTAAAATCCAATAGCTGATAAAATTAAAAAATAAATAAAAAATTTACAGGTAGATAAAACTGAATTTTTTTTTTCCTTTTAGACTAATGTGTTATTTTTCTTTCTTTTCAACACTGTGTTCATGCATCATATTTTTTGTCTCTTTTGAGGACACTTTTGAGAATTGACTGGTTATGAATTTGAAGTGGTTAAAATATCTTAAAAAATTGTCCATATTTAGGGTCCCTTTCAAGCCGAGTCATTCCCATAAACAGATGCATGTATTATAGCTCCAGTTATCGACTCCCACCCTATTCCAGCCAAACCTGGACTTTCTCCTGTGGCTCAGCTGTTATGGTTGCCTATTGTACATTAAGGGCCACATTACGATCTTGTCGCTAACGTTAACACTCACCTGCGTGAGCATTAACGTTAGCCGCGGTATCTACCGGATATTACAATCCAAACGCAAATGGGTTAAGTAACCCGTTTGCGTTTGGTACCTTGCGCTTTTCAGCGCGTGGTTATTGTACTTTGTGCACCCTATACTTAACATGGGGAGCGCAAAGTGTTAATCAGCGTTAGTATTACAAAGTCCTAATGCTGATTAACGTCCGGCTCTGGTTAGCGGAAAGTTAACCAGAGCCAGGACTTGGTGTTAACGGATTCCGCTTCTGCAGAATCCGTTAACACCAGCCTAAAAAATAAAAAACAGGATCCTATACTTACCTCCTGTCCCGTGGCGAGGACCACTGCTCCAACTGCCTCCTCCGTCCAGCGGGAGCAGGGAAAGACTGGGGGAAAAAGTCCCCCCATTCTCTGTGTATCACTACGCTGACCAGCCATATCTCGTGAGGCGAGATTCGACAGGTCATGTGACCGCCGGCGTCTGGCTCAATGGAGTCCTGTGGACTCCATCGAGTGGATGCTCGCGGCTGCACTTAGCGCTGCCACTTGTATCCCAGGCCATAGCGCGCGGTAACAATGCAGGCAGCTTTTTAAGCACCTGCATTGTAATTCCATGCTAAAACGGGGGCAATAGGGGGAAACTGCAGGCGCAGTTTTTTCTCCCTACCGCCCCGGTTTTAGCGTGGATGGATATCGTAATGTGGCCCTAGCAAAATCGGGAAAAAAAAACCTACAGACTGCTAAAGGAAAATCACTTAACACAAAAGAAATACTGTAAAAAATTCCATACTTACCCTAATCATATTACAAAGAGAAGAGTGCTATATGCCACCTCCTTTTGCTTCAAACTGATGACACAGGGAGCAAATGGTTCTCTAGTGTCCTTCGGTTCATAAGATCAAGAAAATGCAACTGTTCATGCTGAATTTTAGCATTTGTGAACCCATATCATAGTTTCATCCATAAAAGGGGCCTTAGGTGATATTTGGGCTTGTAATTATTTCATTGCATTGCATATGGGTTTTATCCTGCCAATGTCAAACTTAAAGATCGAGAAAATCAGCAGGACTTCCATTTAAAACTGACATATTAAAACAGGGTTTACACAGCCCTCACTCACTTAGGGGCAGATCCACTCCATGGTGCACTCGATACTTGGGTTTTGCCACACCCAGAATGGTGTCCATGGCACAAAAAGTACCTTACACATTAAGATGCCAGCAGTATTTTAGTCTTTTGGCTTTTATCAAGATAACTTGATAAAAGCTAGTAGGCTGAAACAATGCTGGCATCTTAATGTGTAAAGACACTTTGGGAGAGCCCATAAGTCTTGGTACTTTTTGGTATTGTGGATTTCATTTATTACTGACAGAGGGCCATATTACATAGTTGGTGCTAACTTAACCAGAGCTGTTGTAAACTTCCCAGAGCCATTATAGCCTATGGAGGGGTTAAGTTTACAAAAGCTCTGGTTAAGTTAGCACCAAGTATGTAATATGGCCCAGAATGTATTGGCACAGATTTAATGATTCATACATGTTCTTTTACTAACCAAGAGCAAAACGCCGCTACTGTGAATCTGCCGCCTGGAGCTGTGGCTCCAAAAGGACCCATGGACGGGGCAACCCTGGGTAGATTAGAAGTCTTTTAAGCTTCCAGTCTTATCTCATTCACCTGTCATCTCTTATCTCAGGTAGTCTGGATCACAAGAGTCTTATATAAACATTCACCCACTTCACTTACTATTAAATGCTGTATAAGTGTCTCAGCCCTCGTCGCCGGTGCTGTAAAAAGGCCAAATAAGGTGCCGTTCCCGCTTCATGGACACTCCGGACCAGGTTTTCCCCGTTACCATGTCCAGGTACCCAGGAGTCCATGCCAGGTTTTTCTTGGAATTTCAAATCTCAGATGTGGACTGGGCCTCTTTATAGTTGCACTCCACCCTAGAGGGAGTGGTTCTGCATTAAAGTCCATCAGATGCCTTTGACCTGCATGCATTGCACACCAGTTACTTGTCCAAAAGATCCTGTCAAACCTCTACCATACCTATGCCATTGGATATCCCTTGTGTATAAACGTTGCTCTGGACTTTGACTATTCTGTTGCCTGACCCCTGCCTCGACCCATGCTATGAACTTTGACCACGATACCTGGATTGCCCCTTTTGGAGACTTCGCCTTATACCCATATTTGCCTGGAATTTTACCCTCTGTGGTTCCTGGTCCTCAGCCCTCTCCTTTGTTCTGTCTTATTCCCAGTAAGTGTTCTTGTGTTTCTCCAGTTGCTCTGTGTCTTATTGATTTTGGTTAGTCAGACCTCTTCCTGTCCTGTCCTTGTGTCTTTCCTTTCTGTATTAGACATATGTTCTTGAACCCAGGACATACTTGAAAACGAGAGAAATCTCAATGTATCCTTCCTGGTAAAATCCTTTATAAATAAAATAAATAAATATGCACAGAAAAAATGTGTTTAGTTTGGGATGGATTTGTTCCATTTTTCAATTTGTTTCGGTGCATTTGTTATGTTACTGTAATTCGTATTTCGGATTGATTCCTTAGTTCGGACGATCGGTAGTTCGCATTTTGGACTGATTCATTATTTTGTTTTTATTGGTAATTCTTATTTCAGATCAATTCGTATTTCGTTTTAATTAGTTATTTCGCATATCGTATTTATTAGTTATTTCAGAATGTGAAATGGATGAATTAATTACTTAGATAAGGGGGGTGTAAAGATACCTAATCCCCCTGTCTTTGGTGCTTAAACCTACTCTGTACCAAGGACAGCAGCTATTCTTGGTGCTGAAACCTATTCAGCAACATGGATAGCAGCTCTGCAAGGATACTTAGCCTGCGTGGCTGCTGTCCTTGGTACTGAATAGGTTTCAGCACCAAGAATAGCTGCTGTCCTTGGAACTGAATAGGTTTCAGCACCATAGACAGCACCCGCCAAACACAGCCATACTGAAGGAAAGAAAAAAAACAGCTGCATTTGGCAAAGAAAAAAAGCTTTGTTGTTTTAAAATAAATTAGGAATCTGAAAATTTCACCAAAAAAATCCTGAAAAATCCTAAAAAAATAAATAAACAAAGAGACTTTTTGCTACAAGTGACAACAATAAACGGTTGAATAAAAATTTAATAAAAACAGGGAATATGTTTTACATTGACATCTATGGGATTCGCCTATTTAAAACTGTTGCACGAATAACCGAAAATCAGGGTATTTTGGTGCTGTTCGGCATTCTCTCAATAGATTAACCATTACTTCTCTATGGGGAATTTCACTGCCAACGCATCGCACCAAACAGCAACATGGTGCTGTCCATGGTCTGCAGTGCTGAATACAACAGATTCAGCAGCATGGCCAATGGACAGGGATGCAATGCCGAGTTTAAGTGAAACGGTATAACAAATTGATCCGAAAAAACAAAATCAATTTATTTTATACCATTTCGTTTTCGCTCCGTTTCGGTTCAAATCGATTAATTTTTGTTCCGTTTAGGTCTGAATCGATTCGTTTTCATTCCGTTTTCGGAACATTTTGGATGGAACCGATTCGTATTTCGGAAGCACTTCCAAAATACGAATTGGTAAAATGTCGTCCGCATTTTGACTCAGAACAAATGAAACGTACATCTCTATTCTGTATATACTCAGTCCAGCCCAGTTCCTGTCCTATCCACCTGGTGGGTTCTATCTTGTGTCTTGTGCTTAGTACGTCAGTCCCATTCCTGTCACGCCAAGACACCTGTTATACTTAATTATTATCCAGTGTTCCATTTGGTTTATCCCTTTTCTTGTGTTCCCTCTTGAATACATGTTTATCTGTTTATACTCCGTATAACTGTCTCGCTCCAATTTGGCCCCGCACCTGGACTCGACCTTGCAACCCCGGTAACCCAGTCGTAACAATAAGCTAAAAGACAGCAAAGTAAAAAAAAAGAAAAAGGAAAACGTTTGCACAGATTTTGGTAAATGTTGAATTATAGGAAAAACTGACTACATTTAAACATATATAAAAAAATCTTAACTTTTATTTTTCCTTTTTACATACAATTACTTCAAAGAAATAAAAAAGTTGCATAGGTTTTATAAAGTGGTTTTGTTTGTAATGCATAATAATCTAGTTACATCATATGTAAGTAGTAGTGTCCCTTTAAGAGGTTTAACTAGACTTGCCTGAGGTGTCTAGCGAGGCATCATCTATACACACCAAACGAGGTCTGAGTAGGACAAAACGATTATCAGGGGTTTCTGTACCTCTTGCATAGTGGAGACTTCCATTGCACTTTTGTTCTGGCTGTCCTTTTTGAGTTATAGAATGTAGTATAACTTCCTCTGTAGTGCAGACTAAAACTTTCCAATGAGATCTGAATAGGAACACACCGTAAGTCAGACCATTGTGCCACTGCCTGTTTTGTGTTCTCACAGACATGCCTTTGTTCTTATTTATTTTTCCTAGCTGCGCTAGTTCGACCTTCATTTTGTAAGTTGCTTGTGAAATCTTTGTTTAGTGTGTTAACCATATTCCTGTTGAATTTATTATACACATATTCACTAATTGCAGGCAAAAATTGTTGTAAATTGTTACATTAAAATAGTTTTGCTCTAAATATATTTATCATGATGCCGAAACATTGTAGATCGGGTTTATTTTTCTGTGCTTTCCGTTAGTAAATACTTATTTGTTCTTTAAAAGGATTCATAACTGTGAAATTTACTTATCACTGGGCTCAAAGAACTGCTTTTCCCATCATGTCATATTTCAGTCTAGTGAAATATGAGCTCTACAAATGCACAGGAAATCTGAAGTAGAAAATATAACACTTGATTAATAAAAATATTTCTGAAAGATCAAATAAGATGGGTTTATGCATTAAATAATAACTGTTAATTAAAAAATACCAAATTTGTTAAATAAAAATAATTGTTCCTGTTTTTTTTCTTTCAACTTTGAAATTAACCTGTCCCCATCATGTGCCTTCTGTTGAATAAAAAAATATTATTTTAACATATATAACATTACTATATATGATATTAAACATTGGATATGTAGCCAACACTAAAATGTAGAGTTAACAGCAAATCTCCATAAAGGCTGTTATGAGATATATAACGAATTACAATTAAATTAAAAAAAAATCTAATTTTTCATGTATTCGTTTATCCTTTACAGATATTGCTGGGTTGAAAGATCCTAAGATATAGATGATATCCCTTATCTTGCATAATTTGAAATGGGATTTTCGTAATTAGCATACAGACAGAAATTACCTTTGAGTCAGAGTAAATATGATATTGATATATAAAGAAAAATGGACGGATAACTTGCTTATGGATCTCTGTATTGATCACAATGATTTAGCTTGAATTGCCACATCCACCACCAATACAGCCTTCAGTTCTTGCCTATCACCACAGTGTTGGGTTGCATATCCGGTGCTTTCTTGTCTGTCTGGATCTGAAAGCACCACTGAATCTTAACAGTGTTTGGAACAGTCAAGACTTCCTTCTCATTCTTATTACCTTCCAAGGCACCTCCCATCTGGGCTTCTGAACTGGTACTGTGCTGCTAGAATTAGTGCCTCAGTGCTGTCTTTTAGTCTTTTTCTTTCCAACCACTAGTAGGTGTTGTAAAGTGAGCCAAATCCATTATCTGTTAGTCTTTTTCTTTCCAACCACTAGTAGGTGTTGTAAAGTGAGCCAAATCTATTATCTGTCAATCATACATGTGTCACATTCAGGAAGGGCTACTGCTATGGTGTGGCAGCATCTCTTTAACAATGAAACCCATTATGCAAAGAAAGGGAGACCAGCCACAAAGGATATGAGTATATCAAGTAAGTATTAGTCAAAAGGGAGAACATAGGCAAAAACAACTATAATCAACTATAAAAGGGTGCAAAGGGGAACACAATTAGGGTACAATAGGACTGGGCACAGGGAAGGCAGGAACACATTTTTTCATATTCGTACGCATACTCAACTCACACTCAGCACACACATACTGTACTTACACTCACTCATACTCACTTAAACTCACAAACACAATCACTCACAATGAACAGCTGCCAGGGACCTTCAGGCAAGAACTCTGATGGAGAAAGTCTTCAAAAGAGACTCTAGAGCAAAAACAGCAGCGGAGCTCAATTAGCACACGTCCACTTCCCTTCTCAGCTGGCCACTCCACCAGGAATATTTTTTTAAACAGTATTTAAATGACCCAGCACAAGCTGTGCATGTTCAAATTTCAACTGAGGCGTTGAGCTGCCTGGAGGTCTGTAACTGTCACAGTGAGAGGTGAAACTAGGGAAATGGCAAACTCATTATTTGCAAACACAAGAGCAAGACTGACTCACACAGACTTCCACTCACACTCAATTGCCCTCACTGAGGCTCACCCATGCTCTCTTGCTCAATCACTTACTCAGAATTACTTTGACTTGCTAATTTACACTGTCACTCATTCAAACAGGCCTATTCAAAGAGAGATGAAACTCAGGAAAATGACTGGAGGAGTGAAAATTCTAGGTCAAAACAGCCAAAACAGAAAACTTCTCCCATTTATCTCACTTTCCAATTCGGCTATTTGGTCTAGATTGTTCTCTTCTCCTGCCAATTCTCCTGATTTTCACCTTTCTCTGAATAACCCTAATAGTCACAGTCCCTCACACACACTCACTCATACTCACATTCATTGTACTTACTCATACCCACTCATTTTCAAACTGACTCATACTCTCACTTTCACTTTATTTTACTCACACTCATTAATACACATTAATACTCATAATCATACTCACAATCGTACTCACTCGCACTTGTAGTTACTCACACCAGCTCATTTTCACTGAAGCTCTCTCAAGTTTACTTGCTCACAGTCACTTACTCAGACTTACTTACACTTGCAAATGTACACTAACATTCATTCATACTTACTCATACTCACACTCATACTCATTCACACTTATTCACTCATTCCCACTCAAACTCATTCACTATCACTTTTTTTACTCAAACACATTCTTAAAATTATACTCACTCATACTCAGACTTATTTAATCATACTCACACTCACTCGAACTTAATTATTCTCCCTCACACTCTCTAACACTCATAATCTCACTCAAGCATACTCACACTCACCCAAACCTATTTATACTCTCTTACACCCGCTAGCACTTATACTCACACCCAATCATACTCATACAAACTCACACACACACAGGTACTGACACTCATACTCACACTTACATTCTAACTTACACTCACTCACATTTGCACTCATATTCACTCTGACATGCACGCATGCATTCACATATTACACTCACGCTCTCATACTCCTTACACTCACCCTCATACATACACTCAAATTCTTACACACTCTCACTAATCCAAACTCAAGATTCAATGTTTTCCAAACTTTTATACAAAAATGTGTCAAGCCATCACCAAAGTTTGTGCTCAAACTTTATCCTTTCTAGCTCATTGTATAATATCTCCCTGTAATGATCATGAATGATTTCTGATATAAATTATCATATTTTAATATTAACTGATTGGCATACCAAAGAAGGACCATTAGGGACAGTGTGCAGGCTGTTTGCCCTGTGTGGCATTCTGTGATGTCATTAAGCCAGCTTACTTTAGAGAGGTTTACCTATTGGTAGAGAGGTTTGTCTATTTGTGACTCCCACTGGGAATAAAAGGGACTTGCACCAAGAGTTACTGTAAGTCTCTTAAGCTAGTTCCTTGGAGATGCTGACCATGTGAGACCTTCTGCAGTCCCCCAGCCTAAAGCTGGGGCCTAGTAAGCATGCTTTCATTTCATTGCTGTATTGTTTAAGTATTGTTGTTTATTTATTGTTGTTTAGTTTAATGTACTGTGATATGACGATTACTATTCCATGACTGTGTGTATATGTTAGTTTTTTGTAGTTACTGTAAAGCAAATGATCTAAACTGTGAATATAGATTGCCAAGTAAATTGTCATTCATATTGCACCGGTTTCTGTGTGTTTTTCTTATATATATATATATTCGACCATATTACTCAAAATAAATAAATATTATTGTTACAACTTAGGGCCTTAATTATTGCATATTAATTCAATAACTAATGATGGACTTAATGACCCAAAGCGAAACAAACTTATTGAAGATAAGAACTGTCTGTGGACATACAGTGTGTCTCTCTTACTTTCTCATGGACCTTGGTCTTTTGAGCGCTATGTTGTAAGCTTTTTGCTCAATTTTCTAGGTGTTTAGAGAAACCTCTGTACACAATATATAGCGAGTGGGTGAGACACTCGTTTCCAGTGGGCGCTTCACCCCTTTTTCTGTTTTCTAAAGCGAAACACTCCCTAAACACTGGACTCACTCTCTAATGTATCACTCCCCATTTCCTACCACACACTAAGCCCTTTTTCCACTTGTTAAGCATGTTACAATTCTTTATTTGGATGGACGCTTTTGGTGGGGCCCAATCTCAGAGTGCACCCTGTGATATTGCACAAGTCACACACACCCCCAAGCCAGACCCTACAAATGTAAGATTAGAATTGGAACAGTTCTAGGATTAGAGGGGTTTTAGCATACTCAAATTAGGAATTGCTTAACACTAGAAAGCCTATGGTTAAGGAAGACAGGATTAAGTGACATTAATATTATCTGGTACCTATCTACATAATGGAGTAAGCTCTAATTCATGTGATTTCCAATCTGGCCTAGAAGACAGGTGCAAGCCATATCAGCAAAATGTGGTTTCTTGGTTAACGTTTCGTGTGACAGCTGAGGTGATGTTATGTATTGTATTTCTTATTGTATTGTATCACTCAAATTGAAATCTTCTACTTAAAATGAAACCAGCAAAGGGAAAACTAACTTGGAAACTGACTGGAAGAAGAAGGAACCTTTTCAGTGAGAATTGGGAAAGGGGTATCCCTGGGCATGTGGGAGCCAATTGGTTGCTTGCCTTTAGACTGGATCCTATCACCTGCATGGGTCTTGCTGGACTAGTTATAGTTTGCAAGTATTGGTTATATGAAGTATACATTATTGTTAAACTAATAACATTGTGGTTTAAACCCTATTGCAATGCTAATTAAAACAGTATCATAATAATTAGTATAAATATCATTTAGTATTGGATATACTGTCATGGTTTCAAATGTAGAATTGATGATTTATTTCACATAGAATATGAACTTGGAAATAAAAGAACGCTATAACTGGGAAATGATGACTTTTACTGACTCACATCATAAATAGTAAGAATTATTAAAGGCTTAACTATAGTTTTTCTCAATGTAAAAACACCTGGATGTTATTCTCACCTGGTTGTAACCACCACACTGCTTGTGGATACTTGTTTAGTGACATTAATGGTAATATTGCCAAGAATTTTTCATGTAATTCTTGTAAAAGAAAATGAGGCTATGCGTTAAAGCAGAAAATAGATAAACGAGAGATATGTGCAGTTTGCAGTTTGTCTCCATCTTATTTACAGAAAATCGTTGGGAATTGAAAATCAGTCCCTTGCTCTATTGCATAGAAACAATCTAATAAAGAATTTAATAGAATCTCTGTTATGTGCATTTTGTTATAGACATTTGAAGAACCGGGGCAGTAACATTCATCACAGTAAAAAACGTACACAATAATTAAGTGGTTATTCAAAAAAGTAAAAAATTCAATGTATCTCTCCAACAAATTATTTTAACCCCTTAAGGACGGGAGTAATTTTACAACTTCGGTGCTGTTTCGAAGTAGAAGTTTGCTGAGCTCATTTTGACCGTTTTTAAACGCAGTTTTAAGTCACGTATTATTATCCCACCCAGACAAATTATATATCGTTCTTTCCAGCAGACTCGACAGATTAATAATATATCATTATTATATGTATAGGTCATGCCCTGCCAGAATGCTATAACAAAAAATGTAAAACAATTTTAAAAAATGTGAATTTTCAATAAAATTTCAATCATCCACAGTGTGTAAAGTGTTTTTTTTTTTTTAAATTTATTATCCGAGCCTTTGCGGTCATATGCTATGGGGTAGATTTGTTAAAAAAAATTTGCGGGAGTCAGAGCAGCGTGGGAGAGACCGGAGGAGGTGAGTATATGCCGGGGGGCTGTGAAAGCCGAGGACGTACAATTACGTCCTGCGGCGTTAAAGCCCGCCTAATGCAGGATGTAATTGTACATCCTGCGGCGTTAAGGGGTTAAGACATTTGACTATCACGGGCACTATTCCCGAGTGAAGGCTACCATTAGCATTAGGCTGTGAAAGCGTTATCGCTAGGATAAGTGACTTTAATGCATGCCACCCATATTACCTTCCTGATGCTATGAAATCACTTGGCGTACCAGTTGTTGCGCTAGCTTCCATGAGCTTACTTAACATGAGGAGCTCAATCATTAATTAGCATTATGATAACGGTATCAAAAAGTGCTAGCGCTAATTACCGCAGGGATGTGAAAGGCAACATTTTAGGTACTCCTTAAAGCTGGTGCTAAATGATTCCACATTTGCAAAATCATCTAGGACCCACTAACCCCCCCCCCAGTAAATCTGATACTCACCTCTCCTTCCACAGTGAGAACGGTGGCTGGATCCGCCACTTCTTGTCGCCAGGAGCAGAATGAGACTGGGGACAAATAATTCCCGGGCCTCATTCACGATCATTCCACAGTGCTGCGTGATCTCTTGAGAGCAAGATCGCACAAGGCTTGCATCACAGAAGTGCAAACGTCCATGGAGTCCTATCACTGGCATCATAACGTGGGGGCGGATATACCTAAGGGCGGGTGTCTCACCCTCCGCCGCGTATTTGCTCCCTGCGAGCGTCCGAAGCATGCAGCTTCGGCGCTCGCCTGGAGGAAACATGTCACAAGCCAAATATCCATGAGCTGGGGCAATATCCATGAGCTGGGGCAATATCCATGAGCTGGGGCAGTATATCCATGAGCTGGGGCAGTATATCCATGTGCTGGGGCAGTATATCCATGTGCTGGAGAAGTATATCCATGAGCTGGGGCAGTATATCCATGAGCTGGGGCAGTATCCATGAGCTGGGGCAGTATCCATGAGCTGGGGCATATCCATGAGCTGGGGCAATATCCATGAGCTGGGGCAGTATATCCATGAGCTGGGGCAGTATATCCATGAGCTGCTGGGGCAGTATATCCATGAGCTGCTGGGGCAGTATATCCATGAGCTGGGGCAGTATATCCATGAGCTGGGGCAATATCCATGAGCTTCTGGGGCAATATCCATGAGCTTCTGGGGCAGTATATCCATGAGCTGCTAGTGCAGTATATCCATGAGCTGCTGGGGCAGTATATCCATGAGCTGGGGCAGTATATCCATGTGCTGGGGCAGTATACATGTGCTGGGGCAATATCCATGAGCTGGGGCAGTATATCCATGAGCTGGTGCAGTATATCCATGAGCTGGGGCAGTATATCCATGTGCTGGGGCAGTATATCCATGAGCTTGGGCAGTATATCCATGAGCTGGGGCAATATCCATGAGCTGCTGGGACAGTATATCCATGAGCTGCTGGGGCAGTATATCCATGAGCTGCTGGGGCAGTATATCCATGAGCTGGGGCAGTATATCCATGCGCTGGGGCAGTATATCCATGTGCTGGGGCAGTATCCATGTGCTGGGGCAGTATCCATGAGCTGGGGCATATGCATGAGCTGGGGCATATCCATGAGCTGGGGCAAAATCCATGAGAGGAGCTGGGGCAAAATCCATGAGAGCAGCTGGGGCATTATCAATTAGAGCAGCTGGGGCAGTATATCCTTGATCTGGGGCAGTATCCATGAGCTGGGGCATATCCATGACCTGGGGCAATATCCATGAGCTGGGGCATATCCATGAGCTGGGGCAAAATCCATGAGAGGAGCTGGGGCAAAATCCATGAGAGCAGCTGGGGCATTATCAATGAGAGCAGCTGGGGCATTATCAATGAGAGCAGCTGGGGCAGTATATGCATGAGAGCAGCTGGGTCAGTATATGTATGAGAGGAGCTGGGGCAGTATATGCATGAGATCAGCTGGGGCAGTATATGCATGAGAGCAGCTGGGGCAGTATATGCATGAGAGCAGCTGGGGCAGTATATCCATGAGAGGAGCTGGGGCAGTATATCCATGAGAGGAACTGGGGCAGTATATCCATGAGAGGAGCTGGGGCAATATCCATGAGCTGGGGCAGTATATCCATGAGCTGGGGCAGTATATCCATGAGCTGGGGCAGTATATCCATGAGCTGGGGCAGTATATCCATGTGCTGGAGCAGTATATCCATGAGCTGGGGCAGTATATCCATGAGCTGGGGCAGTATCCATGAGCTGGGGCATATCCATGAGCTGGGGCAATATCCATGAGCTGGGGCAGTATATCCATGAGCTGGGGCAGTATATCCATGAGCTGCTGGGGCAGTATATCCATGAGCTGGGGCAGTATATCCATGAGCTGGGGCAATATCCATGAGCTTCTGGGGCAATATCCATGAGCTTCTGGGGCAGTATATCCATGAGCTTGGGCAGTATATCCATGAGCTGCTAGGGCAGTATATCCAAGAGCTGGGGCAGTATATCCATGTGCTGGGGCAGTATACATGTGCTGGGGCAATATCCATGAGCTGGGGCAGCATATCCATGAGCTGGTGCAGTATATCCATGAGCTGGGGCAGTATATCCATGCTGGGGCAGTATATCCATGAGCTGGGGCAGTATCCATGTGCTGCTGGGGCAGTATATCCATGAGCTGCTGGGCAGTATATCCATGAGCTGCTGGGGCAGTATATCCATGTGCTGGGGCAGTATATCCATGAGCTTGGGCAGTATATCCATGAGCTGGGGCAATATCCATGAGCTGCTGGGACAGTATATCCATGAGCTGCTGGGGCAGTATATCCATGAGCTGCTGGGCAGTATATCCATGAGCTGGGGCAGTATATCCATGTGCTGGGGCAGTATATCCATGTGCTGGGGCAGTATCCATGTGCTGGGGCAGTATCCATGAGCTGGGGCATATGCATGAGCTGGGGCATATCCATGAGCTGGGGCAAAATCCATGAGAGGAGCTGGGGCAAAATCCATGAGAGCAGCTGGGGCATTATCAATTAGAGCAGCTGGGGCAGTATATCCTTGAGCTGGGGCAGTATCCATGAGCTGGGGCATATCCATGACCTGGGGCAATATCCATGAGCTGGGGCATATCCATGAGCTGGGGCAATATCCATGAGCTGGGGCAGTATATCCATGAGCTGGGGCAGTATATCCATGAGCTGCTGGGGCAGTATATCCATGAGCTGGGGCAGTATATCCATGAGCTGGGGCAATATCCATGAGCTTCTGGGGCAATATCCATGAGCTTCTGGGGCAGTATATCCATGAGCTGCTAGGGCAGTATATCCATGAGCTGCTAGGGCAGTATATCCAAGAGCTGGGGCAGTATATCCATGTGCTGGGGCAGTATACATGTGCTGGGGCAATATCCATGAGCTGGGGCAGCATATCCATGAGCTGGTGCAGTATATCCATGAGCTGGGGCAGTATATCCATGTGCTGGGGCAGTATATCCATGAGCTGGGGCAGTATCCATGTGCTGCTGGGGCAGTATATCCATGAGCTGCTGGGCAGTATATCCATGAGCTGCTGGGGCAGTATATCCATGTGCTGGGGCAGTATATCCATGAGCTTGGGCAGTATATCCATGAGCTGGGGCAATATCCATGAGCTGCTGGGACAGTATATCCATGAGCTGCTGGGGCAGTATATCCATGAGCTGCTGGGGCAGTATATCCATGAGCTGGGGCAGTATATCCATGTGCTGGGGCAGTATATCCATGTGCTGGGGCAGTATCCATGTGCTGGGGCAGTATCCATGAGCTGGGGCATATGCATGAGCTGGGGCATATCCATGAGCTGGGGCAAAATCCATGAGAGGAGCTGGGGCAAAATCCATGAGAGCAGCTGGGGCATTATCAATTAGAGCAGCTGGGGCAGTATATCCTTGAGCTGGGGCAGTATCCATGAGCTGGGGCATATCCATGACCTGGGGCAATATCCATGAGCTGGGGCATATCCATGAGCTGGAGCAAAATCCATGAGAGGAGCTGGGGCAAAATCCATGAGAGCAGCTGGGGCATTATCAATGAGAGCAGCTGGGGCATTATCAATGAGAGCAGCTGGGGCAGTATATGCATGAGAGCAGCTGGGTCAGTATATGTATGAGAGGAGCTGGGGCAGTATATGCATGAGATCAGCTGGGGCAGTATATGCATGAGAGCAGCTGGGGCAGTATATGCATGAGAGCAGCTGGGGCAGTATATCCATGAGAGGAGCTGGGGCAGTATATCCATGAGAGGAGCTGGGGCAGTAATCCATGAGAGGAGCTGGGGCAATATCCATGAGCTGGGGCAGTATATCCATGAGCTGGGGCAGTATATCCATGAGCTGGGGCAGTATATCCATGTGCTGGAGCAGTATATCCATGAGCTGGGGCAGTATATCCATGAGCTGGGGCAGTATCCATGAGCTGGGGCATATCCATGAGCTGGGGCAATATCCATGAGCTGGGGCAGTATATCCATGAGCTGGGGCAGTATATCCATGAGCTGCTGGGGCAGTATATCCATGAGCTGGGGCAGTATATCCATGAGCTGGGGCAATATCCATGAGCTTCTGGGCAATATCCATGAGCTTCTGGGGCAGTATATCCATGAGCTGCTAGGGCAGTATATCCATGAGCTGCTAGGGCAGTATATCCATGAGCTGGGGCAGTATATCCATGTGCTGGGGCAGTATCATGTGCTGGGGCAATATCCATGAGCTGGGGCAGTATATCCATGAGCTGGTGCAGTATATCCATGAGCTGGGGCAGTATATCCATGTGCTGGGGCAGTATATCCATGAGCTGGGGCAGTATCCATGAGCTGCTGGGCAGTATATCCATGAGCTGCTGGGCAGTATATCCATGAGCTGCTGGGGCAGTATATCCATGTGCTGGGGCAGTATATCCATGAGCTTGGGCAGTATATCCATGAGCTGGGGCAATATCCATGAGCTGCGGCAGTATATCCATGAGCTGCTGGGGCAGTATATCCATGAGCTGCTGGGCAGTATATCCATGAGCTGGGGCAGTATATCCATGTGCGGGGCAGTATATCCATGAGCTGGGGCAGTATCCATGTGCTGGGGCAGTATCCATGAGCTGGGGCATATGATGAGCTGGGGCATATCCATGAGCTGGGGCAATCCATGAGAGCTGGGGCAAAATCCATGAGAGCTGGGGCATTATCAATATGAGCAGCTGGGGCAGTATATCCATGAGCTGGGGCAGTATCCATGAGCTGGGGCATATCCATGACTGGGGCAATATCCATGAGCTGGGGCATTATCCATGAGCTGGAGCAAATCCATGAGCTGGGGCAAAATCCATGAGAGCAGCTGGGGCATTATCCATGAGCGCTGGGGCATTATCAATGAGAGCAGCTGGGGCAGTATAGCATGAGCTGCTGGCAGTATATCCATGAGAGGAGCTGGGGCAGTATATGCCATGAGATCAGCTGGGGCAGTATATCCATGAGAGCAGCTGGGGCAGTATATCCATGAGAGCAGCTGGGGCAGTATATCCATGAGAGGAGCTGGGGCAGTATATCCATGAGAGCTGGGGCAGTATCCATGAGAGGAGCTGGGGCAGTATATCCATGAGAGGCTGGGGCAATATCCATGAGAGGAGCTGGGGCATATCCATGTGTGCTGGGGCAGTATCCATGAGAGCTGGGGCAATATCCATGAGCTGGTCTGGGGCAATATATCCATGAGCTGGGGCAGTATATCCATGTGCTGGGGCAGTATATATCCATGAGCTGGGGCAGTATATATTTTTTTTATTGTAATAAGTTTTATTATTTTACATACGTATTTTACAGGACATTAAGTGCATACAACATAATCAGGCAGCTATGTAGTATTTGTGACATATGCATCTGCTGGTAGCACGCAGGTTTGCAATACTGGGTCCTCCTGACGGCTTATGGTCATGTAAACATATAAAATACCATTTAAATATCAATGAAACAGAAACAGAAATATAAAAAAGGGAGGCTGAGGGAAGTATAGGGCCTGTGACAGAGGAGTTGATAGGAAGGGGGTATTAAGGATGGGGGCAATATATAACTGTGAACTGGTACAGTATATCCATGTGAGCTGGGGCAGTATAATCCATGAGCTGCTGGGGCAGTATATCCAGAGCTGGGGCAGTATATCCATGTGCTGGGGCAATATATATCCATGTGTGCTTTCACTGCCTTCGAACAGGCAACGTACTTGCTGGCAGTTGGCAAAAAGTTGTGTGAGCATATGAGAGAGCTCCACCGCAATAAACCTCACAGTAATGTGAGCTGTGTGTATGAGCATTCAGTGTTATATGGGAGTACTGATTTAGGATTAAGAGTAGTTAAAAAAAATCTGTAAAATTCGGGGGGGGGGTGACACCATAAGTTACCGCACCGGGTGACACCAACCCTAGTGACGCCACTGAGTCCTATGGACTCCAGTACGTGATATGTGCGGAGGCGCGGACGCAGACCAGGGAATAGTGCGCATACATTAAAATATAGGGAATAATTCCTTTCTTTTATTATTATTCAATGTATATACTATTGGACCATATTTTGGTCCTTCAGCATTGAGTCTTATTGTTTGCATTGTCATACATACAGTCCTATAAACTGAGATAGATAGTTGTGGTAGGGGAAAAGTGAACAAAGACAATGTTGGTGCTTATAAATTACATTTTGACATTTTTTTCCTGAAACCCTTGCCTGTTATGTGCTCTAGGTCACGAGTTCTAAAAATCCATTGTCAGTTACATTCCAGCAGGTATACACATATATACCTTGTAAGGTAGACCGACCCATCCAAAAGAACTACCCTGCAGGTCTCTAAAAACAAACAGCAATCCAACCACATCAAAAGAGATAATTAATTTCAAAATGGAGAGATGGAATTCACATAGAGTAACATTTTTAGGAATAAATGGAGAATAGTATTTCAGATGCACAGTTGTAAACTCTTCCCAATAATTTGCCTTAACAGTTTCATTACCATGGTCAAGTATTGTTGATGTTCAAAAGCGCCTGTGTGAGCCCCACATTTACTGTTAAAGGAATTTGTTTGAAAATGGGTTCCAGAATATGCCCCCCATATGTTTTGTATCTTGGACATGTCATCCAAGGTGATGGATTTGATTAAACATTTTGGAGATCTATTTTTCTTCTACAGGACACAGATTCCTCAGTTGTAATTTTGTACAAATAATAGTGATTTTTTTTGGCTCGCAAGGGGAGCCCTTTGCCTGTCAAATAAGCTTACTTTCTCTAAAATGTATATAGGATATTGCCATTTGTACAATGTCTGGAATGGAAAGTTGTTTTCTATAAATCCACTGGATCCTGACAGTGGTTTTATGGAAAACAACTTTTTCAAAGTCCAATGAATCTTTCATGAAAGATATCTTAGGGTACTATCACCTGGTGTGAGCTAACCCTAGTGTCTGCATGTTTTTGCGTTAGCGCCAGGTAAATTCAGTCTAGTGCCTGACCAAAAGATTGTTTGCCTCTCGCTACAAATGGAGAAAACCACTTAGTGCACGGTAATTTGCAATTTGTAGCATGAGGTTCCTGTACTTTTTGTGTCCTATACTTAACATGGGGAGCCAACAAATCGTTTGGTCACGGCGCTAATTTCTACACGTGCACTAATCGTAAAAATTGACTTACTGCTCAACCCTGGTGTTAACTGACGGAAGGGAGCAAAAAAGGAAAAAAAAAGGTTCTTGCACCAAATTAACAGGCAATGCAGCACAGGTGGTCTCTTGGCCCCATACACCATAGTAATGGATCTGGTCAGCAATGTCTCTGCTGTTGCAGTAGGCTATATTATACTGTAAATGTATCCTTTATTGACATGTATCCTAAATCTAATATTTTGGCTAATTTTAAACATGTTATGCTGGGGTTATTCATAGTATGTAAGCAGTTGAGTATTAGGGTTAGGGTTAAAGGGACACGTGGATGTCTTGCCCTGAACCATGTATTATTTATATGATGCAGCAGGGTATGTATTGTGGCTCACCTGGCCTTCCTTTTGGAGCTATTAAATGCAGTGTAATGATTCTACATGCTGTTCAATGGGATTTATCATGCAATGCCCATCAGCCTTAATTAATATATGTGTGCATATAAACATAGATGGTACTTTGGAGGATTTTAATAATACAGGGGTAGGAGGGCTCTTCACTGGATGTGTTCATACTTGCTTGCGAGGGTAGAGAATAGGTATGGCAAGGCACTCTGCAAAACAGTTCTATCCTGAACACAACTGCATTAGCACTGGGTCTCAGCCCGGATCTTAGCGTTTCCCTAGCGTACGCTAATGAATCTTGTGCACTGACAACCTTGAAACTGGTGATCTGTTGGTGGGTCGTCAGGCGCTACATTGTAGCGGCTCGCAATAGATTTTTCATGTTGTGTTGGCGTTGTAGCTCTCACCAGGTGATCGTACCCTAGAAAAGGTAGCATCAGAAAAAAATATATATAGCCTCTACATATTCTATTTTGTGTATAACAGGAGTGATTTTAAACCTCTGAGGAAAGTCATAATCATGTTTCACTTGTAATTTCTATTTCTCCATTTAGGAATTCCATTTGTTATTTTTTTTTCCTGTTTGAATATCTATATTAATTTGTTTTTATGCCACATTTTATTATATTATATGTGCATATATAAGTATCAAAATATGTTTCAAATATGTATATGAATGGAAAGCTTTGTAATAATACACACAGACATACATTGTAAATATAAGTAACTGTGACCAAAAAACAATAAACCATAGGTTGCTATAGAATGAATGTTTTTTTTATTATTTACACAGCTGGAAAGAAAGACGTGGAAACTGGAAAGTACGTAATTAACAAATAACCTCAGTAAATGACCTGCAAAAGCATGTGTCCACCATGGCCTATTTTAATCATTTTAACTATTTTCAAAGCCTAAAGTGTTCCTCTGATGATATCCATCGGTTCATGTACACTGACCCATACTTATGAACCTTGACAGTCAAAGTTTGCAATTGTTTTATTCTTTTTCACTGACACTCTTTCTCTCTGCTAATTCCCTTCTAACTTGAGGTGGATGTGGGCTTAAATTGCATGTTTCTTAAATACAGCCACCTGTGCCAAGATCCAGTAACCTGGGACATTATGTGGGAAACTACTGAGCTGACAAATCCCACATAAACCAATAATCTAGCCAGTAGCACTTTTATAACAGTTGACACTATAGAAATTAGCTGTCAAGTGACATTCTTTGGAAAGAAGATATGACTGGAGTAAGGAAACACATATATATATATATATATATATATTTCTTGTGCCTTTACTGCACAAATCTTCATGTAACATGTTTTTCTACAAATACCTTAGTGCTGGTGCTGCACAGTGTCTCCCACCATATCCCTCGCTGGCGGTACAGAACACGATGCAGTGGTGAAAAATCGATGGAATGGAGGAAGGCGTCAGGAGCATCAGGAAGGTAAGTTAAAACTTTGGGCTGTATTCCAAGCCTAAACGTAACCAGAGCTTTTGAAAATTTAGTGACTCCATGGTTTTTGATGGCTCTGGGAAGTTTACAAGAGTTCATGCAAAGTTTACACCAGGCTTAGAATATAGTCTAATGTCTGAACGACTCCAAAAAAGTTTGGTTTTCAGAGTATTTCAGTATAATTCAGTATAAGGATAACTTGCATTATGATTATTTTTTATTATTATTATCACACTATTTTCCATTGATTATTACAATTAATTTATTTTGCCTAAAATTATGAATTTCTGATGTTGAACCACATTAACAAAATTGGTTTTATTCAAACCATTTTCAACAATTTTTACACTGTATAGTTTTAATTCATCTATGTTATCAGTGCAAGTAGACATGAGTTAGGTATCAACAATGCTGTAAAAAATGCTTGAAAAATGTTAAAAAGAAGTCATAAAAAAAGCTTTAAAATACTCAGAAGAAATAAGAGTTGAATGATCCAGCTGTTTAAAAGAAATGCAGAAGTCAGGCTCAGTGTAAAACCAGTCTTAGTTACAGTAAATGATCCCATTTATTGCCCTGATTATGGGAGAAACAAAGGATCTTTCAATAATATATGTGCCATTTTAAAAATATGAATGAAATACTTTTCTTTGCTCGCTGTGTTGTAGTTAAAACTTCAATTTCTAACTTTCACTCACCATTTATTGTTAAACCAGCTGTCGCCAAATAATAAATGTCTCAAATTCTTTTCACCAGTTTTTTCAAAGTACACTAGTCTCCTTGAATTCCTATTTAAAATCAGCATTACAATGGTCTTTATCTCATGTTTTTATCATCGAACACATACATTCATTCAAAACACAAAAAAAAAATCTAAAATCACACTGGGGGGGGTGGTTATCCAATAAGCGCCAGTGTTTGCTGGCATTGCAAATCCTGGCAAAAATCGATGATATTGCAGTGTCGAGGAATGCCATCTCTTCTTAAAATTAATCAGGAGAAGCTTTACAGTTCAGGTTTTCCTCGTTCTGTTTAGTTTTTAGTTTTGAGAACTAAATGGCATTTCTCGGGACTGCAATCGCGTTGAAAAATACGTTGCTTAGTGCTTAACCCCTTAAGAAAGCTTATTGACTTTTTTCCAACATCTACCACTCCTATTCATACAGAGGTGACCCTACAAAAAGTTAAGATAAGTGTTCGCTTAATGTTTCACTGAAACTGGGGTCTCAGACAGGCATGATGTAACTTTCTACCTATCATTGACAATACAAATTTTCTTTCTTGTTTCTTACATCAACTAATGTTCCCAGTTCCCCCGACCCTAATGGACACTGATTGGGGCAATGTTTGGCTGATTTGTGTTTTGTCTGAAGTAAAGCGAGCCAAAATGGTGCAACACTTAATCTCTTAGATCAGTGGTTCCCAGCCGCGGTCCTCAAGTGCCCCCAACAGGTCAGGTTTTCCAGACAGCCGAAGCACAGCACAGGTGATATGATTTTCTGCTCAGTGATTGCAGGATTCAGTCTGCATTTCCCCAAGGCAATCCTTAAAACCTGACCTGTTGGGGGTACTTGAGGACCGTGGTTGGGAACCACTGTCTTAGATTGTAAGCTCTCAAGCAGGGTCCTCTTTCCTACTGTTCTGTGTATATAATGTGTATGTATATTTGTTATTCATTTTTTTCTCTTTCTACAGCACTACTGAAGTTGTTGGCACTTTATAAATGCTTTGTAACTTTAACTAATAAAAAAGAAAAAATTGCTGACGAATTTTAGTCCATTGATTTGTTTTCATGTTGTTGGTGCACTGCACTTTAAAAGGGATACTCTAGAGTTAAAACAGGAGAGGGGAAATGTAGGGGTTAAACATTGAACCATCCTGATGGCCTCTGCTCTCCCACCTGTTTTAACCCTTTTGTTTGATTTTAAACCTACCTTAAATCCAGCGCTCTGCTCACTCAGAGCTGGTCTTGTCAGGACATGCTACTGACTTCCTGTGAGCCTCAGCAGTCATTTGACCACTAGGCGGTTTGGGGCTTAATAGGAGAGGGAAAAGAAATCAAGATTAATTAATTAATTATCAGGACTAAGGAACAATTTGGAGACAGTCATTATAATATAAACTTAATCTTTTCATAAACAAAAATTCACTTAGTATATTTATATTAAGATTTGAATAAAATGGAAAAAATGCTGTCAGAGAGATTAAAGCATGTGTGTCGTGTCTACAAAATAGCACATCAAGCTAAACCTTTCTTAGTTATTGGTATAGTGTGTTATATAATTTAGCTTCTCTTCTTGACTTGATCAGGTGCCAAAGCCTTAGGCTCTGGCAGCTTACTCGGCATAATAGTGTATTGTGACATGTATCTTTTGTTCTTCAATCCAAATATACCCTGAAGGTGCATCTTTCTATATAATCAACAGGACATTTAGAATCCTGTTTATCTTCTTTGTACAATATGATCAGAAATATCATATTCAACGTTCATAATGAAAGATTTATACACTTATTATAATATGTAGAGTGTTTGTTGCAATCATGCAATATTTATAACTGATTCTGTATCCAATAGACAGATGTACATAAATACAATTCTCTCATTAATAAAGCACATTTTTTGAAATGTATAAGTTTTATTTTTTGAAAGGTCACATATCAACCATCAGAAATGGCCGCACAGGGCCAATAGAAAAACTCTCACACATGGTCATAGCAAGTCATCGTGCAGTCCGCTTATGGAAGTAAAAAAGAAAAATATATGTCATCTGAAACAGGGAAACTCATCAGGAAAACCAAATTGTCCTTGTAAACAGGTAAAAAAAATGGGGGGTAAGGGGGGAATATCTCAGAGTAAGGAAAACCGAGAAGGGACCTGCCTACAGGTGGTACACAGTAGACTTTAGATGGAGGGGATGCCGCACCGGGCCAGGACATGCCGGGGTCAAAATTAAAGATCGGGGCAGGCCACTTTCAGCCCGTGTCTAGCCAAAAATCAGGGACAAAGCCTTGCACAGTCCCTTCTCCCCCTGCCAAGGGTGAGACGGGCAGACAGCCACCAGGTAGCTTCAATGCTGTTCCAGCTGCACCTCAGGACCAAAACTGACACTGCCTGCCCTCAGCGTACAGTTCAACCATCGTGAGTAGTGCCTCCAACACTAACCCCGAAAAGTGGTCCGCAGCAGCCATCCCTGCGACCAACGACACAGCAGAGGTTCCGTGAGTAGCCCCCCTGCTTCCACTGCTCGGCTCAGGGGCCTCCCCCAAAATCAGAGAATCCAGGCTCAACACAGGATCCAGACTGCCAGGCTCAGCGCTGCATGGCTCATCAACCTCCACAACGGGTATGCCATCCATGTTGCCGGCAGGTGTGGCTTCCCCCGATTCAGTTTCAGTTATAGCTTCCCTCTCCCGGTCGACCCTCATCACGGCCATCAGTTGGCGCCAGGCACTGCGCGTGAGCGGGCTCCGCTCATCCCCCAACATCAGCTCCAGGCAGGCCTCCAGACCCTTGGAGGGGGGAGGGTTAGCCAGGCGATGCCAGTCTGTGCTCTCCCTGCTGTCTTTGCTATGGGGACAACCGATGCGGCTGGAAGATGGGGGCCCTCCATCTTCACGGTTTGTGGCAGTCGATCGCCTGGGTAA
Source organism: Leptobrachium leishanense (assembly GCA_009667805.1). Taxonomy (NCBI): domain Eukaryota; kingdom Metazoa; phylum Chordata; class Amphibia; order Anura; family Megophryidae; genus Leptobrachium; species Leptobrachium leishanense. The sequence goes on along the minus strand of CM019065.1, from coordinate 234,811,530 downwards.
GGGGGCTCCACAAGAAGAGGCCAGGAATGAGGAGCAGGCAGAGTAGGAGCAAAAAAGTAGGCCCCTATATGGCCGACCTTTGGTTACTCTTGGCAGGAAACGGAGGCCCCACTCTCTGCTTGGCTCCTGAGGGGGAACCAAAACGGGCTCTGGAGCACTCCACCCGGTGGAGCCAGCCATGCAGGGACTCCAGAGGGGGTAATTTGTGGGGAAATCCGGTCAGAAGTCCCCGTTATCGGCAACATCTATTGGAGCTCCTCTGACACATGTTTGCTCCCTAACGTGGGAATGTACTGAAAATACACAAAATTATCAGTTTAATAAGAACTCCCAAATACATGTTTGGCAACAACATTTTGTGTGAAGCCAATCACTACCTAAAAGCACACCATTTTGGTTGATCCAAATTCTATTTTTAAAGTGTCAGATAAAAAAGATTACTTACTTGCTATATGAACCTCTTCTCACCTTCAGTCTGTTGCTATAACTATACTTGCTGTTCCTCAGCAGTCCTCCTACTATCTCCACAGGCTGCTACCAGTTTGAATTCTGACTAATTTTCACGGCATACTAAATTCCTTATAAAAGCTGGAAAGGAACATCTTCCTTCAAGGAAGGTCACATTTTTCTATTAACAATGTTTATCCCAAAGGTGTTCCTTCCTGAGAGTATCATGGCCAAGGGAAGGTTGGGAGGTCTGGAGCACAATAACGCAGTACCTAGTGTATGGTCTGAAATTGCGGTCTCCAAAAGGGTATCTGAAAATCAATGTCTAAGTCACGAGGCATTGGGTGATGGCAAGCAGTGTTGGGGATAATTGTGAATAGAAGCAAGGGTCAGCAAGCTGGGAAGCAACAATATAGGATACAAGCGTGCATACATTGTGGCTAATCCAACAATTGAGCACTGTACTGAGGGTCAGGTGGTGTCACGGCCCCCGCCGCTGCCGGTGTAAGAAGGGCAAGTTAGATGCTGCTATACCATGAAATCCCCCAGGCAGCAATTCCTGCATTGCTTCTCTCAGCAACTCTCTGGCAGACTCCACAAGTGTTGCATAATTGACCCTGAAGAGGCCTCCTCAAAGGGAGGTCACACCCTGACTGCAATGCTTCTGCATGGTGATTTACTCAGTGTGCTAAAGACCTGTGTGCAAACTAGAAGCTGATCCTGTTGCTCCAAGTGTACCAGATCTCTTGCTTTGTTTCACGGATTTCCTTCTCTCTACCTGCCCATGACCCTTGGTTTCCCCCTGGACTTTGCTTCTTCTGAACTACCCTTCTGAATACCGCAAAAGACCCCTTTGTTACAAAGGACCCTCTGCTGCCTCAAGACCCCCTGTGTTACCAAGGACCCTCTGTTACATTCCCAGTGGACTTACAATATCCAGTTCCCCCATTCTTTGGGCTCTGGTTCACCTACTCTCTAGCCCTGCAACCTGCTTTAGTTTATGCTCTTTGTCCTCACCTCTTCTTGCTTTGCCCCTTTGTCTGTAGTCTGTGTCTAGTCTTGCCAGTGTCTTTCCCTCTTCCTGTCTAAACTCTCTGTACTGTGTCTTCCTCTTCAGTTCATCCACTTTCATGTCTGCCCAGCTACACCTCTATTGTTTAACCCTGTTTCCTGTCTAGCCCCTCTCTAGTTCAGTGCTGTGTTTCCCTGTGTATACAATAAGCCCCTGTTTCCTGCCACCATCTGTGCCTCTACTGTATATCACTGCCCCCTGGGTTTGTGCCCTTGCCCCACTACACCTGATTGTTACAGGTGGGTTTATATAGAGAGCTCCGCCACTGACACCCCCTGGGGTAGTACCTGACTCTCTGGGGCCACCTTCACCAGCCGAGGGAGCCTGCAGCCCCTCCCAGGCCCAGCATCCCCGCGACATGGCTGGAAGCCACAATTCCCAAGATGGCTCACAGCTGAAGCTTCCTCCAACCCCTCAGCAGGAAAATATGCCTTCCCCTTGAGGGGCCAGGTCAGCAGCACCCAGGAATACCGTTGCCCACCATCACGTGCCAGGAAAATGTGCCCAGACACTGCAGCTCTTCCGCGAGTGGAAGCAGCTGAAGCCATGCACCCATTGGTTGGCCGGACCATTTTGGCTTGGCTCAGACAATGGCCAAAACACTGCACCCTTTATGCTTCAAGGGTGGAGCACACCCATGAGGAGGTAGCTCATGACAGAGAGATAGGTTAACACACATCAGTCTACCTACTTTACATTTGAAGTTCTTAGCACCTCATCATCTGCATCTATGTCCTACAGGGTTATTCAAAGAGAATCGAAAAGCCACCGCACATTCAGGGACTTTTCCTTCTCTTCAATTCAGTTCGATTTGGCGATCCAATTTCGGCGACCCTGCGATGTATTCATCAAGCACCACAGGGTCCCCGAATTGCAGGGAAAAGTTGCCGCAAACCCGCTGAAAACTCCCCGCAAAATGAAGGCGAGCGTACACCGAAACCTGCAAAAACATCTGGATTAACCTGCCGAACACGCCGGAAAAAAACGAGTAGGAGCCGATCACACGCAGCGCAGCCGCCGGAAAAAGCCGACACCGCAGGCGAATGCAGTGAATAAATTAGAAATACAGTTTGCTTGAATGTTTGAAAAGTGAAACGCTGTTTGCAAAGAAACTACTGAGCTTAAATGTCTGAAATTTACATATGAGGTCCAATGAATGATAATAAAAAGGGCTGTTACAGAAAAAATAAGTTAAAAAAATAAAATAAAAAAATCCAAAAACATGCGTAAAATATCATAAAAAAATCTATAAATAAAGAGACTCTTTACTGCAGAATATTATCATCAACGGTTTGTTAGATATTGAGTTAAAACGGGAGTATTTTTAACATTGAAGCCTATGGGATTCGCCTGAATAAACCTGCCGAATTAAACCACCGAATGGCAGGGCATTTCCGGAAACTTTCACTGCTGTTTTGTGCTCTCTGAATAGCCGAAGCATTGCTTTTTTATGGGGATTAACTGCCTTCGAACAGGCACCGAACAGGCACTGTATGTGCAGCCAATTCGCCAGGATTTGGTGAATTGCCTGCTCTCTGGATAGCCGAATGTCCAAGAAAGGTAACCATATGCTGAATTTCAGCGTTCGGTTCCCTTTCAGCAGCCAATCGGATCTCTTTGAATAAACCCTGCTAGTCTTGCAACTCTGCATAGAGAATGGTTTGAGCCTACTAGCCTCTTTTGGGATGAGACTTGATTTCAGCTTGATTTCTGGTCATCTTCATGAATAGTTCCTTCAAGATTAGTGGATAACTAAAAATATAATTTAATAGTACAGTGGCAAATAAATTATGTGAACCCTTTTGAAATTAATGTGTTTATTTATAAATTTTACTTAAAATCTGGTTCGATGTTCATTCAACTTACAATATCAACAGACAAAATCTTTTTCTACCTCATAACACACAAAGGATTGCATTCTTCTTACACATATATCATTAAGATATTCACAGTTTAGGCTGGAAGCAGGGCCGGATTAAGATCTCTATGGGCCTGGAGCTGAAGATTTTCGTGGCTTTTTTTGGAATTTAGTGAAATGAAAACATATTTTAGGTTATTTAATAGTACAGATACAGGTATATCCAACCAGCAGATACTGTTTGATTAATTTTTCATTCAGATTGCAATCATTTGCAAGAGTGTAAAATTATTTTTTCACATTTTATCATCCAAACCTTTGTGGTTATACAGTCAGGTCCAGAAAAATTGGGACATCAACATAATTCTAAAACCTTTGGCTCTGTACACCACCACAATGGAGTTGGAATGAAACAAACACAATGTGCTTTAACTGCAGACTGCCAGCTTTAATTTGAGGGTATGTACATCAGGTGAACGGTGTAGGACTTACAGCAGTTTGCAGATGTGCCTCCCACTTGTTAAGGGACCAAAGATAATGGGACAATTGGCTTCTCAGCTGTTCCATGGCCAGGTGTGTGATATTCCCTCATTACCCCAATTACAATGTGCAGATAAAAAGCCTAGAGTTAATTTCAAGTGTGCTATTTGCATTTGGAATCTGTTTCTGTCAACTCTCAAGATGAGATCCAAAGAGCAGTCACTATCAGTGAAGCAAGCCATCATTAGGCTGAAGAAACAAAACAAACCCATCAGAGAGATAGCAAGAACATCAGGCGTGGCCAAAACAACTGTTTGGAACATTCTCAAAAAGAAGGAACGCACAGGTGAGTTCAGCAACACCAAAAGACCTGGGAGACCATGGAAAACAACTGTGGTGGATGACCGAAGAATTCTTTCCCTGGTGAAAAAAACACCCTTCACAACAGTTGGCCAGATCAAAAACACTCTCCAGGAGGTAGGTGTATGTGTGTCAAAGTCAACAATCAAGAGAAGACTTCACCAGAGTGAATACAGAGGGTTCACCACAAGATGTAAACCATTGGTAAGCCTCAAAAACAGGAAGGCCAGATTAGAGTTTGCCAAACAACACCTAACAAAGCCTTCACAGTTCTGGAACAAGATCCTATGGACAGATGAGACCAAGATCAACTTGTACCAGAGTGATGGGAAGAGAAGAGTATGGAGAAAGAAAGGAACTGCTCATGATCCTAAGCATACCACCTCATCAGTGAAGCATGGTGGTGGTAGTGTCATGGCGTGGGCATGTATGGCTGCCAATGGAACTGGTTCTCTTGTATTTATTGATGATGTGATTGCTGATAAAAGTAGCAGGATGAATTCTGAAGTGTTTTGGGCAATATTATCTGCTCACATTCAGCCAAATGCTGCAGAACTCATTGGATGGCGCTTCACAGTGCAGCTGGACAATGACCCAAAGCATACTGCAAAAAGCAACCAAAGAGTTTTTACAAAACTGAAGGGAAAATGCCCCAAGAAGAAGCAGGAACTGAAGACACTTGCAGTAGAGGCCTGGCAGAGCATCACCAGGGATGAAACCCAGCGTCTGGTGATGTCTACGCTTTCCAGACTTCAGGCTGTGATTGACTGCAAAGGATTTGCAACCAAGTATTAAGAAGGGAAAGTTTGATATATGATTATTATTCTGTCCCATTACCTTTGGTCCCTTTACAAATGGGAGGCACATCTGAAAACTGCTGTAAGTCCTACACCGTTCACGTGAGTTGGATGTACATACCCTCAAATTAAAGCTGACAGTCTGCAGTTAAAGCACATTGTGTTTGTTTCATTCCAACTCCATTGTGGTGGTGTATGGAGCCAAAGATGTTAGAATTGTGTCGATGTACTAATATTTTTGGACCTGACTGTATATTCTATAGGGAATTCTTGTTAAAAAAAGTGAAATGGGAACCTTTTACTGCAGAAAATATACAATTTTAACAAAAAATGAAATATTTTCCTTGTGTTTTGGAGGATGGTGTTTTATGAATAATATGACTATCAGGGCTATTCAGAGAGAGGTGAAAACCTTGAGAATTGCTAGGAGAATGAACAATCTAGACCAAATAGCTAATTTGGAAAGTAAGATAAATGGGAGAATTTTTCTGGTTTGCCTATTTTGACCTAGCATTTTTAATTATCCAGTCATTCTCAAGGTTTTCACCTATTTCTAAATAGCCCTGTACAGTATGTATAAACCACTGAACTTGCTCCCAGCGTGGGAAATGAGAAGGGAGGTAATGTCAATGGTATTGCTCATTTTATATGTGACAAATGGACAATGCCATCGCTTTGGAACTAAAAATAAATAAATAAATAAATAAAAAAGGTATTTTTTTTTGTTTTCTTAACTTTTAGATTTTACACGGTCATGTTTGGTATCAAAGCAAAGGCCAGACTCTGACCTGTTCAATGATGACTCACCTGACCTTGTGACAGTGAGGTGTAAAGATTAGTGACGCAGGGTTCCAAAGTCCCGCCCCAGTGCTCTTTGCCGCAGTGCGGCGGTTTAGTTTTTTGATGTAACGATTCATAACATCGGATTGTGCCATCAGCTACACACTTGTTGGTGACAGGAGAAATGTTATGGTAAGTTAGTGCAGCATCATTGCTCACTTCATAAGTGAAAAGTGAAAAATATTGCTGTGTTACAAAAGAAAAAGAAAAAATAAAGGAATTTTTATTATTTTAAATTTTAGTGTTACAAAAAAACTGTTTGGAATCATTGTAAATGCCCATCAATGCAGACATAGTTATCCTTTCTCTGGACCTATACTGGGGCATGGGCCTGGAGCTGCTGTTCCATCAGCCCCTATGTTAATCCGGCCCTGGCTAGAAGCACTAACAGGGCTATTCAAAGAGATTCAAAAAGTCACCGCACGTTCGGTGACTTCTCGTTCTCTTCAATTCGGTTTGTTTTGCCGATCCCATTTCGGCGGCTCTGCGGTGTATTCAGCAAGCACCACAGGGTCCCCGAATTGCAGGGAAAAGCTGCCGCAAACCCGACGAAAACTAACCACAAAACCCAGCGAATGCACGCTGAAAAGCCACAAAAACATCTGGATTAACCTGCCGAAAACCACAGATAAACCCGAACAGGAGCCGATCGCAGCCTTCGACACAGCAGAAGAGGCAGTGAATAAATTAGGAAAACAGTTTGTATGAATGATTGAAAAGTGAAACGCTGTTTGCAAAGAAACTACTGAGTGAAAATGTCTGAAATTTGCATATGAGGTCCAGGGAATGATAATAAAAAGGGCTGTTACAGAAAAAAGAAGTAGACTTAAAAAAAAATCGTACTTTTAAAAAAAAAAAAAAATTAAGAAAAATGCTTAAAATATCCTAAAAAATCTATAAATAAAGAGACTCTGTACTGCATAATTTTATAATGAACGGTTTATTAGATATTGAATTAAAACGGGAATATTTTTAACATTGAAGCCTATGGGGTTCTCCAGAATAAATTTTCCGAATTAAACCCCGAATGGCAGGGCATTAGGGGAACCTTTCACTGCTGGTTTGTGTTCTCTGAATAACCGAAGCAGTGCTTTTTCATGGGGTTTTCACTGCCCTCGAACAGGCACCGAACAGGCACCGTATGTTCAGGCAATTCGCTAGCATTTGGCGAATTGCCTGCTCTCTGGATAGCCGAATGGCCAGGAAGGTAACCGGACGCTGATTTTCAGCGTTCAGTTACCTTTCTCAAGCAATTCGGAGCTCTTTGAATAACCCTGTGTATACTCATATCTCAGTGCAGGTTTATTAGAACCTCCAGAAACACAATGGACTCTAGTTATCAAGTGTGGCTGCAGGTGTTACATTTTGTACAGTGAACCAAAATGTTCAGGCCCTATAAATATCATCTTGGTACTAATTGCTTATACTTTAACTAAATTTAGCACTTTTAACCCAGAACTACAACTGTTGAGAAGGGGAAAGGACAAAGAGTAAGCTACAGATACATGGACCAATGTCCTTGAATTAATTGTTGAGTACTTAACATTATTATAACAAACGTTAATTGTTTGTGCATGTGCCTGCTGTTGATATTCCTTACTTATCGAGAAACTGAGTTAAATCAGCTGTCATGACCTTATATTCAATAAATAGTTAGAGAAATGATTCTCAGCTAAGTATCATTTTGTTTTTGAAATGCTATATTCTTCACACATTTTTCACCACACTCTTTATACAGTATCACTTCAGTTAGCAAGTGTTGGCATGTTCATCACTAACAAACAACATGACTGTAGGAGTTAGCTGCATGGTGTATCATGTTCCCATTCTAAAATAGATTATTTTAGTTTTGTGACAACAAAAAAAATATTTAATTGCACGTAAAGTTTATTCTGAAGTTAATGTTGAAGTTGTTTTAAAAGTTTGTCAGTGATGCATTTTTAAACCTTCTTGGCCAGTTTATACAGTTGGTATCTTTTCAGTTGTTTTGGTAATGAGGCAAAAGTGAGGACAGTGTAGTTCCAAAAAAGGTCCCACAAGGAAGACCTATTCTGTAAGAACCCTACAAATTCATCTTTTTTTTAAACTTATGCTGTAAACTTGTTGAAAAACAGGAATTTTCCATTTTTATGGACACCTGGGCTCTATCACCTCCTTCATAACGCGCCGCACAAATTGCCTCTAATTCGCTAACAGCTTAAAAAAGCAGTTAGCGCTCCTTTAGTTGCGATTTGTAACGCAAATTTACTGTAAAAGCAGTCTAATGTAAAAGCAGGGATTAACTAGCGTTAGGATCACAACGTCCTAACGATAGTATCTAAGAGCTGGCACTATCTAACAGAGTTAACACAAGCTAAGAGCTGTAGCTGACTGATTCCGCTGCTGGACAATACATTACCTGCAGCTCAAAATTCTCCGAAAAATCTAATATTCACCTCTTATCCCACGGCGGGAATGGTGGCCCAATCCGCTGCTTCTTGCAGAGCAGAGTGAGGCTGGGGGAAAAAAGTCCTCAGTCTCCCTCCGCAATCACTCCACCGACCAGCAAAACGCGAGATCCTGCCGGTCAGGTGACCCGGCAGAGGAAGCCTCCATGGAGTCCTATGGACTCCATGGAGAGGATGCTTGGGACGGTGGATTAGCGCTGACCCTAGCATTCACGAGCCAAGCGGCCATTATGGGGCAAGCTGCTGGACTCAGTGCCTGCCCCATGATCTGCTGGTGAAGCCGGGATGCAAAGGGGTGTAGCGCTGTGTTAAAAATCATCTTGCTGTGGCAGTACCTATTTTTGGCCACAAGATGGAGACTATCGCGATCAGATACTGGACATTGGGACTACAATGCCCGGCATGCTTTGCAAGAAGACAGGAAGTGGGTGGGGACTGGACACTTACATCCTCTGCCTCGTGGAGAAAGTTCGAGAGCGCGCCAGGGAAGCAGAGAAAGCAGACGCACCGAGGAGATCGCGGGAGAATCTAGGCCCAAAGCCTGAGGGAGACCTGTTGTTCCGGTTTGGGTCACCTAGCCTGAGGAGAAGGAGACTCGCCAGAGCCCAGACACTGCTGCAGACCGGCGGAATCGAGCAGAGAGCAGGCGGTGAGCTGGACAAGCGGCATAAAGTGAGACAACGGATCCGGCCGCTAGTATCCCCAGTCAAAATCCGGAGGAAAGACATCCTGGGTCAGCGGAGCCTAAAGCCTGCGTCGGATGGGTGAGAGGCCTCCAAGGCTGTTTGTGATTAAAAGTCAAGCTGCTGTTTTCTGTTTAAAGTCCACAGGGCCCCAACTGACTAGTCGAAGACTTTCTTCAAATAAACTCACTGGCCAGTTGAACAGTACCCGGGTACCATACACACATATACACCTTTCACCTCCTGGGACTTAACTTGTGCAGGACTCATTTTCTTTTAGGAATCGGAATAGGGGTTGAAAATAAAGATACGTTCCGAATATATATTTTTCCTCTTTTTTCCGTTGCGCGTTTGCCGTAATACGAAGGGATTGTATGTTCGGGGTTTTGCTACGTGTTTTCTTTTTCTGAACTATCGGGAAATTGCATTGCTTTTATGTTCGGTTGCGAATATTTTATTTTCCGAAATACGAAGCCTCGTGTTTCGTTTCTTTTCCGCTAAGCGTTTTACCGGGATACGAAAATACTGTAATAATACTTGTGAATACCGTGTTTCAACATCTGCTCAAATATTTTAGTAAACTATATAAATATAAAAACTCACAACTGTGTTGGAGTATATTTATTCCCTAGTGCGGGGAGACTGACCCGTGGTTCATTTTCAGCGGCTCCTCCGGGAGTGAGCGCTACACGTGGGGGCTCGTCCGGGATCCAGTCTCTGGAAAAACCGCATCTAAAGGGTTAAATATGGATCCAGACACTGTTGCCGAGTGGTGTGGGGAGCACAGTAGTCAGTCAGAATGTTGTATAGTTATGGATATTCCAGCAGACACTTGGGCTGAAGATCAGATTCGCCAGGCCGTGGCCACGCTAGCACCAGATCATCGGGGGTTAATACTGGACATTGAAAAAAACCCAGATACTTCTCACATGTATGTTCTTCTCGAATGGAGAAAGGGTGTTCCGCCATGTTTTCAGGGCACGAGCGTGAAACTGGCCGAAGAGGTGGAAGTCCAACTAATTAAGCCAAGTACGCCACGTGGCGAATCCGCAAGTGTTTCCGCGCCTAGTCCGTTGGCCATGATAGGGCCTGAATTTATCGTGGCTATTGGAGATCTACTGGCTAAATGTCAGAAAACAAGCCCTCCTCACACTAACTTCGGTTATCGACGGTTAAGAAATTTTACAGGAAACGTACCAACTCCGGCGGGAGAAGAAACCTTTGAAGAATGGGTGGAACAGGCGATGCAGGTTCTGGATGAGTGGGATGTCCCTGAGGCCCAGAAAAAGCAAAGGATCACCGAGAGCTTAAAGGGACCTGCGTCAGAAGCGGTGAGAAACCTAAAACTGAGTAGAAAAGATTGTACTGCTTTGGATTATTTAAACGTTCTTGAAGAAGTTTTTGGGCGAACTGAAAAGGCGGCCGAATTGGTATATCAGTACGAACACACCTATCAGAGAAGAGGTGAAAGGATGACCGAGTACATGAGGCGCCTGGATAAGATTCTACACCAGATACTCCTGAAGAAAGGGGCCGAACCGGCCGAAGTAGATAAGATCCGAATAAAGCAGATCCTGAGGGGCTCTCAACCTCTAGATCCAGTGATGATGCAGCTGAGAAGCAGAGCAGGTAACCAAGAGTTAAAGTACCTGGAACTGATCCGAGTTGTACGAGAGGAAGAGGCTTTACTAGAAGAGAAATCTTTCAGGCGGGGGGAAAGGGCTTATGCACAACCTGTGAGACATAACGACGGCCTGCAACCTGAAAGCGACTCTCTAGATACCTATGGATCTGACGAGGATGAACAAGAACATCTAGTTATTTTTAAATCTACAGAGAAGGCTGCCAAAGAGTCGAACCTCCCTGAATGGGGTGAATTGTCCAAGACCGTCAAGAAGGTTCAGGAAGCTCAAGTTGAATTGCAGCAAGCGCATGCGGAATTGTGCCAGGTATTGATGAAGGTGACAGAGATGCAGGCAGAAATGCAGAAATTCCTCACAGGTATGCAGACGACGGGGGTTGCTGTGGCGTCTGGTCCAAATCCTTTAACCAAATCTCAACAAGCAACTACGTCTCCGCTCTCTAAGAAGAGATGTTTCGGGTGTGGAGAAATGGGCCATTTCCGCGCACAGTGCAAAGGCCGAAAGCCTGAGAAGGATAGAGTCAAGGGACTGTTGGAAGCTCTGGAGGGACTGTTATCTACCTCTCCTGACGCCTATCGTGTTGGAAGAAGGTTCAACTCAAGGAGTACACCCAATGTTACGTCCGGTCTATCAGAGGATGGTCGAAGAACGAAAGGCACCTGCCGAGGTGGGAAGACTGTGGAGACTGGGTGGAACAGAGAAGGTTCTGCAAGCAGGAGAAGTAGCGAGTTTCCGGGCTTCAGTCAAGTTGAATGGATCGCAACCAGGCCCCTATGTGGTGCTGGGAACCGATTTTGATCATGGGAGTGAAACCGGAGTCGAAGTAATTCCTGAAATAATCTCCACCAAAGCTCTGAAGAGAACGCGAGGAAGAGTCTCGGTCAGTGTGTGCAACGTGACGGATTTTCCAGTAGTCCTTAAAGCACGAATGCCTATTGGGCAAGTAGAGTCTGCTACACCCCTCTCTACCGATTCAGGAGGGGGAGAGGGTAAAGAGATTCCAGATGAAAGATTCTACCCCAAGGACGCTCCTATTTCACCTGAATGGAAGAAACGTCTTCAGTCTCAAGTTCTAAAGTGGAAGGAATTGTTTTCAAAAGATGAGTTCGATGTGGGCCTAGCTAAGAGTACTGAACACTGCATTCGATTACAAGAAGACAAGCCGTTTCGCGAAAGATCAAGGCGAGTTCCGCTAGGAGACTTAGATGATCTGAGAGAGCAGCTGAACGAGTTACAGAGAACCAAGGTGATTCAAGAGTCCAGGAGCCCGTATGCATCTCCTATAGTGTTGGTCCGGAAGAAAAATGGTTCTGTCCGCTTATGCATAGACTATCGCACATTGAACCGGAGAACCATCCCCGATCAGTATGCCACTCCTCGGATTGAAGATGCCCTACAGTGTTTGTCTGGAGCAAAGTGGTTTAGTGTACTAGACCTGCGAAGTGGGTATCACCAGATACCAATGCATCCTGAAGACAAGGAGAAAACTGCGTTCATCTGTCCACTGGGGTTCTTTGAATTCAACAGGATGCCTCAAGGCCTTACGGGGGCTCCAGCTACGTTCCAACGGTTGATGGAGAAGACAGTCGGGGATATGAATCTAATCGAAGTATTAGTGTACCTGGATGACATAATTGTGTTTGGGAAGACTCTGGAAGAACATGAGCAACGTTTGGAGAAGGTCTTGAAGAGGCTCCATGAAGAGGGGTTGAAACTGTCTCTGGAGAAATGCCAATTCTGCCTACCATCTGTTACGTATCTGGGACATGTGGTCTCAGCGGAAGGTGTTTCAACAGACCCTCGGAAGTTGGAGGCCGTAGCTTCTTGGCCTAGACCCCGAAACGTCACTGAGCTTAGATCTTTCTTGGGATTCTGTTCATACTATCGAAGATTTGTGGGAGGATTCGCGAAAATAGCCCAACCACTGAACAAACTCCTGCAGAAGGAAACCACAGAAGAAGGCTGTAAGGTCTCTGACAAAAACCCGTCAGCTCCGGGGCCAAGGAAAGCTCGAGAGTCTATACAAGGTGAATGGACCAGTCAATGTGAAGGAGCTTTCGTAAAGCTGAAAGAGAGCCTGACCCGAGCTCCTGTTTTGGCCTATGCGGACCCTCACAAGCCGTATGAACTACATGTGGATGCCAGCCGAGAAGGTCTGGGAGGAGTCCTATATCAGGAGTATGGTGGGTTGCTGAGGCCTGTGGCGTACGTGAGCCGGAGCCTTGCGCCTTCGGAGAAGAACTATCCTACTCACAAGCTGGAGTTCCTAGCCTTGAAGTGGGCAGTGGTGGACAAGTTGAAAGACTATCTGTATGGAGCTGAGTTCGTGATCAAGACGGATAACAATCCTCTTACCTACATCCTTACTACCGCAAAACTGGACGCAACGGGACATCGGTGGTTGGCCGCTCTGTCAGGGTTTCGGTTCAGCCTGAAGTATCGCCCTGGGGTGAATAATCGAGATGCTGATGCGTTATCGAGAAGACCCTACACTACAGAATGGACTCAGTTGACTCCAGACGGGGTGCAAGCTTTGTGTCAAGGAACAGAGCGTCGGGTCAAAGGAGGGATTGAAGCAGAGGCCATAGGAGTTATGGCTGCGGCTGTTCCTGAGTTCTACTGTAACCCTACGCAGTTAAGGGATGAAAGTTTACCTACCTTTTCGAGACAGGACCTGGAAGCAGATCAGGCCAGAGACCCTTTAATTGCCTTGACCATAAAGGCCCTGTCTGCAAACCAGCGAGAGATTTTGTTAACCAACTCCCCGAGTGGAGCCAGATTGGTCTACAAAGAGTGGGAGCGGTTAAAGATGTTGGATGGGGTGGTCTACCGAAGGGGCCCCTCAACCAACTCTGAAGAGATTCAACAGTTATTCCTCCCTACTAAACATAGGGAGAGTGTGCTGCGATCACTACATGATGAGCATGGACATTTGGGTGCAGAGAGAACTTTTAAGCTGGTGCGAGATAGGTTCTATTGGCCTTGTATGAGGGCTGAAGTAGAAAGCTATTGTCATTCCTGTCTGAGGTGTATTCAGAGAAAGACTCTACCGACCCGAACTGCTCCAATGAGCCATCTGCAGAGCCAGGGACCCATGGATTTGGTGTGCATTGACTTCTTGTGCTTAGAGCCGGATGCTAGTGGGCAAGGGAACATTCTAATAGTGACTGATCATTTCACTCGTTACGCCCAAGCTTTTTCCACGAAAGATCAACGCGCTCCGACTGTAGCCAAGGTGTTGATGGAAAAGTTCTTTGTTCACTACGGACTGCCAAGGAGAGTGCACTCTGATCAGGGTAGAGACTTTGAAAGCAGACTGGTGGGGCAGTTGTTAGAGCTGTTGGGAATCCAAAAGACCCGAATCACACCATATCACCCTCAAGGTGATGCTCAGCCTGAAAGGTTTAATCGCACACTGCTAAACATGCTGGGGACCTTGTCGAATGTGGAGAAGCAGAGTTGGAGTCGTCACATAGCTACTCTGGTGCATGCATATAACAGTACGGAGAGCGATGCAACTGGATATTCACCGTACCGTCTTATGTTTGGAAGGGAGGCTCAACTGCTGGTTGATTTGGCATTTGGGTTATCCCTAGACCAGACCTCAGTAGCTTCCCATAGAAACTATGTGGATAGACTTCGAAAGAATCTGGCTTCTGCGTTTGAACAGGCCCGTTTGACCTCGGGAAACAGGGAGCAAAGAAACAAAAGGAACTATGACCTGAAAGTTCGAATACAAGATCTACAACCCGGTGATAGGGTCTTATTGAAGAACTCGGGTGCGGCTGCGAGACACAAGTTGGCGGATAGGTGGAGTTCCCAGGTTTACATTGTCTGCAAACAACTGCCGGGTTTACCAGTATATCAGATTCGCCCGGATGGAAAGACTGGGCCTCTTAAGAACTGGCACCGAAACCACTTGTTACCTTTGAGAGAGGCTGTAAGGATGCCGGTTGGGGACGAATTGCCTCGGCCAAATCCGCCTGTTCCATGTTTGCCTCCTGTTACTCGATCTCAACAGACCCGGGTTGCCGAAGAGAGCGAAAGAGACAGTGAAGAAGAGAGTTATTGTCTAGGTTGGATGCGCTCGCCGGAGCCTGAAGAGGTTGTCGTTGTCCCTGAGCGGTGGGAGAGTAACTTGAGGCCTGAAGCTCCAGAATTCTTGTTGGAAGTCCCTGAGGTTGTTGATATCCCTGAGCCTCTTGAATTTCAGTCGGAAGTCCCTGAGGCTGTGGGGATCCCGGTAGCTCCGGAAGCTTATTCAGGTGATTACAGTTCTATGCCTTCACTGGAGGGATCATACTCTGAAGAAACGTCTGCTCCAGTGATAGAAAGAGAAATTGAGCCAACGCCTATAGTACTTCCACCTGAAGAGGAACTGATTGAGCCAGAACCAAAACGCTCTGTTCGACCGCCCCAACGACTCACCTACGACTCACCAGGACATAGCACTGAAGAGGCCATCACCACGGTGCGGAGGTTGCCCGAAGTGTCTGCTATGCTAGCTGAGGTAGCCCAAAATATGAGTCAACTTGAGGAAGTGTTATTAACTCACTATATGTATGCTGCTGAACCTGTACACGTTATGTAAACTGCATTCAAATGTTGGAAATGTAATGTAATTGTTGTACCTCCTTGGAGAGACCCAAGAGTTCTAGGAGGGGGAGAGTGTAGCGCTGTGTTAAAAATCATCTTGCTGTGGCAGTACCTATTTTTGGCCACAAGATGGAGACTATCGCGATCAGATACTGGACATTGGGACTACAATGTCCGGCATGCTTTGCAAGAAGACAGGAAGTGGGTGGGGACTAGACACTTACATCCTCTGCCTCGTGGAGAAAGTTCGAGAGCGCGCCAGGGAAGCAGAGAAAGCAGACGCACCGAGGAGATCGCGGGAGAATCTAGGCCCAAAGCCTGAGGGAGACCTGTTGTTCCGGTTTGGGTCACCTAGCCTGAGGAGAAGGAGACTCGCCAGAGCCCAGACACTGCTGCAGACCGGCGGAATCGAGCGGAGAGCAGGCGGTGAGCTGGACAAGCTGCATAAAGTGAGACAACGGATCCGGCCGCTAGTATCCCCAGTCAAAATCCGGAGGAGAGACGTCCTGGGTCAGCGGAGCCTAAAGCCTGCGTCGGATGGGTGAGAGGCCTCCAAGGCTGTTTGTGATTAAAGGTCAAGCTGCTGTTTTCTGTTTAAAGTCCACAGGGCCCCAACTGACTAGTCGAAGACTTTCTTCAAATAAACTCACTGGCCAGTTGAACAGTACCCGGGTACCATACACACATATACACCTTTCACCTCCTGGGACTTAACTTGTGCAGGACTCATTTTCTTTTAGGAATCGGAATAGGGGTTGAAAATAAAGATACGTTCCGAATATATATTTTTCCTCTTTTTCCGTTGCGCGTTTGCCGTAATACGAAGGGATTGTATGTTCGGGGTTTTGCTACGTGTTTTCTTTTTCTGAACTATCGGGAAATTGCATTGCTTTTATGTTCGGTTGCGAATATTTTATTTTCCGAAATACGAAGCCTCGTGTTTCGTTTCTTTTCCGCTACGCGTTTTACCGGGATACGAAAATACTGTAATAATACTTGTGAATACCGTGTTTCAACATCTGCTCAAATATTTTAGTAAACTATATAAATATAAAAACTCACAACTGTGTTGGAGTATATTTATTCCCTAGTGCGGGGAGACTGACCCGTGGTTCATTTTCAGCGGCTCCTCCGGGAGTGAGCGCTACAGGGGAAATTAGCGATCCCTAACTTTTCTCCTTAGCATCCTGGTTTTAGCTACAGGCACATGATAGTGCCCCTAGATTACTTGTGTTAGTGTTTACATAAAGGTGTTTACAAATTTTACTTTTACTGCTCTCTGAATAACCCCCTATATCTTGTTCTCCATACTGCCTTTAATGCATCTCTTCCAACAACAACTGAACGGCCCAATGTCTTGCCTTTACCCCACCTGCTATCACTCAAATGCCCCACCACCAAATAGACACCCCTTCACCATTCGGGCACCCCAGCCACCACAAAGTTAAATTTTCCTCATGTCAAGCACTAATATTCTCACCCCAGTCATGCAAGTGTAGTCTCTAACTTTGCCCTCGTAGTCCACTAAGAAGTGCATTGTCATGGCAGCACCAGGCTTGGGCCATGGTGGTGCCTTGGTTCATGAAGCAATTAAGTCCTTGAGGCAGGTTAGCTGCTGGCTGCATACAGATCACAGTAAACAAAGATACACAGATACCAGACAGGATAAACCAGGACAGTAACAAGAAGAGCAGAAGGGCACAGAAAAAATCTAAATGAATCCATATCCCTGGGGAAAGATCCTGAAATGATCTTCTGCCTATGGAAACCTAACAAAAGAATAACAGAGTCAGGAGAACAGGAAGGCCGTGGGTTAAACAAGACAAACACACAGGAAGCCCTGAACTGAAATAAAGGTCCTTGTACTGGCCTCTGTACTAAGGATAACTATACACATACAACAAGAAACAAGGAATAGACAAGAATGGTCAGGACTGGAGCCAAGGAACAAGAACCAGGAAGGAATGTCAGACTAACAGGGGTCGGTACACAGATCAATAATACAGAGTGCATGGAGCAGACAAAAAGAATAGTTCGGATATACGCCAAAGATCAGAAACCAGAGAATCCAAGAATACTTTGCAGGAATGCAGCAACACAGAAACCAGGAACCTGAACCTTCAGGAACAGGACACAGGAACCAGAACTCATGCCAGAGCAATGGGCCTCTGTGCTCCTAGAGTCTAAATAGTGATCTGGGCAATCGGGACATTTGATCCCGGACCTGAACAGCTACAGCGAAATCCAGGAGCGGCACAGGGCGGAATAGCTAGACCCAGATAGGGAAGCGCTGGCCTGGATCGCTCCCACCACCAGGGGGCACGGCTGTAACTGGTGGAAATGTGACATGCTTGCTGCCACTGCCAGGGAAATCTCAGCATTTTGTTTAGCATGATAACATTCAAGTAACAGTATGTAATTGTGTTTATTGCAAACTTGAAATGCATTAAAGGAGTTTGAGGAAGAATACACTCGGGTTTCGCAGATGCAAAATTCAGCACCTGAAAGACCCCACAATAGCATGTGACTGGATGGGCCTTTGCCCGTTTGTCTTCCTCCCGTCCTCTCGTCACTTCCGTATCAATGTTCTGCCCATACCAATTTGCCATCTAGTGACAATAGAGGATCCCCGCATACTATAGAAACTGCTCATTTCACTAGATAATCTTGAAATGGGTATACAATTACTGCTCCATGCTGGATGCCCTAGAGCATTTGCCTGGGCTGTCTTATGGATGTACTGGCCCTGCTTGCAGTTTAGGCCCACGGTAGTTACTTCTGATTTTTGGTAACCTAGAACACCTACATTTAGCTGCTTCATGTGATGGCCTTTTTTATTTTATCTTTAATGGTCTGCAAACAATTAAAGAAAAAGTAACTGAAAGGGAAACATTTTCTTGAAACTATTCACACACTGACTGAGTCTAACACTGTTCACATTTATTCCGTGTGTGCTCCCAAAGCAGGTTCATAACTTCATGTTTGTGTTGAATTGCTGCCAAGAATTCGAAAATGTAGTTTAAATTTAAATATAATCCCCTTTCTGTCATCCATTGCAATTGTATCATCAAGTATGGTTTTTAAATATGTGTGGAAGAAATTTTGAAATGCAGAAGTGAGATCAGAAGTTAATAGTCAATAAACCATCTTATGACTAGGCCATACTTGCACAGCATTCAGTGTAATTTACAACTATTTTGATTACGTTATCAACTTAATTTTAATGTATTTTCAACAATCAGAGTGCAATGCAGCAAGGTGGGCAAAAATAGAAGCAAAGTGGCCCACTTTATTTTTGTTTAAAAGCAACATCTGTTCGCCATAACTCAGAGCAGGTGATTGTAACCTTTTAAAAGAGCAGAATGTTTTTATTTCTCTTTTTTTTTAAAATAAATGGTTCAGTTCAAATCACAGTATAATGGTAGTTAAACTCAGGGAGGTATTCACTAAGCACTGTTACACAATGGTGATGTTCAACATTATTTGTAACTATGGTGAACTTTGGCAAAGGAAATTGAAACGACAGGTGAAGTTTCATCAAATGACAGTTGACAACAATGAACAATGATACCCGCTTTGTCCTTATGTAAAAGTGTAAACTACGGCTAGTCTCTCTTTACTGTTGTTTCACCATTTTTTGTAACAACAGTAAATATACTTTGTAGATTTTAACCCGTTAACGCCGTGGGGCAGACGATTCCATCCTGGAGGTAGACAGGCCTAAACCCAGTGGGACGACATAGCATGCTCAACGGTTTTCTGGCTGGGTGGAGTAGAGGTAAAATCACTGCTCTATAACCGTGGAGACTATGGAGACACAGGTTCGAATCCCGGAAAGAGCACCTCTCCAGTAAGTGTCTTGGGCAAGACACCTAATGGTACATACTCGCCACCCAGGATATACCTGAAAACTAGAGAAATCTCAATGTATCCTTCCTGGTAAAATCCTTTATAAAAAAAAAAACCCTCCTACAGTCTGCTTCCCTTCCTTGCGCCCGATCGATGTCATTGGGTAGGGGGACTGCCTGAGTTAAGAGAAACCCATGCAATCTACTTAGGGTAGCAACTATGGGGGAACACAGATGGAAAGGTCATATATACCTACACTGAGCACTACGCAAAAAAGGAAAGAGCTACAGTAGAACAGTAGTAGAATGGTGGTAGTTCATTAGACAGTGCATTCACTGTAGTTTTGTTGTAGTTGATCGTTGTTCAACAAAGTTTTCTTTCTTTGGTTAGTAAATAGCATTGTTAATTATTACAGGGTTTACAGATTAAAAAACAATTTAGAACGTGTTAATGTTATTATTATTTACTACCTTTTAAAATAAATAAATGTATCTGCAAGATAATGTCATAATGGCATTTAACTGTGTTCTATGAGGAGGTACTGGACATGTGAATATAATTTTGCCCCAGATAACGTAGAAACGTATACAGACGGACGATCCTCTAGGATAAAAGAGTACCTCACCTTACTGCATACTAACCACAGGAGACACATTGTTACTGTTCAGATGAACAGAAACATAAGTCACATTAACACCTTCACTACCAATGAATGTCACACCTGCCTGCTAAAAGAAGTTTCTGCAGTTTTTGTCTCCATGCGGGATAAGCTGGGGAGATGTCATCCAGACACATCCCCAGCTGGTTTTAAAAAGTGTTAGCACCTTGACTACATGCCCTGATGCAAAGATTTTAGGGGTATGCTCTGGAGCCCAAATGCAAATGTATTTTGTATGCAATAATGAAATTCCTTTGCATTGCTCCTGTGGAATACCGTATTGACTCTACTCAATATCGTGGTACCAGGAGGCAGAGGCGTATCTAGAAAACACAAGGACCAGGTGCAGGAACTATGACACCCCCCAACCCAACATATTTTGTCATCCCTCCCGTCGACATGCATTGGTCACCTCCAGGTCCACAATGTTGACTCCAGACAATCAGTGACCCATTTTTCAAGGTCCGCTATGACCTCTTCAATCCATCCCATTTTTAATGTAATGTGCACTATGTGTATCTCACAGAGCTCCACAGTAATAAACGTCACAGTAATGTGCGCTGTGTACGAAAGTATCACAGAGCTCCACAGCAATAAAACTCACAGCAATGAGCAGTGTATATGAGCATGTCACAGAGCTCCACAGCAATGTATGGTGTGTATGAGCGTAACACAGCGCTCCACAGCAATAAAACTCACAATAATGTACAGTATGTATAAGCGTTTCACATAGCTCCACAGCAATAAAACTCACAGTGATGTGCAGTGTGTATCAGTGTAAATCAGAGTTCCACAGCAACAGTAATATGTGGTGTGTATGAGTATATCACAGAGCTCCAAAGTAAAACTCACTAATAAGTATAAAGTAAATAAAAAAAGAATATACAGTGGCAAGAAAAAGTATGTGAACCCTTTGGGATTACGTGGAGTTTTGCATGAATTGGTCATAAAATGTGCTCTG
This sequence comes from Leptobrachium leishanense, assembly GCA_009667805.1. Lineage (NCBI taxonomy): Eukaryota > Metazoa > Chordata > Amphibia > Anura > Megophryidae > Leptobrachium > Leptobrachium leishanense. The sequence goes on along the minus strand of CM019065.1, from coordinate 234,790,839 downwards.
ATCTTCATCTAAATCACAACAATTTGAAAAACACAGTCTGCTTAAAATAATACAACACAAACATTATATGTTTTCATGTGTTTATTGAACAGAACATGTAAACATTCACAGTGCAGGGTGGAAAAAGTATGTGAACCCCTAGCCTAATGACCTCTCCAAGAGCTAATTGGAGCCAGGAGTGAGCCAACCTTGAGTCCAATCAGTGTGATATTATTGGATGTGTTCCTGAAAGCTGTCCTGCCCTTTAAAAACACACACCAGTTTTGGGTTTACTGGTTTCAAGAAGCACTGCCTGATGTGAACCATGCCTCGCAGAAAAGATGCTCTCAGAAGACCTACGATCAAGAATTGTTGACTTGCATGAAGCTGGAAAGGGTTACAAAAGTATCTCCGAAAGCCTTGATGTTCATGTGTCCACGGTAAGACAGAATGTCTACAAATGGAGAAAGTTCAGCACTGTTGCTATTCTCCCTAGGCATGGTCGTCCTGTAAAGATGACTGCAAGAGCACAGCGCAGAATGCTTAATGAGGTAAAGAAGAATCCTAGAGTGTCAGCTAAAGACTTACAGAAATCCCTGGCACATGCTAACATTTTTGTTGACACATCTACAATAAGGAAAACATTAAACAAGAATGGAGTACATGGGAAGACACCACGGAGGAAGCCATTGCTGTCCAAAAAGAATATTGCAGCACGTTTGAAGTTTGCAAAAGAGCACCTGGATGTTCCACAACACTACTGGCAAAATATTCTGTGGACAGATGAAACCAAAATTGAGTTGTTTGGAAAAAACACACAACACTATGGGTGGAGAAAAAAAGGCACAGCACACCAACATCAAAATCTCATCCCCACTGTAAAACATGGTGGAGGGAGCATCATGGTTTGGGGCTGCTTTGCTGCCTAAGGGCCTGGATGGATCGTTGTCATTGATGGAAAATTGAATTCCAGAGTTTATCAAGACATTTTGCAGGAAAACGTAAGACCATCTGTCCGCCAACTGAAGCTCCGCAGAGGATGGGTGATGCAACAGGACAATGACCCAAAGCATACAAGTAATTCAACAAAAGAATGGCTTCAACAAAACAAAATACGCCTTCTGGAGTGGCCCTGTCAGAGTCCTGACCTCAACCCGATTGAAATGCTGTGGCATGACCTTAAGAGAGCGATTCACACCAGACATCCCAAGAATATTGCTACACTGAAACAGTTTTGTGAAGAGGAGTGGTCCAAAATTACTCCAGATCATTGTGCAGGTCTGATCTGCAACTACAGGAAACGTTTGGTTGAGGTTATTGCTGCCAAAGGAGGGTCAACCAGTTATTAAGTCCAAAGGTTCACATACTTTTTCCACCCTGCACTGTGAATGTTTACATGTTCTGTTCAATAAAAACATGAAAACATATAATGTTTGTGTTGTATTATTTTAAGCAGACTGTATTTTTCAAATTGTTGTGACTTAGATGAAGATCAGAGCACATTTTATGACCAATTCATGCAAAACTCCACGTAATCCCAAAAGGTTCACATACTTTTTCTTGCCACTGTATATATATATCCCCCAGGCCCAGGAAGGCAAGTGTGGCTTCCCCCCGACTCAGGGGTCCGGGTGCGGTGGCACCCTCTGCACCCCTGGTAGTTACGCCCCTGCCAAGAGGTGTCTTGAAGATTGAGTATAGTCGATCTTAGTAGTAAAGGGGTTAAAGGTAAAATCAATATCTTTTCTAGAAGCAACCAATAGAGCTGCTGCCCCATTGAAACCATCATTAATTAAATGAAACATTGTGGCAGAATAATAATTGTGATAAATTAATAAAAACTCACAGATTCTCTGGAATTCAACAGTGCAAGAAACTCATAATACCAAACATACCCATTCAATCTTTTTGCAAAGTATGAGAAATGGTGCACTCCAGCCAGAATCTCATTTCATTTGGTTATGACTTGAAATGTGATGGTTTAGTATAATCTAATCTGCAACATAGTGTGCTTTGGATTTGATTATAGTTAATAAATCGCCACTCAACTGAATCGAGAATCTGACTAACGCACGTCTTCTGTCATGTTTTGCAATAAGATTAAATTACAATGTCTTCTTCCCCTGTCCTTAAACATGTCTTTTAGTCTTGCACCATTGATTTTGAGCTACTAGTTACCACTTTTTGGAAAAGCATTGTCTATTGAATCTATTGAAATGCGAGATATAAAACTTAATTAATCCAAAGTATCATAAACGTATTCGGCCATATTTATTTATTTTATTTATTTATTTATAAAGGATTTTACCAGGAAGGATACATTGAGATTTCTCTCGTTTTCAAGTATGTCCTGGGTTCGAGAACATTGAGTGGTTACAGAAATACAAAATAGTAAAATGCAAGATATTAACACAAAACCAAATATACAGATTAACAGAAAAATAAATATGGAGGAAATGTAGTCATTATGTTACATGTTTACAGGTGCATTTTGTATTGAGGTATGCTAATAGGGAGCTCTTAAGGGACTTTAGACTGGGGGAAGATTTGACGGCTAGACTGAATAGAATAGTTACAATTATTTTTTCTTTCAGACATCTTAATACAAATTGTGCTTCTGATCACACACTACCTTGTATTGTATGGAACCTTCTACTGTATGGTATTAATGCTGTTGAAGTGTAACCTACTGTAGTTATCTTTTTAAACCGTGAAAAGCCATGGTGTTGTTTACAGCACCTTCCCTTCCTTATGGAGCATCATACTGATAAGATCAACAGATAAAGCCAGATGAACAACAAAGAGAATTTCAACTCTGCCAGTATTATCCTTTCCTAAGCCTTTAAAATATTTTAATGGCCTTTATAATTTGAATTGTTTTAATCATCAAACATCTGTTAGACAAGAAATCCACAGAGACTTCTAAATAAGACTCAAGTGAGTGATGGGTATAATAATTGCATAGCTTAGCAAACTGAATTGCTTTATACGGCCAGCTCTCGTTACAAAGAATTTCAGCACATAAAAAATGCCACATTGCAGCCTTTGTAAAATACACTCAAATTTTTTTTCCCAATCAATGCCCTATGATCATGCACTTCAGATGTGATTAAAAAATTTAACAAATATAATTTTTAAGGGAAACATTTCAAATTAAATTTTTTTCTGTTTTTCAAAGTGTACTTTTTGTCCAATTAATGGTGTTTATAAATATGGTACCAGTACTTGGTGAGCGAAGCATGGCCACACTTTTTTCTTACATCCATTACGATCAATGGGCTCTATTAACTGCTTCGCGAAAATGTTAATGCGTGCGCAAAAACTCATTAACACAAGGGGAAAAACAATTTGCGCAGAACGTCATATTACAATGTCCGCGCAAAAAATGTACGTTAACATCTACCGCGGGTGAACCTGTGCGAACCCTTTGCAAGCGTAATGTACTTTGCGCGTCCTATACTTAACATTGTGAGCGCAAATGCGTTTGTGCGCTGGTACGCGGATGGTATTACAATCTATGCGCAAAATTTAACGCACAGCATTTGCGCGCATAATTTTAACGTCTTTTAAATGCTGGTGGTAACAGCAAATCTGAAAGTCCTGGCCGAACCCAAATACACCAGCCCAAAAAAAAAAAATAGAGCAATGTATAGTTACGTGTGCAAAAAAATAGCGCTGCGCGTGCGCTTTTGCACGAAGCAGTTAATAGAGCCCAATACTATATTAGAAAAAAAATTCAGGACAATTCAACTATAGAATGAAAGCAGACTTTATGGGGTGGTGCATGTACCCAGTTAATGGAAAATATATCTCACCTGCTTGGAAATGACACAGTTCTTTTATTGAGTCACTAACAAAACAAATTATATTGAATCTAACTTATTCTAGCATTAATCTGTGGTTGTTACCTATATGAGTTTGAAAAACAAACTTTGTGTAATAAAATATTTTTCCATCCCTTCCCCTATAAGAAAAATTGAAACTCAGATCTGCCTAATCTACTCAGCGGATGTGTGCAAGTTCTTAAGTTTCTTAAAGCATCTGATACGTAAAGTCTCGACGGCTGAATCTTGCTGTAGAGCCATTTACAGATCTTTGTTCCTTTATAAATGTATAAACAATGAAGGACACAGTTGGATATGTGACCCTTTCAGTCTCAAAGCGCCAATAATTTTATGCATGTGTGCTTGTTCAATGTACAGGAAGGCCTCAGTCGGAGCGCCTGACATCTGAGTTTCTTGCCTACATGAGTTGCAGATGGCAGGTGATTGCTAGAGCTAGACTTTACAGCACACAATAATTGTGATTTCTCAGTTTTCATTAGCCCCCAAAATGTATCTTGCTTGGCTCCTTTAAAATCCATTGTGCATGGGAAAACTGAGATGACCTAAAGGCCATTCTGATCCCTGTTGGAAAGCAGTTAAATTGGACAAGTTCCAACATTAGTTCAGCTTCAACCCAAACATGTTTGCTTGTCAGTTTAAAACTTTTTAGGAATTCCCCAGCTTAATTCCAGCCCCCCATAAACAGACACCCTCCTAGTTTACAGTGAGTTGAAATATGAAACAGCACTGTTTTTCTTTCTGCAACATTAAAGAGCTACATGAAATAATATACTGTATATATATATACTCATTTAAGTTGTGGTGGAGGGCAAAATATTAGATTAAAAGCCTCCACACTGCAAATAATAAAGTTTATTATTGAAGAAGTCATTTACATATCCCAGCAATTCAAAGAACTGCATCACAGAGCTCATGTGCTACATTCCATATATATATGTTACGGGTAAAGCCCGAAGTCCGGTTAATCCTAGGATTACCCGGGTAATCCTGACATTACCCATAACCGCTCGGTAAAGCTGCAAAAAAAAAATAATTTTTGGACTTTACCCGGGTAATTTTAGGAGTAACCAACTGCCCTTGGGTAACAGTCTGGAAGAGATGAAAAATTTGCATTTTACCCGGATAATGTGCAAATCTGTAGCTTCACCCGGGTAATCTGAGGACTATCCACAGCTTCACCTGGGTAATCTGCAGAGCATCCAACCCCGCTTGGGTAAGAGTGAATTTTGCTATTATCTATGGATATTATCAATTAAAATGGCAAAAGACAAACATTAAAACGTATTAAGGATAGAATGAATATACAGAGTAACAGGATATGTTTCTTATATGAATGTGAAAGAGTTACATGATCTTTATTATGTGTCATATGTGCTTATATATCATTTATAAAACATAATAACCATCAGGTTACTCTTTATATAATATCTTTATCTTCATAAATTAATTTTCAGACAATTAATTCACAGAGTTACATGACAGTTATTTATTGTGGTTTGTGACTGTGGATACAATTTCATTAAAAATAACAAAAAAACACAATTTTGTTATCAGTCAGATAACAGTTTGCAGCTTTACCCGGGTAATCCTCGGAATTCAGTCAATTGTAACCTGCTGAAAACCCAAGAAAAGGCGTTTGGATATTTTGCAGATTACACGGATAAAGTCTGATGTTTCCCTGCACATCACACTTTATCCAGCAACACTAGGGTAATGTGCGAATTACCCGGTTAAAACAGTGCAGAAAACCAGAGTACCCAGAGGCCTCTGGATACTTTGCAGACTACCTGGGTAAAGTCCGAAATTTCATTTCACTTCAGACTTTTGCTAATGAGGCCTGAGTAATGTCAGGATTACCCGGGTAATCCTGGGATTAACCGCACTTCGGGCTTTAACCGTAACATATATATATGTATGTATGCATGTAGCTTTGGTAAACTGTGTTAGTCCAGATGCCAAAATCACCAGAGTATACTAGTGATACCTTTTTATACTCTCAAAAGCTTGTCTTTTAAATGTAACGTTAGTCCCAATAAAAAGGTATCACTACACTACTGCTATACGCTAGTGATTATATATATATATATATATATAATATTAAAAAATCCCTCGTTCTCTACACTTCCTTACTTCAGATTGTATGACTCTGGTGCCATAGGCAAAGATACAAAAAAAGACACTTAAAGCGCTGCTGTTTCTGCGCACTCGTGCTACCACCTTTACTTCATAGAAACACAGAATCACAAACGTTTCGGGGATGCAGTCCCTTCCTCAGTGTGCAGTGCTCTAAAGAACATAGCAGAAAATGACCCATATATACATACATACACATGTAAAGCAGAAAGGAAACGCCCTTGATAACCACATGGAATCAATAACTGTTCAATAATGCATTGATTACTAACACAGATTGTAATCATGGGACAGCTTACCCACAGGCGCTTGCCTGATATCACCAGTAGCCCCAGTGGGAGACTTGTATTGAGCGCATGTCTCTTCCATTGAGAGTCCATCTCGAGTGCTTATAGCTCTCCTTGTGCACATGCGTAGAAACGCTTCCTGACCTATAGAACAAGTCCTATGCTGCGTTTACGGTGTCATTCCGACACGCAAAAACTAAAGTAAACGGCAAAGTCCAGTATACTGCTCAGAAGGTGAGCAAAAAAACATTTTGATGTAGTTCTCGCGGGGCTGGGTAAACCAGCATACCTGTAAAACAGAATGTGGATACACAATGGAGGCGCTGATAATTAGTAAGTGGTTATGTTTGTGTTGTGCAGCCAACCAGGGTTTAAACACAGAACCTCGACAGAAATGCGTGAATGTACAGTAAGGGAAGGGGTGGGTCCTAGTGGCGCAGTCTCTTTTGAGGGTGGTCAATTAAGGGTCTCAAGGCATATGATACAAATTGTGCCTACATATACGAAGATAAAAGCGGTGTTCCCAGTTGGGAAGTGCACGGTCGAAAAGACCACTTAGGTGCAACCGTGAATGGTGACACTGTGCGTGTGAAAGTAAAATGCGTACACTTCATAAAAAACACAGTTGAAGTTCAATGCAAATAAAGTGCATACGAAGTCACATAAAGTGCAAATACACTTACGAACTACCATCCCATCTCTCTGCCTCCAGAATTCTAGAATGCCTAGTCTGTAACCAGCTCACCGATTTCCTTGCTGCTCTCTACTTCATCCGCACCAGTCCAGCTTTCGCTCCCAGGACTTCACTGAAACTGCTCTTACCAAGAGAGGATTTCCTGCAGACAAGAGAGGTGAAGGTACCCACCGAATAGGAAGTACCACACGCCAACAAGTTGAGCCTGAAATTTTAAGGCTCCAACATCGGTGAGTTTGTCTATTTTTTTTTTCACCTTAACCATTTAAGCATTTGGCTACAAGCTACACTATGAGGATGTCTCTCTCTTCTTCTACCTCTCTGTACCCGAGACAATCAAGCAAATTATAAAGAAGGGCAGAGGCTACCCTCAACTAGGCCCAAGGCACTTCACACTAGAGCCAGTAAACGAAAGTGTTCCCTTGTCTATAGGCACCTGACTCTTTATAAGGCAATATTGCACTATCATCTCTCTCCCTTTCCTCCCCATTTTTCCCTTTTTGGGAATTGTGAGTCCACATAGGAACTAGGCGAAGACACCACATCAGGACTTCACGCAAAGATTCCAATGTCTACGTGGTGACCGGATTGGATTCTCCCATATTTCCAATTTATAACATATGGACGGTTGGACTGTTTCCCCCCCCTTTTTTGCTTTCACTTTTAATTCGGAAAGCAGGACTTTGATATAGCAACTGCTATAAAGACTTTCATATGCACTTTAAAACACATTTTTATGCACTTATACTCGCATTTGCACTTTATGTGACTTCGTATGCACTTTATTTGCATTGAACTTCAACTGTGTTTTTTATGAAGTGTACGCATTTTACTTTCACACGCACAGTGTCACCATTCACGGTTGCACCTAAGTGGTCTTTTCGACCGTACACTTTCCAACTGGGAACACCGCTTTTATCTTCGTATATGTAGGCACAATTTGTATCATATGCCTTGAGACCCTTAATTGACCATACCTGTAAAACATATATACCCACACCCTAGTGAAAACATAAAAATCTATAGATCTAATAGTAACACACATACATAATCTCATATGCAGGGATCCCCTCGGGGAATGACCCTGCGTATAGGACCCAAATCCAAACAGAGGAATAAATGGAGGGAGACTACCTCCTATATCACTCTCTCACGGATAAATACCATAACAATATAGAAAAGATAAAAACATGAAATTTGGGACTATAACAGAGGATCCTGGGGTACCAAGCCCCAGACAGCATCGCAAGTAGCTCACCCTTCAGCTGCAGATGCCAGATGGATGCATCAGAGGAACCAGTGCCACTCAAGCTTCTCATTGAGTCCATGAGGGGCCACTTTGTCCAACTGACACATCCATCTAACCTCCTTCTGTAATAGTAACTTCTCCCTTTTTCCTCCTCTCGCTAATGGAGCCACTCTTTCCAATATCTGATAGCGCAATTGTGAGACATTATGTCTCTTCTCTTTGAAGTGTCTCGCCACTGGAAGATCTGATGTCTGATTCCGTATAGATGTTTTGTGCTCAGAAATTCGGTCTTTAAATGGTCTGATGGTTTTACCAACGTATCCTAAACCACAGGGACATTTCAATAGTTCTACAACAAAATCAGACTGACAGGTAAAAAATCCTTTCAATTTAATACCTGTACCAGTATGTGGATGGGTACATGTATCCCCTGACTCTGGTGCCAGAATCAGATCCACATATGCAATGAGAAATCCAAATGAGTCTGTAACAGAGATTAATATGCAAAAATCTCAGTGAATTTTATTTATAAATCGACATTTCAGTCCCGGGACTTTTATAAAAATAAGAGATGTCTTGATAAAAGTCCTCCGGGACTGGAACATCGATACAAATAAAATTAACTGAGATTTTTGCATATTAATCTGAGTTGAGGTATTATTTGGATTTTATATATATATATATATATATACATATATGTGGTATACATGATCCAGTGCACGGCGTGTGATAAGGGCTGCTATATTGGTGAAACTAGCCTTAAACTAAATCTCAGGATGAACCAGCACAGACACTCCATCAAGAACCATCAGGAAAATACATATTGCACCTCAGTGGGACATCACTTCAATCTAACAGGCCACTCCATCCAAAACCTCAAAATTAAAATCCTCAAAGGACGTATTAAAAACCACCGTGAACGCAAAACATATGAAATGAAAATGATCACATATTTTAACACTATAAATGCTGGGCTCAACGTGGACTCTGGGTTTTTAACCCATTATCATAACGTCACATAACATTCAAAATTCTGGCTGATGCTTGTTTTTTCTTGTGTTTTTTTTCATGTCTCTTTCAGTCTTCACTGTTTTATGTTTTTTTGTTTTTCCCTTTTTTTTATCGTTTCCATTCAAGTTGTATGATCTTATCTCTGTTGTTTTATTATGGGCCCAAGATCCCTCATGCGTTCATTTTCCCATTTTGAACATACCATTTGACTCTCACTCTTTACGACATCTAACCCCCCACCCATGTGACCCTTTATGTCCTAATGTTTAATTCTAGGAACTGATCAATAAGCTTCTAGACCTGAGGAAGAGAGTAATACTCTCGAAAGCTTGTCTTTTAACCCCTTAAGGACGGGAGTAATTTTACAACTTTCGGAAGTAGAAGTTTGCTGAGCTCATTTTGACCGTTTTTAAGTCACGTATTATTATACCACCCAGACAAATTATATATCGTTCTTTCCGGCAGACTCGGCAGATTAATAATATATCATTATTATATGTATATGTCATGCCCTGCCAAGATGCTATAACAAAAAATGTATAAAAAAAGTAAAAAAAATTGAATTTTCAATAAAATTTCAATCTTCCACAGTGTGTAAAGTGGTTTTTTTTAAATTTTATTATCCGAGGTTCTGCGGTCATATGGTATGGGGTAGATTTGTTAAAAAAATTAGACCGGGGAACCCTTTTTTTTTTGGGAAGAAATTGCGTGATTTTAGCTAAACCCCCCAAAAAAAAATCATTAGTGAAGCATCATTGTTCACATTATAGTTGAAATGTGAACAATAGTGCTGCATTAAAAAAAAAAAAACACGTATTTATTTTTTTATTATTTAATTTATTATGTTTTTATTTTTACTTTTTTAAAACTTTTATTTTACTTATAACATGGTCATGTTTGATATCATTAGAAAGGCCATGCTCTGGCCTTTCCAGCAATATCATACATGACCCCCCTGCCACCGATCAGGAGATAAAGGGGTTCAAAGAACCCCCCTATCTCCTCTAAGGGATTTCAATAGGAAATCCCTTTGCAGCTAGGGGGTTCCCCGGTTAACTGACATCATCGCGCATGGCGCGATGAGTCAGTTGACCGGGGGGGACCCAGAGGTGGGGGCTGCCATCCAAGATGGCGGCCCCCACCGGAAATAGGCCGCAATCGGGCACAAATTAGTGCCCGGTCGTGACCTGGCAGCAACTAAGGGGTTAACCCCCCATACATCGCTGGAAAGGTCAGGCTGTGACCCTTCCAGCGATGCTGGCCACAGCCGCCTGGTCCCCGGTGATGGGGAGATAGAGGGATCCAAAGGATCCCCCCTCCCCTTCAGGTGCTTCCCCTGCTCCGGCGAGGGGGGGGGACGCCTGAAACTGATGTCATCGCGCCACCGGCGCAATGACGTCAGTGCGCCGGAGGAGGGATTCACACTGATCTGACTCTGTGGGAGTCAGAGCAGCATGGGAGCGTCCGGAGGAGGTGAGTATTAACGGAGGGGGGCTGTAAACGCCGAGGACGTACAATTACGTCCTGTGGCGTCAAAGCCCGCCTAATGCAGAGCGTAAATGTACGTCCTGCAGCGTTAAGGGGTTAAATGTTACATTAGTCCACTAAAAAAGGTATCACTACATACTGCTATACTCGTGATTTTTATATACAGTATATATATATATGCATATACTACTAAGTGATTTTCCAAAAAAACATTGCCAGAAACCAGTGTTTTTTTAAAACTCCTTTTAATTAATTATACAGTAAGATATACAGGTGCATCTCAATAAGTGTGTCGTGGAAAAGTTCATTTATTTCATTAATTCAAAATGTGAAACTTGTGTATTAAATAAATTCAATGCACACAGACTGAAGTAGTTTGAGTCTTTGGTACTTTTATTTGTGATGATATGGCCAACATTTAGCAAATTGAGAAGCAAGAGACCAAAAAATGCAGATGAGCTGAAGGCCACTGTCAAAGAAACTTGGGCTTCCATAGCACCTCAGCAGTGCCACAGCATGGTCACCTCCAAGCCATGCCTAATTGAGTCAGTAATTAAAGCAAAAGGAGCCCCTACCAAGTATTGAGCACATTTACAGTAAATGAACATACTTTGCAGAAGGCCAACAAGTCACTAAAAATGTTTTTTTTAATTGGTCTTATGAAGTATTCTAATTTTTTGAGATAGTGAATTGGTGGGTTTTTGGTAAATGTGAGCCAAATCATCACAATTAAAAGAGCCAAAGACTTAAACTTCTTCAGTCTGTGTGCATTGAATTTATTTAATACAGAAGTTTCACAATTTTATTTATTATTTATTTAATTATAAAGGATTTTACCAGGAAGGACACATTGAGATTTCTCTTGTTTTCAAGTACGTCCTGGGTTCAAGAACATTAAAATGTTACAGTTGTTACAGAAATACAAAGTCATACAATGCAAGATATTAAAAAAACACAAATATACAGATTAGCAGAAAATAAATATGTAGGAAATAGTCATTATGTTACATGTTTACAGGTGCATTTTGTATCGAGGTATGTTAATAGAGATCTCCTAAGTGACTTTAGACTGGGGGAAGATTTGATGGCGTCTGGAAGGTTATTCCATAACTGCGGAGCTCTGTAGGAAAATGAGGATCGAGCCACTTTCTTTTTGTTTTGTGGTATTGCAAGTAAGGTGCTGGTCCTGGATCGGAGGTTATAGGATGAGGGAACTGCTGAGGGAAGCAGCCTATTCAGGTAGGGTGGCAGCTTCCCAGAAAAGCTCTTAAACACCAGGTTGGAAAGGTGAAGGGTACGTCTAGACTCCAGCGACGGCCAGTTTAGCTCTTTTAACATGTCACAATTTTTGGGTCATGTAGTTACATTGCAGCGCAAAGCGGCAGCATGAGTTATACAATGTGGCAAGTTTCTGAAGGTGTGTTTGTGGGGCCGCTGCATACACTACATCTGCGTATTCAATAGCCGGCATAAGCATTTGTTGTACAATCTGCTTTCTTACTGTAGAGTTCAGGCAGGATTTGTTTCTGTACAGGCACCTAGTTTGGGCTAAATTTTAGAGTTTTTCGATGTGGCGCCAAAGGATAGATTTGGGTCTAACCACATACCTAGATATTTGAGAGAAGTGACTGTGGTCAGCGTGCCATTTGATTTTGTCCCCACACATAGATGGGGATTTTGCAATTTATGTAGTTTAGGTGCTGTTCCAAAGAGCATTGTTACCGTTTTGTCAATATTTAAAAAAATTTGTTGTGTTTGATCCACTTTTCTACCTTTTTTCTTGCAGCACGTCCTCCAGCTGTGGGAGATTTGGTTTGCTGGCATAGATTATGGTGTCGTCTGCATATACAGTTGTGTTCAAAATTATTCAACCCCCACTGAAATTGAGTGTTTTGGCCAGTTTGACATTGATCTTGATCATTCAGTCATCTTGCTTACAATTAAATCAAAGAGGCACGTGTAGGTCAGACAAATATAACATAACATTTATAATGAAATAACCACAAATGTCTTTTCTGTGCTCACATCATTATCAGTTTTATTCAACCCCCAAGTGAAATTCAATCTTAGTACTTAGTACAATATCCTTTTACAGTTATAACAGCTTTTAAATGTGAAGCATAGCTTGACACAAGTGTCTTGCAGCGATCTACGGGTATCTTCGCCCATTCGTCATGGGCAAAAGCCTCCAGTTCAGTCACATTCTTAGGCTTGCGCACTGCAACTGCTTTCTTTAAGTCCCACCAGAGGTTCTCAATCGGATTTAAGTCAGGTGACTGCGATGGCCACTCCAAAATGTTCCAGCCTTTAATCTGCAACCATGCTCTAGTGGACTTGGAGGTATGCTTGGGATCATTGTCCTGTTGAAAGGTCCAACGTCTCCCAAGCCTCAGGTTTGTGACGGACTGCATCACATTGTCATCCAATATCTCCTGGTACTGAAGAGAATTCATGGTACCTTGCACACGCTGAAGCTTCCCTGTACCTGCAGAAGCAAAACAGCCCCAAAGCATGATTGACCCCCCGCCATGCTTCACAGTAGGCAAGGTGTTCTTTTCTTCACAGGCCTTGTTCTTCCTCCTCCAAACATAGCATTGATCCATGGGCCCAAACAGTTCTAATTTTGTTTCATCAGTCCACAGAACACTATCCCAAAACTTCTGTGGTTTGTCCACATGACTTTTGGCATACTGCAGTCGACTCTTCTTATTCTTTGGAGACAGCAAGGGGGTGCACCTGGGAGTTCTGGCATGGAAGCCTTCATTATGCAGTGTGCGCCATATCGTCTGAGCTGAAACTTCAGCACCCACATCTGACAAATCTTTTCTCAGTTCCTCAGCAGTCACACGGGGACTTTTCTCCACTATACGCTTCAGGTAGCGCACAGCAGTCAAAGTCAGCATCTTCTTTCTGCCACGACCAGGTAGCGTTTCAACAGTGCCCTTTGACTTGAATTTGCGAACGATGCTTCCTATGGTCTCTCTTGGTATGTTTAACATCTTTGCAATCTTCTTATAGCCATTGCCCTTCCTGTGAAGAGTAATCACCTCTTGTCTTGTCTTCCTGGACCATTCTCTTGACTTCACCATGTTTGTAACCACACCAGTAAATGTCTAGAAGGAGCTGAGTATCACAGTCATTTTAAAGCTGCCTAATTGGTGCTTTATTGCTGCTCCGTGACATCCACAGGTATTTTCAATACCTGATTGAAAACACTTGAATGAACCTCTGTTCTTCAGAGTGGTAGTCTTTAAGGGGTTGAATAATTGTGTCAATGAAGAATTCACAAAAGAAACATTTTCTACTGTATTACAAAACCAATTGATGTCATTTTAGTTGCATATGGTTCTTTAAAAAGTCCTTGTAGGATTTCATTCTGAATACAATTACAAATGTACACTAAATTCCCTAAAACCCTTTACAGCATTGGGGGTTGAATAATTTTGAACACAACTGTATGTGTATAGTTGAGGCTTTGCAGACGTTGGGCAGATCATTTATGAATATTGTAAATAGCAGGAGGCCGAGTATTGAGCCTTGGGGTACACCGCACGTGACTGGGAGCGGGAGGGAGGAGCTGTCAGAAATGGACACATATTGCGACCGATCAGATATATATGATTGAAACCAGGTTAGCGTGCGATCACCAATACCAGAGTCTTTAAGTTTTTTTAACAAGATGCCATGGTCTACTGTGACAAAGGCCTTGGCAAAATCAAGGAAGATGGCTCCAGTTAGGTTTCCTTGTTCCATCCCAGCTTGGATATCATTGCAGACGTTTAAAAGTGCAGTTGTAGTTGAGTGATTTGGACGAAAGCCAGATTGATCCGTGGTTAAGTAGTTCCAATATTGATAATAATCACGTAATTGTGTGTAGATGCATTTTTCCAAAATTTTTGACATTACAGGGAGCAATAATTTGAATTATTGAAATAAATTTACTTTTCCACGACATTCTAATTTATTGAGATGCCCCTGTATTTGGGAATATTCCCAATGTATTTCTTATTGTATTAACCTATTTGGCAGGCAGATGTTGCCATATACTTTCCAAATGGAGTTACAGCCGTTAGAGCTTCAGCTTGTGGTTCCCTGCATTGGCTGCTGAATGTCAGATAAGGACAGTCAATTAGTCCACTTTTGACAGTTTTAGCACCTTGGTAATTATGCCCACAGGGCTAAAATTTTGGGTGCACCTCCTGCAGCCCAAAAGCAAATAAAATTAATTTGCAGCAAACAAATTTAATTGGCTTTTGTCCTTCACAGCTGCAGACCGAGATAACTTAAATTATCTCAGTAGCGAAGGGGTTAAATTGTGTTCATACTCCAGTCTCTCTGGATTTCAAAATGCAATTTAACTTATACAAAAATACAATTATTAAATAAACAGACATATAATAATTTTGTAATGAACATTTGTTCCTCATATAATTTGCATTCCATATTATTTCCCTTTCATACATTTAACTGATGACATTAGACTATATAGTTTCGTACCCTGACAATTTCCCAGATTACCTTAATACCCTTTCAGACAGAATGTTGTGTTTGTTTTTTAATTTTTGCCTTGGTGCACTTAATGCTTTGGAGTAGAAAGGGAATAAGTTCACAAAATCTATAAAATTAGAGACTGCAATAAAAAAATAAGGTGAGGCTTATTGGTTGTCAATGATTTCTCAGTGTTTCCTTCTCGGACTGGATTTTAATGGATGCTGGAAAGAAAATAATGAACTGGCATTGATTGCTTAAAATCTTTCCAAATAGCGACTGTTTTTTTTATTGTCTCAGTTCATCTGGAGTTTTGTGACTTGTTTAATTGAGTGCATTAGTCAAATGCAGATGTGGGAAACATATTAATCTGTGACACTTTTTGGAAGCTGGGAATTGGAGAATAGTTACATTAATTATATACTGTATATAATAAACATATATATATGTTTATTATTGAAGAAGCCACCTGCACATCATAGCAATTCAAAGAAATGCGAGGTGTACAATGCCGCCCCGCAGCATTAAGGCCCACCCACCACTGGGATGGTATAGTACGCCGTGCAGCGGGAAAGGGCTAAGGTTTAGTCTATTCCAGTTCAAAATGGAAATAAATGCCACTAGGTTACATTGATATCAAACATGGCAATGTTTATCCATCAGCATGTAATATTCCTCAATTCCTACTTATTTCTTAGTGTGCCATTGTTGGTTTTTTGTTACTGTTGTGAGTCATTCATATTCATAATAAGATGTTTGGAGAACACACCAGCTTCCCAAACATAGGGCTGTATTCCATAGTTGTCGATTAAGCTAACTGCAGGAATCATTACACACAATCAGGGTTATCCAAAGAGATCCGAATTGCTTGAGAAAGGTAACTGAACGCTGAAAATCAGCGTTCGGTTGCATTTCCTGACCATTCGGCTATCCAGAGAGCAGGCAATTCGCCAAATCCTGGCGAATTGCCTGCACATACGGTGCCTGTTCGGTGCCTGTTCGAGGGCAGTGAAATCCCCATGAAAAAGCTCTGCTTCGGCTATTCAGAGAACACAAACCAGCAGTGAAAGGTTCCCCTAATGTCCTGCCATTCGGTGGTTTAATTCGGCAAATTTATTCAGGAGAATCCCATAGGCTTCAATGTTAAAAATATTCCCGTTTTAATTCAATATCTAATAAACCGTTCATTATAAAATTCTGCAGCAAAAAGTCTCTTTATTTATAGATTTTTTAGGATACTTTAAGCATTTTTCTGATTTTTTTTTTTTTTTTAAAAGTCCGATTTTTTTTGATTTTTTTTTTTCAGTTTACTTATTTTTTTTGTAACAGCCCTCTTTATAATCATTCCCTGGACCTCCTGTGAAAATTTCAGACATTTTCGCTCAGTAGTTTCTTTGCAAACAGCGTTTCTTTTTCCCAGATTCATACAAATGTTTTTTCTAATTTATTCACTGCCTCCTCTACGTCACAGCTGCTTCAGCTCTGTGTTATTCGGCTCCTGTTCGGCTCATGTTCGGCTCCTGTTCGGCTTTTTCGAAGGTTAATCCAGATGTTTTTGCTTGTTTTCAGCGTGCATTCGGTTAGTTTTCGTCAGGTTTGCGGCAGCTTTTCCCTGCAATTCGGGGACCCTGTGGTGCTTGCTGAATACACCGCAGGGTCACCGAAATGCAATCGGCAAAAGGAACCGAATTGAAGAGAACGAAAAGTCACCGAACGTGGGGTGACTTTTCGAATCTCTTTGGATAACCCTGAATGTCTCCTGTAGTTATTTTATCATCAGGAAATACCATTCCATTGGAGCTGCAAGTTGAGCTTGGGGCTCGAATGTAGAGTTTCCTTGCGCGAGATAACTGTAAATTAATGTCCCATATTTATTATGGGAATCGTTTATTGTAACCTCTACATGGAAATGCAGGCTCTTACAAAGTAGTCTGCGCCTTCCATCTGGGAGACGTTATTTGTCTTTGAAGTAACGTTTCTTCCAAGCTGGTGTTAAGTGATTTTGCAAACGCAAAATCACTTAATACACATTCCTAACCTCCCATTAAATTCCATACTCACCTCTCATCCCGCAGTGAAAAGGGCGGTGTGATCCGTTGCTTTTTCTCACCAGAAGCAGAGTAAAACTGGGAAGAAATAGTTCCTAGATTTCCGCCGTGATTCATCCGTGGCGCTTCATAGTCTTATCTTGCGAGAGCAAGCTCGCGAAGAGCTCCCGGCTGAGACGTGCAAGCGTAGACGTGCATGGAGTCCTATGGAACCAATACTAGCGGCGGTGCACTGGCAGCTTTGCACTTCGTTTCAGGGAATTTTTTGTGTATTTTTTTTAGGCAAAATTTCTGATTCCCTATTTTTTTTAAGACTTTTTTTTCCTGTAACAGCCCATTTTATTATGTTTATAGGACCTTTTTTTATTATTTCCACACATTTTTATACATTTTGATTGTTTTAAACACCGTTTAAAGAATGGCAGAGTTCCAGGTTTTTTTCTGCAGTTCGGCGGCGCTCATGATTAGTTCGGCAGTCTTTGGCAGCATTCTGCATGCTGATCGGCGTTCGGTGGGCAGATCGGCAGTTTTCGGTGGCGTTTGGAGGTCAGCTCCACGTTCGACACAGTTCAGGGACCCCGCAGTTAATAATGACTTCACCACAGACTTGGCGAACTGGCATTGCCGATGCGCACTGAAGTCAACGAGAAAGCAGTGAAATTTCAGTGCTTTCTGAATAACTCTTTATGTCTAATTGATTAATCCATCTTTGGGTTATTGAAACAAGCTTTCACATTATCCACTTGCCAATGGGTCTACCTGTTGTTCACCCCCCTTAAAGCTCCAGTTTATTAGATGAAAAAGTTACATATCACACGATTAATTATATAACTATGCCTTGATTTAAAGGGACACAATTCTCATTCTCACCATTTTATTTTTTTTAAAGTGGTCAGGACGTAACCCCTTCTCCAGCCCCGATATAGCAAAAAAACTTTGGGTGAAGTAAAGGAGTTACCTCCCCCCCACCCAGTGTCACTAGCAGTTGGATTTTGAATTTCCTGGATGCCGGTCAGAAGATCGTTCACAAATGATGTCAGCACGCACAGAGTGTGCTGACGTCACCTTTCCCTGAGACCACCCACCCAGGGGCGTCGCTACTTAGGGTGAGACACCCTAAGGGCGGGTGTCTCACCCTGAGCCGCGTGTTCGCTCCCTGCGAGCGTCCAAAGCTATGCAGCTTCGGCGCTCGCCTGGGGGAAACATGTCACCAGCCGAGTTCTCGCGAGATCGCGGCTGGTCACGTGGCTCACCCAGGCGAGCGCCCAAGCTCCATGCCACCGAACGCTCAGAGGGAGCAGAACACGTGGCGCAGGAGGTGAGTTGGGGGCATTATCCATGAACTGGGGCAAATCCATGAACTGGGGGCATTATCCATGTGCTGGGCATGTCCATGTGCTGGGGCAGTATCCATGAGGTGGGGCAAATCCATGAGCTGGGGCATTATCCATGTGCTGGGGCAAATCCATGAGCTGGGGCATTATCCATGTGCTGGTCATATCCATGTGCTGGGGCAGTATCCATGAGCTGGGGCAAATCCATGAGCTTGGGCAGTATCCATGAGCTGGGGCAGTATCCATGAGCTGGGGCAGTATATCCATGAGCTGGGGGCATTATCCATGAGCTGGAGCAGTATCCATGTGCTGGGGCAGTATCCATGAGCTGGGACATATCCATGAGCTGGGG
The DNA here is from genome assembly GCA_009667805.1 of Leptobrachium leishanense. Taxonomy (NCBI): domain Eukaryota; kingdom Metazoa; phylum Chordata; class Amphibia; order Anura; family Megophryidae; genus Leptobrachium; species Leptobrachium leishanense. The sequence goes on along the minus strand of CM019065.1, from coordinate 234,771,931 downwards.
CAATATCCATGAGCTGGGGCATTATCCATGTGCTGGGGCAGTATCCATGAGCTGGGGCATAGCCATGAGCTGTGGCAATATCCATGAGCTGGGGCAATATCCATCAGCTGGGGCATTATCCATAAGCTGGGGCAGTATCCATAAACTGGGGCAATATCGATGAGCTGGGGCAGTATATCTATGTGCTGGGGCAGTATATCCATGTGCTGGGGCATTATCCATGAGCTGGGGCAGTATCCATGAGCTGGGGCAGTATATCCATGAGCTGGGGCATATCCATGAGCTGGGGCAGTATATCCATGAGCTGGGGCATATCCATGAGCTGGGGTATTATCCATGAGCTGGGGCATTATCCATGAGCTGGGGCATATCCCATAAGCTGGGGCAGTATATCCATGAGCTGGGGCATTATCCATGAGCTGGGGCAGTATATCCATGAGCTGGGGCAGTATATCCATGTGCTGGGGCAGTATATCATGTGCTGGGGCATATCCATGAGCTGGGGCATATCCATGAGCTGGGGCATTATCCATGAGCTGGGGCATTATCCATGAGCTGGGGCAGTATCCATGTGCTGGGGCAGTATCCATGTGCTGGGGCATTATCCATGAGCTGGGGCAATATCAATGAGAGGAGCTGGGGGCATAGCCATGAGAGGAGCTGGGGCAGTATATCCATGAGAGGAGCTGGGGCAATATCCATGAGCTGGGGCAGTATCCATGTGCTGGGGCAGTATCCATGTGCTGGGGCATTATCCATGAGCTGGGGCAATATCAATGAGAGGAGCTGGGGGCATAGCCATGAGAGGAGCTGGGGCAGTATATCCATGAGAGGAGCTGGGGCATATCCATGAGAGGAGCTGGGGCATATCCATGAGAGCTGCTGGGGCATATCCATAAGAGCTCCTGGGGCATATCCATGAGAGCTCCTGGGGCATATCCATGAGAGCTCCTGGGGCATATCCATGTGTGCTGGGGGCAGTATCCATGTGTGCTGGGGGCAGTATCCATGTGTGAGCTGGTCTGGGGGCAATATATCCATGTGTGAGCTGGTCTGGGGCAATATATCCATGTGTGAGCTGGTCTGGGGCAATATATCCATATGTGAGCTGAGGTGCAATATATCCATATGTGAGCTGGGGCAATATATATCCATGGGTGAGCTGCTGGGTGCAATATATCCATATGTGAGCTGGGGCAATATATATCCATGGGTGAGCTGCTGGGTCCAATATATCCAGAGCTCCTGGGGGCAATATATATCCATGTGTGCTTTCACTGCCTTCGAACAGGCACCGTACTTGCTGGCAGTTGGCAAAAATTTGTGTGAGCATATGAGAGAGCTATAAACCTCACAGTAATGTGCGCTGTGTGTATGAGCATTCAGTGTTATATGGGAGTACTGATTTAGGAGTAAGAGTAGTTAAAAAAAAAATCCGTTTTGTGTACATTTTTTTTTCGGAATATCGACCATTTTTCGTATTTTCGGGTCACTTTGCTCGTTTTTTCTATCGACTTTTCGGAAATTTCGGAAATTTTCGTTTTTTCGGAACGTCTGTTCTCTCTCGTTTCAAAGTGTCTACAATAATTCTGGCGATTCTATCGTGTTTTTTTTTATTAAATAAAGATCCTTTTTTCTTATGAATAATTGAATATACATTTCTCAACTTTATTTAATCATATTAAAATGGTATGAAAGCCAAGGAACAAAAAAAATGAACAAAACGATTTAAAAAAACGCTAAACTGACCCGAATGCCACAAGAAACAAGTGATACCCATTTACAAATACAAAATTTACAGAATCAGCGATATAACCGATAATAGTTAAATATACGATGTCCAGAATTACCGAAATGGAACCGAAATCACGAATGGAACCGAAATCATGAATAGAGCAAAAATAAATTTCGATTTGAATTTTCCGAAAATTTTTCGTTTCGGCTCGGAAAACTTTTCGGATCTATCGGTTTTCGGGTCCGATCCGATTCGGAAATTCGGCTGAATCCGAAGACACGAATCGGGAAATTTCGTGAAAAGTCCGAAATTCTGAAACCCGAAACGCACATCCCTAGACACCATAAATTACCGCACCGGGTGACACCAACCCTAGTGACGCCACTGCACCCACCATAGCAGTCAACAGAGGGGCAGCGAGCTAACGGATCTGCACATATTTAAGGGCAAAAAAGGAACTTTTTTATACAGTATTCCTTTAATTTGATATTCCAGCCCCATTGTGGTCATTTTTCCTTTCAAGATTCAAATTCGGGTTTACCAGAATTTTGATTCCTGATAAATCAGGGTCAAATATCAGCTCTGGCGGCTAGACTTTTCAATGGAAATATCAGCTGTAACAGTTCGGTTTCTAAAAAATATAGAATGCTTAACCCCTTAACGCCGCAGGACGTACATTTACGTCCTGCATTAGGCGGGCTTTGACGCCGCAGGACGTAAATGTACGTCCTCGGCGTTTACAGCCCCCCCGGGGGATACTTACCTCCTCCGGTCGCTCCCACGCTGCTCTGACTCCCGCGGAGTCAGATCAGTGTGATCCCTCCTCCGGCGCTGTGACGTCATCGCGCCGGTGGCGCGATGACGTCAGTTTCAGGCGTCCCCCCCGCCGGAGCAGGGGATCGCCTGGTTACTGGTGGCTGTGGCCAGCATCGCTGGAAGGGTCACAGCCTGACCTTTCCAGCGATGTATGGGGGGTTAACCCCTTAGTTGCCAGGTCGCGACCGGGCACTAATTTGTACCCGATCACGGCCTATTTCCGGTGGGGGCCGCCATCTTGGATGGCAGCCCCCACCTCTGGGTCACCCCCCGGTCAACTGACTCATCGCGCCATGCGCGATGATGTCAGTTAACCGGGAACCCCCTAGCTGCAAAGGGATTTCCTATGGAAATCCCTTGCAGGAGATAGGGGGGTTCTTTGAACCCCTTTATCTCCTGATCGGTGGCAGCTAGGGGGTCATGGCTGATATTGCTGGAAAGGCCAGAGCATGGCCTTTCCAATGATATCAAAAATGACCATGGTAAAAGTAAAATAAAAGTGTAAAAAAAGTAAAAATAAAAATAATAAAAAAATAATAAATTAAATAATAAAAAAATAATAAATATAATAATAAAAAAAAAATTTGTTTTTTTAATGCAGCACTATTGTTCACATTTCAATTATAATGTGAACAATGATGCTTCACTAATGATTTTTTTTTTGGGGGGTTTAGCTAAAATCACGCAATTTCTCCCCAAAAAAAAAATGGGTTCCCCGTTCTAATTTTTTTAACAGATCTACCCAATAGAATATGACCGCAGAGCCTCGGATAATAAAATTTAAAAAAAAAAAACACTTTACACACTGTGGTAGATTGAAATTTTATTGAAAATTCAAATTTTTTTACATTTTTTTTATAGCATTTTGGCAGGGCATGACATATACATATAATAATGATATATTATTAATCTGCCGAGTCTGATGGAAAGAACGATATATAATTTGTCTGGGTGGTATAAGAATACGTGACTTAAAAATGGTCAAAATGAGCTCAGCAAACTTCTACTTCCGAAACAGCGCCGAAGTTGTAAAATTACTCCCGTCCTTAAGGGGTTAAAGGTGTTAATAAATAGGTCTTCAGATGCTTGTAGGGTTTAATGTGTCTTATTGTACAGAGATTACACTTGCACATTTTAACCTTAAATCCATGGACATGCTCATTTTAATCTTGAATCCTGGACAAGCATGTTTTAGTGTGAATTGCAGACATGCACATTTACAATATACTGTAACACTGGAAATATTAAAGTCCGAATGCAGCCTCTAACTATAACAGTGGAGTATCAAATTAGGGACTTGCGATTGGAAAATATAATTGTAAAATTTTAAAGTACGTACACGCGTGTTATAACTATAACAGTGAAATTTTAATTTACGGATTGCACACTCTAATTGTAGAAATCTTAGTTTACTGACTAGCGCTTTAGAAGATCACAGCGTTAATTTTAATGTATGGACTTACGGGTTTACAATTTATAATACGTAGGCAACATATTTTACTGTAATTGTGGATGTTAATGTGTGTATGTTGTGCTATCCGTGATCAAAGTCTTGGTGCAGCAAAGCAGCAAGTCTGTCCTTTAAATATTCCAAAGTTATATAGAATCCCCAAGTCCATACTTTAATATTATCACTGTCACGGTAAAAAAGTACCTATCCGTGATTTGAGATTAAAACGCGTATATCCGTACTCTCAGTTCCTCGCTGTTACAGTGAAACACCGAAAGCTCATCCGTGCACACGTATTTACACTCTGTCAATTGGACTTTTCACCGGCCCACTATTATTTCTAAATAGGGACATTTTTGGAATTTGGCTTGGGACGATTTTTTTCAATTGAATCAGACAACATTTCCTAAAATATTGTCCACGATGGGTAGAGTAGAGGTAACATGACCACGGAGACACAGGTTCATAATCCCAGTCAGAGGACTTCCCCAGTAAGTGTCCTTGGGCAAGACACCTAACGTTACATACTTGCCACCAGTGGCGACTCTAGGAACAATATACGTGGGCACATAAGATACCAGAGTCAAAACTGGGGGGGCACAAATAATTTTCGCACAAAATTATACCACTGAGAAAAACTAAATTACTGCGGCCCCTATTACATTCTTTGTGCAATTTTGTTCGCGCAGCGCAAATTTTTTTGCACGCATCGTCCAGCGTTATCATGCGAAAATTAACGTGGTATACCGATCCGAACACTTTTTCTCATCCGTCAAAAAATAACGTTTGTAAAAACGACACACAAAACAAAGTGTAATACGCGCGTAGTAACATTGTGCACGTAAATTAGTGTGCGGACTGGTTTTGCCCCTCACGCAAATGCACATTTGCGCACGCAAAATGCACTGCGCGAAGAATATAATAGGGGCCTGCATATATAAATAAGATTCCAAAACCCCAGAGTAATGTGATGCAATGATACCTTTTATGTTATACTAATCTGATACATAAATTCAATATTTTATTTGCTGCAATTCAGCTGTTTTTTTCAATGTCCAATAACTGATTATGCGACTCCAATTTTCAAAAAATGACAGCGATCATTCGCTAATTAAGGAATTCACCATATTTTTGGCGAAATTGATTCCCCAAAATGTGACAAAAAGCAAAGGATCTAAGGATGAATTGACCCCTTAGAGTCTAAATTCCATAATAACCCCTAAAACAACATTGAAGCAGGGAAATACAATAAAAATAATAAACAGTGTGTGTCACGACCACTACAAGCGCTGCTGCGAAAGACGCCGGGTTAAGCCACCCACTATCTGTCTAGCCTAGCCCAGATAATGACTGCGTGGACAGCAAGCCCCCGCACGTTTGCTTACCTATCTGTCCCCGCACACTTTCTCTCACAACAGGTACATAGAGCACGATACAATGATCCCAGGATTGCAACGCAGTACAAGTCTTCTCTTGAAGCGGGTAATGACTACGTCTCCCACAATCCCTGGCCTCACTTTCCTATTCTATTAGTTACGCTGCCACCAGTCCTCATGGACACTATGTGCGTCACAGCGAGCGGCGCAGGGCTAAGAAACCTCGCTGTCTGCCTACTCTAGACCCAGACAGTGACTGCATGGACAACAATCCCTGCCATCCCCAGTGACCGCAACTCACAATTTTGTATCTACCCAAGCTTAAAACAACCAGCAATACTCCAGTCTCTTAGTTAGTGTGGATCTCCTCAGCCAGAAGCAGAAACTTAAATAAGTTATATTTAATTATGATATAGAAAAAAGATATCACAGTGCGTTTGTTACAGGAAAAAGTATAGCTAGAATAAATCAATTAATTACACACTACACAGCAAATAAAAGAAAAGGATTAAACACAGAGCATTACTTACAACCTAATCAGTAAGGTAGCATTGGCGACTCCTGGGGCCTAGAGAAAGAAACATGGACAGCATGGACAGATCATCATCGTTCGAATGTACCCCTTGTGATCTGCCAAAGCCCAGGGCCTGCCCCAGAATATATATAGGGCTTGTTTTTTCTAACTACAGCCTCCTAGCTGGCAGAGCCTTTGCCTACAATCCCCAGAATTCCCCTCTTCTGAGCACGCTCAGTATGCTTCGTCATTAATCTTTAATTGCCCAAAGGCATCCATCTTCGCCCCAGACCCCCCTTAGGGATCAATGGATGTGCTTCCTTCTTTGAAGATAGGACCTACCTCTTGGTGCTGGGCTGGCTCCCAAGGTGCGACTAATAGGCTACACGACATGTCAGTTCACAAAAGACATTCCATTTTACAGCCACGGGTGTTATATCCTCCCCCCAAGGGAGAAAGCTAACCATTTTAATTACATTTTAGCACTTACAGCTGTGGACACAGAGACACACTCCCGAAATGGTCAGACACAAATATGAATATGACTCTATATGGAGGAGATATGTATAAACAGGCACATAGACACATATACACAGGCAGACCCTTATATAGATAGAAATACAGATCTAATCTACCCCATCTCCCATCTCTAATCTGCTACAGTGTGGCATGTAGCCTACCCATTAACCCCTAAAATGCCATTAATCAAGGGAAAACTTTAAATTAATACACTGAAGCATGTAGCCTACCCATTAACCCCTAAACTCCCAGTATTCAAGGGAAAGCATTGAATGAATAGACTGTGAGTGTCAGGTTCCTGAGTCGTGCCTTAGCAGCCCCCTTCAAGTATTGTGCATCTGATCTGTGCCTGCACTTAAGGGCAGCTTCATTCATGTGCTGCTCATTCCCAATGCTGAAATCCAGCACAAATTCAGTTAAAATACACACACCATAGGCCACATGACTTACCTGAATAAAGAGTCACACCCTCTCTCCTCCTTGCTCGAGCATTGCCAAAACACTACCAGTGAGAGAGGACCTATGCTGTGGCCAGTGGCGTAGCGTGGGGGGCTGGGGGGGCAGTGGCCCCAGGTGCAGTTTTTTTAGAGGCGCCATAGTGGGCCCCTGCCGGTTTCCCTGCCCTGTGATGGTCATCAGCGCACACAGGCAGCCAGCAGCGCACTCTGGAAACATACCTGCTCATGTGTAGCAGCCTGTGGTTTCATTTTGGTTAGGACTCGCCCTTTTAGAGGTGCCTTGACGCTGACGGGCGAGCTAGTCTTATAATGGCCATTGATAAGAAACCAAACCACTAATTGTGTTTAGTTTCACATGGTATAATTGGAGTAAGCGCAGATGAAATTTTTTTCTTTGTTATGTTCTGCAAATATATTCATGTTTGAGCTACTGGGGGCAAATATATTCATGATTGAGTTACTGGGGCGAATATATTCATGTTTGAGCTACTGGGGCAAATATATTCATGTTTGAGCTACAGGGGGCAAATATATTCATGTTTGAGCTACTGGGGGTAAATATATTCATGTTTGAGCTACTGGGGCAAACATATTCATGTTTGAACTGCTGGGGCAAATATATTCATGTTTGAGCTGCTGGGGGCAATATATATCCATGTTTGAGCTGCTGGGGGCAATATATATCCATGTGTGAGCTGCTGGGGGCAATATATCCATGTGTGAGCTGCAAATTACTGTGGGCTTTATTGCTGTGGAGCTCTGTGATACGCTCATACACTCTGCACACTACATTGTATCACAGTTAAGGGGTTCAATGCCCTAATGGTGGAAGGGAATCGGGGCATGCTAACGTGTCCACAGGTTGGGGGGCGAACAATTCTTGGCTGGCCCAGGGCGCTGTCAACCCACGCTACGCCACTGGCTGTGGCTCTCCTGCCTGATACTGAACCTCAAACCTTACAGTCGTTACCAGCCTTTCCTGTGTCTCCATACCCTCCATTATCCAGTGTGTCCAAGATCCCATTGCCCTGGCTTGCTTCCTGCTTTCCTATAGTGATGAGCCGAACATTTTTTAGAGTGCCCTGCAAGAGGGCATATATGCAAGATATTTGCAATAAAAGGTGTATGGGGGTCCGGATAGTGCCCTGGGGGACAGGAAACAAGGACAAAATGTTTAAAAAAAAACATTTTTAAAGGAACAGTGAGTTTTCCATGAAATAAAGGTTAAGAATAAAAATTCCTTCAAATATCGTGCTTAGGAGGTCCCCATAACCTGCCCGTGAAGTGGCGGATTTGTAGGATGTATAGAAACACTTAAAAACAAAAAAATGACATTTCAAATGACGGTAAATGGTTTTCCTTTAATCTATTCATAAACAACTGCTTGGGGCGGCAGCCTGTATGAAAAGAGGAGACATTTTAGGATATGCTGAACAAGTTTAGTGATCTTTTAGCTAAATTATAGTGAAACTTATGCAGGCTTTGGATGAAAGTAACAATAGGTGCATTAAAATTGGGCCTTCAGTGTCGGCAACAGTGTCGTCACACCCGTAACCCCTCTGTGGTATTGAGGAAGAGTGCCGGGTTGGACCCTGCGGTTCAATATTAAAATGTTATGAATTTGGTATAGGCGTCAGTGGCAGTGCACCTAAATATTAGGCCTTTGGTGCCAGCTAGTGCCTTCACAACGTAACCCCTCTGAGGTATTGTGGAAGAGTGCAGGAGTGGAGGTTTTGGTAATGCAGAAGAGATCCCCGATCTATTCAGTTACGTCAGCATCAGGGGATTGATAGCTGCTGATAAAGGACTGATTAATTTTTATAAATGTCAGCCGGTCTACAGAGTCGGTGGACAGACGCACTCTTTTGTCTGTGACAAAACCTCCAGCGGCACTGAACGTCCTTTGAGAAAGCACGCTGGATGAAGGGCAACCTAGTAGCTGCATAGCATATTGGCTAAGTTCTGGCCAGTGATCCAATATCAGCACACAGTAAGCCAGTGGATCATCTGCTGGAAAGGTATCCAGGTCTGCCCTTGCCCCTAGGTAGTCCTGCACCATACGGTGAAGACGCTGGCAATGGGTGCCTACATTTGACGTCCCTGGGCGTCGTGGGTTAAAATTTTTTAAAAAGGCATCAGTCAAGCGGCCCCGGCCTTCACCGCTCTTCCTCTGATCATCCGCAGCCTCAGAAGCACCTGTGTCATCACTTGGTAACCTACCAGTGCCTGGAAAGGTGTTACACAAGTGTCGCTTTAGAGCATACTCAAGTTGTTTCCTCCTATCCTCCCTCTGTGCGGGCAGGATGAGCTCTGCAACTTTACCCTTGTATCGTGGATCAGGAAGCTTGCCTACCAGTAATGATCCCTCTCCTTGATAGCACGAATCCTGGGGTCCTTTAGCAGGCTTTGCAGGATAAGGGAGCCCATGCAGCGTAGGTTGGAGGTGGCATAGCTTCCGAGTCTTCCTGGTCAATGAGGATGACCCCATTGTGCACTTCCTCCTCCCAGCCACGTACTAGTCCTGGGTTTCTGGGCACACAAAACCCTCCCTTGAGGAATCCCCACATTCAATGCCCCCACTACTTAAATATTCCTCCTCATCCTCCTCATCCTCCTCCAGTCTGATCTGAGGACCCGCAGAAATGCTGTCTGCGTAAAGACTGGGTCTTGAGAGCTAGAAAAGGCCTCCTCTTCCTCCTGCTGCTCTGCCTCTAGTGCCACATCTACAATTCCCTGCAGAGTGTGCTCCAGCAGGAACACTAAAGGAATTGTGTCACTGATGCATGCACTGTCCCTGCTCACCATCCTCGTTGCCTCCTCAAATGGTGACAGTACAGTGCATGCATCCTTGATCATCAGCCACTGCAGGGGGTAAAAAAAACAAGTTGACCTGAACCTGTCCTTGTGCCGTACTCACACAGGTACTCATTGATAGCCCTCTGCTGCTTGTGCAGATGCTGCAGCATTGCTAATGTCGAGTTCCACTTGGTGGGCATGTCACAGATCAGACAGTTTGTGGGAAAGTGGAATTCTCTTTGAATTTCTGCCAGGCGAACACTTGCTGTGAATGACCGTCTTAAGTGGCTGCAGACTTTTCTGGCCTGGCTGAGAAGCTGTGCCAGCCCTGGGGACCTGGTTAGGAAATGCTGTACTACCAGATTTAGGACGTGTGCTAGGCATGGTACATGCATCAACTTACCCTGGCGTAGGGCGGAGAGAAGGTTGCTGCCATTATCAAAGACGACCATTCCCAGCTGAAGCTGGCATGGTGTTAACCATCTCTGCACCTGCCCCTGCAGAGCTGACAGAATTTCTGGCCCGGTGGGGCTCCTGTCCCCTAAACAAACCAGCTCAAGCACAGTATGGCATCTTTTTGCTTGAGCCATTGCGTAGCCCCTGCCACGCTTTGGTTTAACTGCCACTTCGCCAGAAACAGAGAAGGAGGAGAAGGAAGAGGTGGTGGAGCAGACAGACCTCATACAAGCAGCTTTCTGGAGGCATGGTTGATGAACAAGCTCCAGCACAGAGCCACGTCCTGGATCCCTCCCAGCTGCAATCAGAGTTACCCAGTGTGCCGTGAAGGAAATGTAACGGCCCTGTCCATGCTTGCTGGACCACGTGTCTAAAGTCATGTGCACCTTGCTGCTGACTGCCTTTCCCAATAGCTCGATAACATTGTCTTCCACGTGCTGGTATAGTGCTGGAATGGCCTTCCATGAAAAGAAATGGCATTTTGGAACCTGCCACTGTGGTACAGCACATTCAGCAAATTCACAGAAGAAAGCAGAGTCCACCAGCTGGAAAGGCAGCAGCTGCAATGCGAGTAATTTTGCTAAGCTGGCATTTAGACGCTGTGCTTGGGGATGGTTGGGAATATATTTTTTCTTACACTGCAGCAGCTGGGGCAACGTAATCTGACTGCGTAAATGTTCAGATGATGGGATTCTGTCACATTCTGAGGAAGGACCTGGTACACCCATTACTGTAGCATCATCCCTGTCAGTGGAGGTTGTAGGCAATGACATGGCAGGACATATAGTGGGGGTAGAGACAGATGAGGAGGAGGAGGACCTATGCAAAGTGTTGTGCCAACGGGGTGCGTGGCAGGTGGTCATATGTCGCCTCAAGCACATGGTACCCAAGCGTGGGATGTCTTTCCCATGCTTGATCCTTATCTGACATAAATTACAAATAGCAACGGTGCGGTCTGCTGCACATTTCTTAAAGAACTCCCAGACAGCAGAGATCCTGGACGTGTGCTGCGAGACAACCTCGCTCTGCACATGAGCAGCTCTGACATCTGATGCCTTGGACTGGCTACGGTTGGTCATAGAGGACGTTGTGCCTCCTCCTACTCCTCACTTGACTCCTCTGTTTGATCAGGCACCCAGGTGGAGTCTGTGACCTCATCATCATTGTCATCACCCCCTATCTCCTCGTCACTGGAGCCAACTTGTCAGTATGCTGCAGCTGCTGGGGCAACATGAGTGCCAGTTATTTGTGTGTCACTGGCACCCCCTTCCTCTAGGTTGATTATACTCCCTTCCTCAACCTCAGAGTTTGAATCAGAGCACTGGAGTTGCTTCGCATCCTCAAGCAGCATGTCACTGTCATTGTAGTCAAACAATTCAGCTGACTCCTCCGTGTGTCATAGTGAGGCTACGGCAGGAGTAGCTGTGGACATGGAGGCTGAATTAGATGTTTTGGCAGCTGAGTTGGACTGTAAACCACTACAAGCCTGGCTGGCAGTGGACTCGGAGGATGAGGATGGCCTGGTTAGCCAATCCTGCAAATCCTTTGTATGTTGCTGCTGCTTAAGATGGCCAGCACCAGTTAGAAAGGACAAGCGTGGCCCTGCAGAGGATGCACCACGTCCACGATGACTAGAGGCACAGCCTCCCGACACAGAGGCTGCTTGCCCTCTTATCTGTGTCTGGGAGCGTCTGCCTGTCCTTTTTGGTCTTTCTGACATGGCGAGTGATATATAGATTAAAGATATGCAGAACTCTGATTCAACTCTGTTATAAAAATTGGAGATATGCAGAACTCTGATTCAACTGTGTTATCTAGATTAAAGATTTCCAGAACTCTGGTATAACTCAGTGAGACACCCTGATAGCTGGCAGCCAGTGACAAGACACAGATTAAAATTCCCAGAAACCACCTATAAATCAGTGAGACCCCCTGATGGGTGGCAGTGACAAGACACAGATTATAATTCCCAGGAACCTCCTATAAATCAGTGAGGCCCCCTGATGGGTGGCAGTGACAAGACGCAAATTTCAATTCCCAGATATCTGCTAGAAGTATGTGGGACCCCGTGATAGCTGGCAGTGAGAAGACACAAATTACAATTCCCAGGAACCTCCTATAAATCAGTGAGACCCCTCGATGGGTGGCAGTGACAAGACACAAATTACAATTCCCAGGAACCTCCTATAAATCAGTGAGACCCCCTGATGGGTGGCAGTGACAAGACACAAATTACAATTCCTAGGAACCTCCTATAAATCAGTGAGACCCCCTGATGGGTGGCAATGACAAAACACAGATTTCAATTCCCAGATATCTTGTAGAAGTGAGACCCCCCCAATAGCTGCTGGCAGTGAGAACACACAGATTACAACAATTCCCAGATATCTTGTAGAAGTGAACCCCCCCCCAATAGCTGCTGTCAGTGAAAACACACAGATTATAACAATTCCCAGATATCTTGTAGAAGTGAGACCCCCAATAGCTGCTGGCAGTGAGAAGACACACTAACAGAACAATCTCTTCTCAAAAAACACGTGCTGGGGCTGTGTGAAGCCTTATATAGTGTGCTGCGGTACTTAGCTCTGTGAGCCCATGATTGGGCAAAATTTGCCCAATCAGGACTCTGAGCCGTGATTGCATAGTCTTGCACCTGTCTTGTACCTGACCTGTGGTCAGGTGCAAGGCTGTAGCCAATTACAAGTTTCAGGCCAGTAGAAAAGTGCATTGTGGCCCATTGTGGGCGAACTCGAACCGAACACGCGGAAATGTTCAGAGTTCGCGAACAGCCAAACGGCCGATGTTCGATGCGAACACTGAACAGATCGAACCGAACAGCTCATCCTTACTTTCCTATTGTCAAGCCCTAGACCGTGTCCTGTTCCTCACCGCCAAACCAATTGTTGTGCTTCTTGCTGCAGCAACCACCGCTCATCGCACACCCCTTTACTGGTGCATCACCGCATCCCAGGCTCTACTGAGCACACTATATAAGGCTTCACACAGCCCCAGCACGTTTTTTTGAGAAGAGATGCCACCTCGGTACCACTTCGTTCAAAACCTGACAGTGAGGCATGTAGTCTACCCATTAACCCCTAAAATGCCATTAAGGAAAAACATGAAATGAATACACTGTGGGGCATGCAGCCTATCCATTAACTCCTAAAATGCCAGTTATCAAGAAAAAACATGCAATGTATACACTGTGAGACATGTAGCTTACCCATTAACACCGTAAATGCCATTAATAAAGGAAAAAATAAAATGTATACTGTGAGGGATGAAACCTGCCCATTAACCCTTAATATATAACTAAACCAAGGAAAAAACTAAAGTAATACAAAATGTAATATATACAGGGTTATTCAGAGAGTGCGAAAAGCCGAAGAATGACTGGAGAATGAAGAATTCTAGGTCAAAATAGCCGATTTGGAAAGTGAGATGAAAGGAAGAAGGTTTCTGGTTTGGCTATTTTGACCTAGAATTTTTCATTCTCCAGTCATTCTCCTGCTTTTCACGCTCTCTGAATAACCCTGATAGTCTAACCATTAATCCTGTCAATGCTGAGCCATTTCCAACCTTTGGAAAAAAAGGTGTTAAGTCGTTATTTTATTTTTTATGATTTTGTCTTTACGCTAAATATGGTCATGTTTGTTATCATTGGAAAGGGCAGACTCCACCAATGACACCAAAGTAGGTCACATACAATGCATGGTACCGGAGTTATTGCGGTCCGAAAATGTGGGGGAAGCTGGAAGCTGATCCCTGGTGGGGGGGCACATGTGGGCGGGGAAGGAGCAATTGCCCACCCTAGAGACAGCGATGCTTGCCACCCAGGTCATATTTGAAAACGAGAGAAATCTCAATGTATCCTTCCTGGTAAAATAATTTCTAAAAAAAAAAAAAATAGTTAACACATCTAATTGAAAGATAAACAACTATTTTTTATGATTATTATCTTTTTTAAAGATGTATTTCTAAATACTCTATGCAATTTATCTCTCGTTTTATAGTTTAGGAAATTCTACTACCATTTGCTTTGTCCGCTATGTGATCTGCTGAACCAGTTATTTTATTGTAGCTTCCCTATTTCTTCCAAATCAGAGTAAAATTGCAAAAGACACAAACTATTTTTTTATTCTGTATTCATCTCGGAGTCAGGTAATCCCTTCACCATTTTGGCTAAACTTCGAGTAGGCTCGAGTCAGTTAAAAAAACGGTCGAACTATTGTTAAGATTTAATTATTTTCTGCTTTTGTTAAAAGTCAATGTAGAACCTCCATTGTTGAATGATCTGCAAGGTGGAATACCTGAACCACTTTCCTTCTAAAATGGCTATTGAATCTCTTGTGTTTCTAAAATGCAAATCAGAAAGCACCTCAAAGTTCATGATATTAACTTACAAACCGATACGCAAAGTGGCAAAAGCAAGTAATTTACACTGACAAGGCTTCTGAGTGCTTTCCATTTTTTTCAGGACTGCAACCAAATAACAAGTGATCAATATTAAGTTACAAGACCCTTTTGTCATCTGGCACTATGGCAGTTAAAACAAGAGTTTCTTTAAATACATTCACTTGTGCTATCATATTTCTTTGTCAATATGTAGTGATCAGGGCTTCAAAAGGATTTCTCAGATTGTCTCTATTCTGTCTGTCCTGCATGATTTATGATCTTACAATTTCTGTTTTAAGCTGGCGTTCCATTCCGTTATACATTTATTTCGACATACATGTTTAGTAGTAACAGGGCATTATTTGATGATGGAACACTGTGGGATAATATGTAGGCACATTGCACTAAAGAAGAAAAGTCTATCCACCCTGGAAGTAAAAAAATTAAGGTCAGTGAAGGAAATAAATGAGATATGTTTTGTTGAACCCCTTCACTATCATGTGATTTTAAAAAAAAAACACTGTCAGGAACCTGTTGGGTATATTACAGAAAGGAAAGATTAAAATGGATGTCTCTAGCCATTTTGTTTTTAAAGACAGTTTTTTTTTCCTTTCAATTTTCTCTAGGTTTAGAAATGAACGAGATTTTTTCTACAGAGTTCATTCCTGGGTGAAGTCTTTTATATTTTTTTAAGAAGTGCCAGACATGAAGGAACCTAGAATGTTTTTGTGTGATAATGCTAGAGTTAAGTGCTAAGACGTGTTATAATTAAAATTATTGGTCTGTCTTAAGTTTTTAAAACAAAAGATATTTTACTTTTGGGTATAGGAATAAGAGTTAATATCTCTAATATAGATTTATATTCACAAAATATATGTTTATAATCAAGGTATATTTTATTATATTTACAGTAGGAAATATATACTCCAATAAATATTGTAGAAAATATATAATTCGTAAATAATAAAAATTACTAAAGAATATATTCTGTTGAGTTAACCAGAAAAGAATTCAGCTGATAGTAAGTAATTTTAAAAGGGAGTAGGGATATAAATTAGGTATGACAGATAGAGACACAGTGTCTAGTGACTGGGAGAAGAGAAGGTCTATGTGTAGATTGACCTTTTGACCCAAGATAAGAATATTAAAAAGAAATGGTGGAATTAATTAAGAAGTGCAATACTGCCCTCTAGAGGATAGTAAATATTAGATTTGATGTATTAATAATATTGCCAGTGACGTCAAATTTACTATAATTGAAGTGGCAGTGTTGGTTGCAAATCAGTCGGAGATTCCAGCATTCAGACTCACACCGCAATGCATTCAGATGTCCAGTACACATAGCAGATCCCAGGACATGAGGCAATCAAGATTCTCACCAAATCTCTAACTCACATGCATTGATTATCTGATATCGATAATCTTCACACATTCCAAACTATTATATCAGGAATTCCAAG
Source organism: Leptobrachium leishanense (assembly GCA_009667805.1). Taxonomy (NCBI): domain Eukaryota; kingdom Metazoa; phylum Chordata; class Amphibia; order Anura; family Megophryidae; genus Leptobrachium; species Leptobrachium leishanense. The sequence goes on along the minus strand of CM019065.1, from coordinate 234,755,956 downwards.
GCAGACTTATCAAAATCCAAATTGGACAGGTAATGTATGAAATGAAGGAATTAATGTAATTATATATATATATTTGTAGATATTCTTGCAACGTAGACTGAGATTTCTCAGATACTTGGGTAACTCTAAAAAAATTCTAAGTATTTCTATTCTGCAGATAGAAATATGAAAAGGATATAAGGATTTATTCCTAAAAGAAATGTTGTAAGATTGATACCAATATATATATTGAATTTGGAAATTACTGTGATTAAAATTAATAAGCAAAGAATTATATAACTACAAATAAAAAAAGCCAAAAGATTAGAAGTTTAATTCTCGAGATTAGGGGAGGATTCACTAAATAAGTTTTTATTACTTATTAAATTAGCTCATCTTTTGTTGATCCATGTAGTATAGAGATATATATATATATCTATAAGAGCTGGCTGGTTAAACATTGTATGCTGGGAAATGCATGTTGTATTAAGCAGAAATGTTTATTAACCATTTGTGTATTAGTTACTAACTGATAAGGTAAATGATATTAATCATATATGCAGTTACTAACCGGAGATACATATATTGTGAAGTTAGTTTTTATATGCTGATGGATTGTGGTTTGTAAATTTTTGTTTATGATATGAGATTTGAAACTTTTTTGTATACGTAATAAATATATATATATATTTATCCGATTATTGATTATTGTATTTTTCAAAGCAAAACACAGACAATTAAAAGAATTCAGGAGAATTTCTAAGAAATATAAACGATTGATATTTGTGTCTCGTATGGATTTCTTATGAAATAATAATCCCTGATATATTGGAGGCAACTGCCGAGATAGGTCCAGTAAATCCAATATAGACATATTGGAGGCTTGGCTGATAAGTCCAATACATAACGTGTTGTATTCACGTGCAGAGATTATATCCGACAAACCAGTGTTCTTTTGGAAAATAATTTTCAATTAATTATATAGTAAGAAATATTTGGGAACATTCCCAAATGTAATTATTACTGTAACAACCTATTTGGAAGGCAGATGTTGTTGACATCTGCTGGTCAAATGGAGTTACTACTACTCTGAGCTCCATGCATTATCAGTTGGGGAAAAGTCCATTAGAGACATTCCCCAAATGGTTTTAAAAAGTATTAGTACTTCTGGCATCATGGCCAAGATGCTAAAACTTTGGAGGCATGTTCTGGACCCCAATTAAAATAGATTTTTGTTTGCAACAAAATAATTCCATTTGCAGTGATGCAGAATAACCCCAGATCGTGGTAACAGTCTCGGGCTGCTGTGTCGGCTACTGCTGATTGTGTATACATGATCAAGGTAGCGAAGGCATTAATACAAATAATTTTGCTTTAAACTAGTTATATAATGGATAGTAAAGTCATTGAAATTCCAATAAAATGTAAAAACATGTACTACTTTGAACAAATCGAAAAAGTCAAGCTCAAAAAATTGTTTGTAAAGTCAAAGCTTTTGTGAACAATTCACTTGAAAAAAATCAATGAGACCAGCAAACCATGTTACACTTATACAGTGGCAAGAAAAAGTATGTGAACCCTTTGGGATTACGTGGAGTTTTGCATGAATTGGTCATAAAATGTGCTCTGATCTTCATCTAAGTCACAACAATTTGAAAAACACAGTCTGCTTAATATAATACAACACAAACATTATATGTTTTCATGTTTTTATTGAACAGAACATGTAAACATTCACAGTGCAGGGTGGAAAATGTATGTGAACCTTTGGACTTAATAACTGGTTGACCCTCCTTTGGCAGCAATAACCTCAACCAAACGTTCCTGTAGTTGCAGATTCAGACCTGCACAACGATCTGGAGCAATTTTGGACCACTCCTCTTCACAAAACTGTTTCAGTGTGGCAATATTCTTGGGATGTCTGGTGTGAATCGCTCTCTTAAGGTCATGCCACAGCATTTCAATCGGGTTGAGGTCAGGACTCTGACTGGGCCACTCCAGAAGGCGTATTTTGTTTTGTTGAAGCCATTCTTTTGTTGAATTACTTGTATGCTTTGGGTCATTGTCCTGTTGCATCACCCATCCTGTGCGGAGCTTCAGTTGGCAGACAGATGGTCTTACGTTTTCCTGCAAAATGCCTTGATAAACCCTGGAATTAATTTTTCCATCAATGACAACAATCCGTCCAGGCCCTGAGGCAGCAAAGCAGCCGCAAACCATGATGCTCCCTCCGCTATGTTTTACAGTGGGGATGAGGTTTTGATGTTGGTGTGCTGTGCCTTTTTCCCCCCACACATAGTGTTGTGTGTTTTTTCCAAACAACTCAATTTTGGTTTCATCTGTCCACAGAATATTTTGCCAGTAGTGCTGTGGAACATCCAGGTGCTCTTTTGCAAACTTAAAAAGGGCTGCAATATTCTTTTTGGGCAGCAATGGCTTCCTCCGTGGTGTCTTCCCATGTACTCCATTCTTGTTTAATGTTTTCCTTATTGTAGATGTGTCAACAAAAATGTTAGCATGTGCCAGAGATTTCTGTAAGTCTTTAGCTGACACTCTAGGATTCTTCTTTACCTCATTAAGCATTCTGCGCTATGCTCTTGCAGTCATCTTTACAGGACGACCATGCCTAGGGAGAGTAGCAACAGTGCTGAACTTTCTCCATTTGTAGATAGTCTGTCTTACCGTGGACACATGAACATCAAGGCTTTTGGAGATACCTTTGTAACCCTTTCCAGCTTCATGCAAGTCAACAATTCTTGATCGTAGGTCTTCTGAGAGCTCTTTTCTGCGAGGCATGGTTCACATCAGGCAGTGCTTCTTGAAACCAGTAAACCCAAAACTGGTGTGTGTTTTTAAAGGGCAGGAAAGCTTTCAGCAACACATCCAATAATATCACACTGATTGGACTCAAGGTTGGCTCACTCCTGGCTCCAATTAGCTCTTGGAGAAGTCATTAGGCTAGGGGTTCACATACTTCTCCCACCCTGCACTGTGAATGTTTACATGTTATGTTCAATAAACACATGAAAACATATACAGGGTTATTCAGAGAGATTCGAAAAGTCACCGCACGTTCGGTGACTTTTCGTTCTCTTCAATTCGGTTCCTTTTGCCGATCCCATTTCTGTGACCCTGCGGTATATTCAGCAAGCACCACAGGGTCCCTGAATTGCTGGGAAAAGCTGCCGCAAACCTGACGAAAACTAACCACAAAACCCAGCGAATGCACCCCGAAAACCCTCAAAAACATCTCGATTAACCTGCCAAAAACCACAGAAAAACCCGAACAGGAGCCGATCGCAGCCTTCGACACAGTAGAAGAGGCAGTGAATAAATTAGGAAAACAGTTTGCACGAATGATTGAAAAGTGAAACACTGTTTGCAAAGAAACTACTGAGCGAAAATTTCTGAAATTTACTTATGAGGTCCAGGGAATGATAATAAAGAGGGCTGTTACAGAAAAAATAAGTAAATTTAAAAAAAAAAAAATTGGACTTTTAAAAGAATTTTTTTTTCAGAAAAATGCTTAAAATATCCTAAAAAATCTATAAATAAAGAGACTCTTTACTGCAGAATTTTATAATGAACGGTTTAATAGATATTGAATTAAAACAGGAATATTTTTAACATTGAAGCCTATGGGATTCGCCTGAATAAATCTGCTGCATGAAACCACCGAACAGCAGGGCAATTCGGCAACTTTTCATTGCTGTATTTTTTTGTTCTCTGAATAGAAGAAGCTTCTCTATGGGGATTTCACTGCCCTCGAACAGGCAACGAACAGGCACCGTATGTGCAGGCAATTCGCCAAGATTTGGCGAACTGCCTGCTCTCTGAATAGCCGAATGGCCAGGAAAGGTAACCGAACGCTGAATTTCACTGTTTGGTTACCTTTCGGCCACAATTCGGATCTCTTTGAATAACCCTGTATGTCTGTGCAAATTCTACATTTTTTTGCTTGTAAGCGCAGTTGACGGTTGATTAATCCCTTTTTACCTATTGTTCTCTGTGTGTCAAACGTGCACTTTGTATATTCACATTTGTTTTTGTCTTATTCATCATACAGTGCTGTGGAGTATGTTTGTGCTATATATAAAAAAATATATTGTTTAGTTAAATGCAATGCTCATTTATGAATGCCTTTATCAGTAGGAAAAGGGAAGTGCTCATGCCACTGTACAGAGCACTGGTGAGACCTCACTTGGAGTACTGTGTGCAGTACTGGAGACCGTATCTCCAGAAGGATATAGACATCTTAGAGAGAGTTCAGAGAAGGGCTTCTAAAATGGTGTACGGCTTGAAGGAGAAAGGTTACCAAGAAAGGCTTAATGATCTTAACATGTACAGCTTGGAAAAAAGACGAGACAGAGGAGATATGATAGAAACATTTAAATACGTAAAGGGAATCCACAAGGTAGAGGAAGGGAGTATATTTAAAAGGAAACAAAACAGCAAAACAAGAGGACTTACAGGGTTATCCAAAGAGATTCAAAAAGTCACCGCACGTTCGGTGACTTTTCGTTCTCTTCAATTCGGTTCCTTTTGCCGATTGCATTTCGGTGACCCTGCGGTGTATTCAGCAAACACCACAGGGTCCCCGAATTGCAGGGAAAAGCTGCCGCAAACCTGACGAAAACTAACCGAATGCACGCTGAAAACAAGCATAAACATCTGGATTAACCTTCGAAGAAGCCGAACAGGAGCCGAACAGGAGCCGAATCACACAGAGCCGAAGCAGCTGTGACGTAGAGGAGGCAGTGAATAAATTAGAAAAACCATTTGTATGAATCTGGGAAAATGAAAAGCTGTTTGCAAAGAAACTACTAAGCGAAAATGTCTGAAATTTTCACAGGAGGTCCAGGGAATGATAATAAAGAGGGCTGTTACAGAAAAAAGACGCAAACTGAAAAAAAAAAAAAAAAAATTCGGACTTTTTTTAATTTTTTTAAAAATTCTGAAAAATGCTTAAAGTATCCTAAAAAATCTATAAATAAAGAGACTTTTTGCTGCAGAATTTTATAATGAACGGTTTATTAGATATTGAATTAAAACAGGAATATTTTTAACATTGAAGCCTATGGGATTCTCCTGAATAAATTTGCCGAATTAAACCACCGAATGGCAGGGCATTTCGGGAACCTTTCACTGCTGGTTTGTGTTCTCTGAATAGCCGAAGCAGTGCTTTTTCATGGGGATTTCACTGCCCTCGAACAGGAACCGAACAGGCACCGTATGTTCAGGCAATTCGACAGGATTTGGCAAATTGCCTGCTCTCTGGTTAGCCGAATGGCCAAGAAAGGTAACCGAATGCTGATTTTCAGCGTTCGGTTACCTTTCTCAAGCAATTCGAATCTCTTTGGATAACCCTGATAGTCTTAGATTAGAGGGGCAAAGGTTTAAAAGTAACATCAGGAAGCATTATTTTACTGAGAGGGTGGTGGATACATGGAACAGTCTTCCAGTAGAAGTGGTAGAGGCCAAAACAGTAATTGAATTTAAGCAAGCATGGGATAGGCATAAGGCTATCCTAAACAAAAGATAAATCCAGGTAAAGTATCCATGTAATTGGGCAGACTAGATGGGCCGAAAGGTTCTTATCTGCCGACATTTTTCTATGTTTCTATGTTTCTTTTAAACTTAATATTTGAATAAACGTAGTGCTATGTCTGTAACATGGAGCTGGCTATTTTTTGGGCCCTCTTAGACCCTTCATCACCACACGTGGGTTTCTAAAAGCCAGTGGCAGGACACTGTGATTTTATAGAATACCACTTTCCATTCCCCAAACTGTAAAAAAAATGTATGTAGCATTTATCCATATATTTTTACAAAACAAGAAGTTCTTTTGACAGTCAGAGGACTCCTCCTGCTGGTCAAATTTTGCTGCTGCAGCATGTGTCTGCAAGACACTTGCAGATAGACTCTGTGTAATTTCAGAACCATCTCTAGCATTAAGGCTAGGGTCAGATGAGTGCATTTTGTACGGACTGTGCGTCCGTGCAGTACGGATGTACTTACTGACTGACGACAAGGTAGTGGCCACACAGTCCGTTTTTTTAACTGACATATTTTTGACTGATGTAGCAGAGAAAATAAATTAAAATTAATTAATAATTTAATGAATATAAATGCAGTCCGCCTGACCTTGTTGCATCACTCACACACAAAGCTATGCGGAACTTGCGGACATGGCGCACTCCGCACGTCCATTCTAGCAGTATTACGTTCTTGCCTAACCTGCGTCCGTTTGCAGCGTCCGTCAGCCCCGCACTTCTGTGCGGACGTACTTCGTGTGTGGGGCTCCATTTAACATAATTGTATGCTATCACGGACGTACTTATGTGCGGGCAACACGGACGTTAACAAGTGACAGTCTTAAGTGGACGCTTAGAGTTGATTCCTGGAGTTTTATCCAAGATCCCCCTACGCCATCACGATCCGTAATTCCTGTGTCTCCTCTCTCCACAGGTAGGCATTATCACCCATCATCCACAGACACCCACAGCTCAACTGAACCCCTGCATACTTTTGCTGGTAGGCATTATCACCCATCATCCACAGACACCCACAGCTCAACTGAACCCCTGCATACTTTTGCTGGTAGGCATTATCACCCATCATCCACAGACACCCACAGCTCAACTGAACCCCTGCATACTTTTGCTGGTAGGCATCATCACCCATCATCCACAGACACCCACAGCTCAACTGAACCCCTGCATACTTTTGCTGGTAGGCATTATCACCCATCATCCACAGACACCCACAGCTCAACTGAACCCCTGCATACTTTTGCTGGTAGGCATTATCACCCATCATCCACAGACACCCACAGCTCAACTGAACCCCTGCATACTTTTGCTGGTAGGCATTATCACCCATCATCCACAGACACCCACAGCTCAACTGAACCCCTGCATACTTTTGCTGGTAGGCATTATCACCCATCATCCACAGACACCCACAGCTCAACTGAACCCCTGCATACTTTTGCTGGTAGGCATCATCACCCATTATCCACAGACACCCACAGCTCAACTGAACCCCTGCATACTTTTGCTGGTAGGCATCATCACCCATCATCCACAGACACCCACAGCTCAACTGAACCCCTGCATACTTTTGCTGGTAGGCATTATCACCCATCATCCACAGACACCCACAGCTCAACTGAACCCCTGCATACTTTTGCTGGTAGGCATTATCACCCATCATCCACAGACACCCACAGCTCAACTGAACCCCTGCATACTTTTGCTGGTAGGCATCATCACCCATCATCTACAGACACCCACAGCTCAACTGAACCCCTGCATACTTTTGCTGGTAGGCATTATCACCCAGTATTCGCAGGCACCCACATTATAACGTTTCCTTTCTGTTTTTTTATCTATTTTTGTTTTCTCCACCATTTGCTTTGCTAATTAGCATGTGAATCTCCTGCCCTATTGACACAGCCCATCCAGCTTCAGCTGTTGACTTTTTAACTGCCTGATTGCAATCAGTCTCCCTATATAACCACTAAGACTGGCTCCATTTGAGCCAGGCTCTTGTGACATTCACAAGTAACAGTCTTAAGTGGACGCTTAGAGTTGATTCCTGGAGTTGCGGGACTGGAGGAAGGAACTGCAAGGCCCAATTTTACTCTGGGTAAACGCAAGTCTATTTCATGCTTTCTCTCACGCTTCTCCTCTTTACTTCTACCTTTCTCCTTAAATGGAACTCCTGCCCCTCTACCACCGACCCCTACACTATCTGCATCTCTCCCTCCCTCCTCTCGTCCCACATGATGGCCTCACATGAGCTCCTTTGTTTCCTCAGAACATGGTCTCCCTCTAACTCTCGTGCTGCCAATCACTCCCACGCCCACAAATCCCATTCCCACCTTCTCTTTCTCACCCTCCTGCTGTTACTCTATTCAGGTGACATATCCCCTAACCCTGGCCCCACAACACATCCAATACTTCCCTCTCATCCTATCTCCATCGCACATAAATCACCTCCCTGCAAGCCCAGCAACCTCATTCCCATCATCCCTCCGCGCCTGTCCTCTTTCTCCTGCGCCCTCTGGAACGCTCGCTCTGTGTGCAACAAACTCACAGCCGTCCATGACCTCTTCCTTTCAAACTCCTTCAACCTCCTAGCTTTAACTGAAACCTGGCTAACTCCCTCTGACACGGCCTCCGTTGCTGCTCTCTCACATGGCGGTCTACACTTGAGCCATACCCCCAGACCGGGTGAGAGAAATGGTGGCGGGGTCGGGCTCCTGCTCTCTCCCACCTGCACCTACCAGCATCTCCCTCCACCCCCATCCCTCTCCTTCTCCTCCTTCGAGACACACTGCATCATCCGCCTTCTCTCCTCTGGCTCTCAGGGTGGCAGTCATCTACCGCCCACCACCAACCTCCCAGTTCTTTGACCACTTTGCTACCTGGCTTTCTCACTTCCTGTCTTCTAATCTTCCATGCCTAATTCTCGGGGACTTCAACATTCCCATTGACGATCCTTCCGCTCCTGCTGCCTCCAAACTTCTTTCACTCACGTCCTCCCTTGGACTCACACAATCCTCCCTCCTCCCTACCCACCGCGATGGTCACGTTATTGACCTGGTCTTTTCCAACCTCTGCTCCATTTCTGAGTTCAAATGTCGCCCTTTCCCCATCTCTGACCACCACCTTCTCTCTTTCAACCTATCTGGACTTCCTAAACACCCTGCTCCCCCACCCCGCACACACACTCGCAGAAATCTACATGCTGTGGACCCCCATCAATTCTCCAACCTACTTCACCACTCCCTCATACCTCATCCTTCACCTGCCCTGATGCTGCCACTAATCACTACAACACTACGCTTATCTCTGCTCTAGACACTCTTGCTCCTCTTCGACTCTGCAAGGCCCCACGCCGCCAGCTTCAGCCCTGGCACACCCTCCAAACTCGCTACCTGCAAAGATGCTCCCGCACTGCAGAGCGTGCCTGGAGGAAATCCCGCTCTGAAGCTGATTTTGTTCACTTCAAGTTTATTCTCCGGTCATACACCTCTGCCCTCCACTTGGGCAAAACAATCCTTCTTCTCATCTCTTATATCTACGCTGTCCTCCAACCCTAAACGGCTCTGGTCCACCTTCAACACCCTCCTCCACCCACCTGCACCTCCCCCCTCAGCTGCCTTCAGCGCTCAAGACCTGGCAGACTACTTCCTCAGTAAAACTCTAACTATCAGAAGCAACATCCCTACACAAGATAGTTATCTGCCACCTCCACTCCCACAGGTCCCCTCTGCCACCCTCTGCCGCTTCCTCCCAACCACTGAGGAGGAAGTCAATTCCTTATTATCCTCCTCACATCTCACCACGTGCCCGCTCGACCCCATTCCCTCACATCTAATTCCTCCCCTCTCCTCCTCCCTCACCCCTGCTCTCACACACATCTTCAACCTATCTCTCTCCACTGGCTCCTTTCCATCCGCCTTCAAACACGCGCTAGTTACCCCTTTACTAAAGAAACCATCCCTAGACACCAACTCTCCATCCAACTACCGCCCTGTATCCCTGCTTCCCTTCACATCAAAGCTCTTAGAAAAACTAGTCTTCAACCGCCTCTCCCTCTTCCTGTCCTCCAATTCCCTACTTGACCCCCTGCAATCTGGCTTCCGTCCGCTACACTCAACTGAAACTGCCCTCACCAAAGTCACCAACGACCTCCTAACTGCTAAAAAACACGGCCAGTATTCTCTTCTCATCCTGCTTGACCTCTCGGCGGCTTTTGACACTGTTGACCACCCCCTCCTTCTACAGACCCTCAACTCTCTGGGTCTCGGTGACACTGCACTTGCTTGGGTTGACTCCTATTTATCCAACAGGTCCTTCTGTGTGTCCTTTGCTGGTAACTCCTCCTCTTCATTGCCTCTATCTGTTGGTGTACCTCAAGGCTCTGTCCTTGGTCCTCTGCTCTTTTCCATCTACACCTCCTCCCTGGGCAAAATCATCAACAGCTTTGGCTTTAATTACCACCTCTACGCTGATGACACTCAGATCTACCTCTCTACCCCTGATCTCTCTCCCCCTGTCCTTTCAAAAGTCAGTGACTGTTTATCTGGCATCTCCTCCTGGATGGCCTCCCACCACCTAAAGATCAACATGTCAAAGACTGAGCTCCTACTTATTCCTCCCTCTAATGCCTCCCCACCTCCTGACTTCTCTATCACGGTGAGGGTATCACCATCTCCCCATCAAACCAAGTTCGCTGTCTTGGAGTTACACTGGACTCTGCTCTTTCCTTCATCCCCCACATCAAGTCTCTTTCCTCCTCCTGCCGATACCAACTGCGTAATATTTCCAGAATTCGGCCATTTCTTACCGCTGTCACCACAAAACAACTCATACACGCCCTGGTAATCTCCCGACTCGACTATTGCAATAATCTCTTATCTGGCCTCCCTCTGTCCCGCCTCTCCCCCCTACAATCCATCCTGAACGCCTCCGCCAGGCTAATTCACCTCACCCGCCGCTCTGTCTCTGCCGCTCCCCTCTGCGAGTCCCTTCACTGGCTCCCCATCCACTGCAGAATTAAGTTCAAAATCCTTATCCTTACCTACAAAACCCTCACTAACTCAGCGCCCCACTACCTGTCCTCACTAATCACCAAATACACCCCAGCCCGCTCCCTAAGGTCAAACAGTGACCTGCGCCTAGCTTCTCCCCGCATCACCTCTTCCCATGATAGACTGCAGGATTTCTCACGCGCAGCCCCCACTCTCTGGAACGCTCTCCCTCGTGCTGTCAGACTTTCCCCTAACTTCTCTTCCTTCAAACGCTCCCTGAAAACATTGCTATTTAGGGAAGCCTACCACCCAACTCACTGACGCAACCATCAATCACTCTCACCTTACAGTCCTCTCCTCCTGTTTCCAACCCCAACCCTCCTAGATTGTGAGTTCCTACGGGAATAGGGCCCTCATCTCCTCCTGTACTGTTTGTCAAATGTTGTTCAATGTATTGTAACCCTGTCTGTACTGTGCTTATTGTACAGCGCTGCGGAATATGCTGGCGCTTTATAAATTAATAATAATAATAATAATAATAATTAACACTGCGTTCATCTGACCCCAGCCTTACAGGACCCTGGGGGAGAAATCGTTTTGTGGCATCGGCCACACTTTCAACACCAAACCTCCTGATGTTGATTATCAGCTATGTAATTTGCATACGGCACCCTCTGTGTGTTACTTTAGTTTAGCTAGTCACTGTATAGTCCAATCTTCCACTGGTCAAGCATTATAAATATTTATATAGATATAGCCCTATGTGGCTGCCGTTGCCAATATCCATCGATGGGCTGAAGTTTCCATCTGCCTTATGTTCATACCTGTATGGTATCCTGCTGCTATAGCTGTCAAGTCAAATTACGTCCAATCTCAGTGCTCCTTTGTGTATATGTTTTTATATGTCTGTCTGTCCCTACCATTACAACTAATAAAAGTTATGTTTTAATTCAGCATCCTGATGTCTGTCGAAGGAAGCTTTGCTTTCTCCTTTGTGTGTTGACGAAACCTCCTTATACTCCCCTTTATTCACACATACACACTGATCTTCAGAAATAGACACTTCTCCACCCAGAGAGACACCCTTCCCCTCCACTCCATACATAGACACTCCCTCAGATAGACACATTCTCCCCCTCAAAATAGACATACTAACATTCCCACACAGGGCAGCCATCAGAAATGATGGGGCCCCTTACTAAACCTCACGATGGGCCCCCCCCCGGCACTCCATCAACCTCTAACAGCTTTTCTCCCCTTCAAAAAAAAAAAAGGACATAAAATAGCACCACAGCAATAAAACTCCCAGTAATGTGTAGTGTGTATGAGCGTATCACAGAATTCACAGCAATAAAACTCCATAGTAATGTGCGGTGTGTATGAACGTATCACAGAATCCACAGCAATAAATCTCACAGTAATGGGATGTATATGATGGCCTTTGGGTCTGGGCCTGGTCCCTGGGTCTGGTTTGTGCCTTGGGGTCTATGCTCTGGGCCTTGTGGTCTGGGCTGGGCCTTCGGGTCTGGCCCCTGGGGTCTGGCCTGGGGTCTGGTCCTTGGGGTCTTGGCCCTGGGGTCTGGGCCTTTGGGTCTGGGGACTGGGCCCTAGGGAATGGGCCTTGGGGGTCTGGTCCCTGGGTCCTGAGTCTGGGCCCTGAGTCTGGCCTGGGGTCTTGGCCCTGGGCCCTGGGGTCTGGGCCTTGGGGTCTGGGCCTTGGGGGTCTGGCCCCTGGGGACTGGGCCTTGGGGACTGGGCCTTGGGGTCTGGGACCTAGGGACTGGACCTTGGGGTCTGGGCCCTGGGGTCTGGGGGACTGTGCCTTGGGGACTGGGCCTTGGGGTCTGGGCCTTGGGGTCTGGGCCCTAGGGTCTGGGTCTGGGCCTAGGGTCTGGGCCTTGGGTTTGGTCCCTGGGTCTGGGCCATAGGGTCTGGGCCTTGGGGGTCTGGCCCTAGGGTCTGGGCCTTGGGGACTGGGCCCTAGGGTCTGGGCCTTGGGGACTGGGCCCTAGGGTCTGGGCCTTGGGGACTGGGCCTTAGGGTCTGGGCCTTGGGGACTGGGCCCTAGGGTCTGGGCCTTGGGGACTGGGCCTTGGGCCCTAGGGTCTGCGCCTTGGGACTGGGGTCTGGGCCTTGGGGACTGGGGTCTGGGCCTTGGGGACTGGGCCCTGGGCCTTGGGGATTGGGCCTTGGGGACTGGGCCCTGGGGTCTGGGCCTTGGGGACTGGGCCCTGGGGTCTGGGCCTTGGGGTCTGGGCCTTGGGGTCTGGGCTCTAGGGTCTGGGCCTTGGGGACTGGGCCTTGGGCCTAGGGTCTGCGCCTTGGCACTGAGGTCTGGGCCTTGGGGACTGGGCCCTGGGGTCTGGGGACTGGGGTCTGGGCCCTGGGGACTGGGCCTTGGGGTCTGGGCCCTGGGGATGGGCCTGGGCCCGGTGTGGTCCCTGGGGATGGGCCTAGGCCCAGTGTGGTCCCTGGGAATGGGCCTGGGCCCGGTGTGGTCCCTGGGGATGGGCCTGGGCCCCGTCTGGTCCCTGGAGATGGGCCTGGACCTGGGCCCCGTCTGGTCCCTGGGGATGGGCCTGGGCCCGGTCTGGTCCCTGGGCCCTGTCTGGTCCATGGGGATGGGCCTGGGCCTGGTCTGGTCCCTGGGATGGGCCTGCGTCCGGTCTGGTCCCTGGGGATGGGCCTGGGCCCCGTCTGGTCCCTCGGGATGGGCCTGGCCTGGGCCCGGTCTGGTCCCTGGGATGGGCCTGGGCCTGGACCTGGTCCCTGGGATGGGCCTGGGCCCGGTCCCCAGGATGGGCCGGTCCCCGGGATGGGCCTGGGCCCGGTCCCCGGGATGGGCCTGGGCCCTGTCTGGTCCCCGGTCCCTGTCTGGTCCCCGGGCCGGGTATGGGCCTGGACCAGGGGATGGGCCTGGTCCCCCCGGGCATGGGCCTGGTCCCTGGGATGGGCATGGGCCTGGGCCCGGACTGGTCCCCAGGATGGGCCTGGGCCCCGTCTGGTCCCTGGGGATGGGCCTGGGCCCTGTCTGGTCCCCGGTCCCTGTCTGGTCCCCGGCCGGGTATGGGCCTGGACCAGGGGATGGGCCTGGTCCCCCCGGGCATGGGCCTGGTCCCTGGGATGGGCATGGGCCTGGGCCGGACTGGTCCCCAGGATGGGCCTGGGCCCCGTCTGGTCCCTGGGGATGGGCCTGGGCCCAGACTGGTCCCCGGGATGGGCCTGGGCCCGGTCTGGTCCCCAGGCCCTGTCTGGACCCCGGGGATAGGCCTGGGCTGGTCCCCGGGCCCTGGTGCCTGGGGATGGGCCTGGGCCCGGTCCCCGGGATGGGCCTGGGTGCCTGGGGATGGGCCCGGTCTTGACCCCGTCCTACTTACCCGCTACAGTCTTCTGTCCTGGACTGGTTCTTCTCCTTTCTTCTCCGCTTCTTTCTTCTTTCTTCTTGCTTCTTCGCTTCTTCTTGCTTCTTCGCTTCTTCTTGCTTCTTTCTTCTTGCTTCTTCGCTTCTTCTTGCTTCTTTCTTCTTGCTTCTTCACCACGCGGTGTCAGAGTTCTTTTGGCGCCGCGTATCACGTGTGCGCCGTCACACACGTGACTGGGGGCGGTGCCAAAGCAGCGTGCCTTGGAAGTAGACGCACGCTGCTTGGCCCGCCCGCGGCCCGGCCAAAGAAATTAAGGCAGCGGGCAGCGGCCGCCCGCCATCATAGCAGTCACAGCAGTAAGGGGCCCGCCGGGGGCCCCGGCGGCCCGGCGGGGACCCCGGCGGCCCGGGCCCCCCGGGCACCGGGCCCCTTACTGCTGTATGGGGCGTAATGCCCTGATGGCGGCCCTGTTCCCACATCATTGCTTAATTGGAGGTGGGGGACTGTCCTGGAGGCAGGTGGGCTTTGACTCTCTGAGTTTACAAGGCAGGCGTGGGCAGTGGCGCAGGGCCCTGTTCACCTTACCCAAAGGGGAATCCTGTGTAAGCTAACACAGAGAGCATTTCTGAGAGCTGTAACACACCTGTTGCAAAGTCAGGTATGGTGCAACTTTGGGAAGATGTTCTGGAAACCATATGCAAATGAATTTTGTTTGCAATAAAGGACTTTCTTTGCATAGCTCCAGGAAAAGACTAGATCAAGTTTACTCAATCATGGGCTCCTGCAGGAGCTTTTGTCGATTGAGTATACTTATTTTATTGAAGGGACTAAAATTTAAATATACAGGGTCATTCCAAAAAAGTCGAACTGGCCCCCGATATTGCACCGAACAGTGAATTTCCCCATACGGTGCAATTTCGTGGCCATTCAGCTATTCAAAAGCTATCAATTCGCCAAATATTGAAATACGGTGTTCTTCAAAGGCAGTGAACTCCTCATAGAGAAGTACTGGTAAATCTAATCCGAGAACACTGAACAGCAGAGAAATGTCAGTAAAAGGCCCTGATTTTTGGTGCTTTTATTCGGCGAATCCCATAAGTTTCAATGTAAAAAATATTCCTTTTTTAGTAAATATTTATTAACCCTTTCGCTGCTGAGGCATTTCCCGCCTCTGTGCTGAGGTCATTTTTACCAGTTTTGCTCATCATGTTTAAACGTGTTTTGAAGGCTTATTTTAGTATATGACCCAGACATATTATATATCGTTCTTTCCGTCAGACTCGGCAGATTCATAATATGTCATTATTATATGTATATGTCATGTCCTGTCTGTATATTATAACAAAAAATGCAATAAAATATGAATTTTCAATAATTTACGTGTAAAGTGGTTTTTTTCACATTTTAACATCGAGCAATTGCGGTTATACTTTGTATGGGGTGCGCTTGTTAAAAAAATTAGAAATGGGGTCTCGTTACATTTTTTTTTGGGGAAACTTACGCTATTTTTAACAAACGCACTGCATACAAAAATCGTTAGTGCAGCAACATTGTTCACATTATAATTGAAATGGGAACAATATTGCTGCATTAACCACTTCAATGCTAAGGACGCGCTCAGCGCGTCCTCAGCATTACCGCTGGTATGCGGAGGACGCGCTGAGCGCGTCCTCGCATTGGGGTCAGCGTTCGGCCGGGTTCCGGCCGATCGCTGGCCCCTCCGGTGCGGGCTGACATCCTGGATGTCAGCCCGGCATCCGGAGCAGTGGCCGCCATTATTAGGTGTCATCGCGCCCCCGCGATGACACCTAATTCAGGCGCCCCCCCCGCATGTGCGGAGGAGGCGCCTGAAAGGGAGGGGGGCAGGTCCTTCGGACCTCTCTCCCTCCCGATCGGCGGCACACAGGGGCTTAACCCAGGCATCATTTGGAAGGGCACAGCCTGCCCTTCCAAATGATGCCTGGCATTAACCCCTGGGGAGCTGGATCGCAAATCGGCGCTGAAAAGCGCCGATTCGCGATCCTTCCCGGGAGCTGGCCGACATCTTGGATGTCGGCCAAGCTTCCGGGAACTCCCCCAGAGGACTGGCGTCATCGTGCGCAGCACGATGACGCCAGTCCTACAGTTAACCCCTAACTGCCACGAACTGTGGAGATAGGGAGTTCCAATGAACTCCCTATCTCCCGATCCGTGGCAGTTAGGGGTTAAATTTTGATATGGTTGGATCGGCCAGAGCATGGCCGTTCCAACGATACCAAACATGAAAGTAAAAAAAATTGTAAAAAAAAAAAAAAGAAAAATAAAAATAAAAAAAAATTAAAAAAAAATTAAAAAAAAATAAATAAACACTTTTTTTTTATTTTTTTTGGTTTGTTAATGCAGCAATATTGTTCCCATTTCAATTATAATGTGAACAATGATGCTGCATTAACGATTTTTGTATGCGGTGCGTTTGTTAAAAATGGTGTAATTTTCCCCAAAAAAAAATGTAACGAGACCCCATCTCTAATTTTTTTAACAAGCGCCTCCCATACAAAATATAACCGCAATTGCTCGCATGTTAAAATGTGGAAAAAAACACTTTACACATTGTGAATTATTGAAAATACATATTTTATTGCATTTTTTGTTATAATATACAAACATGACATAACGTATACATATAATAATGACATATTATGAATCTACCGAGTCTGACGGAAAGAACGATATATAATATGTCGGTGTCATATACTAAAATAAGCCTTAAAAACACGTTTAAACATGATGCGCAAAACAGGTAAAAAATGACCTCAGCACAGGGGCGGGAAAAGCCTCAGCAGCGAAAGGGTTAACAAACCAAAAAAAAAGAAAAAAAACTTGTTTATTTTTTTTTAAATTTATTTTTAAAATATTTTTGTATTTTTATTTTAAATTATTTTTTTTTTTAAAACTTTGTTCATAGTCATGTTTGGTATCGTTGGAATGGCCATGCTTTGGCCGATCCAACATTACCAAACTTTAACCCCTAGCTGCCACGGATCAGGAGATAGGGGGGTTCAATGGAACCCGCTATCTCCACCATTGGTGGCAGCTAGGGGTTAACTCCAGGACTGGCGTCATCGTGCTATGCACGATGACGCCAGTCCTCAGGGGGAGGTCCCGGAGGCTTGGCCAACATCCAAGATGTCGGCCAGCTCCGGGAAAGGATCACGAACCGGCGCTTTTCAGCGCCGATTCGTGATCCGGCTCCCCAGGGGTTAATGACAGCCACGGTTTGGAAGGGCAGCGTGCCCTTCCAAGCGGTGCCTGTATTAACTCCCTGCTCCCCGGCGATCGGGAGGGAGAGAGGTCCAAAGGACCTCCCCCCCTCACTTTCAGGCGCCTCCTCCGCACATGCGGGGGGGGGGGTGCCTGAAATAGATGTCATCGCGCCGCCGCGATGACATCTATTGTGCCCGCGGCAGTCCCGGATTGACGGGCTGACATCCAAGATGTCAGCCCGCACCGGGGGGCACAGCGATCGGCCGGAATCCGGCCGATCACAGGCTGCTTCGGGAGGACGCGCTCAGCGCTGCTTCCGCAGCCGACCCTTCCTGCGGCAGGATGCGTTGAGCGCGTCCTCCGCAGTGCAGTGGTTAAACCATTTATTCTTTTAATTTGCAGCAAAATGTCTCTTTATTTATTGTTTAGGATCTTCTAGGCATTTTTCGATTTTTTTTTTCCCAATTTATTTTAAATAGCTTTTTTTTTGGTGTAACAGACTTTTTTATTATTATTTATAGGACCTTATATGTTAATTCCAGGTATTTTCATCCAGTAGTTTTTTTGCAAACAGCTTTTAAAAGTTGCAGTGTTTTTTTTTTTAACTCAATTCGTTGGCTTTTCCCGGCAACTGGACTGCGCTTCTGTTCAGCGGATTGTCAGCTTTTCTAGGATGTGTTTAGCCTTTTTTTGGCAGTTTTGCTGCGGATCGTCGGATTCGTATGTTTTTTTTCAGTTGTTTGGCGGAGGTGTTTGTGTGCGAATCGGCAGTTTTACGGTGGATTTTCGGATGCGGTCGGTGGCTTTTCCCTGCACTTTGAGGACCCTGCTGTGTGCTGAATTCACCATAGGGTCAGGAGTTTGATTCCTTGAAGTGCGGGGAGCGAAAGAGCACTGAAATACTGGGGGAAATTCGGCACTCTCTGAATAACCCCTATAGTAGTCAGTTTAGTCAGAGAACAATATCAATACTACTCTGTTCATGTAATAAAAGTAATAAAGTACTAGAAGCCGTGTTATAGTTTAATTCTAATAAGCTTTGCTAAGTAGAAGATCATGAAAAAACACAATGCATCTCAGGCCACATTACGATCCTAGCGTTAAAACACAGGCGCAAGGGAGAAAAAACTATGCCCACAGTTTTCCCCCTTGCGCCCACGTTTTAACATTAGATTACAATGCAGGCGTAAAAAATGCTGCCTGCATTGTTACCGCGCGCTACGGGGTGCAAGTGAGCGTTAACGTTAGCGTCAAGAATGTAATGTGGTCCCTCATCTTTTAGTAATACCCATACTGACCTTTGTTGTTTTACTAACTTACTTAAAAACTAGATGGAAAGCCTGCCCAGAGGGCAGTCTATTGTTAAGTGAGGTGTGCATGAATGTTCACCGCAATGAAAGCACAGCAACGTGAAGGAAAGACAATCAGGGTTATCCAAAGAGATTCGAAAAGTCACCGCACGTTCGGTGACTTTTCGTTCTCTTCAATTCGGTTCCTTTTGCCGGTCCCATTTCGGTGACCCTGCGGTGTATTCAGCAAGCACCACAGGGTCCCCGAATTGCAGGGAAAGGCTGCCGCAAACCTGACGAAAACTAACCGCAAAACTCACCGAATGCACGCCGAAAACCCCCAAAAACATCTGGATTAACCTGCGAAAACCACGGAAAAAGCCCGAGCAGGAGCTGATCACACACAGCCGAAGCAGCCGAAGCAGCTGAGACCGCAGACGAGGGAGGTGAATAAATTAGCAAAACCGTTTGTATGAATCTGTGAAAATGAAATGCTGTTTGCAAAGAAACTACTGAGCGAAAATGTCTGAAATTTTCACAGGAGGTCCAGGGAATGAAAATAAAAGAAGCTGTTACAGAAAAAATAAGTAAACTTAAAAAAAATCAAAAAAAATCGGACTTTTAAAAAAAAAAAAAATTAAGAAAAATGCTTAAAGTATCCTAAAAAATCTATAAATAAAGAGACTCTTTACTGCAGAATTTTATAATGAACGGTTTATTAGATATTGAATTAAAACGGGAATATTTTTAACATTGAAGCCTATGGGATTGTCCTGAATAAATTTGCCGAATTAAACCACCGAATGGCAGGGCATTTCGGGAACCTTTCACTGCTGGTTTGTGTTCTCTGAATAGCCGAAGCAGTGCTTTTTCATGGGGATTTCACTGCCCTCGAACAGGCATCGAACAGGCACCGTATGTTCAGGCAATTCGCCAGGATTTGGCGGATTGCCTGCTCTCTGGATAGCTGAATGGCCAGGAAAGGTAACCGAACGCTGATTTTCAGCATTCGGATACCTTTCTCAAGCAATTCGGATCTCTTTGGATAACCCTGAATGTTTTTTTTTCCTAATAGCGGGTTGTCTGTGCTTGCAGGGGGTGTGAAAAAAAACTGTGTAAGGGACCCCTTTAGATTGTAAGGTCATGGATAGATTGTAAACTCATGGGACCCCTTATATCATAAACTCATGGGACCCCTTAGATTGTAAACTCATGGGATAGATTGTAAACTCATGGGAGCACTTAGATTGTAAACTCATGGGACCCCTTAGATTGTAAATTTATGGGACCCCTTAGATTGTAAACTCATGGGACCCCTTAGATCGTAAACTCATGGGACCCCTTAGATCGTAAACTCATGGGATAGATTGTAAACTCATGGGACCCCTTAGATTGTAAACTCATGGGACCCCTTAGATTGTAAACTCATGGGATAGATTGTAAACTCATGGGACCACATAGATTGTGAACTCATGGGACCCCTTAGATTGTAAATTCATAGGACCCCTTAGATTATAAACTCACGGGACCCCCTTAGATTGTAAACTCATGAGATAGATTGTAAACTCATGGGAAGCACTTAGATTGTAAACGCATGGGATAGATTGTAAAATCATGGGACTCCTTAGATTGCAAACTCATGGGCCCCTTTAGATTGTAAATTCATGGGATATATTGCAAGTTTATGGGATAGATTGTAAACTCATTGGATAGATTGTAAGATCCTGGGACCATTTAGATTGTAAATTCATGGGATAGAGTGCAAGCTTATGGGACCCCTTAGATTGGAAATGAATGGGATAGATTGCAAACTCATGGGACCCCATAGATTGTAAACTCCTGGGATAGATTGTAAACTCATGGGACCACTTAGATTGTAAATGCATGGTATAGATTGTAAGCTCTTGGGACCCTTTAGATTGTAAACTCATGGGATAGATTGTAAGCTCATGGGACCACTTAGATTGTAAACTCATGGGATAGATTGCAAGCTCATGGGACCACTTAGATTGTAAAATCATGGTATAGATTGTAAACTCATGGGACCCCTTAGATTGTAAACTCACGGAAACAGTCAGCTCAGATTGTAAACTCACGGGAACAGGCCCCTCTTAGATTGTAAACTCACAGGAACAGGACCCTTTAGATTGTAAGCTCGTGGGATCCCCTAGAATGTAAACTCATGGGACCCCTTAGATTGTAAACTCATGGGATAGATTGCAAGCTCATGGGACCACTTAGATTGCAAGCTCATGGGACCACATAGATTGCAAGCTCATGGGACCCCTTAGATTGTAAAATCATGGGATAGATTGTAAGCTCATGGGATAGATTGCAAGTTCATGGGACCACTTAGATTGCAAGCTCATGGGACCCCTTAGATTGCAAGCTCATGGAACCACTTACATTGCAAGCTCAATGACCCCCTGAGGCTGGGGTCAGACGAGCGTAGTGTTCACGTCCGTGATTGCGCCTAAAAGTACGTCCATGATAGCATGACAGAAAGCCCATTGGAGCCTGACACATGAAGTACGTCCGCACTGAACTGCGGACGCACAACGGCTGCAGCCCACGGACGCAAGGCAGGCAAGAACGTACATCCCCTAGAATGGCCGCACAAAGTGCGCTGCGTCCGCAACGTCTGCATAGCTTTGTGTGTGAGTGATGGAACGTGGTCAGACAGACTGCATTTATACGTCCAGCATTTTTCACGGACAAAATGGTTTTGCTTTTTAATTTATTTTCCCTCCTACATCCGTCAAAATATCCGTCAGTGAATAAATGGACTGTGTGGCCACTACTGTGTCTTCCGTACTGACGTACGTCCGTGTGCACGGACGTACAGTCCGTAGAAATCACGCTCGTCTGACCTTAGCCTTAGATTGTAAACTCATGGGATAGATTGTAAGATCATGGGATAGATTGTAAGCTCATGGGATAGATTGCAAGCTCATGGGACCCCTTAGATTGCAAGCTCATGGGACCCCTTAGATTGTAAGCTCATGGGATAGATTGTAAGCTCATGGGATAGATTGCAAGCTCATGGAACCACTTAGATTGCAAGCTCATGGGACACCCTTAGATTGTAAACTCATGGGATAGATTGCAAGCTCATGGGACCACTTAGATTGCAAGCTCATGGGTGGAGGTGCTCAGAGCTTTGGGGACTCTGTGGTGGGGGGGGCACAACTATGGTTTTTTTTCTGGCCTGGTGCTCCTTGGTTCTGTGGTGGAGGTGCCGATTGGGCGGGGGGCTCTGTGCTCCGTGGTTATGGCCGGGTGCTCGTAGGTTTTCGGGTATGGAGGTGCCGATTGGGCCGGGGGCTCTGTGCTCCGTGGTTATGGCTGGGTGCTTGTAGGTTTTCGGGGATGGAGGTGCCGATTGGGCCGGGGGCTCTGTGCTGCGTGTTTTTTTTAACTCTGCAGGTTGGTCACTAACGTTCCTATGCCTGAGGCGTTTTGGCGCGCCTCATGTTATATAGGCATGCTGTGCTCGTGCTGCGGCGGTTGGCTGCGTGTGCAGTTTTGACGGCGGATTGTCGAATCCGTGCGCACCCAGCAGTACGCAGGTTGCGCACGCATTCGACACTCCGCCGTCAAAACTGTTTGGGCGGTTGAATGCGTGCGCAGCCAGCAGTACACTGATTGCGCGTGCATGCGCAGAGGCAGCGTGGCGACAGATACATTATGTTACAGATTAAATTTTCTTCATAAGATTTTTTTTAGCAGATATTTCTGCATCACTGGTGTGCCACAGAATAATTGCCATGTGTTTTGTGGTTTGAAATACTAGTCACAGTGAGTTGTTTCTGTTTCACTTTCTGATTGGTTTCTAAGTTCTAATTAATCTTCTGAGTAGGGATGTGCGTTTCGGGTTTCGGAATTTCGGAATTTTCACGAAATTTCCCGATTCGTGTTTTCGGATGCGGCCGATTTTCCGAAAATTTTTAGATCCGAAAATGGCAGATCCGAAAAGTTTTCCGAGCCGAAACGAAAAAATTTCGGAATTTTCGAATGGACTTGAAATGTTTCAAATCGAAATTTATTTTCGCTCTATTCATGATTTCGGTTCCATTCGTGATTTCGGTTCCATTTCGGTAATTCTGGACATCGTATATTTAACTATTATCGGTTATATCGCTGATTCTGTAAATTTTGTATTTGTAAATGCGTATCACTTGTTTCTTGTGGCATTCGGGTCAGTTTAGCGTTTTTTAAATCGTTTTGTTCATTTTTTTTGTTCCTTGGCTTTCATACCATTTTAATATGATTAAATAAAGTTGTGAAATGTATATTCAATTATTCATAAGAAAAAAAAGGATCTTTATTTAATAAAAAAAAAACACGATAGAATCGCTCGAATTATCGTAGACACTTTGAAACGAGGAGAACAGACGTTCCGAAAAAACGAAAATTTCCGAAATTTCTGAAAAGTCGATACAAAAAACGAGCAAAGTGACCCGAAAATACGAAAAATGGTCGATATTCCGAAAAAAAAATGTACACGAAAAACGAGCCGAACCGAACCGAATCGAAACAGAAATCGGTCGAAACGAGCCGAATCGAAAAGTTTAAACATCCGAACAAATCAAACCGAATCGAACCAAAAAAAAATCGGTGCACAAGCCTACTTCTGAGGGCTCTCTTTTAGAGAACTAACCTTCAACCTTGTGGCACCGATATGTAATAAAAAATTTGTTAAGGCACGAAAGAAGATTTTTAAGATTTGAAAAGGAGTATTAAGATGTTAACCTTCTATTTAAAGTTCTATTCAATAAAACATTTACACTTTGTACATTGCTCCATTATACTCAAATCTTGACATTCACCTCTTACACACTTTTTTCCTGCCAATGCACAGCAAACTGCTGCGGCACACTTGAGGACCATTCGGGTAATATCAGTATGGCACAGCACAGTGGTTACAAATCACTGCTCTAGTAACTAAGCTGCTTAGCTACACAGCTGGGGGGGGGGAGTCCAAGCTCCAGTCCCAGCAGACAGACATACCTGCTGCTATATATATATATATTTATTTCAGCTTCTGTGAGCTATAAAATATCCACAGGATATGTTCTTGACAAGGTTTTGGAAGTCCTATAAACATTTATTGCAGCTACCTTTTTCATTTGTTCCTAATGTCGACCAAATGCCTTTTTCAATATGCTCACTCACACATTTTAGAGTAGAAAACAAAATAACAAAGTAGTTCTTACTGACCGATCACAGCATGTGCACACCATTTCCAGCGTGTGACAAAATTGGAAAAATCCAAGAGGTCACTGTTTTACCCTCTCTATGCAAGCGTTGACGTTGAGATTTCTCATACATTCTTAGACATAATTTTTCCAATATGCATTTGTCATTTTATCAATTGCATTTTCTTTTTATTTTCAACTGGTAAAAAGGACATTGGCACGGTTTCCTGATGTTATCTACCCACTTTGCCATCTAGAGCAGTACTTGTTCATAAACGTAGTTTAACATATATTGACAATATATGGTGTCATGATTTTAACCTTCTATGGGCCCTATTGCGTGCTGCTTGGTAAAACCAGGATGCTAAGGGGAATATTTAGCGATCGCCAATTTCCCCTGTGTGTCCTGGTTTCACCAGCATATTATGGGGCAGGCCCTGAGTCCAGCAGTCTGCCCCATGTTGGCTGCTAGGTTCGTGGATGCTGGGGGCAGCACTAATGCGCTGTCTCCAGCATCTGCTCCTCGGAGTTCATAGCACTCCATGGAGGCTTCGCATGCTGGGTCACATGACCGGCAAGATCTCGCCTCTCACAAGATCCTGGTCAGCAGAGTGATCGCAGAGGGAGACTGGGGACTTTTCCCCAGTCTCACTCTGGCTCCCGTGGCCAGAAGTGGCGGATCCGGCTGTCCTTCTCACCGCAGGATAAGAGGTGAGTATTTGATTTTGGGGGTTTCGAGCTGCAGCTAACTAATTTTGCAGAAGCGAAATCAGTTACCTACATCTCTGAGCTGGTGCTAAGTTTTTTCAGTTAGCGCCAGCTATAACTAGCATTAGGACCAAGTGATCCTAATGCTAGTTAATCTGTGCTTGCACTTTGTGCTCCCCATGTTAAGAATAGGGAGTGCAGAATACAGTAAAATCGCACTACAAATCGCAAATTAAGCGTGATGACCACCTTTAAGCTAGCGCTAACGTGAGCGCTAGCATTAGCTAGAAGGAGATGATAGAGCCCTATGTCAGCTATCACAGGATTGGATACAATCATCAAAGCTAAATGAAACCAAATCGTGAATATTTAAGAAAAACAGCTATTTCGTAACTGTTACTGCATATAATGGCCACAAATCAGTTGTGATGGACATAATTACTCGGGGGGCCTGACCAGGTAAGGGGAAGCCCCAGTAGCATAAAGGCAATCATCCCAGACAGTGTTACTGTTTGTTCTAAGCCCTGCTTTGAACGCATCTGATTCACAACAATTTTGTCAAATGGCAAAGCGCTGCAAGTCAAGGGAGAGGAAGTGTAAATGAATAGCACTGCCAGAGAATGACATCCTTCTAGAGACCCTCGACCAAAAATGTATGTGGTTTGGATCTGGGGAAGGATGGCTGAGGCCTGTGACTCACATAGATCGTTGGTGTAATTTTGGGCCAAATGGTTACTTTAGGCCCAAACTGCTTTGGATGGAGGAAGGGACAGACAGGTATTCTATGTAAACAATATCACCTTCAAGACACATTGAAAACTGACATACTAAAATGATGACGATTTAAAAAATCTGCTACAAATCTCAGAGTTCTGAATTTGACACCTTGTGTCATTCTTGGAATTGTTTTTCAGAAGCAATTGAAAAACTTTGAGAAGACTCGAAAATTATAAAATGCTCCTGAATTGAACCGTACTCAGAACCTATCAATTTTTAGGGTTTGAGTTTTTATGAAGATTATGGTTAGTTTTAGGGTTAAAACCCTAATCCAGTACCTAATATTCGGCTCTGTTTTAGCTTTGTTTTAGGCAAAATATTCTGCTTTTTCTTACCCTCCGATCCTGAGGTGCAGAGGACAGCAAGATCCGACAAATCCTCTAGCCACAGTCAATGGAACACTGGGAAGAAATAGTCAGCAGACTCATCACAGACCTGCATATGCAAGTTCCCCAGAGTTCATACAGAGTGGTGCTTGGCTCCATTGACTCCACGTGGTGGTACTTGCGATGGCGATCCCTATACATGCAAGCATGTTCCTGTTATTACAGCTTGAGCTGCTATTAAATTGGCTTGGTCGTAATAGTTTCAGTAACAGGGAACTACTGAAGGTTATTGTGATGATATTTTCCCTTTTGTGCCATCAGAAATTTTAAGGTCCCACACTGAAGGTCTGATCAGGGCCCGGGTGCTATCTATCCATCGCAAGACAGCATAAATAAATTCCAGAAACCCACGTATTAAATCAAAAGTGGATTTATTCCAGCACCAACAAGGACGACGTTTCAACCTGAACTGGTCTTTGTCAAGTCTTCAGTCGTTCAATTGTTTGCCTCTATCCACCGCAGACGTATTCATCTTTTATTTAATATATATATATATAACACGTTACTTGCACACACAAACAGGGTGCACACATCACACACACACACACACACACACACAGAGGATGCACACATCGCCATAAAGGGTGCACACATCACACACACTCACCATATGGGCTGCACACGTCACACACATTATACAGACTGCACACACACACCCCATACAGGTTGCACACACACAAGGTTGATCATCCTGGAATCATCCTGTAGTCATCGATGACCACACACACATACACACACACAAACTCTCCACACAAAACCCCATACAGGCTGCCCACACAAACGCACATTATACAAGCTACACACACACTCCATACATTCTGCCCACACACACACATCATAAACACTGCACACATACACACACATATCGCACAAGCTACACACACACACCCTATCCAGACTGCACACACACCATGCAGGCTGCATACAAAACCCCCCACAGGCTGCACACATACATATCATACAAGCTACACACACCCCTTACAGACAGCACACACACACACCATCATACAGGCTGCACACACATGTCATACAGGCTACACATTCCTTACAGGCTGCATTCACATCATACAAGTTGCGAACAGATGCTATACAGACTGCACACACACACCCCATACAGGCTGCACACACAGGCACACACACTTCATACAAGATGCAAAAACATCATACAGGCTGCAAACAGACACCATGCAGGCTGAAAACACACACATCATACAAGCTCACCACTCCTCTCTGGCGCCTCTCTTGTGTCTGCCTGTGGCTGGAGGAACAAGAGCTTCAGGCCAGACCCAGAGTCACTGCATTTGTGCATGAACTCTCTGCTCCGGCTCCCTGACAATCAGTGATATTCTGGGGTGGAGTCACAGGCAGCTTCCTGCCAGCAGCACCCAGGAATGCATGTTTCAATCCTTGCAAAGATGGGTAGCAGGGTCTCGCCCACCAAGCTACCAACCCAGAACCTCAAGTGCCCATATGGTTACTTTGACCATAATAAGACACCGTCAGTTTCAGGGGGCCCTGTGGCAGCTAAGTCTAGCTGGGTTTGGCAGTGACCATTCATGGATCCTCCGGAACCATGGGACCCATACAAAAGCATCCCCTGTACCCCCTTGATGGTGGTCCTGTCAGCAGTTCACAGATTTTTGCAAACATAAGCTGTTATCCTTACCATTCTTAATCACAGAAAGATATATTGTCTGATAGACAGCAGCATACTGAGATAGAAGGTCGCAGTAGAAGAAGAGTATAGTGAAGTAAATGGCTGCAGTTATAGTTAAATATTAGTTTGTGTAAGGCCTATAGGCAACAACAGTTACCAATAAAATGAAATTTTTATGAATTCTAAACTCTATATTTCCACTGTAGATTTTATAATAGGTAATAAAAACAAACTTTAATCATATTTGTAGTTTTGTCTCAAGATTCTCTTTTATGATGATTGCTATTTATGTTGCTCCATATTAAATTAATTTGGAGATTCCCCCAGTCCTCTGAACTAGCAGCCAATAATTGCTTGCTGACATGCAAAAAATTTGCACCATCTGAAGCAACCCTTAGTTGTGTGTTAGTAAGGCAAAAGCTATGCACATACTAAGCAATGCATTATTTTGCTTTGGTAAAAAATAAACAGTTTGATTAAAACTGTTTATGTGGACAAAGACATAGAAGGATCTTGCAACATTGATCCTCTGTTTATATTAGTTAGCTGACTGTAAATAGGAATTTAAGAATTCCACCCAGGAACAAGTAAATGCTAACCTTATTCTCTCCCATAAATAACTGCTCAGAAACTGTTTCAATAGTCAAAACTGCACTCACACAGATAAGTGTAAATGCCGGGTGAAAAAAAAATAGACTTATTGTCTAAGTCATCCAAAATGCCTGGGAGGTACATTGTTTTGTTTAGCATATGCAGGGCTGGATTTATAATTAGGCAGAGAAAGCATGTGCCTTCAGACGCCTGCCACAAGGGAGCGCCTTGCTCTGTAAAAAAAGTAAAAACACAAATAAATTACAATTTACGATAATTAAAGAGGTCACGTGAGGTGTCATTGGAAAGGTCAGAGTATACCTGAGTATACAATAACAAACATGACTATGTAATGTGTAACGATAAAAAAAAAAATCAAATCAAATGCAAAATTAACTTTTTTCTGTCTTCTAAGGCAGAGGCATTATGCTTTTACTTAAAAAGCAAACAGTGCCACTGCACTAAATCATCCTCTCATTTGTCATGCCGAGACCAAATGTGGAGGTGACGGTGCAGTGTGTTATTACACATTGCTTCATCTAAAACACAAGCTGTTGGACACCTGTATATCCATTCTTTACACCCTACAAAGTCAAGTTAGGTGTGATTGGACAGGTCTGAGTGTGGGCCTATATAATGATACCAAACAAAACCATGTATAATGTATAAAATAAATAAACAAAGAATGAAAAAGAGCATGCCCTCTTTTTTGTTCCAAAGCAAAGCAAGTTTTGATATCCTATTGAAAATTTGCTGAAAAAAAAGCAGCATAAAAAAAATTAAGGGGTAAAAAGTCACGTATTACTTTGTATTTCTATCGCGACTGTAAAATTTAAATGTTCTTGAACCCAGGACATACTTGAAAACGAGAGAAATCTCAATGTATCTTTCCTGGTAAAAGCTTTGCAAATAAATAAATAGACATTCAAAAAATGACCCTCAGCCGTGGATGTATTTGGATGCTTAGAATTCTGGTTGTTCCAGGAGCATAATTTTCTATAAGTTAGGGTTAGACTTAGGTTACTATTTGTGCTTGTTTAATGCCCTACCATTAATTTTTAATTTTTGCTTAATTTTAAGGCAACAGGTTCTACCCCTTCTTTTGATATGAGTGCAGCGAGAAACTGCTTTTCAGTATTTTAAAATGTTATCTGTGTTTTAGTGTTTTCCAAAACAAAAATTAAAAACACTTTGTTTTGCACTTTATTTTTTTTGGGGGGGGCTCCAGATTTCTGTGCCTATAGGGTCATGAGATGTGCATCCAGCCCTTAGCATATGAAGAAAAAGTTTTACTAATTATCAACCATTACTTGTTCTCTACACATAACGAATTAATCCTATTTACCAAAAATCTGTTGACTTCAACCTCCTGATCTATACACATGATTTATTTGCACACATGCTTTACTTACCGGCTGAGTACTATATGCATCCAGCGCAAGGTCACCAAGGGGCTATTTCATCTTGCCATTCTTCCATTAGCAGCAGCAGGAGGTATGAAAGCCTACAAGTGTGGTAATTCCACTAAAGTGATAAAATAAAACCCTAAGCCCCCACAACAAGGAAGAGGTATAATATTTTTTTCCCCTGTTTAACCCTTTCGCTGCGGTGGACGCGCTCAGCGCGTCCAACCGCATGTAGGGTTCCATGCGGTGTACGCACTGAGCGCGTCCTCTCTTTGGGGTCAGCGTTCGGCCGGGTTCCGGCCGATCGCTGGCCCCCCCGGTGCGGGCTGACATCCTCGATGTCAGCACAGCACCCGGAACCGCCGCCGGAGTAATTAGGTGTCATCGCGGGGGCGTGATGACACCTAATTCAGGCGCCCCCCCGCATGTGCGGAGGAGGCGCCTGAAAGGGAGGTCCTTCGGACCTCTCTCCCTCCCAATCGGCGGCGTGCAGGGGGTTAACCCAGGCACGGTTTGGAAGGGCACAGCCCTTGGGGGCCGGATCACGAATCGGCGCCGAAAAGCACCGGTTCGTGATCCTTTCCCGGAGCTGGCCGAATGCCCCGGGAATGCATAGCACGATGACGCCAGTCTTGGAGTTAACCCCTAACTGCCACCAATGGTGGAGATAGGTGGTTCCAATGAACCCCCTATCTCCCGATCCGTGGCAGTTAGGGGTTAATGTTTGGTATTGTTGGATCGGCCAGAGTATGGCCGTTCCAACAATACCAAACTTGACTATGAAAAAGTTTTTTAAAAAAAATTAAAAATAAAAATAAAAAAATATTTAAAAACAAATTATAAAAAAAAATAAACAAGTTTTTTTTTCCTTTATTTTTGGTTTGTTAATGCAGCAATATTGTTCCCATTTCAATTATAATGTGAACAATGATGCTGCACTAACGAATTTTGTATGCGGTGCGTTTGTTAAAAATCGCGTAATTTTCCCCAAAAAAAAATGTAACGAGACCCCATCTCTAATTTTTTTTTAACAAGCGCACCCCATACAAAATATAACCACAATTGCTCGCATGTTAAAATGTGAAAAAAAAACACTTTACATGTTGTAAATTATTGAAAATTCATATTTCATTGCATTTTTTGTTATAATATACAGACAGGTCATGACGTATACATATAATAATGACATATTATGA
This sequence comes from Leptobrachium leishanense, assembly GCA_009667805.1. Lineage (NCBI taxonomy): Eukaryota > Metazoa > Chordata > Amphibia > Anura > Megophryidae > Leptobrachium > Leptobrachium leishanense. The sequence goes on along the minus strand of CM019065.1, from coordinate 234,725,621 downwards.
ATCTGCCGAGTCTGACGGAAAGAACGATATATAATATGTCTGGGTCATATACTAAAATAAGGCTTCAAAACGCGTTTAAACATGATGAGCAAAATCGGTAAAAATTAGCTCAGCACAGAGGCGCGAAAAGCCTCAGCAGCGAAAGGGTTAAATGTGATTTCTTATTACCAGTTTTTGCTGTGGTTCATTTTTTTGTAAATATTGGGAATAGCAAGCAAAATGAGGCACAGCATGTAATTATTACTTCTCATCTTGATACAATGCCTTTTATTCAGATCTATCTTTGAAAAATGCTTGAGAAAACTTGAAATCCAAAAAAACCCAACATTTTTAAATATCCATTCTGCCTTTGCCAAATCATTTCAAGAATGCAATATAAGCGACAACAATCCCAAAATGTTTTCTGTAGGGTGCCAACAGATACCAGGCCCAGCCAGTTCCAAAGAGATCATCCAAGAAAATGGTACAGGCACTCCAAACATCTGATTCAGAGCAACTTTTTTTCAAGTTACACCTTGCAGTGAGACGTTTCAACTCTTGACAAGAAGTTGCGACACTGCTGGCTCATGCTACCTCTTTAATTATGTCTTGCAGAATCTGCACCTGTCTGATAATAATCAGAGTTCTGCCTGGATACCAGTGATAACATTGTGCCAACAATAGTGATTTATCCTGCAGAAAGAGGCCTCTACCTTTGGGAAAATCACTGCAATGAAGGGGTGTATATGGTCTCCATAATCGGTAAGGAGCTGGTACGTGTCAGTGTGTTCTGACACCTTTTCATGAATGCCAGTATTAAGTTTTTCAGCAATTTGTGCTACACTAGCTCTTCTGTGTGATCAGACTAGATGGGCTAGCATTCGACTCCCACAGGGTTATCCGAAGAGATTCGAAAAGTCACCGCACGTTTGGTGACTTTTCGTTCTCTTCAATTCGGTTCCTTTTGCCGATTGCATTTCGGTGACCCTGCGGTGTATTCAGCAAGCACCACAGGGTCCCCGAATTGCAGGGAAAAGCTGCCGTAAACCCACCGAACACTAACCGAATGCACGCTGAAAACAAGCAAAAACATCTGGATTAACCTTTGAAAAAGACGAACAGGAGCCGAACAGGAGCCGAACATGAGCCGAATCACACAGAGCCGAAGCAGCTGTGACGTAGAGGAGGCAGTGAATAAATTAGAAAAACCATTTGTATGAATCTGGGAAAAAGAAACGCTGTTTGCAAAGAAACTACTGAGCGAAAATGTCTGAAATTTTCACAGGAGGTCCAGGGAATGATCATAAAGAGGGCTGTTACAAAAAAATAAGTAAACTAAAAAAAAAAAAAAAAAAAAATCGGACTTTTAATAAAAAATAAATAAATAAGAAAATGCTTAAACTATCCTAAAAAATCTATAAATAAAGAGACTTTTTGCTGCAGAATTTTATAATGAACGGTTTATTAGATATTGAATTAAAACAGGAATATTTTTAACATTGAAGCCTATGGGATTCTCCTGAATAAATTTGCCGAATGAAACCACCGAATGGCAGGGCATTAGGGGAACCTTTCACTGCTGGTTTGTGTTCTCTGAATAGCCGAAGCAGTGCTTCTCTATGGGGATTTCACTGCCCTCGAACAGGGACCGAACAGGCACCGTATGTGCAGGCAATTCGCCAGGATTTGGCGAATTGCCTGCTCTCTGGATAGCCGAATGGCCAGGAAAGGTAACCGAACGCTGATTTTCAGCGTTCGGTTACCTTTCTCAAGCAATTCGGATCTCTTTGGATAACCCTGCAAGTGCACTAATGCGGCGTACTCCTGACAAGCCATTTTGGCAAAATGTGCGTCTATCTAGCTACAGGGTAATTAGCAGGCCTTACAGGCTTCTCTTCTCTCTTTTCTCCTCCTATCTCCACCCGGGGTTAAGCAGCTTATCCTGAGTAGGTTTACATTACATTTACAGTTACAAGTTTTTATAAAGCACTAACACATTCCATAGCGCTGTACAATAGGAGGCAGAATAACAAATATACATACAGGTTCAATACACAGTACAGTAGGAGAGAGGACCCTGCTCAGGAGCTTCAATCTAAAATGATAGAAGTGACACACTAGGTGAGGGTTAATAGAGAATATGAAATAGCAGGGTGCATGTGGGCTACGTGGGAAGATGCAGTAGGACATTAACAGAGCGGGATTAGGGAGTGGGGTGATATGCTTCTCTGTGTTTTCAGAGACTTCTTGAAGGACTGGGGAGATGAGGAGAGTCTGATTTTGCGTGGGGGAGTTCCAAAAAAAGGAGGCAGCTCGGGAGAAGGTCTTGAAGCCAGGAGTTAGAGGTGCGGGTACACGAACCTGATAGTATCAGATCATTGGCAGAGCGAAGTGGTCGGGATGGGATGTACATGTTAATAAGGGAGGAGATGTCTGCAGGGGTGCAGTTATAAAAGCTTTGTAAGTGAGCACCAGTATTTTGAATTGGATTCTATATAAGACAGGAAGCCGGTGTAGAGATTGACAAAGGGGCGAGATGCGGGAGGTGAGGTGGACAGAGGGAGAATCTGGGATTAGGGATGAGCTGTTTGGTTTGATCTGTTCGGAGTTCGCATCGAACATCGGCAGTTTGGTTGTTCGCCGAACTCTGAACATTTCCGTTTGTTTGGTTCGAGTTCGCCCACAATGCACCACAATGGACCACAATGCACTTTTCCACTGGCCTGAAGCTTGTAATTGGCTACAGCCTTGCACCTGACCACAGGTCAGGTGCAAGACTATGCCAATCACGGCTCAGAGTCCTGATTGGGAAATTTTGCCCAATCATGGGCTCACAGAGCTAAGTCCCGCAGCACACTATATAAGGCGTCCCTCGCAGCCCCAGCACGTGTTTTTTGAGAGGAAATTGTTCTGTTAGTGTGTGTTCTCAATACCAGCAGCTATTGTGGGAGTCTCACTTCTACAAGATATCTGCGAATTGTTGTAATCTGTGTGTTCTCACTGCCAGCAGCTATTGTGGGGGTCTCACTTCTACAAGATATCTGGGAATTGTTGTAATCTGTGTGTTCTCACTGCCAGCAGCTATTGTGGGGGTCTCACTTCTACAAGAGTTCAGAGAAGGGCTACTAAAATGGTGTACGGCTTGAAGGAGAAAAGTTACCAGGAAAGGCTTAATGATCTTAACATGTACAGCTTGGAAAAAAGACGAGACAGAGGAGATATGATAGAAACATTTAAATACGTAAAGGGAATCCACAAAGTAGAGGAAGGGAGTATATTTTAAAGGAAACAAAGTAGCAAAACAAGAAGACATAGTCTTAGATTAGAGGGGCAAAGGTTTAAAAGTAACATCAGGAAGCATTATTTTACTGAGAGGGTGGTGGATACATGGAACAGCCTTCCAGTTGAAGTGGTAGAGGCCAAAACAGTAATTGAATTTAAGCAGGCATGAGATAGGCATAAGGCTATCCTAAACAAAAGATAAATCCAGGTAAAGTATCCATGTAATTGGGCAGACTAGATGGGCCGAAAGGTTCTTATCTGCCGACATTTTTCTATGTTTCTATCTACTGTATCTGGGAATTGTTGTAATCTTTGTGTTCTCACTGCCAGCAGCTATTGGGGGGGGGGGGTATCTCACCTCTACAAGATATCTGGGAATTGTTGTAATCTGTGTGTTCTCACTGCCAGCAGCTATTGGGGGTCTCACTTCTACAAGATATCTGGGAATTGTTGTAATCTGTGTGTTCTCACTGCCAGCAGCTATTGGGGGGTCTCACTTCTACAAGATATCTGGGAATTGTTGTAATCTGTGTGTTCTCACTGCCAGCAGCTATTGGGGTGTCTCACGTCTAGCAGATATCTGGGAATTGTAATCTGAGTCTTGTCACTGCCACCCATCAGGGGGTCTCACTGATTTATAGGAGGTGCCTATGAATTGTAATCTGTGTCTTGTCACTGCCACCCATCAGGGGGTCTCACTGATTTATAGGAGGTTTCTGGGAGTTGTAATCTGTGTCTTCTCACTGCCAGATATCAGTGGGTCCCACATACTTCTAGAAGATTTCTGCAAATTTCAATCTGTGTCTTGTCACTGTCAACCATCAGGGGGTCTCACTGATTTATAGGAGGTTTCTGGGAATTGTAATTTGTGTCTTGTCACTGGCTGCCAGTTATCAGGGTGCCTCACTGAGTTATACCAGAGTTCTGGAAATCTTTAATCTAGATAACACAGTTGAATCAGAGTTCTGCATATGTCCAATTTTTATAACAGAGTTGAATCAGAGTTCTGTATATCTTTAATCTATATTTCATTCACCATGTCAGAAAGACCAAAAAGGACAGGCAGACGCTCCCAGACACAGATAAGAGGGCAAGCAGCCTCTGTGTCAGAAGGCTGTGCCCCTGGTCATTGTGGACGTGGTGCATCCTCTGCAGGGGCACGCTTGACCTTGTTTCTAATTGGTGCTGGCCATTTTAAGCAACAACAACATACAGAGGATTTGCAGGATTGGCTAATCAGGCCATCCTCCTCCTCCGAGTCCTCTGCCAGCCAGGCTTGTAGTGGTTTACAGTCCACCTCAGCTGCCAAAACATTGAATTCAGCCTCCATGTCCACAGCTACTCCTGCCATAGCCTCACTATGATACACGGAGGAGTCAGCTGAATTGTTTGACTACAGTGACAGGGTCAGTGCGATGCTGCTTGAGGATGCGCAGCAACTCCAGTGCTCTGATTCAAACTCTCAGGTTGAGGAAGGGAGTAAAATCAGCCTAGAGGGAGGGGGTGCCAGTGACATACAAAGAACTCATGTTCCCCCCGCAGCTGCAGCATATTGCGAGGTTGGCTCCAGTGACTAGGAGATAGGGGTGATGACGATGATGAGGTCACTGACTCCACCTGGGTGCCTGATCGAACAGAGGAGTAAAGGGAGGAGGAGGAGGCACAACAAAAACAAGGCAAAACGTCCTCTATGACCAACCGTAGCCAGTCCAAGGCATCAGAAGTCACAGCTGCTCAGGTGCAGAGCGCTGTTGTCTGAAAGCACACGTACAGGAAGTCTGCTGTCTGGGAGTTCTTTAAGAAATGTGCAGCAGACCGCACCATTGCTATTTGTAATCTATGTCAGATAAGGATCAAGCGTGGGAAAAGACATCCCACGCTTGGGTACCACATGCTTGAGGCGACATATGACCACCTGCCATGCATCCCGTTGGCACAACACTTTGTTTCCCGTTGGCACAAAAGAGTGCGTCTGTCCACCGACTGTGTAGACCGGCTGACATTTATAAAAATGAATCAGTCCTGGATCAGCAGCTATCAATCCCCTGATGCTGATGTAACTGAATAGATCGTGGATCTCTTCTGCATTCCCAAAACCTCCACCAATGCACTCTTCCACAAATACCACACCGGGGTTACGGTGTGAAGGCACTTGCTGCCACCAAAGGCAAAATATTTGGGTGCACTGACGCCTGTACCAGATTCATATCATTTTAATATTTGACCACAGGGTCCAACCCTGCACTCTTCCACAATACCACAGAGGGGTTACGGTGTGACGGCACTGTTGCTGACACTAAAGGCCCAATTTTAATGCACCTATTGTTACTTTCATTCAAAGCCTGCATAAGTTTCACCATAATTTAGCCAAAAAAATCACTAAACTTGTTCTGCGTGTCCTTTAGGGAATGGAATAGCGACTCGACAACTACAGTATGTAATAGTACCCAAAGACTAGAATTATCTTCACTGCACTCCTCCCCTAACCATTCAACTTCACTCACTGCCCCTCTTCTACTATAGGGGTTATTCACAGAGCACAGAAATGTCGCCGACATTTCGGTGCTCTGCATTCCTGTGGTTCAGGAATCAAAATTCCCCACCCTGTGGTGAATCAGTCTCCCTCTGCGATTCACTACACCGACCTGCCGGAACTCGCGTTGTGAGATCCTGCAGGTCATGTGACTGTCAGCAGAAGCCTCAATGGAGTCCTAATAAAGAAATGGAAAGTCTGTAGTTATGGCGCCACCTGGTGGATCTTTATGAGAGAGGAAATGCTATTTCTGGCAGCAATGATAAAACACAGCAGTATCAAGCAGCAAACGAATTTGCATAAAGTGCAATATATAGAAATGGTAAAACAACAAATGTCATAAACAATCCCTGTAAAATTAGTTATGGCAGCAGTGTTAGGTAGCAGCAATACATAACATAAAGTGTGTCCACTTGCAATCTTATATGTGCAAATCTGCAAAAACTTGCAAGCTGATGTGCAAACTTAGTAAAATACACTATATTGCCAAAAGTATTCGCTCACCCATCCATGTGCGAGTCAAGGCAGCTGAGCGAATACTTTTGGCAATATAGTGTATGTGCAGCATAAACCGGTTCGTTTAAAAGTGCCTCTGTGCAGTGTTTAGCAAGTGATAGCACAACTAGAGTAGTTTATTCTATGGATAATGATAAACACTGTTAAAATTTGCTGTGCAAAAGTCAGAAAACACATGAGATTGTGCGCATAAAATAGAAGTTAAAATCAGTCCATTTGTATTGAAAAAGTGCATAAGTGTAGACTAGAGCTGCGATGCGGATTGTGTAATTAAATAAAGTGAACAGAATACAGCAGCTGGTAGGTGGGAGGTCTGAGTGCGGGAGTATGAGGCGAACAGGTTGGCCCTGAACACCTGTGAGTGGTCAAATTACATCGTTGACCTGAATCTAAGTTTTTTAAACATTTTCTACGGAACCAAGACACACATAATCCACGTTGCAGAACAGCGAACAACAACAATAACCAAAATGCAAAGAAAACATACAAGTCAAGTTGAGGTATTAACTTTGCCCCCCACCGGCTGAAGAGGGAGTACCACCTGTAGAGAAGAGAAGCACCACCTGTAAGACCCATCAGGACATAAGGCGAGTGTGGAGCCACAGCGGGCCAGGCTGGGATTCCTCAGGCTGGCACAGGGCGGTGTCTATTGGACTGAGAGTGCTGAGGCAGTGGTGGAGGCTCTGCATTCAAGTCTCAGGGAAAAGGGCCAAAGCTGCCTCCAGAGGTGAATCAAAAAAATGTGTCACCCAGTTGCGAGCCACACGCAGGCATGCTGTGTGTGACAGAACGAAACGAATATTGTGTTCCACCAATTTCAAGCACAACGAGAAGAAAGCCTTTCGATTAGTAGAGACCGTGGCTGAGAAATCTTGGAACAGGCGAAGAGACGAACCCTAGTAGTCCAAATTGCGAACACGATAAAAGGCTTGAAGGAGTTTGGTCTTATCGGAATAATTGAGGAGGTGCATGATGACTGGCTATGGGTGGTCAGCTCTGAGGTTCAGGTCAGGCCCCACTCGGTGGATCCTCTCGACCGCGACCGGGTGCGATGCATCAGTCGAACCCAAGTTGGCAGAGAGCCAAGTAGAGGCCCATTCCAGCAAAGCAGGACCCTTCACCGACTGCGGCAGGCCAATTATTTGTAGGTTATTGTGATGACTGTGGTTTTCCAGGTCATCCAGCCTTTCAGTCAAGGTTTGGTTAATCATATTTTGTTTTTCTAGCTGGGCTTATAACGGATGAAAATTGTCTTCCAAGGTCAAAACCCGTTCCTCCACCTCCGTGAGGCGATGAGCTTGCGAGATCAATTGCGACAAGACATATTCAATTGTGGATGACAATCTGCCTAGCTTGTCATCCATCCAGCAAGTAAAGTTGTAGATAAACACGCAGTAGGAGAGTTCATTGTGGAGGCACAGCGAGGTCCACTGTATCACTGTGTTGGAGGGGGGGTTGTCCAGAGACCACGACTCGCCCCAGGAGATCCTGGGACTGAAAAATTGGTGAGTGGCTGAAAAGGCAGCGCAGAAAACATTTGATGAAATGAGTGCCTCGGGGGACCCCAGGACCAAAAAAGTGGGTCAGCTACCCCGCAATAAAGATTTTTTTCCAAAAAAAAGAGGGGGTCTAGGTACTTCCGGTATCTCAAGGCTGCAAGTCTGGGGGTAGCAGGTGCAGGTCGACTAACCCCACCTCCAATCACAGCTGCGATGTCAGGCCTGTACGCTACCAAGTGTCTGTGGGGGGTGCAATAGGAGTGAGAGCTGCCTCCGATTAGGTTGCAAGACCCGCAGTCAATATAGTGAACCCCAGGAGATCCTGGGACTGAAAAAAATTGAGGAGAGCTCTGTCCGCAGGTCTCCCCCTGCTCTTGAAAAACATCAGCCGAGAATACAGTTCCGGCGCTGAGATGTTCCTCACCACAGGAAGGTCATGGCGCCACCACGTGGTTCAACAAAATGGCGGCCGCCCACCTAGAACTCTAGTGGATAGCGCAGAGCGCCGCTGTATCCCAAGCCCTGGAAGAATAAGCGAGTCCCAGCAAATGTCACGGGACAGCTGCAGGGGAAGTCCAGTGGCGAGAGGAGGGGAAAATTCTTAGACCTGTAGTGGTCTGGGCCAAACTGTCATTGTGCGGCCTGGTGAATTCCGGGGGATCAAGGCTGCGTGTCTGGATCCAGCCGGCGGATAACATGCAGTGTGCAGCGGCTGTCAGAGAGTGTGCCCGCACCAGTCAGGGCAATAAGTGGTGTCAAAATCTGCACAGCAAATAAAACTATTATTAGCTTGGTCTGGAGCTCAAGATAAAAGCAGCCATAATCGTGGCCCACCTCCCGGAATTCGTAAAGACCTTTTTAACAAAACGTTTATGAAGAAATTCCTACACAGCTTATCTGTAAGCATTACCAACACGATACAACTTTCTTTTGCATACAGCAGTTGTCATGTTTTGTAAAACTGCTAAACTACTCTTTAAACATATATAACGAGTCTTACACATCAAAATAGTTTTGGTGTGTTTGACTTGCTTTTAAAATAACATTGCAGACAGCGTTTGTTATAAAACCATTCTAGTTAATACCTAGCACAATAGAGTTGAAGGTTAATATTGGTCATTTGTGCACACAAGATATTTTGTTATAACATTCTTTTCTTGCCTGCCTTCTTTTCTTATTTTTCCATCCAGATTTTCAAGTTGCGATAAATATTTGTAAAGCAAGGCTGACCATAGTGTTTGAGACTACACCTGCACAGAGGAAACATGTAATAGGTCTGGGCACAGTAGTCTAGACACGCTGACAAACTTTCACAACACAGAAAGTGAAACATATAATTATTTTGAAGAAAAGTGGCAACTTGCAATTTTCATATATAAAAGTGAAATATTTTACATATGAGAAAGATGTATTGCTATGTTGCTTAACATACTTATTTAGTATTTACCAGCAAGCTCCTTGTAATTTTATTAAAGGTTGATTCATTTGGAGATCAATTGTACAGTAAATGTATTCTTAAGGGAAGGAAGGTCAAACTGTAGTATCTTGAAAACTGATGAATAAATAGGCTTTTTGGATTATCCCCTCATACATAAACAATTATACATACAGGGTTAATTAGAGAGCACTGAAATGTCATCGACCATCGTGCAAAATTGCATGGGGGCATAAAATAATGCTTGCCCAGTGCCTAGTCAATATTAAAGACGGCACTGAATAAACCCCCAGATAGGCCCAGAATGGTCATTGGGCGTGTCAAGCATTTACCTGGTAGCCCAATAGCCATGAAAGGCGGTTCAAAATGCAAGCCCTTAAGTAGTGCGAGGCCTTAGACTGTTGTGTTCCCTGAGGGCCAGCAGCCGAACGAGCGCAAACCTCAATGGAGTCCTATGGACTCCAGGAGGTGGTACTCATGGCGATGCGGAAACGCTACTGTGAGTATACAAGTGGTTAATGCTGCATTCTGGGACGAGGTGCTCAGCTAGCAGGCACAGAATTTCCCCGTTACCATCCCATTATAGAGCACAGTAGGGAATAGTGCCCTCAGTTTGGTAGAAAAAGGTGTGTGTGGGGGGGGGGCGAAATATGTTTTCCTTAAGGTGTATAAATGCTTTGCCCTGGCCCTGAATAGGGAAGCATTTATCAATTTTGCTTTAGTGCTGTATCAGGTTTTTAAGTGTTTGACAACATTTTAGCCTCAGGATCCTATGTAGTGCTTCCTCTTGTTTTAGACACAAGCTTTTACACATTTTATTAATATGGAACATAAATCAGAATCAGTGAAAGGTTAAATGAGTAACCTAAGTTGCTACTACAGTTATCCACAGAAAATGCAGAAAAATAAATGGGTCAATGTGACAGAGTGCTATCAAGTAGAGACTAGAGTCCAGTAAGATTTATTCATCAAAAATGTGTTTTCTTATAAAATGCAGAAATTGTTGTACCGATTTTAAAAAATAAACACAACCCGTATCTGTTTAAAGCAATGTTCATTAGACATTGCAATAATGATGAGCTCAGCATCCCCACGGCATGCCTGAACCGACTCTGCAAGCTCCCTTCCTCGGGCATTCTCTGGAGCTGTACAACTTGAGATTTACATCAAAGATGACAAATAATACATTGAAAATGTAAAATTCCTATGCCTATTTGTCCTTTCTTAGTTGTAGAACATGTTAACACTAGAAATATGTGAAATACTGCTCATGCAAATAGTACCCTTTAGCATGATGTAACTCGGAGATGGTGATGTCACCAAGGTGGGGCCCATCACCAAATCATCAAACATAACACCTTTTTTTTATATCCATAGTATAATCTTCAAGGAATGCAGTTTGATATAGAAACAAGGGCTCGATCTTTAGATCTTCATTCTTCATTACAGTTACCTGTATGAACAAGACTGTCACTTCACAAGTCGTCTTTATTAGTGCAGCAGGTAAACCGGTAGAAGCCACAAAGTGATAGAGGCACAGTAGGCAGGTATACCGGTGTAATTCAGGTAATTTATTACATATACAGTGCAAAGAAATCACAGAGTCATAGGTATATATAGTAGGTCATAGGATAAGAAGCAAGAGCAGATGTTATCGGAGACACACTGGACACTACAGGAAGAGAGGAGAATACACACAAATCAGAGATAAAGGCTCAAAAGAACCAGATGGAATTCACAGGGACATCATGATGCTAGACTACAGAAACACAGGGCTTGGAACACTTACAGGTTTCAGCTACCAAGAAGTCCATAGAGAGTGTGTCAGGGCACAGAATATCTAGTATGCAGAAGCTCAAGTAGCAGGGACAACACCCTTAAACAGGTGGACCAGATGAAGACATGTACTGGAACTACAGATACATATGCAGACTACTAGGGATGTGCATTTCGGGTTTCGGAATTTCGGAATTTTCACGAAATTTCACATCACAAGGGCAGGAAACTTGGTGGTAGTGCTCAGGATTTAGCAGAAACACTGTGACCAGGAGCCCTTTTGCCTTCCTTACGTGTCCCAGGGTACGGTACATGATACAAGTTCACGCAAAAGAGGATCATTATAAATATTCTAATATTGTATGTCACCAAAAAAATGGGGTTTAGAAAATGAAAAGTGTTACAAACCAAACTGGTAATAGTTAAAACAAAACAAAAAAAACATGTAAATGCTATAGCTAGCTTTTCATTCTCAACCAATAATAGGAAGCCGCATAGACATAAATGTATCATGATAGTGATTTGTCACATTTTTGTGGCATGCTAGCACTGGCTCAATTATGTGTAGACCCTTTTGATAGTGGCTACGATTGTCAACGCAATCCTACTGAACCGTGCTTTTTCAGGACCAGAGTAACTTTTGAATTTATGCCATCATTCATTATTCATCTGTTCAGACTTCATTTGCTCCTCCTTTCGATTCAAACTTAAAGTACATTAACCTGCCATACAAGCTGAGCCTCAACTGGAGTTGTACATAATAGACATGTGCATTCGTTTTAGTACTAAAACAATTTAGTCAGAATTTTGGGATAATTTAGTTTTCGTATGACTCAAGAGATACGAAACTGCTCAGTACAAAAAACAAAAGAAACTAAAATAAAATGCACTACATTTTAGTTTCAGTCCTTTTTGTGATATTACATTGAGTGAAGGAGACCAGCAATGAAGAGTGCAAAATCGCAAAGCTACAGAAAAAGTTTGTATGCGTAATCCTTCCCGACCCCTATCCGAAAATCTGACAGTGATAGAGCTCCAGAATACTCATCGCAGCACAGACAGCCAGCACAGAGGAAACCTTTACTTAACCCTTGTATGTCTATGAGGCAGACAAGATGATAAAAGCAGCTGGAGAAGGAAAACATTCAAATAAATCACACTGAAAGCTAATGACACAGGAGGGCTGGATAGTAAAAACCCCTTTATAACAAGCAGCGCTGGGAGAAGAGAGGGACTTTATAAAACGTGTGTTATCTCCCCTCCTGCTCTGCATAATAGGGGCTTAGGTCTGATACATTTTATATTATCCAGAAACACTATCCCCCTTTCCTCATCTATAATACACGTTTTATATAAAGTCCCTCTCCTCTCCCAGTGCTGCTTGTTATAAAGGTTTTTTTTTTACGTCTGATACATTTAGTATCCAGCTCTCACAGTTACTCTGTCATTATGAGCCTTCAGTGTAATTTATTTGAATGTTTTCCCTGGATTTAAAGTGCTTTATTTTATTATAAAAAATAAATTTGTACCAGTCATCTCTTCTCTGAGCTTTCAAACCGATTTACGTTAATATTTTCCCTCTCCCCTGCTTTTATATTCCTGTCTCTCTCCCCCACAGAGATACAAAGTTTAAGTAAGAGTTCACTCTCCTGTGCTAGATAAGCAATGCATTCCGAAGTTCTGCACCCTTCATATGCCAATGCAGTAGGTCCTACTGAGTAGGATGTTCTATACAGAGAGGGGCATTAATTAATGCAAGAATAGGTTATATACATTATACGATAAAAGTAAACACAACGTAGGACTACTGTGGCGCTAAGAGAAGGATAGGGTATATGTATACAAAAGGGAGCTGCTAGAATCCTATAAAGTTAGTCTGTCCAACTAACAAGCAAAGATAAATATACAAACACAAAAACAAGGACAGCGCTCCCACGAAAAGTTATATCTTTTCAACCAAAAATAAATTGCGACAGAAAATCTTTCTGATTTTTAACTGCAGAGTCTATTATTCACTACAAAATTCTTATTAAAGAAAAAAAATGTTTTGTATAGAAAAATTGTAGATGCAGAAAAAATACCTCAAAGGAAAAGTCACCAGTAGAGAAGAAATCTTCACACGAATATATATATGGGACCACTCCCTCGAACTTTGTCAGTTTCTAGGATCGTCTTTTCATCCAATAAAGGGCTACAAACATTCAATTCGCCCTCCTGGTGTGTATCCACAGTAGAAAGGAGCCTCAGCACAAGATCCACACCTCCTCCCGAAATGCACAGGGAACACTGATGAATCCCTGGGTGGGGTTAACCGTTGCATTGCTGCAGGGATCTCTTCAGAAAATTCCTCAGAGAAAACAACAGAACAACAATAGTGCAGCCAGTTTTTACAGGGACAGAATATAAAACCTTTATATGGTAATAAACTTACCCTGTTCAGAGCCTAGCCTGGCTCGGGGAAAACTCGCATAGGGTTGTAAGGAGTGGTGCAGCCCTTAAAAAGCCATCTCAGTTTAGAGTCATCAATGCAGTCACCAAGTGAAAATAATAAAACATTTATTCCAATAATATGAAATATCAGTGATAAAAAAGACAGGAACCAGACGCGTTTCGCGCTTTACAGCGCTTCTTCAGTGGTAAAACAGACAAACAGGAGTACATTTCAAAAAGGAGTTCATTATATACTCAAAGACATTGGTAAATGAGCCAGCAGCCCAAGTAACCCGCCCACTTCCAAATTGGAATACATACAATTAAACATATAAATGTGTTGATAAAAGTCAAAAAACAAAATACATATGCAGATCCAAAACTTCTCCCTATATACATTATACAGAGAGGGGTATTAATTAATGCAGGTGGATGTTGTATACATTATACAGAGAGGGATATTAATTAATGCAGGAGGATGTTAACTACATTATACAGAGAGGGGTATTAATTAATGCAGGAGGATGTTCTATACATTATACAGAGAGGGGTATTAATTAATGCAGGTGGATGTTGTATACATTATACAGAGAGGGGTATTAATTAATGCAGGTGGATGTTGTATACATTATACAGAGAGGGGTATTAATTAATGCAGGAGGATGTTAACTACACTATACAGAGAGGGGTATTAATTAATGCCGGAGGATGTTCTATACATTATACAGAGAGGGGTATTAATTAATGCAGGTGGATGTTGTATACATTATACAGAGAGGGGTATTAATTAATGCAGGAGGATGTTCTATACATTATACAGAGAGGAGCCTTTTTTTTAGCCCTTTAAATCCAGTGGCTGTGAACGCTGAGATCGGCTGCTTGTTATATTATCTCTCAGTACAATGTATCAGGCTCAGCTGTTACAGTAACTGACTGTAACAGCACTCAGAGATTCAATAAAACAAGGAAATAATATTGTTATAACCTCTTACATATATAAATATTATTTACTAGTTTTACTGAAACTCTGAGCGCTGTGATGAGCAGCAGTTACTGTAACAGCTTTCCCTGACACATTGTGCTGAGAGTGAGAGATACTGTCTGTAACAAGCAGCGATCTCAGTCCTCTGAGGAGCCACTACAATAGTAACTGTAGCCACTGGTTTTCGGATGAATGAAATTAGTTTTCATACTAAAGAACTGAAAACGAATTTCTTTAGCAATTAAACAAATTGCATTTTAGGACTAATCCATTAGTTCAAAACGAAATTTTGTGCTGTGCACATGTCTACTACATAACATGGAATAGCAGGGAATTCTCAGGCATTTGTTTTGTGTGCAATATATAATAATAAAATAGACGAAAAAGAGAGAAGCTTATAGTCAATGTAGAAATACAGTGCTGTTCATGTAAATACATAATAGAGAACAAAACATTCTAGTGATATATTACCCCAGACATAAGACAAACTTTCACAACACAGAAAGTGAAACATATTCAGGGTTATTCAAAGAGAATCGAAAAGTCACCGCACGTTCGGTGACTTTTCGTTCCCTGCAATTCGGCGAGATTCGGCAATCCTAGTTTGCCGACTCTGCGGTGTATTTAGTATGCACCACAGGGCCGCCGAAGTGCAGGGAAAACCCGCCGCAAACCCAATGAAAACACTGCAAAACCCGCCGAACACTCACCGAAACCCGCAGAAACAGCTGGATTAACCCCGCCGAACGCGCCGGAGAAACCCAAGTAGCTGCCAATCACAGCGAAGAGCAGCCGCAGGCAAAACACGACACACAGATGAATGAGATGAAAAAAAAAAACAGTACGGTTGAAAATTTGAAATTTAAAACACTGTTTTCAAAAAAAACTACTAAACGAAAATGCCTGGAATTTACATATAAGATCCTATGAATGATAATAAAAAGGGCAGTTACATTAAAAAGAAAAGATGATTTAAAAAAAAATTGCCAAAAAATCCCCAAAAATGCCTAAAAGATCCTAAAAAAATCTATAAATAAAGAGACTTTTTACTGCAGAATATAATATTAAACGGTTTATCAGATATTGGATTAAAACAGGAATATTTTTAACATTGAAGCCTATGGGATTCGCCTGAATAATAATGCCGAATGAAACCACCGAATAGCAGGGCATTTCGGCAACTTTTCCCTGCTGTTTGGTGTTCTCTGAATAGACTAAGCATTGCTTCACTACGGGGATTACACTGCCCTCGAACAGGCACCGAACAGGCGCCGTATGTGCAGGCAATTCGCCAAGATTTGGCGAATTGTCTGCTCTCAGAATAGCCGAATGGCCAGGAAATGTAACCGTACGCTGAATTTCAGTGTTCGGTTACCTTTCAGGGCCAGATCAGCTCTCTTGGAATAACCCTGATAATTATTTAGAAGAAAAGAGACAGCTTGCAATTTTCATATATAAGGGTCAACAAAAATAAAAGAATGAATAGGAAGTTTTTAATTCAGTACCACAAAGAGAACTATTCAAATAATGACATTCAATAATAATAACACAAATATGTACTTTCATAGAGGCAAATTTGAGATCAGGAATGTTATCAATGTATCATTTTGAAATGTATCACTAAAAGTAAAAATGCACTGCATATACCAAAAATAAATGTTTGTATCTATCCATCTATCTATTGAGCAATAAAATACCATAATGTACATAGCATTAAATTGCAGTATGAGAAAACAAGGTCACAAGCAGCCAGAGGTCTAAGGAAATGACCCTTGGGTGTAATTATCAGAATGTGAAACATGTATCTGGAATATTTTCAATCCATACTCCCATAAAGAATCTACCAATTTTGTGATGTAAACCCATAATCCACACAGGGTGTTTAGTGGGGTTAGTTGAGGGAGCTAGTAATTTTGATATATGCATGGGAAATAACCCAAATAATTATGGAGTCACGTTATTATGATATCATTTTAGAAACAATCACACAGTGGAATTATGTCTTTTCAGACATTAAAATTTCATCCATAAAAGTTGGCTGTGCGTCCTTATTTTATATTTAAGTAAGTCATATATCTTGAAAACATAAGACAATCTCCAGTAACTTCCAAAGAGATACGGACTTGTTTCTACCCTTCAGAACAGTCATCACTAATATCACATCCACATACTTACCCACGCACCACTTGAACAGGGCTAGCCGAGGAACTGGTGGACGTCGGGCCTAGTCAAGGTCCCAGCGGCTGCCGAGCCTAGTAGAGGTTCAGGCGGTCGCTGGGGCTAGTCAAGGCCCAAG
The DNA here is from genome assembly GCA_009667805.1 of Leptobrachium leishanense. Lineage (NCBI taxonomy): Eukaryota > Metazoa > Chordata > Amphibia > Anura > Megophryidae > Leptobrachium > Leptobrachium leishanense. Next base: position 234,708,893 of record CM019065.1, on the reverse strand, counting down.
CCGGCACAGGGTCTGGTAGAGGATCCCCCAGCAGCTGGGCCTGGCTGTTGCACAGGTGGGTACTTGGCCTGGTCAAGGTCCAGGTCGATTGCCTGGCCTAGTCGAGGCTCTGGCAGTCTCTCCATGCCACAGCTTTAGACGGCAAAAAGCCTCCTCTGGCAAAGTGCCACCTGTAGCAATGGTCCGGCCTGGCCCCATGGACTCAGTGGCGTAGCGTGGGTTGTCAGCGCCCGGGGCCAGCCAAGAATTTTGCGCCCCCCCCCAACCTGTGGACACGTTATCATGCCCTGATTCCCTTCCACCATTAGGGCATTGAACCCCTTAACTGTGATACAATGTAATGTGCAGAGTGTATGAGCGTATCACAGTGCTCCACAGCAATAAAACCCACAGTAATGTGCAGCTCACACATGGATATATATATTGTCCCCAGCAGCTCAAACATGAATATATTTGCCCCAGTGCCCCCAGTACCTCAAACATGAATATATTTGCCCCAGTAGCTCAAACATGAATATATTTGCCCCAGGACCTCAAACACCAATATATTTGCCCCAGTAGCTCACACATGAATATATTTGCCCCAGTATCTCACACATGGATATATTTGCCCCCAGTAGCTCACACATGGATATATTTGACCCAGTAGCTCACACATGGATATATTTGCCCCCAGTAGCTCACACATGGATATGGATCTCTACCCCTGATCTCTCTCCCCCTGTCCTCTCAAAAGTCAGTGACTGTTTATCTGGCATCTCTTCCTGGATGGCCTCCCACCACCTAAAGATCAACATGTCAAAGACTGAGCTCCTACTTATTCCTCCCTCCAATGCCTCCCCACCTCCTGACTTCTCTATCATGGTGGAGGGTATCACCATCTCCCCATCAAACCAAGGTCGCTGTCTTGGAGTTACACTTGACTCTGCTCTTTCCTTCATCCCCCACATCCAGTCTCTTTCCTCCTCCTGCCGATACCAACTGTGTAATATTTCCAGAATTCGGCCATTTCTTACCGCTGTCACCACAAAACAACTCATACACGCCCTGGTAATCTCCCGACTCGACTATTGCAATAATCTCTTATCTGGCCTACCTCTGTCCCGCCTCTCCCCCCTACAATCCATCCTGAACGCCTCCGCCAGGCTAATTCACCTCACATGCCGCTCTGTCTCTGCTGCTCCCCTCTGCGAGTCCCTTCACTGGCTCCCCATCCACTGCAGAATTAAGTTCAAAATCCTTATCCTTACCTACAAAACCCTCACTAACTCAGCGTCCCACTACCTGTCCTCACTAATCACCAAATACACCCCAGCCCGCTCCCTAAGGTCAAACAGTGACCTGCGCCTAGCTTCTCCCCGCATCACCTCTTCCCATGATAGACTGCAGGACTTCACACGCGCAGCCCCCACTCACTGGAATGCTCTCCTTCGTACTGTCAGACTTTCCCCTAACTTCTCTTCCTTCAAACGCTCCCTTAAAATGTTCCTATTTAGGGAAGCCTACCACCCAACTCACTGACGCAACCATCAATCACTCTCACCTTACAGTCCTCTCCTCCTGTTTCCAACCCCAACCCTCCTAGATTGTGAGTTCCTACGGGAATAGGGCCCTCATCTCCTCCTGTACTGTTTGTCAAATGTTGTTCAATGTATTGTAACCCTGTCTATACTGTGCTTATTGTACAGCGCTGCGGAATATGCTGGCGCTTTATAAATAAAGAATAATAATAATAATATTTGCCCCCAGTAGCTCACACATGGATATATTTGCCCCCAGTAGCTCATACATGAGTATATTTGCCCCAGTAGCTCACACATGAATATATTTGCCCCAGTAGCTCACACATGAATATATTTGCCCCCAGTAGCTCACACATGGATATATTTGCCCCAGTAGCTCACACATGGATATATTTGCCCCAGTAGCTCACACATGGATATATTTGCCCACAGTAGCTCACACATGGATATATTTGCCCTCAGTAGCTCACACATGGATATATTTGTCCCAGTAGCTCACACATGGATATATTTGCCCCCAGTAGCTCACACATAAATATTTTCCCCAGTAGCTCACATATGAATATTTGCCCCAGTAGCTCACACATGAATATATTTGCCCCCAGTAGCTCACACATAAATATATTTGTCCCCAGTAGCTCACACATAAATATATTTGCCCCCTCTCCCTCCCCCCCCCACTCACCGGCTCTGAGGGCCCGCAGGTCGGTAGGGGGGGCCCGTTTGGGGCATCATAGCGGTCCCCCGCTGGTTTCCTGGCCTTTGATGGTCATCGTGCTCTTCTTGGGCAGCCAGCGGCGCACTCTGTAAATGCCGCGGTGGCGCCTGCAGCCCAGTCTAAGCACGTTGCACTGGCGCCGCCCCTCACGTGACACGTCATGTGAGGGGGCGGTGCAGGCGCCATTGCGGCGTTTCCAGAGTGTGCCGCTGGCTGCCTGTGTGCACTGACCACACAGGGCAGGGAAACCGGCAGCGAGGGCCCACTATGGCGCCCCTGGCGCCCCCAAAAAAACTGCGCCCGGGGCCACCGCCCCCCAGCACCCCCCACGCTACACCACTGCATGGACTGGTCGGCTCTGATGGGGAGGGAGGCTGGTAGTGTATCTGTTTGTAGTGTATGTATGTGCAGGGGGCTTATAATGTGTGTGTGTCACGAATTCAGCTGGCAGGGTTGCCAATATGCAATGAAATACAAGATAAGCAAGTATGTGAAATAAACAAAGGATATTTATTTAGGTACACAGGCTGTAAAGCAATAAGAATGAAGGAGCTGAGTGAACAGGAGAAATAAGGAGGACAATGAATAATCAATAAACAGAGTATAACTGAGGAGACTGAGGGAATAATGGGAAACTAAATAGGTACAGGATATACCAATTTGATATACAGAAAGACAGGACCAGGGAACTAGGCTAACTGATAACAAGAAGGCACTAAACAGACAGAACCAGGGAACAAGGATAAACTAGTAACATGTACTGGATACACGAGTAAATAGACAGAACTAGATTAGATAATAATAACAAAACACAAGATATAGGAATAAGCAGAGGTAGGACCAAGGAATAAGAGAAGATTAAATAGAAGCACTCGACATATAGATGAATAGAAGGACAGAACCAGGGAAACTGAATATAACAAATATACAGAAAATGAAAGAATAAGGAAAAAGCCTTTGAATAATCAAGTGTATTTCAGCAGCGTAGAGGAGTAAGCAAATGCGGGTCCAGTATCCAAGCAGGGTTTCGGCAGCGGGTAATCAATATAGGGGTTCAGCAGAGACAAAGTCCAGAAGTTCAAAGCGGGGGTTCGGTAACTGATAATCAACAGTTGTTCAGCAAAAGGTTAGAAGGCAGGAGGCTTATTGCAGCTTTATTTTATTTTATTTATTTATTTATAAAGGATTTTACCAGGAAAGATACATTGAGATTTCTCTTGTTTTCAAGTATGTTCAAGAACATTGAAGTGTTACAGTTACAGAACTACAAAGTAATACAATGCAAGATATTAAAAAAAAAAAACACACAAATATACAGATTAACAGAAAATAAATATGTAGGAAATAGTCATTATGTTACATGTTTACAGGTGCATTCCGTATTGAGGTATGTTAGTAAGGAGCTCTTGAGTGATTTAAGACTGTGGGAAGATTTGATGGTGTCTGGGAGGTTATTCCATAATTGTGGTGCTCTGTAGGAAAATGAGGACCGAGCCACTGTCTTTTTGTATTGTGGTATTGCAAGTAAGGTGCTGGTCCTGGATCGGAGGTTATAGGATGAGGGAGCTGCTGGGGGAAGCAGTCTATTCAGATAGGGTGGCAGCTTCCCAGAAAAGCTCTTAAACACCAGGCTGGAAAGGTGAAGGGTGCGTTTAGACTCCAGCGATGGCCAATTTAGCTCTTTTAACATGTCACAATGGTGGGTCATGTAGTTACATTGTAATGCAAAGTGGCAGAATGAGTTATACAATGTAGTAAGTTTCTGAAGGTGTGTTTGCGGGGCTGCTGTATACACTACATCTCTGTAATCAATAGTCGGCATAAGCATTTGTTGTACAATCTGCTTTCTTACCGCAGGGCTCAGGCAGGATTTGTTTCTGTACACGGCACCTAGTTTGGGGTAAAGTTTAGATGAGAGTTTTTCGATGTGGGGGCCAAAGGATAGATTAGGGTCCAACCACCTACCTAGATATTTGAGAGAAGTGACTGTGGTCAGCATGCCATTTGATTTTGTCCCAACACATAGATGGGGATTTTGAAATTTATGTAGTTTAGGTGCTGTTCCAAAGAGCATTGCTACAGTTTTGTCAGTATTTAAAAAAAGTTTGTTGTGTTTGATCCACTTTTCTACCTCTGTGAATTGTTCTTGCAGCACGGCCTCCAGCTGCGGGAGATTTGGTTTTCTGGTATAGATTAAAGTGTCGTCTGCATACATATGTACAGTTGAGGCTTTGCAGACATTGGGCAGATCATTTATGAATATTGTGAATAGCAGGGGGCCTAGTATTGAGCCTTGGGGTACACCGCAAGTGACTGGGAGGGGAGGGAGGAGCTGCCAGAAATTTACACATATTGTGATCGGTCGGATACATATGATTGAAACCAGGTTAGCGTGCGATCACCAATGCTAGAGTTTTTATGTTTTTTTAACACGATGTCATGGTCTACTGTGTCAAAGGCCTTGGCAAAATCAAGGAAGATGGCTCCAGTTAGGTTTCCTTGTTCCATCCCAGCTTGGATATCATTGTAGACTTTTAAAAGGGCGGTTGAAGTTGAGTGATTTGGACGAAAGCTTTATTGATCAGGGGTTAAGTAGTTCCAATATTGATAATAATCACGTAATTGTGTGTAGACGCATTTATCCAAACTTTTTGACATTACAGGGAGCAACGATATCGTACAGTAGTTAGATACCAAAGTACTGTCACCACTTTTATGGATAGGTACTACTCTTGCAGTCTTCAAGAGTTTGGGTATGTATCCAGTCGCCAGTGATTTATTGATTAGGGTTGTGACAGGATTTGCAATTGCCGGTGCACTGATTTTCAGCAGCATTGCTGGTATTTGATCAGGTCCAGACTGGTATTTCATTTTTTGCTTACGGAGAAGTTTAGTAACGACACTGACACGCACTGGTCTAAAACTGAATTTCTGTCTGATACAGGGACTTTGCACAGTTGGAGGGCCCTGACCTGCATGAGGCCTTTCTGATTGCATGTCATTTCCTAGCTTGGCAATCAAAGTGGTGGCGCATCCAACAAAATAATCATTAAAGGCATATGCTACATCTAGGGGGTGTTGCAGGGTTTGGTTGTTTACTTTGACAACAGCTGGCTGGGAGTGGACTGGGGGTGCTTGTATGTTACTTATGGTTCTCCAAAGGTTTCTAGGGTTTGATATGTTATTGTTTCGATTTTCATTGAAGTAATGGGCTTTAGCCATTTTTGTTTGTTTTGTGCATTCATTCCGGCATTTTCGGTATTTGTAGTGATCGTTCATGGAACCAGTACTCTTTAAAATTTGACCACAGTGAATCTCTAAGCTGGTACATTAGTGTAAGATCAGTTGTTACCCAGGGGAGATGGGTCCCTTTTACTCACACGTTACGCAGCGGGGCATGGGAATTCCAGACTTGCAGGAGCTCAGACTGAAAGTATTCAATTGCACAGTCTAGGTCTGGGATTAGGTTTAGTCTGTACCAGGGGAGCTGTTTGAGATCACTTAGGAAGGATTCAGAGTCAGACAGGCAAGCAATGCAATGCAAGCAATGCAAAAGCAATGTCCCCATGGTGCTTTGCTTCTTTATAGGGAGATGTAGGCTTCTTGATGAGAAGCACCAGCACCTCTTGCAGGCTAGGAACAACGGAGCTGAAGGTATGGAGGGATGGCTTCAGGAAGGCATGAATAAACCAGCACCGGATTTAATTTTCCGCTGACGCCGGCGACTGGGTACGTGACAGTGTGTTTGTATGAGGCGGGGGCTGGCAGTCTGTGTGTGGTGTCTCTGAATGGGGGGGCAGTATGTTTGACTGTATTTGGGGCCGGAAGGCAGTATTTGTATGGTGGTAGTATGTGAGTTTCAGTGCTGTGGATACTGTAATACACTCAAACACACCGCACATTACTGTGAGTTTTCTTGCTATGGAACTCTGGAATATCCTCAGACACACTGCACATTACTGTGAGTTTTATTGTTGTGGAATTCTGTGTTATGCTCATACACACTGCACATTACTGTTAGTTTTATTGATGTGGAACTCTGTGTTATGCTCATACACACTGCACATTACTGTGAGTTTTATTACTGTGGAGTTCTGTGTGTGTTGTTATGCATTGCTGTGAGATGATGCTGATTGGCTCACATGGAAAGGAAGGGGGGAGAGAAATATACTGTATATTCTTTCCTGTGTGCACAAAAATCTTTTTGCCGGCCCTTGGCTTAGATATACAGTATACACACTATAGAGATATATATATTTTCAGTGTATGCAAGAATCCAGCTCCAAAGGTTAGATCATAGAAGTTAATCCCTTTTTTCTGAGTCATTTCACTTCCCGTGTGCTGAGCTAATTTTGACCATTTCTTACTAATGACAATTAAACCATATTTGGAGTCCTGCCCAGACAAATTGTATATCAATTTTTGTGAGTGCACTCTATAGATTCAAAATATGTCATTACATTGTGTATATGATGCATTCACATCAGAATGTCATACCAAAAGATATAAAAATTCTTCAAATTTCTATTCGGGTTCAGTCATTTTCACCATGAAAATATATTCGCCTACATGTTATCCTCCAATTCATTGTGGCTGTATATGTCACAGGGTACCTTTTTTTAAAACAAAAAAACCTCATAAATGGAGAAACTGTTACTGCATTTTTCCATGGAAATACACAATTTTTTTTTTTTAAAATTATGTATGACTTTTGTCATGACATTTATATGTTTTAATCTCTTTGTACATTATATGTAATCATTATGATACCTTTGAAAAAGACTAGACTCTGGCGTTTTCAATGACAGTTGACCATATAAGGTGTATGGAACCAGAGATAAAGGGTTTAAAATGTCCAAAGATCCCTTATATCTCCTACAAAGGGTTTGCAGTTCAGGGGAGGCAAATGCCACTTCTGCCCTCTCTCTGGATCTGCCAGTGGCCTGGTGAAGGGTCAGCCAGGTGCCACGTGCTTCCCTTTCAGTGCTTGGGCTAAGCACATTCCCAATATGTGCTAACAGGAGCTGCAACTATCATTTGTTGCTTGAGAGGGCATGTGAAATTTCCTCACTCCTAAATATTCCACAGTCAACTGTCAGCTGTATTATAAGAACGTGGAAGTGTTTGGGAATGACAGCAACTCAGCCACAAAGTGGTAGGCCACGTAAACTGACGGAGCGGGGACAGCGGATGCTGAGACGCATAGTGCGAAGAGGTCGCCAACTTTCTGCAGAGTCAATCGCTACAGACCTCCAAACTTCATGTGGCCTTCAGATTAGCTCAAGAACAGCGTGCAGAGAGCTTCTCCATTGCCGAGCAGCTGCATCCAAGCCATACATCACCAAGTGCAATGTAAAGCGTCAGATGCAGTGGTGTAAAGCACGCTGTCACTGGACCTAGAGCAGTGGAGACGCGTTCTCTGGAGCGACGTATCCCGCGTCTCCATCTGGCAATCTGGTGGACGAGTCTGAGTTTGGCGGTTGCCAGGAGAACGGTACTTGTCTGAGTGCATTGTGCCAAGTGTAAAGTTTGGTGGAGGGGGGATTATGGTGTGGGGTTGTTTTTCAGGAGCTGGGCTTGGCCCCTTAGTTACAGTGAAAGGAACTCTGAATGATTCAGCATTTCCAAGACATTTTGGACAATTCCATGCTCCCAACTTTGTGGGAACAGTATGGAGCAGGTCCCTTCCTCTTCCAACATGGCTGTGCACCAGTGCACAAAGCAATGTCCATAAAGACATGGATGACAGAGTCTGGTGTGGATGAACTTGACTGACCTGCATAGAGTCCTGACCTCAACCCGATAGAACACCTTTGGGATGAATTAGAGCAGAGACTGAGAGCCAGGCCTTCTCGTCCAACATCAGTGTGTGACCTCACAAATGAACTTCTGGAAGAATGGTCAAAAATTCCCATAAACAGACTCCTAAACCTTGTGGACCGCCTTACCAGATGAGTTGAAACAGTTATAGCTGCAAAGGGTGGACCGACGTCATATTGAACCCTATGGATTAGGAATGGGATGTCACTTAAATTCATATTATTATTATTATTTATTATTATTATTATTCATTATTTATAAAGCGCCAGCATATTCCGCAGCGCTGTACAATAAGCACAGTATAGACAGGGTTACAATACATTGAACAACATTTGACAAACAGTACAGGAGGAGATGAGGGCCCTATTCCCGTAGGAACTCACAATCTCATATGCGAGTCAAGGCAGGTGAGCGAATACTTTTGGCAATATAGTGTATATTGAAAAGGAGCAATTTTGCTTATTATAAAATGTACATCATTAATAAGTCTTTTTTAAGCATCAGTAAGTTTTTATTTTAATTGAATTAACCAGGCAGCAGAAAATCTTTCATGTTTTTTCCTTGTAGTTTTTCTGTGTCATTGCCTTCTTCAAGTCCATCATCGACTAAATATGTTGTGCTGATTCAGACACCTACACTGGCATTTCACTGATCCAGGCATTCTGACAGATTTACTTAGATCAAACAAGCCAGTGGGATGTGCCAAAATGTGTAAACCAGAGAAGGAGTGTGCTTGGCAAGGTGTGGGAGATTTGAGCTCTGTAGATGGGATAACTGTGGGAGGGGGTGAAAGCCTGTATGTAGGAGAGTTTTTGAGAAGAATTCTACTACTGAGAGGTGGTCATATAAAAGTATGCTATGTATGTGCTCTGACACTTCTCAAAATGAATATGTTAATACATGAAGCATATTAAGTAGTAAAGGCTCTATCACCTCCGTAATGCTAGCGCTCACATAAATGAGCGTTAGCGCTAGGTTAATTGAGGTGATAGCGTTACGTCCACATCACCTCCCCATCGAAACCAGTTTAAAAACCCAGTAGCGAATTGTTATTAGCTCATTACATGGGGAGCGCAAAGTGTAAGCAGAGAGTAATTAGCATTAGGATCACATAGTCCTAACGCTAATTACAAACAGCTGTCGTTAACTAAAAAAGTTTTCTACAGCTTAGGCTGGGGGCACACTAGGCGTCTTCTTGTGTGCACTAGCGCGCGTTACCGGCGCCCGTCGCAGCATTGTGCTGCTGCAGACGGAGCCGGTCACATGCTTGCGCGCGCGCACTTAGTGCGCGCGTAGCATGCGTGCACCTAGCGATCATCACTGATCCATAGGAGGATCGCACTTTTCAGCCTTGTGGTGGGGGGCAGGTGGGCGTCGAGGGGGGGCCGGTGCATTAACATTTTCTTTAACGCACGCTAGTGCGTTAAAGAAAATGCCTAGTGTGCCTCCGGCCTTAGAGCTGGTGCTGTTTCCGCTGCTGCAGAATCAGTTAGCAGCAGCTGTAGATCCCCCTCCCCAAAAAATCAAATACTCACCTCTCATCCGGCGGCAAGAATGGTGGCCCGATCCACCGTTTCTGACTGGCGGAGCAGAGTGAGACTGGGGAAAAAAGTACCCAGTCTCCCTCAGCTATCACTCCGCCAACCTGCAGGATTTTGAGAGAGGTGAGATCCTGCCGATCATGTGACCTGGCAGCAGAAGCCTCCATGGAGTCCTATGGACTCCATGGAGGGGATGTTTGGGACAGCGCTTTAGCGCTGCACCGATCACTCTGGAGGCTAGCAGCCGCTATGGGGTAGGCTGCTGGACTCAGTGCCTGTCCTGTAATACACTGGGACAGTGGTTCCCAACTGTGGACCTCAAGTACCACTAACAGGTCAGGTTTTCCAGATACACTATATTGCCAAAAGTATTCGCTCGCCCATCCTAATCAGGAGCTGGGCAGGTGAGCGAATACTTTTGGCAATATAGTGTATCTGAAGCACAGCACAGGTGATATGATTTCCTGCTCAGTAATTGCAGGATTCAGTCTGCTTTTCCCCAAGGTAATCCTTAAAATCTGTACTTGAGGACCGCGGTTTGGAGCCACTGCACTGGGGGAATGGGGACACTAAGGGGAGATTAATCAATTTTTCTCCTTAGCGTCCCCGTTTTAGCTCAGGACAGCCAACAGTGCCCTATATGTTTTATTTTCTTCAAATTGCCTCTGGATTGGTTAAACTATCTGCAGTCTATGAATGTAATGGGAAGGCAAATGCATTAACCACTTCAATGCGGAGGACGCGCTCAGCGCGTCCTCCGCATTACTGCTGCTGTGCGGAGGACGCGCTGAGCGCGTCCTCCCATTGGGGTCAGCGTTCGGCCGGGTTCCGGCCGATCGCTGGCCCCCCCGGTGCGGGCTGACATCTTCGATGTCAGCCCGGCATCCGGAACCGCAGCCGCTGAAATTAGGTGTCATCGCGGCAGCGCGATGACACCTAATTCAGGCGCCCCCCCTCATGTGCGGAGGAGGCGCCTGAAAGGGAGGTCCTTCGGACCTCTCTCCCTCCCGATCGGCAGCGCTGCGGGGGTTAACCCAGGCACCATTTGGAAGGGCACAGCCTGCCCTTCCAAATGGTGCCTGGCATTAACCCCTGGGGAGCTGGATCGCGAATCGTCGCTGAAAAGCGCCGGTTCGCGATCCTTTCCCGGAGCTGGCCGACATCTTGGATGTCGGCCAAGCCTCTGGGAACTCCCCCTGAGGACTGGCGTCATCGTGCGTAGCACGATGACGCCAGTCCTAGAGTTAACCCCTAACTGCCACCAACGGTGGAGATAGGGAGTTCCAATGAACTCCCTATCTCCCGATCCGTGGCAGCTAGGGGTTAATGTTTGGTATGGTTGGATCGGCCAGAGCATGGCCGTTCCAACGATACCAAACACGAATGTGAAAAAAGTTTTTTAAAAAAAATTAAAATTAAAATTAAAAATAAAAATATATTTAAAAAAGAAATTATAAAAAAAAATAAACATTTTTTTTCTTTTTTTTGGTTTGTTAGTGTAGCAATATTGTTCCCATTTCAATTATAATGTGAACAATGATGCTGCACTAATGATTTTTGTATGCGGTGCGTTTGTTAAAAATCGCGTAATTTTCCCCCAAAAAAAATGTAACGAGACCCCATCTCTAATTTTTTTAACAAGCGCACCCCATACAAAATATAACCGCAATTGCTTGCATGTTAAAATGTGAAAAAAAACACTTTACACGTTGTAAATTATTGAAAATACATATTTTATTGCATTTTTTGTTATAATATACAGACATGACATAACGTATACATATAATAATGACATATTATGAATCTACCGAGTCTGACGGAAAGAACGATATATAATATGTCTGGGTAATATACTAAAATAAGCCTTCAAAACACGTTTAAACATGATGAGCAAAACCGGTAAAAATGACCTCAGCACAGAGGCGGGAAAAGCCTCAGCAGCGAAAGGGTTAAAGGCCTTACATATCATGATATTATGTGTAAATTTAAAACATGCACTCTAAATTCCTGAGCTAAATTCTTAAATAATTTAAACTTTATTCTACGTATCCCTGCATTTCTACAGCTATCACATTTCAATTTACAATATGTCATTTTCTTTTTACATTTATTAGTATATGTGGTGCAGTAGTCAAATATATGTTGTTTGTGGTTTTATTTTAACTTTAATGTACAGGGTTCCCCTCTTTATAATTTATTTTATTGCTGTTTTTTTCTTTATCTCTCACTTTTCTGTCTTTGCAAAGACATCTACATCCTGCTTCTTAAATAATCTGAAATAAGATTAGTGGGAATAATGCATGAATTGATGAAATGTGTGAAAAGGGGCCCTTGAAAGGCAGTGTAAATCCTTCAAAAACACAATGCATTGCAGATACTAATGTCAGTTCAGAGTCAGCCTACAAACTATTTTTCATGTAGCTGCATAATAGCTGAAGAGATAAACTTCCACCATTAACCATTTTATAGCAACCACGTTTATATTTACCTTGTTGGAGCACTGTGTCTGTTGGTTCTCTGTCTTTGTATATCAGGGTTATTCAAAGAGCACCGAATTGGCAGCGAAATTGCACCGAACAGTGAATTTTTACGCACGGTGCAATTTCGTGGCCATTCGGCTATTCAAAAAACTGTCAGTTCACCAAATATTGGAGAATTGCAAGCGAAGTAAAGTGATCTTCGGCTGCAGTGAAATCCCCATAGAGAAGTAATGGTTAATCTATTCAGACAACCCCAAACTACACCGAAATGTCAGTGAAATGCCTTGATTTAAACAGGCGAATCCAATGTAAAAATATGTAAAACAAATTCCCAATTTTTCTCTAATATTTATTCAACTATTTATTCTTTTCATTTGCAGCAAAAAGTCTCTTTATTTTATTTTTTGGGGATTTTTTCAGCATTTTCCAGCAAAATAGTTTTTTAGATTATTTTCTTAAAAGGCGTTTTTTTTTCTGTAACAGAGAAAAACGCCTTTTAAAAGTTGCAGTGTTTTGTTTTCTTTTCTTTAGGCTAATGTCAGATGAATGCAGTCTGAGCGCACTCTGCATGCGTGGATAACGGACAGACGTACTGACGGAATATACTGTAAACACCATACGATCCGTTTTTCTTGACGGACGTAGAAAAATAAAGGCTACTATGGGAAATAAAAATAATATATGCATTGTGCGTGCGCAGTTCGGTGTGGACGTACTTAGTGTGTGGGTCTCTATTGCTCATGATTCTATGCTATGACGGGTGTTAAACTGTGCTGCAACACGGACGTGATCACTGCATTTGTCTGACACGGGCCTTACTCTTGTCGGCTTTTTCCAGCGGCTGGTCGGCATCTGTTCAGCGAGTCGTCAGCTTTTTTTTTTCGGATCGATATGGCGGTTTTGCAGCGGATTGTCGGATGCATTCACTGAGTTTGTGGCGTTTTTTTAAAATTAATTCAGAAGGTTGATTCGCCACAGTTCGGGGACCCTGTGGTGAATGCTGAATTTGCTGAAGTGCGACATATGGTAGAGCACCGAAATGTCAGTGACGTTTCGGTGCTCTCTGACTAACCCTGTATGTCTTCCAGTCTGTCAGATATTGTGTCAGTTACTATGTTGGTTATGGAAAGTAATTTTCTATAAACTTACTGGGTTCAGCCAGTGTTTTAATAAATAATCGCATAAGGGGTTATTCACAAATCACCAAAATTTCAGTGCTTTTCACTTCTGTGCAATTTTTCAATGATAACAAACATGACCAGGTTATGTGTAAAAATAAAATATATATAAAATAAATAAATATAAAAATAAAAATGTATTTTTATTTCTATATAATGCAGGAGTGGGAAACGTCCGGCACACGGGCTGTATACGGCCAGCTGAATGACTGGGTCCGGCCCGCGGCTCCCTGCGAGCGTCCGAAGCCATGGAGCTTCAGCGCTCGCCTGGGGGAACCACGTGACCAGCCGAGTTCTCGCGAGATCGTGGCTGGTCACGTGGCTCCCCCAGGCGAGCCCCCAAGCTCCACGCCGCCGGACGCTCAGAGGGAGCTGAAGACGCGGCGGCGGCAGGAGCCAGGAGGTGAGCTGGGGCAATATCCATGTGCGCTGGGGCATATCCATGAGAGTTGTTGGAAGATGTCCATGAGAGCTGTTGGGGCATATCCATGTGCACTGGGGCATATCCATGAGAGCTGGGGGGGGGCATATCCATGAGAGCTGCTGGGGCATATCCATGAGAGCTGCTGGGGGCATATCCATGTGAGCTGGGGGGCATATCTATGTGAGCTGGGGCATATCCATGTGAGCTGGGGCATATCCATGTGAGCTGTGGCATATCCATGAGAGCTGCTGGGGTGTATCCATGAGAGCTGCTGGGGCATATCCATGAGAGCTGCCACGGCATATCCATGTGATCTGGGGTGCAGATCCATGAGAGCTGGTGGGCATATCCATGAGAGCAGGGGGCAATATCCATGAGAGTTTTGGCATATCCATGAGAGCTGGGGCACATCCATGTGTGAGCTGGTCTGGGGGCAATATATCCATATGTGAGCTGGGGCAATATATCCATATGTGAGCTGGGGCACAATATATCCATATGTGAGCTGGGGTGCAATATATCCTTATGTGAGTTGGGGCAATATATATCCATGAGTGAGATGCTGGGGGCAATATATAATTGTGAGGTGGGGCAATATATCCATGTGTGATCTGGGGGCAATATATATCCATGGGTGAGCTGCTGGGAGCAATATATCCAGAACTGCTGGGTTGCAATATATATCCATGTGTGCTTTCACTTTCACTGCCTTCGAACAGGCACCATACTTGCTGGCAGTTGGCAAAAATTTGTGTGTGAGCATACGACAGAGCTCCACAGCAATAAACCTCACAGTAATGTGCGCTGTGTGTATGAGCATTCAGTGTTATATGGGAGTACTGATTTATGAGTAAGAGAAGTTAAGAAAAATCCGTAAAACTCGGGGGGAGGGGTGACACCATAAATTACCGCACTGGGCGAAATTTTAAGTTGTTAATTTTGTATGGCCCTCGAATGATCTTATAAATCTCCAAATGGCCCTTGGCAGAAAAAAGGTTCCCCACCCCTGATATAATGCAACACTACTGTTCAGTTTTCAATTACAATGTGAACAATGATGCTGCACTAACCTTTTCATTTCCCACAATGAAAAATATATTTTTTTCAGTTTTAGCTAAAATTGCATATTTTCTCAGAAAAATACAGTAACAGGTTCCCATTTCTAATTTTTTAACTAGCGTACCCCATAAAATATATAACTGTAAAGGCTCAGATAACAATGTGCTGAAAAAAAATTACAATCTGTAAATGACTTGCATTATTTTACATTTTTTTGTTATAGCATTCTGGCAGGACATGATGTATACATATAATAATGATATATTTTGAACCTGCCAAGTCTGCTGAAAATAGGGATATATAGTTGTCTGGGTCCTACAATAAAACATGACTTCACATCACGTTTAAATATGATGACAACAAAACGGTCAAAATGAGCTTAGCACACTGAGGTGAAATGGCTCAGCAGTGAAGGGGTTAAAATTTCTTGGGCTAGATTCCAAATCTGGCATAAACCAGAGCTGTTGTAAACTTACTAGAACCTGTAAAGTCTATTGTTTGCTAGAGTTAGACTTGCAAAGTTTACAAAAAACTGGTTGAATTTATACTTGACATAGACGCTAGCCCTTTGTCTGGTGGTTTGATTGATTACTATTTGTGTAATTTGGAAGTAAAATATGCAAACTAATTTGTGCATTGTAAAAGCATTCTTCTCCAGTGCAACTGTATTTCCTTGGCTCATGTCCCAAATCTCCATTTTTCACACTGACATTTTTAATACTTGTCTAGACTCGACTTAGAATTATCAGAAACACGTGAAATCGAATGAATAATTCATATAATTAAATGACATATGTATTAAAGGAGCAGTAGGGAGAACATTTACTGCCAGATAATTTGAATTCAATGTAATTTTTCACTGAGACTGTAAAAGACATGTGAGTTGAATGAAAGTGTGTAGCTGTGTGGTAGTGTGTTTCATGAGGCTATGTGGCTATGGTGTATGAGGCTATGTGGCATGGGATTCTCTCCATGTTTTGGACATTATGCCCTAGTAAATGCTAATGTTAGCATTCAAATATGTAAGCGTTACCTCCATATTATAAGCATCCTCCATCTTACCTTCCTGTCGCTAAACCCATAAGAAATAAGTTAGCGCTTCGTTTTTTACACTTCCAAACTCACCTCTCATCCTGCGGTGAGAACAGTGGCCTGATCCACCACTTCTTCTTGCCGCAAGAAGAGTGAGACTGGGAAGAAGAAATAGTCTTCAGTCTCCCTCCGTGATTCCTCTGCATCGCTGCGCAATCCCGCAACCTGGAAGCGCAACCCTCCATTGAGTCCTATGGAGTACAGGAGGAGATACTTGCTGTATCTCAGGGGAGATAGTGTACACAATATATTGGTGGCACTTAACCTGCATAACTAGGAGGAAGCAGTGGAGCATTTTTGAAAATGCGCTCTGTCTGACACTTGCTATCTCGAACAGGGCATGCTGAAAAGCCCCAGTGGCCAGGAACCTGTGGTAGCAGAGCAACTTTGTCATCTCTGACACAGAAATTCGTGAGCCAGACCTGGACTCGAGATGGTTTTTGATAGAGCCCGCAGATCTATTCACTGTTGAGCCTGTAATGCAGGCGGCGCTCATCATCACTCACATCCTCAAAAGTGTGGGTGTCCTTTGCACACGAGGTGCCTGTGGGACTCCTTGTGCCCTTTTTACCTCCGGCTGTTGTTGGACACGGTTTCACCGTATATGGTGACGTACAAGCAGGTAGGCAGCTGCAATGATTCTCATATGCCTGGCAACATCCATTGTATGAGTTAACTATGGAATTGGGCCCTTAGGACTTGGCTGTGCTGCATTCCTTTCAATAGGCTCAGGATCTTGCACTTGGCCAGTTTATCCAAGTTTGGAATTAGCACCAGCTTTTATGAGTTGTTAAAATTTTTGCTTTCACATCCCGACAGTAACTTACGCCAGCACTTTGTAATACCTCACTTGTCGAGACACTAAAAAATTGTTTTGCTCCCCATGTTAAGTATTGCAGACACTAAGTACAGTAAGCTCGCAGAAGCTGTAAGGCGCCAATTAATTTCACACCATGGTAGTGTCAAGATTGGAATATCGATGGCAGACGTAAAATTTACTTGCCCTAACGATTACATATTGAAACGTTACATATTCGCCCATAAACGCCCATATTCTTTTAGCAGTTGTCGTTATCCAATTTCTTGCCTCTATATGTCTTTGTGTCTCTGTAGAGTATTAACAATGTGTCCGCTTATTAAATTTGATGCACATATTAAAAGCTTTGTCATTTTCCATGTATTACAGCAAAAGGACATATTTCATTAATTATAACAGAAGACCCAAATCTCTAGTCTGAAAAATTTAATTCTTAGATTATGTATCCTGTGGATAGGAACTATTTAATTAATAATAACATTACAAATTTCAATCACACCATCACTTGTATTTCAATTCACACATGCTTCATCATAGCTCCAAGAAAAAAACATATGCTATTAATATAAATGAGTTTTGAAATGGCAGCTCTTTCTAATTAAAGTTTGCAAACCTCCTGTCATTTTACTTACTGGATGAAAAAAAATAAAAAGAAAGAAAGAAAGAAGTTTCTGATTAGATGTTTTCATGGAAGCTTCTTCTATCTTGTATAGATGCCAAATTACTGTCAATTGTCAACTTGCCTGTGCAAAAACAAAGAGTAGAAAGACACTAAAATGACAAAATATATAGGATTAAAATACATATGGAATATGGACCACATACCGAGTGTGAAGACGGCGGAGCTGAGCGGGAGACCCCAACACACAGCACCAAGAACCCATAGAATCAAGAGCGGTGCCAGTCCTGGAACCTTGTGAACCTGGCAATGGTGGAGTTAGATTAGGACCACACCAAATCTGATTACCAGTCCTTTCTTGTGGCTTTGCTTAAAACATTTCTGGAATGGACCACCACCACCCTATTTACAGTATGAGATGGCTGGATGGAAGAGAGTAGCGCACATGTAATGCTACACAGGAGGGAGAGAAGAGCATAGTTGCTACTATCTAGTGGGACTCGGTACATATAAAGGCAATCAAAGCTCAGTCAGCAACAGGCCGGGGTCGGTACATAGGAGTACAATCAGTGCAGGGTCAAAACAAGCCAGGGTTGGTACACGGGGAAAATAAGAGCAGAATCAGTAACTAGCCGGGGTCGGTACATGAGAGAACAATCAGAGCGGAGTCAGTAACAAGCCGGGGTCGGTACACAGAAAGACAATAAACTAGACAGCGTGCTATTAGGAGCTAAGCAACACAACAGGACAATGAACCAAATGCAGGCTCCTGGGCACCTCCCCTTCAGCTGATGTCATCCTCTCATCCTCTTGCACCAGAACAATGGTTATAAGTAGAAGCAGGGAGTGAAGTTCTACGTCATTATTGCTGCCTGATGGCTGAGGAATGGCGCCTGTGCCATACTGGGTACACAAAATGGCGAAAGCCTCAGATAAACTATCAGTGGTGATGCTTGAACAATGCAAGCTGGATCCTCGGGAGAGCTGATGACAACGATGAGACCCTTGAGCACCGGCACACATCCCACTGACACATGAAAACAGAAAGGACATTAGTGGCAGTCCAACACAAAAAAATATTTATTTGATATGCGGAACCTATTATGTATATTCACTTGTACTGGGCAACCTGCTTTGGATAGACCTCTTCACACCTTTTGTCATCTTAAGACGTTATTTTAGTAGATCTGCTTTGAGAAAGCCCAGTGATTGGGTGAAACATGTCAACTTCACAAGTCCCCAGCTGTATCTGAAGTTGCTGGACTCTACAGAAGATCTTGTCCACCATTTATTAAGAACTATGTAGGGATGCCTGCTATCTGGCTTATGGACTTAGGACCTTGTGTGTGTATATTTGTATATATAATCAGATGACTCTGTTTTAAATGGATCGATAAACATTTTTCATTTTATTAGTTCTGGAGTGCCGCTGCATCATTTTGCTACTTGGTATATTATTGGAGCCGACTGACAGGCACCGGGCAATCACCAACGGAAGAGCGTGAGTGCATGACTACCTGGCTATATATATATATATACTGTATATATATATATATATATATATATATATATATAGTGTAGCAGTCTGATTTGCATATGGAGCAGTTGTCCCTGTAATGGCACAATCGAGCTAAAACCTTGCTTGTGAGAACTGAGCGGGCCCCACCCTACAGCAGGCCACTAGTGCCTTGCTTGTTCTCAGGACCCTCACAAACTTGTTCCTTCTATATATATGTAGCACTCACTCCCGGAGGAACTGCTGAATAAAGCTCGGGATAGTCTCACCGCACTAGGAATTACTATACACCAGCACTGTTGTGGATTTTCTATTTTATATATTTTACTGATCTCAATAAAGCAGCATATATATACACATATACGGTAATTTGAATGACAGGAATTCATAACGCGGGAAAAACACGCGGCAGAAAGGAAACGGTTAACCCCCTCAGTTCTGGAGTGTAAGTCCCATGAAATAGCTCAAAATATACAGTCAGGTCCAGAAATATTGGGACATGGACACAATTCTAACATCTTTGGCTCTATACACCACCACAATGGAGTTGGAATGAAACAAACACAATCTACCTTTGGCTGCAGACTGTCAGCTTTAATTTGAGGGTATGTACATCCAACTCAGGTGAACGGTGTAGGACCTACAGCAGTTTGCACATGTGCCTCCCACTTGTTAAGGGACCAAAAGTAATGGGACAATTGGCTTCTCAGCTGTTCCATGGCCAGGTGTGTGATATTCCCTCATTACCCCAATTACAATGTGCAGATAAAAGGCCCAGAGTTCATTTCAAGTGTGCTATTTGCATTTGGAATCTGTTGCTGTCAACTCTCAAGATGAGATCCAAAGAGTCTTCACTATCAGTGAAGCAAGCCATCATTAGGCTGAAGAAACAAAACAAACCCATCAGAGAGATAGCAAGAACATTAGGCTTGGCCAAAACAACTGTTTGGAACATTCTCAAAAAGAAGGAACGCACCGGTGAGCTCAGCAACACCAAAAGACCCGGGAGACCACGGAAAACAACTGTGGTGGATGACTGAAGAATTCTTTCCCTGGTGAAGAAAACACCCTTCACAACAGTTGGCCAGATCAAGAACACTCTCCAGGAGGTAGGTGTATGTGTGTCAAAGTCAACAATCAAGAGAAGACTTCACAAGAGTAAATACAGAGGGTTCACCACAAGATGTAAACCATTGGTGAGCCTCAAAAACAGGAAGGCCAGATTAGAGTTTGCCAAACAACATCTAACAAAGACTTCACAGTTCTGGAACAAGATCCTATGGACAGATGAGACCAAGATCAACTTGTACCAGAGTGATGGGAAGAGAAAAGTACGGAGAAGGAAAGGAACTGCTCATGATCCAAAGCATACCACCTCATCAGTTAAGCATGGTGGTGGTAGTGTTATGGCGTGGGCATGTATGGCTGCCAATGGAACTGGTTCTCTTGTATTTATTGATGATGTGACTGCTGGAAAAAGCAGCAGGATGAATTCTGAAGTGTTTCGGGCAATATTATCTGCTCACATTGAGGCAAATGCTGCAGAACTCATTGGACGGCGCTTCACAGTGCAGATGGACAATGACCCAAAACATACTGCAAAAGCAACCAAAGAGTTTTTGAAGGGACAGAAGTGGAATGTTATGTAATGGCCAAGTCAATCACCGGACCTGAATCCCATTGAGCATGCATTTCACTTGCTGAAGACAAAACTGAAGGGAAAATGCCCCAAGAACAAGCAGGAACTGAAGACAGTTGCAGTAGAGGTCTGGCAGAGCATCACCAGGGATGAAACCCAGCGTCTGGTGATGTCTATGCGTTCCAGACTTCAGGCTGTGATTGACTGCAAAGGATTTGCAACCAAGTATTAAGAAGGGAAGTTTGATTTATGATTATTATTCTGTCCCATTACTTTTGGTCCCTTAACAAGTGGGAGGCACATCTGCAAACTGCTGTAAGTCCTACACCGTTCACCTGAGTTGGATGTACATACCCTCAAATTAAAGCTGACAGTCTGCAGTTAAAGCACATTGTGTTTGTTTCATTCCAACTCCATTGTGGTGGTGTATAGAGCCAAAGATGTTATAATTGTGTCCATGTCCCAATATTTCTGGACCTGACTGTATGTATATGTGTTGTCTAAGCCAGTGGTCCCCAACCCTGGTCCTCAGGGCCCACTAACAGGCCAGATTTTGCAGATCACCATGGGGAAAAGCAGACTGAATCCTGCAATCACTGAGCAGAAAATCATAACACCTGTGCTGTGCTTCAGATATCTGGCAAACCTGGCCTGTTAGTGGGCCCTGAGGACCAGGGTTGGGGACCACTGGTCTAAGCCACTTGTCCGATGGGCATTCGTGCTTTCAGGACCACTGGAGAATCAGACACATTACACACACTAACTGAAACTCTTCCTCGTGTTTCAAAGCTTTCGTAGAGATTATTTCAGGGATTACTTTGACTCCGGCCTCACTCCCATGACTGAGATCAGTTTCCAGTACCACATAAGGACCCGGTTGTGTTCCGTTCAACTTGACTGAAGCCCGGAAACTCGCCAATTCTCCTGATTGCAGAACCTTCTCTGTTCCTCCCAATCTCCACAGACGCTCCACTTAGGCAGGTGCTCTCTGTTCTTCGACCATTCGTTGATAGACCAGACGTAACATCGGATGCACTCCTTTGGTAGAACCTTCTTCCATCACTATCGGAGTCAGAAGACATCTCACCAGATCAGTATTCGGCCCCACTATCATAGAACTTCGGCTGGCCCCTGAAGGGCGAGGACACACAATGGCCAATGCATCATAGCCTCCAGACTGTCCACCGACTTTGGATCCAATTTCTAACTTCACCTGTAGATATCCGTCATAGGGAAGCTTCTCAGTTCCGATACCCCAGATCTCAAGGTCCTTTAGCTTTTTCAAGGGTATGTGCTTCAAGTGCTTCTCATAGAAGTCTTGATAAATCAGCGTCACTTGGGCACCTGAGTCTAACAGAGCTTTAGTATAGACTCCCTCTACTAGGATTGGAACGATGGGCAAAGGACCTATCAGCTGGTCAGGAAACATGTTTGTAGCAGCAGGAGATATAGTCTCAGTTCGCTGTACTCTAGCCTTCCTCCTGACTCGTGGAGGTTTTGGGTGTGCATTGCTTTCCCGTGACATAGGACCGGATACTAAGGGAGTAGCTTTTTCAGTCCTGGTAGGCCCAGCATTTGGCACGGATCTGGAGGACCCTCTAGGCCTTTCAGTTCTGGCTTGAAAATAGGAGCAGTTTTTGACCGTTGGGCACCTAGTTTGCTCCCTCACCGGGGCCCTCTGGCGTTTCCCGTCTGTGAGGTAGATAGCAGCCCTTCTAAGGCCTTTATGAAATCTTCAACTCTTTTTTCTTCAGGTCTTCGGTTTGTGCACTGTGCTCTGAAATGACCCATTTCTCCACAATTGAAACATCTCTTCTTTGAAGACGGAGGCGCACTTGCTCGTGGTGATTCGTTTGAAGGGCCCTGGCCAGAGGCCACAGCAACTCCTGTTGTCCGCATATCGGTGAGGAACTTCTGCATATCTGTCTGTATCTCTGCCACCTTCAAAATTACCCGGCACATGTCCATGTGCGCCTGTTCCAGTTCAGCTTGAGCTTCTTGCACCTTCTTAACAGTGTTTTGTATCTCACTATATGCTGGAATAGTTGACTCTTTTGCAGCACTCTCTGTTGATATAGGAACAACCAGCTGCTCTTGTCTGTCAACTTCGGACCAATAGGCATCCATCTTCAGTCGGCGAATATTCGTTATGTCTCACGGGTTGCGCTTAAGCTCTTTCTCCTCTTCTTAAGGATTTTTTTTCCAGCAGAGCCTCTTCCTCTCTAACAGCTCGAATCAGTTCCAGGTATTTCAAATCTCGGTTACCTTCTCTGGTTTTCAGCTGTAACATCACAGAATCTAGGGGTTGAGTGCCCCTCAATATCTGCTGCATTCTAATTTGATCGATCGTGGCAGGTTCGGCCCCTTTTTTGAGAAGTATCTGGTGCAGAATCTTATCCAGGCACCTCATATATTCAGTCATTTTCTCACCTTTTCGCTGGTAGGTATGTTTGTACTGGTACATGAGCTCAGCAGCCTTTTCTGTTCGCCTGAAAACTTCCTGTAATATATTTAGGTAATCTAAAGCAGTACAGTCTTGCTTACTCAACTTTCTGACAGCCTCTGATGCAGGTCCCTTCAAGCTCTCTGTAATTCTCTGTTTCTTCTGTGCTTCAGGGACGTCCCACTCGTCTAGAGCCTGCATCGTCTGTCCTACCCTTTCCTCGAAGGTTTCTTCACCCGCCGGAGTTGGTACGTTTCCTGAAAAATTCCTCAACCGTCGGTAACAAAAATTTGTGTGTGGAGGGTTGGTTCTCTGACATTTAGCCAGCAAGTCTCTGATAGCCACGATGAACTCAGGCCCGATCATGGCTAGCGAACCGGGCGCGGGAACGTTCGCGGGATCGCCACGTGGCATACTTGGCTGGATCAGTTGAACTTCCACGTCGTCGGTCAGTTTCACATTCGCGGCCTGAAAACAAACTGGAACACCCTTTCTCCACTCAAAAAGGACTTATGTGTGAGAAGTCTCTGGATTTGCTTCAATGTCCATTATTAACCTCCGATGACCTGGTGTCAGCGCGGCCACGGCCCGGCGAATCTGGTCTTCGGCCCAAGTGTCTGCGGGAATATCCATGACTACACTTAACCCTATCTGGCTACTGTGCTGATCACACCATTTGGCAGCAGTGTCTGGATCCATAGTAACATTTTAATTGACGTATCTAAGAGACTGAGATCCCGGACGAGCCCCGACGTGTAGCGCTCACCCCCGGAGGAGCCGCTGAATAAACCTCGGGATAGTCTCACCACACTAGGAATTACTATACACCAGCACTGTTGTGGATTTTATATTTTATATATTTTACTGATCTCAATAAAGCAGCATATATATACATATATACGGTAATTTGACTGACAGGAATTCATAACGTGGGAAAAACACGCGGCAGAAAGGAAACGGATAAGCCCCTCAATTCTGGAGTGTAAGTCCCATGAAATAGCTCAAAATATATGTATATGTGTTGTCTAGGGTACCGGGGTACTGTGTTCAACTGGCCATTGAACAAAAAAACAATCTTCGACTAGTCACATTTGGGGCCCTGTAGATTTAAGCAATACAACAAGCGTGTGTCTTCGTTCGGAACCATGGGCCTGGAGGCCTCTCACCCATCCATTGAACGAACTGTCCAGCACTCGATGTCTCGACCGAAGGATCTTTCTCCGCAACTGAACTGGGACTCTGTGCTCACGAATCCGCATCCCTGTTTGCCGAATCTCCGCAACTGGAACAACGATCCGCCACCTGCACTCCCAATTGATTGTCACGGCCTCCTAACTCGGGGTCCTGCCGGAACCAGCTTGTCCTCCAGATCTCTCAGTGCTACGTATGTAGGTCACAGCACAATCTCTGTCCCGATCTCCAGCACGAATGAAGCAGCGTCTCCACTCTGGCCTGGTTGTGATCCTTGACAGCTCCAACATGCATCCTACACCTCTCGTTGCTCCACTCACATTCCACGCCAAACACGAGGCTGCTGATGTATATCCTCTACTTTGTACCACCCACTTCCTGTCCTCACGCAAAGGGTGCTGGGAGATGGAGTCCGCTTTGTCCACAATGTCTCTAGCTCTGTCTCCCTCTAGTGGCAGTAATAATTCAATGCACCAAAGTACAGTTTTTAAAGCAGCGCTACATATATATGTATATAAAAGACGAAATAAGGTAGCGGCACTCCAGGTCTGCAAAGTATCAATTATTTAATCTCACATAAGAGTCAACCTTTCAGCTCCGATTAGGAGCTTTGCTCAGGACATACATATTGTGTAAAACATGTAAAACAATTTATATAACATCACCGGCGCACTCACCACCTCGAGCCAGCGTCCACATCCACGAACTGCGCATGCGTCTCCTTCCGCCGCGGCCTCACAAACTTGTTCCTTTTCTATATATACACTATATTGCCAAACGTATTCGCTCACCTGCCTTGACTTGCATATGGATGGGTGAGCGAATACTTTTGGCAATATAGTGTATATATATGTAATTTCCCCGAAGATTACTGCACTCCAAGGGTTTACTACATTCAACAGCCCGTGCTCTGGTCAGCAGACATACAACAGTTATACAAATGGACCAGCACTCCTGGGTCTTTTTATACACAGCTTGTGTTCATTGGACAAAAAAAGTCAACATTTTATGTTTCACTTATAAAGATAACTTTCTTCAGGGCATACATATATATATGTAAGTTTGTGGGTCTTCTCTCATGAAGACTCATTGGGCACTATCAGCTGCCCTGAGCTAAAACCGGGATGCTAAGGGGAAAAATTAGCTTTCGCTAACTTCCCCTTAGCATCCTGGTTTGCCCAGCAGATAGCAGGGCAACCGCCGAGTCCGGCAGCCTGCCCCTTAGCGATTGCTAAGCTCATGGATGCTGGGGCAGTGCTATTGTGCCGTCTACAGCATCCCCTCTGCGGCATCCATAGGACTCCATAGAGGATTGTGCTGCCGGATCACATGACCGGCAGGATCTTGCTGGTAGGCGGACTGATTGCAGAGGGAGGCAGGGGACTTTCTTCCCCCAGTCTCCCTCTGCTTCCAGCAGCCAGTAGCCATGGATCAGGCCGCTGTTCTCCCTGCGAGCTGAAAGGTAAGTATTTGTTTTTTGGGGGGTTTGAGCTGCAGGTTATGGATTCTGCAGCAGCGGAATCCGTTACCTACAGCTTTGAGCTGGTGGCAACTTTTCAATTAGCACCAGCTCTTAGTAACTAGTGATAGGACCAAGTGATCCTAACGCTAGTTAATCTGTGCTTTCACTTTGCGCTCCCCATGTTAGGCATAGAGAGCGCATAGTACAGTAAACTTGAAAAACGAATCGCAAATTAAAGAGTGCTTAGCGATTCAAAGGCATTTTGGCCGCAGTGCTATGACCTCCTTTAAGCTAGCAGTAACACTGATGCTAGTGTTAGTTTGAAGAAGGTGGATTGAGCCCATCATCTTTTATTATAGCAGATATTAACCTTTTTTATTTGTTGATAAAACGTGTTATGCTATGACATGTTCTGTTTGATATTTTTCTGAGCTTACCATTTGCTTTAAGTTCACCATCCGTGAGGTTCTATACAGGGCCGGATTAAGATCTCTATGGGCCTGGAGCTGAATATTTCGGTGGCTTTTTTTGGAATTTAGTGAAATGACAACATATTTTTAGGCTATTTAATATTGCATATATATGTATATCTTACCAGGCAGATACGGTGTGAGTAAATTTCCATTCAGATTTCAATCATCACAGCGTGTAAAATAATTTTTTCATATTTTATCATTCAAACCTCTGGTTTTATATTCTATAGGGAATTCTTGTTAAAAAAATAAATGGGAACCTATAACTGCATTTTTCTGAGAAAATATACAATTTTAACCCAAATATTTGAGATTTCCCATGTGTTTTGGATAATGGTGTTTTATGAATAATATGACTTATGTATAAAACACTGACCTTGCTCCCAGCGTGGGAAAGGAGAAGGTGAGTAATGGCAGTGGTATTGCTAATTTTATACGTGACAAATCGACAATACCATCGCTTTGGAACAAAAAATAAATAAAGTTTTTTGTTTTCTTTTTCTTTTAGATTTTACATTGTCATGTTTGGTATCAATGCAAAGGCCAGACTCTGTCCTGTCTGATGCCTCATTTGACATTGCAAGGTGTAAAGATTAGTGGCGCAGGGTTCCAAAGCCCCCCCAGTGCACTTCGCTGCAGTGTGGCGGTTTAGGTTCTTGATGTAACAATCCGTAATAATGGATTGTACCATCACCTCCACACTTGTTATTGACATGAAAAATGAGATGGTGAGTTAATGCAGCATCATTGTTCCCTTTGTAATTGAAAACTATTGCTGTGTTTGAAAGAAAAATAAAAAATAAAGAAATATTTATTATTTTATATTTGTTACATAAAACCTGGTCATGTGTGGTATCATTGGAAAGACCATGCTCTGACCTTTCCAGTGATACCTCATATGACCCTGTAGCCGCTATGGAGGTGGAGATATAGAGGTCCAAATGCCTATCAATGCAGACAAATTTATCCTTTCTGTGGGCCTATTCTGGGGCATGGGCCTGGAGCTGCTGCTCCATCTGCCCCTATGTTAATCCGGCCCTGGTTCTATATGTTAAAGGAGAGATTGGGTCCTTATAAGTTATCACAAACGCATTGACCAGAATCACATAAGGTCCAAATAGTCTGAATGCTATTTGTTTTGATGTAAATAAACAAACAGGGGCATTTCGATCTTTTTTGTTACTTAAATTTTTCAGTGGATGGTGTGTCATACTCTGAATATACTTTTAGTGTCTGACATACCGCCCACTGAAATACATAAGTATATCTTATAGCGTTGCACTCTGTGCGTAGCAAGGGTGGATTTACATTTAATTTATTGAATTCCACCACCCTATTTTGTTGTGGCTGTTGAAGTGATAGGTGTGTGAGGGGGACAGCTGGGAGTGTCACTATTGGGCACTCTCAATACCACTACATATGGTTTGCTGTAGTTTATGTTATGATTTATATTTCCAATGAGGTTCCTCTCCATTGACAGAATACGTTAGACGTTTTCCTTTTTATTTTATAATTCTTTATTTTTCAACGTGCCAGTACAAACAACAGACTGACCTCCTGAAGGAGGCAATGATGGCAGAGCACGAGAAAGTACAGCACCCTTTTTGAACATAAAAAGAATAACAAAAAAAAACACAAAAATTGAAGAAAAATAAAAAAACTACACACAAAATGAAAAATTAGAAGGGAGGAGGGGACCACCATTCTCAATCAAGACAACGGATATACCTTCACCGTACAGAATCGCAAGCATTCCGCCTAGTAAAGCAGTCAGCCAGGCTCATAATCGAGTATACCAGCGGAACAACATTTTGAATGCCTGCTCCTGATGAGTCAAATTAATGGAACAGTGAGCCACGTTGTCCCAAATGTCCTCCCTGTCCTCACCAGGGAGAACCTCCCCCACATCCCTCTCCCAACGGTCTGTGTAGAGCAGAGGGCCCCACTACGAGGAGCCGGACAGCAGGAAGATATAGAGGGAGGGGATCATGGAGCGTGGGTGGAATTCCTTGGAACACAGAGATTCAAAAAAGGTGAGCAAAGTGGTGGCTGCTTGTCTGGTCTCTGGCGTTCTGGCAAAATCTGAGATTTGTAAGCAGTGGAAAAAATCTGACGGTCTCACACGGTCTCAGCTTTGTAGATCCAAAAAGGTAAGCGCTGATCCTGGTGATACAGGTGATGAACCCTCCGCAGGCTCAGCCCTTCCAGGGTTGCAAAAAGTCACTGGCAGAGTCCCGTGGGTGAAGGCGTGGTTCTGGAAAATAAACAGCATGGCAGACATGTCCGATGAGAGCGAGTGCCTGAGTCTCAGCCTATCCCACACTCGAAGAGAATTAATAGTGGCCAAGCATGTGGAGCACAAAATGGGCCTGTGAGTCTTGGGCAACCAAAAATAAAATTGAGGTGCGTCTGGTGCAAATAGGTGGGATTCCAGATCAGCCCAACGGTGAGTGCCAGGTGGTACATGAAACATACAAATTGAAGCAGTTGGGCAGCATAATAATAATACAGCAGGTTCGGTATCCCCAAACCCCCCCCCCCGATCCCGAGGCCTATGCAGGACCCTATGGGAGACCCTGCGACATCTATGTCACCATATAGATTTATCATTCTGCTGCTGAAGATGCGCTAGTGAGGCGGCATCCACGTGGATGGGCAGAGTTTGGAACAGATAGAGTAAGCGGGGCAACAAGTTCATCTTAACACATGCCACTCTACCCACCCTCGAGATAGCATAATCGGTCCACTTATCTGGGTGATCTCTGAGCAGGCTGGTAAACATAAACTCATAGTTGGCTCTGCATAGTCCCATAGGGTCACTCATCAGCCACACCCCCAAGTATTTCAGGGAGTCAGGAGAGTAGTGGAAACCAGTAAGAGTGCGTAGTCGCCCCACCTCTTGCTGCAACATCCCCAAAGGCATAGCTCTTGTCTTATCAAAATTCACCAGGTACCTCGAGACCTCAGAGAATGATTCAATAAGGGCTATAAGAGGGGGACTGACTGGAGGGGGTCCGCTTCTGTCAGTAGGACATCATCCGAAGGGTGAATGATCCTGATCAGGGTGAATGATCAAGGGGGGAAAACCCCCCAATCTATCTGCCAGCAATTTAGTGAAAAATTTATAATCTACGTTTAATAGGGAAATGGGACGATGGCTTTGGGGCAGGGAGGGTTCTTCCCCTCTTTAGGGATCAGGACCAAATCAGAGCGCAAGAAGTTGGGGGCGCCCGGGCATCAGTCCAGAAGGGAGTTAAAAAGCCTAGTTAGGTGGGTAAAAGGGTGGAAGGCCATCCGGGCCAGGTGATTTGAGTGGTTTCATGTGCTTGATCACCGAAAGTACTTCGGCCTTCATCACTTTCCCCTCCAAGCTATCCAGGCAAGGCTGGGAGAGTTCCGGACCCTTCCACTGAGATAGGAAGGCCTGCACTCATTGCATATGATCAAAGTTAGTTCGGGTATGAATCGGGGAATGATTAGAAAGCCGTTTAAAGTAATCCATGAAAACATTGTTTACCTATTGAGGCAATGTGGTAGATTTCCCGGAGGAAGTACGGGCAGAGGTCACCAATTTGGATCTATTTTGGCCCTTCAATTTGTTCACCAGTAAGGTATGCACTTTGTTGGAGTATTCATAAAACGTCCGGTTCGACCAGGCCAGGGAATGGGCCGCATCAGACACAAGTGCAGCCCGAGTTCCTGGCGCACTTGTAACAGGGTCTCATAATCCCCAGGAGAGCGGGAGAGTTTGTGCGCCTCCTCCCGGTCCGCCAACAGGGATTGCAGATCCGTTATCCACTGGAGCCTTTTCCTCTTAAGTCTACTCACTATCTGAATGAGGTAACCCCTGATTACAGTTTTATGAGCCAGCCACAGGACATCCTGGCCGATCCCCTCTGTATGGTTTTCGGCAAAATACCTATCCAGGACAGTGGCAAGTTCCGCCAGCACCTCTGGGTTCTGTAAGAGAGTGGAGTTTAACCGCCAGAATCAGGCCGCTCTCACACCGTGGAACGAGAACCACAGAGAGATCGGGGAATGATCCGACCAACTTATGTGACCTATCTCCAAGCGTCTCGCCCATTGAAGGGATCTAGAAGAGAGATGAAAGAGATCTATCCTGGAGTAGGAAGAATGGGAGTTGGAATAAAAAGTGAAGTCATGGTCCCCCGGGTGCTGCAGCAACCAGATGTCCAGCAGGTAGAAATCAGACAGAAATCGGGCCAACAATTTGTCCTGGGGAGACGCCGAGTGCGACTGAGACGGGAGTGTCAGTCCTCTCTGGTCAATAGCTGGGGCGGGTGTCACATTAAGGTTGCCCCCCAACACCACCAGCAAGTCAGCATTACCACGCACCAAACTCTCCAAACACGTCCAAAAGGACGCATCAGGGGTGTTCGGCGTGTAAACGTTAAGGAGCGTCACCATGGTCCCTGCTATTGTCCCTCTCAGTAAGATATGGCAGCCTTCATCATCACAGTCTGTATGAAGCACATCAAAATTACAAGATTTATGTAATAATAGCACAACCCCTCTACGTTTACAGTTTGCGGAGGCCAAAAAGGAGCGATCAGTGAAACTGAACTGGCGTGTTTTAGTAAAATGGGTCTCCTGCAGCAAAGCAATGTGACAATGTGCATGTTTTAAATCACGTAGGACCAACCTGCGCTTCGCAGGGGAGTTCAGCCCCTTCGCGTTCTGAGAGGGTAACTTAAATTCAGCCATCAAGGCGGTTGGTAGGAAGGGGGGGGGTGCTGCATACACACCAGGACAGTGGCACTAAGAATGGCAGTCCCCCAGGGACAAGGGAGGGAGAGAAGTTCTCTTTAAACATTTTATTTCTGTTTATTTTTACTTTGTGTTATTAAACATTTACTTAAAGGGTTATTCAGAGAGAGACGATCTGGCCCCGAAATGTCACCGAACAGGGAATTACCCTGTACAGTGATGTTTCGTGGTCATTTGGGTATTCAGAGAGCAGGAAGTTTGCCAAATTTTGGTGAACTGCCTGTAAGTACAGTGCCTGTTCGAAGGCAGTGAAATCCCCATAGAGAAGCAATAGTTAATCTATTCAGAGAACACCGAAAGCAGTGAAAATTTGCCAAAGTCCCCTCCTGTTCGGTGTTTTCATTCGGCAGGTTTATTCAGGCGAACTCCATAGGCTTCAAAGTTAAAAATCTTCCTGTTTTAATGCAATATGTAATAAACCGTTTATTATTTTAATACGCAGTAAAAAGTCTCTTTATTTACTGATTATTTGGGATCTTTAAGGCATTTTACAGGATTTTTCAGCAAATAGTTTTTCCGTTTTTTTTTTTAAAGCATTTTTTCTTTTTTCTGTAACATACCTCTTTATTATCATTCATAGGACATTATATGTAAATTCTATACATTTTCGTTCAGTAGTTTTTTTGCAAACAGTGTTTCTATTTTGACACTTTCAATCGTACTGTTTTTTTGTTTTTTTGCCCCATTCATCAGCTTGTCGGCTTTTTCCGGCGGCTGGTCTGCGCTGAGATCGGCGGCTCATCTTTTTTTTCTGACGTGTTCGGTGTGTTTTTTGCAGCGGTTGCAGCGGGTTTTTGGCTGGCGTTCGGCAGGTTTGCGGCAGGCTTTCCATGTACTCCGGTGAATGCTGGATTCAATGCAGGGTGTGGAAATTCAATTCCCTGAAGTGTGGTGAAGTGCAGGGAACGAGAGAGCACCGAAATGACAGCGACATTTCAGTGCTTTCTGAATAACCCCCTTAATAAATTTGGATTTTATCCATCATCCTCTTGTTTCCAGCCCCTTTATTCTACATCTAGTTGGAGTACCGTTGTTGAATTTCTCACATAAGTTCCTAATTTATATTTCATTGTGCATGTGTATAGCATATCTATGCTGGAATTCATTATGCCGCACTCAGATACACTATTTTTTTCTATATTTATCTATATATCTGAAACTTATTCAGACATAATATTACGTCAAGGAACATTATACTGTGTTTAAAGTAAGTCTTATGAATAAATGTAGCATGCTAGCAATTGAAACCATGTAGTTACTCCTGCAATAAGTTAATCTTGCTATTGATTCACATTTTTCTCTCTATCAGAACTGTACACAATATTATGCTATTTGTCATTTTTGGTCTGAATTTATGATGACTCGCAGATAGGTTTCCATTCATAGAAAGTGTGTATAGGTATAGTCGAACACACTGTCACCCAAACAAACTAAATTCCCAGAAAAATAAACTAGCAAAACAAATCATATTCCCAAACCAAATTGATATAATGTACTGTAATCATAATAAGCAAACAATAAAACATAATTAAATATATTTAAAAGCAACTGGTAGGGAGAGTCCTCCACTCCACGTATCCAGGACTCCAACTCTGCTGTTACTATTTGATCACAGAGAACCCAGGTAGACATGTCTGAAGCATACTCAGAATTCCTTTATAAGCCCTTTTCCTGTGCCCATCCTCGCCTCTGCCTCTCCTATGCCCATCCTTACCTCTGCCTCTCCTATGCCCATCCTCGCCTCTGCCTCTCCTGTGCCCATCCTTACCTCTGCCTCTCCTATGCCCATCCTTGCCTCTGCCTCTCCTGTGCCCATCCTTACCTATGCCTCTCCTATGCCCATCCTTGCCTCTACTGTGCCCATCCTTGCCTCTGCCTCTACTGTGCCCATGCTCGTTTCTGCTTATTCAAAAAAGTATAGCCACAAAGGCTAGATCTGGTGTGAGTTAAAATATTAACCTTTATTAGTCAAAGTCTTTTCTGCCTATCCCTGCTTCTACCACTTGCTTATCTCTCAGCCACATTCTGGTCTCCCTTGTATCTTTATTATTGTATATACATATGTCTAGGTTTCTTTGTTTATACCTTTTCCTCTCTTCCTTGTATTACTTTAGTCATTATCAGTTGCCTTATTATTTGTACTCAATAAATCCTCTTTATTACTTTGATACCTTCCCCTTTGGTATTAGCGCATGTTGAGCTCGAACCCACACCCCGTAACCTGACACCAGTGCCCTGTTATGGTTTGCATTTCGCTGTTTGTTTCTCTTCTGTACTAACCCAGCTTGATTGTCTATTCCTGCTTTGTATTCCTGCATACTGTCCTGACTTGATTGACTACTCCTGCTCTTTATTCCTGCGCACCGACTCAGTTTGTTTGATTATTCCATTCTGTGGCTATTCTCTCTGGCATGAGCTCTGGCATGTTTTAAGCCCAGCCACTTCAAGGACTTGTAATCGGGCCTAGCATAGACTCCTCCTTTCCATCACTGTGAAACCCAGGAACAGTAAGGACTGGTGCCTTGCCTGGATACGGAGAATCTAGAAAAATCCAAAATATTCCAAAGTAAAGAATGCTCAGATTTCTGAGCATTCTGGAAAAGGGATGGTCAACCTGTACACATTTCCTGAAGAAGAGTAACATAAAACAATCTCCCCTATAAACTGCCATCAAATTTTCTCAGTATACTAATCTCTTCCATTGGCTCTTCCACAGCTACAAGGTACAGAAGATGGTGTCTTTAGGTAGGCCGGTGCATAAACCTGGAGAATACGTGGAGAGATGAAATACAAAGTTGTCCCTGTAACTGGTACGAAAGGTAAGAAAGAGAGTAATATATCATTAAGCAATGCTATATACCAAGGATGGTTATGATTAAGGATTTATTAATGGCTTAACGAGATATTACATCAAAAGCTGCATTTTTTCCATGACAGGAGCTCCTTAACAGAACTTGTCTCCAGCTGCAAAACATAAAAGAAAATGGCGAGGAAAAAAATGTCAGATCACTTGACGTGCGTTATTTGGAAGGCAAGAAGACAAGGAAACACAAGAAAATGTAACCGAAGTATGTTACTTTAATAATGCCTGTAGGGGAGCAGATTAATATCCAGGGATCGCTCATGTTCAGGCAACTGAAAACAACATTGTTGCTTTAAGGTGATGCAAGCTGTAGTAACAGCCAAAGTGATGTGGTCCCTTCAAAATAGACAAAAAAGAAATTGAAGATGAAGTTGGCTTTCTTTGAATACTTTTTTTTCGAAACGCCAACACAAATTCCAATTGTTCTAACCACATTGCGTATTAACAGCTACGAGCTTGGTACAGTTTATTGGATTTCCTGCAGGATATAAATTTTGACCTTGGACAATTGACAAACCTCCCACAAAGGTTGCCAACACAGATTACTCTGTTGGTTGCTCTACAGCCCATGCTCAAAACCCCAGGAGATTTTATACAAGGCTTCTCAGGGAATTTCCACTTGGTATTTATTTGTTCCTTCTTGGACTGGTGTTAAATGCCTTCAGAAATGTGCATGGACTTGTACAGATTTCTGCAAAATTCAGATGGCATCTAAACTACTGGCTTATCCATCAGAGTTCCACATAGTAGACTCATTAGGTACTACTGCTCTTGCTTAGCACAGCTATATCAGGTTCTTGATGTGTAATAATTTATTTAGGTACAGAATGAAATAAAAACATTTCCTTGTATGGTAGAGGTATGGTGAAGTCCAGGTATTTGACTATATGACATTGGCTAATACTAATAGAAAAAGAAATGATCAGCGTTATTCCACATTTTCAAAATTTCCAATGTGTGCTCATTATTAAAAGGTTCTCAAGCTATGTCTTCCCTTCTGCAGCATCATTGCTCTGATGAAAAATCAGCCACAGCTATGCCTAATGTTTGACTGTTCCATAAATGGATAACTTTTTAGCATATATTTTCAATGTGCTATTGAAATTAAAATACATTCTATATACAGAATTGGATATTAAGCACACCTGGCATAATTACATAGGGTGCTGCCTTCTTGCTAATAGAATTTGAAAGCAGTGACAAAGCACTCTTAAGTCCAATCAGAGTTGCTGATGTTTACTTCAGGTGAGACCAGGAGAGACGGCCTATAGGAGACAAGCAATGACGGGTCCAGCAGTAGAGCTTTACATGGATATAGGTGTCACTAACAGTATTAAAGTATATATTGATAAAGCCTCTGTTTCCATGCTTTAGCTAGAACTCTTTCATGCCTCCATTTGTATTTACAGAAAACAAATTGAAAAAGAGAATTTGAGCAATTCACTTGCTTTATTTGGGCGAAACAGAGAGCAATGTATTGTCCATGTATCTATGTTGTCAAGCATTAGACCATCCACCTTTGGAGTGTTATTGTATATAACTTTAGGAGTTCATGAGTGCCTTGTTAACATTTTTTGGACATACTGGATCCATTGGGATTTCCGTCTGACACTTCATTCTTGATTAAATTTATTATTAGTCTTAAATATTTATAACTTTTAGGCGGTAGTCATTTTAGCCTTTTTTTTAGATTGCTTTAATTTATGTGTTTAAAAAGTTAAACCATAGTACAAATAGGGATGGGCCGAACACCCTCGTGTTCGGTTCGAACTCAAACACCCGAACAGCCGAAAAGTTTGAATTAGAACTCAAACGTAATGCAAGTCAATGGAGGTGGAACTTCCAAAAATGAAAGTGCCCTTCAAGAGGGCATATATGCAAGATATTGGCCATAAAAGGTGTATTGGGGTCCGGGTACTGCCCTGGGGTAGAGGAAACAATGATTTATTTTTTTTTTAAAAAAAAAAACTTTTTAACCCTTTCACTGCTGAGTGCTGAACCATTTCACCGCTGTGCACTCAGATAATTTTTACCGCTTTTGCTCATGTTTAGATGTGATATGAAGCCATGGGAAATGTTTTATCACCAATGAGTGGGAAATGTTTGACCAACAACGAGTGGGAAATGTTTTACCAACACACAGGACAGGGTATACCTGAAATATGCCAGACGGTATACAAGGACGCATTCTAACACAAGCCCAAATTGATAAGTGTTAGAGTGGTCAGGGATAGCCTCAATGGTACACAAAGGGTATCTATCATATAAGCCAAAAATCGAGTTAGAGTGGTCAAGAAATAACCAAGGACTGGTACACGGGGGTGGTTCTCATATAAGCCAGGTAACAACGGAGACTGAAAAATCAACCAAGTAGGGAATCGCCTGGAGACACTCAGCACTGAGGGAAGCAAACTCCACGACAGGGCGATGAGCCGGATCGCGCTGTCTGTATTTAAACCCGGCAGGTGCACGTCATCATGCCGTGCCCCTCCTCCTGACCAGCCCTGCGAGCTCCGAAAGCTGGCACAACTCCTGCACCTGGCTTGTTGATGGCGCCGCTGGGTGCCGGGGCCCCCTCTGAGCCCCAGATGTGAAATATACGCTCATACACACCACACATTACTGTGAAGTTTATTGCTGTGGAACTGTGTTATGTCCTTTTTTTGTTTTGGAAGGGGCGAAAAGCTATTACGGGTTGAGGAAGTTTATGGGGAGGCCCCATCGTGAGGTTCAGTAAGGGGCCCCATCATTTCTGATGGCTGCCCTGTATGCATTCGGTACACGGGTCAGTGCACCCAAATATTGGGCCTTTGGTGCCAGCTAGTGCCTTTATACCATAACCCCTCTCTGGTATTGTGGAAGAGTGCAGGGTTGGACCCTGCAGTCAAATATTGAAATGTTATGCACCTGTCACATTCAAGTGCAGAAAAATTGTGTCTTAGTCGGTGGTGCACGACACCGAGAATCTAACAGGGTTATTCAAAGAGATCCGAATTGTGGCCGAAAGGTAAGACAACACTGAAATTCAGCATACGGTTACCTTTCCTGGCCCTTCAGCTATTCAGAGAGCAGGCAGTTCGCCAAATGTTGGCGAATTGCCTGCACATACGGTACCTGTTCGGTACCTGTTTGAGGGCAGTGAATTCCCCATAGAGAAGCAATGCTTCATCTGTTCAGAGAACAAAAAAACTTTCAAGCAAACTCTATCAGGGTTATCCAAAGAGATCCGAATTGCTTGAGAAAGGTAACCAAATGCTGAAAATCAGCGTTCGGTTACCTTTCCTGGCCATTCGGCTATCCAGAGAGCAGGCAATTCGCCAAATCCTGGCGAATTGCCTGCACATACAGTGCCTGTTCGGTGCCTGTTCGAGGGCAGTGAAAACCCCATGAAAATGCACTGCTTCAGCTATTCAGAGAACAAATACCAGCAGTGAAAGGTTCCCCTAATGCAATGCCATTCGGTGGTTTAATTCGGCAAGTTAATTCAGGAGAATCCCATAGGCTTCAATGTTAAAAATATTCCCGTTTTAATTCAATATCTAATAAACCGTTCATTATAAAATTCTGCAGTAAAGAGTCTCTTTATTTATCGATTTTTTAGGATACTTTAAGCATTTTTCTGAATTATTTTTTTTTTTAAAAGTCCGATTACTTAAGTTTACTTATTTTTTCTGTCACAGCCCTTTTAATTATCATTCCCTGGACCTCATATGCAAATTTCAGACATTTTCACTCAGTAGTTTCTTTGCAAACAGCTTTTCACTTTTCAATCATTCATACAAACTCTTTTCCTAATTTATTCACCTCCCTCTGTCTGCGGTGTCGGCTTTTTCTCGGCTTTTTCCGGCGGCTTCGCTGAGTGTGATCGGCTCCTGTTCGGGTTTTTCCGGCGTCTTCGACGGGTTAATCCAGATGTTTTTGTGGGTTTTCAGCGTGCATTCGGCAGGTTTTGCGGTTAGTTTTCGTCGGGTTTGCGGTAGCTTTTCCCTGCAATTCGGGGACCCTGTGGTGTTTGCTGAATACACCGCAGGGTCACCGAAATGGGATCGGCAACACGAACCGAATTGAAGAGAACGAAAAGTCACCGAACGTGCGGTGACTTTTCGAATCTCTTAGGATAACCCTGTAAAAAAATTTCACTTCGTTCGTCTGCGTGTCGGCTTTTTCCGGCGGCTGCTCTGTGGTCGTGTGATCGGTGGCTAATCGGGTTTCTCCGGCGTGTTCGGCGTGGTTAATCCAGCTGTTTCTGCGGGTTTCAGTGAGTGTTCAGTGGGTTTGTGGCGGGTTTTTCCTGCACTACGGGGGCCCTGCGGGGGCCCTGCGGTGCTTGCTGAATACACCACAGGGTCGGCGAAGTAGGACCGCCGAATCGCCCCGAAGTGTGGGGAATGAAAAGTCACCGAACATGCGGTGAATTTTCTAATCTCTTTGAATAACCCTGTATGAAATATTTACTAATATACACTCATTCCCTGTAAGTCGTTTTTATTAATTTTAGATGAATTGTCTTATCTGCAAAAATATAGTATTCAACTTTTTTCTTTGTCTTGCCTTGAATTTCTATCTGAATAGAGAATTAGTTCCCCATTTTTTTAAGTGCTGAGGTGAGGGGATTACTGTAGTTAAGTGGCTCCCAACCCTGTCCTTAGGTACCACTAACAGGTCAGGTTTTAAGGATTACCATAAGGAAATGCAGACTGAATACTGCAATCACTGAGCAGCAAATGGTATCACTTGTGCTGTGGTTCAGTTATCTGGAAAACCTGGCCTGTCAGCAGCTTCCGAGGACAAGTTTGGGAAACACTGCTGGGAGTAATCTAGCAGAGTAGGTTTTAATTTAGAAAGTCATTATGACATTTTGCTCTGTGTCGTGACAGATACTAGCGTAAATCATTTAATATCTTTCTCTCATCTGCATCTCTTAGATCATGGATCTCAAACTCTGGCATACCAGATGTTTCTGAACTGCAACTACCTAGGTTATCTGACCACCTATTGCATTCAGAAAATTCCAGGAATGAAGGGTCATAAACATCTGGGAGGAGTTATAGTTTGAGATCTCTGATCTAGAGCCTCATTCGTATATAAAACATAAACTTCTGTGACCTAAGGTTATCATCTGCCAAAGAATCAAGGTTAGATGACACCAAGAAGAGGTCAGGCAACTTCTTTACTGTCAAAAGTCTTGTAGCTATGAACAACTTTATATACTTCACTATAGATTTCAATAACATAGTGGTGTTCAAGACAGATAACCACATTATATGACTAAGTTGCCTTGACCAATAGTTGTCATATTTTGATATGCAGGGTTCTGGTTACATCCATAGCTTTATATCTTGTAGAGCAGAGATGTCAAACTCTGCCCCATATGTTTCTGAACTACAATTCATATGACTCTCTGACTATTTATTGTTTGCAAAGATTTATGGGAACTGAAGGCCACCCACACCTGGAGGGCTGGAGTCTGACACCCCTGTTGTTGAGTTTTACACAAGTTCATTGTCATGTGTTGACTTTAAATATTGTTTTTCATTATTGAAACCAAGATATTATACTCATCGAATAGTCGTATGTCCTGTTCTTTCAGAAATCACCTGGTATAGCTGATTAAAGTATTAAAACTTGCCTATTAATAGAACATCATCTAACCAACATCTCCTGCATTTGTTGGCATTGCATAGGTGTTACACTTGTGATAGTATGAAGTCATCTTATAAAGGATACCATACTTTTATGGATGGCTGACATGCCTCAGAATACTTAGGAAAGTCCTTCCCAGTATACTAGGGTTCAGCAGGCATAAGAACCATGTGCCTGTGGAAAATGTTATTTAAAATACTCCAACCTTTCAAAAAGAACCCAGTGATCTGACTTGCACTCTCTTGTTTTGGTTTAGGATAAGTGCATTCTGTGCCAAAATCTGGTTTGTGGTTTTATTAATTTTTCCTTTTCTTAATGTGTTTGTTCCATTAATAATATATTGTGTATTTTCTTTTGACCCAGTCTTAATTATTGAAAACACGGAAACATTTGTTAAAGAGCATGTTTTGTATGTAAAGGATACTGTTATAAGTAGAGCAAACCTTTCTATTTAATTGCACCTCTCAACTATTATTATTATTTTTTATATATATTTCTTTGCTCATGGCAGTTTTGCTTTGTTTCTTAAAGTACAATTGTGAGGTATCAGTTCTCACTTTGCGGATATGCCAAACCAAACTCAAGTTTGTGGCTTCCCACTTTTATTCCACAACTACTATGTTTGTGTAGATGTGGTAGTCCAGATGTAATGCTAGAGAATGGGAATATACTGTACGTGGGTCCACATCTTATTTCTAGCTATTGTTTCATGGACATATTCTTTGTGGCTACAAATGAAAATGTAAACATGTGGTCTGATCATAAAACACTGAGTTATGGGGATTTGACAACCAAACTGCAAGCTGATTTAAAATCCATTGAGGAACAGGCGAATTTACTGAATGCACAGTATGACAGCCAACACTTAGAAACATTTTTTCTTCAAAACGTTTTTTCTGTTAAACATTTTTTCATCTGTTTTACCAAGCAGTAATTCAATTGATCGACCAACTATGTAGCCACTTGTTCCATACAAGAGTGGGTGTCTGTGGAGGCGCTTACTAGGTAACTGTGGTTCCTTAAAAAAGGGGGGGTGCTGCCTACAAGTGGTTGCACATAAATCTCAACCTAAATGTGCAAATAAATGTGTAGAAAAGGGTAAGGGTCCTAGTGGCGCAGTGGGTGCTTCCAAATATGGAGCAATCTAGATGTGTATTTCTAAATGCTGATATTATGGCTCAACTCTATTTATGAGGTGGTGATCGATAAAAGTACTCAAGTGAGTCAAGTGAGCCCTTACCCCATATGCTATACTGCTTGAAGAAGGCACAGGTGTAGTGCCGAAACGCATCCAGTAACCCCCCCCCCCCCACTATTTTTGGAATAAATTTTTTATATTTTAACTTGATTCTCATCTCTGGTTTTACTCTGTTATGGGATACCCCCTTACTATTTTATCCCTTTAGAGTGAGGAGAATATTTTAAAGGTGAAAGCAGAGGAATTTTTCTCTTCCACCCCCCTCCCTCCATTTTCGTCCCCATCTGTATGGTTATACAGAGCTGGAGACAGAAGCTGAAAGGCATTGCAGGAGAGAGGGGTAAGGTACTCACCTTATTAAGAAGTACCATTTTCCTTTAAGCTGAGCCTGAGAAAACCGAGGCTCCAACATCGGTGAGTTGAACAAAAAATTGCAATTACTCAGAATATACGTACTGTGTCACGCTATGGGAGCGCTGTCTCTCTGTATGTGTTTTATTTGAGGATAACTGGAAGACCCAGGAAAAGGGGGAACGTCACCCTGTATCTGACGTGAGGCATTCCAACCTAGAGCCAGGACTTATTAGGCTCTATAATTTGTGAGTGATTTTCATATATATATATTCACTTCACAAATTACTACAGTCTGCACTATTGTCTCTCTCTTTTTGTCTTCCTCATATATGCTACGGAATCTACCAACTGAGAAGAGGAAGCATAACGTTGGAACATTTTGTCTGAAGTGTGACCTACATACTGTATGGTGACTAGAAGTCACGGACCTTGTTCATTTTGAGATTTGCACTTTTTCACGTGCACTTTATACAGTCATAGGCCATCCAGAGACTATCAGATAACCTAATAAAAGGACTGTCTTATGACTTTTTTGATGTCACATCAACACAAATTTTGTGTCTGCACTTTATGAATGGAATAGGATATATGAGCACATGCACTTTATATGTACTTTATATGCATTTTGCACATGTGGATTATTATACACTTTGTGCTATAGGAGCAGATTTTTACGCATGATTTAAGGATTTATCACCATTGTTGTTGCTTATTTTGCACAAGGTTGTTCATTTGCACAGAATTGCTATTTGCACAATACTAGT
Organism: Leptobrachium leishanense; assembly: GCA_009667805.1. Lineage (NCBI taxonomy): Eukaryota > Metazoa > Chordata > Amphibia > Anura > Megophryidae > Leptobrachium > Leptobrachium leishanense. The sequence goes on along the minus strand of CM019065.1, from coordinate 234,667,288 downwards.
GTAACATTGACTCACTTGAGTACTTTTATCGATCACCACCTGATAAATAGAGTTGAGCCATAATATCAGCATTTAGAAATACTCATCTAGATTGCTCCACATTTGGAAGCACCCACTGCGCCACTAGGACCCTTACCCTTTTCTACTTGTTCCATACAGCCTAATATGTTCAAGTACAGTATGGTTAAAAACACAAGTTCATTGACATGAAAAGTTAAGTTATTCCATCTGGGATGGTTCTTATGATTTAGAATTTTAAATCCAGGCATAAATTATCTCAAATTAAATGACTCATCACAGATAATAATAATAATAATGACTTCAAATCAATTTCTGAAGTGCCCCTATTAGCTGTGTTAGTAAAGCTTGACTTTCCCACCAAATTCCACCAGCATGTATATCATCATTTCAGAGATAAATTCTGAATCTTGCTCCCATTACACAGAAACCAATTTATACCTTTTTCAAATAATCTTCATAGCCCTATTAGTATTATTTTCCTCTACCACATTCACCTTAAAAATTACCCCATTCTACATAGATTTGTTCCACTCCATAACCAATATCCCAGTCAAAAGATATGTACAGCCAATATGTAAGGGTGTACACTGTCATGGACCTGACATAGCGCTCCCTGCTTCAACCCCCAAGACTTTTATTTCCATGGCAGAAACTCCAAAAGAAATCAGACAATTGCCTTGGGAAAGAGTTTATGTTCATTAATTTTGTGTAGTGTGATTTTAAACGTGTTTTTACTATAGGTACTTGTGTGCTGCTGCGGCTCATTTTATTGTTTAACTCCGTACATTCCCCACGTGAAAATCCCAAATGCAGACTTTATTCCATTGTGTGGTGTTTAATGTACTGTAACATACTTGGTTTTAGTGTGATGTACTTTTATTATGTGTATGTGAATTCTGCCTATGCTTGCTGGATCCGTCCCCCCCCCAACCCTTGCACAAACCTTCATTTTCTCCATTACCCTTGGGTCCAGAGGACAATGGACCGCATGGCTCAAAATGGAGGTGCAGACCTTTCTATTGTGCAGAATGTTTGTGTGATCTGTGTTTATGCAAGAATGCTATGTCTATCTGCTGCTTGGTTGAGGATTTGTGAGGACTGTCCCAATCTGATCTATTGGGACAATGGACTATGTAAATTGTGTGTGATGACTGATTGCTAATTTGTATGCGTCTCCCTGTATCTGTTGACTCAGAGAATTAACCTGCCAGCCTACCCTTGTCTCAGGCAAACACTATCTGATTCCCTTTACAATGGTTTATATAAATTACTGTGTGTGGTCATTTCAAGACTTCATCTGCATAAATCCAGAGGACCAGAATGAAGCATGCAGTGATCTTGAAACCAACCAATCAGAACTGTTGGGGTGGGCAGGAAGTTTGAATGTGCATTGCTGTATTTTGTATAAATACCCCTGTGAAAACTTCAATAAAGCAGACCTTCCCTGTTTGTACATTCAGCTTGTCTGGTGCGTCATTCAGCTACACTACCAAAGACTGACATAATATCGAGTCTACAAGTCGGGAGAGCGAATCGGCGCCAATCATCGAATCGGCAGAAATATCGGAAAGCCTGCAGATCCCCAGAAGCTGCTGTAACTTCGGCCCAACACTGGCACAGATACCTACCAGCCAACCCAGGTCTCCCAGCAGGCCGAAACAAGCGGGTCCAGCTGCTTGAGGCACTGAGGATCGCGTTCCAAGTAGCTGGGCTGACTGCAACAATGGGGTGTCTGGAGAGCAGGACAGGCGGACAAGAGCGTTTCCGTCACGTACACACATTACAATTATTACTTACAAACTGTAAATAATTACTGTTAATATTCATGTTCTTTATCATAAATTAAATAAAAAAAGTCCAGAGAAAGCAGATGGGGACCTAAAATTTTGAAATTAGGAGCAATTCACAGAATAACCATATTAACCTGTGGTTCATTCATCTTAGTTGTCCCCTCTTAGCTTGCCGTTATTCCAATGTGTTATCAAAAAACATTCATGTATATTCGCATATCTACTTATGCATCTCTAGTCTTTTATTCACCTTATACATACAGTATAGAGCAATATTACATTCTAAATGCTAACGTTAGCGCTCAGCTATGTGAGCGTTACCATTAGGTTAAGTGGTCATAGTGCAGGGCTACTCATATTACAATCCGAACGCTAACGGGTTAAAAAACTCATCAGCGAATCGAAGATTGCTTTAGTCTGCGCAAGCTTACTGTACTTTATACTCCCTATGCTTAACATGGGGAGCGCAGAGAGTAAGCAAGGAGTAATTAGCGTTTGGATTATAAAGTCCTACCGCTAATTACTCACCTCTGCAGTTAATGAAAAGTTAACCACAGCTTGGAGCTGGTGCTAACTGATTCCGCTTCTGCATAATCACTTATCAGCAGCTGCAAATCTCCCCAAAAATCAGATACTCACCTCTCATCCTGCGGCGAGAACGGCGGCTCGATCCGCCTCTTCTGGCTGCTCACAGCACAGTGAGACTGGGGAAAAAAGTCCCCAGGCTCCCTCCACGATCACTCCACAGACCTGCAGAATCTTGCAAGAGGCGAGACCCTGCTGCAGGTCATGTGACCCAGCAGTTGAGGCCTCAATGGAGTCCTGAGGACTCCAGAAGGAAATTCACGGGCGATGTGTTAGCACGGTCTCGCGTATCCTCTGGCTTCCGCAGCATTACAGGACAGACTGCTGAAATAGCAACTGCTCTGTAATAGGGAGATAAAATGGGGACGCTAAGGAGAAATCTGCTAGCACAGGTTTTCCTCCTCAGTGTCCCTGTTTTATAGGGCAGTATGTAATACTGTCCATATGCTTCTGCCGGTCATGCATTCTTTTTACTCTCCTTAGAATTACATCCATTCCTCATAACATTAAGCTTCTATATTTACCACCATTGGCCACCTTTGTGTACGTCATTGAAGCAGTGTAATTGTTTTACCATTTCTTTCTATTCCAGTCAAACATTTAGTCATTTAACACCATTCTGCCTCTCTTTATAACACACAGAAAAATAGCAGAAAGGACACTGGGGACTAGAAGAACCAGTGTCTAGAACTGGCATTACCCAACTTGAGACTAACAGAAAAAATATGGTAGACACCGGCTACCTGATAAAAAACTTTATTGTGGTGTACATTGGAACCACATCGGGAATGCCTAAAACACACAGAAATATGAACACTATTGAACCAAGTCCCACCCTCCGAGGGATAGTCTATCCCTTGGAGGTTGGGATTTTTGTTTCCATTGTGTTCATATTTATGTGTGTTTTAGGCGTTCGCGATGTGGTTCCAATGTACACCATAATAAAGTTTTTTATTAGGTAGCCGGTGTCTACCATATTGCCTCTCTTTAAACCCTCCCATGACTTTTTAATACTGCATCTAACGCAACATTTATGACTCTTTTCAAACACCCATTACTTCTGGCTACTGTCCATGTTATCCTATGAAACTTGTTCTTTTAACTATAGGGGTAATTCATAGAGATCCGAATGGCTGCCGAAAGGTAACCGAAAGGTAAGCGTTCGGTAACCTTTCTTGGCCATTCGGCTATTCAGAGAGCAGGCAATTCGCCAAATGTTGGCGAATTGCCTGCACATACGGTGCCTGTTCAAGGGTAGTGAAATCCCCATAGCTTCGTCTATTCAGAGAACAAAAACCAGCAATGAAAAGTTACCAAAATGCCCTGCCATTCGGTGGCTTCATTCGACAGGTTTATTCAAGTGAATCCCATAGGCTTCAATGTTAAAAATATTCCCGTTTTAACTCAATATCTAATAAACTGTTTATTATAATAATCTGCAGTAAAATGTCTCTTTGTTTATAGATTTTTTTAGGATCTTTTAAGCATTTTTCAGGATTTTTTTGCAAAAAAATTTCAGATTTTTTTTATAAACGTTTTACTGTTTTCTGGTTTCTCCAGCGTGTTCGGTGGGGCTAATCCAGATGTTTTTGCGGGTTTTGGTGTGCATTCGCCTGGGTTTTGCGGTGAGTGTTCGGCAGGTTTTCGGCGGCTTTTCCCTGCACTACGACGGCCCTGTGGTGCTTGCTGAATACACCGCAGGGTCACCGAAATGGGATCGCCGAATCAAGCCGAATTGAAGAGAAGGAAAAGTCACCGAGCGTGCGGTGACTTTGATTCTTTTTGAATAACCCTGTATATTCAAATAAAAACTGAAATACAGGACCTGATTCCCTTAGAAATTGGTTGTAGGTTGATAAAATCCACATTGTTTATTTCCAAATAGCTATGTGGTTTGCATGCTCAGCTGCTGATAGTGTCAGACATCTGATGGTCAAAGTAGAGTTCTTGTTTTTAAATAAATTACTTGCAACATCTCAGAAAAAAATAATTTATTATCAGCTCTGTTCATACATTGATTCTTTCAATAAATCCAATAATTTAAGAAAGGTTGGTCGAAAGAATGAATTGTGCTATTCCCTTTCCCCTCCCCAATTTCAAATTTGCTTTTTATACATCGCCCTAAATATAGATAATAGAATATAAATATAGCCCTGAGGTTTTCTTTTGATTTTGTTTTTTAAATACATATAGACACAGAAATGAAAATCTCATTAGCATCAAAAACACAAAATAGCACTGAAGCACACTTTCTGGGCGATCGTGATCATATTACAGGATATTTTCTAAAATTGAAAACATCTTGATGTTCATTCCAACAATCTAAATTAAAACTTTATGTGACCAATCGGAGAGAAAAGTAAAGTTATCAACATTTAGTGGCTACACATTATTATTCAAAGTGGTGTATACCCTTTCTCACAACTCACTGATCCAGCAATGTTTCTACTCAGTCAGTCATGTTCATACAATACATAGGCATGATGCCTATGTAGATGGGTTTGTGTGTGTGTAACATATATATATATATATACACATAATTATATATATACACACACATATATATATATGCGCATAGACTCACACATATAAAATGCATAGAAATATCCCCTTTGAGCTTGTTGAAATCAGCAGCTTCATTTAAATATATCTTAAGAAGGTTTTACTGTTAACCCAGTTACATAAAAATATGCTTCAGGAACATTGATAGAATAGTCTAGTTTTATATAAGTCTTTTGTACAGGTCAGTAAAGTACAGTAATGCACATAGCATCTCAATGTAAAAGCACAGTAGCAAAGTTTTCAAAAATGTGCAACGTACTGGAAACGTCAGCAATTCACTTAAAGAGATTCACTCATTTCTAAAAAAAAAATGAGGTTTGCTAGCTCTATAGATTTTATTCTTTAAATGTAAAACGTGCAGCCTTAATCTGTGTCCTACCTCATGCCCGGTATGCGTATTTCTGCCATTCAAACAATATAATGGATAGCAGACAAGCGTACACAGATTATTTAAAACTCATCTGAGCAGCATTTTGCACAAGATTGTTCTTTAAATATAACAAAGCCTGTAACGGATCATTTGGAGACATTTACGAGATTTTTTTTTTCCCTTTGCTATTCTCTTTATCCCACTTCGTCCACATGTCCACTTCCTTCTCCAGTTTCAAAACCATGTGCTTCAAATGTACATGTTTCTTGTATGTCTGTAATGCTCCAGAGGGCTCACACGTCTGTATGGTGAGAACTTAATGATGAAAAGCTTCCACGTTGGCTGCGACTGAACTGGCAAAAGCTAGCTGCTCGACTTCTACGACCTTTGTTTTCTGCTTTGCCTCGTTGCTTGTCGTGCATTATAAAATTTTCAATAAGTTGAAGTTTTTTGTGTTCTTCTTTAAGAAAGACATTAACAAGCATGGTTTTTTCTTTTTTAATTTGTTCACTTATGTCCTTAGGAATGTCGGGAATTAGCCAGTCCACAACTGCACTTAGAAACATAACCAGGTTCTACAGGGGAAAAAAAATACTGTAAGCAAAATATAGCAAGTCAGCAATCACGCACTTTTAGTGCAACTTTTTTTTAACCCCATAGTGACCCGGCGGTTTTACCATTGTCTGTACGAAAGTACCCACTGCTACTACATTTCTGCGCTGTTTGTGTTTAGCTCAAATGTTCCTCTTACTCGTTTATACAACCCAAGCATTTTATATACTGTTTTTCTCCCCTTTAAATGGACTTTCTAAAGATACCATTATTTTCATCATATCTTAGAATTTACTATAAAAAATTTATGAAATATGATGAAAAAATGGAAGAACACACTTTTTCGAACTTTGACCCTCAAAAGCTACAACCGCCTCAAAATACCCCAGCTAAATAGATTCTAAATTTTGCCCTCAGTTTAGAAAAACACATATATTTATTTTCTAAAAAAAATTGTTTACACCAAACATGGTCAAAAGGACCCCCCCTAACCAAGGGACCCCCTATCTTCACTTGGTAGCAAGGATATTAACTGCCCAACTGATGTCATTGCGCTTATGGCGACGACATCAGTGAGTGGGGGGATGCCCTGGAGGCTTGGCTGACATCCAAGATGTCAGCCACCTCTGGGAGAGGACCGCAATCCTGCATTGATTGATGCCAAATCGCGATCTAGCAATTAAGAGGTAAAAAGAGGCACCACTGGAATTGCAGGCTGTGCCCTTTTTAGAAGTGCCTCTCTTTTTTTTTTACTTTTAGCCATTTGCGAGGGAGATGGATCCAAAGGACCCCAACCTTTTTCAGGCTCTCCCCTGGGGGACACCTGAAACTGACATCATCACGCCAGCTGGGATCCATTAAACTGGTCGTCTGACTACTAGGGAGTCAGAATGACGTGGACCCCGTGAGTATAGAGAGAGAGGGGGGTTAGAGAACCATGACATACATGGTACATCCTTGGTCCTTAACAGGACTTTTTCCCAGGATTTACCTTGTACATCAGTGGTCTTATTGGGTTTATCTCAATGATTTTTATAGAGATGCACATTTACAGTTACAAGTATTTATAGCTGGGCATTGGAAGTACCAAGTACACAGGGGGCTGTGCAGGAAGATGGGGCAATAACTGTACAGTGGGGGATTATGGAGTGAGCTGGTAGGCTTCTCTAAAGTATTGTGTTTTCAGAGACTTCAAGGACTGGAGAGACAGGGAGAGACTAATGTTGCGGGGGAGTAAGTTCGATAAAAAAGGGGCAGCTTGAGAGAAGTCCTGAAGGTGAGAGCTGGGAGTGTGTATATGAGAAACATCAGATCGTTGACAAAATATATACTTTTACATTGTGCCAAAACAGTCCATGTTGACTAGCTCCCCATTAGGTCCTTAAAAAAGCGGAAGAAGCACACCGAAGTGACAGCAGAAAAGCTTTATTGGACATCAATAAAACTGTCCTGGTGAGACTCTACTGTGTCTATTCCACTTCTTTTATACACACAATATAATTTACAATAGCATATAGGTCACCTGCATGTGGCTCCCCAAATCCAAAAATACATAGTGACGTAGGCCAAAAAAAAGATGTATGTCCATAGAGTACAGCCTTCCCACATCACCTTCTGTGGTTGATTCAAAAGAAGGCAAAAAACCCAGTCTGAAGCGCCCCCCCCCCAAATGAAAAATACTCGGTAAAAAAATCTTCTTGACCCCAGAATGGCAGTCAGATTTTTTCTTGGTTCAAGCAGCCATTATCACATATTAAATCTTATAACCCTTAATATTCTGTTTTTTGCGGGAAGTCACCCAGTCGTTTAAAAGCCTGTACAGACTCTGACCCAACCACCTCAACAGGCAGAAAATTACACAGCTTTATTGTTCTTACTGTAAAAAAAAACAACAAAAAAAACCTTCCTACGCTTTAGATGGAATTTCGAAAGGTAAATTCACCAGTCCAAATCACTGGTGTACACGCATGTGGTAAGTAGGTCAGGCACTATCACACACCATTTATTATTGTGAATTTGACACATGTTTTAAATAAATATAAAATTCCCCACAGGGTATACAGATAAAGAACTGCGTATTACTTATTGTCCAGTAATGTCCCACCACAGTTAGAAGCATATGCGACGAGTAGAGCCAATTCAACAGTACACTGTGGGAGAAATGGGAAGAGGGATGTCCGCTGGTCAGTCCCAATCCAGATCTCAAAATAACACAAACAAAAACATGGCGCAGAATCACTACACCCAGCAGAGCCAAAAATTGGTGCAAGAGGAGATTCACTCACATGTAATAGAGCCAAATGGTATAAATAACCTGGCTCTAGGTATGAAAGCGTCTGGCCAACTTAACAAGGGTGGCACAGCCTTTCTTGTCTTCGTCCCCTCTTTCCATCGAGGTCCACAGGAGTGTAGCTCAGAAAACAAAATAAGGAGAAGACACTGCTCCCAAAGCATAATTCGTCTTTGCACCAATAGATAATAAATATTTAAGATAAATATTTAAGAAGATAAATATTTATTATCGGTGCAAAGACGAATCACGCTATGGGAGCGCTGTCTTTTGTTTTCTGAGTTACCTTCCTATGGACCTCGACAGAAATAGGGGACCGGGACAAATAGTGGCTAACCTATTTGCCACATGCATGAACACCAGTGATTTGGACAGGTGAATTTACATTCCACTAAATGTTACATACTCACTCGTATCAGTTTGCGCTATATGGATTTGTCGTTTGTTTTATATCAGCTTTTTTATATAGCAGTACACCTCATATATATCACATCTCTAAAACAAGGGATATTGGGCAAAACTGAAAGAATGAAATATAGTTTTACGATTCTTCCCTTCCTCCCACTCAACAAGTATTAAAACATACTACCTCCCATACAATCTGCCCCCCCCAAAGTATACATCATGGACATGGATCCCTCTTTGTTACCAGTGTAGAAAGTACAGGATTGCAATTAAAATGGGCTAATTCATGGCTAATAGTATGGAAGCTGGTGTCATTTAAAAAAGTGGCTTTGAAAAAATACACCTATAATTACACTTACCTGAAAAAGAATAACAAAAGCCAGACGTACAGCTAAAACAGTCCAATACTGTTTCGAAAAATCATATGGATTTGTTGACCATGGAGGCTCTCTAAAATCCTTATACCTATAGAGAGATAAAAAAAAAAGCACTGTACTGCCAGTATGAAAATAAAGTAAATTTCATTAAGGTAAGTATGACGTATGATGCTTCCTCAATTAAGATTTATACATGAAAGGTCAACTGACAATATATATTGCCATTTATTTTTAGTGCTTTTCATAAGCAAGATATTGCCAAGAAGTGATTAAAGGTGGTTGCTCAAATGCAGGATATATATTATATAATTTTTTATGGTAATACTCTTGGCTTCATCGTTATCGATATCCATAGGCCATTTTCCACATAAACCAGTATTCATTGTGTGAGACAGAAATGAGAATTGTTATGATGCACAAGTGTGGTATCAGCATCACAACAATAAGTGATTAGACATCACTTATTATTAGTAACTAAACTATTGCATAGCTACTGACCAAAACCTAGATAAAAAAGAGATAAAGTTTTGTAAAATTTTAAAAGTAAAAATTTAATTATTTAAAATTTTAAAAGTAAAAATACATGAAAACATATAGAAGAAAATTTTCAAGAAAAATTTATAAGAATATATATATGGATGTAATAAAATTGACATATATGGTGAGACCCGAGAGTGCCGCTTGTTTCCAGATAGATAGATATATATATATATATATATATAAAAAAAGGTGTCCATAATCTTTCTTTATTCTTTCTTCCTTGACCTATTTCAGGAGGAACACCAAGGTCAGTCTCCCTGTATTCTTCCACAATGGTGTCCTGTAGAGAATCAAAATTCAGACATAATTTACTGATTGGTATTTCAGAAGCACATCCGAAATAACGAATCGGTTCCTGCCAAAATTGAACAAAAACTAAACATAATATAACGAATTGATTCTGTTTCTACGAATCAATTTGTTAGTTCATTTCAAAAATTCAGCAGCACCGTGTCTCTGTCCATTGGACATAGTGCTGAATCTGTTGTATTCAGCACCCCAGGCCATGGACAGTGTCACGGCGTCTATCGGTGCAGTTCGACACCAGTGAAATTCTCCATAGACAAGTAATGGTTAATCTGTTCAAAGAGCACTGAGCAGCAACGAAATGTCAGTGAAATGTCCTGATTTCCAGTGGTTCGTTTGACAGGTTTAAACAGGCTAATCGCATAGGTTTCAATGTGAAAAATATTCCATGTTTTTATAACAAATTTTCAACCATTTATTATTTTCACTTGCCGCAAAAGTCTATTTATTTATTTATTTATTTTTAGGATTTTTTTTAGGTGAAATTTTTGGATTCCTAATTATTTTAAAACAACAAGGGCTAAATTACAATCTTCACGCAAACGTTTGCGCCGGCGCAAAAAAACGTAAAACCATTTGCACCTAATCCAGTATTACATAGTAGACATGTGCACAGCACAAAATTTCGTTTTGAACTAATGGATTAGTCCTAAAATGCAATTTATTTAGTTGCTAAAATGCGTTTTCAGTTCTTTAGTATGAAAACTATTTTCATTCATCCGAAAACCAGTGGATACAATTACTATTGTAGTGGCTCCTCAGAGGGCTGAGATCGCTGCTTGTTACAGCATCACTCACTCTCAGCACAATGTGCCAGGCAAAGCTGTTACAGTAACTGACTGCTGCTCATCACAGTGCTCAGAGTTTCAGTAAAACTAGTAAATAATAGTTTTATATATAAGAGGTTAGAACAATATTATTTCCTTGTTTTACTGAAACTCTGAGCGCTGTTACAGTCAGTTACTGTAACAGCTGAGCCTGATACATTGTACTGAGAGAAAATATAACAAGCAGCCGATCTCAGCGCTCACAGATTTAAAGGGCTAAAAAAAAAGCTCCTCTCTTTATAATGTATAGAACATCCTCCTGCATTAATTAATACCCCACTCTGTATAGAACATCCTACTGCATTGGCATGTGGCGCGTGCAGAACTTGAGAATGCAATGCTTATCCAGCACAGGAGAGGGAACTTTTACTTAAAATTTGTATCTCTGTGGGGGAGACACAGGAATATAAAAGCAGGGGAGAGGGAAAATATTAACGTAAATCGATTTGAAAGCTCAGAAGAGATGACAGGTGCAAATAGATTTTTATAATAAAATAAAGCACTTTAAATCTAGGAAAACATTCAAATAAATCACACTGACGGCTCATAATGACAGAGTAACTGTGAGAGCTGGATACTAAATGTATCAGACGTGAAAAAAAACTTTATAACAAGCAGCACTGGGAGAGGAGAGGGACTTTATATAAAACGTGTATTATAGATGAGGAAAGGTGGATAGTGCTCCTGGATAATATAAAATGTATCAGACCTAAGCCCCTATTATGCAGAGTGGGAGGGGAGATAACACAAGTTTTATAAAGTCCCTCTCTTCTCCCAGCGCTGCTTGTTATAAAGGGGTTTTTACTATCCATCCCTCCTCTGTCGTTAGCTTTCAGTGTGATTTATTTGAATGTTTTCCTTCTCCAGACATGCAAGGGTTAAGTAAAGGTTTCCTCTCCTGTGCTGGCTGTCTGTGTTGCGAGTTAGTATTCTGGAGCTCTATCACTGTCAGATTTTCAGGTAGGGGTCGGGAAGGATTACGCATACAAACCTTTTCTGTAGCTTTGCGATGTTGCGTTCATTACTGGTCTCCTTCACTCATCAATGTAATATCACAAAAATGACTGAAACTAAAATGTAGTGCATTTTATTTTAGTTTCTTTCGTTTTTTATACTGAGCAGTTTCGTATCTCGAGTCATACTAAAACTAAATTATCCCAAAATTCGGACTAAATCGTTTTAGTACTAAAACGAATGCACATGTCTATTACATAGTCAGCGCAACAACCGCTTGCAATCGTCCACCGCGGATGAACCTGCACGAACCCTGCGCGAGCTTACTGTACTGCGCACATCATATACTTAACATTGTGAGCGCAAATGCGAATGTGCACTGGTACGAGGATGGTGTTACAATCTATTTGCGGTAATTACTACATAGCCTTTGCGCGCATAATTTTAGCAACTCCTAAAAGCTGGTGCTAATGGTATATCTAAACAACCTGGCTAACCCATAAAAGAAAACAGCCCATAAAAAGGAATGCAGCAACAATATAATGGATGATGGCAGGTGGGTGAGTATTATTACTGTAGCATATGTGTTCATTTTGCATCATAGGCAGAGAACCTGTCTCCGATGCTTCTGAAAGACGCAATTCAGCTGCATTTGATAGGTGTGTTTCTTCATTTTGATTGGCTGAATAGGTACAAAAACTGCACTCGCAAAGATTTTTGTGCAAGACAGTACTGTGCCTGCATTTGTGTGCGTACTGTTTCTGGGAGCAATTAATCGGTGGAAGAAAAAAGCAGCGAGGATAGCAATTCCAGCGGTGATATGCGCGCGCAAAAGTTTAACGCTTGGCGCAAAGGTTTTTGCTTTGCACGAGGCTTTTTGCATGAAGAATGTAATATAGCCCCAAGACTTTTTTTCTTTGTCGAACGCAACAGTGGTTTATTCTTTCATTCAGTCTGGCTGCATTTGGCGGGTGCTGTCCTTGGTGCTGAAACCTATTCAGCACCAAGGACAGCAATACTGTGGGGCTCCGGAGCCCCGCGGAGCTGCTGTCCTTGTTGATGAATAGGTTTCAGCACCAAGGACAGGGGGATTTTTTGATCCGGAGCCCCGCGGAGCTGCTGTCCTTGTTGATGAATAGGTTTCAGCACCAAGGACAGGGGGATTTTTTGATCCGGAACCCCGCGGAGCTGCTGTCCTTGTTGATGAATAGGTTTCAGCACCAAGGACAGGGGGATTTTTTGATCCGGAGCCCCGCGGAGCTGCTGTCCTTGGTGCTGAATAGGTTTAAGCACCAAGGACAGGGGGATTACATATCCTTATTTTTACCCTAATCTAATTAATTGATCTATTTCACATTCCAAAATAACTATTAAAAACAAAATAACTAATAAAAATCGATCCAAAATCTGAAAAAATAAATGAAAACTAATGCAAATTGATCCGAAATAAGAAATACCGATTTCCCGAAATAACGAATTGGTCCGAAATAAGAATCATGGTACCATAACAAATGCAATGCACCGAAATTAACTAAAAAACATAACAGATCGATTTGAAATTAAACTACATTTTTCATTGTGGACTTGTATAGTAGAAGGGAGAACAAAATTATAGGATGCAGCCTGACAGTTGAGAATGGAAAAAAAATAATTACATCAGGAAATGGGGGTAACCCTACTGGATACAAATAAACAGTTTAATCGGGTAAATGGTAGTGGTAGGAATTAAAACATAACTTTTAATGCCTCACTAAAATAATGCTATAACAGATGTCAGCACCTCAACTGGGCCACATCTGCTAATGTCGCTCCCTTGCAGGACATCTGCTCTATTACCAGCGATCGTTCATGCTTTTTGCAGCCCTTAGCCACAGCTTAGGGACTAGAGATGTGCACCGAAACGGTGATTATGCAAGAATGCTGTTTATCTGTTTGCATGTTTGAGGAGTTATGTGTCTGGGACAGTGTTTGACTGACAAGGCAATCTGATCTATTGGAACACTGGATTATGTAAATGAGGTGTGTGATAACTGACCTAATGTAATTAGAGTTCCAATAAGTCAATGTTTGCGTAATTATGTTCCAGGGGTTTCTAAGGGGGTTTGGTATATGCAAATGATCCCTGTTGGACCACATAAATATGGTTTTCTCAGTAAAGCATATAGTTCTTGGTTGATACATGCAGCTTGTCTGGTGTGTTATTCCTCTGCACTATTCATCTACACTCACCATCAGAAGGCACTGAGCGGCCATCTGAAAGACTGACCTAACATCGAGGCTACAGGTCATGAGATTGAAAGCCTGCAGATCCCTAGAAGCTACTGTAACTTCGGCCCAGCACTGGCTCAGATCCCTGCTAGCCAGCCCAGGTCTCGCAGCAGGTAGAAGCAAGCAGGTCAAGCTGCTTTAGGCGCTGAGGACCGCGTTCCCAGTAGCCGGGCAAAACGCAACGAGAGGGTGTATGGAGAGCCAGAACAGGCGGAAAAAAGAGGTTTCCGTCACAGCTTTATTTTAGTCAAGCATTAAAAGTTAAGTTTTAGTTACTATCACTGGCATTTATCCGATTCATCGTCTGTTTATTAAAAATGAAGTCCTACAGATTCCAGACGTAATAAAGAAAGGAATGATTTTACCTAGTAGTAATAGCGCTTGGCATTGAATGTCGTAAGCTAGGCTAAGAATTTCAAAGATAACCTGAAAGTGGTAATGTTAGCAGTAGTGGTATTTTAGTGTAGCCCAGGGGGAGCTACTTCTAATAGCTGCCTGTATCTTTTTTAAGTTTTTTTAAAACTATATTGTTAATCAGATAATATTAATTCAAGGCCTTGTTAATTTAGGATTGCAAATTATTTAGTTGAAAGATGAAAACTAATATTTAAATAGACATGGCATGCTGCTCACTAGGCCTCATAAATGTTTCAGAACGAAAATCCATATTACAAAGTAATCATCAAAGGACAAACATTTTATATGTGAAATATTTTGAAAAGCCAAACAAAGTAACATAAAGACAAACAGTGATGTATCATTTGTAGTTTACTAAGATTCATCATAAAAGGATACTCCTGTATTTTTTTAAAATTTCAATTGAATCCCTATTACCAGCTTAATTACGAGCCAATCGATAGGGAATTGCTTATTTATACTGGTAGTGCTATATTTGGTTTTCTCTTCAGTAGTCCATTGATGTGCGAGCTAGATTGCATGTTCATATGTACAATAGTCAGCTGTAACAGCTGAGCCGACACTGCTAGAATAAGACAGTAGTTATTCACTATAATAAGTATGGCCATTACACGTAATTTTCACTAATTAATGGACTTCAGCGGAGTAAGGCCTACAATTTCTTGGAGGTTAGGATACAACCCCCCCCCCACACACACACACAAAAAAGAGTTGCTCGAGAAATTATTATAGTTATCGATTCACGTATGATAATTATAAAGACATCATGTTAATATACCACCATACATTAAGAGCTAACTTGCATTGACAAGATAAAGAGATAGATTATAGTAAATATGAGAAAAATATTGGATCCTAAGGCAAAGTTGGTGAAAACTTAACCAGAGCTGTAGTAAACTTAACTCCATACAGGGTTATTCAGAGAGCACTGAAATGTCGTCGACATTTCGGTGCCCTCTTGTTCCTTGCGCTTCCCTGCAATTCGGGGAATCACAGTTCGCCACTCTGCATTGTATTCAGCATGCACCGCAGGGTCCCAGTAGTGCAGGGAAAACCTGCTGCAAACCCCCCCAAACACTCACGGAAAACCTGCAGAAACTGCTGCAAAAACCATGCCTAACACGCCGGAAAAAGCCACCGAGCCGCCGATCACAGTGCAGACCAGCCACCAGAAAAACCTGACAGGCAGTCGAACGGGGTAAAAAAAATATATATGCTTGAAAGTTTGAAAATTAAACCGCTGTTTGCAAAAAAAACCTACTGGACGAAAATGTCTGGAATTTACATATAAGGTCCTATGAATGATAATAAAAAGGTCTGTTAAAGAAAAATGAAAAAATGATTTAAAAAAAAACCAGCAAAAAAAATCTCACAAAATGCCTAAAAAATCTATAAGTAAAGAGACTTTTTACGGCAGCTTAAAATAATAAAACGGTTTATTAGATATTGTATTAAAACTGAATATTTTTAACATTTGAGCCTATGGGATTTGTCTGAATAAACCTGACGAATGAAACCACCGAACAGCAGGGCATTTCGGCAACTTTTCACTGCTTTTCGGTGTTCTCTGAATAGATGAACAATTGCTTCTCTATGGGGGATTTCACTGCCCTCAAACAGCACCGTACGGGCAGGCAATTCACCAAAATTTGGCTCTTTATAGCCGAATGACCCAGAAATGTCACAGTATGCTGAGTTTCAGTACGGATGTGCATGGCTGAAAAATGTGTTTCGTAACTATTTTGTATTTGTATTTTTTTATTTCATTTCGTTTTGGATCGATTTGAAATTTCAAATCAATTCGAATTTCATATATCAATTCGATAGTTGATATGAATTCGAATTTTGGATCACTAAATAAAACCCCAATTAATAAAATTTTGCTGTTAAAAAAGAAGCTAGGGTTAAATTTTAAGCTGTGTCACAGATTTAGTATTTGAATCAAATTAAACAGTGAAACAAAATTAATTTGTTTCATAAAGTCCTTTGCCGACTATTACTTGTATTTTAAGTTAAGATCAATTCGATAGTTGATATCAATTTGATAGTTGATATCAATTACTTAAATTTCTCTTTTATGATGATGACACTGTGTAAAAAGAAATAAATTCGTTATATACCATTTTGTTTCATATCGTATCAACTCGTTATTCGGAAGTACTTCCAAACTACGAATTATCAAATTTCGTTCCAAATTCCGAATTTTGCCGAAATTAATGCACATCTCTCAATTTCAGTGTCTGGTTACATTTTGGCGACATTTCTGAATAACTCCTATAGACTTCAATGGCTCTGGTAAGTTTACAACAGCTCTTAAGTAAACACTAACCTTGGAATAGGGCCCATAGCATTTTTTGTTCTAATCAAAAGTTTCTTCCTGACATAAACTTTCTAATAGGAAAATAAGCTTTAAATAATTAATCTGCACATACATTATTTTAAATGGCTGCAAGGTACATTACTCACATTTTAAATAATTTAAAAAAGGCTAACAATCATTTTAAAGACCTTTATATCATTTAAAAGAGCATATTGGTAATACACTTACTGTCAGTGTTTATGCCTGTTGTGTACATTTATAAATAATAAATGCATAGCCATTCAAAGACAAAGCTCTATGGAATTAAGCCTACAGGTTGGAAACAATGTCATTATAATGAACTACGTAAAAAGCATATCCTTTTGTAAATTAGTCCATAGATTGAGAAAGGTGAAAGGTTCTTCAATACATAAATGCATATGTAAACCATCTCAGGAGTACAAAACACCCAGGACATATTGTCCAACCTGAACTTTTGGTGAATTGTTTGTTTTTTCCTCCTGGATAAACTATGGGATATGTAGAAAATACATTTGTGAATAAAGACATTAACCAGTCAGGATTTTCCTTGAATTCTACCAACATTTTTACTTGATAATGTTTGCTTATGCCTCTGGCACATAAGTATGAAGTTTACACCAAGGTTGGATTAAAGCCCTAAATCTTTTACACAGAATTGGTTATAATCTTAGAAAAACTTTTTCACAAACAGTTCCTAATGGACATAGTTGTGTGCTAATTTTATGATGCTAAATCCTTCAATACATTACATTTCTGAGTAGGGTAAAAACTAGAAGTACAATGTTTAGGTTCATGCCGCCATAGTTTTGTTTTGTCAGTGTGTCAGAAGTTGGAGAACAATTTATTTGTGATGATTACATTTAACACATTAAGAAGTTAAACTATTTATACAAAATTTACTAATTTGTAAAGCAATTAATATTTTCAGAAAATGTGGGACATATTTGGCAGATCCCTCAAACACAAATAAAGGGATATGATATTAATCTCCTCCCAAGTATTATTTTTAATTATACAAATTAGCATATTTAATTATAGATATAATAGCAAATAAATAATAGAAAATGAAATGAACATTCTAGCATCAAATGCCATTTAAATGTCTTCATCCCCTTTACAATTAAATTGTTTTCCATAAACCCACTGCAAGGATTGAGTGGCTGCAGAAACTGTTTCAGCAACTCAGCAGACAAATCCGAGGTTCTTACAATTTGGTGGCACATTCTGGAGCCAATTTTCAAATAAATCTCAACTGCAATAAACAAAATTCCTCATCATTGTGCCAGAATATAACCAGATTGAGTTTACTTGATGTTGGGCTCCAGCAGGAGTTTCTGAGGATCAAGTATACTCCATCATGGTAGTGAAGGGGTTAGATGGTCATGGTGGGAGGAGGCTAACCCCAGTCCCTACCCCCCCCCACCTTGACCCTAGCCACTCCACCCTGAAACCATGTCGAAAAAGTTGAGACAGTGCTGTGTTCCACCAAAGGTGCACTAGTATCATCTATGTTCAATGCTTGAGACAGCCTTCCAGGGATACGGTTCACAATGTCTCAGATACTAAGGTTAGCATGCTACTTCCCTTTTCCAGGTGTCTGGCTCATTGCGGGATGTGAGGTAAGTTAATTGTTTCAATTGTCATTACGGTCAATACCGTGTCAGTTGGCGCTGTGACTTAGTTGGTTAAAGCACCTGTCTAGTAAACAGGAGATCCTGAGTTCGAATCTCAGCAGTGCCTCTACCTCTTTCTACCGGCTGGGTGGAGTAGAGGTAACATCATTGCTCTATAACTGTGCAGACACAGGTTCAAATCACAGCCAGAGCACCTCTCTAGTAAGTGTCCTTGGGCAAGACACCTAACGGTATACACTCGCCACCCAGGACATACTTTCTAAAAAAAAATAATACAAACTGACAATACAGCACTAAGCTTATCAGGATGGAGATGTGAGGACCTGTGTCTTATTTTTAACAAAGTGTGAGGTGTATTTAATCCAGTTCTATTTCTACACATTTTGGAATTACACATTCAAAAGTTTTTTAAGGTTAAAAATAATTCTCACTTTGGCAGTACTAGGAAAAAAATCCTGAATCATAGCACTTTATAAAGTGAAGATTCAAGAGTGTGTAATCGCATAAAAATTATGTCATGGTTGTCCAAGGAAAGGAATTAAGGAAAGCATAAATCACAGACATAACTTGCAAAAAATGAAATATGTTTTTGGTTTGAAGCTATATACGTGCAGGACGGCTCTTGCCTAAAATATATCACGTCAGTCTCTGGAATATCTGTGCATGGATTATATTTAATTATTCATCTCAGTAAACACGACAGGTGCTAATAAACCTTAAAAATTTTAATGATGTCTGACAGCTGGCTTCTATAAATGTAACATTTGAACATTGCTTATGAAATTGAAAATATTTAGGGCCCCATTCCATTGTTGACGCTAACATGGAGACAGTAAGCAGGATAATGTGCGCTTGCCGATTTTTCCTTACCGTCTCCATGTTAATGTCATATTCCGAGGAAGGTGCTATTTCAGCACCTCGCCCCGGAACACAGCACTAATCTTCCTGATAGGAGATGTAAGGGGGAGTCCTAGTGGCGCAATCAATTGTCAGAACGTTAATAAGGGTGGGTGTTCGATACCTGATATGAACAAGGTTGTTGGATTTTAAAACCCAAATGCATTCAATATCACATGTCTACGCAATCTCGATGGACTGGTGGTAAATACAGCCGTTATAAGACTATGGGCTAAATTAGAATCTTCACCCAAACGTTAACACTCACTTGCGTGAGCATTAACGTTTGCTGTGGTGTTCACCGCATATTACAATACAAACGCAAATGGGTTAAGTAACCCGTTTGCATTTGGTACCTTGCGCTTTTCAGGGCGTGGTTACTGTACTTTGCACTCTTTATACTATAACATGGGGAGCGCAAAGTGTTAATCAGAGTTCGTATTACAGTCTACTATTGCTGATTAATGTCTGGCTGTGGTTAGCAAAAAGGTGAGGTGAGATCCGGCTTGTCATGTGACTGGCAGGGGGGAACTCAATGGAGTCCTATGGACTCCATTGAGTGGATGCTCGCAGCTGCGCTCAGAGCTGCCACGAGCATCCCAGATTTCACCACGCGGTAACAATGCAGGCAGCATTTTTTGTGCCTGCATTGTAATCCAGCATTAAAACGCGGGCGCAAGGGGGAAAACTGCGGGCGCAGTTTTTCCTCCCTTGCGCCCACGTTTTGACGCTAGGATTGTAATTTGGCCTTATATGTGAGCACTATCAATATACAAATACAATGCAAAATGTATATATTGCAACCATTAGAAAAAATAAAGTGACATACAGGTACAAAATAAAGTGCATACAGTACCACTATAAATGGGTTTTTAAATAACGGTGAATCCCAGCGATCACTATGGGATATGTGCACAGTCTAAATGACCAGGGGTAAAGTGCAACCGTAAGTAGTCTATGTGCAATGCAATCGTTGTGCAAAAATGCAATAGAAAAGTGCATACAGTATATTGCGGTGCCAACCAAAGTGCTAATAATAGGCGAATGCAACAGAAAGTGCATATAGTGTGGTCTTTTCCACAAATATGTCCTTGGAGTACTATACAGTTCAATTGTACAGTTTCTCCCGCGTCTGAAAATATTCGTAGTGCCGCTAAGTATAGTCCAGTCCTACAGGGTATATAAACAACGGCAGCAGTAAGCCGTGCACACAGTGCTATAATAACTAGAGCCTGTTGCAACCTTTATACAGTATATACAGTCCGGGCATACGTGCAGATCCTAAAATGGTATCTTCTCTTATGTTCCCAATAGACTCCCGGTCCTCGAAGGGGAGAGCGGAAAAAGGAGAGAAGGTGATAGTGCAATACCGCCTTTCTTTCCCAGTTGGCTGCATAACATAAGCATACCACTCGTAGTATTTATTACTAGCACCTCCACCGCTTTACCCCTTTCCACTAATCTTCCTGATACCTGCAGTAGCACATCCACACCACCGTGGGTATCAGCTCCTGAAGTCCACAGGACTACATGGAAGCTTGCGCTTCTGGGCCATGAGGTCTGCGCGACCTCGTTCTCACAGCGCCGCAGATTAATCACGGAGGGAGACTAGGAACTATTTGTTCCCAGTTTCACTCTGCTCTTAGGGGGGATTTTGGAGCGTATTAAATGATTTTGCATTTGAAGAATCATTTAGCACCATCTTTTAGGAGTTGTTAAAATTTTTGCTTGCATATCCCAATGGTAAATTTTGTATCCAATGTTTAAAAATAAATTTTTGTCAAATTCCTTCTCGTCCAAAGCCTGAAATCCATTTATTAACACCGTTTTTTTTAATAAATATTTTATTTAGATAGATTCAGGCAATAGAGCAAAAAAATAAATAAATACAATTATCAGAGAATAGTAGCAGCCATAATAGCTGCCACCGCAAACATATAAAGCAACATGACATGAATGGAAAAACTATGCATTACTCAAAAACAGAGCTCAGAAATTCTTGCAAAACAGTAGTACTAGATGGGGTTAGCAGAGGCGGATTCAGCAAAGAGCGAATTAAAAACCAGGTAGTATTATTAACACCTTTTAGCATTTGATTTTTTTCAGAAATTGGTGCCAATACCGGTAAATTAAAATTGAATTGATATAGCTAATATTTCCACCAAAAGGTAAAGTCACATGAGTCAATATACAAACTGAATTTTTATTGGGACTCGAGATGCTGGTAAACCCGCAGTTGAAACTCAAAAGTAATAAATCTCAGGGAGCCACTAAATTTGAAGAAACACATACCTCCACAGGTGTAAACTCCTGAAGTCCTAAGGAGTCCATCGAGAGCCACCTCAAATCTGACTGAAATTGTGTGTACGTGATCTTGTGGGATAGTATGGTGCCAGTGGAAGGACACTGGAGAACTATTTCTTCTAAGTGTCCTTTGCATTTCAGATAAATACATTTATGCCTGAATCTAGACCTAGGTGTGCTCAGAAATGTCACTCTACTCTGTTATGTATTTGTTCTGCTAAACCTACTCATTGCCCAGTATGACAACAGCTTTTCAGGAAATGTTGATTCATACAGAAATCGAGAGTAGGTCTAGCAGTGACATACGCATACCCTTTCTTTACTAAAATTATCTGTTTATTCTTATAAAAGCAAAATGAAATATACTCAATATAGATATGTAGTATTCATCTACAGTAACCTGGCAAACCTTTTTATTACCATTGAGTGTTTTTGCTTTTATCCTGGAGGGAGTGAGTCAGACGGAGAATTTTATTTTACTGCTACTTCAATTCCATTTAATTAATGTAGGTGTACAAGACAAGTCACGTGTTTAGCAGTAACAGGCGGTGTCCCATGGAACATTTGAGACTTGATAATTAAAGGAGTATGTTACTATTTGTTCACTCAAAATAAAGTCATAATTATGGTTCTGTCAGCCACACGCTACTGAGCCTGGAATTAGTTGAGATGACATGCATTTGTTATTATTATTATTTTTCATAATTTTTTTTGCAATTTATTTTTGCAGCTAGAAATTAAAAGCTGTGGAAGAGCTATTTAACTTAAATATTAACATAAGGATGCCAGCACTCGATTATATTGCAATTGTGTTTAAATACTATTAGATGTAAATAAATTACAGATGGTTTTATTTAAATAAAATGTCTAATTGCCCCTTGAAATCATTCTTCTTGAAGTCAAAGTTGCAATCTGGCAGCTATAAGTAAAAAACAGTAAAAGAAGATTGCTGGAGAGAAGTCATTCTTTTTACTGCTATTATGTGTGGCTATTTGACCCACCAATTTTCGGCAAAATGGTGATTGTTTGCATTGTGAAGTGTTACTTTACTAAGTAGTAATTGGTATGTTTTCGCATTAACGATTGATTAGGTTTACTACATTTTTTTCTGGATTTTTATGCTCTTTCTTTGAAATGTGGCAATTTTCTGTTTTTATTTAGAGGAGTCGCTCTACATAATTTCTTTTTTTAAAAAAAATTTAAATATATATATACTAGGTGTTAAGCCTGCCCGGAGGGCAGTCTATTGTTGTAGAGTATGGTTTGCAGGAGTGTTTGCAGGAAATAAAAATCCACCCAGGGCAGGCAATGTGGACTCCCATGTGCACGTCTCATGTTTTTTTCTTTATCGAGGTCTTCTCTTTCTGCCTACTTTGAATATATTTCTTTGTACACCACAGTTTTTGTAAAGCATGCATCACTTTCTGGTAATAAGCAGCCTTGTTTTTGTCCGTCTCTGACTTTCAGGTTTCATCTCGTAGGTGGGAGGAGTTTTTCTAACTGTCGAGAGGGAGGGCTGAGTAAGCAGCTGTGATGGGTGTGCACGCAGCCGGCGACGATGACGGACGTGTTACAAACGCTTTTATATATAGCGATATACACAACCTCCCAAAGGTTCGCCACTAGGAGATTTATTATAAAATTACAAAGGTCTTTATTGGGAAATAATCAACGTTTCAGTCCTAAACGACTTTTATCAAGATATTCGGGACTAAAACTTTGATTATGTCTCAATAAAGTACTTTGTAAGTTTGTAACAAATCTCCGAGTGGTGGACCTATGCAGGGTTGTGTAATCGGTGGATCAAGGCGCTGCACCGGAGTGTAAAGACTTCACACAAGGTAGTGCGGAGATCTGGGATTTATATATATATAGTCACTGAATGCATTATTGGTATAAATTTATTTACTATATATAAATTTATTTATTTTTATATATCCTCATCTTTTACTCTAAATCCTATACAAAGCTGGTGTCAGTAGTAGATTCCTTTATACAGTATCTCACAGAAGTGAGTACCCCCTCACATTTTTGTAAATATTTTATTATATCTTTTCATGTGACAACACTGAAGAAATTATACTTTGCTACAATGTAAAGTAGTGAGTGTACAACTTGTATAACAGTGTAAATTTGCTTTCCCCTCAAAATAACACACAGCCATAAATGTCTAAACCGCTTTGCAACAAACGTGAGTACACCCTAAGTGAAAATGTCCAAATTGGGCCCAATTAGCCATGTTCCCTCCCAGGTGTCATGTGACTCATTAGTGTTACAAGGTCTCAGGTGTAAATGGGGAGCGGGTATGTTAAATTTGGTGTTATCGCTCTCACACTGGTCGATGGAAGCTAAACATGGCACCTCATGGCAAATAACTCTGAGGATCTGAAAAAAAGAATTGTTCCTCTACATAAAGATGGCCTAGGCTATAAGAAGATTGCCAAGACCCTGAAACGGAGCTGCAGCATGGTGGACAATACCATACAGCGGTTTAACATGACATGTTCCACTCAGAACAGGCTTCGCCATGGTGGACCAAAGACGTTGAGTGCATGTGTTCAGCATCATATTCGGAGGTTGTCTTTGGGAAATAGATGTATGAGTGCTGCCTGCATTGCTGCAGAGGTTGAAGGGGTGGGGGGGGGGGGTCAGCCTGTCAGTGCTCAGACCATATGTTGCACACTGAATCAAGGAAGCCTCTTCTAAAGATGATGCACAAGAAAGCCCGCAAACAGATTACTGAAGACAAGCAAACTAAGGACATGGATTAGTGGAACCATGTCCTGTGGTCTGGTGAGACCAAGATAAACATATTTGGTTCAGATGGTGTTAAGCGTGTGTGGCGGCAACCAGGTGAGGAGTAGAAAGACAAGTGTGTCTTGCCTACAGTCAAGCATGGTGGTAGGAGTGTCATGGTCTGGGGCTGCTTGAGTGCTGCCAGCACTAGGGAACTAAAGTTCATTGACGGAACCATGAATGCCAACATGTACTGTGACATACTGAAGCAGAGCATGATCCCCTTCCCTTCAGAGACTGGGCCGCAGGGCAGTATTCCAATATGAAAATGACCACAAACACACCTCCAAGACGTCCACTTAGGGGTGTACTCACTTTTGTTGCCAGCGGTTTAGACATTAATGGCTGTGTGTTGAGTTATTTTGAGGGGACAGCAAATATACACTGTTATACAAGCTGGCACTCACTACTTTACATTGTAGCAAAGAGTCATTTTTTTCAGTGTTGTCACATGAAAAGATATAATAAGATATTTACAAAAATGTGAGGGGTGTACTCACTTCTGTGAGATACTGTATGTGTGCTTAATGTAACTTAGATATAAACAGGATGGCTTTAGTTAAATTAATAATTACATACAATTAGATCCAAAAATGTGATGGTTCCTTAGAGGTCCTTAAAATCAAAAAGAACTTTGGGTGTTTCTCACAATTTTCACATGATGTGTGCAAGTCATTAAATAGTTGTTTAACCCCTTCAATACCAAGGGATTTTCCATAAAATCCCTGGCAGGACACAGACCAGACTGTGTAAACCCGATCCAGGGGGACCTGATGGTGCTTTTGATGAAGGGGTATTCTCAATAATGGCAGTGAAGGGGTTCATAAATAATAATTTTAAGAAGATGACAATATTAGGAAGAATCCCTTAGGCGCAACCGTATGATATTTGCTTGTTCATATGTGCCAAATAAGGAAACATGTGGTTGTGACAAAAAACTGATCGTGCAACATAAACAATTACCACGTGCCAAGATAAATTATAGTGAATGTTGTGCACTGTAATTGTGCTAATTGCGGTAGTGCGATTGTATATATATATATATATATATATATATATGTATATCAATATACTTTTTTTTCTTTTAATATTTAAGAATGCAGGTTACAAGGCTAGGGGTAA
Organism: Leptobrachium leishanense; assembly: GCA_009667805.1. Taxonomy (NCBI): domain Eukaryota; kingdom Metazoa; phylum Chordata; class Amphibia; order Anura; family Megophryidae; genus Leptobrachium; species Leptobrachium leishanense. The sequence goes on along the minus strand of CM019065.1, from coordinate 234,641,930 downwards.
CTAGCAAAGAAAATTGCATAAATGAGTGAATATAAAGTCTAGAATATCGCCAAAAATCTTCTTCGAATCTTTCCACTGTTTCCTAGAAAGGGAACATAAGCCAGAGAAGAGAATGCTTGTCCCCTATGGAGTATTTACTGGACTCAGAGCCTCTTCTCCCGGCTCTGAGGATGGAATGCCTATGAGGGCCTTGTGTGGCCTCCAACCTCCTTGAACCGCGTGAAGTCCCTGGATACCAGTACAATGGGTGAAAGGGGAGGAGACTGACTGATGAAGCCAGACCGTACTAGCGAAACGCGTCTCAGAACTTATATATTTTTTAATTCCGTCTATAAGACCGCTTTTATTTGTTTCATTTTATGAATAAATTTGTTATCTTTTAAAAAGTACTGGATCCAGGTTTTTCCTCCCCTTTCACCCGTTGTACTGGTATCCAGGGACTTCACGCGGTTCAAGGCGGTTGGAGGCCACCTCAAGGGCCTCATAGGCATTCCATCCTCATAGCCGGGAGAAGAGGCTCTGATTCCATTAAGTACCCCATAGGGGACAAACAGGGGCCAGTAGCGCCGAGTATTGCACAATCATTTGCTTCTCTGGCTTATGTTCCCTTTCTAGGAACCATTGGAAAGATTCGAAGATCTTTGTCGATATTCTAGACATTATATTCACTCATTTATGCAATTTTCTTTGCTAGTTACGTCTAACCTTGTAACCTGCATTCTTAAATATTAAAAGGAAGAAAAAAAAGTATATCGATATACATATATAAACAATCGCACTACCGCAATTAGTACAATTACAGTGCCCAACATTCACTATAATTTTTTCTTGGCACATGGTAATTGTTTATGTTGCATGATCAGTTTTTTGTCACAACCACATGTTTCCTCATTTTGCACATATGAACAAGCAGAATATCATACGGTTGCGCCTAACGGATTCTTCCTAATATCGTGTTCTTCACAACGTCTGCAGGGTGTCAGACACATCCCTAAGGGCTTGCAGCAGACATATAGTGTCATAAAATTAAAGACCAAATAATTTCTTTCCACCTTGAATTTACTATTCCATCTCCTAGCACCGCTGGTAATATCACCGCCTTTTTCTTTGTAAATTTTATGAAGATGCCCCCATTCTACCTAAGACATTGGATGGTGCAGATTGAATGAAGAATTAATAAAACATCACTAGATCAGGAATTTTAAACCAGTGTGTCGTGTCACACTGTTGTATCTCTAATGGTTCTGAAGTGTGCCATGGGAATTTGCTGTGGAATTAAAAAATGAGATGTGTGAGTTTCAGGACACTGAGAAAATGTTTGCGTAATAAAGCAATGTGGAGATGTATTATTGAACTGAACTTTAAATAGAAGATCGACATCTTAATGCTTTCTTTTTAAATGATGAAATATATCCTTAAAAAACTGCTGGTGTAAAACTGCTGATTTGCCGTGACATTTTTTTTTGCTTCTTAGCAATGTGCTGTGACATGACGCTCTAAATCATCATATTCCAGTGGAGATACCAATTATTCCTTACTCCCTGAGCTTGAAGCCTGGAGTAAGCTTAACCAGAGCTGTGGTAAGCATACAAGCACCATTGACGCCTGCGGCATTGCTGGTTACAAGGGCTGTGGTTTCATTTAAACAGGGCTTGGAATATAGTACTTTGTCTTCTGTCCTAATACATATACAGCAACAACTATAATATTGCTGTGGATCCAACACAATGCCAATCAATATGTCCATTACAATCCTTTGCGAATAAGAAGAATTATCTTTAAAACATCTGCTCTAGACTGTTCGTGGATTAGTCCTTCCTTCATTCCTACTGACAATCCTTTGATTGTATGCATTTCATTATTTCTCAAATGGATTTTTTTCTTCTTATACAGCTGTTTTGGATGACAAATCAAAAGCATTCAAACCTAAATCTAATACTTGATCACTAGACTGGGCTTTGTCGTGAGCCATAGCTTAGTAAATGCCAATTTACTGTACTCATGGTTACTGGGTGGGAGGTATGGGTTAGTTGCAGCAAATAACATTACACTGGAATTTACTAGATTTAGCTCACACAAGAATATATTGGTTTGGCAACTTGTCAGTCAAAGGACAAACACATTTTTTATATATGTAGTCCATTACCTTTCCATGGGGGTCGGATAAAGGGTTTTCTGGTGCAGGTCAGTGTTTCCCAAACCTGTCCTCAGGACCCTCCGCCTCGCCAGGTTTGCCAGTTATCTCAAGCACAGCGCAGGTGATATGATTTGCGGCTCAGTGATTGTAGGATTCATCTGCATTTCCCCAAGGCGATCTGCAAAATCTGGCCTTGTTGAGGGTCCCGAGGACAGGTTTGGGAAATACTGGTGTGCAGGTGAAGCAATTTTCCACCACAGGTATGGTTTTTATGACGCTAACCAGCAAGAGCCATCGTTCATTTCTCTTTCTGTATTTGGGACCAGAAGGGGAACCCGCAGGATTTTGCATTCTAATGTACCTGTAAGTGCACATGAGACTTTTTTTAACATTTGCCATGATACCTTACCTGCACAACACGACATCCGGCTCAAACTGCGAGTTTCCAGGTTGTGTGCCGGGTTTTAAGTGACTGACATTGAAATATGAAAGGGTATGGTTGATGAAGCCATGCATGGTTCCATTCCCACTGTACATGTATTGGTACACAAGGCGGGGAATGAAGTCTGATGTGACAGCTATTACAAATGCCTGAAGGGCAAAAGAAAAATAACAATATTTAAAAACAGAGGAAAATGTCATGTTATATATTATTAAAAGTGGATAACACACTCATGAGTCTTCATACATTTAATATGTTTTTGCTTTCTTTTATCTTAAATACAGAAATTGAGATCAACGCTTCCAGCAGCAAATTTTCAGGGCATGATGGCTCATGTTTATGTTACTCTACTGTATGATAATTCAATAGTGTTTCTCCATTTCAATAATGTAGAGTATCATTATGTAGATGTGTTCTGTTAACACAAAGGAAAATGGACATGAAAATCATGATAAATGGATGATTACTGGGAGGATATTTGAATTATTTATGTATTTATCCTATGAAGAACATACAAAACAAACATTCCCTATTATGTTCAATTTGCCGACAGGCTTGTGTTCAGTAAATGCAATATCACATTACCTATTGTTGCTGGGAAATAAAACAGAAAGTACAGAGAAAACTTACACATTAACAATATTTTAAGCAAGGCAAGTTATTTACTGATGATTTATGATTTTCAAATAAGTCTTCATGCTGAACAGCCTTGTATAGTAATAACACAACCAAAAAGCTTCAGACTTTTCTTTATAATTTATAGGACAAATAGTTGTCGAATCACTAATTGATACTCCCACATTCTTACATGTAAGATTTTTGGTACGGTATACATATATACTGTGGCAGTATATGTTTTGTAGTCATGTGTCTTGTATGTTTCACTATACTGATTAGAAATTGTCATTCATATTTTTCTAATCTGTAGATAGGGACATGTTCTCTGATACTCCATGAAAACCAGAGTGGTTACTTACTAACCCTCCTTGGCCTCTTCCACCCCAATGTTTAAGTATTTCTAGTTTACAGTATCCTAATATCACTTGATTATCAATGCCGCTCTCTACTGGGTCTGACAGCAACTGCTTCAGGTGGAATCAGACACTGTCTCTGAGCTGAGTGCTCAGCCAATGATATATAATGGGGGCTGAAAGACACCCAGGATGGCTGTCCCTGGCAATGTTGACTGACAGCCTTCCTGGTGGAGAGAGTTCCTCAGATTTGGAAGGCTGTCACACCCAAGGTGCAGGAGGTCCGAGAGACAAGTAGTACATTATGACCAATTAATCAAGATAATTTGGTCATGTGACTAGAGTGTTTAAGAACGTTTTATTATATAAACCTAAAGATAGTTATTTACATGTCAAAATTCATATAACCCTAACATAAATAAATCACTGAACAACAATGTCAGAGCTTTAAGTGAAAAACTTTAGGTTGCATAACAAGTAATTTAATGTATATGTGTACTTTCCCACAGAGCTCCTTTGCATGCACTTTCCCAAATTAAAAATGGAATTCTGGGTAAGATATGCAAATGAGGTCACCACAATTTTGCAGCTAAAAGAACTCTATAGAAAAAACTGTTGTAATGCACACTGAATCTTAAATATACAATTGGGTGTTAACCGTAAGATAGGACCACTCCTCAAATCAGTCCCAGAAAAATCGATCACAATATTTAAACACGAAAGCGCACCATAAAATATAAAAATCTTAATTGAAAAGCAACAAAAACACACAGCAATAGTATATCAAATGAATAAATTAGCAACACAATTCATAAATATGTCAAATCGGCAAAGATGGAAAATTAAGTCAGTATGATGGACTTGTAAAAAGGACTCTCAAAAAATATATATAAGTCCACAAGGAACACACCTGGCTAAACCAACTATTAAAGTGCACAAATAGACCATCAACTGACCTTTAAATCACAATCAATTGGTGCAGGCTTACATCAAAGCATAAACAAAATCAACAAACACCTGCTATACGAAGTTGAAACATGCATCTCAATATATAATCCATATATGAAAAAAACCAAGGGGGAACCTGCAGAACAATAAGACAGCAGAGAGCAGACGTCCCAATGTTTCGGTCCAAGACCTTTATCAAGGGTACAAAGGCCTCGGACCAAAACGTTGGGACGTCTGCTCTCTGCTGTCTTGTTGTTCTTCAAGTTCCCCTTGGGTTTTTTCTGAAGAGAGAGACTTGTGATTTGTGATCATAATCATAATTGTGATGAAGGTGTTCTAACAATAACTGGAACTAAATTCTTATGAAATCCAGGAATATAAATTAATTTAAAGTAGTGCGCTTAAAGACTGCATTAATCAGCCAAGTTGCTGCCCTCAACATACATCTACATCATTATTTATGATTGTAAACTATTTATAATTGCCTTTCATCAACTAGGTATTAGAGAATTTCAAAATGTTTGCTTATATTATATGATATTATTTAATGCATTAAAACAAGACATTTCCCAATTAAAATGTTTTATGAAAATGAAGCACATTTAACAAAAAAATAAAAGAGTTGGATAATATCCACATATTTCCTGCTCTTCAAAGTTTGATTTAAGTCTTGCTGATTAGCAATTATTTTAGAGAAAAAAATCATACTGATCTTTTATATTATTGCATTATTGTTGAGGGATTTAATTGAGAGGGTTATTACAAATTTTAGCGTATCGCCTTTTTCAAACAATGACTCAATATGAAAATCATTTTCATCTAGACAAATATCTGGCTCTTTGCTGCGGAAGATATGTAAAAATAGACTTATATATTGGTATTAAATACTTATAAAGGCAAACACACAAACAGTTTACTATTTTCCAGAATCAAGATGTTTTATAAATAAGTCCAAAAAAAAAGAAAAAGATTACTATAGCATTGAGAAAAAATATTTACTCACATTTATAATGACAGAGAATTTGCCAATTCCACTCAGAATGTTGTACCAAATGCCTGGAAAATGTAGAATATGTAAAACCATTAAGTAAGAGCTGCATTATCTGTGCACCATCATTCCCTTTAGAACTATGAATTGCAGGAGTAATGTTTTGGCTTAGGGGACACGCATTACAAATTTTAGCTTTTTTTTCGCTCTATATTACAGATAATACATTGGCAACCAAGACTTGTATGCAACACGCTTGACACTGAGAAAAATATTATGTTAAAATGTACTTTTAACTTGCCCGGCTCCGCCTGGAATGTTTCGGAATGGTAGATAAAACGAACAAACGTAAGGGACATCAGTGACATGCGGTGAGGTCAGTGGCTGGTGAGGCAGGGACTAGTCCCCGAACCAGATATACACGTGTTAAGTAGGTTCAGGTTCAGTGCTCCGAACGATCTTGCTGCTCTCAGTGCTCCCCAGGATGTGCCTCCAGTCACACAGCCCCACAGCATGCCCCCAGGACTGATGAGGACAGTCACATGACTGTCCTGTGTCAATGGTGCTTTCCCATTGGTCCCAGCAATTCCATTGCTCTCAGTGCCTGTCTGAGGCACTGAAGAGTGTAGATTCAGGAACTAGGCAGCGTCAGATGCGCGCTGCAGACTTCACTGAATCTATCTCTTGGCAGTTTGAGCCTACGTGATTAGCGTAAGAGACGGACGGCAGGGGAGCGTGGAGCAGGTGAGTATGTTAAAATCTGCTGATGATAAAAAAAGTTATTTTACACAATCTTTATTTTAGACGTTTTGGAAAAAAAAGGCAGGTGAGCCCACTTAACCATTTAATGGCAGACCCTGCCTCACCTGCCACCCTTGATGGTACGGCCCTGAGGGACATATTATCTTCCCTAAATCAGTTATAGTTTAACTTTGTTCCAAAACCTCAAAGTCTGATGCATTTTGACATCAACCCCACTATGGTCACAAAAGTTTCCACCTATACAACCCAATTCCAACCAAGCTGCTATCACAATCGAGCTGAACGCTTTGCTTATGGCTTGGGCATTGTGGCTGCTTATTGTAAATAAATGATTTCCATACCTTGCATAGCAGTCTTTAATTTGTGGCTACTTAGAGAAGAACAAGCTATTCCATGGTAGCTCATTCTTCTCAAAATGACCCAGAATTAGAAATGAATAACTTACTTTTCCTTTGTTGCAGAGGCCTGCATAATCCACCATGTTCTTGGGTCACAGGTAGTGGAAAACCTATACCAGCATGTTGCACCTCTTTAGGTACCAGTTTGCTGCTCCTTAGTATTACAGCTCAAGCAACGGATACAGCTTCTTGGTCATACTAGAGTTGGTACAATGGAGTAGCTATGGGTTATTGGTTCGGGCTGATTTTTCCCTTAGTGGCGTTCTGTTAAATCGGCCCTAGTCGTCATACAATTCTATTAAAACTATTTAAATTTGTCCAATATGCCTTAATGTGGTCCTGCTTTAAACTAGGTATTTTATTACAAAATTACAATAGTAGCAAGGTGTATTTTGTGGTTAAAGAGGCATGTCACGTGAAGAAGCATAATCGTTATTTGAGCAAGATGTTCTGCATACCTATATCTTTTGCTCGTACTGCATCTGGTCTTCTCAACTCTGCTACAAATTTTCTGGCATCAAGTCTTACTTCTATAACATTGTTGAGGAGTGCAAAGAGGGGTGCCAGTGGGAAAGATGCGACAAACAAAGTGACGAAGCCAAACTGGATAACTAGAAAGAAAAACAAATAGTAAAACAACATTTTTTTTAAGTAGGATTAATAGGCAGGCATCATAGTTGGGTCTAGGCACTAAAGGAATACTCTAGCCAAACAGACCAAATTATCTTAATTAACCCTTTCGCTGCTGAGGCGTTTCACGCCTCTTTGCTGAGGTCATATTTACCGGTTTTGCTCATCATGTTTAAATGCGTTTTGAAGGCTTATTTTAGTATATGACCCAGACATATTATATATCGTTCTTTCCGTCAGACTCGTCAGATTAATAATATGTCATTATTATATGTATACGTCATGACCTGTCTGTATATTATAACAAAAAATGAAATAAAATATGAATTTTCAATAATTTACAACGTGTAAAGTGTATTTTTTTCACATTTTAACATGCGAGCAATTGCGGTTATATTTTGTATGGGGTGCGCTTGTTAAAAAAATTTGAGATGGGGTCTCGTTACATTTTTTTTTGGGGGAAATTACGCGATTTTTAACAAACACACCGCATACAAAAATCGTTAGTGCAGCATCATTGTTCACATTATAATTGAAATGGGAACAATATTGCTGCATTAACAAACCAAAAACAAAAAAAAAAAATTGTTTATTTTTTTTTTATAATTTTTTTTAAATATTTTTTTATTTTTATTTTAAATTTTTTTTTTAAAAAAACTTTTTTCACAGTGGTGTTTGGTATCGTTGGAACGGCCATGCTCTGGCCAATCCAACAATACCAAACTTTAACCCCTAGCTGCCACGGATCGGGAGATAGGGGATTCCAATGAATCCCCTATCTCCACCGTTGGTGGCAGCTAGGGGTTATCTCCAGGACTGGCGTCATCGTGCATAGCACGATGACGCCAGTCCTCAGGGGGAGTTCCCGGAGGCTTGGCCGACATCCAAGATGTCGGCCAGCTCCGGGAAAGGATCACGAACCGGCGCTTTTCAGCGCCGATTCATGATCCGGCTCCCCAGGGGTTAATGAGAGCCACCGTTTGGAAGGGCAGGCTGTGCCCTTCCAAGCGGTGCCTGTCTTAACCCCCTGCTCCCTGGCGATCGGGAGGGAGAGAGGTCCGAAGGACCTCACCCCCTCCCTTTCAGGCGCCTCCTCCGCACATGCGGGGGGGGCACCTGAATTAGATGTCATCGCGTAGCCGCGATGACATCTAATGTCCCCGCCGGGCTCCCGAGTGCTGGGCTGACATCCAAGATGTCAGCCCGCACCGGGGGGGTGCAGCAATCCGCCGGAATCCGGCGGATTGCTGCCTCCTGTGCTCGGATGCACTGAGCGCGTCCGTAGCACAGGAGAACCACTTGGCTGGACGCGCTGAGCGCGTCCATAGCAGCCAAGTGGTTAATTGGTCATGGCCATAGGTGTGCAAAGAAGGGTGTGGCCCACTTGGGGCCCTATCAGCTGCCTACAGCTAAAACGGGGACACTAACTGGAAAAATTACCATTCACTAATTTCTCCCTAGCGCCTCCATTTTAACTGGAGTCCAGCAGCCTGGCCCATAGAGGCCGCTAGGATCCTGGATGCTCGGAGCAGAACTATCACACCGTCCCGAGCATCCCTCCATGGAGTCTATAGGACTTCATGGAGTCCATAGACCTCCATGGAGGCTTGTGCCTCTGGGTCACATGACCGTCAGGATCCCAGGACATACTTTAAAATGAGAGGAATCTCAATGTATCCTTCCTGGTAAAATACTTTATAAATAAATAAATAAATAAGTCTCGCCTCTCACGAGAACCTGCAGGTCGCGGAGTGATCACAGAGGGAGACTGGGGACTTTTTTCCCCAGTCTCACTCTGCTCCCGTGCAGCCAGAAGCGCAGATCAGGATGCCGTTCACGTTGCAGGATGAGAGGTGAGTATTCATTTTTTTGGGGAGTTTCAGCTGCTGCTAACTGATTCTGTGATCCTTACGCCAATTACTCTCTGCTTACACTTTGCGCTCCCCATGTTAAGCATTGAGAGCACAAAGCACAGTAAGCTGGCACTAAAAGCATTAATACTGATTCACTAACGGGTTTTTTAACCCATTGGCAATAGGGTGGTGAGTCAGACGGAGCGCTATCACCTCATTTAAGCTTGCGCTAGTGCTCATTTATGTAAGCGCTAGCGTTAACGAGGTGACAGAGCCCTTGGTGAATTGTCCCTGCTTTCAACCACTTAGTTCCCCATCTAAATTTTTTGAGTTTTTCTCATTTGGTTTAATGATAATGAACATGAAAATTAACAGCTTGTGTTTATTGAAAAGCGCCTAGCTAAGGATATATTTCTAATACATAATAAAGTATGGGATCTTTGGAAATATTACATTGCAATAAAATTCGGTAAGATGCTCTAACCAATAAATTCTAAAGAAATATTCAGATATCAACAAATGAGAGAACTTGAATGTTTGACTAAAGACAACAGACTGCAAAAAAAAAAAAGGAAATCATAAGTAAAAGAAATATTCGGGAACATAAAAAAAAATACTTTATGTAACCTTTAAACTTCAGTAAATCATTTTGGAACAAAAGTCCTGACATGTGAGATCAGAAATTCTGTGGCACCAGTGGACGAGTGCTGGCAGACACTGAGGAATTTTCTGCATAAGGCAGTACACTTGCAAATGTTATCCTACACACTTATCTTAGCTCTGATGGGCTAGCAAAAGTGTTTTTTTTCCTAATCTGGCATAGTGCTCTTCTAACACATGCACACGAGAAATCTAGGGCATCTGTGTGATTGTTTAATACACTTATTAAGGCTATGTTTTAGAGCTCAGAATGTTGGCATTACTATAATGTATAAGTTTTCATGCCAGGGGCAGTACTTGACAAGTTCACAGTGGGCAGTTTGCCAAGAGAACAAAACAGACTGGTTTTAAGAATGAAGTGTATATGTTTTCAAATGTTAATGTTGAATAATGGCTTTCCTTTTCAGATACTTTACTTCCCTGTGAGTCATTGATATTTGTTTATAATTATTATTTAGGTTTGATTTTCTTGAATGTATTCTTGCCCCAGTAAAATGACATATAGTAAAATGTTCAAGTGCTGTCTCCCTTAGCTGTCTACAATAATCATTTTATGGAGTGTCAGATGGGGACATATCCAATGCCTCCTACGTAAGAACAGCAGTTTTACATGTCCAGAAATTACTTTTAATATGGACCTCTACCCCCTGGTGCTCCTGCTCCCTTCTCCAGTTCATGACAAGGCCTTCTCTTTGTCCTCACTCCCCAGCAAGACACAGTAAATACCGTCAACATAACACATCATTGACAGATGCTGATTTTGCCCATTATGTACAGAAACAATATACGGTAGTGGAAATCATGCAGCATGAAATGGACTCATGGACTCTGTATTGTGAAACTCAATAATCTGTCCTGTGGCTTAAATGTGATGGGTAGACCGGAATAATTTTTTAGGCATTTTTCGGCAATTTGTTTTTCTCATTTTTTTAAATAGTTTTTTTTTCTTTCCGTAACAGACCTTTTTATTATTATTCATAGGAACTTATACGTAATTTTCAGGCATTTTTGTACAGCAGTTTATTTGCAAACAGCCTTTCAAAGTCGCAATGTTTTTTTTTTCTTTTACCCTGTTCATCAGCTTGTCGGCTTTTTCTCATGGTTGGTCGGTGCTCTGTTTGGTGGATCGACGCCTTTTTTCTGATGAATTTGCCGGGTTTGGGGCCGATCGTTCAGTGCGTTTGGCTTTTTTCAGCGGTTTTTCAGGTCGCTCGGATTTTATTCCGGAGGTTTTGCGCCGATGTGTCCGATCGATGCGTCAGTTTTGCGGCATATTTTCAGATGCGATCGAGGCTTTTCCCTGCACTTCGGGGACCCTGCTGCTGAATTCACTGCAGGGTCGGGGAATTTGATTCCCCGAAGTGCAGGGAATGAAAGAGCACCGAACTTCCAGTGAAATAGCCCTGTAAGTGTCAATCACTGACTCAAATCATTTTATTGTGTGGTATGTATTCAAAGGACATCAACAGGTAGTAGATTAGAATTCTTTTAAGCTTCCTGTCTGATCTCATTCAGCTGCCATCTCTTATCTCGAGTAGCCTGGGGAACACAATACACCCCCAGCTGCCTTATCTACACATTCTTTCCTTAACCTCATTAAAGGTTAAATACCTTTTAAGATAAAGCACAGCCACATAGTAAAATTTCTGCACTTATTTTGGTAAATGTAGCATCAGTGGAAAAAGTCACAAAATGGAAACAGCAGATAAAAAAAACTTTCTTTTTTACATTCAATTACTTCAAACATGGAAAAAAGCAGCATGTGTTTGATTAGATGGTTTTGTTTGTAATGAGCAAGTAATCTAGTTACAGTTTATGTAAATTTTAGCGTCCCTTTTTTTTTTTTGAGAAAGGATTTTACCAGGAAGGATACATTGAGATTTCCCTCGTTTTCAAGTATGTCCTGGGCGGCGAGTATGTAGTATGTATTAAGTGTCTTTCCCAAGGACACTTACTGGAGAGGTGCTTGTCGGATCGAACCCATGGCTCCACAGGCTCTCTCCATGCAGAGCAGTAAAGTTACCTCTACTCCACTAACATATATGTTTGTAAATTAGTATTATAATAATAATTTGAATAAAGAGGGACACATCCCTTGTTTTAAAAAACCAAACAAGATAAAAAAATTGGAGTATCTCTAGATACAAAACATAGATAAAAAATCATCGTGCAATACAGCAAAGAATGATACACCATATACACAAAAAGTAAGTCTGTAATGTCACTTTGTTCAATTACTCACTTTAGATATTTGTAAAATCAATAGGAACCCACTTTGCATTTTAATATGCCTAGTCTTTGAGTCCAGTAGACGAAGGAAATAAAAAAACAGCCAAAATATATCATGTTGGATGGTTTGTCTTTTAATGCATGTCACAGAAAAGTTGAAGAATGTAAATAAAATGTGCTTCTGGCAGAATGCTAGGAAAAGTGTTTAGGACTCTAAATACAGCACAAATGTCTGGGAATTTAAGTATAAGTAAGGCAAAAAATAAATCACTTTGTCTAATACATTACTTGACAATTACATAAAAAATGCAGGTTTTATTACACTAGTCCTTATTCATATTAAATAGAGATGTGCGTTTCTTTTTTTCCAAATCAAAATTCGGACAAAATTTGCCTATTCGTATTTTGGACGCACAGCCGAAATAACAAATCGGATCCATCCCAAACGGAATGAAAACAGAACGAAATGAAATACAACAAATTGATTGAGTTTTTACACATCGATTCGTTGTACTGTTTCACTTATATTCAGCACCACATCCCTGACCACTGTCCGTGGTGATGAATACAAATCTGTTGACAGTGCCATGGTACCGTTCGGTGCAGTTCAGCGGCAGTAAAATTCCCCACAGAGAAGTAATGGTTAATCTGTTCAGAGAACACAGAACAGCACCAAATTTAAAGGCAATGCCCTAATAATCGGCGGTTTCATTCGGCAGGTTTAATCAAGTGAATCCTATAGTAGACATGTGCATTCGTTTAGGACTAAAACAATTTAGTCCGAATTTTGGGATAATTTAGTTTTCGTATGACTCAAGAGATACAAAACCGCTCAGTACAAAAAACGAAAGAAACTAAAATAAAATGCACTACATTTTAGTTTCAGTCCTTTTTGTGATATTACATTGAGTGAAGGAGACCAGCAATGAAGAGCGCAAAATCGCAAAGCTACAGAAAAGGTTTGTATGCGTAATCCTTCCCGACCCCTACCGGAAAATCTGACAGTGATAGAGCTCCAGAATACTCATCGCAGCACAGACAGCCAGCACAGAGGAAACCTTTACTTAACCCTTGTATGTCTATGAGGCAGACAAGATGATAAAAGCAGCTGGAGAAGGAAAACATTCAAATAAATCACACTGAAAGTTAATGACAGAGGAGGGCTGGATAGTAAAAACCCCTTTATAACAAGCAGCGCTGGGAGAAGAGAGGGACTTTATAAAACGTGTGTTATCTCCCCTCCTGCTCTGCTTAATAGGGGCTTAGGTCTGATACATTTTATATTATCCAGGAAAACTATCCCCCTTTCCTCATCTATAATATACATTTTATATAAAGTCCCTCTCCTCTCCCAGTGCTGCTTTTTATAAAGTTTTTTTTTTACGTCTGATACATTTAGTATCCAGCTCTCACAGTTACTCTGTCAGTATGAGCCGTCAGTGTGATTTATTTGAATGTTTTCCCTGGATTTAAAGTGCTTTATTTTATTATAAAAATAAATTTGCACCAGTCATCTCTTCTCTGAGCTTTCAGACCGATTTACGTTAATATTTTCCCTCTCGCCTGCTTTTATATTTCTGTCTCTCTCCCCCAAAGAGATACAAAGTTTAAGTAAAAGTTCCCTCTCCTGTGCTAGCTAAGCATTGCATTCCAAAGTTCTGCACCCTCCACATGCCAATGCAGTAGGTCCTACTAAGTAGGATGTTCTATACAGAGAGGGGTATTAATTAATGCAGGTGGATGTTGTATACATTATACAGAGAGGGGTTTTAATTAATGCAGGAGGATGTTAACTACATTATACAGAGAGGGGTATTAATTAATGCAGGAGGATGTTCTATACATTATACAGAGAGGGGTATTAATTAATGCAGGTGGATGTTGTATACATTATACAGAGAGGAGCCTTTTTTTTTAGCCCTTTAAATCCAGTGGCTGTGAACGCTGAGATCGGCTGCTTGTTATATTATCTCTCAGTACAATGTATCAGGCTCAGCTGTTACAGTAACTGACTGTAACAGCACTCAGAGATTCAATAAAACAAGGAAATAATATTGTTATAACCTCTTATATATATATAAATATTATTTACTAGTTTTACGGAAACTCTGAGTGCTGTGATGAGCAGTAGTTACTGTAACAGCTTTCCCTGACACATTGTGCTGAGTGTGAGAGATACTGTAACAAGCAGCGATTTCAGCCCTCTGAGGAGCCACTACAATAGTAATTGTAGCCACTGGTTTTCGGATGAATGAAATTAGTTTTCATACTAAAGAACTGAAAACGAATTTCTTTAGCAACTAAACAAATTGCATTTTAGGACTAATCCATTAGTTCAAAATGAAATTTTGAGATGTGCACATGTCTATCCAATAGGTTTCAATGTAATAAATATTTTTGTCTTTATTAAATATTTATTAAACAGTTTATTCTTTAAATTTGCAGTCAAAAGTCTATTTTTTAGGCAAACTTTTTTCCAATTTTTGTTCTTTCTCAACAGACCTTTTTGTTATTATTCATAGGACCTTATATTTAATTTTCAGTATTTTAGTGCAGTAGTTTTTTTGGAAACAGCTTTTAAAAGTTGAGGTGGTTTTTTTTTTTACCCGTTCGTCAGCTTGTCGGCTTTTTCCACCGGCTGGTCGACACTCTGTTCGGTGGGTCTCCGGCTTTTTTCGGATCAAGGAGGTATTTTTTCGGTGGGCTTTCAAATCGATTCGGCGGGATTTCCAAAGGATCCGTCCCTCCCTTACAGGCACTCCCCTGTTCTGGCAGGGGGGACGCCTGAAAACGATGTCATCGCGCCTGGCTAAATATATCTGACATTGGACTGCTACCGGCAAAAGGTTGTGCCGGATATATTCCGACATTAGACCGGAAAGGGTTAAGATTCCGGTGCTACCCAGGCAGCAAGTCATGTGCAATCTCATTGCGGAGGGAGACTAGGGTCTATTTGCTCCCAGACTCACTCTGCTGCTGGCGGCCAAAGGCAGCCAGCCGGGCCGCCGTTCACACCCCGGGATGAGAGGTGAGTATCTGATTTATTAGGGGGGAGTGTTTAGCTGGTACTAGCCGATTCTGCAAGAATGGAATCAGTTAGCACCAGCTTCTAGATAAAGTTTTTCTTACCGCATTGGCGAGGTAATTAGCGTTAGGAGAAAAAATAAGAATTTAATGAATTTAGAAAAGAAGAAAAAGGTGTGGTTGACAATGAAAATAAGGGTAAAAAATGTTTTGTTAATGTTGAACTTGATTATCAGTACTGGTTTGTAAGAGTCCTGTAACTAACAGCACGTTCTGACGATAAACAAAAAACTATTCTCACTACATATCAGTTGCGTAATTGTTTTTCCAATAATATTTTTTAATTTTTTTTGTTAAAATATCTGTAACGATGTCATACAGGTGAGATTGAATTTGGTGCTATGTATTTGTAAGCTATGTTGAAAGATCTGGTATGTGCTGCTGGCCATCCTTATTATTTTACACTTGTTATTTTTAACATAAGATACGTTTTGTTTCAACAACAGAAATAATACTTTGTGTCTTGTTTTCACAGGTATTGCTCAGTTGATGCCAAATTAGTAAAAGGGAGCATAACGTTACTGTCAATTTCTCACCCACACCTAGTATTGTTATATCCGTAAACAAAAGCAGTTCTAGCGTCACTGTGGAAAACAATTATATACTTTATTAGCTTTCGTCGAGAAGAGATATGCTGTATTTGTGGGAACTGTCACAGGTTGGAATTTTGAAAGTTGGTTGTCAACGAAATACAATTTAATGGTTTGCAAGGTGATCTGAGCCCAGTAATGCAGGGGTTCACAGATACACAGACAGGAGGGACCAGGATTCTTGGGGAGACACTGGGAATGTACCTTGGGGTGGCAGACAGGACACAAGGGGGACTCCAGGCAAGGTACAATAGGGTATCCCAAGAGAATGGTCAAGGTGGTCTGTTGGTCAGAGGCTGGTAGGGGGTCTGGTACATAGGCAGTCAATAGATGTTCAGGGAGCTTCAGGAGGGTCTGACTGGTTACTAACATAGTTAGAAGGTTAATGCTGAAGCATTGCTGGATGGGAGGAGCAGGACTTTATTCCAACAGGAAGGTGTGGTGTATGTAAGGTGTTTAGCTGTTTGTGTACCTCGTAGAAAACCTTGAGCATTGGGCAGCACTTTACATGTGCTGCCTGAGAACAGATGGTGGCACGGTGCATACAGCAGCGGAGGCATTACTTGCAATTTAATGTTTTGTAGTAAAACAACCTCACCTCACAATCAGTCGTGTAGATGTTTTTTTCTATTTCACTGATTTCCTCTAGTTTTTACGATTTTTATTTAAAATCCCGATATGAATTGGGCTCCATTATCCAGACTCGCGCCTGTTCTCAATAATGAAAATTTTGACTTTAGCGATCTAATTGTTTTTTATCTGTAATCCGATTTTTGAAAAAATATCAACTGCTGAGAGGAGTTAATAAAAAGCTCTTTGGGCAGGATGACTGTGAAAAATAACACTGAAACACTGACTTTAATAATTAGTCTGGTTTACCACGTCTGAGAAAAGCAGGGAAACCCGTCAAGGTGTCAAGACCAGCCATCCACTCATCTCACTCAAGGGGAGAAACCCGTTGATGGCTGCTCGGCCATGGGTAAAAATTTAAAAAAGTATCCCTCTTTTCTCAGATGTGGTAAACCCACACTCATATTGTTATTCTATGCTAAATAACTTACCAGTAACTATAATTTCTGACTTAACCAGTTGGCTGTAGACGTCCTCTGCTCTTCCACTAGGGTGAGGGGGATGTGCCGCAGTTCTGCAGCTCGCTGCTAATCAGGGTCTTCCCCTAGAGGGGACTTCCACACCCACTGCTGTCATCAAGCATGGGATTGATGACAACAGAAAGGGACTTCCTCCCCTGCCGGGCACAGAATCCCCTATGGAGGAGATACAGGGGTCATTTGAACCTTCATTATAAGTATATATATATATATATATGACCAGGTTGTGTGCTAAATAGAAATCTAAACCGCTGTACTGCAGCGAGGAGTGCCAGGGGTTCTTTGGAACCCTGTGTCTCTGATTTTGTCATGCCCATGCTGCTGACTATGCCATGGCTGTGCAGCTGACTGTACCTGATTGCTATCTTCATGTAAGCAGCATTTCCTACAGATCGGCTGATATTTCAAAAAAAATATTTGTAAAAACTAGCTGATATTCTATTTGAAAAAGCTGCCGATTGAGTTTAGACCTGTAAGCTTGCTTTAGTTCAAAGTATCTTGCTCTAATTGTGCCTCTTCTCTCTCACTCTCTCTATCCCATTTATTGACCATATCATCATGTGCTAAGGTATAGACCTTAGTTTATATTTATTCAGCACATAAAAAACAAATGCTATATACGCATGGTTTTATTTTTCTATATTTTTAAATGCACTCTCACTCTTAAATGCTGTCATTTTTATTACTTCGTCTTTTCCCCTTTCATTGTCTCATGAGAATTGAAAACATTAGGTGAGTTTGTTTTCCTATGTATCACCATATACATTTAACTAAAAGCCCCTTAACGACAGGCAGTCGTTGCTCGTTGGGGGTGGCTTAACACCAGCGAGTCATACAGGTACGCCTTGCCGGTGCTGTCGCGAGGAGCAGATTGCTGTCTGCCCCGCAGCCGATGGTTGACACGCGTCATTGGCTGCAGGGGTACGGCCGGAGTCCAGGTTGTCCCCGTGCGGTCAATTATGCATGACGCATGTTGGCGTGCAGGCTGCAGTGGAGGGGCCGAGGCAGCCCCACTGAAGACAGCGGGGCGTACCTCTACACCCTGCGTCTTCAAAGCCATCCCACCACTAGGACGGTATAGCACATCCTGGGGCGGTAAGGGGTTAAGATTTTGTAAATCAATCTAGAGATGAGTAAAGGCTTGTGACTAATGTCATGAATGGTTTCCAAAATAAAAGTTGCTGTTTAATGACCAGCTACAATAGCAATAGATGTGTTGATATATTTCCTTTACATTGTTTTTTTATGCTTATTTCAAAAGATTACTCATCCATCAATGTCACCATCATTCAGCATGCAACAATTAAATAAAATAAAAAAAGTTTTTTTACTTTTATCAACACAAAACATTTTGAAATTGTCACTTGCCTGGAATGGTAAAAATAAATAATTTAAAATGTTAAAAATATTTTACATTTCTTATTTGAAGGGAGGGGTGACATGAGGAATTTCCTTATTATAAACAGTATCAGCGCTATTGCAATTACCTGCAGTAAACCTAGCATAGTGCCTCAGGCATAAGATTTACAATACGAGTACAAAAGGTAGCTCTATGCAACGATTCACATTAGGGACCTGAAAAGATTTTCTTCTACTCAGCTATACCTATAATGATAAATAATTGCCATGCCAGCTGTTCCATTATACTGAGGAACCTTTTCAAACAGAAGCTCATGGAAAGGTTACTTTTGAGTTGTAAAAGTGCAAACTGTTCATGGTTTTTATAACCATAAATGATTAGTACAATTACCTGAAGGGTCTAATAGGCCATAATGTATGCTTTGTGTGACGCCAGTTAAAACGATTTTGAAAAAATAATTCAATAATAACACTATAGTAGCTATGCTACGTTTCTTCACATATTTAATATTTAAAACATTTATCTAATGGGCCATTATCATGAGGGCTCCCATCCTATAAACTTATATAGAAAACGGCTTAGCTCCTAAGGCAGTCTACTGTAAATGAAAGTTTCCTAAAGTGGAGGTAGCTGAAGAAGAAGGAGTGATTCCAAAGTTTCTTGTTATTCTCACTTGCACGCATTAAAAAGCAAAATATTACCCGCTGCAAAGACACTGGTGTTTACTCACTAGCTATGGATTCACGCTCTCCCTTGTCATCCTGTTATCTCTATTATATTCTCCTAGATATCTCCTAGATATCTTACGGAATGCCAACTTCTTACTGGAACCATCTTATTATTGAAAGGTGTATGTTAAAATAACAAATCCAATCACAGAAATATGCCAGACAGTGTTTGTCTGATTTATGTTACAGCAAGAAAACAAAAAAAGAATGTCTTGAAGTATCATGTCATCTTGAAAACAAGGGTACAAGTCCTGGGACCAGACCACAGCTCATCACTTGTCCAAAAGCTATTTCCTTAGTTCTGCCTCAATGTAATTGTGGTCTTCACATAACGGGACCTAAGTCTTTGAGGCCTACAACAATACCACCTGCTACACAGAACAGATATGAATCTTATTCAGTTAATATAGAAAGCTTACACAGCAAACTAATGGGTTCCATTGCCACCTGCTGTCCAAAATACAGAAAGCATCCCAGTCAACAAGTATTTTATAGTTACTGGCTCAAGGCCCATGATAATGAATGTGGTCATGGTCTCTGTCTAGCCATGGACATCAATTGCCCCTTCAAACTCTTGGAATTTCTTATGCTCGGTACACTACCCCTACCGAGATTGTTGAAGATAGTTGATAGGGATAGTTGTCAATGTCCTACATAAACCAAGGGTTATCTTGATTTTGGTTTTGACCTTGGCTTGGCGAACATTCCTATTCTAGTTTACTGACCTTCTGTTTTTACTCTCATCCATGTATACCTCTCCAGATATAGGCTTATTAGTAATATTATTTTTTTGTAGCTTAACTAACCTTGGTTGTTGACCCTCATGCATCTGTAGGCCCTCTTCTAAACCCAAGCGTTCCATGTCCAGTACAATACATTCCCACTGTACTATTCCTGTGTTCCACACTTTGGGCCGTATTACATACTTGGTGCTAACTTAACCAGAGCAGTTGTAAATTTAAAACCATATTACATAGTTGGTGCTAACTTAACCAGAGCTGTTGTAAACTGAAAACCTCCATAGGTTATAATGGCTCTGGAAAGTTTACAACAGATCTGGTTAAGTTAGCACCAACTTTGTAATATGGTTTTAAGTTTACAACTGCTCTGGTTAAGTTAGCACCAGCTATGTAATATGGCCCCTTATGTGATAGAGTCAAATATGCAACAGAACTGTTAAAATAAGATGTAGTAATTATAGTGTATTAAGCTTACATTTTATTCAGGCAGTGTGATTTGTTATGTATTGCATTCCCATTTTTTATTAGCTTGTACAGTGCTTATTTAAAAGATATTGTACTGTTCAGAAGCTGTTTGTGACGGCTTCCACTAAGCATGTGTTCACACATTGTATATTTATATATACATGTCAGAGGATTGTACAAAGGAGGAATAACACTCAAGAGTGAAGGCATTAATTCTATTGTCACAATCATAGAACATGATATATTTAGAGCAGAATCAAATATTGTGGAGAGTATAAATTCTTTATAGTTTAATCAAAGGCAAATGTCAACACAATGACTCATATTATTAATAATATGGAGTAAAATAAATCTGTGCCTCAATCTAAATACTTTTCAGACATAGTTTATGAATATGGAATGTATAGGCGATAACCTGAGCAGAGACATGAAAAATACTTCCACTATTTAATACTTTAATGTTTTACCATTACTTTCAAACTGGCTGGGTCTGACCCTAAGCTTCAAATCTTACTGGATTGATGTTACCATTTATAGGAAATTATTAAAGCAATAATTCTTGCTAAATACATACTTTGACATATATTGTACAACTACTGATGATTAACGTATTTGGTTTAATTACTGTCTGAAATATTTCTGTGATCAGGATGTTATCAGTGTTGAAGCTGAATGGATTCTTAGTCGCAGCATGATGTTAAATAATCTATAATCATATCATTTATAAGAAAATAATAACAAGTAATAACATTTTATATGTATATACAAAGACACATATATGTTTATTATAAATATACTTTGCTTCACCAACGATAATTACCCAAACAAAGATATAATTCAGGCAGTAATTAAAGAGAATATATAAATTATATATATATATATATACGGTATATAATTCCTGGATGAGGTGGCTCCCTTGGCACTGGGCTTATTGGGAGACTAGATAGATAACTGCACTCTGTTCTCTGCTGTGTGATAGAGATTGGAGGACATGCCAATAGCAAGCGCCTGTCATGGGGGTTTGTGTTGACCTTTTCGCAGACACCATGGTAGCATGACCACTTGGCGCATATGCTGCTAGTTCCTGGGGATGTAGAGTAGGACACAAAGTGCATGTGTGATGCTGCAGTTGCGTGAACTCTGCGAGAACACGGCTTCTTTAAACATCCTGTGCAGACCCATTATGCCTTGATATCACCTAGCTATGATTCCATGATTTTCCCTATTTTCTTCTATTGCTACTCATTTGAAGGACCCTCTTAGTTCTGCAACCCTTGCATCTTGCCACCAAGCTCCACTCCTAATGATGGTTATTAGTGTTTCCTCACCCTTTTTTGCCCCATAGTTTTGATGTTGTGTAATTATTTTATATCTTGCTACTCTAGAATGAACAACGTGCTGGTATTTCTGGCCAGACCGTCAGAAAATAACACTGCATGTTGTGTTGGCACAAAAGGCATGTGAAGAACACAATCAGACTGAATATCTAAATTTGTAATAGATGAAAAGAGAACAATATCACAAAATGAACTCATAAAAAATAAAATATCTTCTCTGTTTACTTTCTCTTATGCCGTCTATTTACTTAAAATAATTTTCCCAGAAATATTTTAATATGAATAATCTGTTTGTCATACTTATACTTGATTCTTTTTAGCTATATTTAAGAAAACCTATCCTATATATGAAAAAGGTGTTTGGAGGACAGATCCTCTTAATGGGACACTTCCACTTACATAAACTGTAACTAGATTACTTATGCAATACAAATAAAACCACGTTACTAAACAATGCCGCTGATTTGTTTTTTTCTTTGTCGGAAGTAATCACATGTAAAAAGGAAAAATAAAGTTAGGTATTTTATCTCTGGGCTCCATTTCTGGATTTTTTCCCATGATGCAACATTTATTAAAATCTTTGCTTTGTGGCTCTCGTTTATTTAATCTACAATAATTACCAGTTAATGAGGTGGAGGAAGGAATTTTTAGATAAGGCTATTGCGATTTAGACTACCTGAGGTAAGAGCTGGCAGCTGAATGAGATATGACAGGGAGCTTAAAAGACTTTAATCTACCCTCTGGTGTTGTCCTTTGAATACATCCCACACAATACAATGATGTGAGTCTGCTGCCTGACCCATAGACTCTATTATATAGCCAAAACCACAAAATAAGGACCAAATGAGGTATAGATTCTGAGGAGGCAGTTTAAAACACAAAATATCAATACATGGATTCAGCCAGTGACACATATAGAGTAAAATATTTTCTTGACTAACATACAAGAGAAAAACAAAGTACATGTAAGATATCAACAACATAAAATAAACAAAATATGGTCAATTAATTTTTGGGTGGTAGTGGCCCTTTAAGATAGTTTTGTTTAAATGTGTCATAAATCAATTAATCCTTTCAAAAGTAGAGTAAACATAATTATATGTAATTAGAAAGAAATGTAACAATTAATTAATCAAAAACAATACTTACTCATTTCCATATATTCTGGTGTCAATCCAGTGAAAGGTTCTAGGGCATAATCTCGTTCCCATTGTTGAGGTTCTCTAGTATTGTTCATGTTGTTTTCTCTTTGATCTTTCCTGTCATCCTTTAACTTTCTAAACAGTTTCTTTAATTTTCTGGAAAAATGCAAAATGACAGACCATTTGTACAGGATTTGCTGTATTAGAAAATTCACAAAAGAAAAATATCAAGGAGTCATTATATAAAATCACGTTTCCTTAAATTACGTTGGCATATAAAGGAAAAACATTTGCTTAAAAAATTAGACGTTACACTTTTGGTAGCTTATGTGAATAGAGTTAGCTTAGCTTTCTGGCTCAAACGATTAATGATATGAGGGTTTGTTGATTTTTTTTTTTTTAAACACGGTTTTTATTGGTTTTTCAGTAATACAGCAGCGAGGCGCTCATGGAAGCCCATAGAGCGATATACAATCTCAGGGAGGCAGCGACAAGAGGAAACAAATAACAGATAAAGACTGAACCTGCTTTCTTTCCCTGAGACCTATCGATGCCTCGAAAGGGCATACGTTTCAGTTGCATAAAACTTGCAATTTAACAACATGCATAAAACTTACAATTTAACTACATAAATAATATGCAGGGAGGTAAGAGAAAAGGGGAAAAAAAAAAAAAAAAAAAAAAAAAAAAAAGAGAAAAAGAAAAATGTTTGTAGATCAAGGTCTCTAGGTCCAACAGTTCTATATCCATCTACTAAACGGTCTGTGTCGATAGCCAAGGTTCCCATATCTTTGTGCATTGTGGAAGCGTATCGTGTAGTTGAGCAGTTAGGCGTTCCATTTTATATATATACCACACCTTCGCCACTATCTCCGGTAAGGAGGGAAGTTCCCGCTTCCAGGAGCGGGCTATACATATGCGAGTAGCTGTACAGATACGATGGGTTAGTCGAAGGGAGGGGCGGGACAGACCGTGGCGTCTGGATGGGCTGTTAAGCAGGGCCAAAGCGGGATCAGGGGGTACTGGTAGAGCCAGAGCTCTGGAGATCATTGCGAAAACTGTGGACCACAGTACTATGACCATCCCGCACTCCCACCACATATGATAAAACGTTCCTCGCTTGCCGCAACCCCTTGTGCACAAGCCAGTTAGCGTGGGGTAGATTTTCTGTAAGCGGACCGGATCCAGGTACCACCTGGAGAGAAGTTTATAGCAATTTTCCTTTATCAGAGTACATGTCGTTATTCCCATCGAGGACTCCTTTATTGCCGCCCACTCCTCATTGGTCAATTGGCGACCCAGATCTGTTTCCCATAGGAGCTGGTACGAGCATGGACGTTCGAGAGACGGGCGGAGGAGAAGACTATATATTTGGGATATCGCTCCTGCAGTGCTTGAGCTTCTCATTACTAAGCGTTCAAATGTAGTCTCTACTGGCGTGCCTATATTTAGGCGACTACTTACAAAATGTCGTATTTGGGAATATCGATGAAACTCTCGCAAAGGGATATCATGTGACTCTCTAAAGTATTCCCACCGGGGGAACTTCCCCTGTAGTAGCACTGCTCCTAGTGTCGTAAAGCCCTTCCCGAGCCACCAGGCAAAAGCCCGGCCCTCCTCCCCATTCCATGGGGGGAAGAGCGGGTTATCCCGCAGTGGTAACAGACCAGAAGTAGTGGTGGTGAGGGACATACAGTATTTGACCTTAGACCATATATCTAATGAATGAGTAGTGGTAGGCAACAAGCGACCCCTTTCTGCCGCGGAGATCTGTCTCCAGGGGATCTGTGATAGGCATGAGGGGGCAACATGGTCATTCTCGATGTCAACCCAGCAGACCCTACCCCTTCTAGAGGACCATTGGAGGATTTGCGTCAGCTGTGCCGATTTATAGTATAGGGCTAAGTCAGGAGCTGCGAGACCTCCATGTATCTTAGGGCGGCGTAGGGTCAGTCTAGAAACTCTCGGTTTCTTCCCCTGCCATATATAGCGGTAAAAGACTGATTGAAGGTCAGGCAATACCGTCGGCGGTATAGGGATCGGTAACGTGCGGAAAAGGTACAGAAGTTTCGGGAGTGCTGTCATTTTAAGGGCGTAAATACGGCCCATCCAGGAGATGGAGTAGGAGGACCATTGCCGCAGTAGAGATTTGATGTGCTTAATCATGTCAGGGTAATTAGAGGTGTAGAGCTGTGGCACTTGAGCAGTGAGGTATATCCCCAGGTATTGGAGGCGGTGGGGACACCAACGAAAGGTGAAGGACTCCTGTAAGTGTGTTACAACCTCCGGAGGCAAAGAAATATTTAATGCTTCGGATTTAGTAATATTAATTTTGTAGCCAGAGAGGGCACCAAAGGAGGAGAGGCAGCCATATAGGTTCGGTAATGAGACGAGTGGTCGGGTTATCGTGAGTAAGATATCGTCTGCAAACAAACTCAATTTATAGGTTTTGTCGCCCACTGCTATTCCCGAAATATCCGGGTGGCCCCTTATCTGTTCCGCCAGGGGTTCCAAGCATAAGGCGAACAGGAGTGGGGACAGGGGGCAACCCTGCCGCGTACCATTTAAAATGTCAAATGGTCTTGATCTCCCTCCCATAGTCATGACTGAGGCCGATGGGGAAGTGTAAAGTGCGCGAATACCCCTTATCATCCCCTCCCCAACCCCGAATCTTCTCAAGACCTCCCATAAATATGTCCAGTCCACTCTATCGAAAGCCTTCTCGGCGTCAAGGGAGAGCAATAAGGACGGCTGTTTGGTAGCGTGCGCTATAGAAAGGAGGTTCACCGTGCGGCGTATATTATCTGGGGCACCGCGAGACGGGATAAAACCGACCTGGTCAGGGTGCACTAGTGAAGGCAGGTGGCGGCTCAAGCGCGTAGCTAAGACCTTTGCATATATTTTCATGTCTACATTCAGTAGTGAGATCGGACGGTAGCTGGCACAAGCAGAGGGATCCTTCCCTTCCTTGGGAATCACCACTATGGAGGCGGCCAGCAGTTCTGTGGGGGGGGTTTTGCCTTCTAAGAAGCCGTTATACATATTAGTTAAGAGTGGGGCCAATTGAGTTCGGAATTTCTTATAGTATAGGGGGCTAAACCCGTCCGGGCCTGGGGCTTTAGCTATTCGGAGGTCTTTCAGTACTGGGAGGAGCTCCTCAGTTGTGATTGGGGTCGCCAGCTCGTTCGCCTGCGTGCGGGACAATGTACGTAGAGGCAGTTGTTCTAAAAAGGAACGGATCTTGTGTAGTTTCTGGTTATCAGATGGGGCCGTCGTACCATCATATAGCTTAGTGTAATAGCGCGCAAATTCTTCTGCTATTTCTGACGGAGTTACTGCCGGGGGATTCTCTGATCTCTGGATTTTCGCTATAGAGTTACGCTTACGCAGGGCGCGCAGTTTGCGGGCTAGCATGGCGTCTGGTTTGTTTCCCTTCTCAAAAAATAGTTGTCCGACCCTACGGAGGTCACCTAGTGCCCTCTCCGTTTGTAGTGAGTTTAGTTCCCCCCTGGTAGTCACTATTCTATTCCAGATCAGAGGGTCAGGTTGAGTTTTATGTAATCTCTCTAAAGCGGCGAGGGTAGTGGTCAGGTCTGTCGTTTGGGTGTGTAGTTTCTTATAGTGGGCCGCTTGTAGGCCTATTAGTCGGCCTCGTAGGACCGCCTTATGAGTGGTCCACAACAGGTCTGGGTGATAATGATCGGGGTTGTTATCTAGAACAAAGTTTGTTAGTGCTAGGTCCAGTTCTGTCACGACTTCCGGTCTCAACAACAGGGCGTCTGGTAGGCGCCAGGGAGGGCGGGAGGAGCTCCTGGAGCTATCCGCCAAGACCACACTGAGAGGGGCGTGGTCCGACCATGTTATCTCATGAATCCTGGCAGATAACACATCCCTCACCGCCCGCTGGGGGACAAAAACAAAATCTATTCTCGTGTATGTTATGTTCGGATGGGAGTAAAATGTGTAATCTCTTGTTGTGGGGTGCAGGAGGCGCCAAGCATCTACCATTTGAGTGTGTTGCAGAAAATTTTTGAGAAGTGGGCGGTTAGGGTGAGAATCAGGCTGAGTAGGGGTGTTAGATCTGTCCAAGACCCGGTCGAGGATGGAGTTAAAGTCTCCCCCGATGATCACCTCCCCCCAGGGAAGGGTTCTAGCAGAGTTAGGAGCCGGTCATAAAAAGCTGGGTCTCTGGTGTTGGGAGCATAGACATTGAGGAGTGTTATCGGTCTGTCGTCAATAGAGCCCTGTAAAAACAGGAACCGTCCCTCCTTATCTAATACTTTTCTACGGAGGACAAAATTAACGCGGGAGCGGAAAAAAATGGAGGTTCCCCGGTGTTTCGTAGGTGCACAGGCATGGAAATGCAGCGGGAATCGTTTATCAAAAATTTTGGGGATTTACCCTTAGCGAAATGCGTTTCCTGGAGGAGGAGAATATCCGCTCCCAACGAAACGTATGATCGCATTGCTTTACGTCGTTTCATTGGGTTATTAAACCCTTTTACGTTATGTGAAATTACATGTAACGGCATTGAAAAGACCAATATAGGGGGAGCATCTAGGAGCTACAATCCCTGTCACAAGTAAACAGGGCAATAGCGTGAAGTCAGGGGAAGGCGGGAATTGAAAACCCAGGACACCCAAGCGGTAGACCAATGCACTTACATCAATAGATGGCCACTTTTTACCTGGAGAAAATGGTATTTGAAAACCTAGAGCACCTGGGCGGGACACCAATACACGTACCTTAACAAGTGACCACAGTTTACCTGACCTTTCGAGACCTTGATCAAAAAAAAATAGGGAAAAAAGAAAGAAAAAATGAGAAAAAAGGAACCAAATGGTAGATCTGTTCGCAAAAAGAGAGAGAAAAAACAGACAATGAAAAAGAAATCGTAGGAAGGAGGAACCTTCATACAGTCGAACTCGGATTGTACAAAAAAACAATCCAACAAAGATCCCATCCAGTAGGGAGACAGTCTCGGGTATCATCCAGACCCCGTATTTATCTACTTCAGGGAAAGATCCGAGAAGAGCGCCCAGAGCCCTGGGCGGAGGGGTGGTCGGCGACATCCACCAGGTGGTGTCTCCTATGGCAATATCCTGATCTCGTCTGGATCCAAACGGGAGCTCATCATCCCATTGAGGTCGTAGTGTAAAAACTCAGATGAAGTTCGTATTCATAGTGTGCTACAATACCAACAGAGGCTCTGCAATCTCGTGTAGGCCTCACATGGCGGAGTGAGGCGACAACAGTCATGGTGGAGGAGTCGGTGAATGTCGTGATCGACGGTTATTTAGCGAGGTCTGAGACCATTCAGTCTCCATCCTCTGCGGCGTGAAGGGCCTCTCTCGTGGTGGAGAGTGTCTCACCTCTGCTAGGCCCAGAGCGTGAAGGAAGCGGTCAGCTCTCTGCAGATCTTCCAGGATGTGCGTAGATCCGTGGTGGGATACCACAAGTTTAAACGGGAACCCCCAGCGATATCTGATGTTATGTGCGATCAATTGGTCCGTGATAGGTTTAAAGGAGCGGCGATTTTGTAGGGTAGTAGGAGAGAGGTCAATAAACAGCTTCGGCATAACGTTATCAATGGATGGTGTTTGCGTTCTAGCGGCTGCGACCACCGCATCTTTTATCCCATAATAATGGAATCGTGCGATAATATCTCTAGGCCGGTCCCCAGGTCGTGGTTTGGGTCTTAAAGCTCTATGTACTCTGTCGAATAAACAGTGTTCCGGGGGGGTATCGGGTAATAAACTGAGCAGGTACCTGTGCATAAAGTCCTGTAGGTCCGTAACATCTTCTGGAACACCTCTGAGGCGAACATTGTTCCGCCGGGATCTGTTATCTTGGTCTTCTTGTGCTCTCTGTAGCTGGCGAACTTCCTCCGTAAGAGTCTCCAGATGCTGAGCCATATCATTATATATTTTTACTGAAGTATCGTTTGCCCTCTCTCTAGAGCGTCTGTTCGGGCCCCACCGCATCGATTTCGGCTCTCACTGCTACCAGGCCCTCCTGTATGTCCCCCTTTATGTCAGCGCGGAACGCAGATAGTAAGCGTTCTATGTCTCCTCTCGTGGCCGGGCCGCTGTCAGGAGAACACGAGGTGGCGGCCGCCATCTTAGGTGAGGCAGCAGGTTCCGGGCCTAGCGTGCGATCGCCAAATAAGGGGTGAAGACGGCCCGGAGGTAAAGATTTTTTTGTTTTTGAGGGCATCTCCAGATACCCGGTGCAGTCTGGGATCCGAGGGGATCACTCAGAGTCAGGGTCGAGCGGGCTGATTTGCAGAGTCGCTAAAGTAAGCTGGGATGAGTGCGGAGCTCCGGGATCACGCGGCCATCTTGGTTAGCCGCCGGACACGCCCCCCGAGGGTTTGTTGATTTTAGCTGAAATGAAAGCGAATACAATTCTTTGCCAGTAAAAACACAAACAAGGTACACATAGAAATACTAACAAGATTATGGAAGTGCACAGAAAGGGCCTGTGGCACAAGTTTATAATAATGCGGCTACATCAGGCACCTATGTAAAGTCACTTCAACCTTAAAGCCAACACAATTAATACATAGGTGGGTCATTGCACAAATAATACTTATGTTGATGTGAGCTGGAAGTCCAAATCTCTGATATATACAAAAAGAGAGAATCCTAACAGTGCCATATGTCTGTACATTACAATGAAATTAATGGAAATTCTAAGAATCCCACTCACTCAGAGCTGAGCCATTATAGAGCCGCCACAGACATAAACAGAATGTAAATACTATGGTACTGTCTCCAAAAAGTTGCCATCCATTGTTTCTCTCTTATAATAACCGACGGAGATGCATATAATGTCTTGTAATCCTAGTACAGTTCTCTGATAGTCTGGACGCTTGGATAAATTGCCCAACTTGTTTGTCCATCCATGCACATGAATACACCAATGAATTCACAAAAAATACACCCAAACCTCAGTAGCACACATTGACAATGCATAATTCCACCTTGTACACATACAAACACACACACTGATCGAACCAATTCAAACACAACCATAAAGGAACCAGGCCTGAACTAGCTACTGGGCATTCTGGGTCTTTGCCCAGTGGCCGCTAGCTGTTAGCCCCTGCTGTGTTGCCCCGCCCCCACGCACCTCAAGCCGGTGTTCTGAAAAATCAGGCAATTTCTCAAACCAGGCAATTGCGTCACTTCTCAGTGACGTGACAGATGCTCATTTTGAGAAATAGCACGGAATGCACTTGTGCGTGCTTATCTCCGAGCTGTCTGAGACTCGGCGGCATGCATACACACTCGCCCCATCAAATTAGGCAATATGCTAACATGCGCATGCGTGTCCCTGGCTCCATCAAAGGGCAGTATTGCAAGAATCAGTTAGCACCGGTTGAAAATCCCCCCAAAAGTCAGGTGCTGGCCTCTTGCCTGTATTATGGGGCAGGCTGCTGAATCAGCAACTGCCCCATAATATGGTGCTAAAAAAGGGATGCTAACGGGAAACCTGCAGGCCCAGTTTTTCCATCTTAGCGTCCCCGTTGTAGCGGGCACTATGTAATAGTGCCCAAATTCGTCAACCTGCAGATATATGCATGTGCATCCCCCATACATGTAGAAATGGGATCCCCTGCGTCCCATAAACATGACATCTGTGATATCAGATTGGCTGGGAATGCTTGTACAAAATGGAAGGGACATGTGAGCACAGTTGGCGAATATTGCTATGAATGCGTATAAATGGATGACTAAAAGCGTTATTCAAAGAGTACCGAACTTACAAGTTGAATAACCCTTTTAAGTATTGCTCCAAACTGTGAATTTCAGCATACAGTACAATTCCGTGGCAGTTCGGCTATTCAGAAAGCTGCCGAATTGACAGTGAAATACGAAGCAGTTCATCGCAGATCATTGCAATTCGGTGATCTTTGGCGGCAGTGAAATTGTCCCATAGAGAAGCAATGGTTAATCTATGCAGACAATGCCAAACTGCACCGAAGTGCCAGTGAAATACCCTGATTTTGGTGCTTCAGTGTAACAGCTTTAATAAGCGAATTCTTTATATTTCAATGTTAAAAAATATTACTGTTTTACAATTTGTTTAGTCCACCATTAACTATTTTCATTTTCAGCAAAAAGTGCCTTTTTATTTATTGTAAAAGTTTGGGGTATTTTTTGTATTTTTTAAGACGGAATTTTTGATCCCTGATTTTTTTTTAAGGTTTTTTTTTTTAATTCTGTAACGGACCTTTTAATTATTTTTTTATAGGGCTTTTTATGATTCCCACATATTTTCATGCACTTTTATTGTATTGAACACCTTTTAAAGAATAGCTGAGTTCCATTTTCTTTTTCTGAAGTTGGGTGGGCTGATCAGTGGTCTTCGGCGGATCTTAATTCAGCGCACTTCAGGGACCCTGCGGGGAATAGTGAATTCACTGCAGGGTTGGCGAACTAGACTCACTGAATCGCACCGAAGTGCGCCAAATGAGAAAGCAGCTTTCTGATTAACCCTTGTAGCGTGTGTCGGTTTCTCTAAAAATAGTAATAATTATGGGCTGCTGTATTTTTAAATCATTAGGCCTATTTTTTGACCACTTCAACCCTTCACCACTAGATAAATATATACATCTGCATTAAAACATGTTAGCGTTTCACACACTTCTACACTCATAATACTCTGGTCTACCTTGAGAGCTGCGTAAGCCCTCTTTAGTATGTCTGACTATTGATTTCTTAATGTTACGCTCAGATTACCAATGTCAGTGCTAGGTATGGACACGTGTGTGATTCACAGAATAAAATGTGTTGACTGACTCCCTATTTCTTAAGGGGTTATTCAGAGAGGACCGTACGGTGACATTTCGTGGCCATTCAGCTATTCAGAGAGCAGGCAGTTCACCAAATTTTGGCGAACTGAAAGCAAGTACGGTGCCTGTTCAAGGGCAATGAAATCCTCATAGAGAAGCAATGGTTCATCCATTCAGAGAACACCGAACAGCAGAGAAAAGTTGCCAAAGTGCCCTGCTGTTTGGTGGTTTCATTCGGCAGGTGTATTCAGGAGGATCCCATAGGCTTCAATGTTAAAAATATTCCCCTTTTTATTCAATATCTAATAAACCGTTTAATATTTTATTCTGCAGGAAAAAGTCTATTTATTTATTGATTTTTTTTTAGGATCTTTGAGGCATTTTTCGGCAAAAAAATCCTTTTTTTTTAAAGCAGTTTTTCTTTTTTCTGTAACAGACTTTTATATTATCATTCATAGAACCTTATATCTAAATTCCAGGCATTTTCATTCAGAAGTGTTTTTTTTGCAAACAGCGTTTCAATTTTGACACTTTCAATCGTTTTGTTTATTTCCCCTCTCCCCCCCTCCGTTCGTCAGCTTGTTGGCTTTTTCCGGGAGCTGGTCTGCGCTGTAATCGGCTGCTCGTTGGCATTTTACAACGTATTCGGTGTGTTTCTTGCGGCGGTTCCGGCAGGTATGCATCGGGTTTTTGGTGGGTTTTCCCTGCACTCCAGGGACCTTTCGGTAAATGCTGAATTCACAGCAGGGTGGGAAAATTTGATTCCCTTAAGTGCGGGGAAGTGCGGGGAATGAGAGAGCACCGAAATGTTGGCAACATTTCGTTGCTCTCTGAATAACCCCGTTAGTCTTAGCAAAAAGTGAGAAACATAGCTTTACAGACACTGTAAATATAGCAAAGCTGTATCTTTTCTTTAGTGAGGTAGTGGCTGATAAATAGTTTCCAAGGAAGGCACATGATTTGGAATGCTGGAAAATAATATTTCAGCACTCTGGAAACATTTCTTTGGACTGTATTATTCTGAAAGGAATTCTGTATATTTATATGAAACTGTCCCAGGCAGATCTAACATGTCTGCACATCTATGTTTACACAGGAAATTTAAATGAATTATTTGTTCATATATATATCACTAAAGAACTTTAGAAAAAAAGGCTTTTCTTTTTACAGTGTTAGAAAGGATTTTCAAACAGTTGACAAACTCATCCTTTTATAATTTTTTTAATGAAAAGTAGCATAGTGTGTCTTTGAAACTTACAGGGTTATTCAAAGAGAATCGAAAAGTCACCGCACGTTTGGTGACTTTTCGTTCCCTGCAACTTGGCGCGATTCAGCGATCCCAGTTCGCCGACCCTGCGGTGTATTCAGTATGCACCACAAGGCCGCCGTGCTGCAGGGAAAACCCGCCGCAAACCTGACGAACACTCACTGCAAAACCCGCCGAACACTCACCGATACCCGCAGAAACAGCTGGATTAACCCCGCCGCTCACATCGGAGAAACCCGACTAGCCGCCGTTCACAGAGCAGAGCAGCCACTGGAAAAACCCAACATGCGGTGAAGAAAAAACAAACCACTACGCGTGAAAGTTTGAAAATTGATACGCTATTTGCAAAAAAAACACTGAACGAAAATGCCTGGAATTTACATATAAGAACCAATGAATGATAATACAAAGGACTGTGACAGTAAAAAGAAAAGACGATTTAAAAAAAAACAGGAAAAAAAATTTTGCCCAAAAAATCCCAGATTCTAAAAAATCTATAAATAAAGAGACTTTTTACTGCAGAATACAATATTAAATGGTTTAGTAGATATTGAATTAAACTGGGAATATTTTTAACATTGAAGCCTATGGGATTCGTCTGAATAATAATGCCGAATGAAGCCACCGAATAGCAGGGCATTTCAGCAACTTTTCCCTGCTGTTTGGTGTTCTCTGAATAGATGAAGCATTGCTTCTTTATGGGGATTTCACTGCCCTTGAACAGGCACCGAACAGGCACCGTATGTGCAGGCAATTCGTCAAGATTTGGTGAACTGCCTGCTCTCTGAAAAGCCGAATGGCCAGGAAAGGTAACCGTTCGCTGAATTTCAGTGTTCGGTTACCTTTCGGCCACAATTTGGATCTCTTTGAATAACTCCGTTGGTCTCACAGCTAGCACATAAAGTGGAAAAAACAGAGGGCCCTATTCCATAGTTGTTGATAACATACCGTTGTGTTCAAAATTATTCAACCCCCACTGAAATTGAGTGTTTTGGCCAGTTTGACATTGATTTTGATCATTCAGTCATCTTGCTTACAATTAAATCAAAGAGGCACGTGTAGGTCAGACAAGTATAACATAACATTTATAATGAAATAACCACAAATGTCTTTTCTGTGCTCACATCATTATCAGTTTTATTCAACCCCCAAGTGACATTCAATCTTAGTACAACATCCTTTTACAGTTATAACAGCTTTTAAACGTGAAGCATAGCTTGACACAAGTGTCTTGCAGCGATCTACGGGTATCTTCGCCCATTCGTCATGGGCAAAAGCCTCCAGTTCAGTCAC
Organism: Leptobrachium leishanense; assembly: GCA_009667805.1. Classification (NCBI taxonomy): domain Eukaryota; kingdom Metazoa; phylum Chordata; class Amphibia; order Anura; family Megophryidae; genus Leptobrachium; species Leptobrachium leishanense. The sequence continues at coordinate 234,607,997 of CM019065.1, read as the reverse complement.
ATTCTTAGGCTTGCGCACTGCAACTGCTTTCTTTAAGTCCCACCAGAGGTTCTCAATCGGATTTAAGTCAGGTGACTGCGATGGCCACTCCAAAATGTTCCAGCCTTTAATCTGCAACCATGCTCTAGTGGACTTTGAGGTATGCTTGGGATCATTACTTACTCCAATTATACCGTGTGAAACTAAACACAATTAGAGGTTTGGTTTCTTATTAATGGCCATTATAAGACTAGCTCGCCCGCCAACGTCACGGCACCTCTAAAAGGGCGAGTCCTAACCAAAATGAAACCACAGGCTGCTACATAGCAAACCATACCTGCTCATGCTGCTTGTCAAACATGAGGTAGACTGCTGGGCCTTTATTTATGCTCCCCCAGAAACAAAATCCACTTTGGGGGTGCCATGAGGTTGGCGGCGAGCTAGTCTTATAATGGCCATTAATAAGAAACCAAACCTCTAATTATGTTTAGTTTCACACGGTATAATTGGAGTAAGCGCAGATGACATTTTTTTCTTTGTTATGTTCTACACATGTTGTTGGGCTGGATGCATTTGGTGGTTGCAGCCAACCCTTCGGGGAATAGGCGCGACCCCACCCCTCCTGCACTATGTATGTTTCAATGTACTTCCAGCCAGGTCATCCCTGCAGCAAGACTCCGCTCCGTGTCTTTGTTTTGATCCCAAAGTTGATTTTGTTTCTGGGGGAGCATAAATAAAGGCCCACCAGTCTACCTCATGTTTGACAAGCAGCATGAGCAGGTATGGTTTGCTATGTAGCAGCCTGTGGTTTCATTTTGGTTAGGACTTGCCCTTTTAGAGGTGCCGTGACGTTGGCGGGCGAGCTAGTCTTATAATGGCCATTAATAAGAAACCAAACCGCTAATTGTGTTTAGTTTCACACGGTATAATTGGAGTAAGCGCAGATGACATTTTTTTCTTTGTTATGTTCTACACATGTTGTTGGGCTGGATGCATTTGGTGGTTGCAGCCAACCCTTCAGGGAATAGGCGCGACCCCACTCCTCCTGCACTATGTATGTTTCAATGTACTCCCAGCCAGGTCATCCCTGCAGCAAGACTCCGCTCCGTGTTGCAATCTTTGAGCTTGGATTCCAATATTGTTGAATGGATTAGGCAGTGGCTGAGTGACAGACAACAGAGGGTTGTGGTAAATGGAGTTTATTCGGCGCAAGGTCTTGTTACCAGTGGGGTATCTCAGGGGTCAGTACTTGGACCCATTCTCTTTAATATTTTTATTAGTGATATTGCAGAAGGTATTAATGGAAAAGTATGTCTTTTGCTGATGACACAAAGATTTGCAACAGGGTTGACGTTCCTGGAGGGATCAGCCAAATGACAAATGATTTAGGTAAACTAAAAAAATGGTCGGAGTTGTGGCAATTGAGTTTTAATGTGGATAAGTGCAAGATAATGCACCTGGGACGTAAAAACCCAAGGGCTGAATATAGAATATTTGCTACAGTCCTAACCTCAACATCTGAGGAAAGGGATTTAGGGGTCATTATTTCAGAGGATCTAAGGGTAAGTAGTCAATGTAATAGAGCAGCAGGAAATGCTAGCAGAATGGTTGGTTGTGTAGGGAGAGGTATTAGCAGTAGGAAAAGGGAAGTGCTCATGCCACTGTACAGAGCACTGGTGAGACCTCACTTGGAGTACTGTGTGCAGTACTGGAGACCGTATCTCCAGAAGGATATAGACATCTTAGAGAGAGTTCAGAGAAGGGCTACTAAAATGGTGTACGGCTTGAAGGAGAAAAGTTACCAGGAAAGGCTTAATGATCTTAACATGTACAGCTTGGAAAAAAGGCGAGACAGAGGAGATATGATAGAAACATTTAAATACGTAAAGGGAATCCACAAGGTAGAGGAAGGGAGTATATTTAAAAGGAAACAAAATAGCAAAACAAGAGGACATAGTCTTAGATTAGAGGGGCAAAGGTTTAAAAGTAACATCAGGAAGCATTATTTTACTGAGAGGGTGGTGGATACATGGAACAGTCTTCCAGTAGAAGTGGTAGAGGCCAAAACAGTAATTAAATTTAAGCAAGCATGGGATAGGCATAAGGCTATCCTAAACAAAAGATAAATCCAGGTAAAGTATCCATGTAATTGGGCAGACTAGATGGGCCGAAAGGTTCTTATCTGCCGACATTTTTCTATGTTTCTATGTTTCTGTTTGTTTTGATCCCACAGTGGATTTTGTTTCTGTGGGAGCATAAATAAAGGCCCACCAGTCTACCTCATGTTTGACAAGCAGCATGAGAAGGTATGGTTTGCTATGTAGCAGCTTGTGGTTTCATTTTGGTTAGGACTCGCCCTTTTAGAGGTGCCGTGACGTTGGCGGCGAGCTAGTCTTATAATGGCCATTAATAAGAAACCAAACCTCTAATTGTGTTTAGTTTCACACGGTATAATTGGAGTAAGCGCAGATGACATTTTTTTCTTTGTTATGTTCTACACATGTTGTTGGGCTGGATGCATTTGGTGGTGCAGCCAACCCTTCGGGGAATAGGCGCGACCCCACCCCTCCTGCACTATGGGAACAAATAGTCCCTAGTCTTCCTCCACAATTTCTTATGGACTCCAAGAGCCAAAACTCTCAGCAGAGTGAAGCACTGGTGTCTGGCAGCCTTGCACTTCCTTCTGGAGCTAGGTGCTAACAAAGCACCTACCATAAATAGCTGTGGTAATATGGAGACGGTAAGGAAAATCTTTCGGCTTACTGTATAAGTTTTAGCGACTATGGAATAGCATTCTCTCCATTTGTCATGAATAGAATGAGCATTGCCACTGCTGTTACTCACCTTCTCATTTCCCACGCTGTCAGCAAACTCAGTGTTTTATATAGGAATATTAAACATAAAATACAATGCACCAAAATACAAACAATTTTTTTGGGATTTTTTCAGTTTTAGTTAAAATTGCGTATTTTCTTAGAAAAATGCAGTACATGCCCCTATTCTATTATTTTAACAAGAGTACCCCATAGAATATATAACCACATAGGTTTGGATGATAAAATGTGAAAAATAAATTTACAATCTGTAAATGATTGAAATCTGAATGGAAATTTATATTTTTTGAAATACCTAGCTATCGGTACTTGACGTACACATATAATAATGATATATTTTGAATCTGCTGAGGCTGCTGAAATATATATTCAATATATTATACATATATATATATATATATATATATATACACAAAATCCAAGGTACCCCGCACTCTTACATAACCAACATAGTAAATATACTTGCTTCGTGCAAATCCGGCTGCTGGGCTTATAAACAAAAAAATTCCAGATGCACACGAAGATTTGTAGAAAGATGAAAAATGTTTTCTTTATTTACATGGATCGACGTTTCAGTCGCAGCCGGGACTTTTCTCAAGATATCATACAGTAACACAAGCAACATATATATACTAAATAAACAATTAAACAATTAACCCACAATGAGGCTCGAGGCACACGCCCTAGCCAGGAAGCACATCCAAACAGACGCACCCCCAATGCTTGGAAGCACATATATACAAAAACAATAATAAACAATAAACAATACAGTAAAAACACATCCAGTGTGCCTCGAGCCTCGTTGTGGGTTAATTGTTTAATTATTTATTTAGTATATATATGTTGCTTGTGTTAGTGTATGATATCTTGAGAAAAGTCCAGGCTGGGACTGAAAGGTCGATCCATGTAAATAAAGAAAACATTTTTCATCTTTCTACAAATCTTCGTGTGCATCTGGAATTTTTTTGTATATACTGTATATATATATAAGCAAAAGCAACGAAGTGGCGCACTCTGGGTTTATTTAAAGATTACATAAAAAAGGACCGACGTTTCGGCTCCTAGAAGCCTTTATAAAGGCTTCTAGGAGCCGAAACGTCGGTCCCTTTTTATGTAATCTTTAAATAAACTTTTTTTGTCTTACTCAATGACCCAGAGTGCACCCACTTCGTTGTTTTTGTATCCATGCTCTAACGGGCAGCACCTGGGAGTGCTCCTTCCTCCTCTGACTTTGTTTATATATATATATATATAAATTATTATATTGAAATATAATTTGTCTGGGTTGTATAATAAAACATGACTTCAATTTGTGTTTAAACATGATGAGCACAAAACAGGCAAAATGAGCTCAGCACACAGGGGTGAAATGGCTCAGCAGAGAAGGGGCTAATGTGTGATTGCTTTTGTTTTTCACAGGTCCCATTTTCTGTGCACATAGGATGCAATGAAATTATTACTTGCTGTAAAAGCACATTTTTCATTTCTGCAAGTTTCACGTCTTCCATGGTGCCAGGTTCTGATTCTGAATAGTCACACTGAAAGAAGTATCTAAGTGGAATAGGATTTGTCCCTTAGGCCTCTGCATGACAAAGTAAATAAACTCAACTCTTTTGGCGCTCTAACAGTTAACAATGCACTGTATCTCACATGTAATTTACATCTTAGCAACTAAGCAGAGACTTGTGTCTCCATTTTCCAATGAAAACTGCTCTTGGGCATAACACTGCTAGAGTTTTGATATCGCATGTTAGCCCTCCAAATATTTTCTGCTGTATAAAGCGTGACAGGAAAAGTATTGCTTGATTATGCTATCCTTGTATTCCTCATGGTGCCTTGTGGTGACTATGTCTGTACATCATGTTCTGAGAAGATCTTGGAGTACAACATTTATTGTGAATTATTGAATTTTTTTTCTATTATTTTCCAATTATTGCAGGAGCACAGGGCAGATGGAAAACAAATCTAAGCAACATAAAATATTGTTGAAGTGCACAATACCATATTCTGAATAACAATAGTGCTGCATCCCAAAACCTATGCCTTTTCACATTCTTGCCTTTATATTGACACCTCACTTGAACTTGAGTTCAAGCAGCCCTGCCCCTCCTATAATGGTGGGGCAATTTATATTTTTTATGAAACAATGTGTAAAAACGCACGGCATAATCGCCTCCACACTTGCTCCGGAATTGGGAAATGAGAAGGTGAGTTAGTGTAGCAGCACTTAAAAAAAGTTAACATTTCTATATTAAATATTTTTATATTTTTGCAATGTATATGGTAATGTTTGCTATCATAACAAAGGCCAGACTATAGGGTCTATTCACTAAGCGCAGAAATTTCAGCATATTTCACGTTGGCGCAGTTCGGCAATTCCATTTTGCCGACAGTACTGTGAATTCCTTATACGCCAGATGGTCACTGTAGTGCATCGGAAATTGAGTCACCTCATGAAAAAGTTGGAGAATGTCACTGAAGAGTGCTGAAGCAGCCTTGGTGAATTCCAACGAACTGCAAAAAAAATAAAAACAAAAGTCTCCTATTCTCCTAAAGGGTGTTTAACCTCCCTGGCGGTCTAATTTTTTCAAAATTTCGTGTCTAAAAGCATCTCAATTTTTTTTTAAAGAAAACGTGTTTTTGTACATAGTTAGCCTGTTATAATTAGGAATCACGCACTGAAATCCGTGCAATCAAGAGTCCTTACTGGTAAAATCCTTTATAAATAAATAAATTAATTAATTTAAAAAAGATAGTAAATACACGGAGTCCGATAAAGTTTGAAACACGACATAATAATTTATTATCCCAAAAATAATTATCAAAAATAATGCAAATAAATGATATTCAATAAAATACAACAAAAACACTGAAATCTGTCTGAAAACAAGGGTGATATGATGTATGGTCTGTTTCTTATCTTGTAGTGCCACCTAGTGGCCGTTCATAAACATTGCACTTTGGATTACAGTGTTTTATGAATTTTTTCTAAGTTTGCTGCTGGTCCCGCCCCCTGCATCGTGTGACTCGCAGGGAGCCTTACCAGGAAGCAGCTCCCCGTGATCACACTGCGGGGGACCGCGAGGGTGCCAGAAGGAGGTGAGTATGCATCCAGCCCGAGTGTGGCTCGGGGTTACTGTTCGCGGTAGTGAAATTTAACCCCGGGTCACACTCGGGAATACCGCCAGGGAGGTTAAATAACTAAAAATGCTTTAAGATGTTTGTAAATAATAAAAAGGTCCTTTAGAAAATAATAAAAAGGTATTTCACAGGAAAAAATTTTTAAAAAAAATTGGGAAACAAAAATTATGTCTAAAAAATACATATGTGTTCTAAAAAATAAAACTTTTTGAAAGTGAAAATAATTTTTTTTTAAAATTAAAAATGATGTTACTTTTTTACATTGAATCATATGGGGTTCGTCTGTTTTAACGGTGGCAAGTTTGGTTAGTGAATAACCTCTTGTGTGTGTTGTACACAGAGTGGGATGTACAGTACTTAGATACAGGGCTCCAAAAGAACCTTGCATCTCATACATTGGGATTGCTCAGGTGCATGGGAGAAACCTCTGTTTCTGATGTCATCAAATTTTTGTATACCCTTCTATCTCCCCATTGATAAGGGGTACCAAAATAAAGTCTGACCTTTCCAGTGATGCCCCTCTTAAATCCATAGCTGTCAATATCACGATTCGGAGCCAAATCACAGACATTTTGGATGTCAGCCCTACCTCTGGGGCCTCCCCGTCCACTGCCGCCCCCTAATCGGCCAGGGAAATCCTTATGGAGATACCTATGGTGGAGATTTTTGGACCACGGCATTTACCAATCCATGGAAGCTTGATGGTCATGCATAGTGTCGTTGGAAAGGCCGTGCCAGTGATATCAAACATGACAAAGGTGTGTGTAAAATAAAAAATTTTTTTTTTCTTTTTTATTTATAGTGGAGCAATATTGTTCACTTTTCAATTATAATGTGAACAATGATGCTGAACTAATTCAGTTTCTCATTTTACATGATGCCAGCAGGTTTTATGGTGATGGCACAATGCGTTATTACTCATTGGTTTATCGAAAACCTTAACTACCACATTGCTGTGAGGAGCGCCAGGGTTGTTTGGAACCCTTTGCCTCTGATTTTTACATTGCTCAAGGTCAAGTGAGGTGTCATTGGAAAGGACAGCGTCTGGCCTTTCAATCGATACCAAATATGACCATGTAATGTGTAAAAATAGAAAAATAATTAAATACAAATATTCACATTTTTTTTCTCTTCTCATTTATAAGGCGGTGGCATTAGGTGCTTTTACTTCTCAAGCAAACAATGCCACTGCTCTAACTCACCTTCTCATATCCCACACTGAGATCACTGGTGCTTAAAATATAAAGTTGCTCTGATGCTGAAAGTATTATTGGTAATTCTGAGGTTTCCTTTGATCTGCTATGTTTAAGGTAAAGGGAATGATCTGGACCGTGTTATAGTGCCCTTTGGCATTGCTGGTTCACAGTTGTTAAAATTATTTTGTTAACTTTGAGGTAAAACTATGCTCCCAAGAAAGGGGATAAGGGATCTGGACACAAGCCCCATCTTTACAAACACGTTGACACTTCATACATACAAAGATATGTTGCACAGAAGACTGGAAAATATATTAGGGTAGATTCACTAAATTCTAAGTTTATTATATACCATGGCTGTCACGCCTCTCACCACCCGTGCCGCAAGAAGGCCAAAAGCGGTGCTGCTCCCCCATGAAAAGCCCGGCAGCCCCCTTCCTGCCATGCCTTGATTGCTTCAGCTCTCCTGCAGGCACCACAGGGCTGCTGACCTGGACTTCCTATATAATATGGACACACCCATCCCACAATACTTCTGCATTGAAGTCTTTCAGTGTGTGTCTGACCTGTCTGCCACTGCAGCTGAGATCCAGTCTTGAGAAACACCGTGATCCTTGCTACCCATTGTGATCCTCGCTACCCATCATGATCCACGCAACCCTCCATCCCTCCAGCCTACCCTCCATGCCTCCCGGCATTCCTGCGCTGTTTTCTGGTATTACGAACTCTGCTAAGGACATTGACCTCGCCTTCTGCCAGCCACCTGCCTCAATCTTTACATATAAACTTTGCCCACTCTTCCTGGATTGCCCCTTTATGGATACCTTGCTTTGGTTATGATGTTACCCATCGTCTGCCTGCACTTCTGCCCACTGTGTCCCTGTTCTGCTGCCCACCCTGCTCCTACCTTCAGAGTCTCAGTGTCTCCTAGACCACAGCCCCTTCCTCTCCTGCCTATCTGGTTTCTGTAAGTCTCTTTGTGTCCTTTAGTTTCTTTATGTGTCTCCAGTTTCTGTTATTGCCAGTTCCCTTCCTGTCCTGCCCCTTTTTCTTTATTTCAGTGTTCAATGTATCCACTGTCCAGCTCTATTCCTGTCTCACACAGCTACTTACTCCAGTTCCCTTCTAGTCCCACACTCTGTCCTGTGTCTATTGTACTGCTGACCAGCCCTATTCCTGTTTCGCCCAGCCACCTCCTATACTTACTTTATATCCAGTGTTGCTTAGGCTTGTGCACCGATTTTTTTTTCGGTTCGATTCGGTTTGGTTCGTTCGGATTTTGTAAATTTTCGTTTCGACTCGTTTCGGCCGATTTCCGTTTCGGTTGAGTTCATTTCGGTTCATTTTCGGATCGACTTTTTTTTCGTGATTTTGGAAATTTTCGTGTTTTTCGGAACGTCTATTCTCCTCATTTCAAAGTGCCTATTCGTTTTGACGTAAACTAAAGGTTTTTCGGATACGATAATTATACGATACGATAATTCTGCCGATACGATAATTCTGCCGATACGATAATTCTGCCATAGAGATTTCTCATGTTTTACAAGAAGGATACATTGAGATTTCTCATGTTTTACAAGAAAGATACATTGAGATTTCTCATGTTTCCCGGGAAGGATACATTGAGATTTCTCATGTTTTACAAGAAGGATACATTGAGATTTCTCATGTTTTACAAGAAGGATACATTGAGATTTCTCTGGATTTCCAGGAAGGATACATTAAGATGGGAATGATACAAAATTTAATTATAGAATCAGCGATATAAATACGATGTCCGAAATTACTGAAATGGAACCGAAATCAGGAATGGAGCCGAAATAACGAATTGAACGAAAATGAATTTCGATTTTACACATTTCTACTCCATCCGAAAATCCCAAAAAGTTTTCGTTTCGGCTCGGAATTTTTTTTTTCGGATCTGCCGTTTTCGGATCCAAAAATTTTCAGAAAATCGGCCGAATCCGAATGCACAAATCGGGAAATTTCGTGAAAATTCCGAAATTCCAAAACCCGAAACGCACATCCCTAGTGTTGCTTTCGGTTTTACTCCTGTTGTTCTCTGTCAAATAAACCTTTCTTATTGTGCCCTTGTAACTCCAATCTGTTACCGCATACCGAGCTCATACCGGCAACCCCGCACTCTGAACCCCGACAACGGCTTTAGTGCAGGGATCAGTCACCTTAGCCCTCCAGTTGTTTTGGAGCTACATTTCTAGTGATGCTCAGTCAACCTAATGAGTGGCCGAGCATAATGGAAGATGTAGTTCCAAAACATTTTGGGGGCCAAGGTTGCCGACCCTGTTTTGGTACCAATTTAGTATGCAATTGGATTGCATCTGCTATCACCCAACATCGATAAGCAGACTTAATTTTCATAGCTCTTCTATGCAGCAGGTTCAATTGACTCCTCCAGAACATGCATTACATGTTTTATTTTAGATTGATAAAACAGTCATAAAGAAATGTATTTTATGAAGTAATTGCTTATGACATAAATAAACATGGATGTGGCGACGGAAACCCACATGAGATGAATGTTCTTGTGATTAATGACTGCAGATCTACCACCCATATGTGAATGTCAACTAAAGTCACTTGTTTACTTACAATGAATTTATGAGGTGTTTTTCAAAACCATGTACAATGCTGTGCAAGACTTGCCAAGTTTATAACTTGCTGATATAATAATGACCTCACTAAGGAGCAATTTATTTAAGCTGGGTCCCTAAAAGAGTTAAATAAAGAGCAGTGGTAATAAGAAATTTAACTTAGCTTATCATTTAAAGAGGACTGAGAAAATACATTCAAGAATATAGTTTCGCCCATTAATAAGTTTCAGCATTAGTTATAATTGCACTCATGAAAGCTAGGCAGTCTTTTTAAAAGTAATGAGAAAACAAAAAGCATTACCTATTGATGATGGGAAGAGAGAAAAGTCTATTTCTTTTCAGAAGTCAGATATACTAACTCATTTATATTTTGAAACTATTGTAATAACTCTAATGCTGCTGCTGCTGGCCTTCGATTTACAACAGATTGCAAAGCCAACAAGATGAGACAAAATATACATTTTAAGGTTTTTTTTTAAGGTGAAAGAATATTATAAAAAAATCTTAATACACGTAGAAGGAATAGAACAACAGTATTTTACAAAATATAAAAATAGAACACACACTTGAGAGTTTCTTCATTGTGTCTATATTTGCTTATATGGATCTACTTAATTTGCAGTAAACCACTGTTTAGTAATTAAAACCAAAGTTCTCCCAAATCGGGCCTCACCATTACTTAATCACAGGGTGGAAAGACTTTTCTCGTTAACCAAATTCCATGTGTTAAATATAATTATTACAAAACCATAAAAAAGAAGTCTATTTCAACAACCTTTTTGTGTGTTGTATTTTTTTTCTAATTTCTTTTTTTTTTATGCATGGTTTTTTAAAAGTTACTACAAAGTTACATCTTAAAACATGCGTTTTCAATAAAATAAGAATATGGCACGATGCAATTATTTTTAGAGGCATTCATTACTCATATTGCAAACAAATGAATGTGTGTTTAACAGGGAAACGGCTTACATGTCTTACATATTTTACTAGAATTAATAGTTTTTGATTTTAGATAGCCCATCCCTACCAAGATCGAGTATTTCAATCTTCGAGAGCACCTGCTATTGCCTTGGTATGGAGTATACTCAATGTGGTCTAATTCTGGAACAATGCAAAGGAATTTTGAAAATTAAAAATGAAAGTCATTTGCAAACAGGCTACAGAACATACCCCTGAAATTTCAACACATCGGGCATGACAGTCAATGGTGTGAAATTATTTGAAGACCTTTCAGATCCATTATTCCTGAAGGGAACCAAGGAATTCAATCCAAAATGTACATGTAGTAGTGCTTTTTGGCCAGCAGGGGAAGCCCTCTGCTTGTCAAAAGAAGCTTACCTACAGTAAACATAAACTGTCCGTATATATTTGTGTGAGTAATGGGAAGTCATTTTCCATAAAACAGCGGTGTCCTGCCAGTTGTTTTATGGAAAATCAATTGGTATTGAAGGGCGTAAAATTGGATTAAATTGGATTCAATGCTTCCAAGTTCCAAGTGATATGTCGGGAGGCACAAATTGCTTTTTTGTGGAATCAGTTATACAATTTAATTTTACACTTTAGCTATTTGAAATGATCATTGTGTCGTAAATATCCCACTCCAGTGGCAGACCTTCTACGTGAAGGGGTCCACCCAGATCGCTATAAGGTGGAGCAGGACAGTCTTCTAGCAGTTGAGTTACCTGGGACCAAAAATTTAAAGTGGAAACGCTGGTTCAACCATTTGATTCTGATGCCGCTCAATGCATTTACAACCCTTGTACAATGAGGCATCTGATTGACTGCATACATGTTATGTACAAATTCACCAATAGTCAGGGGGCTGGCATTTACTAGGACAGGGAGACTCCTAAACTGGAAAAGGGGGCATATTACACCTTAGGCTGAAGTTAGAGGGTTTAAATCCAAAATGAGGCATGAGTTCAGAATGGTAACCAATTTTACCTCCTGAGCTCTTCCACTTCATTGCTTACTTTGTTAGCAAGTACTCCTTCAGCCTCCTGACATTCATTTTAAAAATGTATCAATTAATTAAACCTAATAGCATTCTTGGTGGGATACCAGCTATTGGCACAAGGTGAGGTGAAACTTACATAATAAACAAAAGTCAATATATGACCCACAGTAGAGATACAAATCGGTAGAACTCTCTTGCAATTCATAGCCCTCTTCAAAACATGGCAATTTGGGACTTTATGATGATATGTCTTTTGGTCATATGTCACTGGTAGATGGTCTCCTATCCTAGGTGATAGAAATTGCTAAGATTCATATTTTCTTATTTAAAAGAATAAAATTGCGGACAAAGTTGTGCAGACTTGCAAGATAACATTAAAGCTAGTGTCAGACGAGCGTCTTTGGAGAGCGGAAGAAACGTCCGTGAAAGTGGACGTTCCTTCCACTCGACCCCCATCTGGCGAACTCGCTGAGCGTCTAATTCTGATAAATAAAATATTTTGTCTTACAGTTTGTTCTTTTACAATTCTTCTCATATTTGCCACTTAGTAAAAACCTTTTGCAAACAGGCTACAGAACATACCCATATCCATTGAATTTTGCAAACTACTTGACTAGATGACTATGTGTGATTGAAGAACTTTTTTCACTTGGCAATATTTTTTACAAGCCTGTGTTCAGTGCAGTTCTGAAAACAAACTTACACTGGAGATCCTTGGCAAATAGGCAAGATATCCAATTAACTGTGTGTCTATGAATGTTAAATAAACGTAATGATAACATGTTAGTATTAAGTCTGTAATTCCTGCTTCGCAATGTTAAACACCAAAGATTATTTGCATATTTGCAATTTTTACATTTGAGAGATCAGTAAGTATCATAAAACAAGAGACAGTGGGCAATATTCCAAAATTGGTGCAAACTTAAGCAGAGCTGTTGCAAATTTAACAACTCCATAGAGTATGAGCACTATTCCTTGGTCTAAGTCATTGTTAGCGTTTGAATGTGTAAGCATTAGCAATGGGTCAATAGAGCCTAGTGCATGAGCAACAGATTACCTGTTCAAGGGTAAACCCCTGCCAACTCCGTTAGCGCATTGGTGATAGCTGTTTATTGTGCGAGCTTACTGTACTTTGCGCGTCCTATACTTAACATGGGAGCGCTCAAGATCTTTAGCGCGCCGCTTTGGTAACTAACAGATCCCTTGCTGGTAGTGATAATTACCAGAGGGATGAGTACTGCAAAATTTTAGCTACTGCTCAAACATAGAAACATAGAAAATGTCGGCAGATAAGAACCTTTCGGCCCATCTAGTCTGCCCAATTACGTGGATACTTTACCTGGATTTATCTTTTGTTTAGGATAGCATTATGCCGATCCCATGCCTGCTTAAATTCAATCACTGTTTTGGCCTCTACTACTTCAACTGGAAGGCTGTTCCATGTATCCACCACCCTCTCAGTAAAATAATGCTTTCTGATGTTACTTTTAAACCTTTGCCCCTCTAATCTAAGACTATGTCCTCTTGTTTTGCTACTTTGTTTCCTTTTAAATATACTCCCTTCCTCTACCTTGTGGATTCCCTTTACGTATTTAAATGTTTCTATCATATCTCCTCTGTCTCGTCTTTTTTCCAAGCTATACATGTTAAGAAATTAAGTTCATTAAGCCTTTCCTGGTAAGTTTTCTCCTTCAAGCCGTACACCATTTTAGTAGCCCTTCTCTGAACTCTCTCTAAGATGTCTATATCCTTCTGGAGATATGATCTCCAGTACTGCACACAGTACTCCAAGTGAGGTCTCACCAGTGCTCTGTACAGTGGCATGAGCACTTCCCTTTTCCTACTGCTATTACCTCTCCCTACACAACCAAGCATTCTGCTAGCATTTCCTGCTGCTCTATTACATTGACTACTTACCCTTAGATCCTCTGCAATAATAACCCCTAAATCCCTTTCCTCAGATGTTGAGGTTAGGACTGTATCAAATATTCTATATTCAGCCCTTGGGTTTTTACACCCCAGGTGCATTATCTTGCACTTATCCACATTAAAACTCAATTGCCACAGCTCCAACCATTTTTTTAGTTTACCTAAATCATTTGTCATTTGGCTTATCCCTCCAGGAACGTCAACCCTGTTGCAAATCTTTGTGTCATCAGCAAAAAGACATGCTTTACCATTAATACCTTCTGCAATATCACCAATAAAATTATTAAAGAGAATGGGTCCAAGTACTGACCCCTGAGGTACCCCACTGGTAACAAAACCTTGCGCCGAATAAACTCCATTTACCACAACCCTCTGTTGCCTGTCACTCAGCCACTGCCTAATCCATTCAACAATATTGGAATCCAAGCTCAAAGATTGCAATTTATTGATAAGCCTTCTATGCGGAACAGTATCAAAAGCCTTACTGAAATCTAAATAAGCAATGACTACTGCACCACCTTTGTCTATTATTTTTGTTACCCAATCAAAAAAATCAATAAGATTAGTTTGGCATGATCTCCCTGAGGTAAACCCATGTTGTTTCTGATCCTGTAATCTATGTGTTTTTAGATGTTCAACAATCCTTTCCTTTAACATGGTATCCATTAATTTCCCCACTACTGACGTAAGACTAACTGGCCTATAGTTCCCCGATTCCTCCCTACTACCCTTCTTGTAAATGGGCACAACATTTGCTAATTTCCAGTCTTCTGGGACGACTCCCGTTAACAAGGATTGATTAAATAGATCTGTTAACGGTTTTTCTATTACACCACTGAGCTCTTTTAATAACTTAGGGTGGATCCCATCAGACCCCATTGACTTATTTGTCTTTACTTTAGACAGCTGCTGTAGAACCTCCTCCTCTGTAAACTCATATGTAAATGTCTCTTTAGTGTTTCCTCCTAACTGAGGTCCCTTTCCTTCCTTTTCTTCTGCAAAGACTGAACAAAAATATTCATTGAGGCAGTCAGTGAGACTTTTATCCTCTTCTACATACCTTCTTCCTTTGTTTTTAATCTAACTAATCCTCGTTTTACTTTTCTTTTCTCGTTTATGTATCTAAAAAATGTTTTGTCCTCCTTTTTTACTGACTGAGCTATTTTCTCTTTTGCATGTGCTTTGGAAGCTCTTATAAATTGATTTGCCTCTTTCTGCCTAATCTTATAGGTTTGCCTATCTTCTTCACTCTGAGTTTTTTTATAATTATTGAATGCTATCTTTTTGTTCTTCACTATTTTGGCCACTTCTGTAGAGTACCACAGTGGTTTCTTCCCTATTTTGTTTTTGCTAACAAGCCGAATGCAATTGCCTGTGGCCTTCAATAATGCCTCCTTTAAATAATCCCATTTCTCCTGGACTTCTTTTAAACTCCTCTAGTCTGATAATGACTCATTCACACAAAATCTCATTTTAGAAAAATCTGATGTTTTAAAGTCTAAAACTTTTGGTTTTGTGTGGTGCGGCTCCATCCCTGTTCTTATATTAAACCACACTGACTGGTGATCACTAGATCCCAAATTTTCACCTACAACAACATCTGATACCAAACCTCCATTTGTGAGTATTAAATCCAATATGGCCTCTTTACGGGTCGGCTCCTCAACTACTTGTGTTAGAGATAATCCCAGTAGGGAGTTTAGAATATTTGTACTCCTGGTGCACCCGGCTATTTTGGTTGTCCAGTTCACATCAGGAAGATAATAACTTCCCCCTTCATTGTCATTTTGACTATTTCCTCAAACAGCAGATTATCTAGCTCTTCTACTTGTCCAGGGGGTCTATAGATCACACCTACACGATCTACTGTATGATTGCCAAATGTTAGCGTAACCCAAACTGACTCTATGTTCACCTCGCTCACTTTTATTTGGGTCGTTTTTATGTTGTTTTTCACATACAGGGCCACTCCTCCTCCTTTCCTACCTTCTCTGTCTTTTCTATATAAAGAGTACCCCAGTATTGTTATGTCCCAGTTATTTTTCTCACTGAACCATGTCTCAGTAACCGCCACTAAAACTACTTTTTCAGCTGCCATCATTGCCTCCAGTTCATTGATTTTATTGACTAAACTGCGAGCATTTATAGACACGACTCTGAGCTTGTCATATTTTACCCCGCATGTTGCTTGCACCCTCAGATTTAATTTTGGGGGACAATCGGGCAGATTGTTTTTTACCCTTTTGTCCCCCCTCCTAGTTTAAATATTCCTTTGTGAAACCTTTGAACTTCTCACTGAGAACATATGTTCCCCTATGAGTAAGATATCTTTTTTATACAGTTCCTTTCTGCTCCAATTAGAGCTATCATGGGACACAAAGCCAAATCCTTGCTCCCGACAACATTCCCGAAGCCACAAATTAAATTCCCTAGTGCGCATCTGCCTATCCTGAATGTTATACATAGGCAGAACTTCAGAGAATGACACAGTGGACGCAATCTGCTGTATTTCACCCCCAAGAACACGAAAATCTTCCTTAATCTCAGGTGCTAACTCCAAAAAAAAGACAAACAGGTCCAAGCCCAAAATCAACAGCCTACTAAAAGGAATGCAGCACAGGTGTTCTTTTGGATGAATAACATAAAAACTAACTGTATCTGATGACAGGCTCGTTATTTCAAATAAAAAATGTGCATTGTGTGCCAAATCTACTAATCATGATTTTTCATTGAATTAATGTCGGGCAGCTGCCCATCCTGATATAACGGGCTGCACACACCAGTGCATAGGACACAGCACCCAATCAAGATGTAAATGCACATATTGATTTAATCTGCCTGTGAGATGTTTGAGTATCCCCTGCTGAGCAGTTTACATGTATGAACTAGATACAATAATGCTTCCAACATGTGTCCCATATCACTTGGGTGACCCTATCTGACCTATTTCAAGAGACACATATTGCTCTTTCAGTCATAGGGGAGGACAGGAAAAAGTGCTGCCCTGTAACATGTATAATTCATATGCTGCAGCAGGCAAATGATGGCTGGTCACCTGTGCTTGCTTTTTGATGTCTTAATCTCTGCGTATGGATTCTACATGCTGCAAGGCAGCATTTTCAATGCAATGCCCATCAGCATGAATTAATTATATGTGTCTCTTTAACCATAGATATTTTATCCTTGCGTGCCCACATAGGTTATCCCATAATTGCCTAAAATACAAGCAGGTCTTTATAGTGTTTTTTTTTTTTAAATGTGAAGTCAGGCATGTGTGATTAATGTGTATTTAACCCTTAGGTCATGATGGACAGTGACCTGCAGAACCCCACTGTATACATCTCACCATTGACCCTGTGAGTACACTTTTATAACAATGTATTGAGTGACAGGGATCAGGTGTGGCCAGGCACTTTGCACTGACAAAAAACAGTTCTATGCTGCGTGCACAACCGCTTTAGCACGACGTTAGCGTTTGGCTAGCGTGCGCTAAGCGATCGTGTCCACAAACCTATGCGAGCAAGGTGATCTACTGGCAGTTTGACAGGCACTAGCCTTTACCAACTCATGGAAATTTTTTTAATTTGCAATAGCGTTTACCAGGTAATAGGGCCCTATAACAGCTCTGGCAAGTTTACAACAGCTCTAAGTTAGCACCAACTTGGGAATAGGGTCCAATGTTTTGCAATGAGCTGTGCCTTATTATGGAGCGTCGTGTTAAGCATCAAGCTATTTGAAGCTCCTCAAATACATGTCTTAAGTTTTAGAGTGCATTATCACCAGGGCCAGCCCAACCATGGGTCCCATTGGAACCATGGCCGCAGGTGGCAAATTCTGGGGAATGGCGTTTTTTGCTGCCGCTTCACTTATTTTTTATCAGTGCATCCACACTTGATTTGGAGGCTGGAGCAGCGTGGCTATGCCTATACACATGAGGCCAGGACTGGAATAGCTGGAGAGAGACTAAGGTAGGTGTGCCGCCTGGGCAGATCTTCATTGGCTGATAGGCATCTTGTCCCTCCAGTGCAGGTCTGTGCACCACCAGGGCTCAGAGGGCAGGGGGGATTGTTAAAATGTATTATTGTGTCTGTGTGACATTCAAGCTGCACTCCCAATCTACGGGAGTGATCAGGTGAGGCAACCTGTCCCATCTCAGTCCCAGATGACACATTGAACCCTGAGTGGCTTGCAGGCCCTTTCCTCCTGCACGCACGCAACCACATCACTGTCAACACCACCCTGCTGCCTCTGCCTCACAACCCCCTGTGGACCGTACATGGTGCAGACAGCAGCCGCATCCATCCCGTTGATTACACTCGCCAGCAGCAGAACGGCGGCATCCCCCTGCTTCTCACACACTCGCCATCAGCACCAACCCCCTCCCCCTGCAGGGCCCCCCTCTAACAGTTCCTCTGGCTTCTCCAGAGTTTGTTCTATGTCTGATTTGGATCCATATAGATGTGTTTGTCCACCTATTAAATTAAAAATTAGATGTTAAGTAAAACTATATGCTGCTGTGTAATGAAAGTGTGTAGCGGGTGTGTATACTACTGAGTGGTGTAGTGGTTAAATATGTACATTGTATACACAATATACACTAAACCTCCCTGGCGGCTTTCCCGAGTGTGGCTCGGGGTTAAATTTCATTGCTGAAAGCGGCAACCCCGAGCCACACGCGGGCTGTATACATACCTTTATCTGCGCTCCCTCGCTATCCTCCCGCAATTGCATTCTCCTCCGTGCGATAGTGGCGTCCTGCTTCCTGGTTCCCTTCTTGCGAGAAAGGAACCAGAAAGCAGGATGCCGCGATCGCACGGAGGTGATTGCAGGGGACAGCGAGGGAGTGCAGGTACAGGTATGTATCCAGCCCGAGTGTGGCTCGGGATTACTGCTTTCAGCAATGAAATTAACCCCGAGTCACACTCAGGAAAACTGCTAGGGGGATAAAAATGGTTCCAATTCTGACATATAAAATATGTCAGAATCGGAACGCCAGGGAGATTAATATGTATACGCACAATACAGTATATACGTTATGTATTCAGTATACAACATACAATTTGTATGTACTGTAAATTGTATAGAGGCCTTACTTCTGATCTTACAGTGGAGAGATCCACTACTTTCTCATACTGATGCAGCAGATCACTGGAAATAAATAGTTCCCCGTGCCCTTCCATGGCTCTGGCATGTACCCACTTCTAGTTTACATAGCCGCCCTGGTAGGAAATAGGCGCAAAACCATTTTCTGCATATATAAATACCAGTTCTTAGCCAAAACCGATTGTGTTCCTCCCAAAACTGGTGTATGAATCCTCCCTTGGTATGCAGGAAGGCAAGTTGACTTCTCTTTCTGATAACTATGGAAAAATTAAACTATAAAGTATTAAACTATAAAATATCCCACTGCTAATATTAATCCTGATTTACCAAACTGATAAGCTATGAAGTTTATGAATTATGGGATAAAATTCAACCTTTGAGGCTAGGGTCAAACGAAAGCATTTTTACACGCGAACGTAAAAAAGTGCGTCCGAACGCATTGACGTATTTTTTCACGGAATTTGCGAAAACGGTCATACGATGCGCATTTTCGTGCGTGATTTTTTACGGATCCAAACCAGGAAACTTTGGGTGTCTGGACGTTATGTTGGCCGGACACGAGCAGGGTCTGACGTCTCCAAATCACACACACACACCGCTAGCGGACGCAGCGCACTCTGTACGTCAGTACTAGCGGTTCTGCGTTCTTGAAAAAATGCGTTCATTTTCCACTTGCGTTGCGCGGCCGGACTTTCGTGCGACCGCACTTCGTATAGTGGCCATCATTGCCCGTCATTTGCTGCTAGTGCGGCCGTAATTAAGTGAGCCAGAACGCACGTTAAAAGTGCGCTGGTCTGACCCCAGCCTTAACCCTTTCAGCACTTAGCCTTTTCACCCTGGTGTGTGCTGAGCTCACTTTTACAGTTTTGTGCTCATCATGTTTAAATGCAATTTCAAGCCATGTTTTATTATAGGACCCAGACAAATTATATATCATTTTTTTCCATCAGACTCAGCAGATTCATAATATATCATTATTATATGTATACATCATGTCCTGCCAGAATGCTATAAATTTGAATTTCCATTCAAATTTCAATCATCTACAGTGTGTAAAATTATTTTGTTATCCAAGTCTTTGCGTTTATATATTCTATGGGGTACGCTTATTAAAAATATTAGAAATGGGAACCGGTTACTGTATTTTTCTAAGAATGCGATTTTTTAGCTACAACTCAAAAAAATTATCTTTTTGGTTAGTGCAGTATCATTGTTCACATTATAATTGAAAAGAGAACAATAGTGCTGCATTAATAAATAAAAAAAACATTTTATTTATTAATTTTTTATTTTTTTACACTTAACTTGGTCATGTTTGGTATCATTGGAGAGACCAGTGATAACAAAGATGACCCTCTAACTGCCACCGATTGGAAGATACGAGGCTCCAAAGGACGCCCCCTATCTCCACCAGGTGGTCAGCTAGGGGTTAATTGCCTCAAAGATGTCAGCGACCTCTGGGAAACGTACGTGATCTGGCGCCGATTGGTATGTAAGGGGTTGAAAAGAGGCATCGCTGGGAAGATCAGACTGTGACCTTTCTAGCGATACCTCTCTTTTTTCTTTAACTTACTCCAATCAAGAAGGAGAGGGGTCCAAAAGACTCTCCCGACTCTGCAGAGGGGTGCCATCAGCGCAAGCGGCGCAATCACGCCAGTGCAAGGGGCATGGTCTAAAGCATTGTTTCTAAAACCTGTCCTCAGAACCACCTAACAGGCCTGGTTTTCCAGATAGCTGAAGCACAGCACAGATGATATTATTTGCTGCTCAGTGATTGCAGGATTCAGTCTGCATTTCCCCAAGGTGATCTGCAAAATCTGGCCTGTTTAAGGGTCCCGAGGACAGGTTTGAGAAACACTGGTCTAAAGCAAACCTGAATGATGCCAAAAGTATGGTGCCACTATTTTGAAAACAATCTAACAATCTATATGCCAAAACAAGACCCACACAGTAGAACAATTACTATTCACCGCAAGTGATAGAATGCCGCTGTATACATTCATTTGGGTACACTGGCTTTCTTCCACCAAGTCGATTTCCAAACCATTTTTCACCAATAACTTATGTAGCGCTCACTCCCGGAGGAGCCGCTGAAATTAAACCACGGGTCAGTCTCCCCGCACTAGGGAATAAATATACTCCAACACCGCTGTAAGTTTTACAAGTTAAAAGGTTTACTAAAAAGATTTGCAGCTCTTGAGACACGGTATATGCAGGAAGATTTACAGTACTTTCGTAACACGATAAACGCGTAGCGGTAAAAGAAACGAAAACACGAGGGCTTCGTATTTTCGGAAAAAAACCCCGACCGAGCAGAAATTTAAAAGATACGAAATTCGAGGAAAAACCGCGTAGCGGGACACAATAAAATACACAGTTCTCGTATCACGGTAAACGCGCAGCGGGAACAAAAAAAGGAAAAAATGTTCGGAATGTAACTTTAACTTTGCCCCCTTGTCCCGATTCGGAAAAGGAAACTGAGTCCTGCACAGGTTAAGTCCCAGAACATGAAGTGGTGTGTATTCGTGTGTATATGGTACCCGGGTACTTTTCAACTGGCCAGTGAGTTTACTTTAAAGATGTCTTCGACTAGTCAGTTGGGGCCCTGTGGGTTTCAGAAGGAAAACAGCAGCGTACGCTCTTATTTACATACGGCCTTGGGGGCCTCTCACCCATCCAGCGCAAGCTTGAGGTTCTGCTGACCCAGGACGTCTCTCCGCTCGATGTTGACTGGGGACGCCGACCACCGGATCTGTTGTCTGGCCCTCTGTCTGTCAGCCGCGACTCATCCAGCTTACCGCCTGCTCCCCGCTTCGATCGACCGCGGTACTCCTCACTCGAGGGGTCTTCTCTCCTTCAACTGCACTCGGATGGTATAGAGGGTGATGTCTGTGTCCCGCAAGGCTGGGTGACCCAATCCTAAGGCCCAATCCACTCTGTCTGCGCTCCGGCCTATCTTTTGGTCTCTCCTTCTCTGTATGCATCCACTCTCCTCTGCTCCCTGGCGCGCTCTGCCTGTTCTCCACGAGGTGCAGGATGTACAGTCTCTCCAAAACCCACCCACTTCCTGTTTCTTCGCAAAGCATGCCGGGACATGTAGTTCGAATGTCCAGTGTCTTTAATCGTGATTGTCTCCATCTTGTGGCCAAAAATGGGTACTGCCACAGTAAACTTTAACACATCGCTACACTCTCCCCCTCTTAGAACTCTTGGGTCTCTCCAAGGAGGTACAACAGTTACATTATCCTTTTTCAATTTGCACACAGTTTATACAGCATATACAGGTTCAGCAGCATACATGCAGTGGGTTAGAAACACTTTCTCAAGCTGACTCATGTTCTGGCTACCTCAGCTAACATAGCAGACACTTCGGGCAATCTCTGCACAGTGGTGATGGCCTCTTCAGTGCTATGTCCTGGTGAGTCATAGGTAAGTCGCTGGGGCGGCCGAATAGAGCGTTTTTGTTCAGGCTCCTTCCGTTCCTCTTCAGGTGGAAGTACTATAGGTATAGGCTCAGTCCTTATGTCTGCCACTGGAGCAGACACTTCCTCCGAGTACGATCCCTCCAGGGAAGGCATAGAACTGTAGTCGTAAGGTTCGTCTTCAGGAGCTACAGGGTCTCCAACAGTATCCGGGACCCTTAACGGAAGTTCAAGGTTTCAGGGAGTTCCATATTCTCGGGGAATTCCCACTGAAATTCAGGAGCTTCAGCCCTCAAATTACTTTCCCATTGACAAGGAACTGGGATGACCTCTTCAGGTTCTGGTGAGCGCATCCAATCTAAACAGAAACTCTCTTCGTCGCTGTCTCTTTCGCTCTCTCCAACAACCCGAGTCTGTTGAGACCGAGTAACAGGAGGGACACGTGGAGCATGCAAATTCGCCGGAGGAAGTTCGTTCTCCACTGGTATCCTCACAGCCTCTCTCAAAGGTAACAAGTGATTTCGGTGCCAATTCTTGAGGGGACCAGCCTTTCCATCAGGGCGAATCTGATACACCGGCAGACCTGGCAGTTGTTTGCAAACAATGTAAACCTGAGAACTCCATCTATCCGCCAGCTTGTGTCTCGCAGCAGCACCCAAGTTCTTCAACAGAACCCTATCACCGGGTTGTAGATCTTGTATTCGAACCTTCAAATCATAGTTCTTCTTGTTCCTCTGCTCCCTGTTACCTGAAGTCAAACGGGCCTGTTCAAACGCAGAAGCCAGATTCTTCCGAAGTCTATCCACGTAGTTTCTATGAGAAGCTACCGACGTCTGGTCTAGAGATAACCCAAATGCCAAATCAACCGGCAGTCGAGCTTCTCTTCCGAACATAAGACGGTACGGTGAATATCCAGTGGCATCACTCTCCGTACTGTTATATGCATGCACCAGAGTAGCTATGTGACGACTCCAACTCTGCTTCTCTACGTTAGACAAGGTCCCCAGCATGTTTAGCAGCGTGCGATTAAACCTTTCAGGCTGAGCATCACCCTGAGGGTGGTATGGCGTAGTTCGAGTCTTTTGAATTCCCAACAACTCCAGCAATTGCCCGACCAATCTACTTTCAAAGTCTCTTCCCTGATCAGAGTGTATTCTTCTTGGCAGGCCGTAATGAACAAAGAACTTTTCCATCAGCACCTTCGCCACTGTCGGAGCGCGTTGGTCTTTTGTAGAAAAAGCTTGGGCATAACGGGTGAAATGATCAGTCACTATCAGAATGTTCCCTTGCCCACTAGCATCCGGCTCTAAGCACAGGAAGTCAATGCACACCAAATCCATGGGTCCCTGACTCTGTAGATGGCTCATTGGAGCAGCTCGGGTTGGTAGAGTTTTCCTCTGAATGCACCTCAGACAGGAATGGCAATAACTCTCAACTTCAGCCCTCATGCAAGGCCAATAAACCTATCTCGCACCAACTTAAAAGTTCTCTCAGCACCCAAATGTCCATGCTCATCATGTAATGATCGCAACACACTCTCCTGTGTTTAGTGGGGAGAAATAACTGTTGAATCTCTCTGGAATTGGTCGAGGGGCCCCTTCGGTAGACCACCCCATCCAACATCTTCAACCGCTCCCACTCTTTGTAAACCAATCTGGCTCCATCCGGGGAATTGGTTAACAGAATCTCTCGCTGGTTTGCAGTCAGGGCCTTTATGGTCAATGCAATCAAAGGGTCTCTAGCTTGATCCGCTTTCAGGTCCTGCTTGGAAAAGGTAGGTAGATTTTCATCTCCTCAATTGCGTAGGGTTACAGTAGAACTCAGGAACAGCCGCGGCCATGACTCCTATGGCCTCCGCTTCAACTCCTCCCTTGACCCGGCGTTCTGTTCCTTGACACAAAGCTTGCACCCCGTCTGGAGTCACCTGAGTCCATTCTGTAGTGTAGGGTCTTCTTGATAAAGCATCAGCATCTCGATTGTTCACCCCAGGGCGATACTTCAGGCTGAACCGAAACCCTGACAGAGCGGCCAACCACCGATGTCCCGTTGCGTCCAGTTTTGCAGTAGTAAGGATATAGGTGAGAGGATTATTATCCGTCTTAATCACGAACTCAGCTCCATACAGATAGTCTTTCAACTTGTCCACCACTGCCCACTTCAAGGCTAGGAACTCCAGTTTGTGAGTAGGATAGTTCTTCTCAGAAGGCGCAAGGCTCCGGCTCACGTACGCCACAGGCCTCAGCAACCATCATACTCCTGATATAGGACTCCTCCCAGACCTTCTCGGCTGGCATCCACATGTAGTTCATACGGCTTGTGAGGGTCCGCGTAGGCCAGAACAGGAGCTCGGGTTAGATTCTCTTTCAGCTTCACAAACGCACCTTCACATTGACTAGTCCATTCACCTTGTATGGACTCTTTAGCTTACCTTGGTCCTGGAGCGGAGGGGTTTCGGTCAGAGACCTTACAGCCTTCTTCGGTGGTTTCTTTCTGTAGGAGTTTGTTCAGCGGCTGAGCTATCTTTGCGAATCCTCCCACAAATCTTCGATAGTATGAGCAGAATCCCAAGAAAGATCTAAGTTCAGTGACGTTTCGAGGTCTAGGCCAAGAAACTACGGCCTCCAACTTTCGAGGATCTGTCGAAACACCTTCTGCCGAGACCACGTGTCCCAGATATGTGACTGACGGTAAACAGAACTGGCATTTCTCCAGAGACAATTTCAACCCTTCTTCATGGAGCCTCTTCAAGACTTTCTCCAGTCGTTGCTCATGCTCTTCCAGAGTCTTCCCGAACACAATTATGTCATCCAGGTACACTAACACTTCGATTAGATTCATATCCCCGACTGTCTTCTCCATCAACCGTTGGAACGTGGCTGGAGCTCCCGTCAGACCTTGAGGCATTCTATTGAACTCAAAGAACCCCAATGGACAAATGAACGCAGTTTTCTCTTTGTCTTCAGGATGCATCGGTATCTGATGATATCCGCTTCGCAGGTCTAGTACACTGAACCACTTTGCTCCAGACAAACACTGTAAGGCATCTTCAATCCGAGGAGTGGCATATTGGTCGGGGATGGTTCTTCGGTTCAAGGTGCGATAGTCTATGCACAAGCGGACAGAACCATTCTTCTTCCTGACCAGCACTGTTGGAGATGCATATGGGCTCCTGGACTCTTGAATCACATTGGTTCTCTGCAACTCATTTAGCTGTTCTCGCAGATCATCCAAGTCTCCCAGCGGAACTCGCCTTGACCTTTCACGAAACGGTTTGTCTTCTGCAACCGAATGCGGTGTTCCGTACTCTTAGCCAGGCCCACATCGAACTCATCTTTCGAGAATAATTCTTTCCACTTTAGAACTTGAGACTGAAGACGTTTCTTCCACTCAGGTGAAATGGGGGCGTCCTTAGGGTAGAATCTTTCATCTGGAATCTCTTTATCCACTCCCCCTCCTAAATCGGTGGAGAGGGGTGTAGCAGACTCTACTTGCCCGATAGGCATTCGTGCTTTAAGGACTACTGGAGAATCTGTCACATTGCACACACTGACCGAGACTCTTCCCGTGTTCTCTTCAGGGCTTTGGTGGAGATTATTTCAGGAATTACTTCGACTCCGGTTTCACTCCCATGACTGACATCGGTTCCCAGCACCACATAGGGACCTGGTTGCGATCCGTTCAACTTGACTGAAACCCGGAAGCTCGCTACTTCTCCTGCTTGCAGAACCTTCTCTGTCCCACCCAGTCTCCACAGTCTTCCCACCTCAGCAGGTGCTTTCCGTTCTTCAACCATCCTCTGATAGACCGGTCGTAACATGGGGTGCACTCCTTGAGTTGACCCTTCTTCCACTACGATGGGGGTCAGGAGACGCCGCACTAGGTCCGTATTCGTCCCCACTATCAGAGAGCTTCTGTTCGCACCCGAGGGTCGGGGACACACAATGGCCAAGGCGTCACAGCCTCGGACTGTCCGATGACTTCAGATCCGATCTCCAACCTTACTTGCAGATACCCGTCATAGGGGAGTTTCTCAGTGCCGATGCCCCAGATTTCCAAATCCTTCAGTTCTTGCAAAGGAAGATGTTTCAAGTGTTTCTCATAGAAATCTCGGTAGATCAAGGTCACTTGGGCCCCTGAATCCAACAGGGCTTTAGTATAGACTCCCTCCACTTGGATTGGCACAATAGGAGAAGGACCTATCAGTTGATCAGGAAACTTGGTGGCGGTATCCGGACGTTTAGACCCAGTCTGCTGTACCTGGCCCTTTTTCTGGCCCGTGTAGGTTTTAGGTGTGCATTGCCTCCCCATGACACAGACCCGGACGCTAAGGGAGTGACTCTTTCAGTCCTGACAGGCTCAGCAGTTGGCCCTGCCTTGGGCCCTCTTGCCCTCTTAGTTTTAAATTGGTTTTTGGAGCGAGGTTCAACTTCTGGGCACCTAAGTTGCTCCTTTACTGGTGCCCTCTGGCGTTTCCCGCTGGTGGAGTAGATAACAGTCCCTCTAGAGCTTTCAGCAGCCACTCAACTTTATCCCTCTCAGGCTTCCGGCCTTTACATTGCGCACGGAAATGGCCCATTTCTCCACAACCGAAACATCTCTTCCTCGAAAGTGGAGACACAGTTGCTTGTTGAGGTTCTAATAAGAGATTTGAACCAGACGCCACGGCAACTTCGGTCGTCTGCATACCTGTTAGGAACTTTTGCATCTCCCCCTGCATCTCGGTCACCTTCATCAACACCCTGCACAGTTCAGCGTGCGCTTGCTGCAGTTCAGTTTGAGCTTCCTGTACCTTCTTTACAGTCTTAAACAACTCGCTTCGTTCAGAAGGGTTCGATTCTTTGGCAGCCTTTTCGATGAATTTAAAACCCACTAACTGTTCCTGTTCATCCAGGTCAGATCCATAGGTGTCTAACGAGTCGTTTTCAGGCTGCAGACCGTCGTTATATCTGGCAGGTTGTGCATAAGCCCTTTCTCCCCGTCTGAAGGATTTTTCTTCCAGCAGAGCCTCCTCCTCTCGTACAACTCGGATCAGTTCCAGGTACTTCAACTCTTGATTAACTGCTCTGCTTCTCAGCTGCATCATCACCGGATCTAACAGTTGAGAGCCCCTCAGGATCTGCTTTATTCGAATCTTATCTACGTCAGCCGGTTTGGCCCCTTTCTTGAGAAGTATTTGGTGCAAAATCTTATCCAGGCGCCTCATGTAATCAATCATTCTCTCACCTCTCTTCTGATAGGTATGTTCGTACTGATATACCAGTTCCGCTGCCTTTTCTGTTCGCCCAAAAACTTCTTCAAGAACGTTCAAATAATCCAAAGCAGTACAATCTTTTCTACTCAATTTTAGGTTTCTCACCGCTTCTGACGCAGGTCCCTTTAAACTCTCGGTGATCCTTTGCTTTTTCTGGGCCTCAGGGACGTCCCACTCATCCAGTGCCTGCATCGCCTGTTCCACCCATTCCTCAAACGTTTCTTCTCCCGCCGGAGTTGGTACATTTCCTGTAAAGTTCCTTAACCGTCGATAACCGAAATTAGTGTGAGGAGGGCTTGTTTTCTGACATTTGGCCAGCAAATCTCCAATAGCCACGATAAATTCAGGCCCGATCATGGCCAACGGACTGGGCGCCGGAACACTTGCGGATTCACCACGTGGCGCACTTGGCTGAATTAGTTGGACTTCCACCTCATCTTCCAGCTCCACGCTCGCGCCCCGAAAACATGCTGGAATACCTTTTCTCCATTCAAGAAGAACATGCGTGTGAGAGGTATCTGGGTTTTTCTTAATGTCCAGGATTAACCCCCGATGATCTGGTGCTAGCGTGGCCACGGCCTGGCGAATCTGATCTTCGGCCCAAGTGTCTGCGGGAATATCCATGACTATGCAACATGCTAACTGACTACTGTGCTCCCCACACCATTCGGCAGCAGTGTCTGGATCCATATTTAACCCTTTAGATGCGGTTTTTCCAGAGACTGAATCCCGGACAAGCCCCCACGTGTAGCGCTCACTCCCGGAGGAGCCGCTGAAATTAAACCACGGGTCAGTCTCCCCGCACTAGGGAATAAATATACTCCAACACCGCTGTAAGTTTTACAAGTTAAAAGGTTTACTAAAAAGATTTGCAGCTCTTGAGACACGGTATATGCAGGAAGATTTACAGTACTTTCGTAACACGATAAACGCGTAACGGTAAAAGAAACGAAAACACGAGGGCTTCGTATTTTCGGAAAAAAACCCCGACCGAGCAGAAATTTAAAAGATACGAAATTCGAGGAAAAACCGCGTAGCCGGACACAATAAAATACACAGTTCTCGTATCACGGTAAACGCGCAGCGGGAACAAAAAAAGGAAAAAATGTTCGGAATGTAACTTTAACTTTGCCCCCTTGTCCCGATTCGGAAAAGGAAACTGAGTCCTGCACAGGTTAAGTCCCAGAACATGAAGTGGTGTGTATTCGTGTGTATATGGTACCCGGGTACTTTTCAACTGGCCAGTGAGTTTACTTTAAAGATGTCTTCGACTAGTCAGTTGGGGCCCTGTGGGTTTCAGAAGGAAAACAGCAGCGTACGCTCTTATTTACATACGGCCTTGGGGGCCTCTCACCCATCCAGCGCAAGCTTGAGGTTCTGCTGACCCAGGACGTCTCTCCGCTCGATGTTGACTTGGGGACGCCGACCACCGGATCTGTTGTCTGGCCCTCTGTCTGTCAGCCGCGACTCATCCAGCTTACCGCCTGCTCCCCGCTTCGATCGACCGCGGTACTCCTCACTCGAGGGGTCTTCTCTCCTTCAACTGCACTCGGATGGTATAGAGGGTGATGTCTGTGTCCCGCAAGGCTGGGTGACCCAATCCTAAGGCCCAATCCACTCTGTCTGCGCTCCGGCCTATCTTTTGGTCTCTCCTTCTCTGTATGCATCCACTCTCCTCTGCTCCCTCGCGCGCTCTGCCTGTTCTCCACGAGGTGCAGGATGTACAGTCTCTCCAAAACCCACCCACTTCCTGTTTCTTCGCAAAGCATGCCGGGACATGTAGTTCGAATGTCCAGTGTCTTTAATCGTGATTGTCTCCATCTTGTGGCCAAAAATGGGTACTGCCACAGTAAACTTTAACACATCGCTACACTTACTTTTTCTTTTCCTGCCTTTCTCAATCCCACTGTCGGTCACACGCACTCTTCCTGCAGGATGGTCTTCACTATTCACCTTCTCCTGAATCTATTGACTTCTTACATTAATTTGTGTATTGATTGATTACTATCTGTTGTAATCTGGAACCTGAGAGTTCCTGTTACTATTCTATATCATTTCTATTTAGTATAAGACCTTTGTGTCCATCTTATTTGCTGAAAGATTTGAATACAATTACTTTTCTTTCAGGCCATTACAGTGAATAACAAACATATTTACTAAGAAAAAAGTCTGTTGATCAATTTATGCTCCCTTAGGATATCAGTTCTCTGTGGCAGTTCCAGCCATTCTTGATGACAATCATCCATTCACTTTCTGACATCAATGCAAGCTAAAACACATTAAATAAAACAAAGTGTGTTCTGTAAACCATTGTTTATAAACTTTTTGTTATAAATTAGTAGTAACACATGACTCACCAGATAATTGAGACTGTGTGCACTTTACCTGGAATAAACCTTTTCTGGGAAGGTATGACTTTTTGTAATAAAATAATAAAATAAGTAGTAATGGATAAAGGAAGCACAATAAAACATCTGTCTCATCAAACTTTATTCACTACAACTGCATTCTTCAGTAAATGGTGTAATTAAATGCAGGAAAAATGCGCTGGTTTTCATCATGTTAAAACCTGTTGTAAAATAACTGTTCTGTCTAAAGCAACAGCAGCTAGATAAGACTTGTAATGTGACAATCTGGTATTTCTTAACAGTATGTCACAGTATTAAAGACAGTGCAACCAATATACATAGCATATGACTACGTGCAAAATAAAAAATATATATAGAAAATAAATAAAATCTGCTTTCTAAAAGCATATAAGCAAATTGATTTATACATTAAACAGCAGAATTAGTTTGCAATGTATCTGCCATTCAGCTTTATTATAATCCTATTAGTCAATATAACCAACTTAATTAATTGTGGTGACACCCCATCTCCACCCCTATGATTTCCCTTCGCTCAGAAGACTATCAGCCTTCGAGAGATCCAATGTTTACATTGAGAGACATTCGATTAGCTGGCCAATCGACAGAGCAACAATGTCTGACTGCTGGAGGAGAGTCCCCGGCGTGGGTGAAAAAGTAAATATTCTAGAACGCTCTAAGCTGAAAACAAGAAGTGGATCACCATAAGGTTCAGTAGGAGTTAATATTTGACCCCTTCGCTGCTGAGCCATTTCATCCCTGTTTGCTGAGCTCTTTTTGACCAATTTTTGCTCATCATGTTCAAACGTGTTTGAAAAAAGTCATTTTTTTATTATAAAACCCAGACAAGTTATATATTCTTTTTTTCAGAAGACTCAGCAGATTCATAATACAGTGGCAAGAAAAAGTATGTGAACCCTTTGGGATTACGTGGAGTTTTGCATGAATTGGTCATAAAATGTGCTCTGATATTCATCTAAGTGAAAAACACAGTCTGCTTAAAATAATACAACACAAACATTATATGTTTTCATGTGTTTATTGAACATAACATGTAAACATTCACAGTGCAGGGTGGAAAAAGTATGTGAACCTTTGAACTTAATAACTGGTTGACCCTCCTTTGGCAGCAATAACCTCAACCAAACATTTCCTGTAGTTGCAGATCAGACCTGCACAACGATCTGGAGTAATTTTGGACCACTCCTCTTCAACAAAACTGATTCAGTGTAGCAATATTCTTGGGACGTCTGGTGTGAATCGCTCTCTTAAGGTCATGCCACAGCATTTCAATTGGGTTGAGGTCAGGACTCTGACTGGGCCACTCCAGAAGGCATATTTTGTTTTGTTGAAGCCTCTGCACTGTGAATGTTTACATGTTCTGTTCAATAAAAACATGAAAACATATAATGTTTGTGTTGTATTATTTGAAGCAGACTGTGTTTTTCAAATTGTTGTGACTTAGATGAAGATCAGAGCACATTTTAATGACCAATTCATGCAAAACTCCAAGTAATCCCAAAGGGTTCACATACTTTTTCTTGCCACTGTATATCTTTATTATGTGTATATGTCATGCTATAACAAAAAATGTAAAAAAAAAAATATGTAAATTTCCATTTAGATTTCAATAATTTACAGCATGGAAAGTCACTTGTTTCACAATTTGGGAACAAATAGTTCCTAGTCTTCCTCCACGATCACTTTACGGTACTGCAGTTCTCATGAGAGCGAGGTCATGCAGGACTCACGGCCCAGAAGTGCTACTTTCCATTGAGGCCTATTGACTCCAGGAGATGATATTTGTGGTGGCTCAGAAGCACTACTATCCCAGCAAGGTGCCGAGGTAGCACCTGCCCTGGAATATCATGCTAAATGGGGATGCCGTGGGAAAACTGCAGGTGCAGATGGAATGTGTCCATCATGTATTGACATTATCAATGGAGGAATGAAATCACAAATCCATGAAACATTTGCTTTCACCAACTAGTACCTCCGCGAAGAAATAAACAAGAAGGAGCATTATAACCTGACTGTTCTACATTGACCAAAAACATAAGGAATTTCTTACTGATCTAGTACTGAAGTTGGAATTACTCTCACTTAACCATATGGGACTCTCAAATGCATAATAGAGAAGAGGAATTTGAAAGCGTTGAAGTTGAAGGGAGGGGAATTATCTACGTACTGCATATCTCTTACCGAATCCCAATCCCATATACAGTACATTAAAACAGGATTTATCTCTTGTAATATTTTGTATTTTACGGAGCCCCGCTGGTGTCATGTATTTTTTTTTAAACTTGGCCACGCGATAACCCTTGGCGTGCGGACGGGGTCGTTATTTTGTGTGCATGCGGATTGCCAAAGCCAAGCTTTAAATGATAAAATTACCAACAGAGCACTATATTACAGTGAGCTCATCTGTGGCTCTGTGTGTTAATACCACTACTTTATAAAGAGGAGGATGCAAGCTCAAATCATAGCAGCACATGTTTTTTATTTTTAACCCTTTCGCTGCTGAGGCTTTTCCCGCCCCTATGCTGAGGTCATTTTTACCTGTTTTGCGCATCATGTTTAAACGTGTTTTTAAGGCTTATTTTAGTATATGACCCAGACATATTATATATCGTTCTTTCCGTCAGACTCGGTAGATTCATAATATGTCATTATTATATGTATACGTTATGTCATGTCTGTATATTATAACAAAAAATGCAATAAAATATGTATTTTCAATAATTTACAATGTGTAAAGTGTTTTTTTCCACATTTTAACATGCGAGCAATTGCGGTTATATTTTGTATGGGGTGCGCTTGTTAAAAAAATTAGAGATGGGGTCTCATTACATTTTTTTGGGGGAAAATGACACTATTTTTAACAAACGCACCGCATACAAAAATCGTTAGTGCAGCATCATTGTTCACATTATAATTGAAATGGGAACAATATTGCTGCATTAACAAACCCAAAAAAAAAAAAAAAAGTGTTTCATTTTTTTTTTAATTTTCTTTTATTTTTATTTTTCATTTTTTTTTTTTTTTTACAAAATTTTTCACTGTAGTGTTTGGTATCGTTGGAACGGCCATGCTCTGGCCGATCCAACCATACCAAAATTTAACCCCTAGCTGCCACGGATCGGGAGACAGGGAGTTCATTGGAACTCCCTATCTCCACAGTTGGTGGCAGTTAGGGGTTAACTCTAGGACTGGCGTCATCGTGCTACGCACGATGACGCCAGTCCTCTGGGGGAGTTCCCGGAGGCTTGGCCGACATCCAAGATGTCGGCCAGCTCCGGGAAAGGATCGCGAACCGGCGCTTTTCAGCGCCGATTCGCGATCCAGCTCCCCAGGGGTTAATGCCAGGCATCATTTGGAAGGGCAGGCTGTGCCCTTCCAAATGATGCCTGGGTTAACCCCCTGTGCGCCGCCGATCGGGAGGGAGAGAGGTCCGAAGGACCTCCCCCCCTCCCTTTCAGACGCCTCCTCCGCACATGCGGGGGGGGCGCCTGAATTAGGTGTCATCGCGCCCCCGCGATGACACCTAATTCTGGCGGCTGCTGGTCCGGATGCCGGGCTGACATCCAGGATGTCAGCCCGCACCGGAGGGGCCAGCGATCGGCCGGAACCCGGCCGAACGCTGACCCCAATGTGAGGACGCGCTGAGCGCGTCCTCAGCACACCAGCGGGACTGCTGAGGACGCGCTGAGCGCGTCCTCAGCAGCGAAGTGGTTAAATCTCATTTACCTGTCTCTATTTTACCTTCTAAAGCAAGCACCAAAATAATGATAGTATTATGAAATTATCATCATTATTTTGGTGCTTGCTTTGGAAGGTAAAATATAGACAGGTAAATGAGATTTAAAAAAAAAAAAAGGAAGTGCCACTATGATTTGAACTTGCACCTTCCACATTATAAAGCAGTAGTATTAACACACAGAGCCACAGAAGAGCTCACTATAACACAGTGCTCTGTTGGTATTTTTATCATTTAAAGCCTGGCTCTTGTAATCTCTGCATGCGCACAAAATAGCGATCTTGTGAGCACGCCAAGGGTTATCGCGTAGCCACATTTAAAAAAAAAATGCATGACACCAGCGGGGCTCCATAGTATTTCGATAGTTCCTATTTATGTCATTAAAATACAACTTTAAAAAAAACATTTTGTTAACCATGTACATTTAACTATAAAAAAAAGGGGAAGAGTCGATGGGGGCGCTCTTATCTAAATATTATGGCTTAGTTAGTGCTGCCAGATAGGAGAAAGGCACAGACTCTCGAGGGGGTGTGCAAATATACAATCGAAAAAACAGGGGGGTATTCCTAATGGCGCAATAGATATTAATTATGCAGTATTGATTGCTGATATTAGTTCACAAACTGACACATGCCAATATTCCGGTGTATATCACGTATACAATAAAGTGCGTCTTAAATGGTGCGGCCGTAACTTCTCAATAAATATAAAGTGCTCTTATAACAGCATATACATATGGTGACACAAAGTGCAGATGCAACAATAAAGTGCAAATAGTGCAGTATGGTGCAAATCCGTCAATACCACTAAAATTTATGTGTCCAAAGGCCAAATCCTGGTGACCAATTTAGATGAATTATGCCACACGGCAAAGTCCAATGCATACTAAAGTCCTAGTGTCCTTATTTTCCACTCGTGGAATTCCTAAGTGGAGGGGTTGTGCATCCAATGTGCTCAGAATTGATCAATGTTACCCTTTCCGCATGAATTGGGAGTTATTCCTCAATAGGACATTTCTCCTGTGGTCCTGATAGGCTCCAAAGTAGATGGAAGACAAGAAAGAGGAAAAATAGTGCAATATTGTATATGCACGCTAGATAACGTAAATTCTGATAATATCACACTTAAAAATTTCAGAGCCTCATAATGTCCAGGCTCTGGATTGAAACACCACGGGCCAAATATAGAGTGGCCGCTACCCTTCTTTACACCGTCCTCGTTACCTCAGACAGGAAGAACAGAAGAGAGACAGAAGAGAGACAGCGCTCTCATAGCACAGCATTAGCTAGTAATTTTATAGTGCAATGAAGGGATTTATTTACACTCACCGATTAAGGAGCTTTAATGTTCCAGGCTCAACTTTTGGGCATATGGTACTTCTCAGTGGTGAGCACCTGGACCTCTTTGTCTGCTTCCTCGGTGCCTGAATGGTGGTCGCCTGTTCTGCAACTTCCTCAGTATCTGGGTGATGGTCGCCTGCTTGTCTGTGGCCTGAAGAAGCCGCTCACTCCCAGGACCCTCAGGCTGGATCTCCTCTCTGGATTCACCAGGTGGATCTGCGGCCTCACAGGGCTCAGGACACAAAGGGGATGGATCTACAGGAGATAAGGGGTTAATAAATGGCCTGATCGCAGTGCTGTGTCTCCCTCCCCGAGCACTGAGGGACAGGGAGGGAGACACAGCACTGTGATCAGGCCATTTATTAACCCCTTATCCCCTGTAGATCCATCCCCTTTGTGTCCTGAGCCCTGTGAGGCCGCAGATCCACCTGGTGAATCCAGAGAGGAGATCCAGCCTGAGGGTCCTGGGAGTGAGCGGCTTCTTCAGGCCACAGACCTGATACTGAGGAATACTAAGGATACTGAGGAAGTTGCAGAACAGGCGACCACCATTCAGGCACCGAGGAAGCAGACAAAGAGGTCAAGGTGCTCACCACTGAGAAGTACCATATGCCCAAAAGTTGAGCCTGGAACATTAAGGCTCCTTAATCGGTGAGTGTAAATAAATCCCTTCATTGCACTATAAAATTACTAGCTAATGCTGTGCTATGAGAGCGCTGTCTCTCTTCTGTCTCTCTTCTGTTCTTCCTGTCTGAGGTAACTAGGACGGTGTAAAGAAGGGTAGCGGCCACTCTATATTTGGCCCGTGGTGTTTCAATCCAGAGCCTGGACATTATGAGGCTCTGAAAATTGTAAGTGTGATATTATCAGAATTTATGTTATCTAGCGTGCATAGACAATATTGCACTATTTTTCCTCTTTCTTGTCTTCCATCTACTTCGGAGCCTATCAGGACCACAGGAGAACTGTCCTATTGAGGAGTAACTCCCAATTCATGCGGAAAGGGTAACATTGATCAATTTTGAGCACATTGGATGCACAACCCCTCCACTTAGGAATTCCAGGAGTAGAAAATAAGGACACTAGGACTTTAGTACGCATTGGACTTTGCCGTGTGGTATAATTCATCTAAATTGGTCATCAATTTTAGTGGTATTGACGGATTTGCACCATACTGCACTATTTGCACTTTATTGTTGCATCTGCACTTTGTGTCACCATATGTATATACTGTTATAAGAGCACTTTATATTTATTGAGAAGTTACGGCCGCACCATTTAAGACGCACTTTATTGTATACGTGATATACACCGGAATATTGGCATGTGTCAGTTTGTGAACTAATATCAGCAATCAATACTGCATAATTAATATCTATTGCGCCATTAGGAATACCCCCCTGTTTTTTCGACATTTAACTATAACATTTAATTTTATTTTTAATAAGTGATACATTTTATATTCTTTACGAAAATGCTTGTGTTGTAATAAGTTTGCATTAATTATACACAAATAAAATATGAATCTATGCAGAAAACCATGTACTACACTAAGGCTAGGGTCAGACTAGCGCACTTTAAACGTGCGTTCTGGCGCACTTAATTACGGCCGCACTAGCAGCAAATGACGGGCAATGACGGCCAATATACGAAGTACGGTCGCACGAAAGTCCGGCCGTGCAACGCAAGTGGCAAATGAACGCATTTTGTCGAGAACGTGAAAACCACTAGTACGGTCGTACAGAGTGCGCTGCGTCCGCTAGCGGCGTGTTTGCGTGATTTGGAGATGTCAGACACTGCTAATGTCCGGCCAACATAACGTCCAGATGCAAAAGTGTTTTATTGATGATCCGTACAAAATCACGAACGCAAATACGCATCGTATGACCGCTATCGCGTACTCCGTGAAAAAATGCGTCCATTCGTTCGAACGCACTTTTTCACAGACAACGCGAAAATGCGTTCGTCTGACCCTAGCCTTAAGTTAACTGGTTGCAACACAAACTTGTACAGTACTACTACCATTATTGCAAGTTATTTGTAATGCATCCTTCTTGTACTTTTAATACAACAGGACAAGGAACAGTAAAGAGCATAGATGAACCTTTTTTTAAAGTTTATTGGAAGCGTCATGGATTTAATAACTCTTAAACACCCTTGTTAATAGGTCTCTTCTTGTAAACACAAAGGATTGTGTTACTCAGAAGGCTTGTTTTTGGGGGCTGACAAGTAAAACAAAATGATCATTGTATGATGATGTCAGTGTCAAAGAGAACAAACGGTGATTTGATCTTTATATTTGATATCTGGTAACTGAGCACTGCCTTGTAAGCAAACCAGAGATGTAAGAGAAGTCATAAGATAACAATACATAATTTCTTCAAAGTCACCCTTGTCATCTGCTTTATTTTACTCTTGTACTGATGGAACAAAATGCTTGATTTTTTTAGTCTATTAATTATTTTTGTTAAAGAAGACTTTCCAGTCATATTAAATTCATTTTCCCATTTGAGATATACAGGTATTTATCATACAATGTTGTGCTCCTATTCTGTGACAACAAAACTGGTTATATCTTGACATGAAGTGAAATACTCAAACATTTCCTGAAGCATGCCCCCATGTACATTAATGTCTGCCTTTGTCAATTGACTAAATTCATTAATAGACTACGAGCACTATCACCTGGTGTGAGCTAACCCTGGCGTCAGCCTTTTTTTGCATTAGCACCGGGTTAAATGAATCTAGCGCCTGACCAACAGATCATTTTCCTCTCGCTACAAACAGGAAAAATCATTTAGCGCGTCACTATTAGCGATTCATACCGCAAGCTTACTGTACTTTCCGCGTCCTATACTTAACATGGGGAGCACTAGAGATCTCTAGTGCTCTTGTAACCAACTGATTACTTTGGTTACTAATTTCTGGAGTGACGCTAATTGCAAAATTTTTCCTACTGCTCAACTCCAAAACAACACAAAAAACAGGTCTTCGCCCAAATTTAAAGGCAATTAACAAGCAATTTAAAGGAATGCAGCACAGGTGTTCTCTTTGCCCCATACACCATAGTAATGGATCTGGTCAGTAAAGTTGCTGCTGTTGCAGTAGGCTCTATTATAAGGTATATATATATATTACAGGGCTTTTTTTCAGGGGGTACTCATTGGAACTCAGTACCGGCACCTCACCACCAGCTCGAACTAACAGGAGAGAGCCTGATGTTCCTTCCTCCTCCTGCAGTGGCAGGCAGAGAATCGGAAGTGCTCGGCAGCTCATGTTGCTCCTGAACGCTTCCGATTGTCAGGAGTGTATGTAGGGACCGATAACCCCCCTCTTCTCCCAGTAAGTGGCAAGGGAGGGCTGGGTAAATAAAATCTCCCCTGTTTCTTCAGTGCCCCAGCTCTGGCAGATGTGTGTAAATGTTACATCCTCAGCCCCTGCGGTGCTTCCTGGGGGGTCAGGGCGCCCAGTGGCATCGCTGGCTGGCCGGCCGGTTGCCAGTAGTTAGAGCTGGCAGATCGGCATCTGAGGGGGTGGGGCTTGGCATTATGATGAGGAGCCTCCAGCCTTTAAAGCAGGGTGAGAGGATCTGCTCCTCGCCCTGACGTGGAGTAAAGTTCTCGCATCGCCTGCTATCTTGCAAACTCATTCTGATTACTCTGTTGCTGACCTGATTTTGTACAAGGACCCGGTATATGTTGTGACCTGGCTTTTTCCAAATGACTATTCTCTTGCTTATCCCTATTGTGCTTTTGCCTGTGCGGTTTGGTTTTCATGTTCGTGTTTTGTTGCAAGTTTTCTGTTTGCTACAACCTAGTCTGAAGCCTAATCGCAAGGCATCCAGTTGTTTGTTGTTTGTTCCTGCTGGTTGCAGTATTAACCACAAGTTTTATGATTAGAGTCCTGCCCTGCATGTTGCTGAATATATATCCGTTGCAGGCTGCTGAACTAAGTGAGTTCCTTCCTACTCTGTATGATTGTAGTATACAGAATCCAGTCATTGACTGTAGGCCTGCCCTGCAGACTGGTGAACTCAGTAAGTTCCTACTCTGTATGGTTCAAAACAAAAAATAAGGTGTAGCCTCTGTTTTATGTGCTTCATGTATCACGACCATTGATATCAGCAACTGTATTATATCTATGACCACGTTGTTCTTGAATCACGTCATTGTATCTGTTTATATAGAGTATTTGTGTTTGCACTAAGCAGTCTTTTGGTCTCGAAACCAATTGAGCTTAGGTGCTACTCAGGCCTATCCATTTACTCCCTGGCTTGGGAGATCAGATCTGTAGCCTTTTTTGCTTTCTGTGTCATAAAAATCTGTCCAAAAGGATCCAAAATAAGCTATTCGAGGTGAGTGCCTTAGCGCACCTTTACAGTAAACATGCTGCACCCCCCATCTCTCTCTCTGCAGCCGCTGAAACTTTGAACAACATGGGCAGGGGGAGTGCAGTATGTTTACACACATCTGCCAGAGCTGTGGTTTGTCTGGCAAGTGGTGTGATCAGAGGAGCTGGCACTGTAAGGCGGTACAGGTGGCCGTCTAAGAGTGCTTCACCATGAGGGGGGTGCAAAAAAATTTGAATCCCTGGTCACTTGCCTTGACAGGGATCCAAATTTTTAAACTATCTGCATGTTGCTGTGTCCCTGCTGCTCCTCCACTAAGATGCAGCCAGTGCCCAGTGAGCTGAATTGTATCTGCCAGGTCAGAGAGCAGACTCCCCTGGGGTGCTGGATACAGAAGCCTGCACTCTCTCTTTCCTCCTGGTCCCTTCCTCCTTGCTGGTGCCTGGCCCCTCTCTGATGATGTAAAGAGGAGGGCGTGCCAAAAGACGTCTACATTGCCACCCTACCCCCAACCTCCCCAGCAGTTCCAGACAGGGTGTGGTGCACCCTGGAAGGTGAGAAGGTGGAAATTTAAGTCCTGGCTGCACTGCTCTGCAGGGAATCAGTGACAGGCTGGCCTCGGAACAAAGAAAAAAACTGCTGCTGCTTCCAAATACAATTCAAAGCAGCATTTAAAAATATCAGCTCTGATATTATATATATATATATATATATCCTTTATCCACATATACCCTAATACTAATATATTGCCTAATTTTAAACATTTTATGCTGGGGATTATTCATAGTATGTAAGCGTTTGATTATTAGTTTGACTGTTTGGACCATGTTTAAAGGGACACATGGATAAGTCTTGCCCTGAAACATGTATTATTTATTGTACTGTATATGCTGCAGCAGGGAAATTACTGTGGCTTACCTGGCCTTCCTTTTGGATCTATAAAATGCATTGTAATGATTATACATGCAGTTGTGTGGCATTTACCATGCAATGCCCATCAGCCTTAATAAATGTGTGCATCAAAACATGGATGATATGGCCACCTTGGAGGATTTTAATAATACAGGGTTGTAAGGTCTATTAGCTGGATGTGTTCATACTTTTACAAGGTTCTATCCTGTACACAACCGCATTAGCGCTGGGTCTCACCGCGGGTCTTAAGGTTCCCTAGCATGCGCTAAACGACCTTGTACACACAGACTCCCACGGACAAAGTGATCTGTTACTAGGTCGTCTAGCACTACGTTTTAGCGACTCACACTAAATTTTCTCTTTAGTGAGGGTGTTTTAGCTCACATCAGGTGATAGGGCCCTATATGAATTAATACTCCATGATGCATTGTTAGTCGATGAATTACTGCCCTGATTACATGATTTATACATTAAGCCACACATGCCACACTGTGTTTGCTATGTACTGTGTGTTAACACACTCTTCATACTCGTAATTATATGTTGTGTGTCAAAGATAATATAAACATAGCAATATCAGTGAAGGTGACTGTTTGAGTCAAATGCTTATTCATAGTCTGACATTGACTGGTATGTTGGCAATAAGACCACACATTGATTGTGAAGCCAAAGGATTCCTAGAATAGAAGAAACCACACAGTCAGCTCCAGAATTTGAATAGCACCAACACAAATATTTATAGTCATCTCTATATATATAATTGCTGGAGTCTGTGTGTCTGTATATGCACTCTTTTTAACATTCTACAACAAAACACTGTATGTAATCACCAATAAACACCATGCATGGTAGATATTCCATCGCTCATGGGTTGTATACTATCGCAACAAAAATATCTCCTTTTGCATCTTATGTAAAATATGCCGGTCTAATATACAATTTTGAAGATAATTTTCATGTGTAAAAGAATATCCAAAAATAAAATATTTGTACTAAATAAGTATGTATGAATGTCATTTCGACATTACGTAGCTGACAGATAAAATAGCTAAACTAAATAAAAATACAGGGTTATTCTTTTATTCCCAGCACTTTGGCGAGTAAAATTCCCCCGACCCAGGAAAAACATGCTGAAAAAAAAGCCGTACGCACCCGACGATCTGCGGCAAAACCGCCAAACGCATCTGAAAAAAGCTGATGATCCGCCCAACAGAGTGCCGGCCAGCTGTTGGAAAAAGCCAACAAGCCGACGAACAGGGCAAAAAAATAAACCACCGCAACTGCACAAAAATGCCTGAAATTAATATGTAAGGTACTAAGAATAAGAAAATGCTGTTTTATATAGAAAAGAACAATCGGAAAATAAAATTTTACAAAAAAATCCTGGAAAGACCCATGTAGAACATTAACAGGGTTATTCAAAGAGATCCGAATGGCTGGAGAAAGGTAACCGAACGCTGAAAATCAGCATTCGGTTACCTTTCTTGGCCATTTGACTATCCAGAGAGCAGGCAATACACCAAATCCTTGTGAATTGCCTGCACATTCGTTGCCTGTTCGAGGGCAGTGAAATCCCCATAAAAAAGCACTGCTTCGGCTACTCAGAGAACACAAACCAGCAGTGAAAGGTTCCCGAAATGCCCTGCCATTCGGTGGTTTCATTCGACAGGTTTATTCAGGAGAATCCCATAGGCTTCAAAGTTAAAAATATTCCTGTTTTAATTCAATATCTAATAAACCATTCATTCTAAAATTCTGCAGTAAAAGTCTCTTCATTTATTGATTTTTCTGGATATTTTAAGCATTTTTTTTTTTTTTTTTTTTTTTTATAAAAAAGTCCGATATTTTTTTTTAAGTTTACTTATTTTTTCTGTAACAGACCTTTTTATTATCATTCATTGGATCTCATATGTAAATTTCAGACATTTTCGCTCAGCAGTTTCTTTGCAAACAGCGTTTCACTTTTCAAACATTCAAGCAAACTGTTTTTCTAATTTATTCATTGCCTTCTGCGGTGTCGGCTTTTTCCGGCGGCTGCGATGCGTGTGATCGGCTCCTGCTCAGGTTTTTCTGGCGTCTTCGGCGTGTTAATGATGTTTTTGCAGGTTTCGGCGTGCATTAGCTGGGTTTTTGCAGTGACTTTTCGTCGAGTTTGCGGCAGCTTTTCCCTGCGCTTCGATGGCCCTGTGGTGCTTGCTGAATACACCGCAGGGTTGCCGAAATTAGATTGCCGAATCGGCCCGAATTGAAGAGAACGAAAAGTCACAGAACATGCAGTGACTTTTCGATTCTCTTTGAATAACCCTGTAAGTCTAAATACACTACATATTCTATAAATCTGTGTTATTACCGGTATTGGAAATCACCTCTGAGGATGCTACTTTCTACTTTTTTGTAGACTGTAGATGCTTCGTTTTTCAGATTTTTATCGAGTTTACTTTTGCATTCAACTTATTATGTACTCCTCAAATTTTACATCTACCGTATGGACATCAATATAATGCCATGGTCAGTAATTCAAGTAGCATGTTAAAATGTAACATCATATTATTTGTATTTACTGTATTACTAAATAATATTTGTTGGCACTTTAAAATTATGTATAATAGATTATATGTGCACAGGTTATAAAATCTAACTTAAAATTAGTTTTTCTGAGTTTCAGAAGGTCTTCTGTTCAATGAAAATTGTATGTGTTGCAATACTTACGGTATTCCAATTTCAAACAAATTGTTCTGTATCAGTTGCTTTCCAAGCATTATGATACTAAGCTGAATGCACAGTTCCATCAAACAGCCACCAGGTGCACACTGAAAATACATTTGAAACATTTGAAACAAGGAAATTAAGGATACACAGATATCATACAGATATACAAATTAGGCATTAATTATAGCAGATATATAAGACATAAAAAGCATCTGAAAGGCTGATTTCCAGACAACAGCCTCTTTCTTATTCTGCACACATGGTTAACATGGTTTACCAATACTCATCTTAATGAAGAACACGTTTGCTTTGCATGTCCCCCTATTTTTTATATGCACATACTGTGTGATGTTCATATTTAGCAAATTACTTTTTACAGACACTGAGCAAATGTACTCAGAGACAGTATTGAAACAGGGACTTATAAATGATAGCAAACTACTTGTATGGTGTAACGGATATTGTCTATATTTCTGGTACTATCTGGCCATGCCGTTACTATTTTTATGTAATTAATGTACAGTACAGCGCTATTGTATACACATCCTAACTTGATTTGTTCTAAAAGGTTTGTTAAAAGGTTAGAATGGTCATTTGTCTTTTCTCCAGCAAGCTCCCTTTGAAGCCATTGGAGGGGTAATGTGGAAGGTAATTAAGAGACCTGGTCAAAGCGCAATCTGTATAATAGGGGAAATTGCCATTTGGTCTAAAGGAATGTCCTATGTTCCTCCACAGCATGGGGGCCAAAAACTAGCACTATGAAAAAACACAAGTCAATGAGCACAGCAAAGAGTGTTTTACCAGACTGAGCGGCATTGCCCTGTAGCTGATAATGCATATCAAAGAAGAGCAAATGTTCCATCTCCCAGACAGGAGGCAGAAGGATGATACATAACTTGAATTAAATAATCAAAGGGGATCATAGAAATTGAGGGAGAAGTGAACTGAGCATGCCCAGGAATTCACAGGACAGTGGATTCTGGGAAGTGGGCAGGCCGCACAGCCTCTGCCCATGAAATCTGTCTAAGAATTAGTGCATAAATTCAATGACCATGCCATGCTCATCGCTTATTTTCTGGGGTCCACGCAAAATGGGAATTTGCCATGTTTCCAATCCCAGCCTCAGGTGATCACAGATTTCCTTTTAGCTTGCTGTTTGTAAGTATAGGTTCTGTGTGTTTAATCGCTTTTTATTTCCCATTGTGGTTTTTTTCATCATAATAAATATATAATTTATTAAGATCTGCCTTTGTCTGATATAAGAACCTTGTAAAACTGAAGAGACAGGAGTATAATAGTTGGTTTTTTTTAGCTCGGGACGACCTACTAAGAGTGAGTTGTGGTGAAGTTTTCTGTTTTGGGGTGCATAATCAGAGTCTCAGGTCAGCTCTGGTACAGACATTAGGCGTCCTGGAACTATATATCACGGTGACCTGTGGTGGCAGCCGGCAGGATTGGTAATTAAGGGAA
The DNA here is from genome assembly GCA_009667805.1 of Leptobrachium leishanense. NCBI lineage: Eukaryota > Metazoa > Chordata > Amphibia > Anura > Megophryidae > Leptobrachium > Leptobrachium leishanense. The sequence goes on along the minus strand of CM019065.1, from coordinate 234,563,671 downwards.
GTGGGTGTGGGGATTGTGTGCAACGTAGTCATAATTCTGGGTTTAGTGCAGATGGATAGTGATTTTTTAACCCTGCATCCACTTTACCGAGTCATGTGCCCTTCTGGAGTCAAGGCGTTACGTGGCATATGGTAGCATGGCATGTAAGGTTAGGTTAAAAGAAATTAAGAATAGTATACTATTTTAGTTTTTGTTCAATACTCACCTCTCATCACACGGCAAGAATAGTGGCCCAATACGCCAATTGTTTTCACAGGGAGCAGGGAGCAGAGTGAGACTGGGACTAAATAGTTCCTAGTCTCCCTCAGCGATCACTCTACAGTGCTCTGCGATCTCGCAAGAGCGAAGTTGTGCAGGGCTTTCGGGCCGGAAGTGCAACCTTCCATGGAGTCCTTTGGACTCCAGGAGGTGATACTCATGGCAACATGAAAGCGCTACCGCGAGTAGCACTGCGGTTAGCAATGCGTTCTGATTTTCCTCGTTAGAATCCCCATGTTAGCGTTAACTATGGAATAGGGCCCAACATGTCTCTAACGCATTTGCAAATACTTACAAAAAGTCAAAAGTGCAGAAAAATATGCAATTTCCTCCCAAAACTCACTAAGTCACCACTGATAAGTGCCAAATCTTAACCAACCTCTAAGAAATGCAAAGGCACACTTTAGTGACTGCCCATACTGTTCCTTCTCCAACGTCAGAAAACTGAGAATCACTCATGGTAAGCATTTAAAAAGAACTATCTTGAAAGATATGCAAATGAGTTTAACATAACTATAAAAGTAGAAAAAAAAGGAAAAGATAGGCAACACTGAATCTTCTTACTTTATCAGCTTTTATTCCAATCCATCGCAGGTAAAAGGGAGTGATACAACGTTTCGGCTACAAAGCCTTAATCATGTATGATGTTCTTACTTCCCACAGCACATTAAGTATCTTAAAACCAATTAAAATCCTAAAAAGGAGGCAGGGCGTATAATTGATCAGGGCAATTTAACCCTTTCAATAACGGAAACACAGCCATTTCCAATCCATCAAAACCAAAAAAGAAAAAAAAAGAGAAAACAAACAAGCAACTGTATTAAATCAGAAAAATAAATCTAAATTGAATTCTTTATTTAGCCCCCGTGGCCATAGATGTCTAATTTAAAAATCCACTTTTTCTCTCTCTGTTTTGATAATAAAGCCCTGTCACCCCCCATCTAAGCCCTGGGATATGATCAATAACTTGAAAGCGTAGTTGAGAGATCGAGTGGTTTTCTCTGCAAAAATGTTCGGGTATAGGTAAATCCGTTTTACCTGTCTGTATAGTGGATTTATGTTGGGTGATTCTTTCCTTTATTTTCCTTGTGGTCTCGCCTACATAGGCGAGACCACATGGACACTTAATAAGATAGACTACAAAGGAGCTATTGCATGTGAAAAAATCCTGAATTCGATATTGTTCCCCAGTATGTTGTTGTGAAAACTTGTCCCCCTTGATTACTGCATTGCAGCAGCTACATGAAAGACAAGGAAAAGTACCAAATCTCTGTACTCCCATAAAGGTTTGGACCTTATTCGATGATGGACCCAGGTCTGTTTTAACCAATTTATCTTTGAGATTTTTGTTCCTTTGGTAAGCGAAAAGGGTCAAGTTTATAGATGGGATGCGTCTGATGATAGGTATGGTCGGTTTAGAAATCGACCATCTTTTTTTTCGCAAACGAGGATCATCGAAGAGATATGAAGGTGGTGCCCTCATGGACAGTACGGATGTAGATACCTCAGATGATCAATTGTTCACACACACACTCCCTTTTCAGCTTCCTTTTTAGCCAGGGACAAGTACCCCGAAGACAGCAGGGGTCCAAGCAAACGAGGCGATCGAGGAAGAGGAAATGTCAATATTCCGCAGTAACGTCGGAACCCGGTAAGAGAGAAGAAATTGTATTATCCTCGTTTATACAACCCGTCCAGGAGAACATGAATGGTATTGACACCCCGCAAAATATTATGCCTGAGACTGTACACACTGTCCAAGAAAATATGAATGTCATTAATATCTCTACGAGAATTCTGTCTGAGATTGAAATGCAAGTGCTCCAGAGAGGTTTGACTTTCTGCCCCACTTCTAATCTAGACATGTTTAAATTGCTGATTGATTTAGAAAAACTGTTTAGAAATGTTAAATTAAAGATTTTCTTTGACACTCAAGTATTGGAGAGACAAAAACCCATAATGAAAGCCTGAAGCACCTAAGGCGTAGGACCCTTAAGTTGCCTCTGATGCCAGGACGCAGGGAGGATTTTTTCTAGAAGGTTTTGCAGCGCGTGAGGAGATTGAGCGGGAGTGGTGTGGGAGGAGTCGCCAGGAAGGTACTTAAGGCGCGTGTGGAGAGGCTCTGCGCGCCTTTTTCTCCAGAGGTAGAGCGGTTAAAATCCCCACCCTCCCACCCTGTTTTATTTAATTCCAGGTTGGGTTGGTTTTTTCGTTAGTTTAGTATTTTTGTTGGGCTCATTTTTCATGGCGGGGGCTTGTAGGCAGTGCTGGCTAGGGGTTCCTTTTTAGTTAGGATAACTTTGGTCAGATGGTTGGGAGTTGGGAAGTTTTTTGGTGGTTGGTTGGTTTGGAGGTGTGTGGTGGTTGTGGGGAGTCCTCTTTCAGCACTGGGTTATTGTTTTAATTTTCTTATGGGAATGGTTATGTCATGGTGGTGGGTTATTGTGTGGAGTTTTTAGCTGTGGCCTATATATAATAAATATATATATTATTCCACAGTTATGTGTTTGTGTATTTTTTGAGTATTTATTGTCTCCCTGCGTCCGAACCGGTCATCAGTAGGCGATTTATAAATTATGCAGATTTCAAAGCGAATGAATTAGATTTAAAGAATAAGAGCACTTTTTCTCCTCCTTCTACCCCTGTAGTAGATACTTTTATAGAATTTGTAAAAAGAGATATTGATCACCTTCTGTCAGATTCCCAGGAACCAACCTGACACGCATGGAGAAAGATTCTTTAAAATGTCTCCAGGAAGACAAAAATATAATCCTAAAATCTGCGGATAAGGGTGGTTCGCTGTTGTAATGGATATAAAAAAGTATATTGATGAAATCAATAGACAATTGGCCGATGAAAATACATATCGGATATGTGATTTCAATTCCATACATAAGCTAGAAAAAGAAATAGATAGACTACAAAGGAGCTATTGCATGTGACTATATCTTATTAAGTGTCCATTTGGTCTCGCCTATGTAGGCGAGACCACAAGGAAAATAAAGGAGAGAATCACCCAACATAAATCCGCTATATGGACAGGTAAAACGGATTTACCTAACCCGAACATTTTTGCAGAGAAATCCACTCGATCTCTCAACTACGCTTTCAAGTTATTGATCATATCCCAGCGCTTAAAGGGGGGGGGGCGACAGGGCTTTATTATTAAAACAGAGAGAGAAAAAGTGGATTTTTAAATAGACACTCTTTGGCCACAGGGGCTGAATAAAGAATTCAGTTTAGATTTATTTTTCTGATTTAATACAGTTGCTTGTTTGTTTTCTCTTTTTTTCTTTTTTGGTTTTGATGGATTGGAAATGGCTGTGTTTCCATTATTGAAAGGGTTAAATTGCGCTCATCAATTATAAGCCCTGCCTCCTTTTTAGGATTTTAATTGGTTTTAAGGTACTTAATGTGCTGTGGGAAGTAAGAACATCATACATGATTAAGGCTTTGTAGCTGAAACGTTGTATCACTCCCTTTTACCTGCGATGGATTGGAATAAAAGCTGATAAAGTAAGAAGATTCGGCGTTGCCTATCTTTTCCTTTTTTTTCTGTTCTATTGGGATAGCGGATCCCTGGATGGTGCACCCGTTTGTCAATTGGATTCTTGTCCTTCAAGGTGCAGCCACGCAGCCTGTGTTTGTATAAATATAAAAGTAAGTAGTAATTGTTTCCGCGCCATGATTGTGTATGCAGACATTGTGACTCTTGTAGTGAGTGTCGGGCTACATTTAACTTGTGGCCATTGTAGACAGCTTCTTTTCCATCAGTTACCCTTATTAGCGGTCATTTTACAGTTTCACCACATGGGATGATTTAGAAAAGTCCCTTAGGCAACATGGATGATTCCTATCATGGCTATAATTACCATTAGTAAATCTATTAATAATGAGTAACCCACCTAACATAGCATAGTAATATAAAATAGAATATACTATTGATTTCTAAAATGTATTAACTTACCTCTTCAACTCTGTAATCGTTGAAAATATATGCATAGCTCCCAGGCCGTCCAACAAACCTATGATTAAAATAACCATTATTTAGGATTGGTATTGCATAATCTATGTCATTATTATATTATCACTATGTGGACACTCATATCCAGGGACAATGATTAAGACATTGCTTGATCTAGCATGGTATTGTAGTAGAAGTGCAAAAGGTCTTTAGGAGACAAATTAAAATCATAATAATAGTTAACAGGAATTGAAAGAAACAGACTTAATTTATCAAGAGTTCAATGTCAAATACCAGTGTTTCTCTTCCATCTCACTGTGTATTACCGTTTTATATTTCCATTCACACATTTTTAGCCTTCTAATATTTGCATTAAATATATGAAAATGTATGATACCTGGAAACAGCCTAAACAGTTCATCAAATTGTCTGAGAAAGTATGCTCTATTTATTAATTATGGAAAAAAAATATTGGTATTTAGTGATTCTGTAAATTAAGAGAATACCTGCTCTTTCTATTGCACAATTTATAGAGGAGACTCCCATAAAGATTAAATTACATCTATAAACCTATATGTTTTTATTATTATTTAAGTAGTTTATGCTGTTCATTCTAATGGGGAAAGAATTACACTTCTGAATGGATCGCTTACCTTCCCTTAAAAAAGGCAACATAAAATATTGAGGCATAGGAATTAACAAATTTCAAAAGGAAAGCTTTCATAATCAGCCTTTCTTCAAATGTCTTCTCAGTTTTTGGTATCTCTGAAAGAAAAAAAAGTAGCACTTTCTTTAGAAACTAGAATATGATAGTAGTTAAGAACCAACTGTTATCAAGCTACTATGACATCTTAAGCGGATTTGACTTCCTTATTTCTTTAGGTAAGACATACTGTATATGCAACAATTAATTTAAAGAAAAAGATGTGTCATGGAACCAGATTCCTTATTTGTTTTCCCCTTATGCTTTTACTTAAATGGATTATACCACTCTCCCTGTCTAACTCACATAGTAAGTTTGGTCCAGCCCCATTTCCTGGTTCTGCAGCAGCCTATCCCCCAGTTTTACCACAGAGACAGTCAGAAAGCATCTGTCTGTACCGGGTAATTGCATCCTGTTTTTACTGTCCTCCCATAACAAGGTACACCTGAGAAGCCCTCTCTTCCTAAAAGACACCTTTATTTTCTGTAACTTTCCCAATAAAGTGATGAAAATATAAAGGACTGTGTGCTTTCAAAAGGGGATGAGTTAAAGCTATATGACTTCAATCATATACTACAAATGATATTCACTTCTTGCATATAACCCTGGTGTTGCAGAACAAGATGTATTTGTTACAAGGTGAGCTCATTCAGGTTTTCATACACTGTGTAAAATAGCTTACCATGGCATGTCACAGTCTGTAAGGTCCTGGAGGCCCTCACCCCCTGGCGCCCCCTTTTGGTTTCACATCCTGCATGTCCCCTGCAGATTTCAAGGCTCTGGTATGAACAATGCACCTTCCTCATTTTGACGTCCTGGCCCTGGATCCAAACCTGCCCTTTATCCTCCTTGATTAGCCCTTCATATAAGGGAGTCCCACCCTCAACCCTTCACTTCCACATTCAATGAAGTTCCTGTCTGCTAGACCAATCTGCCAAAGCTCACTGAAACCTCCTGAAACTCTCTACCAAAGACTCCAAGGACCCTCTGCTTTATTCTGGACATTCATTACTTCATACACCGGTACCCTTCCATCCTGCTCCTCCTCTGCCTCCCCCCATCTAAGACTCCCCGTGTACCAGACCCCTTGCTGAACCCTGACGTCTCTATTTCTGTTACCTTGTCTGATCCCATGCCACGGTGTTTATTTATAATAAACACTCTTTGTTTATCCTGAAACCTGCCTCATCACTGCATCCTGGGCTCACAACCTCAACCTGCTACACAACCCGTAGTACGGTCGTTACAGAATGTGGAAGTCAAGACCCTGTGAGCCCGCAGTGATCCATTCCATGGTGGAAAACTTAAAAGATGCCTTCCTTAAGACCCAGCAGTATCTGGACTCTCTGCTTGATTACACGCAGCAAAACCCAAGGGGCACCTCAACTAAGGTGTGCGTTCCTGCTACAGAGGGAGCCAGAGGACTGCTGACCCCAGAAGAAAAGGCAAGGAGGAGGGCGCTAGACCTCTGCTTCTACTGCGGGGACCCCTTGCATCAGATATCGGCCTGCCCACTGCGCCCACCTAAGCCAGGTACAAAAAGTTTTTCTAAACCTGTTATTGCAAAGCCTATTTGTACCAAGCCTGCACCTGTCAAAACCACAAGGTTGATGGTTAAACCAGTGCCCACCCAGCCAAAAATAACTGCACCCACTAACAAGCCCATAAAGCCTTCATTGGGGAAGTCGGTACCTGCCCTGCAGGAAATAAATTCATCAAATGTTAGGTATAAAAAATCTGCACCCAAAAAAACCTGTATCCCAGCCAACTCCCAGAAGAAGCCTGGTAATTAAACCTCCTGCACCAAAGCGTGTCCCTGCTCCCAGGAAACCTGGGCCAAGAGCTACCAGACTCTCTGCACCCAGAGACCAGGTTACCCCAGAAGCTTCTTCTGAGGGGTCAGACCAGGAAACCCCTATTGAGTACGCCGAACCGGATTCCGATCCCGACGTGCCAATGGAGCAAGATTCCATAGATGTTGAGTCAGCCATACCCATGGAGACTGAGCCTAACCAATACATCATGGCTAGTGTTGCCAAGAAGCCAGAACCCAGCCCACTATCTCCTTGTTGCACATATGCCTCAGACGGGACTGTTGTTCGCAGAGAGGACCTGGAGGTCTTCGAATCGGCCCTGAGACTCCGGGAAGCCGCTCCTCACCAGCACGCTGTGCCACCTTCACCATATCCTTCTGATGAATCGGAGTCAGAGGAGGAAGACGCCAATGCTGGTTTGGACCTGCCCAGACAGACTGCACGCCGCACCCAGGGACCCCCAGGTCAGCCTAAGGGGTATGTTGGTGTCGCAGGATCTGTCTGTCGCCCGGCTGGAATGATTCACCGTACCACTGTACCCCGCTATTTACTGGAGACAGACTACAATCCCTTCAGTGGCTCCTCTGGTGAATCAGACCTTGAAGGGGAGTCAAGCGAGAATTGCCCCTCCATAAGCCCGGCTACCTATCTGTGCCATGCAGTGTCCAACTTCAGAACTCCAGCTACTAAGACCATCTCGAGTGCACCATGCCAGAGATCTGCCTTCATTGGTGCCCTCTTCTCCATGACACCCACCGTTCGGTTGTCTGTGAAACCAAAACCCCAAGAGCTGGAGACGCACCCATGCCTCCTGGAATTGGAGGTTGAACAAAAGTCAAAAGTTGCTGCCCTGCACATCGCAGATTCTCCAGCCGCTGCTGCCCTGCACATCGCAGATTCTCCAGCCGCTGCTGCCCTGCACATCGCAGATTCTCCAGCCGCTGCCGCCCTGCACATCGCAGATTCTCCAGCCGCTGCCGCCCTGCACATCGCAGATTCTCCAGCCGCTGCCGCCCTGCACATCGCAGATTCTCCAGCCGCTGCCGCCCTGCACATCGCAGATTCTCCAGCCGCTGCCGCCCTGCACATCGCAGATTCTCCAGCCGCTGCCGCCCTGCACATCGCAGATTCTCCAGCCGCTGCCGCCCTGCACATCGCAGATTCTCCAGCCGCTGCCGCCCTGCACATCGCAGATTCTCCAGCCGCTGCCGCCCCACACATCGCAGATTCTCCAGCCGCTGCCGCCCTGCACATCGCAGATTCTCCAGCCGCTGCCGCCCTGCACATCGCAGATTCTCCAGCCGCTGCCGCCCTGCACATCGCAGATTCTCCAGCCGCTGCCGCCCTGCACATCGCAGATTCTCCAGCCGCTGCCGCCCGCACATCGCAGATTCTCCAGCCGCTGCCCCCTGCACATCGCAGATTCTCCAGCCGCTGCCGCCCTGCACATCGCAGATTCTCCAGCCGCTGCCGCCCTGCACATCGCAGATTCTCCAGCCGCTGCCGCCCTGCACATCGCAGATTCTCCAGCCGCTGCCGCCCTGCACATCGCAGATTCTCCAGCCGCTGCCGCCCTGCACATCGCAGATTCTCCAGCCGCTGCCGCCCTGCACATCGCAGATTCTCCAGCCGCTGCCGCCCTGCACATCGCAGATTCTCCAGCCGCTGCCGCCCTGCACATCGCAGATTCTCCAGCCGCTGCCGCCTGCACATCGCAGATTCTCCAGCCGCTGCCGCCCTGCACATCGCAGATTCTCCAGCCGCTGCCGCCCTGCACATCGCAGATTCTCCAGCCGCTGCCGCCCTGCACATCGCAGATTCTCCAGCCGCTGCCGCCCTGCACATCGCAGATTCTCCAGCCGCTGCCGCCCTGCACATCGCAGATTCTCCAGCCGCTGCCGCCCTGCACATCGCAGATTCTCCAGAGGTCACTGCCCTGCAACCTGCGGGATCTCCTATTGTCGCTGCCCTGCATCCTGCAGGCTCTCCTGAGCTGTCGTCGTCGCCGTAAGGCCAAGTCGCTCAACGCCGCCGCAGAGCCGTGCAGTGCCAAGGAGGTCGCCGCCGCAGAGCCGTGCAGTGCCAAGGAGGTCGCCGCCGCAGAGCCGTGCAGTGCCAAGGAGGTCGCCGCCGCAGAGCCGTGCAGTGCCAAGGAGGTCGCCAAGGGCGCTGCCACACCGGTCCCCTCCAAGGGCGCTGCCCCACCAATCCTTTCCATGGGCGCTGCCCCACCGGTCCTTCCCACGGGCGCTGCCCCGCCGGTCCTTCCCACGGGCGCTGCCCCGCCGGTCCTCTCCAAGGGCGCTGCCCCACCGGTCCTCTCCACGGGCGCTGCCCCACCGGTCCTTTCCACGGGCGCTGCCCCACCGGTCCTTTCCACGGGCGCTGCCCCACCGGTCCTTTCCACGGGCGCTGCCCCACCGGTCCTTTCCACGGGCGCTGCCCCACCGGTCCTTTCCACGGGCGCTGCCCCACCGGTCCTTTCCACGGGCGCTGCCCCACCGGTCCTTTCCACGGGCGCTGCCCCACCGGTCCTTTCCACGGGCGCTGCCCCACCGGTCCATTCCACGGGCGCTGCCCCACCGGTCCATTCCACGGGCGCTGCCCCACCGGTCCATTCCACGGGCGCTGCCCCACCGGTCCATTCCCGGGCGCTGCCCCACCCCGGTCCATCCACGGGCGCTGCCCCACCGGTCCATTCCACGGGCGCTGCCCCACCGGTCCATTCCACGGGCGCTGCCCCACCGGTCCCCTCCATGGGCTCTGCCCCACCGACCCTCTCCGAAGTCACCTCCAAGTCCAGCCAGTCCGAGATTGCTTGGATGATGGGTACACTGGCAGGCTTCGTTGGCCAGATAGCCACCCTGTCCCAACATGTACGGGACGTCCAGGAGAACCAGCTGATACTACAGGCCCTGTTTTTTGACGCCCGTGTGCCATCAGTATACAGGCAGCCGGGTGATCCACTTCTGCCGAGCTCGTTGACTGCCGTCAGTGAAGACCCTGACCTCGCCCTGGGCCGTTCGGAGTCCGGCCCTTAGAGGGGGGCTCTGTAAGGTCCTGGAGGCCCTCACCCCCTGGCGCCCCCTTTTGGTTTCACATCCTGCATGTCCCCTGCAGATTTCAAGGCTCTGGTATGAACAATGCACCTTCCTCATTTTGACGTCCTGGCCCTGGATCCAAACCTGCCCTTTATCCTCCTTGATTAGCCCTTCATATAAGGGAGTCCCACCCTCAACCCTTCACTTCCACATTCAATGAAGTTCCTGTCTGCTAGACCAATCTGCCAAAGCTCACTGAAACCTCCTGAAACTCTCTACCAAAGACTCCAAGGACCCTCTGCTTTATTCTGGACATTCATTACTTCATACACCGGTACCCTTCCATCCTGCTCCTCCTCTGCCTCCCCCCATCTAAGACTCCCCGTGTACCAGACCCCTTGCTGAACCCTGACGTCTCTATTTCTGTTACCTTGTCTGATCCCATGCCACGGTGTTTATTTATAATAAACACTCTTTGTTTATCCTGAAACCTGCCTCATCACTGCATCCTGGGCTCACAACCTCAACCTGCTACACAACCCGTAGTACGGTCGTTACACAGTCTTAGGTTATACAATGTTAACCTGTGCCCTCCTGTTCTAGTTATTTAATGGAATTATATAAAGAAACAAGAAATACATATTTTTTCACGCATGCATGATTTTGACAAAATCATAACTTATCACCAAAAAAAACAAAACTTTAAATGTTCTCCTGGCCACTACACTGTATATAAAAAAAATTATGGCTGTGTATCTTCAGCCATTTGCATTTTCCTTTATCGCCATTACGTAGAAGGTTAATAGAATGGAAGCCAATTAGTATTACACAACAGTTAAAAAGGTATATTCTAGTTATTTTGAACATTTCCTAAATTAATTGAGCATACTGAAACAATATTTTTTCAAATTCTCACCCATTATTTATAGACTATTGTTTGTAATTTGGTCCTATCTAATAGAAGAATCGCTTGTTCTAGACCTAAGCGCGTGGCTTTACTTGACAGTTAAGTCATTTTGCAAACTCCTGCTAAGCCAATATGTAAGGTGCATAGTAGTTGTTGACTAATCATAAATAAACCTTATGAATCCAAATCGGTATCTACTACATAGCATAAATAGAACACATAGGGTAAAAGCCTATGGGCACTATCACAATGTTCATGCTATGGTGGAAAACGCTACGGTGGAAAACCCTGCGCTGCAGGTTTCCCCTTAATGTCCTTGTTTTAGCACCCTATTATGGGGCAGGCGCTAAGCCCCTGGATACTCGCAGCAGCAGCCGCCGCAAGTATCACCTCCTAAGGTGCCATAGGACTGCATAGAGGCTTGTGCAGCCAGATCACGTGACATGCACGATCTCGCAAGATCGCGCAAGTCCGAGGAGTGATCGCACAGGGAGACTGGGGACTATTTGTCCCCAGTCCCCCTCTGCTCCCAGCAGCCAGAAGCGGTGGATCGGGCCATCGTTTGAGCTATAGGATCAGCCGTAGGAGGCGAATATTTGATTTTTGGGGGGTTTTACAGCTGGTGCTAAATGATTCCGCAGAAGCGGAGTCAGCACCAGCTTCTAGTCGTGGTTAACATTTCAGTTAACCCCAGTGGTGAGTAATTAGCGTTAGGACTTTGTAATCCTAACGTTAATTACTCTTCGTACTCCCCATGTTAAGTATAGGGAGTGCAAAGTACAGTAAGCTCGCGGAACCAAGTGCAGTCCCCGATGCGCTAATGGGTTTTTTAAAAAAACTTTAGATAGCGCTCAGATATGTGAGCATTAACGCTAACATTAAGTTTGTAGTAGTGCCCTTTGTGTACTATTTTTTTTTTTGTAAATAAACCTTAAGCAGCATTGTTAAAGTATTAAACTACACAAACCCCCCATGCTGTACACAATATTTTTAACATAAATAAAATATTAGCATGTACATATACACTGACCATTCCTTTAGTTTAAAGTGTTAAATAATAAAAAAAATTATGTACCCATTCCACAATAAATTACAACTTTTTATTTCATGTAATTTCTGTTCAGGAGTCATAAGTAATCTTACCTATTTCTGTGAGCCATTTTGCAACCATTCCGTAAATTTCATCAAGCACGAGTACCAAGACCAGATTAATGATAACTGCAGTCGCTGTCACGGTCACCCGCACATTTGCCCTGGTTCCTTCATTTGTACTAAGTGCCAGGGTTGCTGCGATTGTGATTCGATATATGATTACTCCAAAGACTGCCGAAAATGTCAAGGCTATCTACAAAAGACAACATCAAGATACATTTGTCTTCAGTCAAACTAGTAATTATTGTTCTTTAAAACCAGTTTCTACAATCAGAAGCATATTTTATTGGTGGATCGTTGGGAAGTTTAAACAAGAAGTGGTTTGGTGTTAGTTATAAACAAATGCCTTAAATAAAGACAATTGTTTTTTTTATGCTTAGTTGTCCAACTCAAAGAAGGCAATACATGTCTTGTTACAAAAATTATTTTAAATAAAGAAATACTGCTGCTTTAAGAAACCAATAAGTAATTACTCATTTTTTAATTGTACACTTCTAATAGAAATGTGTTTGTCCTTAAATACATACAAAAAAGATAAAAGATAAAATATGAAATACAAAACACAAAATATGAATGATCAATGGATTTAATAAAAAAAATGTACATAGAAAATAAAAGTTTACAGGAACATAAAAGTCTCCTTTGAATTGCTACCTGCAAATAATGTGTGCTTATCATCAATAATCTCCACTTTAGAAACACCCAAATCCAAAAACATATCAATGGTACAAAGTGTCATTGTTTGCTGATATTACAAATACCAGCAAAAATTAACGGTATTGTAGTTCCAACAAACGCTGGCATTTCACAAAACTAAAATCCAAAGACCGACAGGAGAATCTTCAGTGAAGTTTTTCCTGTCACTCTTTTGATTTTAGCTTTGTGAAATGCCAGGGTTGTACACCAAATACTGCAGTACTTGCGATTTTCGCCGATACTTGCAACACCTGAAAACACCGTTGGTTTGTGGAGAAGCCCTACAATCTCCCATACATTAATAACAGACATCAAATCTTATTCTCAGGAAACCTTGGCCCCAGTGTGAAAACTCACCGATATTGTTTTTCTCTCGAAATATTGTCCGAGAGAATTAAATCAAGCCCATAGTACTATCTATACAAATGGAATTTATTAAAGGTTGGCCTCAAGCTCAAAATACACATCTTGTATCCTTTTGTTTTTGATGTTCATATTTGATTTAATAGGCGTGAGCAGGGGGTGTGTCTGGTATGCACAGGCACACCCCAATATTGGATGAAGAGGTCTTCTTTCACATCCTACACTGACATTAAAGATGCCCCTTATCTGGTTCATGATTAATAACATAAAAACTGACCGAGTCTCTGATTACAGGCTTGTTATCTCTAATGAATAATGTGAATACATGTTCTATTACTAATTGTTCCATGAGTGTACACCCTAGTGTAAAAGGCTGTGCACAGTACACCAGTGTTTGGTTTAGATTTTCAATTCTGACGGTTCGTAAGTAACGTGGAGTTAATGAAGATGAGGACAACTTGGTGGTGGTTATTTCCTTGTAGGAGACTTTTATGTCCTTTTTAAGTACTGTCACTTTTATGCTGAATTTTATTTGTTATTTCCTTTTAGCTTACATTTTTGTGTTTTACGTTTTATATCTGACCTTTTCGTCCTTTAGAGTAAATATTTATCTATTACGAGACTAATGTATAATATCTAATACCACTTACAATAGACACTTCATGATTATGTCAAGAAGCTTTGAAGAAAACAATGTAAATATTGCATAAAGTCTGCTTTCAATATGATATTAGAGATATGAGGTGAATGGATGTTCTGGATGTTTTTATAAAATATTTTTATATTTACAATTCCTAAATGTATTTCTCACTAAACCATATACTTTATTTATCATGGCTAATGCAGTTCCCTTATTAATCTTCATGATTAAATTAATTACCCAATTTATAAATAAATCTACTTTATACTTTTTGTATGAGTATATGAACTATATTTATTTCATCATCAGCATTGTCTTTCTATCTATTATGGACCGAAACGTATTTACTCACTGAATCCCAATAGCAGGAGACAGAGTATGTCTTTGCTATCACCACTACCTAAAGGAAGAATGTCAGAGCTAGGTAACGATCACTGATGTGAGTTGCTTAATGAGGTATTACCCAATACATAGCTCTACAGATTCCGTGGTTTTCAACATCTATGGCATTACTATAAGAAATGTGTCTAACTTGGCCTATTGTACATAAATACTGACATTTGTTTAGAGATAGATAGGAAAATAGATATAAGATTTTAAAATGCTTTTGAAAGAATAACATACATACCATGAATAAAATAGCAGAGAAATTTACTATATACGCAGGAATACGATCTCGCCATGTCAATTTTTCCAGTTTCTGAATAAAAAAAGTAACATATGGTGATAAAATATAGTACTTTAATTAGAAATATTTTTGAATTACCAAAAATGTTAATTATTTCCCCAATGGTTCATTGTCAAAACTCTACCTTTTGATTGTTCAGCATTTTCCTATGGAATAGTCTTCAATAACAAATTAAATCTAAACAATTACAGTGTGTGTATATATATAAATCACAAGAGTATGGCAGTATGTAGTGGTACCTTTTTAATGGATTAATGTTACATTATAAGGCAAGCTTTCGAGAGTGTAACTCTCTTCCTGCGGTCTGGAAGCTATACTGAGCAAAATCATAGAATAGAATAAGAAGTCTTGCGCAGCTCCGCACAATAATCTCCACCTATGTTTGGAATTCTAAGAAACCGCGGATCAGCTTGGCCTTGTTGATGGCCCCTAAACAGCTAGGGGGCGTTGCACTCCCGCACTTCTGGCACTACTATGTGGCCTCACACCTACAACGCATAGTGGAGTGGTCCACCAGCTTGCTAACTAGGTCCTGGGTTACAATAGAACAGGAGTCGGCGCGGTGTCCCCTGTCCTGCCTCCCCTGGTTGCCAATTTCCACACAAAAGACCATGGTGGACCCACACCCCCTAATACACGCCACTTTGAGAGCCTGGCGCTCCTTGAAGCGCTCTGCCAGGATTGCTCCCTTTCCTTCATCTCTCCTGCCCCTACAGTGGTTACAAGCCTTTTCTAGGTCCCTATCCCCAACGACCACGGACGGCCAACCTACCCCTCCACGACCTAAGCACTTCCTGAACGAGTCAGGCCCAATCCCCTTTGACCACTTGCCCATACCGAATGCGGACTCATTCCTAACATGGTTCCATCATCACCGACTCATTCAGTCGTTACGATCCATCGCCCCACTTCCAGAGTACATTAGACCGCTAACGCAATATGAGATGTTGATAGAGAGGGGCTGAAATCCATCGCACTGCCTCTCTTTGATGTATGATATGCTCCAGGCCACGTCTTCTCAGAACAGTCCCGCTCGCACTAGCTGGGAACGTGAATTAAATTTTGCTTTCGAAGACCATCAATGGCGTGCAATATGCCAACTAAAACACTCCAGTTCCACAGCAGTGAGGGTTCAGGAGGCCAACTATAAAGTGCTCATGAGGTGGCACAAGACACCCCAAGTTTTGGGCCACTACGCTGATAGGGAAGCCAGCAAATGCTGGAGATGTGACGTACCTGATGCCTCAACACTCCATATATGGTGGGACTACCCTGCTCTTTATGAGTTTTGGCGCTCCATCCATGATTGTCTTTGTGAGTGACGTCACGGAACCACCACCCCCATTTACCCCAGAATATTGCCTACTTAATCACACTGAGGACCCGCCTGAGGTATTTCATAAATCAATCGTCATCAGACTTCTACACGCTGTGCGCCTGGTTATACCAATGTTCTGGCATAAGCCCGCTGTCCCACCCCTCACCGTATGGCTACGCGAAGTGGAAAATATTTGATCAGCGGAGGAAAGGGTCGCTTTGTCCCTGGGTAAGGTTACTGAGCACTATCACTCCTGGTACTACTGGTTGAACACATGCTTACCCCGTATAGGAAGGAACACCCCCCGGCCTTGTTAGGTTTTCTCCATTTATTGTGTACTCTTCGCACGGTCCCCCCCACGGTCCCCTCCCGAAACTATAACCACACCCTACGTAGTTCATGCCACCCAAACACAGACATTTGCCTGCTGTTCACACCCCCCGGTATTGTATTGTATTGTATTTAAAGTATCTGCCGTGTTCTATGCAATGTTCTATGCTTTCTGCCTTCTTTATTGCTATATTCTGCTCTGATGATATTGATTATGTACGACTTTTTCAATTTCTCAATAAAGCACACTATGTTAAAAAAAAAGAAGCCAACAGAAGAGGGGCGGCTAGGATAGATGTCATAAATACTAATAGTGGAATAGTATGATCAAGAAGGGTAAACAAACAGGGTACAGATCATAGGCCCATAAAACAACAGAGATAAGCATCATGATGTGCATCTGATGATGGGGCCTAAGAGGAAAAAGTCAATGACAAAACTACAAAATAACATAAGAAAAAAAAGAATAAAGAAAAAACAAAGGAGAGAAAAACACATAAACCAGGTACAATGCTGAATGTTACGTGCCATTATGGTAGTGAGTTAAAAAGCCAGAGTCTACACTGAGTCCCACCTTAATGGTGTTAAACTATGTGATCATTTTTATATCGCATGTCCTACGTTCAAGAGAGTCTTTAAAATTTCCTTTGAGAACTTTAAACCTGAGGCTTTGGAAAGAGTGGCCTGTCAGATTAAAGTGATGTCCCACTGGGATACAAAGTTTATTTTCCTGATGGTTCTTGATTGAGTGTCTGTGCAGGTTAATCGTCCTGAGATTTAGTTCAAGGCCAGTTTCACCAATATAGCAGCCTCTTTTACAGGCCGAGGACTGGATCATGTACACCACATTGGCAGATGTGCAGGAGTACGAGCCCTTGATGTTGTATGTGGTGTTATTGTGCCGGGCAGTGCTGCTGTCACATAAATGTGTGCACAGTTTGCAGAGAAATTGAAATATATATATTTTTCAATCTGAAAAGCAATAGTCAGTCAGATTGGACAGTTGAGATTATGGTGGAAAGGTGGAGATTGACATTTCAATTAAATTACTTCAATTCCACTGTTACGTTTTCACAATATCTATCTTGGCAATACTTTCATAACCGTATATATATCATGTTACACATTTGGTTTAAAGTCTTTGTGTATCATATTTAGCATATTTTTGTTTCATAGACAAAATCCACTATTTGAACTAGAGTTTTAATATGAAGATGTCACAGATACGTTTATATGCAGTATATTAGTATTTCAAACAGTTTTACAAGTAAAATGAGACTTTATTTTGTACATGGGTGGGCTGATAAAATACCTCACACATTCTAATGGAATATTTATTAGTATATTATCTACATTGCAAAGAATTATACACATACGCACATCCATGTACACATGAAACAAAAAAATGACTTGAAATTTTGCAGGAAAGGTTTAAATAATACTTGTTTCTGATTTCACGCGCAGAGAGCTAAGTTAATTGCACTCTACAAATAGAGCAATATAAAATTAACCTGGAAAGAAGACATTTTACATAGATAGACAATAATCAAACATGAGCTTTCTTCTACCGTGATTGTATATACATGATCAGCAGTAGCAGACACCGCTCAACTCAACTCAAGTCTATTGACACTCCCAAGTAGGGTCAAGGGAAAAGGTGGAGGAACCCAGTGGCTGAGGTCCGTGGCTAGGTACAAAAGGATGATCCGAAATCTTGGTCAAACATGTGTCCGAGGTCAGGGCCGGCTGCAAGGATACAAAGTTGAGGAGGGAAGTGAGAGGTTCGGTACAAGAGATTTCAAGGAAGCTTCTAAGGAACAGATCCAAGTAGGAGGGATAATGTAACAACGCTGAAGCAGTGAGAAAATGGCAGACTGGCAGTATATATACTGGGAATGAGGTGGACACGCCCCCCCACTGGGCAGACCCCAGGTTTCCATAGGCTGATAAAGACAAGCCCCCTCTGGGGATACCCAGCTAGGCCACACCCATTACCCATGCCCCTGGCATCCTCATGGTTCTCCCCAGCACTATCGTGGGATTCCCTGCTTGAATCAGCGCAGTCCAGCAGAAAACGTTACAACCAAATGGACTGAATGTTGACTTTTAGATCTGCCACTTCCTCGAAGAGTAGCAAACTATCATCCTGAACTATCATATTTGGATATAGTACTATATTTTACGGGAATATAAATAGGACCAATATAGCTACATTTCAAACAGCTACACTTACAGTGACAAGAAAAAGTAAGTGAACCCTTTGGGATTACGTGGAGTTTTGCATGAATTGGTCATAAAATGTGCTCTGATCTTCATCTAAGTCACAACAATTTGAAAAACACAGTCTGCTTAAAATGATACAACACAAAAATTATATGATTTCATGTTTTTATTGAACAGAACATGTAAACATTCACAGTGCAGGGTGGAAAAAGTACGTGAACCTTTGGACTTAATAACTGGTTGACCCTCCTTTGGCAGCAATAACCTCAACCAAACGTTTCCTGTAGTTGCAGATCAGACCTGCACAATGATCTGGAGTAATTTTGGACCACTGCTCTTCACAAAACTGTTTCAGTGTAGCAATATTCTTAGGATGTCTGGTGTGAATCGCTCTCTTAAGGTCATGCCACAGCATTTCAATCGGGTTGAGGTTAGGACTCTGACTGGGCCACTCCAGAAGGCGTATTTTGTTTTGTTGAAGCCATTCTTTTGTTGAATTACTTGTATGCTTTGGGTCATTGTCCTGTTGCATCACCCATCCTCTGCGGAGCTTCAGTTGGCGGACAGATGGTCTTACGTTTTCCTGAAAAATGTCTTGATAAACTCTGGAATTCATTTTTCCATTAATGACAACAATCCGTCCAGGTCCTGAGGCAGCAAAGCAGCCCCAAACCATGATGCTCCCTCCGCTATGTTTTACAGTGGGGATGAGGTTTTGATGTTGGTGTGCTGTGCCTTTTTTTCTCCACACATAGTATTGTGTGTTTTTTCCAAACAACTCAATTTTGGTTTCATCTGTCCACAGAATATTTTGCCAGTAGTGCTGCGGAACATCCAGGTGCTCTTTTGCAAACTTCAAACGTGCTGCAATATTCTTTTTGGACAGCAATGGCTTCCTCCGTGGTGTACTCCATTCTTGTTTAATGTTTTCCTTATTGTAAATGTGTCAACAAAAATGTTAGCATGTGCCAGAGATTTCTGTAAATCTTTAGCTGACACTCTAGGATTCTTCTTTACCCCTCATTAAGCATCCTCCGCTGTGCTCTTGCAGTCATCTTTACAGGATGACTACGCCTAGGGCGAGTAGCAACAGTGCTGAACTTTCTCCATTTGTAGACAGTCTGTCTTACCGTGGACACATTAACATCAAGGCTTTTGGAGATACTTTTGTAACCCTTTTTCAGCTTCATGCAAGTCAACAATTCTTGATCGTAGGTCTTCTGAGATCTCTTTTCTGCGAGGCATGGTTCACATCAGGCAGTGCTTCTTGAAACCAGTAAACCCAAAACTGGTGTGTGTTTTTAAAGGGCAGGACAGCTTTCAGCAACACATCCAATAATATCACACTGATTGTATTCAAGGTTGGCTCACTCCTGGCTCCAATTAGCTGTTGGAGAAGTCATTAGGCTAGGGGTTCACATATTTTTTCCACCCTGCACTGTGAATGTTTACATGTTATGTTCAATAAACACATGAAAACATATAATGTTTGTGTTGTATTATTTTAAGCAGACTGTGTTTTTCAAATTGTTGTGACTTAGAAGAAGATCAGAGCACATTTTATGACCAATTCATGCAAAACTCCACGTAATCCCAACGGGTTCACATACTTTTTCTTGCCACTGTATGTAGATTCCCCCTCCCTTCTCTGTAATGATTGGTTCTTTTAGGTGATAGTACATTTTAACTATTGGCCTATGCAGCCATATTTCCATGTTGATTTCCTTCCCCCTTACTTGTAATATTTAGGAATGTGTACACCACACTAAGCACTAATGGCCAGAACGACGGAAATCAATCTAATCGTAGCCACTTCTATTTAAGTGACCCATCCCTTTATACAGATGTCATGATATATTTAAATAGTTTATCCTATTATTTTATATAACTAATAATTCATCAATCTGTTGCATCATTCTGAATAGACAATCTGTTCCCCCTTTTTTCCCTCTTATATTGATCTTTACTATTATTTTTATTGAATGCAAAAGTATATCCACCTTATCATTTTATTTTATTAAGTGCATGTTATCACATTCACTTTGTATATCCACCAATAGTATGCCACCAAACACTGATTATATTTCCAGTTTAAGATATATGTGTATGTCTATTATATATATCGCTGGTGTTCATAATTTATAATTTATGCTCTGTCCTTTTTCATTTCCTGGTTAGACATGACTCTTGTAGTCAAAATGGGATATGGTCAGAGACTTGAATGTATACATTAGTATCAAGTTCTAGAATCCCGCTATTCTGCAACCATTAAATTCAAGCTGCACGTAGACCGCAAGCAAAACAGGGATTAACATGGCGCCGACGTCATGGAACGCACCCAGAACTCAAACCAAACAAACATGGCGCTTACCCTGGAAGCCGGCATACCGGAGGTTGCGTCATCAACATGATCGCGAACCAGAAGTTGATGGAAGCATGTGCCGAGATATGCCGGAACCTCGAGGGAGCCACTTTCATTTTCATTATAAAACAGGAGGAGGACACAATACATACCTAATCAAGTGAAGAAGGCAGACCAGCCGAAACTCGTCTTGATTAGAGAGCCGGCGCTCTGTAATTAGTTTTTATTCTATATATTGGTAATCAATTTTATTTTCTGTATGTTTTAATAAATGTATGCATTTTTGCACACTCTGAGTCCGGGTAACGCTGTATTGTGCACCTTCAACCAACTCCATCAACGCTTTGGGGACGATCCATAGCAGGCTGGACACTGGCCAGAACAGTGTCACTTGCGCAGACATTGAGCCAATTAAAGTGAGGCTCCAGCATTGGCGAGTGTATCTCCTTTTTGAATGATATGTTATATGCTTATACCGATATTCTGCACCATGGGAGTTTTCTTTCTGTTTTTATGTTTTGAGGACTCATATTGCATCAAAAGAAGGGCAGTGTCACCCTTTGCTTGACCATAGGCTTTCAACATCAGAGCCAGGTTTTGTTGTGGCTCTGGTGAATGTGAGTTGCCTGTAATATACAAAGAATTTTAAAAACTGTACTATATATTTATTTCAAACAGGATTGCACTGTTATAGTTTTCTGTTGTTTTTGACTTTGAGGACTTTTCGTCACGTTTACCGAAATCTGGATACCAATAAAAATATAAGTACCATATTTCATTCATTCCTGCATGTTGTACAAGAGCACGGTCACTTTATTTGTGATATCTGATAAATTTTTTTCATACACTAACTGCGCCATGGAGTATGTTCTTTTTTGTCTAAACTTGGAATGAAGCCAATGTTAGGGAGTCGCAAGTTCTTCATGGGTTGTGCCATTAGATCGTTTTTGCGGCTCCCTATTACCAGACAATTTGGAATGGAGGCATAGAGTGGCATAATGCTACATTGTGAATAAACATAGAATTGCCTGGCAGAAATCATGTAATAGAAATAACAACAGTGCATGAGAAACAGCGTACAATTTGCTTATTGAGGTTTTAACATATTTTTCCACAAATGTTGCATATGGGAATAAAGACACATGCTACTATGAAATAATGCTCTCATCTATACATTAAAAGATGCATTTTCATGCTTCTGCTACCAAGCCCCCTCTCCCCATGAACCCTTTTGCTGTGTCAGAAAATTTCAACAAACGTATCTGTGCAGAAAACTATTTTTTAGATTATTATAATCATTACAACACTATTAAAATAATATTTCCTAATATTACACAATGCCTGAAAATAATCTACACAACGTGCTAAAGAAATCCTTACTTTTTGAAATCTCTATAATATACCTCCATTTGTTAACTAAAGAACTATTCAATGGAATATCAGTTCTGTCAAAGCTTTCCCAGATGTCCCACGGTATAGTTGAAATGCATTACCTAATAAAGGCTTAAAACATTTACTTTTCACACTACTAGAAAACAGTGTCTATTATAAAAAAAATGTGCTGCTTGCAGAGCAATTTGTGTTTAAGGAGCTCTTGCAAACAATAAGTCAAAAAAACACAAAACAATGCTTCTTTATTTTATAAATAGTTTCAGCACTACTTCTCCAATTAAGATTCTAAGCAATAAAATGCAGTAAATTATAGCTGTAAACCTTGACATCATACAACATCACAATATTAACAGCTGCCAGTCATGAATGCACCCTCTACAGAACTCTGCTCAGTCAAGGTCAGCCAGGTCATTCAAATGGTGATCACCCATTCTTCTATTTGACCTTAGAGCTAGTCATGCTCTGCAAACCCTTTAGGGTACATTAGCAAAATACCATACCAAACTCCACCATAGGTGGCAGCTAGGGGTTAACTCCCATACTGACAACATCAAGTCCAGCTTGTTGAAGTCAGTGGGCGGGGGGAGATCCTGGAGGCGTAGCTAACATCCAAGACACTTTACTGACATTTCGGTGCAATTTGGCATTCTCTGTATAGATTACCCATTGCTTCTCGATGGGGATTTCACTGCCATCGACCAGGCATTGTATTTCACAGGCAATATTTGGCAAACTGCCAGCTTTTTGATTAGCCGAATGGCTCTTGTACTGTTCGGTGCAATTACAGAGCCAATTGGGCTCTCTTTGCATGAACCTGATAGACTTTTACATAACTGCCAAAACATAAAGTAAAATGTGTGTAATTACTGAGTAAGATGGCATTCTGGCTATAATACAAACTTGATATGCAACATATTGGCATGTACTACAGTATTACCACCAAAAGTCATCTACCGCCCACCGGGACCAACCTCCCAGTTCTTTGACCACTTTGCTACCTGGCTTTCTCACTTCCTGTCTTCTAATCTTCCATGCCTAATTCTCGGGGACTTCAACATTCCCATTGACAATCCTTCCGCTCCTGCTGCCTCCAAACTTCTTTCACTCACGTCCTCCCTTGGACTCACACAATCCTCCCTCCTCCCTACCCACCGCGATGGTCACGTTATTGACCTGGTCTTTTCCAACCTCTGCTCCATTTCTGAGTTCAAATGTCGCCCTTTCCCCATCTCTGACCACCACCTTCTCTCTTTCAACCTATCTGGACTTCCTAAACACCCTGCTCCCCCACCCCGCACACACACTCGCAGAAATCTACATGCTGTGGACCCCCATCAATTCTCCAACCTACTTCACCACCTCCCTCATACCTCATCCTTCACCTGCCCTGATGCTGCCACTAATCACTACAACACTACGCTTATCTCTGCTCTAGACACTCTTGCTCCTCTTCGACTCTGCAAGGCCCCACGCCGCCAGCTTCAGCCCTGGCACACCCTCCAAACTCGCTACCTGCAAAGATGCTCCCGCACTGCAGAGCGTGCCTGGAGGAAATCCCGCTCTGAAGCTGATTTTGTTCACTTCAAGTTTATTCTCCGGTCATACACCTCTGCCCTCCACTTGGCCAAACAATCCTTCTTCTCATCTTTTATATCTACGCTGTCCTCCAACCCTAAACGGCTCTGGTCCACCTTCAACACCCTCCTCCACCCACCCGCACCTCCCCCCTCAGCTGCCTTCAGCGCTCAAGACCTGGCAGACTACTTCCTCAGTAAAACTCTAACTATCAGAAGCAACATCCCAACACAAGATAGTTATCTGCCACCTCCACTCCCACAGGTCCCCTCTGCCACCCTCTGCCGCTTCCTCCCAACCACTGAGGAGGAAGTCAATTCCTTATTGTCCTCCTCACATCTCACCACGTGCCCGCTCGACCCCATTCCCTCACATCTAATTCCTCCCCTCTCCTCCTCCCTCACCCCTGCTCTCACACACATCTTCAACCTATCTCTCTCCACTGGCTCCTTTCCATCCGCCTTCAAACACGCGCTAGTTACCCCTTTACTAAAGAAACCATCCCTAGACACCAACTCTCCATCCAACTACCGCCCTGTATCCCTGCTTCCCTTCACATCAAAGCTCTTAGAAAAACTAGTCTTCAACCACCTCTCCCTCTTCCTGTCCTCCAATTCCCTACTTGACCCCCTGCAATCTGGCTTCCGTCCGCTACACTCAACTGAAACTGCCCTCACCAAAGTCACCAACGACCTCCTAACTGCTAAAAAACACGGCCACTATTCTATTCTCATCCTGCTTGACCTCTCAGCTGCTTTTGACACTGTTGACCACCCCCTCCTTCTACAGACCCTCAACTCTCTGGGTCTCGGTGACACTGCACTTGCTTGGGTTGACTCCTATTTATCCAACAGGTCCTTCTGTGTGTCCTTTGCTGGTAACTCCTCCTCTTCATTGCCTCTATCTGTTGGTGTACCTCAAGGCTCTGTCCTTGGTCCTCTGCTCTTTTCCATCTACACCTCCTCCCTGGGCAAAATCATCAACAGCTTTGGCTTTAATTACCACCTCTACGCTGATGACACTCAGATCTACCTCTCTACCCCTGATCTCTCTCCCCCTGTCCTTTCAAAAGTCAGTGACTGTTTATCTGGCATCTCCTCCTGGATGGCCTCCCACCACCTAAAGATCAACATGTCAAAGACTGAGCTCCTACTTATTCCTCCCTCTAATGCCTCCCCACCTCCTGACTTCTCTATCACGGTGCAGGGTATCACCATCTCCCCATCAAACCAAGTTCGCTGTCTTGGAGTTACACTGGACTCTGCTCTTTCCTTCATCCCCCACATCAAGTCTCTTTCCTCCTCCTGCCGATACCAACTGCGTAATATTTCCAGAATTCGGCCATTTCTTACCGCTGTCACCACAAAACAACTCATACACGCCCTGGTAATCTCCCGACTCGACTATTGCAATAATCTCTTATCTGGCCTCCCTCTGTCCCGCCTATCCCCCCTACAATCCATCCTGAACGCCTCCGCCAGGCTAATTCACCTCACCCGCCGCTCTGTCTCTGCCGCTCCCCTCTGCGAGTCCCTTCACTGGCTCCCCATCCACTGCAGAATTAAGTTCAAAATCCTTATCCTTACCTACAAAACCCTCACTAACTCAGCGCCCCACTACCTGTCCTCACTAATCACCAAATACACCCCAGCCCGCTCCCTAAGGTCAAACAGTGACCTGCGCCTAGCTTCTCCCCGCATCACCTCTTCCCATGATAGACTGCAGGATTTCTCACGCGCAGCCCCCACTCTCTGGAACGCTCTCCCTCGTGCTGTCAGACTTTCCCCTAACTTCTCTTCCTTCAAACGCTCCCTGAAAACATTCCTATTTAGGGAAGCCTACCACCCAACTCACTGACGCAACCATCAATCACTCTCACCTTACAGTCCTCTCCTCCTGTTTCCAACCCCAACCCTCCTAGATTGTGAGTTCCTACGGGAATAGGGCCCTCATCTCCTCCTGTACTGTTTGTCAAATGTTGTTCAATGTATTGTAACCCTGTCTGTACTGTGCTTATTGTACAGCGCTGCGGAATATGCTGGCGCTTTATAAATAAATAATAATAATAATAATAATAAAAAGTTCAAAACATTGTTCAAATGTTTGGTAAAATATTAATTATTTTCCCCTAGTGGTAGCTTCCTTTGAATGGAAGTTGTAGCAGATGTAACATTGACTATTTTGCCAGCTTAAAGCTCTAGGTTGGCAAAATAATTAGATATTTGTTCATTTCTGAGTTTGCATTCTCAAACTACGGTTAGTAGAATTTCATGAGTGAATTTAAGCACACAGCTCCACTTGCAAGCTTTAGAGAATAATCTGATTCCAAGCTAACGTATGCCTAATTTATTGCTATTTTTCTATCTTTGACATATTAAAAGCTTGTCGAATCTTGGGAGAATAAAAAAAGCCTTATATAAAAATAGCTTGAAGATTAAGTTATGTTTTTAACTATTCTATAGCTTAACCACTTAATTGCTCCCCTTATTGTCTATCACGCCATTGTTTTATCACACCTCTTTTAGTACATTTATTATTTTACATGTACATTTTTAAATAAAACTAATCACATGAGAGGAGACACAGGAGAAGTCAAATTTGGTCAAAAACAGAATCTCTGTTTCACAAATGTGCAATCTGAAATGAACCATGACTTAAGATATGAGTCATTTTTTTGACTTGATTGTAAATCATCCAAGCACTGAAATGACTCATTGCACAGTGCTTTTGAGTAACTGGAAAATATGTGTTTCATATAATGCATTGAACTGTCTGGCAGTTTAATTTTATGTAAAATCATCCTGGCATACTATGGTGATTTATATGGTCAACAAGGGCACACATATGGAGCCATTATATTTGGATATACTGTACAAAGCGAAACATATTACAAATTACAATACAGTTTTTTATACTGGCTTTTAAAATGTCATAATTTAGGATAACTCTGCTTAACTACATGGTGCTCTTTATCAGTTTGTTTGATTCAGTCTAGCCAGTTCACTGTGACTGATGTTTTGCTTAGTGTATCTTTTGGTTATAAATGTATGCGGACACCACTACTAAGTACTTCTAATTACTGAGTTTAAGTGCTATGCAGTCTCTGCTATCAAGAACATAACATAAAATCCAGCATGAACCAGGTTTGTGAGGATCCTGACAATGGGCAACAGCAATAGTAGCCTACTCTATGCTTAGGTACCTGCTTAGATCTCACAAGGTTTTAGTTTGATGAATCCATGCAGTCTCCATAGGCAGAATTTGGCAGTAGAGTGGATCATACTAACCATTTCAGTGACTTTAAACATTGTACTGTAAAGAACAGATCTGGAAAGTCACTCACAATGTGGTGGATTTACGCTACGGTGCTTAAAGTGCACTTATTGTAACCAAGTGCACTTTTGTTGCGATATCTCATCAAGGGTTGGATATCACATCAATTCTTAAGATTACTGTGATATCCAATCCCTTGATGAGATACTGTGGCTCATACTTACCCCAATCCAGCCTTGGGTGCCACCATCTTTCTCCCTCTGTTGGTGGTGCTTGTTGTGGCCCATTGCGTGATTGATCTTTCAAGGTGATGCTGCCATACTAACAAGTCAGTGCAACAATCAACTGTATGAAGAGAGTGGAGGACTGTCCTGTAGCCTGTGATGCAGCCCAGACTAATTCTTACAAAAACTATGGGCTAAACTTCATAGTTGGTGCTACCGTTAGCATCAATGCTAGGATAAATGACTTTAACACATGACCCCCGTATTCCATCCTTGATGCTAAACCCGTAAGAAATCACTTACTTTGCGCTTCCTGTACTTAACATGGGGAGAGCAAACGAACTGTAGCAGGTCGATAAGTAAGGTATTCCATTGTGGTAGTTCTAATCACCACAGGGATGAGATGTTTAAAATATTAGCTGCTGCTCAAACCAGGTACTAACTCCAAAGTTGAAAAACCTGGCCAAGCACAAAATACCCAGCCCATAAAAAGGAATGCAGCACAGCACATGTTCTATTGACCCCATACCAGAGTTATTGTACAATGGATGTTGTCAGGCATGTGCATATTATCACTGCTGTTTTTCTACTTGTACTGCGTTACATATGCAGAAACTGTCTCAGACGTTAGCAGATCCGGTCTCACGGGCACCTATTGTCTAATAGGACTAGACTAATGTTGGAGAATGTGACTAATGTAGAGTGTCACCTTTGCTACAGATTATGCCATGACCAGATCTCCAAGTGCTACTTACAGCTGCAGTACCATCTGGAGTCGAGGTCTGGCTCACGCATATGTATGCCAGGGATGACCAAGCTAATGTGCTGTCAAGGTTCCTCGCTACTGGGACTTTTCAGCACCACCTGTCCGAGCTCGGTGTTTTCAGCCAGAGCACCTTCTACAAGATGCTACACCGCTTCCTCATAGCTGTGCAGGACAACTGCCACCACTATATTGAATACCTACCACCCCTGAGGGATGGCGTAGTGTGAAACAGGTGTTTTATGGCAATGGATGGTTTTCCAATGTCCTGAGAGCAATCAATTGCTCCCATATCGAGATCCGTGCATTCTGGAAGGATCCAGCGGTTTATATCAATTGCAATTACTTCCATGAACATGAACATGCAAATAGTTTGTGATGCCAATATGTGCATCATGTATTCGTTTTCAGCGCCTACAGGTTGTGCCCATATATTCTGTAGTACTCCTCGGTGACACATGACTTCCAGGACAGGATGTTTCCAGAAGGATGGCTTCTCAGTGGGTATACATATCTTTTGACACATATATCCTAATTGTAAAGCATTGGCTAATAAAACAGAATATTACTGTGCATTATGTACCATGTATTAGGTGATGCAGGATACCCTTTCAGTACATGGCTGATGACCCCTATTTGGACCCTGAAGGTCACGAGTCCTACAACACTATGCATCAGAGGTCCACAAGTGTGATCGAAAGGACCTTTGGTCTCCTGAATATATAGGTTCCGCTGTCTTGACCGGTCTGGCGGTGCCCTGCAGTACCAGCCCCCATAAAGCTGCTTCGAGGATGGGACTCCATTTTGATATCGATCCTGATCTTGCTCTGTCCCAATGAGGTCCCACTAGTGCCACCTGATGACGCAGAGGATGTGGGCAAAGATGTCAGATGTGGGCAAAGATGTCAGGCAATGCGTTGTCCAGCAAATTTTCACAGGTAAGGTGCACAATCACATATCTCCTTTGCTATTGCCTGGGGAAATGCAAATCACATCTCAGCTTGTCAGATATGCAATGCATCCATGGACACATGTCAGTCATGCTGAAGCGCACTGTATGTAAAATGCCACCCTGCACTGGGTACAATCCATACGGTCTAGGAAAGGAATCGTATGTGAAATGCTTTTGCGCTCGCAGTTTACGTTCGCTATGGAATATAGCCCTATTTAATTTATACTTTATTTGCCATTTCCACTATTTAGCATGCGGCTTCACTGATTCTCATATACATATAGGGTTAGTCAGAGAGCACCAAAATGTCAGTGCGCTCCCATTCCCAGCACTTCGGCTAGTCCGATTCGCCGACCCTGTGCTGTGTTCAGCATTCACCACAGGGTCCCCGAAGTGCTGGGAACAAGCCGCCAAACATATCTGAAAAACTGCTGCACAACTGCCGAATCGATCCAAAAAAAATGCAGAAAAAACACTGAATCATTCTGAAAACCCTCTGAATGCATCTGACAACCCGCTGCAAACCATCAAATTGATCCAGAAAAAGCCAATGACTCGCCAAATAGAGCGCACCGCTGACCAGCTGCCGGAAAAAGCCAACAGGTAAAAAAAAAGATTGCAACTTTTAAAAGATGTTTTCAAAAAAGAATACTGCATGAAAATGCCTGGAAATAACATATAAGGTCCTATGAATAATAATAAAAAGGTCTTTTACAAAAAATACACCTTACATTACTGTGGAGCTCTGTAACACCCTCATAAACACTGCACATTACTATGGAGCTCTGTAACACCCTCAAAAACACTGCACATTACCGTGGAGCTCTCTAACACCCTCATTATTATTATTATTATTATTCTTTATTTATAAAGCGCCAGCATATTCCGCAGCGCTCTGTGGAGCTCTGTAATACCCTCATAAACACTGCATATTATTGTGGAGCTCTGTGACACTCTCATAATGTACAGTATGGGTGTCACAGAGCTCCACAGTAATGTGCAGTGTTCAATAAATTTCATTCCCCCCTCTTTTCATTTAATTCCCCATCTTTTCATTTCATTTCACCCCCTATTACATTACAATGCATTTCATCGCCCCTCTTCTTTTCATTCCATCCATGTCCTCTTCTTTTCATTCCACCCCCTCTTCTTTTTATCTCCCCCTCTTCTTTTCATTCCATTCCCCCCTTTTTGTCATTCCATTCCCTCCTCTTTTCATGCCATTCCCCCCTATTCTTTTCATACCCCTTCTTCGTTCCCCACTTCTTTTCATTCAACTCCCTCCCCATGAACCTGCGGTCTGGGCTGGGCCAGACGGGCCGGCTGTGTCCTGTGAGGCCCACCACTCTCCTCGTGCCTCTGGTCATGGTTGAGCACTGGGAGGAAGTGATGTTATATAATCACTTCCTCCCAGCGCTGCAGCGTTCCTGTCGAGTGACGGCATGATGAGGACCTTATCAGCGGGGGCCGACTGCTGGCCAGCTCGCTCTGATTAGGCATGGGGCTCTTCAGCTGCCCTCTTCAATCACCCTAGGCTGCCTTGCCAGGCGACTGGCTATGTCGGCCAACCGGCAAGGGAGGTTAGCGGCTGACCAGCCTGGGAGGCTAGCGGCCTACCGGGCGAACACCCGGTTTACTCGATGCCCCTTCCAGGCTTGTCCAGCCTACATAGCTGACGCGTTAAAAGTCTGAATACAAACCAAATATCTCTTTGTTTTTTTGTAAAGAGTGGTGCATGAAATTTAAATAACTAACCCTAACGGATTAATGATACATGTAAATTATCTGTGGAGTCCTTGAAGTACTGTAATGTAGGAAGTAGCTTCCACTTTTTAACCCCTTAATGACTGGGGTTTTTACAAAAGTCAGTTCGAAACTTCCCGCTGCTGTTTTTATGTTTCTGTACTGTTTGTGTTTAGGTCAAATTTTCCTCTTACTCATTTATGCAACCCACACATTATATTCCTTTTTCTCGCCATTAAATGGACTTTCTAAAGATACCATTATTTCGTCATATAATTTACTATAAAATGGCATTCTAGTAACCACCAAAACTTAAACAAAGACTGGTCTGCAGTAAACTCACCCATGGACAGAACGACATACAGAATTGGACCACATGCTGCAACAAGTCCTACTGCAAACTGTGCCAACATATATTTGACAGCAGCACTGCCTGGCACAATAACATCACAGAAAACATCAAGGCCTCGTACCTCTGCACATCTGCCAATGTGGTGTACATGATCCAGTGTAGGGATGGGCCGAACACCCCCGTGTTCGTTTCGAACTCGAACACCCGAACGGCCGAAAGTTCGAATTCGAACCAAATGCAAGTCAATGGGCGTTGAACTTCCGAAAATGAAAGTGCCCCCCAAAAGGGCATATATGCAAGATATTGGCCATAAAAGGTGTATGGGGGTCCGGATACTGCCCTGGGGGACAGGAAACAATGGAAAAAAAAATTTAAAAAAGAGTTTTTAACCCTTTCACTGCTAAATGCTGAGCCATTTTGCCGCTGTGCGCTGAGCTCATTTTTACCACTTTTGCTCATGTTTAAACGCGTTTGAAGCCATGGGTAATGTTTGACAAGCAATGAGTGGGAAATGTTCGACCAACAATGAGTGGGAGATGTTTGACCAACAACGAGTGGGAAATGTTTGCCCAACAATGAGTGGGTAATGTTTGACCAACAATGAGTGGGAAATGTTTGACCAACAATGAGTGGGAAATGTTTGACCAACACACAGGACAGGGTATACCTGAAATAGGCCAGACGGTATACAAGGACGCATTCTAACACAAGCCCAAATCGATCAGTGTTAGAGTGGTAAGGGATAGCCAAAACGGTACACAAGGGGTATCTATCATATAAGCCAAAAATCCATCAGAGTTAGAGTGGTCAAGGAATAGCCAAGGACTGGTACACGGGGGTGGTTCTCATAGAAGCCAGGTAACAATGGAGACTGAAAAATCAACCAAGTAGTGAATCGCCAGGAGACACTCAGCACTGAGGGAAGCAAACTCCACAACAGGGCGATGAGCTGGATCGCGCTGTCTGTATTTAAACCCGGCGGGCAAGCGTCATCATGCCGTGCCCCTCCTCCTGACCAGCCCTGCGAGCTCCGGAAGCCGGCACAACTCCTGGCACCCGGCTTGTTGATGGCGCCGCAGGGTGGCAGGGCCCCCTCTGAGCCACAGACGTGACAGATACACTCATACACACCACACATTACTGTGAGTTTTATTGCTGTGGAACTGTGTTATGTCTTTTTTTGTTTTGGAAGGGGGCGAAAAGCTGTTACAGGTAGAGGAAGTTTACAGGGGGCCCCATTGTGAGGTTTAGTAAGGGGCCCCATCATTTCTGATGGCTGCCCTGTATGCATCCGGTACACGGGTCAGCGCACCCAAATATTGGGCCTTTGGTGCCAGCTAGTGCCTTCACACCGTAACCCCTCTGAGGTATTGTGGAGGAGTGCAGGGTTGGACCCTGCAGTCAAATATTGAACTGATATGCACCTGTCACATTCAAGTGCAGAAAAATTGGGTCTTAGTCGGTGGTGCACGACACCGAGAATCTAACAGCGTTATTCAAAGAGATCCGAATTGTGGCCGAAAGGTATCCAAACACTGAAAGTCAGCATGCGGTTACCTTTCCTGGCCATTTGGCTATTCAGAGAGCAGGCAGTTCACCAAATATTGGCGAATTGCCTGCACATACTGTAGGTTGCCTGGTCGGTGCCTGTTCGAGGGAAGTGAAATCCCCATAGAGAAGCAATGCTTCGTCTATTCAGAGAACAAAAAGCAGCAGTGAAAGTTGCCGAGATGCCTGCTGTTCAGTGGTTTCATTCGGCAGGTTTATTCAGGAGAATCACGTAGACTTCAATGTTAAAAATATTCCCGTTTTAATTCAATATCTAATAAACCGTTTATTATTATATTCTGCAGTAAAGAGCATTTTTAAAATCGTTTTTTCATTTTTCTGTAACAGTCCTTTTTATTATCATTTATTCATTGGATGTTATGTGTAAATTCCAGACATTTTCGTTCAGTAGTTTTTTTTGCAAACAGCGTTTCACTAACGGTCGAACTTTGCGCGAACATCGCAAAAAGTTTGAAGTTCGCCAAACTTTCGAACGGCCGATGTTTGATTCAAACTCATGTTCAAATCGAACCGGCAGCCCATCCCTAATCCAGTGCATGGCCTGTAGAAAGAGCTGCTATATTGGTGAAACTGGCCTTGAACTGAAATCTCAACATGAACCTGCATAGACACTCCATCGAGAACCATCAAGAAAATACATATTGTACCCCGGTGGGACATCACTTTAATCTGACATGCTACTCCATCCACAACCTCAGGATTAAAATCCTCACAGGACATTTTAAAGACTCTCATGAATGAAGGACATTTAACAATAAAAATTATCACACTTTTTAACACCTTAAAAGGAGGGACTCAATATAGATTCTGGTTTTTAACTCACTATAATAATGACACGTAACATTAATCATTGTACTTGGTTTATATGGCTTTTCTCTCTTTTTTCCTTCTGTTTTTGAAGTTGTGTCATTGACTTTTTCCTATTAGGCACCATCATGAGGATTATCTGTGTTGTTTTATGGGCCTATGATCTGTCCCCTGTTTTTGTTTACCTTTCTTGACCATACAATTCCACTATTAGTATTTATGACACCCAGCCCTTCTGCTTGGCTCTTTATTGTTCAATTCTATGATTTTGCTCAGTATAGCTTCCACACCTGAAGAAGAGAGTTACACTATTGAAAGCTTGTCTTTTAAATGTAACGTTAGTCCAATAAAAATGGCATCACTACGCACTGGTGTGCTCTGGTGATTATATATATACACACACATTGTAAATTTCATATTTATTTTAATAAAGTAAAAATTAGTGCACGCCAATCTATGAAAATACAAACTATGAATACATAAAACTATAAACCAGATTTTGGAAATTGATGTTTTGTTTCCTACTCCACCTGCTAGTCCTTCCCAAAAATGTCTTCTAAAAATGCATGTCTAAATAAAAAGAATTTCTTATTAAAGGTTATTCGAAAGTCAGGCTATAGTAGAAGTAGCCCCCCCTATAAATAGGAAATGTAAAACATCACTAAGTGTACTCTTTTTCTTAACGACCTAATATTAAGTTGACCTTGGACTGACACTAACTTTATAACACTTCAGCAAATCTACTTAAACGAGGTATGCCATGGGCTGATAGCCCTGAAATATGAACCAGCGAGCTTGCTGTCAGCTCCTGAAAATATTACCATGGGACTAGTCAAAGATAATGGTATTGATTTTTCAATTACCGTGTGTAACTATTTAATTCCAGGTTCGATCAGCACACAACATTCCTTATTTCACGATAAGTCAGAAACAAATGTGGTTAAGTAAAAATAATAATAATGAAGTAACCTAATTAAATTTAAACACTTTCTAAATAAAGTTTTTAAACAGTAAGTTAAATCATTAAGCATATTAAAAGGTTTGTTTAATAGTGGTTAACTAAAGCACAGCGACTGTAGGTGCTCTTTTTTGGTCTCTCTCAATTCAAAGAGATTCAGCTGTACTTCTTATATGTCTAAAACTAATTTAAAAATTAAGATGAGCTTTATCAATTCTTTTAGTGATGACTGCCACAAGTGGTTTGTCTTGAAATCTGTATTATTTTCCTACATCAGACTATGACCCATGGCTGTGACTAAGAATAGACCTCAACCTGCTGTACCATAATATCTCCTATAATGATAAAAGAGACTAAAGCTGTTAGAGCATAGTGAGCAAAGTAATCCAGTAGCAGCTGAAGGTCCAAGATTGGGCCACCACTGTGCTTGTCGGAAGGTAATTACATATTAAGGCCCCTGTCAGAGAAATAAAACTTTCCCAAATTGCATTTGGGCATTTTGCCATCTAGTTTTAAAATTATAATTTTGTGGTTTTTTTTCCTTCTTTGGATGATAATGGACCTTCTACATATTAAAATATATCTCCTTGTACTGTACATTGGAAATACCTATAAGCAATAATTATGAGGTTTTTACTCGTTCGCAAAACATAAGAGGATTTTTTTTAAAATAATTCAATACCTCACCGAAAGCTTAAATATGATTGCATGCTACGATCTCAACTACTTTATGTCATTTAAGACATGTGCTAAAGAACTTTTGACCTCAATAATGAAATTGCTACATCCACGATTAACAATTTTGAAGATGTATTCCATTTATCGGATTCATCTTGATGAAAGATGAGTTTGACCTTGCTAGATTTAAAGCTTTTTCACTTTAACAATCATACAGCTTGTTAGAAAACAAATCTTCCCCTCTATCTTGTTAAAAATGTACTATGACATGTCTGTGTGTGCATTTAACTATTATGCATGAAAAGTATCACTTATATTCGTCACATATACATATACATGGCTTACTGGAAATATAATGTCAGAGGAGGGAAAAAATATTCCAAAATAAATTAGATTTTATATTTTAAGACCACAGATTAGCATATATGTTTATGTATTATGACCATACCCTGAGGTGCAAGTATTAATGAGAGTTTTCCACAGTTTTCCCTGGATTTTTGTTAACATAAAAACGTGATACAAATCAAAATGCAAACAGAAGATAAAAAAAATTTAATGTTCACTGAAACACAGAGAATATTAAAATGTAAAATTTTGTGTGAACGTGTTGCTAAGTAATGGCAAATAAGTATACATTTTTGCAAATAATTTTAACAACAAACCAGCCTACCCTTGAGGAAATTAAAATAGAACACTCATGAATGGTTTGGGACAACAGCTGCAGTATTACAGCATCCTTTTTATTCCTCCTGTGAAACTCCACAAATTGACAGAAGGCGTCTCATTATAGCGAGACATGTTAGCAGAGACTTGGAAATAATGTGGTTTACTGTCCATTGCCAGGCATATGGGCTAGTCCAAGTTTTAATAATTGTATAATGAACTTGCAAAGAGTAGCCTTGGGTGCAATCAACTTATTATTGTGGTCTTCATCCAAAATTTCAAGTAACAAATATAATGGATACACAAATGTTCCCAAATGAATTCCATGTTTTATTCTAAGTGCTGCCAATCACCCTAATAAAATATTTATGGGAATGTGTTATAGGGGTTAAACATCCAAAGTTATTCGGTTTTAGGATGTTGGTCATAGATTATGTTTTTTGGATAACAGATTCATAAAGTTATATTTGTGACAGGATATCTGCTGTAGATATATAGCCCTTATGCAAACAAATGTATCGGTGCAAGCCATATGGAAATGGAGGTCTCCTAATAGAGAAGTGAATCAAAACTAAAGCAGTTTGTTTAATACATTTACTGCAAATCATTAGCATATGCGAGTGATCTAGGGGTGTAGGTGTTTTTCTATCTATGACAACTGGCAGTAGCTCTGCTTTAATTGTCAGGGTCCACCAAGCGTTATCACAAGATGTTCATTGCCTGTGACCTGAGGGCTTTTACAAAACCACTTAACACTTAAAAAAATTATCTCCCTTATCCCTTACTTCTGCTGCCAGAGGTGATCTGCGGCCTCCTCTGGCCACATGCAGAAGGAAGCTGGTAATAGATATTCTCAAAGATGCACAAAAAGAAACCTTAATCCTAACCCTCAAACAAGCAGAAATAGTACATGAAAAGTGGTGTCCTTTAGTAATGCATCACTTTTTGCATCAACAATTTCAGGCATTACATGAAAAGTGAAGGTGGGGGTTTATAAATATAAAATAGAGGTAATAGAGGGGTATAGAGGAAGTAAAGAGAAGGGTATAGTGGTGGTAGCAGTATAGGAGGAAGTATGGAGGGGGCTTATGGGGTAAAAATACTAGTGCCTCCATAAAAAAAAGATTATTATAAAATACTAAAAATATGACAAGATCAATTTCACGGTAGAATATAACGGAATTCTGAATGTAATTAATCACAAATCAGGTCTATTCACTAAAAGGTGAAACTCAGTAGAATTGGTGGGAGAAGTGAAAATCCTAGGTCAAAATAGCCAAACCAGTGAAAATCTCCCATTGATCTCACTTTTCATATCGGCTGTTTAGTCTAGGTTGCTCTCTTCTCCTGCCAATTCTCCTGAGTTTAACCTTTAGTAAATAGACCTGTGTGGCTCTATGCCAATGTTTCCCAAACCTGTCCTCGGGACCCTCAACCAGGCCAGATCTTGCAGATCACCTTGGGGGAAATGCAGACTGAATACTGCAAACACTGAGAAGCAAATTATATCACTTGTGCTGTGCTTCAGATATCTGGAAACAGGATTGGGAAACACTGCATCTATGCAGAGCACTGTTACACAGGTTGTGAAATTCCTTGAACCGCATGAGGAGACCAGAATGATCCTGGCAAATTGTTTTGCCAAAATGGACCATGCATTTGTTCACATTTAATTACCTACAAGCGTTAATTTTTTTTATTTAGGAGGGGGGGGCTCAATGCTTTCTACCATAACAAATGTCCAGCAGTCCACTTGCTCCTGACTCCTATTCCCCAGGCCTCCAGAGGGGGCAACAAGCAATACCTAATTCCGGGACAGCAGGAATGGGTTAAATTCCCTTCCCACTAATTTCAGAGCTCACCAGCAACCAACCCCTTACCCCAGAGCTGTTATTTATTGACACAATGTAGAAATAACAGTGTGCCTGTCACGTTTGGGGCCTAGCTCGGAGTGCAGGAGGGTTGGGTGTGAGCCTAATTCGCAGTGAGACATTCACTAGACAGATACAGGGTTTATTCAATAGAGCGAGATAAAACCAGACAAGACTTGAACTGAACTAGAAAGCATAGACAGAATGTAAACAAAGCAGAACTAAGCACAACGGTACACAAGAAATATACTAAAACTATAAACTAAAAACTATAAACAGAATTTCAGACAAGATAAACAATGGACACAGGAGACCTTACAGTATACAGAAATAAACAATAATAAACAAGTAATCCAGGCAAAGGTACAGTATGGGTTCAGGCACTAAGAATGGTCGAATATGCAAGCATAAGGTCTAAGCAGGTCACAGGCAAACAGAATAATCAGGAATACAAGGCAAGAGGTCTGACACACGATATATACAAGATTACTGGGTACAGGGGACAATGGAGGGTAGCGGTGCTATGGAAAGTACTAACCAGAATACAGCGTGAACAAGAACAAGATAAACCTAGAGGAAAACTTGGTCAGATCTTGACTAGGAACAGACTGCACACAGGTAAGTCCAGGACTTCAATGACTGTGGAAGCAACGCCTAAGAGGTGTTGCTTCCTTATAAGCAGAGTTCAATAGACGCTATAGAGTTCAGGTGTGTCTCTAGGCTGAAATCCAAAAAGGAATTGAACGTCCAGAATTAGAATGCATTTGTCATAGAAGTCAGAGGTGGCGCCAGATGCAGAGAAAGTCCAGATCATCACTAGCAACGTCCACCTCTGACAGAAGGGTCGCAGGACGTCACAGTGCCCATCTCAATAATAATCTTCATCCATTGGAAGAGGTTAAATTCAGAGTAACTGGGCTGCCAAGCAATTAACCCCATCCACGATCATGAGCCAGTAATCTTAATTTTCAAAAGCATCCCAGGTGTCCGAGATTAAGTTAATTTGTTCTTGATTCGTTCAATCTCTCACAGAAGTAGCACAACTCCCCGCAATCCCAGCAACCTTATTTATATAAGCCCTCAGCGCCCGTATTTCTCCGGCACCCTCTGTAATGCTCGCATTACCTTTTGATCTCCAACTCGTTTAACCTTCTATCTGCCTTCGTTCAAACCTGCCTATCTCCCCCTGACACTGCTTCCATTCCTGCTCTCACATGGCGGTCTTCACTTCAGCCATACCCCTAGGCTGGGTGAGAAACATGGCGGGGTTGGAATTTTGCTCTCTCCTACCTGCACCTACCAACACCTCCCTCCACTCCCATCTCTCTCTTCCTCCACGTTTCAGAACACTAGGGGTCATTCAGAGAGAGCCGTTC
Organism: Leptobrachium leishanense; assembly: GCA_009667805.1. NCBI lineage: Eukaryota > Metazoa > Chordata > Amphibia > Anura > Megophryidae > Leptobrachium > Leptobrachium leishanense. The sequence continues at coordinate 234,525,016 of CM019065.1, read as the reverse complement.
TGGCCCCGAAATGGCACCGAACAGCGAATTTCCCAGTACGGTGCCATTTCAAGGCCATTCGGCTATTCAGAAGTAGGGATGAGCTGTTCGGTTCGGACGGTTCGGAGTTCGACCCGAACTTAGCCTGTTCGATTAGATCGCGAACACCGAACATTTCTGGGTGTTCGCTGCATGTTCGACCACAATGCATCACAATGGACCACAATGCATTTTCCCACTGGCCTGAAGCTCGTAATTGGCTACAGCCTTGCACCTGACCACAGGTGTGGTGCAAGACAGGTTCAACAGTATGCCAATCACGGCTCAGAGTCCTGATTGGGCAAATTTTGCCCAATCATGGGCTCACAGAGCTAAGTCCCGCAGCACACTATATAACGTTTCCACGCATAGCTACAGCACGCATTTTGAGAGGAGATTTCAGAGGAGATAGTTGTGTGTTGTTACTGCCGGTCCGCCACGCTACTGGGGGGGTCTGTGGGGTCTCATTTCTACCAAATATCAGGGAATTTAGGTCATGTGTGTCCTGTCTCTGTGCCAGCAAGTTATTTTGGGGTTTACAAATTTCTTTAAAACATTTGTGAATTGAGGTGATCTTCTGTGTCTTGTCACACAGCCAGCAAGTCTTTTTGGGGGTTACAAATTTCTTTAAAACATTTGTGAATTGAGGTGATCTTCAGTGTCTTGTCACTGTGCCAGCAAGTCTTTTTGGGGGTTAAAAATTTCTTTAAAACATTTGCGAAATGAGGTGATCTTCTGTGTCTTGTCACACAGCCAGCAAGTATTTTGGGGGTTAAAAATTTGTTTACAACATTTGTGAATCGAGGTGATCTTCTGTGTATTGTCACTGTGCCAGCAAGTCTTTTTGGGGGTTACAAATTTCTTTAAAACATTTGTGAATTGAGGTGATCTGTCTCTTGTCACACAGCCAGTACCACGCTGTATTTTGGGGCTCACTAATTTCTTTAAAACATTTGTGAATTGAGGTGATCTGTCTCTTGTCACACAGCCAGTACCACGCTGTATTTTGGGGCTCACTAATTTCTTTAAAACATTTGTGAATTGAGGTGATCTGTCTCTTGTCACACAGCCAGTACCACGCAGTATTTTGGGGCTCACTAATTTCTACAAAACATTTGTGAATTGAGGTGATCTGTGTCTTGTCACACAGCCAGTACCACGCAGTATTTTGGGGCTCACTAATTTCTTTAAAACATTTGGGAATTGTTATAATCCGTGTGTTCTCACTGGCTGCCACCCATCAAGGGGTCTCACTGATTTATAGGAGGTTTCACTGTCACCCATCAAGGGGTCTCACTGATTTATAGGAGGTGTCTGAGACTTGTAATCTGTGTCTTGTCACTGGCTGCCAGCTATCAGGGTGTCTCACTGAGTTATACCAGAGTTTTTTAAATCTTTATACCAGAGTTGAATCAGAGTTCTGTATATATTAATCTATATATCACTCACCATGTCTGAAAGAACAAAAAGGACAGGCAGACGCTCCCAGACACAGATAAGAGGGCAAGCAGCCCCTGTGTCGGGAGGCTGTGCCTCTGATCGTGGTGGACGTGGTGCATCCTCTGCATGGGCACTCTTGTCCTTTCTAACTGGTGCTGGCCGTCTTAAGCAGCAGCAACATACAGAGGACTTGGTGGATTGGCTAACCAGGCCATCCTCATCCTCCGAGTCCTCTGCCAGCCAGGCTTCTAGTGCTTTACAGTACACCTCAGCTGCCAAAGCATCTAATGCAGCCTCCATGTCCACAGCTACTCCTGCCATAGCCTCGCTATCACACACGGAGGAGTCAGCTGAAATGTTTGACTACAATGAGAGTGACATGCTGCTTGAGGATGTGCAGCAAGTACAGTGCTCTGATTCAATCTCTGAGGTTGAGGAAGGGAGTATAATCAACCTAGAGGAAGGGGGTGCCAGTGATGACACACAAATAACTGGCACTCATGTTGCCCCAGCAGCTGCAGCATACTGCCAAGTTGGCTCCAGTGACGAGGAGATAGGGGGTGATGATGACAATGATGATGAGGTCACTGACTCCACCTGGGTGCCTGATCGAACAGAGGAATTAAGCGAGGAAGAGGGGGAGGAGGAGGCACAGCAAACACGAGGCACAACATCTCTGTGACCAACCGTAGCAGTAGCCAGTCCAAGGCATCACATGTCAGAGCTGCTCCGCTGCAGAGCGCTGTTGTCTCAAAGAACACATGCAGGAACTCTGTTGTCTGGGAGTTCTTTAAGAAATGTGCAGTAGAGCGCAGCGTTGCTATTTGTAATCTATGTCAGATGAGGCTTAAGTGTGGGAAAGATACCGGACACTTGAGTACCACATGCTTGAGGCTACATATGAACAACTGCCACACATCCCGTTGGCCCAAAACTTTGCATAGGTCCTCCTCCTCCTCATCTGTCTCTACCCCCACTGTATGTCCTGCAATGTCATTGCCTACAACCTCCACCGACAGGGATGATGCTACAGTAATGGATGTACCAGGTCCTTCCTCACAATGTGACATCATCCCAGCAGCTGAAGATTTACGCAGTCAGATTACGTTGCCGCAGCTGCTGCAGCGAAAGAAAAAATATAGTCCCAACCATCCCCAAGCACAGCATCTATAGTCCCAACCATGCCAGCTTAGCAAAATTACTCGCATTGCAGCTGCTGCCTTTCCAGCTGGTGGACTCTGCTCCCTTCCGTGAATTTGCTGAATGTGCTGTACCACAGTGGCAGGTTCCAAAACGCCATTACTTTTCACGCAAGGCCATTCCAGCACTATACCAGCACGTGGAAGACAATGTTATCCAGTCATTGGGAAAGGCAGTCAGCAGCAAGGTGCATGTGACTTTAGACACGTGGTCCAGCAAGCATGGACAGGGTCCTTACATTTCCTTCACGGCACACTGGGTAACTCTGATTGCAGCTGGGAGGGATCCAAGACGGGGCTCTGTGCTGGAGCTTGTTCATCCACCACGCCTCCAGAAAGCTGCTTGTATGAGGTCTGTCTGCTCCACCACCACCACCTCTCTCTCTTCCTCCTCCTCCTCTTTCTCTGTCTCTGGCGAAGTGGCAGTTAAACCGACGCCTGACTGGGTCTATGCAATGGCTCAAGCAAAAAGATACCATACTGTGCTTGAGCTGGTTTGTTTAGGGGACAGGAGCCACATCGGGTCAGAAATTTTGTCAGCTCTGCAGGGGCAGGTGCAGAGATGGTTAACACCACGCCAGCTTGAGCTGGGAATGATCGTCTGCGATAATGGCAGCAACCTTCTCTCCGCCCTACGCCTGGGAAAGTTGACGCATGTACCATGCCTAGCACACGTCCTAAATCTGGTGGTACAGCGTTTCCTAACCAAGTACCCAGGGGTGCCAGAGCTTCTCATCCAGGCCAGAAAAGTCTGCAGCCACTTCAGACGGTCATTCCCAGCAAGCGTTCGCCTGGCAGAAATTCAAAGAGAGTTCCACCTTCCCACAAACCGTCTGATCTGTGACATGCCCACCAGGTGGAACTCGACATTAGCAATGCTGCAGCGTCTGCACAAGCAGCAGAGGGCCATCAACGAGTACCTGTGTGAGTATGGCACAAGGACAGTTTCAGGTCAACTTGTTTTTTTTTCCCCCCGCAGTGGCTGATGATCAAGGATGCATGCACTGTACTGTCACCATTTGAGGAGGCAACGAGGATGGTGAGCAGGGACATGGCATGCATCAGTGACACAATTCCTTTAGTGTTCCTGCTGGAGCACACTCTGCAGGGAATTATAGATGTGGCTCTAGAGGCAGAGAAGTGGGAGGAAGAGGAGGCCTTCCCTAGCTCTCAAGGCCCTGGTCTTTCCGCAGATAGCATTCCAGTGGGTCCTACTCAGATCAGACAGGAGGAGGATGAGGAGGAGGAGGAATATTTAAGTAGTGGGGGCATTGAAGGTGGGATTCCTCAAGGGAGGGTTTTGTGTGCCCAGAAACAGAAGGGCTAGTGCGTGGCTGGGAGGAGGAAGCGCACGATACGGTCATCCTCATTGACCAGGAAGACTCGGAAGCTAATGCCACCTCCAACCTACGCTGCATGGGCTCCCTAATGATGCAAAGCCTGCTAAAGGACCCCAGGATTCGTGCTATCAAGGAGAGGGATCATTACTGGTTGGTAACCCTTCTTGATCCACAATACCAGGGGAAAGTTTCAGAGCTCATCCTGCCCGCACAGAGGGAGCACAGGATGAAAAAACTTGAGGACGCTCTAAAGCGACACTTGTGTAACACCTTTCCAGGCACTGGTAGATTACCAAGTGCTGACACACGTGCTTCTGAGACTGCGGGTAATCAGAGGAATAGTGGTGAAGGCCAGGGCCGCTTGACTGATGCTTTTTTAAATTTTTTTAGTCCTCGACGCCCAGGGACATCAAATGTAGGCACCTATTGCCAGCGTCTTCACCATATGGTGCAGGACTACCTAGGGGCAAGAGCAGACCTGGATACCTTTCCAGCAGATGATCCACTGGCTTACTGGGTGTTGAGATTGGATCACTGGCCAGAACTTAGCCAATATGCTATGCAGCTACTAGGTTGCCCTTCATCTAGCGTGCTTTCCGAAAGGACGTTCAGTGCCACTGGAGGTTTTGTCACAGACAAAAGAGTGCGTCTGTCCACAAACTCTGTAGACCAGCTGACATTTATAAAAATGAATCAGTCCTGGATCAGCAGCTATCAATCCCCTGATGCTGAAGTAATAGAATAGATCGGGGATGTCCTCTTCTGCATTCACAAAACCTCCAGCACTGAACTCTTCCACAATACCACAAAAGGGTTACGGTGTAAAGGCACTTGCTGCCATGGAAGGCACAATATTTGGCTGCACTGACGCCTGTGCCAGATTTATATCATTTTAATTTTTTGAACCGCAGGGTCCAACCCTGCACTCTTCCACAATACCACAGAGGAGTTACTGCATGATGATACTTGCTGGCCTGGCATTAAAGGCACAATATCTGGGTGCACTGACACCCATAACAGTTAAAAAAAAATCAATATAGGACCACATGGTTCACCCCTGCATTCTTCCACAATACCACAGAGGGGTTACTGTATGATGATACTTGCTGGCCTGGCATTAAAGGCACAATATCTGGGTGCACTGACGCCCATTACCAGATTTAAAAAAAACACTTTTCAATATAGGACCACATGGTCCACCCCTGCATTCTTCCACATTACTACTGAGGGATTACTGTATGATGATACTTGCTGGCCTGGCATGAAAGGCACAATATCTGGGTGCACTGATGCCCATTACCAGATCAAAAACTTTTCGATATAGGACCACATGGTCCACCCCTGCACTCTTCCACAATACCACAGAGGGGTTACTGTATGATGATACTTGCTGGCCTGGCAGTCTTGCACCAAAGGCAGAATATCTGGGTGCACTGAATCCTTTACCAGATGCATATCTTTTTAATATAGGACCGCAAGGTTCACCCCTGCATTCTTCCACAATACCACAGAGGGGTTACTGTATGATAGTACTTGCAGGCCTGACACCAAAAGCACAATATTTTGGTGCACTGCCACTGTATGAATGCACTTGCTGCCATGAAAGGCGCAATATTTGGCTGCACGGACGCCTGTGCCAAATTTATATCATTTAAATTCTTTGAACCGCAGGGTCCAACCCTGCACTCTTCCACAATACCACAGAGGGGTTACTGTATTATGATGGCACTTGCAGGCCTGGCACCAAAAGCACAATATCTGGGTGCACTGACGCCTTGACCAGAATCATATCTTTTCAATATAGGACCACATGGTCCACCCCTGCATTCTTCAAAAATACTACAGAGGGCTTACTGTATGATGATACTTGCTGGCCCGGCACCAAAGGCACAATATCTGGGTGCACTGACGCCTTGACCAGAATCATATCTTTTCAATATAGGACCACATGGTCCACCCCTGCATTCTTCCACAATACCACAGAGGGGTTACTGTATGATGATACTTGCTGGCCTGGCACCAAAGGCACACTATCTGGGTGCACTGATGCCTTGACCAGAATCATATCTTTTCAATATAGGACCACATGGTCCACCCCTGCATTCTTCCAAAATACTACAGAGGGCTTACTGTATGATGATACTTGCTGGCCTGGCACCAAAGGCACAATATCTGGGTGCACTGACGCCTTGACCAGAATCATATCTTTTCAATATAGGACCACATGGTCCACCCCTGCACTCTTCCACAATACCACAGAGGGGTTACTGTATGATGATACTTGCTGGCCTGGCACCAAAAGCACAATATCTGGGTGCACTGACGCCTTGACCAGAATCATATCTTTTCAATATAGGACCACATGGTCCACCCCTGCATTCTTCCACAATACCACAGAGGGGTTACTGTATGATGATACTTGCTGGCCTGGCAGTCTTGCACCAAAGGCAGAATATCTGGGTGCACTGACGCCTTAACCAGATGCATATCTTTTTAATATAGGACCGCAAGGTTCACCCCTGCATTCTTCCACAATATCCACAGAGGGGTTACTGTATAATAGTACTTGCAGGCCTGGCAAAAAAAAAGCACAATATTTGGGTGCACTGCCACTGACGCCTGTATCAGATTCATATCCTCAGAGGGGTTAGGGTGTGACGGCACTGTTGGGGATGCTAAAGGACCAATTTTGAAGCACCTATTGTTACTTTCATCCAAAGCCTGCATAAGTTTCACAATAATTTAGCCAAAAAATTCAGTAAACTTTTTCTGCGTGTACGAATATGTCTCCTCTTTTCATACAGACTGCCGCCCCAAGCAGTTGTTTATGGATAGATTAAAGGAAAAGCATTTACCGTCATATGAAAAGTCATTGTTTTGTTTTTAAGTGTTTCTATACATCCTAGAAATCCGCCATTTCACGGGCAGGTTATGGGGACCTCCTAGGCACGATATTTGAAGGAATTTTCGTTTTTATTTTTAACCCTTATTTCATGGAAAACTCGCTGTCCCTTTAAAAACGTTTTTTTTTTAACTTTTGTCCTTGTTTCCTGTCCCCCAGGGCACTACCCGGACCCCCATACACCTTTTATGGCAAATATCTAGCAGATATGCCCTCTTGGAGGGCACTCTAAAAATGGAATTTTCAGCCCCATTGACTTGCATGGAGTTCGAGTTCGGGTTCGGGTTCGGACCGAACATATGGGAAGTTCAGGTTCGGGCCCGAACCGAACTCGGGGGGTGTTCGGCACATCCCTATTCAGAAGGCAGGCAGTTGCCAAATTTTGGCAAACTGTCAGCAAGTACGGTGCCTGTTCGAAGGCAGTGAAATCCACAGAGTGAAGCAATGGTTAATCTATTCAGAAACACCGAACAGCAGTGAAAAGTTGCCGAAGTGCCCTTCTGTGCAGTGGTCTCATTCGTCAGGTTTATTCGGGTGAAACCCCATAGGCTTCTATATTCATCCAATATCTAATAAACCGTTTATTCTTTTAATCTGCAGTAAAAAGTCTATTTATTATCCTGCACACACACTCCAATAAATCTTTATACTGCGGATGCCCATAAATGTTCCAATCTCCATAAACATCTCCCTCACACTTTAATCTTTACCTGACTGGATACTGCCAATGACCACTATAGCGTTGCACTCATCCCTGCATTAGATATGCTTGCTCCTCCTCAATTCTGTAAATCTCCACGCCACCAGCTTCAGCCCTGACACACACCACAGACGCGTTACTTGCAAAAATGCTCGCACAATGCAAAGCATGCCTGGTAGAAATCCCACTCTGAATTGGATTTTATTCAAGTTTATTCTGCGGTCATAAAACTTTGCCCTTCAGTTGGCCAAACAAGTCTTCTTCTCAACGCTTATAGCTTCTCTTTCCTCCAACCCTTAACGACTCTGGTCCATTTTCAACTCGCTCATCTACCCACCTGCACCTTCTCATCATCTGTCTTTAGTGCTCAAGACCTGGCAGATTACATTTTAAATAAAACTCTCACTATCAGAAGCAACATCTCGACACATACAGTAATCTCCCACTTTCACTCCCAGTAACTCTCTCTCCTACCCTATGCCATTCCTCCCAGCCACTGAGGTGAAAGTCTGATCCTTACTGTCCTTTTAACGTCTCACTACTTGCCCACTCTACCAGATTGCCTCTCACCTAATACCGTCATTTTCCCAGGGCCAGATTTATAATTAGGCAGTTCAGGCATGTGCCTACTGGAGTCTGGAACTAAGGGCCCCCTTGCTCTGCAAAAAAAAAGTACAATTCCCAATCATTTAGACTCCTGTATCTCTGGAGCCTTACAGGCTACAGGGACCTATAAGGCAGCAAACAAGACTAGATTTATGTAAAAATATCATAAAATAAAAATATGTGTAGCGTTGGGTTAAAACACTGTGTGCTGTAGTACTTATTTTTGGCCACCAGAGGGAGACAAGCGCAATGTAAGACACTGGACAATGGGACTACATTTTCCAGCATGCTTGGCGGCGGGAACAGGAAGTGGGTGGGGAAGGAGAGACTTACATCCGCAGCCTCGTGGAGAGAACAGGCAGAGCGCGCATAGGAGTGAAGGGAGCAAGACGCACGTGAGAGAGATAACGATCGTGACCAGGCCGGAGCGCAGGTGTGGCATTGCGGAGCTGGAGATCGGTTCACTTTACTTGCCAAAGACCTAGTGATCCACCGCTGAGAACTTTACACAGATACAGAGTATGCTGAAGGACCCCGAGTTAGGAGACCGCAGATGATCTAATGGGAGTGCAGGCGGTGAGCTGAGCATCTTGTGGCAGACACAGACAAGCAAGACAGTGGATCCAGTGGCACAGAGTCCCAGTCAAATCGAGCAGAGAGACGTCCTGGGTCGAGCAGAGCACAGAGTATCTGGCGGATGGGTGAGAGGCCTTCCTGGCCACAGTAAAAATAATAAAGCACGCTGCAGTTTTGTCAAAACCTACAGGGCCCCAACGTGACTAGTCGAAGACACATTGAAATCATTCACTGGCCAGTTGAATCTTGTACCCGGGTACCAATACACGCATACACGTACACTTTCTTGGGACACAACCTGTACGGGACTCACACTCCAACCACGAAGGGGTTAAAATTCCTTTTTCTTTTCCGCTACGCATTTCTCGCATTACGAACTACTGTAAATATATATACGTATACCGTGTTGCTCTTTATATGCCACTTTATTCAGTAAACGATATAACTTATAAAATCCACAACAGTGCTGGTGTATATTTATTCCCTAGTGTGGGGAGACTGACCCGAGGTTTAAATTCAGCAGCTCCTCCGGGAGTGAGCGCTACACGTGGGGGCTCGTTTCCGGGATCCAGTCTCTGGAAAAACACATTTAAAGGGTTAAATATGGATTCAGACACTGCTGCCAAATGGTGTGAGGAGCACAGTAGTCAGACAGAATTGTGTATAGTCATGGATATTCCTGCAGACACTTGGGCCGAAGATCAGATTGGCCAGGCCGTGGCCGCGCTGACACCAGATCATCGGGGTTAATCCTGGACATTAAAGAGAACCCAGATACCTCTCACACGTATGTTCTTTTTGAGTGGAGAAAGGGTGTTCCAGTGTGTTTTCAGGGCGCGTGCGTGAAGCTGACCGATGAGGTGGAAGTCCAACTGATTCAGCCAAGTGCGCCACGTGGCGAATCCGCGAGTGTTCCCGCGCCCAGTCCACTGGCCATGATCGGCCCTGAATTTATAGTGGCTACTGGAGATTTGCTGGCTAAATGTCAAAGAACAAGCCCTCCGCACACTAACTTTGGTTATCGACGGTTGAGAAATTTTACAGGAAACGTACCAACTCCGGCGGGAGAAGAAACCTTCGAAGAATGGGTAGAACAGGCGATGCAGGCTCTGGATGAGTGGGAAGTCCCTGAAGCGCAGAAGAAGCAAAGGATTACTGAGAGCTTAAAGGGACCTGCGTCAGAGGCTGTCAGAAACCTAAAAATGAGTAAGCAAGACTGCACTGCTTTAGATTATCTAAATGTTTTGGAGGAAGTCTTTGGGCGAACGGAAAAGGCTGCAGAGCTCGTGTACCAGTATGAACACACCTACCAGCGAAAAGGTGAGAAAATGACTGAATATATGAGGCGCCTAGATAAGATTCTGCACCAGATACCTCTTAAGAAAGGGGCCGAACCGGCCGAAGTAGATAAGATCCGAATACAGCAGATCCTGAGGGTTGCTCAACCTCTAGATCCTGCGATGCTACAGCTGAGAAGCAGGGAAGGTAACCGAGAATTGAAATACCTGGAACTGATCCGAGCTGTTAGAGAGGAAGAGGCTTTACTAGAAGAAAAATCCTTCAGGAGAGGAGAAAGAGCTTAAGCGCAACCTGTGAGGCATAACGAATGCTTGCAACCTGAAAATGACTCATTAGACACCTATGGATCCGAAGTGGACGAACAAGAGCATCTGATCGCTTTTAAATCCACAGAGAATGCTGCAAAAGAATTAAACCTCTCTGCACATGGTGAGTTGCACAAAACCGTTAAGAAGGTACAAGAAGCTCAAGCTGAATTGCAACAGGCGCACGCGGAACTGTGCCGAGTACTGTTGAAGGTGACAGAGACACAGACCGAGATGCAGAAGTTCCTTACTGACATGCAGACAACTGGAGTTGCTGTGGCGTCTGGCCAGGGTCCTTCAACCGAATCACAGCAAGTAAGTGCGTCTCCGTCTTCAAAGAAGAGATGTTTCAGTTGTAGGGAAATGGGTCATTTCCGCGCACAATGCCAAAGCCAGAAGCCTGAAGGAAATAGAGTAGAAGAGTTCCTGAAAGCCTTGGAAGGGCTGCTATCTACCTCACCGGCGGGAAACGCCAGAGGGCACAAGTGAAGGAGCAAACTAGGTGCCCAAAGGTCAAAACTCGCTCCAAAAATCAAGCCAGGACTGAGAGGCCGAGAGGGCCCAGAGTCTGGCCAACTGCTGAGCCTGCCAGGACTGAAAGAGTCACTCCCTTAGCATCCGGTCCTACGTCATGGGGAAGCAATGCACACCCAAAACCTATACGGGCCAAGAAGAAGGCCAGGGTACAACAAACGGGATCTAAACTTCCTGTTACTACAACAAAGTTTCCTGACCAGCTGATAGGTCCTTCTCCTATTGTGCCAATCCAAGTTGAGGGAGTCTACACTAAAGCTCTGTTGGACTCAGGGGCTCAAGTGACATTGATCTACCGAGACTTCTATGAGAAACACTTGAAGCACATACCTCTACAGAAATTGAAGGATCTGGAAATCTGGGGTATCGGAACTGAGAAACTCCCCTATGATGGGTATCTACAGGTTTAGTTGGAGATCGGATCCAAAGTCATCGGACAGTCTGGAGGTTGTGATGCATTGGCCATTGTGTGTCCTCGGCCTTCAGGGGCAAACAGAAGTTCCATGATAGTGGGGACGAATACTGATCTGGTGCGTCGTCTCCTGACTCCTATGGTATTGGAAGAAGGTTCTACCAAGGGAGTACACCCAATGTTACGTCCAGTCTATCACGGAATGGTCGAAGAACAGAAGGCAACTGCTGGGGTGGGGCGCCTATGGAGAGTGGAAGGAACAGAGAAGGTTCTGCAATCAGGAGAAGTAGCGAGTTTCCGGGCTTCAGTCAAGTTGAACGGATCGCCACCAGGCCCCTATGTGGTACTGGAAACCGATTTTAATCATGGGAGTGAAGCCGGAGTAGAAGTAATCCCTGAAATAATCTCCACTAAAGCTTTGAAACGAACACGAGGAAGAGTCTCAGTCAGTGTGTGTAATGTGTCTGATTCTCCAGTAGTCCTGAAAGCACGAATGCCTATCGGGCAAGTAGCGTCTGCTACGCCTCTCTCTCCTACCGATTTAGGAGGGGGAGTGGATAAAGAGATTCCAGATGAAAGGTTCTACCCCAAGGACGCTCCCATCTCACCTGAATGGAAGAAACGTCTTCAGTCCCAGGTCCTAAAGTGGTTGGACTTGTTCTCAAAAGATGAGTTCGAGGTGGGCCTAGCTAAGAGTACTGAGCATCGCATTCGATTACAGGAAGACAAGCCGTTCCGGGAAAGGTCAAGACGAGTTCCGTTGGGAGACTTGGATGATCTACGAGAACAGCTGAATGAACTGCAAAGAACCAAGGTGATTCAAGAGTCCAGTAGCCCATATGCATCTCCAATAGTAATGGTCCGGAAGAAGAATGGTTCTGTCCGTCTATGCATAGACTATCGCACGCTGAATCGGAGAACCATCCCAGATCAATATGCCTTCTCCTCGGATAGAAGATGCCTTACAGTGTTTGTCTGGAGCAAAATGGTTTAGTGTACTAGACCTGCGAAGTGGGTATCACCAGATACCAATGCATCCTGAAGACAAAGAGAAGACTGCATTCATCTGCCCACTGGGGTTCTTTGAGTTCAACAGAATGCCTCAAGGCCTTACGGGGGCTCCAGCCACGTTCCAACGGTTAATGGAGAAGACAGTCGGGGACATGAACCTGATCGAAGTATTAGTGTATCTGGATGACATAATTGTGTTCGGGAAGACTTTGGAAGAACATGAGCAATGATTGGAGAAGGTCTTGAAGAGGCTCCATGAAGAGGGGTTGAAACTGTCTCTGGAGAAATGTCAATACTGTTTACCTTTTGTTACGTATCTGGGAAATGTGGTCTCAGCAGAAGGCGTTTCGACAGATCCTCGGAAGTTGGAGGCCGTAGCTTCCTGGCCTAGACCCCGAAACATTACTGAACTTAGATCTTTCTTGTGGTTCTGCTCCTATTACCGAAGATTTGTAGGAGGATTTGCCAAGATAGCTCAACCACTGAACAAGCTCCTACAGAAGGAAGACACAGAAGAAGGCCACAAGGCCTCTGACCGAAATCTGTCGGCTCCAGGGCCAAGGAAGGCTCGAGAGTCTATCCAGGGAGAATGGACTAGTCAATGCGAAGGTGCTTTCTTGAAGCTTAAAGAGAGTCTAACTCGAGCTCCTGTCTTGGCTTACGCGGATCCTCACAAGCCGTACAAACTACATGTGGATGCCAGCAGAGAAGGTCTAGGGGGAGTCCTGTACCAAGAGTATGGTGGATTGCTGAGGCCTGTAGCGTATGTGAGCCGGAGCCTTACGCCTTCTGAAAAGAACTATCCTACCCACAAGTTGGAGTTCCTAGCCTTGAAGTGGGCGGTGGTAGACAAGCTAAAAGACTAGCTGTATGGAGCCGAGTTTGTGATAAAGATGGATAACAATCCTTTTACCTACGTCCTTACTACTGTGAAGCTGGATGCAACGGGACATCGGTGGTTGGCCGCTCTGTCAGGGTTTCGGTTCAGCCTGAAGTATCACCCTGGAGTGAATAATCGAGATGCTGATGCTTCGTTGAGAAGACCCTACACTACAGAATGGACTCAGTTAACTCCAGACGGGGTGCAAGCTTTATGTCAAGGAGCAGAGCGCCGGGTCAAGGGAGGGATTGAAGCGGAAGCCATAGGAGTTATAGCTGCGGCTGTTCCAGAGTTCTACTGTAATCCTACACAGCTGAGGGATGAAAGTCTGCCTACTTTCTCGAAACAGGACCTGAGAGCTGATCAGGCTAGAGACCCTTTGATTGCGTTAACCATAAAGGCCCTAAACGCGAACCAACGGGAAATTCTGCAGACCAATTCCCCAGATGGAGCCAGATTGGTATGCAAAGAGTGGGAACAGTTGAAGATGTTGGATGGGGTGGTCTACCGAAGGGGCCCCTCAAACAATACTGAAGAGAATCAACAGTTGTTCCTTCCCACTAAACACAGAGAGTGTACTGCGGTCGTTACACGATGAACATGGACATTTGGGCACAGAGAGAACTTTTAAGCTGGTGCGAGACAGATTCTATTGGCCTTGCATGAGAGCTGAAGTTGAAAGTTACTGCCATTCATGTCTGAGGTGTATCCAAAGGAAGACCCTACCGACCCAAACCGCTCCAATGAGCCACCTACAAAGTCAAGGACCCATGGATTTGGTGTGCATTGATTTACTGTGCTTAGAGCCGGATGCTAGTGGGCAGGGAAATATTCTAGTAGTGACTGATCATTTCACATGTTACGCCCAAGCTTTTTCTATGAAAGACCAACGTGCTCCTACGGTGGCGAAGGTTCTAATGGAAAAGTTCTTTGTTCACTAAGGCCTACCAAGGAGAATACACTCTGATCAGGGTAGAGACTTTGAAAGCCGGCTTGTTGGGCAATTACTGGAACTGCTGGGAATTCAGAAGACCCGAACTACACCATATCACCCTCAAGGTGATGCTCAACCCGAAAGGTTCAGTCGCACACTGCTAAATATGCTGGGGACACTGTCAAACAGAGAGAAGCAGAGCTGGAGTCGTCACATAGCTATGCTAGTACATGCATATAACAGTACGGAGAGTGACGCTACTGGATACTCACCGTACCGTCTTATGTTTGGAAGAGAAGCTCGACTGCCGGTTGATTTGGCGTTTGGGCTATCTCTGGATCAGACGTTGGTAGCTTCTCATAGAAATTATGTGGATAGACTTCGGAAGAACTTGGCCTCTGCGTTTGAACAGGCCCGCTTGACCTCAGGAAACAGGGAACAAAGGAATAAGCGGAACTATGACTTGAAAGTTCGGATACAGGATCTACAACCCGGTGATAGGGTTTTGTTGAAGAACTTGGGTGCTGCTGCAAGGCATAAGTTAGCAGATAGATGGAGTTCTCAGGTCTACATTGTCTGCAAGCAACTGCCGGGTCTACCAGTTTACCAAATCTGGCTGGATGGAAAGGCTGGGCCTCTTAAGAACTGGCACCGGAATCATCTATTACCCTTGAGAGAGGCTGTGAGGATACCAGTTGGGGACGAACTTTCTCTGCCGAACCCGCCTTCTCCACGTTTGACTCCCGTTACTCGGTCTCAGCAGACCCGGGTTGTCGAAGAGAGTGAAAGGGACAGTGAGGAAGAAAGTTTTTGTCTGGACTGGATGCGCTCACCAGAGCCTGAAGAGGTCATTCCAGTTCCTGAACGGTGGGAAAGTAATTTGAGGCCTGAGGCTCCTGAATTTCAATTAGAAGTTCCTCGAGACTACTGAAATCCCTGTAGTTCCTGAAGCCGAGTCTTACGACTACAGTTCTATGCCTTCACTGGAAGGATCATGCTCCGAAGAGATGTCTGTTCCAGTTGTGGAAAGAAGAACTGAACCCGCACCTGTAGTACTTCCACCTGAAGAGGAACTGATTGAGCCAGAACGAAAACGCTCTATTCGACCACCACAGAGACTCACCTATGACTCACCAGGACATAGCACTGAAGAGGCCGTCACCACAGTGCGAAGGTTGCCCGAAGTGTCTGCTATGTTAGCTGAGGTAGTCAAAAGCATGAGTCAACTTGAGGAAGTGTATCTAACCCATTGTATGCTTGCTGCTGAGCCTGTATATGTTGCCTAATGTTATGTTGAAATGTAATGCAACTGTTATACCTCCTTGGAGAGACCCAAGAGTTCTAGGAGAGGGAGAGTGTAGCACTGGGTTAAAACACTGTGTGCTGTAGTACTTATTTTTGGCCACCAGAGGGAGCAAGCGCAATGTAAGACACTGGACAATGGGACTACATTTTCCAGCATGCTTGGCGGCGGGAACAGGAAGTGGGTGGGGATGGAGAGATTTACATCCGCAGCCTCGTGGAGAGAACAGGCAGAGCGCACAGAGGAGTGAAGGGAGCAAGACGCATGTGAGAGAGCGATCATAACCAGGCCGGAGCGCAGGTGCGGCATTGCGGAGCTGGAGATTGGTTCACTTTACTTGCCAAAGACCTAGTGATCCACCGCTGAGAACTTTACACAGATACAGAGTATGCTGAAGGACCCCAAGTTAGGAGACCGCAGATGATCTAATGGGAGTGCAGGCGGTGAGCTGAGCATCTTGTGGCAGACACAGACAAGCAAGACAGCGGATCCGGAGGCACAGAGTCCCAGTCAAATCGAGCGGAGAGACGTCCTGGGTTGAGCAGAGCGCAGAGTATCTGGCAGATGGGTGAGAGGCCTTCCCGGCCACAGTAAAAATAATAAAGCACGCTGCAGTTTTGTCAAAACCTACAGGGCCCCAACGTGACAAGTCGAAGACACATTGAAATCATTCACTGGCCAGTTGAATCTTGTACCCGGGTACCAATACACGCATACACGTACACTTTCTTGGGACACAACCTGTACGGGACTCACGCTCCAACCACGAAGGGGTTAAAATTCCTTTTTCTTTTCCGCTACGCGTTTCTCGCATTACGAACTACTGTAAATATATATACGTATACCGTGTTGCTCTTTATATGCCAGTTTATTTAGTAAACTATATAACTTATAAAATCCACAACAGTGCTGGTGTATATTTATTCCCTAGTGCGGAGAGACTGACCCGAGGTTTAAATTCAGCGGCTCCTCCGGGAGTGAGCGCTACATATGTTTTCCCTTTTTTTTTCTAACACAGCACAGTTCTTCACTTTACAATTATAAAATGAACAATTATTCTGCACTAACTCAAGTATATAGATGATGGCACAATGAATGTGCATAAATTTAGATAGCAAGTGTTATAAATTAGGATTAGATTTAGAAATTAGGGTTAAATTGCTATTTATGATTGTTTTAGGGCTGAACCTAGCCCTATCAGTTGTTAACGGTTGAGTCCGTACAGGACCCTGTGCTCATTCAAATAGCTTAGTTTAGATTTTGGGCAGGACTAAGCCTCTGCATTTAGATAGCTGAATTAGCCCTCCGAGTCTCCCTCAGAAAGGGGAGAGGGAGCCCACAGCAGTGTGACCACTCAGATAACTTTGAGTGGTCACACTGTGAAAAGTGTCCCTTTCAGTATTACTCATTTAGTTGTTTGAATGTATCAAAAAATTATCTACATATTAGTTGGCATATTGCTTTTTAATTGAGAATTTTGTGGACATATTCTCATGCCCATTAAATCCCCCAATTATTATGTTAGAGGTTATGTATTTATTATGCAAACCTTAGCATTTTCTTGGTTCCCATTGAAAAAAACAAAACATTTGAGGCAAATTTATCCCTCATGATTGTCAATAACCTTTTCCCTTCATCTGATCACCTTTTTAAGGGCACTCTTCAAAGATTTACTTTGTCAGTGACACATTTGGATTTCTTGTAATGTCCGTTTAGCTTCAACATCCAGTTTTTCCTATCTGATTCGCACAACTACATCCCTTACTGTTAACTCCATCCCATACATATATTACTGTGTCAAAATTAGATACAGATAATTAAAATTAACTATGAAAGTAATACTCCTAGCCCGAGGCCAATCTCCATGTAAATCATGTCATTACATTTTCCACCTTCACATGGATCCTTGATGACGCTCTCCTTAACATCATGATGTAATTCAATCCAATTTTATGTAATCCAATTTCCCATCCTGTTTATAATATTCACTGAATTATGGATCTCTTAAAGTGTTGATTATCAACCGTGGACATTCTGTCTTCTATCTTTCACAGATATTCTTTCTTATTTCTCCATTTTTCAGTGTATATTTTACATGGATAGCTTTATCCTTGTATCTCCCTCCTTCTGCATTGTTTCCCACGGGCTCCACTTAATTCTGTCGGTTGTTTTTTTCAAAATATCGTCTGATTCCGTTGTAAAAATTTGGCTGGGAAGATTTTTGGAAAATGCCACTGGTCTGCGAAAACTTTGCCAGTAAAACATCTGGAAAAAGCTTATATTTGGCTAGCATCAGATTTGTGCCTATAAACATGATTTATAGAAATACCCACTGTTGACTTCAGTCTTATTCCCTCTATTTCCCTCCCTGAAAATCGATTTGTCAGCACCTGTCAGCATTTGTAATTTTTTTGGAGTATTAGTCTACCAATAAATTTGAATTGATTCGCTAAAAGGGCCACTACTACCTAAAAATGTAGGGCCACATTACAATATTGACGCTAACGTTAATGCGTGAGCATTATTGTTAGCTGCGGTGTCTACTGCATATTGCAATCCAAACACAAATGGGTTAAGTAACCCGTTTGCGTTTGGTACCTTGCGCTTTTCAGTGCGAGGTTACTGTACTTTGCGCTCCCTATACTTAACATGGAGCGCAAAGTGTTAATCAGCTTTAGGATTACAAAGTCCTAACGCTGATTAACGTCCGGCTCTGGTTAACGGAAAGTTAACCAGAGCCAAGACTTGGTGTTAACGGATTCCGCTTCTGTAGAATCTGTTAACACCAGCCTTAAAAATAAAAAACAGAACCATATACTCACCTCCTGTCCAGCAGCGAGGACTGCGGCTCCAAGTCCCCCAGTCTCTCCCTGCATATCACTACGCTGACCGGCCAGATCTAGCGAGGCGAGATCCGGCAGGTCATGTGACTGCCGGCATCTTGCTCAATGGAGTCCTATTGGAGTCCTGCCGCGAGCATCCAGGGGCGTAGCGCGTGGTAACAATGCAGGCAGCTTTTTAAGCACCTGCATTGCAATTCCACGCTAAAACGGGGGCAGTAGGGGGAAAACTGCGGGCGCAGTTTTTTCTCCCTACCGCCCCCGTTTTAGCATGGAGATCGTAATGTGGCCCGTAATGTTCTTATTTTCTTTATTTTCTGTTGCTGGTATCTTTCATGAATTTTATTTTTTCTTGTATGTTTAGTTAAGAATTTTTTTTACTCTAAATGTTTCTCTGGGTGTATCGATTTTGTGAAGTTTCGTTTTTTAAACTGCCCCCCCGCCACAGTATCTTTCCATCACTTGCTCCTCACTGTGTGGCATTGGACATAGAATGGAGTGAATGGGTCAATCACTGACACAAATCATTGTATTGTGTGGAATGTATTCAAAGTACATCACTAGGGGTAGATTTTACTTTTAAGATCCTTGTCTTATCTCATTCAGCTGCAATCTTTTATCTTAGGTAGATTGGACATCATAATAGACCTCCTGCAGCCATATCTAAACATTCACCCCTCCATCTTGCTGATTGTTAAACCACAGCCAAAAAGTAAAACACACAGATTTTGGTAAATGTCGCATCATGGGAACAATCCACTAAATGGAAACAGGAGATAAAAAAAACTAACTTGATTTTTCCTTTTTAAATGCAATTACTTCAAACAAAGAAGAATAAAACAGCAGGATGTGTTTTATAAAGTGTTTTTGTTTGTTATTCAGAAGTCATTTAGTTTCAGTTTATGTAAGTGGTATTATCCCTTTAAGCCGATATTTCCACTGAAAAGCATAGCTGTCAGAGCTAATATATGATCCAAATTTTTTATCAGGATCCTAAAAGCCACTAATATTGCAATTTTGAATCTCCTGAACCGAAAAATGTCTGAAAAAGATGCGTTTTTGGTCATTAGGCCAAATTAAATAGGGCTCTCTATTTCTAACCTTATATTATGCCAATTAGACATACTAGACGTGTGCACAAGAAAAAAATTGTTTCGCTTCGGATAGATTCGTTCTGTTTTTTAGTTTGTTTCGGTGCATTCATTATGTTACCGTGGTACGGATTTTATATCGATTCACTAGTTCGGACTATCGGAAATTCATATTTCGGATTGATTCGTTATTATTTTTAAAGGTAATTTGTATTTCGGATAAATTCGTATTTAGTTTTTATTAGTTTTTTCGTATTTAATTTTTATTAGTTATTTGGTTTTTATTAGTTATTTCGGAATGTGAAACGGATGAATTAATTCCTTAGATTAGGGTAAAAAAAAAAAGATATGTAATGCCCCTGTCATTGGTGCTGAAACCTATTTTGTACCAAGGACAACAGTCCTGCGGGGCTCCAGAGATTGTGCGTAGCTACTATTCTTACTGCTGAAAGCAAAAAAATTCCAAAAATTGTCTTAGCAATCCTAAAATAAAAAAGAGACTTTTTGCTGCAAGTGAAAAGGATAAATGGTTGAATAAATATTTCACAGAAATGGGGAATATTTTTTACATTGAAACCTGTGGGATTCACTGTTTAAAGCTGTTGAACGAACCACTGAAAATCAGGGCATTTCATTGACATTTTGGTTCTGTTCGGCATTCTCTGAATAGATTAACCATCACTTGTCTATGGGGAATTTCACTGCTGCTGATTCGCATCGAACGACACCATGGTGCTGTCTATGGCCTGTGGTGCTGAGTACAACAGATTCAGCACAACAGCCAATGAACAAGGACGCAGTGCCGAAACCAAGTGAAACGGTATAACAAATTGATCATAAAACCAAATTCAATTAACATAGAAACATAGAAAATGTCGGCAGATAAGAACCTTTCGGCCCATCTAGTCTGCCCAATTACATGGATACTTTACCTGGATTTATCTTTTATTTAGGATAGCCTTATGCCTATCCCATGCCTGCTTAAATTCAATCACTGTTTTGGCCTCTACCACTTTTACTGGAAGGCTCTTCCATGTATCCACCACCCTCTCAGTAAAATAATGCTTCCTGATGTTACTTTTAAACCTTTGCCCCTCTAATCTAAGTCTAATGTCCTCTTGTTTTGCTACTTTGTTTCCTTTTAAATAAACTCCCTTACTCTACCTTGTGGATTCCCTTTACGTATTTAAATGTTTCTATCATATCTCCTCTGTCTCGTCTTTTTCCAAGCTATACATGTTAAGATCATTAAGCCTTTCCTGGTAACTTTTCTCCTTCAAGCCGTACACCATTTTAGTAGCCCTTCTCTGAACTCTCTCTAAGATGTCTATATCCTTCTGGAGATACGGCCTCCAGTACTGCACACAGTACTCCAAGTGAGGTCTCACCAGTGTTCTGTACAGTGGCATGAGCACTTCCCTTTTCCTACTGCTAATACCTCTTCCTACACAACCAAGCACTCTGCTAGCATTTCCTGCTGCACTGTTACATTGACTACTTACCCTTAGATCCTCTGCAATAATAACCCCTAAATCCCTTTCCTCAGATGTTGAGGTTAGGACTGTATCAAATATTCTATATTCAGCCCTTGGGTTTTTACGCCCCAGGTGCATTATCTTGCACTTATCCACATTAAAACTCAATTGCCACAGCTCCGACCATTTTTTTAGTTTACCTAAATCATTTGCCATTTGGCTGATCCCTCCAGGAACGTCAACCCTGTTGTAAATCTTTGTGTCAACAGCAAAACCATTAATACCATTAATACCTTCTGCAATATCACTAATAAAAATATTAAAGATAATGGGTCCAAGTACTGACCCCTGAAGTACCCCACTGGTAACAAGACCTTGCGCCGAATAATCTCCATTTACCACAACCCTCTGTTGCCTGTCACTCAGCCACTGCCTAATCCATTCAACAATATTGGAATCCAAGCTCCAAGATTGCAATTTATTGATAAGCCTTCTATGCGGAACAGTATCAAAAGCCTTACTGAAATCTAAATAAGCAATGTCTACTGCACCACCTTTGTCTATTATTTTTGTTACCCAATCAAAAAAAACAATAAGATTAGTTTGGCATGATCTCCCTGAGGTAAACCCATGTTGTTTCTGATCTTGTAGTCTATGTGTTTTTAGATGTTCAACAATCCTTTCCTTTGACATGGTTCCATTAATTTCCCGACTACTGACATAAGACTAACTGGCCTATAGTTCCCCGATTCCTCCCTACTACCCTTCTTGTAAATGGGCACAACATTTGCTAATTTCCAGTCTTCTGGGACGACTCCCGTTAACAAGGATTGGTTAAATAAATCTGTTAACGGTTTTGCTATTACACCACTGAGCTCTTTTAATAACTTAGGGTGGATCCCATCAGGCCCCATTGACTTATTTGTCTTTACTTTAGAAAACTGCTGTAGAACCTCCTCCTCTGTGAACTCATATGTAAATGTCTCTTTAGTGTTTCCTCCTAACTGAGGTCCCTTTCCTTCCTTTTCTTCTGCAAAGACTGAACAAAAATATTCATTGAGGCAGTCAGCGAGACGTTTATCCTCTTCTACATACCTTCCTTCCTTTGTTTTAATCTAACTAATCCTTGTTTTACTTTTCTTTTCTCGTTTATGTATCTAAAAAATGTTTTGTCCCCCTTTTTTACTGACTGAGCTATTTTCTCTTCTGCGTGTGCTTTGGAAGCTCTTATAAACTGCTTTGCCTCTTTCTGCCTAATCTTATAGGTTTGCCTATCTTCTACAATCTGAATTTTTTTATAATTATTGAATGCTATCTTTTTGTTCTTCACTATTTTGGCCACTTCTGTAGAGTACCACAGTGGTTTCTCCCCTTTTTTGTTTTTGCTAACAAGCCCAATGCAATTGCCTATGGTTTCTCCCGGACTCCCTTTAAGCTCCTCCAGTCTGATAATGACTCATTCACACAAACAGGGTTATTCAAAGAGATTCGAAAAGTCACTGCACGTTCGGTGACTTTTCGTTCTCTTCAATTCGGTTCCTTTTGCCGATCCCATTTCGGTGACCCTGCGGTGTATTCAGCAAGCACCACAGGGTCCCCGAATTGCAGGGAAAGGCGGCCGCAAACCAACCGAAAACGAACCGCAAAACCCAGCGAATGCACGCCGAAAACCCACAAAAACATCTGGATTAACCTGCCAAAAACCACAGAAAAATCCGAGCAGGAGCCGATCACGGGCAGCGAAGCCGCCGGAAAAAGCCGAGACAGCAGAAGAGCGAAGTGAATAAATTAGGAAAACATTTTGCATGAATGATTGAAAAGTGAAATGCTGTTTGCAAAGAAACTACTGAGTGAAAATGTCTGAAATTTACATTTGAGGTCCAGGGAATGATAATAAAGACGGCTGTTACAGAAAAAATAAGTAAACTTAAAAAAAAAAAATCGGACTTTTTTAAAAAAAAAAATCCTTAAAATATCTTAAAAATTCTATAAATAAAGAGACTCTTTACAGCAGAATTTTATAATGAACGGTTTATTAGATATTGAATTAAAATGGAAATATTTTTAACATTG
This sequence comes from Leptobrachium leishanense, assembly GCA_009667805.1. Taxonomy (NCBI): domain Eukaryota; kingdom Metazoa; phylum Chordata; class Amphibia; order Anura; family Megophryidae; genus Leptobrachium; species Leptobrachium leishanense. The sequence goes on along the minus strand of CM019065.1, from coordinate 234,502,078 downwards.
AAGCCTATGGGATTCTCCGGAATAAACTTTCCGAATTAAACCACCGAATGGCAGGGCATTTCGGGAACCTTTCACTGCTGGTTTGTGTTCTCTGAATAGCCAAAGCAGTGCTTTTCATGGGTTTTTCACTGCCCTTGAATAGGCACCGAACAGGCACCGTATGTTCAGGCAATTCGCCAGGATTTGGCGAATTGCCTGCTCTCTGGATAGCCAAATGGCCAAGAAAGGTAACCGAACGCTGATTTTCAGCGTTCGGTTACCTTTCTCAAGCAATTCGGATCTCTTTGGATAACTCTGTAAGTGTATTTTAATAAATATTTTTATTGGAAAGTGGATTCACCTCCTTATTGGAATACTTTATCTGCAATTTCAATTGGAGAGAACGCTACCCTGATGACGGCTATTACTATATGGCGATTCATGACTGTGCCTTGATTATATGATGTGCTTATACTGAGCCACTTGAAAAATAGAGGCTCAGGAATTTGTGAGTATAATCCTTTTAATTACTATACTCTCAAATGAATAATAAAAATTTATATTGAGTTTGCATTAGAGATGTGTTTTTCGTTTTAGTTCGAATCAAAATTCAGATGAAAATTACAGATTCGTATTTCAGAAGTGCTTTTGAAATTCGAAACGGTCTGAAAACGGAACTGATTCGGACCGGAACGAAACAGTATAGGGGGGTCACTCCCAAAGCATCGATATATCAGGTTGCAGACACTGTGTCTCTATTTTTCAAGTGGCTCAGTATAAGCGCATCATATTATCAAGGCACAGTCGTGAATCGCCATATAGTATTCGCCGTCATCAGGGTAGCGTTCTCTCCAATTGAAATTGCAGATAAAGTATTCCAATAAGGAGGTGAATCCACTTTCCAATAAAACTATTTATTAAAATACCCTAAATAAAAATAAACATCCTCAGATACGTGTCTCTACTGTGGGTTTCCTCAGTTTCCTCAGTTTTTATATCTTGAAGCACTATACTGATTAAAGACACAGCGTCTGCAACCTGATATATCGATGAGTTGGGTGTGACCCGCCTAAAAAGTGGTCATAAAGTCAATTAGGGCTCCTTCCTTGTGAGTTGAAACCTGAATTAATTCTCCTTAAAGAAATTTTATATACTGTATATAGACAATATTGCACTATATGTTCTCTATTTCATGTTTTTATGGAATATAGGAGTCATTATATGTCAACTGGACACACAACCGGAATATTATATGCCAGATAAGTAACCTTTAGATCTTTAAGTGTGTATAATATCACTGAGATTGAAACTTGCGCTCACACTGGGACTGATGTCCAATTTTTTGGTATGTTTATCTATGTGTGGGGTGCACATGGGTGTTAGAGCTGCATAAAAGTATAAGAGACTTGTTAATTACTGATCAGCAGGGTTTTTCACTTTTTGACTATATTGGCAGCTGTTGTTAAAAAGTAGGGATACCCTGCCAGCCCTCCTTCAATCTTGATCAACTTAGACTTGTTAGGAGATCACATAAAACTTCAATGTTGTGACCACTTAATCCCTTCACTACCGATAGATATATCTCGGGCTTCAAAGGCACCATCTGGTGCCCCGATATAGAGATATCTCGGTATGCTGATCTATAGACTAAAAGCAAATAAAATTAGTTTTTTTTTAGTATTTAGTATTAGTATTTCGTTTGCTTTTGGGCTGCAGTAGGTGTTCCCAAAGTTTTGGTTCCGTGGGCATAATGTCCAAAGAGCTAAAACTGTAAAATCAGCAGCTGAAAGCTCTGAAATATCAGGCTTTCAGCGGCTGATGCAGGAGAAATAGAAGAAAATAGATCTGCTGTTAAAACCTTGAAGTCAATTTGGCAGTAGATGGCGCCATCTACTGGCCAAAAATAGGTTATTTATAGTAAGACATAAAATAGATATGAACTCAAATATTTCTTATTTTATAACTAGTTAAAAATGATTTTACAAGAAAAAACACTGGTTTCTGACCATGTTTTTTTTGGAAAATCACTTGGTAGTGAAGGGGTTAATGGTGGAGTGCTGGGCCATTTTTTCTTTTGTTTTGTACAATGTGATCAGTGACCTGCTTTTGTCAGGGGCAGTTATTAAAAATAAATATATTTTAGTCATATAATGAGCTGTCACTTATTTCTATATCCTTAAAACTTGTGCTGTTTTGCCAAATATACAGTCAGGTCCAGAAATATTGGGACATCGACACAATTGTAACATCTTTGGCTCTATACACCACCACCATGTGCTTTAACTGCAGACTGTCAGCTTTAATTTGAGGGTATGTACATCCAACTCAGGTGAACGGTGTAGGACTTACAGCAGTTTGCAGATGTGCCTCCCACCAGGGCCAGCGCTGCCGCTAGGCCAGCTAGGTGGGCGCCTAGAGCGCAGCGCTCGCCTAGGGTGCAGCCGGCCCGACCAATTTAAAGAAAAAATAAATGCCCGCGGGGCAGCCTGGTGCTGCAGCCAGCCCCAATACGTGCCGGCATCGCTGCCGGCGTCAAGGAGACGGAGGCGTGGACTTGGTGCTTCCAGCACCAAGTTCTCACCTCCGTCTCCTTGACGCTAGCGGCGACGCCACCAAGAATTGGGACTGGCTACGGAGGTGGAGGGAGGCGGAGACGGCGCTGGAGCGGCAGATATGTGAGCATGTGTGAGCTGGGGCAGATATCCATGTGTGAGCTTGGGGGCAAATACCCATGTGTGAGCCTGGGGCAAATATCCATGTGTGAGCCTGGGGGAAAATATCCATGTGTGAGCCTGGGGGCAAATATCCATGAGTGAACCTAGGGGGCAAATACCCATGTGTGAGCCTGGGGGCAAATATCCATGAGTGAGCCTGGGGGCAAATATCCATGTGTGAGCCTGGGGGCAAATATCTATGTGTTAGCTGGGGCAAATACCCATGTGTGAGGCTGGGGGCAAATACCCATGTGTGAGTCTAGGTGGCAAATATCCATGTGTGAGCCTGGGGGCAGATATCCATGTTTGAGCCTGGGGGAAAATATCCATGTGTGAGCCTGGGGGCAAATATCCATGTGTGAGCCTTGGGGGCAAATATCCACGTGTGAGCCTGGGGCAGATATCCATGTGTGAGTCTGGGGGCAAATACCCATGTGTGAGCCTGGGGCAAATATCCATGTGTGAGCCTGGGGCAGATATCCATGTGTGAGATGGGGCAGATATCCATGTGTGAGCTTGGGGGCAGATATCCATGTGTGAGCTGGGGCAAATATCCATGTGTGAGCCTGGGGCAAATATCCATGTGTGAGCCTGGGGCAGATATTCATGTGTGAGCCTGGGGGCAAATATCCATGTGTGAGCTTGGGGGCAGATATCCATGTGTGAGCTGGGGAAAATATCCATGTGTGAGCCTGAGGCAAATATCCATGTGTGAGCTGGGGCAAATATCCATGTGTGAGCTGGTGGCAAATATCCATGTGTGAGCCTGGGGGCAAATATCCATGTGTGAGCCTGGGGCAGATATCCATGTGTGAGATGGGGCAGATATCCATGTGTAAGCTTGGGGGCAGATATCCATGTGTGAGCTGGGGCAAATATCCATGTGTGAGCTGGGGCAAATATCCATGTGTGAGCCTGGGGGCAAATATCCATGTGTGAGCTGGGGCAGATATTCATGTGTGAGCCTGGGGGCAAATATCCATGTGTGAGCCTGGGGCAGAAATCCATGTGTGAGCCTGGAGGCAAATATCCAGGTGTGAGCCTGGGGGCAGATATCCATGTGTGAGCCTGGGGCAGATATCCATGTGTGAGCCTGGGGGCAAATATCCATGTGTGAGCCTGGGGCAGATATCCATGTGTGAGCTGGGGTAGATATCCATGTGTGAGCTTGGGGGCATATATCCATGTGTGAGCTGGGGCAAATATCCATGTGTGAGCCTGGGGCAAATATCCATGTGTGAGCTGGGGCAAATATCCATGTGTGAGCTGGGGCAGATATCCATGTGTGAGCTTGGGGGCTGATATCCATGTGTGAGTTGGGGCAAATATCCATGTGTGAGCCTGAGGCAAATATCCATGTGTGAGCTGGGGCAAATATCCATTTGTGAGCTGGTGGAAAATATCCATGTGTGAGCTTGGGGGCAAATATCCCTGTGTTAGCCTGGGGCAAATATCCATGTGTTAGCTGGGGCAATATATCCATGCCATGTGTTAGCTGGGGCAATATATCCATGTGTGAGCTGGAGGCAAATATACCCATGTAAGAACTGGGGGCAAATATACCCATGTAAGAGCTGGGGGCAAATATACCTATGTGAGCTGGGGTCAAATATATCCATGTGAGCGGGGGCAATATATCCATGTGAGAGCTGGGGCAAATATACCCATGTGAGCTTTCTTTTTTTGGGGGGGTGCAAGTAGCTGTCTTGCCTAGGGCGCAAAATAGTCTAGCACTGGCCCTGCCTCCCACTTGTTAAGGGACCAAAGGTAATGGGACAATTGACTTCTCAGCTGTTCCATTGCCAGGTGTGTGATATTCCCTCATTAACCCAATTACAATGTGCAGATAAAAGGCCCAGAGTTCATTTCAAGTGTGCTATTTGCATTTCGAATCTGTTGCTGTCAACTCTCAAGATAAGATCCAAAGAGCTGTCACTATCAGGGAAGCAAGCCATCATTAGGCTGAAGAAACAAAACAAACCCATCAGAGAGATAGCAAGAATATTAGGCGTGGCCAAAACAACTGTTTGGAACATTCAGAAAAAGAAGGAACACACTGGGAGACCACTCAAAACAACTGTGGTGGATGACCGAAGAATTCTTTCCCTGGTGAAGAAAACACCCTTCACAGCAGTTGGCCAGATCAAGAACACTCTCCAGGAGGTAGGTGTATGTGTGTCAAAGTCTACAATCAAGAGAAGACTTCACCAGAGTGAATACAGAGGGTTCACCACAAGATGTAAACCATTGGTGAGCCTCAAAAACAGGAAGGCCAGATTAGAGTTTGCCAAACAACACCTAACAAAGCCTTCACAGTTCTGGAACAAGATCCTATGGACAGATGAGACCAAGATCAACTTGTACCAGAGTGATGGGAAGAGAAGAGTATGGAGAAGGAAAGGAACTGCTCATGATCCTATGCATACCACCTCACATCAGTGAAGCATGGTGGTGGTAGTGTCATGGCGTGGGCATGTATGACTGCCAATGGAACTGGTTCTCTTGTATTTATTGATGATGTGACTGCTGACAAAAGCAGCAGGATGAATTCTGAAGTGTTTCGGGCAATATTATCTGCTCACATTCAGCCAAATGCTGCAGAACTCATTGGACGGCTCTTCATAGTGCAGATGGACAATGACCCAAAGCATACTGCAAAAGCAACCAAAGAGTTTTTGAAGGGACAGAAGTGGAATGTTATGCAATGGCCAGGTCAATCACCTGACCTGAATCCCATTGAGCATGCATTTCACTTGCTGAAGACAAAACTGAAGGGAAAATGCCCCAAGAACAAGCAGGAACTGAAGACAGTTGCAGTAGAGGCCTGGCAGAGCAACACCAGGGATGAAACCCAGCGTCTGGTGATGTCTATGCAATCCAGACTTCTGGCTGTGATTGACTGCAAAGGATTTGCAACCAAGTATTAAGAAGGGAAAGTTTGATTTATGATTATTATTCTGTCCCATTACCTTTGGTCCCTTAACAAGTGGGAGGCAGATCTGCAAACTGCTGTAAGTCCTACACCGTTCATCTGAGTTGGATGTACATACCCTCAAATTAAAGCTGACAGTCTGCAGATAAAGCACGTTGTGTTTGTTTCATTCCAACTCCATTGTGGTGGTATATAAAGCCAAAGATGTTAGAATTGTGTCGATGTCCCAATATTTCTGGACCTGACTGTATATATATATATATATATATAGAATGAACAAAAAAGGTCTTTGCACTCACGGTTCACAGTGAAGTTCCTCTCACACCCGGTGCTTTAGCAAAGGCTGGACTTGGTACAGATAGCAAGGATGCAAGCACTCATGGGATTTGCAGAAAAAGTTTTCTTTAATGAATCCAAAAAGGTCAACGTTTCGGCTCTTTACAGAGCCTTCATCAGGACAAATATACATACAACCCAATCCTGTGTCCATATATATGGACACTCCAATTAAACAACAATCACCAGCCCCCTCCCACTGAAATCATCCTCCAACCAGTGATGAGAAAACGTCCACAATCCCAACAACATGTGTGCAAGGAAATTAGCACTAAGCACCCACAATTAGTGTCAGACAGACAAGCATCAGTCTCTTAACGACCTAATAATGCACCATCTGATGTTTCATTTCAAGCGCCAGCAGGGCATTCTTACCCCCGCCACTTCAAACTCTTGCAACAAACCAGGTGAAGGAGATTGATCTCCAGACGTCTCTGATCCCGGAAACCACCACGAGTACCTGTCGGCGCTCTGCGCCGTATAAGCACGCCGGACCGGTTGCCTAGGCAACCACAGCGTGTTGCCTCGGACGTAACCAAGAAACACTTGGCTCGGTCCCGCCCCCTCTCAGACTCGTGGTTGAACAGGATAATCTACAGGGGAGGGAGAAAAACATTACCCTCCTTAAAAACAAATGTAAAAGTACAAGCAACGACTAATGTGTGCACGCAGCAGATGGCTCAGGCCGGCACAGATTGATTATTAAACCCCACATTAGGAACTACCCTGCCGATAATATCAGTATATAGATTGATTTTAGATTTTGGATTTTTACTTCTTAATTTTTAATTTTGACATTTTTACAATATTTATAAAAAGGCCAGGAGGGAGTTTCTTTCATTCAACCCCCGAGGGAAAACGGTGTCCAAGCGATGAATCCATCTTGCTTCTCTCTGAAGGAGAATCAAAGCTCGATCTCCCCCCCCGCCTCGGGGGTGGGACATGGTCTATTGCCAAGAATTTCAACGAGGACAAGGGGTGACCAGACTGAAAAAAATGTCGGGCCACCGGCTTGTCCGACCTGCCATCCCTATATGCGGTCCTGATGTTGGATCGATGGTTGCGAATTCTTTCGCATAATTGGGTTGTGGTTTTACCCACATAGGCCAAGCCACAAGGGCATAAGATCTTATAGACCACATATTCTGTCCTACAGGTAATAAAGTGTCTAATGAGAAACCGCTTCCCTGTATGGGGATGTCTAAAGTCACTAGACGGAGTCATATGGCCGCAGGTAACGCAGCCTAGACATCTTTTGCAGCCCAGATTCCTAAATTTATTTTGGTCTGGGTCATAACTTTTAATGGGATCCGCCTTTACCAGAAGATCTTTTAGACTGCGGTTTTTGCGATAGCAAAACATCGGTTGGTATCTAAACGTTTCAGGCAAATTCTGGTCTTTCTCTAGGATCGACCAGTTTTTGGATTCATTAAAGAAAACTTTTTCTGCAAATCCCATGAGTGCTTGCATCCTTGCTATCTATATATATATATATATATATTCAAGCGTCATTCACAAGGTTAATATATATCAAGCATCTAAGGGACTTGTTGTAACTTTAGACTAATACAATACATGTATATTTACCCGATCTGTTATTTGAGGGTGTCCAACTATGAACTAAATACAGTAATTGATCCTCTTGTATAATGTGCCTTATTTTCAAATGTTTCTAGTATGGATTCACAGTTAAGCACAGTTGTAACATCATTATGATATACATAGTTTGTTGAAAGTTTATATACGCCTGCTAACCACACTTCTGTTTGATATAAATTTAAAATCTTCATATCACTCGTCACTGCCCTTGGAGCCTAATCCTGTTTTCATGGTGAATTTTATTTGGTGATATCGATACATATAGAATACTTAAATCATACTCAGCAATCCTCTTGGGTAAAAAAGTTACACTTCTGCATATGTCTGGAAATGGTTTCTGTCTCACACTGATGACATCATGCTGATTATTGGAACTGGTCAGCAAATACTTCTCTCTGAATCATAAAAAGTTTATGATTTAATTCTTAGACATTAGAAGCAGGTTTTGTAGGGAAAGGGTCCTATTGTTATAGACCTTGGTAGTAAAATTCTTGGGAAAACAGACATACGCATGTGTGACTGAAGATCTGGTCTTTGTCTAGTAACTTTATACTCAATTAATGACTTGCAGTCATTTATAAATGTTCCTTTTTTTCATCCCACATTTCCTGTTCTTGAAAGTTCAATAGAAAATGCGAATGTCCAGCCTCTTTCAGCTGATGGTCACTAGACTATAATAAAATTGTGAGTATTCTGAGTAAAACTCATTGTCAGAAGGAACACTGTTACTTTTAGCATGAGAATTGACAGTGCTACATAGGGTAAGGCTTGTTGTGAATGTGATAGCAGTTCTAATAGTTTTGAAGAGGTTTAAGAGGTTGAAGTGGAAGTTTCCAGTAGACATATACTGAAACAATTTTAAGTGCTATCTTGAAATCACAATTATTTTTTGCAACTGTAATTTGATAATGTGTATTGTTTTTTGTGTGTCTTTGTTTTTTAGAATCAAAACTGATAGGGAGTCCTACTCCCTATAGAATGCTAACTGTAGCGTTTGGGTGAATGTTAACATCAGGATAAGTGACTTTAACGTATACCACCCATATTACCTTCTTGATGCCAACCCCCTGAAAAATCCACAGGAGGCTTGCTGTCACGTTCCTCCTGGATAACTATAGTACTAGTCTCTGTATGCAGAACAACTATCCTACACTTCCGAAACTTCTTATGGTCGGTGCGACTACCTGTATATATACAGAATCGGAGGAGAACATATCCCGACCAAACAGACAGAAGGGCTTAACAACAGTGTAGTTCATGAACCAGACACATAAAGAGTAAACAGCAAGGATGCTCTTGAATCGGATATCAGGAAACACCTGAGTCGGACACAAGAGGTTAGCATAAGAAGTAGTCAGAGGAAATGCCAAGGGTCGTATCGCCAGAGTTCAGTGTCAGCCAGATGCCAGGGGGTCTTATTGTCATAATACAGTGTCAGCCAGATGCCAGGGGTCATGTTACCAGATTGGGTAGTCAAAGAGTGCCAGGAGTTGAGAGCCAGGAGAGGAGAGTCATGCAAGCCAAAGTTGTCAACAGTAATTTGAAATCGATATACGCAAATCACTCAGAGGCGTGTAATACCATGTCAGGGCAAGAAGCAGAACTCAAGTGACTGGTTTTAAATGTGGCGGGCACTGCATCATCACGCCGTGCCTCGCTGGTGTGCCTGACTCGTGACAGTGAACGACCTGCATATCACTCTGCATCCAGCGAGCGGGCATCGAGAAACATGCTGCCAGGCGCCAAGGTACCAAGATGGCATGGGACGTGACCCTTACGCTTTGTAGAGCTGAGCTCATTATCATACGCACAGCGAGGTGGCCATGCGATCGTCCGTGGGGAAAGAACGTTCATTCTCATAGATATTCCTTCCATGCTTGTGTGGCCCTGGCCATTTATCTTACTTCAATAACCTATTTGGCAGGCAGATGTCACCATCTATTGACCAAATATAGTTACTGTAGTTAGAACTCCGTGCATCGGCAGAGGAAAGCCTGATATATATCTGGACATTCCCTAGTTGATTCCCTAAACAATTTTAGAAATTTGAGGGCACCTTCTGGAGCCCAAAAGCAAACAAAATAAATTTGTAACATAACAATTGTGTTATGCAATATGCGATAACACAATCTCGTGCTGCTGTTTTTGCTACTGCTGATCATTTATACATGATCACAGTAGTGAAGTGGTTAATTTGGAATAAAGTTTGGACTTTTATGTGAAGACCCCCGAGTTCCCTTGGTTTGTTAAAACTGTATGTGTGTATATATTTATATATACAGAGAGAGAGCAATCCTAGCCAACAAATTCAAGACTCTGAGTAGCTAACTTTAGCGAACACATTCTTCCTAATTACTTGGTTTGATATTATTTGTTATTTTTTTATATGTATTGATGTTCATTAATATATGTATTGATTATCTGCAGCAGGTTGCCTGTTTTCTGTGCTTCCAGTTGCTATGGAATGGACCACACATAAAAGTTTAGACACCCGTAAACCAGTGCAGATTTACAAAACCATAAATCTCAGGCAGCCAATAACATGAATATTATTATACTCTATGCAAGGCTCAAAATTTCCTTAATGCAACTTTATGGAAATTGAGCCTTCTTTAGCTGTAGACCAATGTTTCCCAAACCTGTCCTCAGGACCCTCTGCCTCGTCAGGTTTGCTAGATATCTGAAGCACAGCACAGGTGATATGATTTGCTGCTCAGTGATTGCAGGATTCAGTCTGCTTTTCCCCCAAAGTGATCTGCAAAATCTGGCCTGGCTGGGGGTCCCGAGGAGAGGTTTGGGAAACACTGCTGTAAACTGTGTTGCTTGTACAGGTGCAATGGCAATAGAAACTCCAGCTTCACTGCCTCTGCTCACTGTATGCTAAACTCTCTGTAAATCAGATTAAGGAAGACTGGCTTTTGGGCAGTGACAGCTTTCGGGTATCAGGAGGACCAAGTTTTAAGGTAATGGAGGCAGCTTTACATTGACATATTTAGAGGATAGGGACTTTACTCTATAATGCTAAGGATAAGAATGGAGGTACAGTGGCTTGGATGTAATTATGGAGATAGAAGCAGGAACAGCATCAGGGGGTAAATGACATAGAGGATTGGATGAATGGCATGCCTTGGTGACAGGGGGTGTCTAAAATCACCAAAATACTGCTACAGCTAACAGCGAAGATTAGCAAAATGACCTGCTTTTTTACTTGTGTCCAAATGTGCAAATCTTTCTTAGTTTTCTTCTTTTGCCGCAAAAAAAGAAAAATATCCAAAGTGTTAACATAAGCAAAATATGTCTTTCAAAAGACGAATGTCTGCCAGTAGAAAGCAAAGCAAAACAAACCAAACAAAATATGTCAAAGCATTATTAACATAAATAAACACTTCTGATCATTTGCAAAGTGACACCAAAAATATTAACGTGAAGCACATACATATAGCATTTGGTCAAGTATAGTGTTTATGTATTTATATGCAAAGTTTTTCAACTTTAGTATCATCTTAACTCTTTAGTGTTCTCTATAAAATATACATATTTGTGTAAATGTAACTTTTCAAACCTATTTTATTCACAGTGAAAATGTATAATAGACTGCAAACAACTAATAAGCATACTAATTATCATTGTTAAATTAAAACTGTCAACATAAAGAAATGTATCAAGAAAAAGTTGCACATACCCCATTATTTCCACCGTTTTTACATTTTTCTTTCATTAACAGCAGTTTTGTTTCGTATTCTGGTCTCGGATGTTCCTACAGGTGAAGATACAACCACAAAAACAATATTAATAACTAAGTACTGTTAGCAGTGCTATTGGTAGACATCAAAAAACAGCCACCAACAGAAGACGATACATTGAGTTACAGGTCAGTATCTGTGACATAGCCACAGGACACGATAAAACACAGTCACTAGAATCGGAGGGATCAAACACTTGAAGACACTCAAAGGTCTAACAAAAGGGAAAGCAGGTCAAACCTTTATACGCTCCTTGGTGCATATTCGATGGTGAAAAAGGAAAGAAAATATATTATAAATATACACCGCAAGTATGAAAATACTTTCACAGAAGCCAAAAGGATTAGTTGGGGGTGTCATGATAACTAACAAAGGATTGTTAGCTATAAGGTTCTTTTTTAACCCCTTCATGATGGAATCTTTTCTAAATTTCCATTGTTTTGTGACAAGTTGTATTTGGCTTTAAGCCTTTTTTGCTATGAGTTTGTGTCATGGTCATTTTCTGTTTTCTCATTCGATAACCGCACACATATTATATATCATTTTTTTAAAGGGCAGTTAGAACATTCTTTTGATACCCCATCCCCCCATATATACTTATTACAACATTATTAAGGGGAAAAATATAACTGCAGCCAAACACATTTTATCTGCTATGGTGTTTGACATATCACAGTCACAAAGTCTCATTTTACTATCGACATGGTAGACATGGCGATAATCAGGAAGAGGTTAAGGTTTTATGTAGGATGAAGATTGCACATTCAAGCACATTTGTAATGATATAGGATCATCTATAAATTAAAAAAGATATAACTAGGGATAAAATAAATTCAAGTTATATATCTGCACAACTTTGTTGTCTGAAAATGAGCTGAATCAGAATGTAATAGACATGTCCAAAATATATTTTTGTTCTTTCATGACGCGTTGCAAGCAGTGAACCACATCTTAGGCTAATGTCAGACGAACGCAGTCTAAGCGCACTCTGCATGCGTGCATAACGGACGGACGTACTGACGGAAGATACTGTAGACACCACACGGTCGGTTTTTTTGACGGATGTAGAAAAAAAAGGGAAATATGGGAATCAAAATTAATTAAAATTAGATGACAGGTACAATCAGCTACACCAAAAAAACTTCTGAGTGTCAACGTGATGGACGTCACAAATGCGCTGCATCTGACGTCGCTTCATCACACACTGGACGTGGACGCGGCGCACTCTGGGCGTCCGTCGTAGCGCTTTTACATCGAGGCCTAAATGGCGTCCGTTGCCACCTGCGTGGTGCGTGCGCACTTCGGTGCGCACGTACTTTGTGTGTTGGTCTCTATTGATCATAAATCAATGCTACGACAGACGTTAAACCGCGCGGCGACACGGACGTGATGACTGCGTTCACATGACGCTAGCCTTAGGCTGCGGTCACACGAGCATTCCTGAGAGAGGAAGGAACGTCCGTGAGAGTGGAAGGAATGTCCGTGAGAGTGGATGTTCCTTCCAGTCTGACGTCCGTGTGGCCACTTCGCTGAGCGCAGTGCACTCAATGCTACAAAGTCTTGTAGCCCTGTCCTATGTCCGTCATAGCTTTTTGACGGGAAGGCTTAAATCACATCCAGTGTAGTTTGCACAACTATTGCGGACGTTACTCTGTGTGGCCCTACCCCGTTGAGCAGTCACAAAGCTGCAACGGAAGCAGGGAGGAGTGGTCACACGGACACACTCAGTGTGCTTGTGTGACCATAGCCTTACCTGTCACACCCAAAACAACTCACATCTGGAATCCAAGCCTTCTCAGCATTCAGAGACTGCTTGGTGGGGTCCTGCAGGGCTATAAACTATAAACTTTGGTTGAACCCCATGATAAAGCTATAAAAAGTGTGCCATTTTTGTTTTTGTTACAGCATTTTTACCATTGGTGATAAACTGAATATTGTAGATTCTAGACAAGCAGTCTCTGGTTGCAGAGAACGCTTGGATTCCATGTGAGAGATGCTACAGCTGTGAGAGGGAAGACCTTACCAAGCAGTCTCTGGCTGTGGCAAATAACGGTGATTTAATTGAGTACATGATTAATTAAATCAAGGGCTTAGTTTAGAAACAAAGGGGACAATAAACTAAAATGAGCATATGCTTAAGTAAAGCATGTACACATTTTGGACTAAATTACAATCTTCATGCAAACCATTTGCACCGAATACCGTATTTCATAGTCAGCGCAACAACCGCGCGCAATCGTCTACCGTGGGTGAACCTGCGTTAACCCTGCGCGAGCTTACTGTACTTCGTGGGTCCTATCCTTAACATTGTGAGTGCAAATGCGGATGTGCGCTGGTATGAGTATGGTATTACAAACTATTTGCGGTAATTATCGCATGGCCTTTGCGCGCATAATTTTAGCAACTCCTAAAAGCTGGTGCTAATGGCAAATCTGAACAACCTGGCTAACCCCAAATATCCAAGCCCATAAAAAGGAATGCACCAAAGCACAGTGGCCCATTCAAATCATACCAAACCAATACAATGGATGAAGTTGTGTGTGCATATATTATTGCTGCAGCATATATGCTCTGATTGACAGTGGCAGACACAATTTGTTAACGTGAGACAGGTGTGGTTCTTAATTCTGTTTGGCTGAATCTCGAAAAAAGACTGCGCGCAGAAAGATTTCGGTAGAGAGACGGTACTGCGCGTGCATTTGGGCACGTCCTGTTTGCGCGCGCAATTGATCAGCAGAAGAAAAAAAGATTGTAATTCCAACGGTGATTTGCACGTGCAAAACTTTAAAGCTTGGCGCAAAGATTTTCACTTTGCGCGAGAATTTTTGTGTGAAGATTGTAATTTAGCCCTTTATCTTTTTGTTCCGGATTTTAGACAAATCGATTCATCTGAAATCTGAAGCAGAAGTAAATCAATTTCAGCTGATCCAAAATTTATATTTTTGCATTAATTCATCTGAATTGAAAATATATGCAGTAAAATTGTATAGAATGTAGTCCTCTGTTCAATAAGCTGATGCAGAGGGAATTCCAGGTTGAGTTCAAGTTGTATAGAAACACTAATTCTCAAAATTACAGTTATGCAGGAGCTGTGAGTGCCTGAGAGTACATCATTGCAGCAATCTCACAAAAGTCACATCAGACTGTAAATGAGACCACCCAGTAAAGCGATGATCTCATCACTGAGTTGATGTATGTGCAAGCCAAAATGTGGGGCCCTATTCCAATGCTGGTGATAAATGAGAGGCGCTAATGGAAAACTTGAGTGTCTGCCATTTTCCATTAGCGCCTCTCATTTAACACCCATATTACGAAGGAGCCGCTTTCTTAGCAACTCTAGTCTTATCACTTGTTAGGTGTTAAATGATAACACTGCAGCGCTGCTGGTGTTATCAGGTGCAGGATAAAAAAGGACTCCGTGGAGACAGATGTGTGCTCATGCGATTGAAATCCAGAAAAGATGGTGGAGGAATATGAGGAGGAACACTATTTGTTGCCAGTGTTCCTCTGTCTGAAAAACAAGGAAGTGGCAGATCGTGCCGCTTTTACCACCAAGGGATCTAAGGTGAGTAAAGAATTTAATGGTGGGTTCACCACAAAGTGTGATGTGATTATGGAGAAGAGCAATCCCTTAAAAGAAGGGTTTGAAAAATGTTAATTTTACAATATTGTCAGATGGAGAACCAGCTGGTTGCGTCTTGGATGGAATATGCCGCTAAAAAAAAGCACAGCACCTGAGCTATTCTTCAGTACAACTTGAGCGTTGTGCTTAAAGGCAACATTGGAATAGAGCCCCTTGTCTTAAAAAAAATGTGTAGTTTCATTTGAAAGGCCAGATTCTGATACCTCATAAGGCCCTCTATGATACTAGAGATATTAGGGGTCCAAAGGACCCTTGCATCTCCTGTAATGGGATTTCCCTGTCAGGTGGGGAGGGAGCATCATTTCTGACATCATCACGACTTTGTGCAGATGATGTAAGTGGGTGGGGTGATTCCACAGAAAAGGATGACAGGCCTCTATAGACAAAGCTTAAGACTGGCACCAACCTGCAAGATTTGTCAACATTTCATGCTCTGCTTCTACAGTCTTGCTCGCTAAACAAACTTAAACAAACAAACTTATTTCTCACCCCTCATCTCCACCTTTTCTCATCATTCCAGACGTTGGTTTCAGACATTCAATCTGTTAATGTGCCCCACTTCCACTCAACCTTCCACAGACCTCACTGCTGTTAGTTATGCTGACTGCTTCACCAATAGGTTTACTAAACTTAGACTAGAAATCTCTTCGCTACCCTCCACCCCTAACCATTCAAACTCATTCACTCCTTCACTCTGTGACCCATCTTCTGCTATGTCTTCCTTTACTTTGACTTGGCACTTTGCACGTCCTTCTGTCCGACCACCTGTGTGCTTGACTCCATCCACTTGCACCTTATGCAGTCTTTCCAACCGGTTATTGTCCCTGCTTTGAGTCACATTTTCAATTTATCCCTCTCCTTTGGAGTCTTCCCCTCTGCATTAAAACGTGCTCTGATTACCCCCTTCCTGATCCCACCTCCCTATGGAACTATCGTTCCATTTCTTTGTGCCCTTTGCCCCCCCAAAATCTTAGACAGCTTTGTCTATAACCAGATCACTGGTTTTCTCTCTGCTAACTCTCTACTTGACCCACACCGGTTCAGCTTTTGCTCCGAACACTCTACTAAGACTGCTCTGACCAAGGTGACTAATGATTTAGTTGCTGCTAAAACCAAGGGGTCACTTCTCCCTGCTTATTCTTCTTGACTTTTCCACTACATTTGAGACTGTTGACCACCCTCTCCTCCTCCTCACGCTGCGTCCACTTGGTCTCAGTGACACTGCTTTCTCCTGGTTCTCTTTCTATCTCTCTCTTCACTTCTTCAGGGTCTCCTCCGCTGACACCTCTTTCACCCCAGTTTCTCTTTCAGTTGGTGTACCTCAAGGTTTTCTTCTGGGTCACGTACTCTTCACACTCTATACCGTCTCTCTTGGCAACCTCATCTCTTCCTGGATTCCAATATCATCTCTATGCTAACAACACCCAAATCTATCTTTCTTCTCCCGATCTCTCTTCTCCTGTGTTGGACTGTATTACTGCCTGCTATTATGGATGACTTCCCGCTTCCTAAAGCTCAACTTCTCTAAAACTGAACTTCTCATCTTCCCTTTCTCTAGCCAACATTCTTGCACCCATTTCCCTTCACGTGAATGGTGCCACCATTACTTCCACCTCACAGGCTCATTGCCTCGGTGTCATCTTCATTTCTGATCTCTCCTTCACTCCTCACAGTCAGTCACTACCCAAATCTTGCTACTACCACCTAAAAAAATCATTGCACTCGTCCACCCCTTTCTTATAATCAGGACTCTACTCATCCAAGCTCTTATCTCCCTCCTTGACTACTGTAACCTCCTTCTCGCTGCCCTTAAGAGTTTCCAGATTCTCCTTCTGCAGTCTATAATGAATGCCAACGCTATACTCATACACCTCACCTCCCGCACCTCCTACACCCTACCCCTTTGTTAATCTCTACACTGGCTCCCTTTTTCCTTTAGAGTCCATTTCAAAATACTAGTGCTCACGTACTAAGTTCTCCATAACAGTACCCTTGCCTACATCTCCTCTCTTATTACCGTGTTTCCCCGGAAATAAGACACTGTCTTATATTTTTTTTCAGGGTAGGTCTTATGTTTTTGGTGTTGGTGTTTTTTTTTTGGTGGTGTACATCTGGTATCACTCCTCACTCCACCTCTGACAGGAGCTGGCACTAGAGGAAGCATCAGCTAAGGCTGCGGTCACATGAGCGCACTGAGTGCGTCCTTGTGACCGCACTTCCCTGCGTCAGTCGCAGCTTTGTGAAGGCTGGACGGGGAGAATCACACAGGGTAGCGTGCATGCTAATTGCACATGCTACCACCGGGCGTGATTTCAGCCTCACCGTCAAAAAGCTACGACGGACGCAAATGGAGCAACAAAGTGCAATCCTCCTAACTGCACTCAGCGAGGTGGCCACACAGCATCAGAGTGGAAGGAACGTCCAGTGATGTTTCTTCTGCTCAAAGAACGCTTGTGTGATTGTAGCCTTATGCGGCTCTGCTCCCTCCGCTGCCTCCTCACTTCCGCCGCGCAGGCATCACTCATTCTCTCCCGTGACTCTTCAAGTTTTCCAACTAGGTCTTATTTTCAGGGTAGGTCTTATATTTTAGCAGTTATCAAAAAAACGCACTAGGTCTTATTTTTGGGGGTAGGTCTTATTTTCGGGGGAAAAACGGTAGCAGGTACAACCTGTCCTTACCACTTCACTCTGCCATTGATCTGATGTTATCATCTCCTCTTACCCACACCCCCAACTCTCACCTTCACAACTTCTCCTGAGTTGCACACTTTCTATGGAACTCCCTCCCTCGCAACAATAGAATCTCCCCTTCTCTCCAGTCCTTCATGAAGTCTCTGAAAACACATTACTTTATAGGGATAGCATATGGGATCATTCCATGTTCCCCCACTGTACATATCTTGCGCCATCTTCCCGCACAGCTTACATGCACCCCACTAAAATGTTAGCTCCAAAGTGGTGAGACTTGACTGCACAGCAAGCCCTTACAAGGCAAAGGCAAACTTTAGAGAATGGTGAAACCATTTCAACACCAACAATGAGAAAACTGCACCATGGAATGTCAACGTTCAGCCCATCTGTAAAACCGCAATGACAGTGTTCCCACATTCACAAACACAAGTGAAACACCCAGAGCAATATAGAATGGATGCGATAAAAAGGATGCAAGAAAAAGTGACAGATACATCCTAAACATAAAAAACCCTTATATATATAATACAAACCACAGAGGGGTTGCAGTCAACCTAAACTTGCAACAACAGCGGGTGCATGTAAGACTTACTTACTTATTGCCCATTATGCCTATTGGCATGTAGGGCAGCAACAAAGGTTCGCCACACCTGCTTGTTCTGGGCTGGCTTTTGTATGGTACCCCACGTGTGTCATAGTCTAAGACATTTAATACAAACCACCAGGAAAGAGTTGATCCTGTAAATGCAGATACAGTCAAGTTAGATAGGACCTGTCAACGATGGGGTACATTGGCGAATGTGACAGGCTTAAGCAAACTATGATCATACTTTGTGAACTGAACCCCTATAATTTTTTACCTCAGTCAGGTTTTTTGAACTTTTGAAATGTGTTTTTTTTGGTTGCAGAAAATGGTGGAAGAAGGTGGACATTGATATGGAGTGCTCTTTCCTGGTGTTTTGTATTAAATGTCTTAGATGCACCCGCTGTTGTTGCAAGTTTAGGTTGAGTGCAACCCACCTGTGGTTTGTTTTATACATATAGAGAGCTGACAACTCTCATGGGTATGCACCCCTCCCTGTTCACGGGTGTGTCCCACCGTGGCAGCCTATAAAGACCAGTGCCTGCTGGGGAGCGCCAGGGTGAGTTGATCCTGTAAATGCAGATACGGTCAAGTTAGATAGGACCTGACAACGATGGGGTACATTGGCGACTGTGACAGGCTTAAGCAAACTATGATCATACTTTGAACTGAATCCCCATCATTTTTTACCTCAGTCAGGTTTTTTAAACTTTTGAAATGTGTTTTTTTGTTGCAGAAAATGGTGGAAGAAGGTGGTCATTGATATGAGTGCTCTTTCCTGGTGTTGTATATATATACTTATATACATCCTACCCAGAGTTCCTTGCTGCATATGGGCAGTGCAGCACACAGGCTCTGGGATGCAGTTCTTTGAATTGCTGTGATGTGCAAATGGCTTCTGCAATAATAAACGTAACCATTATAGCGTGGAGGCTTTTTATCTCACTTTTTGTCCTCCACCACAACCGTTGTAAATAATACAAGATTATATATATATATATATTATATATATATATATCTTGTAACTGCAGCATTGGTAAGGGTGAATAAGAGAAGCTAGGACAGCAGGGCCCCTTAAATATTTATGTTTGCAAAGTTATTTTATAGAAAGTTTTTGGAGGCCACTAGTTTTATATAAAAAACATTGCTACATTTGGGGAGGTTTAAATTTCTGTGTAGAAATTCTCCCAGGCAACAAAATAAACAATGTAAGAGTTTAGAAACAAATGTTCTTCTAGAAAATCAAGGAATAATATGATGCTTAATGATAATCTCTAATAAACTTTTGCCTGATTATGTTACATCAACTATTGTTCTGTTTTCCCTGTTTACAATTCTCCAGACATTAGTGTGAATAATAATGAAAATCACTGTGCTCTCATAATAAGAAAATTTGGATGTCTGTTTGATAGTCACTCTCCAGCTGAACAAGTAGCTTCTTCACTTTATGGGATTTGCAGATATTTTAGGCCAAAATAGCTGAATAGGAAAAAATCTCCACGTCTTCTGTTTCGGCAAAAGGAGATTGAGAGGCATGCTGCAAGGTCAAGACTGCTCATTTAAAGATTTGAGAAAAATGGAAAGATTCCTATATGGGGTAACTAAGAAGTGATTCTTTATTGAGAGGGTGTACCATAGGTTTAAAGAGAAACATGGGAAATGTGGTACAGCAGCTTTGTACATTATATTTAAAGAGAACTATAATAATCTGCAGAATAAACACTCAAGAAGGGGAAACAAAGTATTACATATATATACATGGACCCACTCAGGATCTGAAGATAAGAGTAATAACTGTTTTTATAACGTTTAAGGCTAGGGTCAGACTAACGCATTTTTCACGTTGTCCGTGAAAAAGTGCGTTCGAACGAATGGACGTATTTTTTCACGGAATACGCGATAGCGGTCATACGATGCGCAGTTTCATCCGTGATTTTGTACGGATCATCAATAAAACACTTTTTGGGTCTGGACGTTATGTTGGCCGGACATTAGCAGGGTCTGACGTCTCCTAATCACGCACACACGCTGCTAGCGGACGCAGCGCACTCTGTACGTCAGTACTAGTGGTTTCACGTTCTCGAAAAAATGCGTTTGTTTGCCGCTTGCGTTGCGCGGCCGCACTTTTGTGCGACCGTACTTCGTATATTGGCCGTCATTGCCCGGCATCTGCTGCTAGCACGGCCGTGATTATGTGCGGCTGCACGCGCGTTCGCACTGCCTCAGTCTGACCCTAGCCTTAAAAGCATGTTGACCAACATTTTGGCTCGTGCTGAGCTTTACTTCTATGGGTGGACAAGGAAAAATCTGAAACGATTAATAAATGTATCACTAACTACAGTCCGGACTGGAAAAAAGAAAGCAACAAATTCTGCAGTGGTGGCATTACAATCAGGCAAACGACTCCTTTGCCTATGGTACCAGCCCACTGGGAGCACCCTGTCCTCGATCATTGTACAGGAATTAATTCCCATACTCCTTCTGGGGCCAGACAGAAGCCACTTGGCAGCGCTCCCAGCCAGGGAATTCACAATTGGAGAGCTCATGTGTTGAAATGTCATAAGACCTGATGCTCCATGCTGCGCTCCAGGCTCCCCTCTACAAAGCTCTATATTTTTAATAATTTAATGTACGTTCTCCATTTTGCAACATTTTAGCAGTTAAAACACCTCAAACAAGCATGTCCTTTATACCATATTGTGACTTTTTTAAAGCACATTTATTTTCAAGTCATGACAGCAAATGGTGGGAATAAGTAAGTTAACAAGAGGGGTCGAAGCAGGAGATCTCTGATCTCAAAGTACTGGAAGTGTGGCTTTTTACATGTTTTATGAATGAATGTGCAATAGTGTGCCTGTGATTGTTTGAATGTGTGAGTTTCTTTAGGAGTTATTCAAAGAGAGCAGAATTGGAACCGAAATTGCACTGAACGGTGAATTTCCCCATACGGTTCAATTTCGTGGCCATTCGGGTTTTCAAAAAGCTGGCAGTTGAGCAAATATTGGCGACAGCAGTGAACTCCCCATATAGAAGCAATGGTTAATCTATTCAGAGAACACCGAACAGCACCGAAATGTCAGTGAAATGGTCTGATTTTCGTTGGTTTCATACGACAGGTTTAATCAGGTGAATCCCATAATTTTCAATGTAAAAAATGTTCCCGTTTTTATTTACTTGTTTATTCTTTCAATTTGCAGCAAAAAGTTTCTTTAATTTTTAGGATTTTGTTATGCATTTTTCTGGATTCTTTCAGTGATTTTTTTTTTTAATAGCATTTTTTCCTTTATTATTATTCATAGGACTTGATATATTATTTCAAGCATTTTTTCCAGTAGTTTTTTTTGCAAACACGTTTTAAAAGGATCACGGGAGGGGGCATCTGCCCCCCATGATCTGCAGTCCCAATGTAAGAGACACAGGGGACCTTTGGACATTTAAACCCCTGTATCTCTGGTTCCTTACGCCCTATATGGTGGCAATAGGTATCCTTGGAAAGGCCAGAATCAGGCCTCACCAGTGACACCAAATATAACCAAGTTATATGGACAAAGAAAAATTATTAAAAAAACTACAGAAAAAAATTGCTCTTTCTTTTCAATTTTAATTAAAATTGTGTATTACCTTAAAAAAATGCAGTAACAGGTTCTCCATGTATGAGTTCTTCTTTTTTTTAAAAAAAAGGTATTCTGTCAAATATATAACTACAAAGATTTGTATGACGAGGGAAAATACAGTTACATGGCGAAAATTATTAAAATCTGAATACAAATCTACAAATCCCTATCTCTCACCAGACATATCAGACACATACATTAGGCCATTAATGGATAACCTTGAAAGACGTCAAGTGCCACAATGAACCATCACTGGATCAAGTTTTTGTGAGATCTGAGGGGGTGTCTGGGGCAAGATGGCCACATATATGAGGAGCTCTTCGGTCCCATCTGATAATTATATGAACCACCTGTGCTTCATGAGAATGGGATGTAATTAAAAACAGTCACCCTGAAACCCATACTCCTGGATGACAGTCCAGATGGACCACTGCACTGCTGGATGAGTTCCTGTTGCCACCTCCTGCCATCTCCTCCGCAGTGGTAAGCCCCAAGATAGCGGATGGCTCAGCAGTCTTCCCACCTGCTCCTGACCCGACGGAGACGATCGCTCGCCATATGCACCTAAACATGGCCCTGCCGACCAGGCGGAATTTGACATCGAGGATGTCGGACCTCAAGAAGGCCTTTGATCAGGAGATCCGGAACATGCGTACTGAGGGTTCTGACTGGGTTGGTTGCATGGAGGAAGGTGTTGTGCCTACCACCCGGTTACTGCAGTTTGCAGGCCTAGAACTCTCTCTGTACTCCTGCGGCAGGTTGATGACATTGACAACAGAGGACATAGAAACAACAGGTGTGTACTGGGCCTGAGAGAATCAGGAGAGCAAATGGATTTATTTTTTGTGCTACAGGATTTGTTTAATAGGATTTCGCAATGAAATTTGAACACCCCTATAGCGCTTTAAAGCATGCACTGGGTCCTCCGCCTGTGCCACCAGGATGGAGAACACCCTAGAGATGTGATTTGCAGATTTTTCAACTTCTGCCTAAAGGAACAACTTATGACCAGAGCACGTACCTCCGGATAGTGGGACTGTGGTGACCAAAGAATTGAATTTTTCACGATTTGACACTATTCACTCTTAATGTCAGGAGATCAACGGGGCCTGCTGTACCGCTGGACTTTCTCCAGGAGGTGGTTCCCCTGTGGAGATTGGCTTGCAGCATCTGTTCTTTCAAGCACTCAGCGGCCGCTCGTAAGTGGAGGCGGTCCCCTATTGGAGAAAAGTCCTGACAGTCCCATCATATTCTACTGTGGAGCTGCCGAGAGGACTTTCCCTGGTAAGGCACAGGGGCAGATCCAGAGACTAGTCTCGGGAGGGACACTGACAGAAAATAAGGTGTTTTAGCAGAGAGCCCGACTCAGGAGAATTTACAATCTAGAGGAGCAGAGGGCCAGGCTCACAGGAGCTTACAATCTAGAGGAGCAGAGGGTCCGGCTCACAGGAGCTTACAATCTAGTGGAGCAGAGGGTCCGGCTCACAGGAGCTTACAATCTAGTGGAGCAGAGGGTCCGGCTCACAGGAGCTTACAATCTAGTGGAGCAGAGGGTCAGGCTCACAGGAGCTTACAATCTAGAGGAGCAGAGGGCCCGGCTCACAGGAGTTTACAATCTAGTGGAGCAGAGGGCCTGGCTCACAGGAGTTTACAATCTAGAGGTGCAGAGGGTCCGGCTCACAGGAGCTTACAATCTAGAGAAGCGGAGGGCCCGGCTCACAGGAGTTTACAATCTAGAGGAACAGAGGGTCAGGCTCACAGGAGCTTACAATCTAGAGGAGCGGAGGGCCCGGCTCACAGGAGTTTACAATCTAGAGGAACAGAGGGTCCGGCTCATAGGAGCTTACAATCTAGAGGAGCAGAGGGCCCGGCTCACAGGAGCTTACAATCTAGAGGAGCAGAGGGTCAGGCTCACAGAAGTTTACAATCTGCCCCCACCACCCTTCCCCAGGTACCACATGTGACCCAGGGCCCAGGAGGTACCTTGAGGCCGCTGCTTCAACTGCTGGAGACTGAGTTGGGGGTGGGGCTTCCAAAGTTGGGCCGGGGGGCCTTCTTGAGCATGATGATAGACAGACGCCTGTGGGTCACTCAGCTCGGTCGGTCCTCGGATGGATCTGGGATCATTGAATGAGGTCATTGAATGAGGGCCGGTTATGATCAGGCCAGGCCCGCGGCTGGCTGCAAGGCAGGCAGGCACAATCACTCAATGTCTGTCTTTCTCGAGTGGCATGCGCACGCAGCACTGACAGTCTGCCCTGTGCCCAGAGACAGTGTGGAGCCTCCTGCTGTTTCCCACCCATGTGACAGGCCTGCCCGGCGCTTAGGCGCACTGTGTCACACTCAGTGAACTCACTCACCAGGCACCAGTCCAGTG
The DNA here is from genome assembly GCA_009667805.1 of Leptobrachium leishanense. Lineage (NCBI taxonomy): Eukaryota > Metazoa > Chordata > Amphibia > Anura > Megophryidae > Leptobrachium > Leptobrachium leishanense. The sequence goes on along the minus strand of CM019065.1, from coordinate 234,477,867 downwards.
CCGGCCCGCCCCGAGTAGCACGTGATAGCTCAGTCTCACTGCCTGCTCGCACACTGACTGACAGCCTGAGTGGCCGGCGGCGGCATCGTTTAAAAATTTTAAGCTGAGCAGTGCTGCCTGCCCAGCGGGGCCCCGACCGAGTTGCTTCTTTCTTTCTCAATTTCACCGAGAGACTGAGAGCAGAATCAGATATGAGATCGTCAGGCTGCAGCAGGCAGCGTGCCATGGCCGGTGCTTCAGTTTGGCCGGCAGGCCATGGCACAGTAATAATTTTCTCTCGGAATCTCGGGGGGGGGGGAATGTCCTGTTGCCCCCCCCTGGATCCGCCCCTGGTAAGGCAAGGCTGCACTGCTATGATTGTCGGATCCGAGGTCCTGCTCCAATAAGTCGCTATGAAAATTTGTGGCTGATCTCCTTGATCCCTGCAGTCCATAATAGACTGAAAAGGTAGAATATCGCGGACTCTTTTTTACATGCCAGGAACTGTTACACCTGCCAAGATCGGCTACAGTGGTAGAAAATTACCTTTACCTCTTTTTTCGTCCTTCTTAGTCCTTATGTGAGCGCTACTCCTCCTCTTGTTCCTCTATTCATTGCCATTTGTTTTGGGTGTCGGGAAGCACCCTCCCTGGGGGTTTGTATTGGCGAACCTTATTAATTAGGCGCCGTTGAGCTGAACAACCTCTTTTTCTACAAGCACAGATAAAACCAAGATCCGTGCCAAACAAGAAATGAAGGATACAGTAGAAGTCCCTTATGGGGCATCAATAAACTTCAGTGCAAACAAACAATAAGAACATTTACATCAATACGATAAAGTGCAATAGTGCTTATCGTCGCTCTGTTCTTACAGCAGTGCAAAATTAGCTAAGTGCAATAGAGCATATATAGTCCAATACATATAAAAGACTGTTCCATAAATGGCACTCAGTAAAGTGCAACAGTGTCCAGGACTACAGTCAAGTGCAGTGGTGCATGCAGCAACCAAAAGAATAGAAAACTAATTTAAAAATGTTAAACGTCTTGGTCCTCCTTCTTACTCCAGCAGTGAGTCCATATCATCCTTAGCGTCTCTCAAAAACACAGAAAAGAGAGACACACAAAAAATATTGGTGCAGAAGATCTTTAACAAATGTGGCAGAAGGGTTGTATTGCAGAGGTATACACCACTCACATTTATATGGGCCTATGGGATTCCCGGCTCTAGGTTTATATGCCTCCGGCCATATAAAGAGTGGCACTTCCCTTCTTTAACCCACAGTGATCTCTAGATAGGCGATTCGGGAGCCTCCCAATCAGAGGCTCGGTCGATATAGCCTCGGTCACTCTTAGGTAGGTGCCCAGGACCTCTTTTCCGTCGTCTGCGAGCAGAGTTATGTGGTCTCCATATGGTGTCAAGTTGGGAATAGGAGAGAACAGCCAGTAAATGGTTAAGCATAAAATTAATATTTATTAAATTAATAGAGTGGACATGTATGATACCGAGACGCGTTTCGGCTACTAGAGCTTTCCTCAGTCGGTGTATAGTGTCCAGCAATGTCCATATATTGAAACATAAAAATATTTTTATCAAGTCTCATCTAAAATACTAATCTTATGGTTTAAATCATCGCTTAACCGATATATTTTTTGGGCCTGGGGCCCCCCTCCCCCTTCCTTCCTTTCCCTATTGAGGGTGTATTGTTGTGGCGCAACCTATACCGTGATGATGCGATTGTGAATTCAACCATTAATATAAATGATACTACTGACTTGAGGTGTTGTTTTTATATATATTGTGTAGCAAGTCTATATGTTGTGGACTTATTGGCTGATATAACCTATGATGGGTAGATATAAAGACTGGCCATACTGACTATATTTATACAGGTAATAACATATTTACCAAGGTGTAACAATGTGTGTGATCTTTCTTTTGCCTTCAATACACCTTTTAGGTGACTCCATTCCTTGAATATTTGGTACTGATAGTTAGCATATAGCCAGGCACAATTGACTATTTGCTAATTTTTTCTGATTCAGTTCCCTGTATTTGCACTGAAGTCCTTCCCTACAGGGTGAGGAATCATGTCACTTTTGGCTACGGTTACCATGTTCTTTAGGGGTATCCCCTATATACAGCTTTAGTCATGTCCACTCAATAATTGACTTCTCTATGCTACCACTTATATTGTGTGTATGGATCAGTGCACTGGTTGTGGTTTCATTGTTTTAGAATTTCATCTCAATAAATCCTAAATTTTAATTGTGCTCTCTTCTTTTGCCTTCTAGTGTAAGGCTCTTTTGTCTTATATTCAACACGAGTTATCCCCGACATTAAGAGAGTGTATGTGACATTATCATACGCAATCTTTTGATTCCATGTCTTGTTGTCCCCTAGTGGGATTCAGGTTTTGTATATCCTTGCTGTCTGATCCTCTTCTCTTGTTGAAGGTAGAGGAGGAAATCTGCGAATTTTTTTGCAGAGAACTTTGAGGCTTCTGTTTCATGCTATACTGTATGGGAAGCCCACAAATCAGTCCTGAGAGTTTTTAAGCAAGGCCACTGCAGTTAAAAAAATCGTACTGAGGCTATCAATGCCTTGCTGGATGACATTAAAATTCTAGAGCATGCCCACCAAACATTGGGTTCATCAGATGACTACACTTCTTAGGAGGAGACAACTTAACAATCTTTTGAACGCTAATTTATGGTTTGCAGCTCAGAAAGCCCACTGTTCCTTCACCTTGCAGAAAAACATGCTTTCTGCATCCATATTTGTCCCCTATAAGCAGGGTAAGGACAGTATTGGTTGTCATGGACAGGGACTATGTCCTGGGATCACTTGGTAAAATATTTATAAAGTGTACAGTGCTACAGAATGTGGTGCTATACAAGTGACTGTAACTGTGTACATTCCAAGCAGAGATGATTAGAATCTGATAAACCTTTGGTTACCAGGAAACTGAGGTCTGAAAGTATGTTCTGTGATCAGTTTACATCTCGGTAGCATGGAACCAGGGACAAAAGGAGAAACGGACATCCTCCCTGGACATATAGAACGAGGGTTGTCATAATTAAAATGAAGAAACCGTTCCTTTGTTCTCAGAGCTTTATCCTAAAATATGAGTTATATTCCCAGACATGTGTATGGATGGTTCATGCTACATATGGTTGCAAAACCAAGAATTTGTCCTACAGAATGATATCCAACATGACTAGTCTGGGGAGAACCGTTAGAGAAATGGAACCAATGCTATTCTTAAGTGTAGCCCCTATCATGTGAGGTGTCTAATGAATGAGGAAGAATTAAGGGTTCCAAAAATGTATACATTATTACAGGGCATATACTGTATATGTTGGGAGATATAAGAAATGTAAGGGATAACATGTGAGGAGAATGGTTAAAAGTTGAAAAGGGCTGGCAAGGGGCCAATCTTGCCACCTCCTGCTGTGTCCATGAAATTTGAAAGCCAGGAGAACTGTATAAATTTGAGCTACATAATGGGACATGTGTAAATCTAATTGAAGTAATTTCCATTTTCCACCAGAGCCTCCCTGGGAACAGATTCTAGCTGTGTTTAAGTAGAGACGGTTTTTGTTATTGTTTATCCTGTTAATTTCATGTTTGTGGGTTTAAATACTCTTGTTCCATCTTTTATCCTGTTTATGCATTGTGACTATTTTTCGTCATAATACATATTCCTTTATTAAGCTCTGCATTTGTCGGATATAAGAATCAAATGCAAAATCATTTAACAGCCCCATAACCCCCCAATGAATTCAATACTCACCTCTCGCCTCACAGCGAGAATGGTAGAACTGCGAGTAAACACAACGGTTAGTGCTGCATTCTGTGGCGAGGTGCTGAGCTAGCGCCTGCCCTGGAATATTGCGGTAACTTTGGGATTCTACAGGAATAATTGCAGGCGCAAATTTTCAACGTTAGTGTCCCCATGTTAGTTCGAAAAAGGGTGCAGAGAGTTTTATAGTTAGAATATATAGCTAACTATATCTGTTTATATAATAACTCCATGAACCTGAAGCATGTGCTAAAATCTAAATACAAAATACTTTTTGATCTTCCCATATATTGAAGGAATGGTATGTTCCCACGTCATAATAAGTTATATATTCCAATGATGAGCATACCACAAACATAAACCCTATTTAACCAGTCTCGAAAAAACTTTTAGGTTTGTAAAAAACTTTGAAACATTGAACTGTTTTTAAACATTTGGCTGCAGACGGCGTGCTGAGCTTGTTCTGTACTTTCCTGCTAGGTTGCGTAGGACGTGCTCAGCTTGTCATCGCATCCTCACAGCTTGGTGCAGATCTGGCGCCAAGGTGGGTCTTTTCCCAGTGAGGGCTGACATTTTGGACACCACTGGAACCCCCCATTGATAAAGGGTCTCCCTCCCCAGCCAGACAGGGAAATCTGTCGTGGAGATAATTTCTTTTTTTCTTGTTTGTTTTTTTTTATAATGCAGCACTACTGTTCACTTTTCAATTATAAAGTGAACAATGATGCTGCGCTAACTCACCTTTTAAGTTGACACAATGCCAGCAAGTGTGGATGGAGATGGCACAATGCGTTATTACTCACCTAAACCACCGTACTGGTGTGAGGGGTGCAGAGGGACCTTTGGAACCTTGCGTCTCTGATTTATACACCACAGGTCAAGTTCAAATGAGGTGTCGTTGGGAAGGGCAGAGTCTGACCTTTCCAACTATACGAAATATGACCATGTATGTATATACATGTATGTATTGTGTAAAAATAAAATATTTGCAAAATTTACTTTTTTTTTGTCCCCTCATTTCTGATGCGGTGGCATGATGCACTTTTACTTGTAAAGCAAACAATGCCACTGGACTGACTCACCTTCTCATTTCCCACACCCAGACCAAATGTTGAGATGATGGTGCAAAGCATTATTACACATTGATCCATATAAAACACAAGCCACTTCACTGCTGAGTGGAGAGCACGGGTATTTTGGACCCCTGTATTTCCATTCTTTACACCTCACAAAATCATGTTAGGTGTTGCTGGACAGGTCAGAGACTAGCCTTTCTAATGATATCAAACATGACCATGTAAAAAGTCATGTAAAACAACAAACCCACAAACAGACATTAGATAATTCCTTTTTCTTATTTCTTCTTTGTTCCACAGCAATGGCATTGTCCATTTGACATGAATAAAATGAGCAATACCACTGCCGTTACTCTCCATCTCATTTCCCACGCTGCAAGGAAGTTCACTGTTCTATACATTGCCATATTATTCATAAAACACAATGGGCCCTATTCCAAAGTTGGTGCTTACTTAACAAGAGCTATTGTAAAATTACCAGAACCATTATAGGACCATAGTACAACCTGCCCCGGAATGCATCGCTATCCTAGATGATAACAGCGGTAGCACTTTGACGACACCGTGAGTATCCCCTCCTGGAGTCCATAGGACTCCATGGGTGGGGTTGCACTGCTGGGTAGGGATGGGTTTCGGAATTTCGGAATTTTCACGAAATTTCCCCATTCGTGTTTTCGGATGCGGCCGAATTTCCGAAAAATTTTAGATCCGAAAATTTCAGATCCGAAATGTTTTCCGAGCCGAAACGAAATATTTTCGGATTTTTCGAATGGACTTGAAATGTGTCAAACGAGAACAGATGTTCCGAAAAACGAAAATTTTCCGAAAAACGAAAATTTTGTAAAAACGAAAAATTTCTGAAAAACGAAAAATTTTCAAAAAAACGAAAAGTCGATACAAAAAACGGGCAAAATGACACGAAAAATACGAAAAATGGTCGATATTCCGAAAAATGTGCAATTCCGAAAAACGAAAATTTCCGAAATTACGAAAAGTCAATCCAAAAACTGAGCACAGTGACACAAAAATACGAAAAATGGTCGATATTCTGAAAAAAAAATGTACCCGAAAAACGGGCCGAACCGAATCGAATCGAAACCGAAATCGGTCGAAACGAGCCGAATCGAAAAGTTAAAAAATCCGAAAAATCGAACCGAATCGAACCGAAAAAGAAATCGGTGCACAAGCCTACTGCTGGGCCATGAGACCTGCGAGATCTCGCTAATTACCACACTGATGCAGAAAACTAAAATTTTGCGACACCTAAAAGCAAGTGCTAACTGATTCTGCTTTTGCAGAATCAGTTAGCACCGGCTAAACCTCCCGCCCAATAAATCAGATACTCATCTCTCAATCCTGGGCAAGAACGGCAGCCCAATCTGCCACTTCTAATCGCCGGAGTAGAGTTAAGCTGGGGACAAAAAGTCCCCAGTCTCCCTCCGCATCCCTACACAATCTGCAGGCACAGGTTTTCCCCCATAGCATTCCAATTTTAGTGCCAATTTATGAATAGAGCTTTTTCAGTTTTAGTTAAAATTGCATATTCTTTCAGAAAAATGCAGTAGCAAGTTCCCATTTCTAATTTTTATTAACAAGAGTGCCCCATGGAAGATATAACCACAAAGGTTTGGATGATAAAATGTGAAAAAATCATTTGGGTCCTACAATAAAACATGATTTCATATTGCGTTTAAACAAGATGAGCACAAACCGGTGAAATGGCTCAGCAGTGAAAGGGTTAAAACATAGATGGAGCATATCTGAATCTCTGAGGCACGTTTGTTTGTTTTTTATTACATATTACACAAGGGAACAAAAGGAAAACTTTTCCACTAAAGTCATTAACATTTGTTTCCCTTTGGCCTTATTTTACTTTTAATTTCTTTGTAGCAATGTTCTTTCAGTAGATGTAACTGATATCAATAAACAGGCAAGCAAAAAAGGTTTTGTCTCCCTTGAGGCTTCGCTGACAGCATTGTCTGTTGGACACTGAATATTTCATTAAAAGAAGAAAACTAGGCCTGATCGCAGTCTTGTGAAGAAACGTGTGTTCTTGAGTTTCTGACTTGTATACACAACTGGCCCATGTCAGGGGTTATTTGAAACTGTAATAAATAAAATTTTCAGGGTCCACCAACTAATTCGTGATTCTACTCCGTATACCTAGATTTGTCACCATTTTTAGTAATTGAAATATGTTGACTAAAGGGGTTATTCCGAGAGCACTGAATCGTCACCTACATTTCGGTGCTCTCTCGTTCCTGGCACTTTGAAGTGCAGGGAAAAATCGCCGCAAAACCGCCAATTTAAAAAAAAAAGCCACAAAACCACCGAAATTATCGGATCCAATAATTTTGGCGGATCCCGGCAGCTTATCGGATAGGATTCGATAAGCTGCCGGGAACCCACACAAATTTTCGGATCTGATCTGCTAAATTATCAGATTGGATCCAATCCAATAAGCCGCCGCAAACCTACCGAACGCCTCCGGAAAAAGCTAACGATCTGCCGAACACAGCGCCGATCAGTCACCGGAAAAAAATGACAAGAGGAAAAACAGGGTAAAAACAAAAACACGATTGAAAGTGTCAAATTTGAAACGCTGTGTGCAAAAAAAACTAATGGAAAACGTTTGGAATTAAAATATAAGGTCCTATGAATGATAATGAAAAGGACTGTAACAGAACAAAGAAATGCTAATTAAAATTTAAAAAAAAAAACGAAAAAAATGCTTAAAAAAAATAAATAAACTAAATGCTGCTGATTAAAAGAATAAACAGTTTAATAGATATTGAATAAAAACAGGAATATTTTTAACATTGAAACCTTTGAGATTTGCCTGATTAAACCTGCCGAATGAAACCACCAAATATCCGGGCATTTCTCTGACATTTCTCTGCTGTTCGATGTTCTCTGAATAGGTTAACCATTGCTCCTCTATAGGGATTTCACTGCTGTCGAACAGGCACCGTATTTTGCTGGCAATTCGCCAAAATTTGGTGAACTGCCTGCTTACTGAATAGCCAAAAGGCCACGAAATTGCACCATATGGGGAAATTCACTGTACAATCCAATTTCGGCGCCAGATCGTCTCTCTCTGAATAACCCTGTAAATTATTTGAGTACACAAAACGTTAGTATGTAATGGCATTTGAATCATCACATACCCGAGGATATCTGTTTTGTTTTTCTACCTTACTTCCCAGTACTTGTTTGTGACTTCAATGCATACAGGTAGTTCAAAGTATCATTTCTAGTTTCCTTCATATTAGACCCTAACCGATGGCTTGTGTCTTCATATTTAGGACAGGAAATAAATATGCAAAATTGCACTCAGAAGCTTCCAATACACACATTTTTAGGTCATCATGACATCTTAGACAGGAAATATAACATGGTTAAAAGAGTAAGAAGAATAAGAGAATAGGTTTTACTGGAGATTATAATTAAAATGGTAAATAAAAATGTATTGCACAAGACAAAGAAAAATAAACACTTTTGTAAATGAAAAAACAGACATGCACAAATGGAAAAATAATATAAGAAAAGTTAAAAGGTTCATCAAGTTTAATAGACAGTGGTATGTAAATTAGCAAAACGTAAATATTCTATCCGCTGTAAAAAAAAAGCAGGATTAGTGTGTTTCTAAACCCTCTATAGAACAAGCATTCTAGAGTTGAAGTTAAACAAGAAGGAAAATGAATGCCTCTGCTAAGGAGGTGGAGGAAAATAGAGATTCAGGCCTAAGGTGCAGTCAGATGTGTTTCCAGTAAAGATAAAGATCCTGCGTCCCTAGTGGAAAATAGGAAGAAATACCGGTAGGGTCAGCGCTACATCCTACAAGTGAAAAAGCTCTAAGAGGTCCCAAATGTCACTAGGATGACAAAGACTGCATGAATAAGGAAAAAGTCAGATCATAAGTGTAATCTTACATACATGTTTCACTAGAAAAGCGGTTTCTTCAGGAGTACAACTCATGCTACTGAATTATAGAGTGACTGTAATACCACAAGAATTAATACAAAAATACAAGGTAAAACCTACTTCTTCCTCTTCTAATCCAGTAAGGTCCCAGAAGTAGCTCAAACGCATTTGCAGCCTTTTCCAGTGCTCAAGAAATAATGTAGCTGAGAATAAAAGAAAAAAGAGCTTAATGTAGAATGACATACATGAGCCAAATCACATTTATAAGGTAACTGTATCAATAATAAATGACTAGTTCAGGGGTGGGCAAGACGTCGATTGCGGTCCACCACGACTCACTTTTCAGGTGACCTGGACTCACTGGAGCTTAGTGTGAGGATGCATTGAGTCTTCTCGCATCCTCACGTTAAGCTCCTCCTCCGCAGCTTCGCTCCACCTCCCTGTCGACTGAGAGTGACAATCTGTCACCCTTAGTGTCAGTGAGGAAACATGAGAAATGCTGAAGTCATTGAGGGTGACTCATCATCACATGACTCATCATCACATTAAGCCCCACCTTTGCCTCCCAGCAGCTGAGGGGAGAGAGCACCGCATCAGGCTCAGCAGCAGCAGCACTCAGCAACAGCAGACTCAGCAGCAGCACCAGACTCAGCCAGACTCAGCAGTAGCACCAGAACGCAGCAGCAGCACCAGACTCAGTCAAACTCAGCAGCAGCACCAGCAGCACTCAAACTCATCAGCAGCACCAGACTCTGCAGCAGCACCGGACTCAGCAGCACCAGACTCAGACTCCGCATCAGCACTAGACTAGATCAAACTCAACAGCAGCACAAGACTCAGCAGCACCAGACTCAGCAGCAGCACTCCGTCAGACTCAGCAGCAGCACTCAATGCTGTGCAGGAGTAGTAGTTAGCAATTATACTGAGATACACAAAATTTGCAGACGTTATGCCATGCAAGTCTTCCTCAACAGCCTAATAATGAACTTCCATGTTTTCACATTATTGTAATTATCAGCAAGACTGGCAGCTTTTTTTTTTCTTTTAGTTTCAGTTGTTAGAGGTAGCCCTTGCCTTACAAAAGTCTGCCCACCCCTGCACTAGTCTATTTAATTGCTTATGTGACTGTATGTATTCTATGGAGGGATGATGAAGACATAAGGCAGCTGGAAGACAAAACAGGAACTGTAAAAAATAATTTGCTTTATTAAAGTATCCGCACCCTGGTTGCTTTGTATAACAAATTACACCTGTAATGATTACACCTGTAAGACATTGTTGATGTTCTGGTCACAAGTGAAATCAATGACATCCCATATGACATCATCCTGTGGATGATTTTCTAAAATTAAAATTCACTTACAACCACCTTGCCTTCAGATAGCAATTCCAATTGCTCCTTTTACCCCAGTTTTCCCTCATTTTCATACACAAACACCACTTCATTCCTGCTGCGTGATCCACCATCACACCATTTTCCTGAACTTTCTTTTGAAACTCTTTATTACTTTACTTTGCAAAGAAAGGCCCCTTGTCAGATCTTCTCAACCAAACACGATGACCTATCTTTACCCTGATATCCACATCCATATCCTGATATCCACATCCATATCCTGGTATCCATATCCATACCATGGTAATGCTCACTGTCGTCCTATCGGAAAAATTTATTTTTATCCTTTTACATAGCCCCTCTCTTTCTTCATAAATAAGGTCTCCTCACATTTGCTTTGTAGAATCTGTCACGTAGAGCATTCTTATGAGTTTGTGGAGTATGTATGAATGTGGATATTAGAAGCACTTGTAAGTGTGTGTGGGACTGTAGAGATCTCTGGATGTGGCTTTTGTAGGTTCATGTGAGTGTGTTCAGGACTCAATGTGAGTGTTGGAAGTTCAGCTAGGAATAATACATTTTTGAATTGATATCATTACCAAAACTATGCAAATTAAATTGCACTAAGACACAGTCCACTAGATGACAGACAGCTAGTAATTCTGATCTTATGTTTGTCGAGGAGTGTTAGGTTGCCTGCGGCCAGAAAGTCCTCCAGTGCACTGGCCCACATTGCAAACCTTATACATAATAACTGGTACTTTTGTCCTAAATTCTGCTTAACTCTCCTCAACGTTTTCACTTCTATATAACCTTTACTTATGCATGTTCATGTGTTCTTCTTTTCAGTATTTTAGTAGACGTTAGTGATCAAAAACACAAGGTCACATGTGTATATATGGTTGAAAAAAGGTTATTCTTACTACATTAGTATATTTTTCAGTTTTATCAAGAGATCTTGAAAATAAATAAACGTATCACTCTTAAAAAATACATAGGAAAGAATATTCTCTGGCTTCTAGCCATGAAAATAGCTTGTTGAAGATAGATGTTAATTCAGCAAAAGGAGTGCGCAAAATCCAGATGTTCTGAATTTTTTTTCAAAGTGGTTACAGTACTGTACTAAATAGTACGCAAACAACATTGTTTCCCACATGAAAAATAAATATATTTTTAAAATACATTAATATATTCTTCCCAAATATATTGACATATATTTGAAATACTGCAATTTTGGTCATATTCAATATATTTGTGAATATATTATTCAATATGTGTTCAGAATGCATGCTGAAATATATTTCAAAGTGTATTTTGGAATGTATTGTGAAATATGCTCTGAATATATTCTGGAAAATAAGTTAAATGTACTTAAAAATGCAAATTATGTGGCAGATAAATTAAAAAAATACATTACTATTATATTTTGTTGGCTGGGTTAAATGCACTTCTTATAAAGTCGAGATTTGCATCTACATATTTTACTGCAGGAATGTGCAAAACCGGATTTTATTTGCTTATGGTCACAGAGCAAAGACGTACCATTAGGTGTCTTGCCCAAGGACAATTACTGGAGAGATGCTCTGGCCAGGTTTCGAACCTGGGTCTCCAAGGTTATAGAGAAGTGATATTAGCTCTACTCCATCCAAACAGTATAATTGGCTCAAATTGCATCTCCACTTTTTCAACTCCATAGTTTTCTTGTCAACTTACATTACCTATCCAGAATTTGTAAATTGACAGTTTACAATTTCTGGTTTGGTAATGTAAGTTGACAAGAAAAGTATTTTACACTTTGCACAAACAAGTCTAACCTTTTTTTTTTAATTATTTTTTTTGGAGCTGAAATATGAGCTAGTTTTAACATTTCTATATGCCAGTAATACAACACCATTATCCTGGCTGGATGGAGTAGAGGTAATGTAACATCACTTCTCTATAACCATGGAGACCCAGGTGCACATTTAAAAAGTTGGGACTTTACAAGGAGCAGATTCAACCTAGCCAATAATATAGTGCTTTTTTTTTTTATTTATCTGCCACATATTTAGCATTTTTAAGTACATTTAACATATATTCCAGAATATATTCACAGCATATTTCACATTGAATTCCAAAATACACCTTGAAGTAGATTTCAACATGCATTCTGAACATATGTTCACAAATATATTGAAATATATATTTTCAAATTTATTGAGTATGACCAAGTTGTAGTGTTTCAAATATATGTCAATATATTTGGGAAGAATGTATTTTAAAAATATTTCTTTTCAATGTGGGTTCAGTCATTTAAAGATTTACTACATTTCAGGGAATAATCTTTTTCAGTAGTTGAGACTGGAAATAATGTTCCATAGAGCTATAAAATATTGTTTTTATTGGACAAAAATCATGCAAAATCACACAAATTCATTTTTTTTCCTAGAATTAGAAACAACCAATCCAATGCCACAAAATACCTTTTAGCAGCACATGATTATATTTATATATTTCCAATAAACATAAAACTGTGGTTACCTGATATGGTCAAAATAGTGGGATTCTATATTATATTCTGTATGCTACCAATGCATATGAATTTTGTAGCTCATACCAATTGGTAATTCTCAGAGACCACAGTTAAACATTGGTCTTCTGGAATACACTCAAACATACACAAATAGGGCTATTAACAATGCATTATTGTTTCACTTCAACCATGGTGGATTTGAAGTGAGGTTGAGACTGTAAAATCAAGGGAACATCAGTCAATGTTTACAGGTGTTTTCACAAGTGTATCAGTATTTCACATTCTATTTCTTTAGCAGAAGTATTTATAAGGTGCCCAAAACAGTTTGCACTCATTTGAAAAATAATCTCTCCCTTTATATGTGTCTGCATCTTTATGTTTACTCATAGGTTTTAAAAAAGGAGTTATTCCCTGCCAACATTTTGCTGCCCCTTACATTGCTCACATCACTGTATCAGCAACAGTTCTGAAAGGAGAACAATTCTAAAGGACAGCACTCTGATTGTTGCAGACCAACTACACCCCTTCAAGGCAATGAGGCTCCCTGATGACAGTGACATCCTACAGCAGGACAAAGCCCCCTGCCACACTGCAAAAATGGTTCAGGAATGGTTTGAGGAACATGACAAAGATTTGAAGATGTTGCCTTGACATCTGAATTCCCCAGATCTGATTGAGCATCTGGACCAGCAAATCCATGGAGACCCCAACTAGCGCCTTGCAGGACTTAAATGATCAACAAGACAATTCACTACTCTCCCCGGAGATAGTGACTATTATGAGAGCACTAGCCAGTTTGGGATTAAACCCTCTATTAATATACACATGAAAGTTCAGAAATGAGTGGAAAAAGCCACTTCCAGAACTGACATTACTGGTTAGGAGTAAAAATGTATAATTTTATCAATGGACATTTCCAAAATACAAAAAGACGATAAAAACGAGAACAAAATACATCTATAAATATAGAGGTGCACAAAATGATTAAACAAAATGGGTGATAAATTGTGGGCTCTGTTTGTGAGCTGCTTACGACAGGAACAGTAAGACATACATTCTTCAGTGCATATGCGCAAATCTTGGGGTATCTATGACTAGGTATATACAATAAAGCTTAGATGATATTAACTTGATGAAATTGTTGGTATATGGAAACCGCGGTTTCCATATACCGACAATTTCATCAAGTTGGTATCATCTAAACTTTATTGTATATACCTATTCATAGATACCCCAAGATTTGCGCATATGCACTGAAGAATGTATGTCTTACTGTTCCTGTCGTAAGCAGCTCACAAACAGAGCCCACATTGGGTTTTTTTAGATTTAAGATTTTTATTTTTGCAATAAAGTCGGCAATACAAACAAAGAAAATGGCCTCACAGGGCCAAAGCTAGTCATCCGATAATACAATAACATGGCCTCGCAGGGCCTTAATACGTCATGTTAAAGAAAACATGTAAGACATATGACAGCAATTTCGTCCCCAATTAGGGGGGTCTCATCCAGAAAACGAATTGTAAGGAACTAAGGGCCAAATTAGGATATATAGTCTCAAAAATAACGCGCAAATCGTTATATGCACTGCAGGAGAACAAAACACTAAAATAAGAGTAAGACAGTTATAGGCTTCAAATATAAGAAGGGGGAAGAAGAAAAAAAGGGGAGAGATAGAAAGAGGAAAAAAAAAGTGAAGAGACGGCAATGGCCAAAATTGTGCTTGCCCTGGCGAATACCCATGCGGCCGAACGAGCTCGGGGGAGCCACAGGGGGAAAATGGAACTTAGGCCCGGACAGTTGGGGGCAAAGCCGGCACCAGGCCGCGACAGCGCTTCCCAAACTATCCCGAATAGCCGACTTACACGTAAAAGAGAGAGAGAGAGGGGGGAGGAAAGAGTAACAGAAAACACAGAGAAAAAAAACCTGGATAGCCTCTTAAGACCACAACACGTCAGCTAAACCAACAGCATATACAAATAGGTTCATCAAAGAAGCACATCAAAGAAAAATAACAAAGTCCTCTCAATTATTTCAGGATAGAGACAGAAGTCCACGTACTACTGCGGGAATCAAATAGAGTCGTCGAGAACAGCAGTAAATAATGGGTGGGGGGACAAAAAACAAAAAAAAAGGGAAGAGGGGAAAAAGGGGGCAGAAAGCTCATCATGGGGGGAGTCATTGCAGAAAGCCAAATATGTCAGGCCTGTTACCAAAAATATGGCGGGGAAGCCGATCCATCCAAAGTCCTGCAAAAGGCCTTAACCAGAATCACGAAACAGTGGCACCCGGGGTCTAATTCTAGTGTTGCCGAGGGGGCCAGAAGGACGAGCATGACCAGGTCCGGCACCGGGTAGCAGCATGCCCGATTCCATCAGTGCTCCATGGGGCTCATCCAGCACTTCCGCAGATCAATCAGGAGGCCCGGAAAGGTTCTTCAGCCCACCGGCCGACAGCCTCCCGGGGATCCGTCCTGGCCCTAACACAGCAGAGATAGTAGCAAGCCGAGCAGGGTCAGCCACCCCGCTGCTAGTCTCCTCACGCTCCGCACCACTTCATCGTCGCTCCCTGGGGACTTGGTTGTCACATCGAAGACGCCATCCCGCTCCACAGACCTTCCGTAACGATGTGGGGCTCAAGAGCCTCATCCGAGGCCTCCATCTCCCCGCAACTCTCAGTCACTGAGGCCTCTATCTCCCCGCAACTCACAGCCGCTGCAGCAGGTCAGCAATCCGCTTCCGGAAGTGAGCAGATCTCCGGCGTCCTGAACCCATCTGCCCTCGGGCAGACGCCACCCAGCAGCTCCGCAACGCCGCCATCACCTTGTGCCACACACCTCTGGTAAGTGGGGCTTCCTCGTCCTCTCCCACCAGCACCCGCAGACAGGCCTCTAGGCCCAAAAAAAAGGTCAGAGGGGGAGGGGATCCATCCCCCCACCTCCCCGCCAGTCCAACCTCCGCACCCACAGGATGGTCAACCGGGAGATGTGGGCCCTCCATCTCCCTGGTCCTCAGCAAGATCTCGGTCTGGGAGGTGGCAACAAGACCAGCAAGGTCAGTAGTCTTCAGGAGTTGGGATGCGGGCAGCAAGATGGCCGCCGTGTCGGGCTCCAGCCCCAAGTCAGAAGTCATCAGCAAAGTCTCTGGTCCGGACAGGGGACTAATCGGGCTCTGGACAAACACTCCCGGTGGTCAGTCGCAGAGGGACCACAATTGTAGGGAAAACAGGTGGAGATAAGTAGCCAAAAAGCCTCTAACAGGGCAAAATAGAACAGAGCTCCAGCGGCACACGTCTTCTCCACTCCGCAGCTTTCCACGCCCCCACAGAGCACACAATTTATCACTCATTTTGTTTAATTATTTTGTGCACCTCTATATTTATAGATGTATTTTGTTCTCATTTTTATCGTCTTTTTGTATTTTGGAAATGTCCATTAATAAAATTATACATTTTTATCACTCATTTTGTTTAATCATTTTGTGCACCTCTATATTTATAGATGTATTTTTTCTTTGTTTTATCACCTTTTTATATTTTGGAAATGTCCATTAATAAAATTATAAATTTTTACTCCTAACCAGTAATTTCAGTTCTGGAAGTGGCTTTTTCCACTCATTTCTGAACTTTCATGTGGACTTAAATGATCTCCTGGTAATGTATTGCTGCTAGGTATTACAGGACACATTCAGAGGTCTTATGAAATCCATACCTCAATACACAAGAGCTGTTTTGGCGGCATGCGAGGGACCTACAGGATATTAGGCTGCTGGTTTTAATGTTGTGACTGATCAGTTTATAAACAAATAAAAGTAATATTCCTGGAGGACAATGAGATGGAATATAGGATGCAATAAAATATATATATACACTATATTGCCAAAAGTATTCGCTCACCTGCCTTGACTCACATATGGATGGGTGAGCGAATACTTTTGGCAATATAGTGTATATATATATAAAATAGATAGATATATATATAAAAATAAAAACAGATATTGGTAGGTATTAGTAGGGTTGGGGGCGAAAGAGAGAAGTGATGTAATGATGACGGTAAAGAAAGGATTTGACCATGAGGAGAATGAGAGCCAATGTTAAGAAGAATCTTTAAATTACAGATAGTGAAAGATAAATAATATTGTTTTGCAAAGTGACAGTGAAAATATGCTGTTTCTTGTTTTACACTATGACATTTAATGAAATAACAAAAATAAATAAAATATTTTTAAAAGGATTTATGTGTAATTTTCTCTTAAGTCTCACCAGGGCAACAAGTATTTTTCTATACTTTAATAATTTGCTTTGACAAATTAAAAACAAATTGAAATTCAAAAACACTCATGCTTAGGCTAAATCAGTCTGCTAAAGCTAGAATTGAACATTGATCTGTTCTCAAAGCATACGTGTAAGTAATAATGCATGACAGCTTCAATGAGCTGCTGTATTTTACAAAAGACAATCCTTCCAGAGTTTACTAAGGATGGGTAGGACAGGATGTTTAGTTCTTTGCAGGACAATGAAGCTGTCAGTCTCCAGGCAAAATGCTTGATATACATAGGGTGTACGGTTACAGACAATGTAGTAAAGTATATTCTCATGTCATGCTCTTCATTCAAAAAAGGCCATGTGATACACTCGTCTAGGAGAGGGTTCCTTTCTTCTAAAAAATAGAGTTTTATTTCTGATATTAAAATAGGTTTTAAAATATGAGATGATTTATTGATTTTTCATTCATTTTATTATCATTTGGTGGGTTTAACTTATTGTTAATCTGTGACTTAACATTTAAATGTTACAATATCATTTGAAACTAAACATAAAATAGATTAGGAATGTTTATGTGCTAAAAAAGGAGAAACAAAAAGGAATTTGACAGTTGTAAAAATAGATAAAACTAGAAAGCAGGCAAACTCCTCTAAAATATAGAATTTTTGAGAAATGGCCAAGATTTTAGATGCTTGATGAACACACAGTTAATAAACCTACAGAGCAGTAATATACAACACATCAAATAGTTAACTCATTACCACCGGGCAGGAGGACTTTAACACTAGTATGCCCCACTAGTTGGCTGCTGTGGCGGGCTCCTTTTCCGGCCCGCTGATGCACGGCACACGCTATTGGCTGCAGAGGTATGACTTGATCTCAAACCATCCTGCGGCAACAAATGACGAACAGCGCAGACCAGCTGGTGGGCGGTCAAGTCCCATAGACGCAAGCGGGGCGTGCTATGCCATCCCGCGGTGCTCACCGATCACGTGTATGGCATAGTACACCCTGTGGTGTAAAGGAATTCATGTATTAATTTTAAAAATATATTTAGGTAATTTAATAATCTATTTTAGAGCTCAATTTAAGTCAACCTAATAGCTGAAATTGGGACCTTTTTCGTACAATTTTCTGACATTTTCCAGTTCAGTGGGTTCAAATGTGGGTTTCAATTCCCAATAAAAATTTGAATAGAATATCAGCTCTCTCAGTCATACTCTGCGATGAAAATCTTGGCTATAGCGATTCAATTTGAATTTATCAGAATGCAGATTTCCGAAAAACTTGTAATGCTAAAAGGTGATGATAAATTGATTTTTGGCCAGGGAAATAGAGGGACGTAGACGGAAATTTTTATTTACACATCAGATATTTCTAATAGTTATGTTTATAGGCTAAAATCTGTACGATAGTTGCCAAAAATAAACTTTTGTAGCCGTTTTAAAAGAGAACAATTTAGACCAAATAGCCGATTTGGAAAATGAGATATATGGGAGAATTTTTCCCATCACCTACTTACCCCAAAGAGCCATGAACACACTAAAGAAAACAGTGGCTGGATTGTCAAAAAGGTGACTTGCACGAGCTGTCCCACACGCAGTGCTTAGGTTCCAGTAATCACAAGCCTTGTCACACAGAGGGCACATTGTAAAGCTCTGATCCTGATCACACATTTCTTTACTGCAAGTGCAAAGCATATTTAGTAAAACAAACTTGACATAATTACAGATGGATTCAATCTGATTTATAATGTTATTTCTTTTTAGGGATGCATGGACAGTTTAATATTTGATGTTAATTTTACTCTGGACAAAAGGGATAGACTGGCATGACCTGGGTGTAGGTGTGGCCACAAGTGGGAAAGGGCAGAACCTAGAAGGTAGGCCCTACTTGTATATTCTGTATGGATAGGTCTTGGCATAACTGGAGAGAAAATTATTTCTGCCATAGGCGGCAGAGTATAGGCATATCCACGGCATATTGCCCACAGTCATTGCGACCAACCAGGTATTAATTTGGGCTTTCTTATAGTCATAGAATGATTTGTTTTCTGTGTCTTTCAAAAAGTGGTGAGAAGAGGATGTGGATTGCACCTTCCTCTTCAATGACTGCGGCTGTATGTTTTAAATTTTTTCACTTAACCACAGTTTTTTTGTGAAATTATTTTTGCTCTTTATTCATTGTCTCCCAGTCACTTCTGGCATCAGCTCTTGGAGTCTGTAGAAATCCATGGAGAGAAGCACACCCTGCATGAACTCCGCACAAGCTCCGACAAGCAGCTATACGAGGTCAATGGAAGGACTCTGGTCCTAGTGTTCTTCGCATACAGCCAGAGGAGGCAGATCGCACACACTCTGCTCCATGGATCACAGGTAAGAAAAGGATTTTTTAGTGTGTTTAACTTAAAGTGGTAAAGGAATTTGCAAAACTAAAATCACTTAACACCAAAGAATCCAAGTTACTCAATTATGTCAAGAATAATGAGCTACCAGGGAACAGGTCTTTAATTTCTTGCTGTACCCGTTGTTAACCCCTTCACTGCTGAGCCATTTCATGTTTTAAAAAAACATGTTTTTCCTTTTTTTTTTCTTTTTTTTTTTTTCTTTACTTCGAACATGGTCATGTGTGGTATCATTGGAAAGGCCATGCTCTGGCCAAAGGAACCCCCTATCTTTCCTTAGGAGTCAATGAGGACATTCCCCACATGTCCTCAGTAGTGAAAGGGTTAATGGCTTCTTTTACAAAGTATATGAAAGGTGGCTGAAGTAATTATCAAGTAGAACCATTCAGTATAATGAACCCACTACTTAACTAACCTAACTTTCTCTGTTGGAAAAGGGCCCCAGTTGTATCATGATTGGCCAAACCACCCAAGAATCTATTCAGAATATTTTTATTTTGGATGAATGTCCCAGACATGTGCGGCTAATTTTGGACTGGAGCAAGCACACATGAATAACCCTTTTGAGATCCAATCCATAAAATAATACTAACTTTGTTCTAATTTTTATGATTTTTCCACATCAATAAAATTCACACTTATAAGGTTTACATACAGATTGGATATACGTTAGCGACTATATTGTATCTCTCTTATAAAAATATCTCCTTTGCCGATATATTTTCTTAATATAGCAATATCTTGAAATTGTTCCTCACAAGTGAACCATAATGTTATTAAGAATTATAAAATATATATTCTTACCTAGGAATATCCTCCTCAATGGTGATGCAGCCATAAAGAAATACTATAATTCCTACTAAAGAAGCAGGAATCAGTAGCCAAGTATACAGACCAAGCCAGGCAAAGTATAGTCCAATTTTTTCACCAAAATACTTTCTGAAATAAATACATTGCAATAGTGAAAATGAGAAAAAATGTTAGAATTAGAAAACTGTTACTTATTACTGTCAAGTTTACAAACACTACAATAATTACACATCACAAAATGTGATCAGTGAGCTACAATAAAATATGATATTTCTAAAAAGTTAAACTTTGACATCGATCCATTGAATTTGTTCTCTGACTGTTTTCCTGTATGTAGACAGGCTGCTGTCTTAAAAAAGGGTAGCCTGAAATTCGTTTTTTATTTTTTGGCACTCCACAAGGTGAAACACTCATTCACCTGGAATGCATGCTGTGTCCTCAACAGAAAGGGAGACACGTGGGAACAAGTTCTCCCTTTGTGAAACAAGCAGCAGAAGAGCTCCCCTACATCTGCAAAACACAGAATTACTGTCCAAATTACCAAACATGCGGCAAGAGAGGTTTGGTAAAGGAGAGGGCACATACACACACACACTCAAACACTCTCACCCACACACACAGTCACCTTCATTTCAGTCAACCACATGTTCACGCAATCAAATATTCAGTCCCATCTCTCTAAACCACATACTAATTTCCATCGCACTCAGCCACTTGTTTACTTGCACTCCCCTTAGCAAACAACATATCCACTCCCATCTCATTAATCCAGCCACAGACACGCTTCAAACTGCATACTCTTCCCATCTCACTCAGCCAGCCACATTCCTACATTCTACTCACTCAGCCAGATGCTCACTCACAGCTCATTAAGCCTATTACATGCTCACTCCCATCACACTCAGTCAACAACATACTCAGTCCCACCCACCTTATTTCTACCGCATTCAGCCACATTCACCCACATGCCATCAAAACAGCCCCACAATCAACCACATTCCATGCAGACAGCCACACAAATGTACTTGCCCTTTCATCATTGGTGAGTTTTTTTCACTTTCTTCATCTGCTAAGTTATATACTTGTTGTCCTATGAGATCCCTTTTCTTCTGTATTTATTTGAGGAACACCTAGGAAGACCCTACAGAGAAGTCTGTGCCACCCCATAAAGGTGGCCTTGTCAACTGCAAATGGAGCCGGTTACAATAGATTCTGGAATATGTGTGTGGTATTTGCAAAGATTTATAAACGCCTAATATACAATATTGTTTTTTATGTTATTTGAATTAGGCACTTTTGGGAAGATTTATAGCCCACTCATTCCCTGTGTATAGCAGCTTCCTCATTATTCATTCCTTCAGAAGCAATGAATGCTTTTACTGTTGCACTAGTATCTCAAATATCAAATATAACACTTAAAATAAATGATTTGAAGAAAATGTGTAAATAAATGTAAAACTTAATTGTGATCCATGTTACAGTCAGGTCCAGAAATATTGGGACATCGACACAATTCTAACATCTTTGGCTCTATACACCACCACAATGGAGTTGGAATGAAACAAACACAATGTGCTTTAACTGCAGACTGTCAGCTTTAATTTGAGGGTATGTACATCCAACTCAGGTGAATGGTGTAGGACTTACAGCAGTTTGCAGATGTGCCTCCCACTTGTTAAGGGACCAAAAGTAATGGGACAATTGGCTTCTCGGCTGTTCCATGGCCAGGTGTGTGATATTCCCTCATTACCCCAATTACAATGTGCAGATAAAAGGCCCAGAGTTCATTTCAAGTGTGCTATTTGCATTTGGAATCTGTTGCTGTCAACTCTCAAGATGATATCCAAAGAGCTGTCACTATCCGTGAAGCAAGCCATCATTAGGCTGAAGAAACAAAACAAACCCATCAGAGAGATAGCAAGAACATTAGGTGTGGCCAAAACAACTGTATGGAACATTCTCAAAAATAAGGAACGCACTGGTGAGCTCAGCAACACCAAAAGACCCAGGAGACCACGGAAAACAACTGTGGTGGATGACCGAAGAATTCTTTCCCTGGTGAAGAAAACACCCTTCACAACAGTTGGCCAGATCAAGAACACTCTCCAGGAGGTAGGTGTATGTGTGTTAAAGTCAACAATCAAGAGAAGACTTCACCAAACAACACCTAACAAAGCCTTCACAGTTCTGGAACAAGCGCCTATGGACAGATGAGACCAAGATCAACTTGTACCAGAGTGATGGGAAGAGAAGAGTATGGAGAAGGAAAGGAACTGCTCATGATCCTAAGCATACCACCTTATCAGTGAAGCATGGTGGTGGTAGTGTCATGGCGTGGGCATGTATGGCTACCAATGGAACTGGTTCTCTTGTATTTATTGATGATGTGACTGCTGACAAAAGCAGCAGGATGAATTCTGAAGTGTTTTGGGCAATATTCTCTGCTCACATTCAGCCAAATGCTGCAGAACTCATTGGACGGCGCTTCACAGTGCAGATGGACAATGACCCAAAGCATACTGAAAAAGCAAACAAAGAGTTTTTGAAGGGACAGAAGTGGAATGTTATGTAATGGCCAAGTCAATCACCTGACCTGAATCCCATTGAGCATGCATTTCACTTGCTGAAGACAAAACTGAAGGGAAAATGCCCCAAGAACAAGCAGGAACTGAAGACAGTTGCAGTAGAGGCCTGGCAGAGCATCACCAGGGATGAAACTCAGCGTCTGTTGATGTCTATCTCCAAAATCAGGAATCAGATAACACTGGTCTCCTTATCCTATAAATTAACAGTTCAGCAAAGCCTATAAAATGATTTACTCTACTAACAAAGGTATGTCAGAAATATAAACTTCTCAATCCAATGGCCCATGAGTGAACCACCTCATAATAACCATGAAGAAAACCACTTGAGGCAATCTTTGATTTGTATCAAAAATTACCCTCGTAGTAAATTAATAAGAATAAATGCATGAACCTGAGAATTGAAAGAGAAGAGATATTATGGCCCATCTCACTGATTAAAATAAAATTTAGAGTATTAACTGTTGTCGAGAAGTAACTTCCTAAATGCTCTATCTTTTATTAGCTGTGTATCTTGATACATGATCAAGAGTTGCGGCTAAACATCTCAACTTATCTGTCAGCAGAAATGTTCCAGTCCCTATTTCCACTTCAGATCTTATCTCTCTGGATTGAAACATCGGATACAATTTCCTGGACAGATGTTATTGTTTCCTTGCCAACTTCCCAAATGATTAACCATGCAAATCACTTTGGTGCCTTTCCCAGCTAGGTTTGAAACTTTTACATCTGTTAAACTGTACGTTTAAACGGATGGAAATGAAAGGTTGTAATTGTCTCTGCAATTTTCCCATGTATCTGGCAAACTGGGCAGAGGGCAAGTCTGAGATAAAAACCTTTTTGGACATTATTTTGTCATGCATTGCAATTATGATTAAATTCTTTTTTTGTGTCACAAAATATTTAACTCTTTCACAGAGTTTTAGAAAAATGTATAGGATACGTTGATGCTATTTATTATGGAATTCTGAATAATATTAGAAAGAAACATTTTAGAATAAATATGCTTACCCCCTATAATTAAGGTGCAGTGCCTTCCACTAATATTGGCGCCCTTGTCCACGATGTTATTCAAACCCGGACTTCTGCCTGGGTGAATTCTACTCTTGAGAGCAAGAAAGAGTCTGTTCTGGGGACTCGTGCCACAGGTAGGTCATAGAGCGACCAGTGTTAGTGATACTCGGGGGATGCCTCGCATGAAATGTGGATGCATTGTGCCCTTAGTATATCTGACCCCATATCCTATCTAGGGCTAAAACAACTAATCGATTAATCAACAACTAATCGATAATGGGAATATTTGACAAGTATGATTCACAAACTCACTCCCTCTCTCCCACCTCCAATACCTTGTATGTGTAACATATACAAGTTACTCGAGATGAACAATTTCTGTGGAGTAGAGGTAACATCACTGCTCTGCATGGAGAGAGCCTGTGGAGTCATGGGTTCGATCCCGATGAGCACCTCTCCAGTAACTGTCCTTGGGCAAGACACCCAATGGTACATACTCACCACCCAGGACATATTTGAAAATGAGAGAAATCTCAATGTATCTTTCTTGGTAAAATCCTTTCTCAAAAAAAACAAACAATTTCTGTATGTACGTAAAGAAGTTACGTACACAAACTATGTAAGAAAAAGTTGGAAAGGAAGGGGGGGGATATTTACATAGCATTCTTTTAAGTCAGGGCTGTCAAACTCCAGTCCCCCAAATGTTTCTGAACTAAAAATCACATTCCTTGGCCATCTACTGCATTGAAAGAATTCTGGGAAATTGAGGCAATCAATATCTGCTCTAAGTAAACAAAAAATATATTGATTGTACATTAAGAAATATTTAGGAATATCCCCAATGTATTCCTTACTGTAATAACCTATCAGGTGAAAAAGCAGTTATTGTAGTTCTTATCTCCAAGCAGGATTAGCTGGGGAGATGTCATTTAGAGACACTCCCAACTGGTTTTAAAAAGTGCTAAAACTATAATCGATATCAGGGCAAAATGAGGTGACTTGCAGATCAAATGTAGTAGATTTTGGTAGAGCTGATAAAACAAACAGTTTTTGTTACCATGGTAGGAATGCATTGTACAAAATATTGAAGTTTGACTATATATCGTATTATTACCTTATGAGATCAACGGGTTGATATTTGTAAAAAGCTCCATATCTCGCCCATTCCCTGTGCAACAACTAAAATGCAGTGGAGAAATAAAACCATTAAAAGAACAATTTTCACAAAAATAAAAATTAGTTTATGCCTTAATACTTTTACATCAACTTTTCTATTTGCATTTGTTTTTCTCTTAGTGATGTATGGAATTAAATTATGATATCTCATTTATTGCAGTGTAAAAATACACGGTATGCTTTTCCATAAACAACTGAAAAGTAATGCAGTGAATTTAAAACATGTATCATTATTATTATCATCATCATTCGTATAAACCAAGAAGGTGACAAAAAACTTTAGAAAGCACAAGTAAGAGGTGTGTAGGGTCCTGCAAAGAGGAGCATATTATCAAGAGAAGTATCTACCAGCAACATTACTTTGTAGTTGTGACACCTGTAAGTTATAATTCTCTTTTCTATAACATTCACAGCAGACAACTGATTTTTCTGTTGGTCAGAAGAGCCCTGCAGAATGCCTACTATTTATGATCATTTAAAAGCTTACCCTACACATGTTGAACTTTGAATGAAGCAAAAGTCTAACAATTAGAAGTTATTACAATTAACTTGGGAACTTCTATATTCTGTTAGACGAAACAAACACCTTCTTTATGGAAATGACACTATTGAGCAGGATACAGAATGCAAAAATTGTGGATTTATATTTTATTACTTTTATCTGGTGTTCATTTAGTCGTCTAATACTTTTCGTCAAATACTTAGTTGACTACATTTTTTCAGTGACAAAAATGAAACTATAACCAAGCTTTGATGACTAAAACTATTACAAAAATCTAGTGACATTTTTGTCAACTAACAGAAATTAGACAAAAAATTTTAGGAAGGGACTAATTTTAATTTAAAGGGTAATTCAGAGAGCACCGAAATGTCACCGACTTCAGCATTCACCCCAGGGTCCCCGAAGTGCAGGGAAAAGAGGCAGAATGGATCCAAAAAAAATCTCTGAAAATCCAGCCAATTTAATCCAGAACATTAGATCAATCGGAAACGCCAGAAATCCGCCGAACATGTCTAAAAAAGCTGACGATCTGACGAAAAAAGTGCAGACCAGCCACCGGAAAAAGCTGACAAAAGTGTTAAAAAAAAAAAAAGATTGAAACTCAAAAAACTTCATACCCTGTTTGCAAAAAACTACTGGATGAAAACATCTGGAATATACATATAAGGTCCTATGAATAATACTAAAAAGGTCTGCTACAAAAAAAAAAAATATCGGAAAGAAAATTTAAAAAAAAAAAATGAAAAATGCGCAAAAATTCCTAGAAAAAAATAGAGACTTTTTGCTGCAAACTAAAAGAATAAGCAGTTGGGTTGAAAATGAAGAAAAAAAAGTATCTGGTACCCCCAATGGATAAAACTGAACAATGCAGCTAGTACGTCATATACCATAAAAGTCCATTACACATTTAAGTCGCAGTTCAACAGTCAGCAGCAAAACAATCACTCACAGATGGTTCACCTCCAACCACCAAATAGTAAACAGCAGAAGAATGTGGAGATAGTCCGCGCTTCCCTCTTTGATAATAGATGGTCTCGAGTAGGAGATTTTCTTGTTAAATTGCAGAGACACTTTTCTCATGCAGTCATCAACCCTCGGAATAAAAGGGGATAAATGGCAAACATAGTGTGATTTGTTTTAACTCATCTGAGCCCCCAAAATAATGTGCAAAGGTTCAACTCACATGTAAAGGTGTCATAGATCAGACACTAGATATACTGCACCACCGATATTTTTAGGAGATATCGGGCTCCCCTTTTCCACCTCCGTTTGACGATATTCCTCCAAGGAAAAAATAAGGTTGCAGGATCTTTGGTAAAGGTATTAAAAAATTATTTATTTATTAAAACAATTTAAAACAAATAATTTAAAAAACGCCGATACGCGTTTCGCGATGAAATCGCTTCCTCAGTCGGCAGAAAATGAATAATTCAAGATATCCTGCAGTGTCCTTATATCCCCTGTTGTCCATGAAATAATTAGATAGCGGAATGCCCATTTTTTCCAACCTAGAACGCCTTACTGCGTTTGCGCGGGGTGCCGTCCAATAGCCGTATCGGGTCCGCCTCTAAAGATGGTGGTGCGCCTCAATCGACCCTCTCATGCGTTTCATTTAGGTCTCTAATGCTTATAACCCAGCAATTACCATTCGCATCCTACTCATTCTGAGATACTTAATGTCCCTCACTGTTATAAACTTCTGTACTTAAGGAACTCCTTTGGGTGTGTGATTATTAACCATTATTACAAAGATTACCTATATCCTGAATATAACTCTTCAACAATCATAACAACCCAAAATAGGAAACAGCCATTTTATATATTTATACTGTGAGACACCCAATTTTTTATTGTACCTAAATATTTAAAAATTAAACTCTAAAATTATTTGTGATTATAGCATGCAACACTTGCACTATACATGTATACTCCAATTATGAAGCATAATGCTAAATCGTATCTTGTTTTATTATCTAAGTTTATAGCCATTCCAAATCTCTTTTTTTTTTATCCATTGTATTTTACATGCTAATCTGCTGATAATACGCTTAATAGTTACATTATCAAATAACCATCTCGGTATGTGTCCAATTACAAATCTGAAGTGCAAATTTGAATTATCCATTATGTGATACATATAACTTTATTTCAACATATATATCTAAACATATGTGAATCTTTTATGGTTCATTATAAATAACCTTTGCTGGTATTTACATAAGTGCCAGTTGATAATATGCAGTGCAAAAAAGTGCTAATCTTCCTAAATACATCTACATTAATATTTAGTTGATAATATAACTTAAAGTGTTAAAAAATGTTTTTATTTTTTTTCCTATTATAGAAAGTGACAAATTTCAAAATCTTGATTAAGTCCCTTAGGTACCAATGTTTTTAAATTATAAATCCACCTCATCTCTACTCTGTTTATCTTATTAATGAAATCTCCCCCTCTCCATTCCCTTTCCACCTGTTGGATCGCTAAAAACTTTGTCCCCATAGGGTCTTTATTATGATTGTCCTTATAGTGTTGTGGTACTGTGTGCGAATCTACGCCTTTTTTAATATTATTAAGATGCTCACGAATACGAACATTTAGACTTCTCGTTGTTCGACCAACATACATTTTTCCGCACGGACAAATTAAAATATAAATAACATTCTTAGAAAAACAAGTAAGTGTATCATGTATCTTATAATTGTGTCCCGTCATACTATTAAATTCTTTTATATGTCTCTTCTGGTTTCCTGTTGATCTACATCCAAGACAATTGCCACACCCATAAAAAACGTTCTCCAAACCAAAGTGATTTTTTTGTTTCTTATTCCTTAAATGGCTACTGACTACATGGCTCTTAATGTTATCCACCCCCCTAAAAATAATAGTGGGTGAAATCTCCAAAATCTGACAAAGATCCTCATCTTTTCAGAGAATAGGCCAGTATTTTTTAAAAATTCTTTTGATCTCCTTATGTTCATTACTATATTGGCAAACAAAGGGGACCTTGTTCTTTAGTCCTCCCTTTGATTTCGTTTTCTTTTTAAGGATATCTTTTTGATCTGTCTGTGATATCTGCTTTCTTATTTTCTCAAGAACTTGACTGTCGTAGCCTTTCTCCTCGAGCTGTGATTTCATCTTTTGTGACTGAGTGTGGTATTCACCATCTTCCGTACAATTTCTTTTCAACCTAAGGAACTGCCCCTTTGGTACGCCCTCTAGCCACTGCCAAAAATGGCAGCTTGTTCTTTCTATATAACTGTTTACATCTACATTTTTAAAATGAGTTCTAGTTTTAATCTGTGTATTTTCAATGTAGATCTCTAAGTCTAGGAAATTGACTTGTGTACGACTAAATTGGCTATCCAGCCTTATTCCCCAATCATTTTGATTTAGGAACTCCAGAAAGCAGACCAGATCCCCTTCTGATCCCCGCCAGATGAATATAATATCATCGATGTAACGTTTATAATTCAGAATCTTCGTATCCCAATCTTGTCCGTTTTTAATCCAAGTTTTTTCCCATTGGGCCATGAATAGATTGGCGTAGCTAGGTGCTACCTTACTTCCCATTGCACTTCCCATTAGTTGCAAAAAATAGTTGTCATCGTACCAAAAGAAGTTGTTTTCCAAAATAAGGGCGATTCCTTCCACAATATAATCTATTTGTTCCTTTTTAATTTCCCCGTCTTCCAGGAGCATTGTTCTTATCGCTTCACAGCCTCTATTATGTGGAATGTTGGTATAGAGAGATCGTACGTCGCACGTAACAAGAAAGAAATCTTCTTCCCATGATATGATGTCTAGGCTTCTAATGATATTGCCTGTGTCCTTAAGATAAGAGGGAATCTTCCTTACGATTGGTTGGAGGAGATGGTCAAGGTACTCAGATACCTTGCTTGAAATGGAGTCGATCCCCGATACAATCGGTCTTCCCAGAGGTTTCTCCATATTTTTATGCACCTTTGGAAGGTGATAAAAAACTGGTATTTTTGGGTGTTTGACTGTGAGGTAATCTATTTCTTTCTCATTCAGAAATTCTTTATCTTCTCCTTTCTGGATGTATTCATCGAATTTCTTTTTTATTTCCTCTGTGGGGTTGTGTGGTATCCGTTGGTAAACCTCTATATCATTCAGAATTCTAAGGGATTCTTCATGATAGTCTTCCCTATCAAGAATTACAATACCCCCCCTTTATCAGCTGGTTTAATTATTATCGTTGTATCATCTGCTAATTCTCTAAGGGCCTCTTTTTCTTCTTTGGTTAGATTTTGTGACTTTATCGGTGGAATTTTCTCCATTTCATCAAGAACCATTGTTTCAAAAGTTGTTATCTCTTTAGAGATAAGGTGTTTGGGATAGAAATGTGACTTCTTTTTCAACTCAGTATGTTTCCATCCATCATTTTTACTTAATGGTTGACTAGTAATAGGATCTTTCATAAAATACTTCTTCAAGCATAATGATCTCTTGAATTTTTGTAGGTCAACAAAAACCCCAAATTTATCAATTTTCTTGGTAGGTGCAAACTTCAAACCTTTGTTGAGTACTCTTACATGTTTCACCTCCAGTGTCTTTTTACTTAAATTAAAGATACCTTGTGGGGTTATCTCCTTTCTCTCTTTTTTCTTCCTTCATCTACAAAGTACTCCTCTTCCTCGTTTTCCTCTCTTTCTGGAGCTCTTCTTTTTAATGGGGTACCGTGCCCTTGATGTTCCTGTGTTAAGGGGGGGCAGACCCAGAGCTAGGTATAACAGCAATGAGAATTTTCAAGGGGGCAGACCCAGGGTTAATTTTTTTAACACTTTAAGTTATATTATCAACTAAATATTAATGTAGATGTATTTAGGAAGATTAGCACTTTTTTGCACTGCATATTATCAACTGGCACTTATGTAAATACCAGCAAAGGTTATTTATAATGAACCATAAAAGATTCACATATGTTTAGATATATATGTTGAAATAAAGTTATATGTATCACATAATGGATAATTCAAATTTGCACTTCAGATTTGTAATTGGACACATACCGAGATGGTTATTTGATAATGTAACTATTAAGCGTATTATCAGCAGATTAGCATGTAAAATACAATGGATAAAAAAAAAAGAGATTTGGAATGGCTATAAACTTAGATAATAAAACAAGATACGATTTAGCATTATGCTTCATAATTGGAGTATACATGTATAGTGCAAGTGTTGCATGCTATAATCACAAATAATTTTAGAGTTTAATTTTTAAATATTTAGGTACAATAAAAAATTGGGTGTCTCACAGTATAAATATATAAAATGGCTGTCTCCTATTTTGGGTTGTTATGATTGTTGAAGAGTTATATTCAGGATATAGGTAATCTTTGTAATAATGGTTAATAATCACACACCCAAAGGAGTTCCTTAAGTACAGAAGTTTATAACAGTGAGGGACATTAAGTATCTCAGAATGAGTAGGATGCGAATGGTAATTGCTGGGTTATAAGCATTAGAGACCTAAATGAAACGCATGAGAGGGTCGATTGAGGCGCACCACCATCTTTAGAGGCGGACCCGATACGGCTATTGGACGGCACCCCGCGCAAACGCAGTAAGGCGTTCTAGGTTGGAAAAAACGGGCGTTTCGCTATCTAATTATTTCATGGACAACAGGGGATATAAGGACACTGCAGGATATCTTGAATTTGTTCATTTTCTGCCGACTGAGGAAGTGATTTCATCGCAAAACGCGTATTGGCGTTTTTTAAATTATTTGTTTTAAATTGTTTTAATAAATAAATAATTTTTTAATACCTTTACCAAAGATCCTGCAACCTTATTTTTTCCTTGGAGGAATATCGTCAAACGGAGGTGGAAAAGGGGAGCCCGATATCTCCTAAAAATATCGGTGGTGCAGTATATCTAGTGTCTGATCTATGACACCTTTACATGTGAGTTGAACCTTTGCACATTATTTTGGGGGCTCAGATGAGTTAAAACAAATCACACTATGTTTGCCATTTATCCCCTTTTATTCCGAGGGTTGATGACTGCATGAGAAAAGTGACTCTGCAATTTAACAAGAAAATCTCCTACTCGAGACCATCTATTATCAAAGAGGGAAGCGCGGACTATCTCCACATTCTTCTGCTAAAAGAATAAGCAGTTTAATGGATTTTGAGTAAAAATGGGAATATTTTCAACATTGAACGCTATGGGATTCCCCTGATTAAACCTGCAAAATGAAACCACTGAATATCAGGGCATTTCACTGACATTTCACTTCTGTTCGGTGTTCTCTGAATAGATTAACCATTGCTTCTCTATGGGGAGATTTCACTGCCACGGAGCAGCACTGTATTTCACTGGCAATTCGCCAAAATTTGAGGAACTGCCTGCTTTCTAAATAGCCGAATGGCCACGAAATTGCACCATACAGGGAAATTCACCGTTCAGTGCAATTTCGGGGTTCAGTTAGAGTCTCTTTGAATAACTCTGTTAGTCATAGTCCTTAGACTAAAATAGGAAGAAAATGGTATCCTAAGGCGCTGTGCGGTGTTGAGATTTTCTTTGGTGGTTGTATGGTGTTTAACTGTGCGGGTGTGCTGCCAACTTAGGGGTGGTTGCAGAGCCTTGTTGCTGCTACAGGTTAATTGGAGGAAAAAGTGTTGGGTACCCCTTTGTCAGGCGCTGCTCGCTGGTTATGTCTGTTATAGTAGCGATGCAATCGCTCTTTGGAATTTTGTATAGCGACACTCTACAGGGAATGTCGACAATATAGTATGGTATAACAATGGGATATTGATTGGCTGTGCAACAGCTTAATGTGACATATAAAAAAGTGCAAAAAAAGTGCAAA
The DNA here is from genome assembly GCA_009667805.1 of Leptobrachium leishanense. NCBI lineage: Eukaryota > Metazoa > Chordata > Amphibia > Anura > Megophryidae > Leptobrachium > Leptobrachium leishanense. Next base: position 234,445,656 of record CM019065.1, on the reverse strand, counting down.
AAAAAATAAATGTATATATTCCTACTGGGAATATGCACCCCCTGGTGTTGGGGGTGACGTATGACAGTCTTTAAAAAAACACAGTCTTACATATGGCATATATATACTTTTTTTTTTTTTTTTCTTTTGCACTTTTTTATATGTCACATTAAGCTGTTGCACAACCAATCAATATCCCATTGTTATACCATACTATATTGTCGACATTCCCTGTAGAGTGTCGCTATACAAAATTCCAAAGAGCGATTGCACCCTTAGACTAAAATGCCATTTATATTTTGTCATATATTAGCTGAAAAAAATTAACACTGTCTTTAGCATTCCTTCTTTTTATAATGATATTATTGACATGGAAAATAAGGATTAGAGATTAGGGTTATTATTAATGATTATACTAAAAAGTATGTCCTCAATTAAATATATTAAATTTATCTTATCTTTTAATTTTAAATGTAGAAAACATTTTTTTTCTTCAAATAAAAGTTAAAATTTTACAGTATCGCTAACAGTATTAAATTAACATAGAAACATACGATTGCACAAAAGTCAAAATGAAATAATGTACAAACGCAACACAGCAGTCCGAGTATTGCTACACATGTCTTACAGGGTTATTCAAGAGAGGTGAAAAGCAGGAGAATGACTGGAGAATGGAAAATTCTAGGTCAAAATAGACGATTTGGGAAGTGAGATGAATGGGAGAATTGTTCTGGCTTGGATATTTTGACCTAGAATTTTCCATTCTCCAGTCATTCTCCTCTCTTTGAATAACCCTGATAATCTTATAAGTTTGAATGCAATGAATCTATTGAACTTCAATGGTATATATACACTGTATAAAGCTTGGGCAAGCTATGGTACCCTATTTTTTTCATTCTGATTAGTGCTTTTCAGGAAATTAAACCCTGAATCTATTATGAAGATAGAAAACAGATGAATACAAGGAAAATGGCATAACAAGTTCTATGACCATGCAGACATGTGTGAATAATCAGAACAATATTTCTGGAAAGGGGCCTTTTTATGTTTTTCACACTTAACACTTCATAAAAGATCCTAACAGACAGGGATAAAAGGAAAATAGCTCTGAAAACAGCACCTCATGGTGGGAATATTTTTCCAGACATTAATATCGAAACTTTGTGGGTCTATTATGCTTCTCTCCCTTTTGGATTAGTGATCATTTTAGCAAGCTACCTTAAAAAAATAAATATCATTAGTCAATGCATTGAAGAAAAAAATAATTATTTTAGGCTACAATCGTGTTTGAAAGTTGTTAAAAATTAACCTCTGTGCTACCGAGCAAAGCTACCGAAATTATGCTATCAATATTTTAGGTTTTTCAATATTAAATATGAAAGTTAATTCATTTGTTTTGAGAAATAAATTAAATATAAAGTGCTTGCTTTGTTACAGTGGCACTTCTTGCCAAATCTATGGGGAATGCTTCAGGTTTCATAGGCCTTACTGCTGGGGTCAACAGCTTTTGTTCTGCGTTTGTTTTAGAACTAAATTTCCTCTGAGATTCCGCCAAAATAATGAATAGCTAAGCATCATGGGATATGTAGTTCTAAAGCATCTGGAGGGCCAAGGTTGCTGATCTTTCCTTAGAGTTAAAGGTAATGACTGTACTCTGTTTTTTGTCCTTTCTTTTATTGTTTATTTTTACAAAAATACACTAATTAAATAAGACGTACATAACTAAAAAAAAAAAAACTACAATAATCAATATTTAATTTGAGCGAGCACAAATGAGCAAACAGGTCTAGGTTAACCATCTATACAGAATCTATTTATGGTTTCAATATTTCAATTGACAGAGTAATCTAAATGTACTGTAACGGTTTCCAAATAAGTGTCTAGACGCTTTTCCCAATATACCGAGGACGTAAGGTTTTTCAGAGTTATTATTAGCTAGGCCCATTTCTTTTCCCATTTTTATTTGAGTTTTTAGTTGATTAATGACAGGTTGCCACTGTAAGGGACCTGTTAATTTCCAACTTCTCGCTACATTTATTTTTAGAGCAATAAAGCAGTGAGTTATAAAAAAAAATCAAACTATTAGAGAGTGGCGGTCATTTCATATGAAGTAAGGCCGCTGTTGGATTTCTGGGTAATCTGATGTTACACAGAGTCTCGATTAAATCAAACATTTTATCCCAAGTGGGGCTGACTTCCTCACAGCTCCAACAAATATGTAGAAATGAGCCTACTTTATCGTTGCATCTATCTCCAACATAGAGGCTAACTTGTGGGATAAAATGTATTGATTCTTATGTGGACTAAATACCAGTGATTAAATATTTTAAATTGGGTTTCTACCAAGTTTAATGAGTGACAACATTTCATGATTTAAAAAAAAAGCTCCATTCCTTTCATTTAAATCGAATTTAACTGCCAAATCTTTTTATCCATGATTTTGGCTAAAGCCTTATCTATTCTTTCGTATTTAAATATGGATTTCATTTTAAGTAGTATATCAGATTGTGCAATTTTTAAAGAGTTACTCAAACAATGTTTAACACGAATAAATTTGAACAGATCTGAGGTGGAAAGATTATATTCAGATGAAATCTGCGGGAAAGATTTCAGTGTTTGTTGTTGAGTAATTTGAGTGATTCGATTGATACCATTTCTCTTCCAACTGTCTAAATCAAGATCTATGACATTATATTCTATATTATCGATTCGTATGAAGTCGCAGATCTTGTATGCCTAAAACCTATTTAAAGGAATGCCAAATATTAAATAAGTGATGAAGAATTGCATTATCTTGCGTGATTATCATTATTTCCTTAATTTTTGAAGCGTTCCATATTAAATAAACTGGTTTTATGGCCTCTGATTCTATGTATAATCATCCTTCTGAATTAGCTGTGTCCAACTCAAGTTTGTGGATTTGAAAGATGGTTTTAGCTATATAGTATCATCTTATAATAGAGAGTCCAAGGCCACCATTTTTTGAGACAATATTTTATAGCTTATTCTGGGCTTCTTACCTTTCCATATACAATTATTGAAACTGGATTGTACGAAGGACATCCATATCTCTGGGACATTTAATGGTATCATTTGAAATAGATAAATCCATTTAGGCATATTGTAAGAATTTAGAATTTGTATCCGTCTCCTCCAGAAACCTCCAAATATCGCCAATTTTTTAACTTTAGATTTGTGTAACATAGGAGTTTCATAAAATTTGTTTCCATTAGATTTAAAATTTTTGTTTTTAACGAAATCCTGAGCTATTAAAAATCTTTTTTAACCCAACTAATGTTATACTTTGAGATGTGATTCCAAATTCAAAGGGTGTACTCTGTGTTTTGATGCTTGAGCTATCCATGATCAATATAGAGGATTTAGAATTGAGCTGTTAATTCCTATTTAGACTTCCCTGTTTCCTCACTCCGTAATCTGGTGTTCTGATTGACCATTCAGCTTTTTGTTGAGTCTGCACTAGATTTCCCTCAATGGCATCTATTGTTCTGCAATCACAGACTGTTTAGCTACAAATGCTGCATGCATACTTCCAGGTGCATACTAAGAATATGTCATCTCTGTATATTTCCCGCTGTGTCTACCATTTACTGCCTATACGTACCTGAACATTATCATTAACATCATTGCTACCATTTAGCTTCCTGACATTTGTATTTCATAATTTTCTCCAACTCAGGTCTGCTTACCATTTGAGTTATCTAAAAAATAATGGCCTTGTATTTGCATGTCTACTTTCTGAGTTGTCAAAGCAAAAGCAAGATATTATGGCTTGTTTTATTATTTACATTTTGGAAGAATCTATTTTTTGTTGCACATTGCATTCCATCTGCGTGCTAGTTGTCAGTAAGATCATGCTTCAAATTAGTTATCAAAGAACAGAGATTTTCTGTGGATCTTGCTACTTATTGGCTTGAATGGCTTCCTCTCATGTCAGTGTCCATCTTCCTGACATAAGAGTGCTTCCCTAATCTCTGTTGTATACCTTATACAAAAAATATTTTTCTTATGTTTAGTGTGAGGATGTGATTGCTCGACATAAATTTTAGTATATTTATATTAATCTAAATCTCTAAATGTTATTCTCCTATATACTGTAGTACTATTGATTCTTATCACCGCTGAGTGTCAAAACTGTACACACTATCTTCAACATTATATGGTCTTTTCATATCCTTCCTGCTATACAATTGCTTTAGCTTCAGATGGACTTGTCTGTATTTATTTTTGGCAGTGTTTGATTGATAAAGTGGCTTCCTCGTGTAACTATAGCTGTCTGCGTATGTCATTTACTTTTATCTAATTATGTCATGACAGGCTGAATTCTGTATATGCCTGTTACAGACAGGTTCCTGACAGGCAGTGAGTAGTGGTGAGTGAAAACAGAGGAACAGAAAGTATATGTAAATATTTGTGCTGAATTTCAGAAAGAGATACAAAAAAATAAGACAAATGTTAAAGGTAACAGTAAATTGTATGTAAAATATTGTATATGTTGGTAGATACAACAAGCCAGGCAATAATATTACAAGGCAAATACAAACTGGTTTTCTAATAAAATAAGGACCATTAAGAACTTTGAAATTCAACTATATTCACTATAACAAATTTCCCATGACATGGCTACAAGCAGGGAAAAAGGATAGATGTTGATACTGTTTCATGTCATCTGACATGACAGGACTAGGCCGATGCAGGCCTTAGGTAAAGGAGCAAGCAGGTAGCGTCTGACTATAGGAGGGTTGCTTGTGTGCCGTGGGTGTCCTGTGGATGAATTGTGAAGAATGTCCTGCATACCTAGGGCTCTATGCCCTTGTTAACGCTAAAATGGGGGTGCTAACGGGGAAAACCTGCACCTGCAGTTTTCTCCATAGCGTCCCCATTTCAGCGTGAGATTCCAGTGCATGCTCTACTTCAGCACCTTGACCCAGATCCATGCGCTACCCTCGGGGCTACTCGTGGTGGTGCTTCCATAGGACTCCATAGAGGGATTCACTGCCGGGCTGTGAGCCGTGCGCGATCTCGCAACACCGCAGAGTGATCATGGAGCGAGACTGGAGAGTCTGACTCTGCTCCCGGCAACCAGAAGCGGCTGATCTGGCCTCTGTTCTCGCCGTGGGATGAGAAGTGACTGATTTATTGGGGGTGCTTTTAGCTAGTGCTAAGTGATTCTGCAAAAGTGGAATTCATTAGCACCAGCTTCTAGGTGACAGTATAAATCAGTTTTAACCCATCAGTGCAGTAATTATTGCTAGGACTTTGTAATACCTTACTTAACATAACGCTAATAATGGATTACGCTCCCCATGTTAAGTAAAGGGTGCGCAAAGTACAGTAAGCAATGAATTTTTAGGAGGTTTAGAGTTAGGAAGGTAATATGAGTGGCATGCATTAAAGTCACTTATCTTGACGTTAACGTTAACAAGATTCTTTGATGTCACCATTCAGCTCATGGCCATTGCAGCCTGCAGGGCCTTAGCCTGGTGTGAAAGCTTGCCACAATTATTCAAAGATCTGATGTTTGCCCCATTCCACAGTTTTTTTCAGAATTCTCACTCATCAGGCACGAATTAAACCAACTTTAACCCCTTAAGGACCGCTGACGTACTATGTACGTCCTGCCCACGGGTCTCCCTTAGACCCGCGGACGTACATAGTACGTCAGCAGCTCCTAACCTCCCTCCTGCCCGATACTCACCTTCCTTGCTGGCTCCCACGGCATCTATGGCAAGCTTCAAGCATGCCTCGCCGTTTTCTGGGGGCCGGCCAACCCGATGACGTCATCACGCTGCCTGATGACGTCATCGGCAGGCGCCAGAGGTGAAAATACAGGAAGGGGAGGGGGGCTCCTTTGGAGCAATCTATCTCCCCAACCATGTAAGCTACAGTGATGCTTTTTGCGGTGTATAGCATTAACAATTTCGCTGCCGAATCGCGTTTCGGTGCTAATTGGCCATTCGAACCTGGAGGGGGCTGACATCTTGGATGTCAGCCAAGCCTCCAGGCCCCCCCACCCACTGACAACCTCACCATATGTGTGAAGATGTCAGTGGGCCAGTTAACCCTCTAGCTGCCATGTTGAGATATGGGGATCCAAAGGATCCCCCTGTCTCCCGATCCGATGGTCAGATGGTCAGCTAGATGGTCATATTTGACATCATTGTAAAGGCCTGATCATGGCCTTTTCAATGATACCAAACATGACCAGGTTTGGATTAAAAATTAAATGAAAAAAAATAAATAATAATAATAAAAAAACTAAATATTTTTAAAAAAAATTTTTGTCTGGGGGGTATAGTTAAATAGGACCTAGCCTGTCATCTAAAAATAATTAGCACAAAACGGTCAGAATGAGCGCAGCGCACATAGGTGAACTGTCTCAGCAGTGAAGGGGTTAAAAAGCAAAAACATGTAAAAATTTGGTATTTCTATTCTCGGGACAAAATTTTGAAACTATTTAGCTGGGGTCTTTTTTGGTGGTTGTAGATTTTGGGGATGAAATTACGAAAAAGTGTGTTTTTACAATTTTTTCATCATATTTCATATTTTTTTATAGTAAATTATTCGATATGATGGAAATAATAGTATTTTAAGAAAGTCCATTTAATGGCGGGAAAAAGAGTGTATAATATGTGTGGGTTGAATAAACGAGTAAGAGGAAAATTTGACCTAAACACTAACAGCACAGAAACGTAAAAACAGCAGCGGTCACTAAAGGACGGATTTGTGTAAAACTGCCTGGTCACTAAGGGGATAAACACAATTCTTGAGAGGCTTTACTTACCACTCTGTCATTAATTTCACCATTCTTGTGTTCATAGTCACCCTGTAAATAAAGCATGCATATCATAACAATATAGTATGTACAAACAGCGTTTGACATTTTTGTGTTGCATCACAAACATTTTATTTACAACTGTGGGTACTGCTTTGAGAAATAATTTATTTTATTAGTAAAATAATTTTAACTTACATCATGAAGAGGATATGCGGAGTCGTAGACATTGTTTGCTATCAATGTGGTAATACCTATGGGAAACAAACATATGTGTAGATTATATATATATATATACACAGTAGATATAATATAAATAATGGTTATATGTATTTCTCTTCGGGAAAAATGTAGCTAAGATCTATATAATACTCCTTTGTGAATTAAAATATTGTTGCAGGAAGCAGTGTTATTAGGAGTAAATAAGTTTTGGGACAACAGTGTCCATTGAAAATATGACAGTAAAAATCTAAATTATAGTCTCTATTATAATATCCTTTATGCAATCAAGGAGATGCAATAAGACCACCAGTACCTGGCCCAGTGCCCTTGAGGCGTCTGTGCTTTTTAATTCGCCATATGAGCCACAAATAAACTTCCTCCCATAGTTGTTCACCAATTGTTTTGATTTGTTGTTGTGCACAAATCTCCAATTCATAAACTGACCATGAACAAAATATTAAATCTAGTAAATTAATTCAAACTAGATCTTTGCAATGGCAATGGCAAGCAGATAACCTGACTTTCATTCTGTCATGTTTAGGCCCCAGTCTAGGTTACACCTAAGACAACCACCTATGTTAAGTAATTATAGTCCCTCATCTTCAACCAGACAAATTAGTATATTTATATTTAAATTATATATATATATTTATCTATATTTATCTAAAATTGAGTTGAGAAAGATTCATTTCTGTATTTACTGGAAGCTAACTGGGCCATTCCAATACAAGTATAGGGGTTTCAAATGACACCTTAACCGCCCCTGTAGCTCTTATGGATCCGGAGATACTCTGGTCTAAACAACCCACTGCATCTCCTGTACTGCTGGGCAGGGGGATCCCAGATGGTGATTCCAGCAGCCCGGAGGGGGAGGGGCATCCCAAAGCAAGGGCTGATGCTAGTCTACTGTAGCAGAAGCCCCTGCTCTGAGCCAGATCAGCACCAAGCAGGGGACCAACAGAATGGATGTGGAGCGTGCTGGGGAGGGAATCCCCATGATGCTATATGCATGTCCTTGACTGTAGGGGCAGCAAGGCCAATCTGGGTCCCCCTCCCCATCCAGGTGCCCGAGTGCCCAATGGGTCAGTCCGCCCCTTGGCCACAATGTTTGGTGACTCTGTCCATACTAGAAGCGCATTGGGTTGCTGGCAAGGAGGAACCCCTGTCTCCCTTTGCTATTGTCCATTTCCCATCAAGAACCCATAAGCCCGAATGAGTTAATTGCATAGCTGGTGTGCCCTATATCCAATTAACCCAACAACAATTAAAGCTTTTTAAAAAAATACATCTGAACCCCGAGTACAAAAGCTAAATTACACCACAATCTTAATCTAAATCTACTGAAAAATAACCCTGTTAAAAAATAAAGGGGTGTAACTCCCTAAACCCCCCCCCAACCCTAAATCTGATGTAAAATCACATAATAATTAATAAAAGTTATTAATACCCTCAGGGTAAATTATACTTATCATCCAACAATCAGCAATGCAAAAGAGGTCCTTACACTTTTTAGGCCCTATTACCACTCTGATTTTTTTTTTTCAAAACAGGAGCATTTTTAGGAATTCAGCTGTGGTCAAATCTATTTGATTGAATCAGTTTATATTTTTTTAAAAATATGGTGTGAGACTCTCAGATATTAAAAAAACGTACCACCTCATTTAAATTGAGCCATGTGTATGTAATACATTTAAAATAGGCAATGAACAGTCTGAAAGTACATGAAGCTACCTTGGGAATGGCTTCATGTTATAAATTGGGTTTGTTAAATGATTAACAGAGTACTTCCCTTTTACTGTCAGTAGAAATATTGATCTATTTGAAGGCCTTTTGATCTCTTGACTTTTCCACTGACCTACAGGGTCTTTCTTTGTTGAAGATTAACTTCAATTATTCTAATGTCAAAGAAGCACCATGGTGACATTTAATACTGAAGGAATGTGAGTTTTCCGATACTGTAAATATGGTCAGTAGAGGGTTAGACACCTTTTCAACACCGAAAGTTATACGGTTCTATAATTTATTAATTGTAATGAAACCCTGTTAGATGGTGACTGACAAAAATTTTTTGACTGACACGCTTGAGGTCACAAACCCCTTGATTCTTAATAATATATAAAAAGTTAATTTGCTGCGAGAGACTTTTTACTTTATGTTGCTGGTTATTTAACACTTTAAAATTAAAAAATAATTATACAAGTTCAGACTTCTATTTGTTCTTCTAGGCAGTACTAGAACCCAGTACGGTAAATCAAGCCAAGGTCCATAACTATATTTTGCAAGCTAGTCTCACAATTATAATATGTAATGCCAGTAAAAATAAAGCTAAAATAAGAGTAGAAATGATTATGGAAATAACTCACATACTGACTTAGTCAATTTACCTGTGTTTATAATAGTGTGTCAGCAAAAAAGACCTGTTATAGGTCCAAGTAGAATTAAAGTTTGGAAAAAATCAACTCTGGCCTAGAAAGTGAGCCTTTTAACACTTAATACACTTAACAATCGTGTCTTTATGCTTTAGCTTCCCCCCCCCTCAAATCAGATGGACATAATATAGACAAACTGAAGAGCCAGAGCATCAGGTGTCTCCATCATGAAAATTATATTTAATGAATTAATATGTGTATGTGTGTGGTGGTCACATTGTACTGCTGTGTGACACGGAAGGAGCAGGACTTTAAAACTCTCAATGGTATCTCACTCCTTCCCAACTGTTTCAGATACACCTACTGCCCACTAACTTCTGCTGGAGGGGGTATAGCCAGATCTGCAATTATTTTCACCAATGGTGGCTATGTCCCTTGGTCCGGTCCTACTGGACTCTAATAAAATCCTTCCTGTTGCAAGCCTTAGGACAGCTCATCCAGGAGAACCTGTGGATCCTGTTACTCACCTGTCTGATTGAGGCCCTCAGAAAACATGAAAATAAGTTAAATGATTGGGTATCTAAGGTACCCCGGAGGGCCTAGGCCTCTCACTGGAATCAGGCTGCCATCTCAAAGAACTCTATCAAATCCTCACCAATGTCCATACCATGTACCAACTTACAACCCAACTGAAGGGTAACCCCACATTCCAATTTAGGGAAGCCTACCACCCAACTCACTGACACAACCATCAATCACTCTCACCTTACAGTCCTCTCCTCCTGTTTCCAACCCCAACCCTCCCAGATTGTGAGTCCCTACGGGAATAGGGCCCTCATCTCCTTCTGTACTGTTTGTCAAATGTTGTTCAATGTATTGTAACCCTGTCTATACTGTGCCTATTGTACAGCGCTGCGGAATATGCTGGCGCTTTATAAATAAAGAATAATAATAAATAATAACCCCATGTGTACTTTAAAATATGGTCAACCTGGCTCAGGAACACTTTATTGGCATGAGGCCCTACAGTAACCTCATTGTGCACATTTTGTCTCCTGTTCTTAACTTACTATTAATTTGTCAATGTATGCAACAGCACTATAACTCTTTTCAGATAAAAAAAAAACTTCTCGTTTGGACTAACACATTTTTTGAAAATGAGTTTCCATGCTTTGAACAATATTGTGATGTATCTACCAGTGTTTTCTTTTTTAAATGAATTAATAGGGATCCTATTCCAAGTTATTATTATTATTATTATTATATGTTTATTTGTATTGTGCCAACATATTCTGCAGCATGGTACAGAGGATACAATGAGTTAGGGCAATACACAGTGATAATGAAATGAGGTAGAGAAGGCCCTGCTCCCAAAGCAGCTTACAATCTAGAAATTGTGGGTAAAACCTCTGGGCAAAATCTGCAAATGAATAATGTTCACAATAATCTACTAACATTCCAAGTCAAGCAACCATTAATTTCCAGTAAGCCAATAATACCAATAATGGTAAAATCTTCTCATTGAAATTAACTAGGTTTTGACATGGTACAGCAATATTAATAGCCCAGTTGTAATTGCAAGTATATGGCAGACGCACAAATTTGGCTATCAGGATTCATTAATTTTCTGATTTTCACAGTTGAATGCAACTATATTAAATGGTACAGTGGCAAAAATTACTGTTGATGCAACCACGATAAGCCTTGGTAATCTAGAGAGGGAGACTCAAATGACAGCAGAACAAGTTTTATTATTGCAAACTTTGCCAGCCATTCTTTCAATTTCCAAACCTGGATTTCCGAAATGTATCATGTTTGCAACAACGCTAATTTACTTTGCTTTGTCAATAACACTGTACACTTGTCAACCTACAGCCGGAAGATTCTTCAACAAATTTCGTAACAATATGCTATGGGCTATATTACAAAGTTGGTGCTAACTTAACCAGAGCTGTTGTAAACTTCCCAGAGCCATTATAGTCTATGGAGGTTTTCAGTTTACAACAGTTCTGGTTAAGTTAGCACCAATTATGTAATACTGCCCTATGTATGTATACAAATTTTTGCAGCATGTACTTTTCCTTTAGAGCAATGACAATTCCAGGAAAATAGAACAGTAACTATTGCTATTTGTGTGCTCAAGGTGCAAATAAACAGCAAATGATACTTATTTATGCAAACTTTAGGATGTATAAAAGTACAGTAACCTCGCTGATGGTAAATTAACATCTTAACTAACTAGGCACCCGGTTTTGGTTGAATAATAAGGTGCAAGTCAATATCCATGTCCAGCTACATTATGAGCAACTTTAGGAGCTGCTAGTAGCTATTATGTTAGTGACTCAGCCCACGATTTCTGAGAGCTACTTATATATTAACAGGCTTGTACATGGGGACATACATGATTAAATTCTGATGACCGAAACGTTGCTTATATTGGAGAAAGTATTTTACCAGGAAGGATACATTGAGATTTCTCTTGTTTTCAAATATGTCCTATTGCTGTTATTGGAATAAACCTCACGCTTCCTGTTCCCAACATGGAGCGAGCTTCCTTATTTGTTTATTGTTGCTAGTAATGAGATTGGCAGTCTTACTACGGAGCAGTGGCTCTGTTGGATGGGTCTATTGAGCCAGTGGAGTTTATAATTATGGACGTTTTACATATTTTAGTTACAAGTGACTTTTTAAATATACACTATATTGCCAAAAGTATTCGCTCACCTGCCTTAACTCTCATATGGAAGGGTGAGCGAATACCTTTGGCAATATAGTGTATATTTACACGAGGAACACAATATTATACAATGTTCAGTAAATAACACTTACCCATACTGTATTTGGCCTTTGTACAAGATGTTCGCTTTAAAATCTCGTGCACCTAAGAGAAATACAATAATTTAGTAAATAAAAAAAATAAAAAATAACAATATGCTAATAGAAATTTCAAAATCAATAGGCACTAGGCCCGGTGTGAGCGCACTTATCTGTCAAGTAGTAACTTCAAAAGAAACTTCAATAGTAATTCTGCTTATTCCTGATTAGAGAATCAACTTCGACATAATCTAATAGTTGAAAGATAGAAGGAAACTCTATGGTGCAATAGCGTTTGGGTAAATGAAACGCTATTGCACCATAGAGTTTCCTTCTATCTTTCAACTATTAGATTATGTCGAAGTTGATTCTCTAATCAGGAATAAGCAGAATTACTATTGAAGTTTCTTTTGAAGTTACTACTTGACAGATAAGTGCGCTCACACCGGGCCTAGTGCCCATTGATTTTGATGCTGATTATATGTATGGGGTATGCATGGGTGTTTTTTGAGCTACAGAACTGTATACCATAACATTAGCGCCACATATCTCTCTAATTTTATATTTTTGTTAATAGAAATTTCAGCTTTAGAAAATGGGTTGGTATGGTTTAAAGAGGGCAAAATATACCATCAAAAAGAAGAGATGAAATTTCTGCATCTTCTTGTGCCGCCTTGCAACATACAAAAATCAATTGCATAGACCAGTGGTTCCCAACCGCGGTCCTCAAGTACCCCCAACAGGTCAGGTTTTCCACATATCTGAAGCACAGCACAGGTGATATGATTTGCTGGTCAGTGATTGCAGGATTCAGTCTGCTTTTCCCCAAGGACATCTGCAAAATCTGACCTGTTAGGGGTACTGAGGACCGCGGTTGGAAACCACTGGCATGGACATAAAATCCTATGTTTAAAAATTTATCTCTAAGATAGGCATAAATTTGCTTTATATTTATAACACATGTTCACACCCAAGAAGTTAGAATGATGGGCAATTACCAAGTTCTGCTTTCACGAGACTGTTTATAAACATTGAACATTGTAAAAATTCAAATATACAAACAACTAAAAGTTGTGCATTTTTATTGTGAGGTCTAAAACGTTTACATGGTTATTCAGAGAGAGGTGAAAAGCAGGAGAATGACTGGAGAAGTGAAAATTCTAGGTCAACATAGCCAAACCAGAAAAATTCTCCCATTCATCTCACTTTCAAAATCGGCTATTTTGACCTATGATTTTCCCTTCTTCAGTCATTCTCCTGCTTTTCACATCTCTCTGAATAACCCTGTATATCTTGCATCTCTATCTGTTGATCATAGTGAGAGAGATCAGGGACATGTACAAGAACTAATTCTTCTAAGCAAATAAACCATTCCCAACTTGCTTTACTTAAATGCATTTAGAATGGAATGTCACAGCATAATATTTTCTGGAACTCTGCAAAGAGAATAGTAATTTGTAATTATGGCCAGTGTACATGTAAAGGTTGCCACAAGGTAGAAATTCTAATCCTGACACAATTTTCAGTATGCATAATATTTTTTGTCCTAAATAAGCATGCGTCTAATATATTGATGACAGAGACAGAATGACTTGACAAAATGAAAGTCCATTGCTCCGAGCTGTTCAACAAACATCTGGTAATAGTTCACCTGGTGGAATCTGCGTTGCTATGATATACAAAACAAACGTCTGAGCTTCCAACCTGTTAGGTAGAGGTATGCACGGTGTCTATACAAACAACTCAGAGAAGAGAAAAATTCAATACATACTTACTATTCTACTACGTGTTGCATTGTCAAAAAATGTTTCCTTGTCTTTAATATTGTACCTAAAAAGACAGTTCTGTTACATAGTGAATACTTTCGACATATGCTAAGCTAATAAAAAAATATTATATTATTTTTTGAAGTGCAGCATTTTAATAAATTTTGCAACAAACATGTTTTTCTTCTATTGCTAGTTTTTATCTTATGCAGACAATTCCAGTTGTTGCCATCTAGAGTTGTTTTATCCTCTCTTCTACCTCTTCCTCTGCATTAGTGAAAAGAGGAGGAACAGCATGGTTGCTGGTGTGATTTTGAGTGTCATAGAAAAAATTGCTAACACATAATAATAATAATAATAATAATAATAAGAAGAAGAAGTAGAATCGGATTAGAATTTTCTAGCCTACAAACACTAGAATAGTTCTATTAAGCTCCTCCGGAAAGGGAGACCGATTTCCAGGAAGGAGTAGAAGCAAGATTCACTAAACCTACACTGGATCCTATTCCTGCTGAGCCAATTATAGGATGCCGCAAATGGAAAAATTTGCTGTCAGTCGTTATCCATTGACAACTACCTATATGGTAGCAATTTGACTAAAAATTACCTGAGCCACTAACAGTTACTGGCAATGATGCCAGCTGCTGCTGTTGGTTGCTTCTCTTGGAAGCCATAGGTCTCCATGGAAATGAGAGAGAGTCCTCTTCAAGATCATGTGTCTGATTCCACAGGAACAGCAGGAGGACACTGGAAACTATTTGTTCTTGCAGCCTTTCCACTTGCAGAGAGATGAGGCAGTAGACAGCATCATACTCTGCGATGTCGGACCAGAAATTAGCACTTTGTTCGAAGTTACAAAGTTATTGCTATAATGGAGACATTAACAGGAGAAACCTGTGCCTGCATTTTAGCATTAGATTCCGGGGTAGGCACTGCCTCGGCACCTTGACCCAGAATGCAGCGCTACCCACAGTGATACTTGTGGCAGAGCTGCCTTGAGGACTCACTTCCTGGAGTCCATAGGACACCTTGGAGGGTTGCACTGCCAGGCCGCGAGCCCTGAGCTGCAGAGTGATGGTGGAGGGAGACTTGGGAACTGTTTGCCCCAAATCTCACTCTGTTCCCCAGAGAAGAAGCAACAGATCGGGCTACCATTCTTGCCACGGGATGAGAAGTGAGAATTGGATTTATTGGGGGGGTTTAAGGGGTGCTAAATGATTTCGCAGAATCAGTTAGCACCAGCTGTTAGGAGTAGCTAAAATTTTGGCTTGCGCATTGCTGTGGTAATTAGTACTAGCACTTTGTAATACCTTCCTCAATATCCTAAAGCTAATTACGGATTGCGCTCCCCATGTTAAATCTAGGTTAGTAAATACAGTAAGCTTGAGGAACCTGGTGCAATCACTGATGCAATAATGGATTTTTCACGGGTTTAGTGTCAGGAAGGCATGCGTTAAAGTCACTTATCCTAGCGTTAACAAACCCATCCGAACGCTGCAGATAGCGTTCACTATGTTAATTTAGCCCTTTATGTTTTGTTGGGGTTTTTATTGCGTGTTAAATGATTTTGTTTTAGAAAAATCACTTAACACCAGGTCTTATCAGGATTACAGGGCTATTGAGACATTGTGTGTGTGTTATTGTATGCATATTTGTCACAATTATTTTAGGGTTAAGGAATTTTTCCGTGATACCACATAAGACCTCACTCTTACTGAGAACCTTAGTATTTACTAGATAGAGGAAAAGAACGAACGCATACCCCATAGCGGTTAAGTGATTTCGGAATTCTTTTTAGAATCTTTGATTTTTTTTCCCTCCAAACTGTAAGCTCTTGGTTTGATTCTAAAATTACTTTTAACCCCTTCAGTGCTAGCACATGTGATATATATCTCGTGTTTCCTCACTTTCATTTGCTCCTCTTTGTGTGCAGAAGATGAGACGTTGTATACACTTGCTTCTGCTCAGTCCCATCACTAATGCTGCAGAAAAACCCCTGCGAACTTAAGATCAGAAGAAACACAAACTTGAGCAAATATCTTGCTCCTTTACAGTCTGTGGAGACTCCAGATGCTATGTATAATTTGTGGGGGTGTACTGTAGTGGTCACCTCACTGCTTCACCTTCTATGTCAAGTTCATCCACATTCCATATAATAGAGTCTACCTTTTAAAATGCTATGTTATTTGTCTCACTAGGATTCTATTGATACAAAATTAGCTTCTTAAACTTTTTAATACTGCCTTCTTTTTGAACAGGGAAATACATCACAGATAGAATACACTATGTAAATTTTGAGGATTCTAAAAAGGCCAATATCACAATATTCCAACAGAAATACATAAGACTTCTCATTCAAAAGATCAGTTTTCTGCCATCCAATTACTAATATCAGTCAACTCATCTTTGCCAGTGCAAGATAAAAGGAGTTATGTAAAGTGATGTCACATTCACCTGTCAATCATAAAACACTATATAATCTTATGAAAGTGCACCAAAACCCACCTGTGCATTATTCACACGAACTAGATCAAAGGAATAGGGAATGGAGGTTATTGGATTAAATCACAATCAGGATGTGACAATTATTATTCATTTAACAAAGAATTGCACATTTGTCTGCATGCAAGCATGACTTATTACTTCCATTTCACAATTATTTTGGATTATAGAACCCAAATCCCCTCTGAACTTCGATTAATCTGGATAGCGCTCATGTGCGAACACGTTATGGTTCAAAACGATTTATACTCACAGATGCATTTTGTCTCTGGAAAAAGGATAAGATAAGTGTTTCATCTTTGTATTTTCACGTAGTTGTGGCACATTGGGTTGTAAAGGCTTTGTACATTTATTCAGTATTGCATTTAGTTTTACTAGGATGCCATGCTCTTGTTTTACTTCATACATCTGAAGTAACAGAAAGAAAAGAAAGAAGAAAGGACAATAGGTTATAAAAACCTCAAACATACAGTATATGTCGACCGTAGTTATTTACTTGAAGGTTCAGAGTTAGCATACAATACGATATTCAGCTTAATGTAGATTCATAGAGGTCTATTCACCAAGTTTCCAATTTGCCACCGAATGGTGAATTTCACCGTATCTGCAATTTTGGGGCAATTTGTGTATTCACTAAGTTGTCAATTCACCAAATACAGAAAATTGACTACAAAATTCGGTGCATTTCTCTGTAATTCAGTACAATTCAGCAGCACCAAAATTGTCTGATAAAGAACTAATGATTTGTCTATTTGCAGAATGTCAAATTGCACCAAAATTGCGACGAAATGACCTGATTTCAGCGATTTAAATTCGACAGGCTTAAACAAGGGATCAAATAGGTTTTAATCTAATAAATGCAATAATTGAGAAAAAAAATTAAGACCATTATTTTTATTTTTTTACAAAAAAACATTTTTAATTTTATATTTTTTAAAAGATCTGTTTGTATCTTTTGTATTTTTTAAAAAAGACCTTTATTATATTTTTAAAAGTCTTTACTATTTTTTAACAGACTCTTTTAATTATTTTTTTAAAAGGACCTTTTTATTATTTAGATACATTTTTACCCCATATTTATTGATGTAACCTCCTATTAGGAGAATAGGAAACTTCCTATTTTTTTTCTTCACTTCTGCCAACATTCGATAACTGCGTCCGGGACTCCATTTTTAGCGCAATATAATAAACATTTGGGTCTCTATTACATTCTTTGCACAAAAACGTTCGCGCAGCGCGTTAATTTGTGCGTGAAGCGTTAAACGTTAACGAGCGTAAATTAACGCTGGTATTACAATCCGCGTGCATTTTTTCATCCGTCAAAAAATAACGCACGTAAAATAAACACGCAAAAACGAGCGCGCATTAACGCTGCGCGCAGAAGTCGGCGTGCAGACAGTTTTTTCACGCGATTCAGCCAATCAGAATTAAGAACCGCAATTGTCTCACGTTAAGTTTTTGCATCTGTCAAAATCAATCTGAGTATATATGCTGCAGCAATAATAAAAACACACAAAACTTCTCAATTTTATTGTTTGGGTATGAGTAGAATCTGTAACTATACTTTGCTGTATTTCTTTTTTCGGGCTGTTGTATTTGGGTACGGCCAGGACGTTCAGATTTGCCATTAATACCAGCTTTTAAAAGACGTTACAATTATGTGCGCAAAGATGTCCGTTAAAATTTGCGCATAGATTGTAATACCATCCGCATACCAGCGCACAAACACATTTGCGCTCACAATGTTAAGTATAGGACGCTCAAAGTACATTACGCTCGCAAAGGGTTCGACAGGTCCACCCACGTTAGACGTTAACGCACATTTTTTTGCGCGGATGTTGTAATACGACGTTCTGCGCAAAGGGTTTTGCCCCTCGCATTAATGCGTTTTTGCATACGCATTAACGTTTGCGCAAAGAATGTAATAGAGCCCTTGATAAATAGTGAATGTACCATATTTTTGCTAACACCAAAGTTTGCTGAAATGTGCCAAAATTAAAGGAACCAAAATGTAACTCAGTTTTTGTTTATGAATAACACTGATAGTTATATTAGCTGATTATCCAAATTTTCAACACTCTCACCATAAAGGTGCGCGTTCATTGGGAATTTCTATTAACACACAACAGGAAAAGCTGATTTAAAGGAGTAATCTTGATGTTTGTATGCTAGGGTTCATTTAAGGGGTTATTCACATTGTGCAGGTGTTCGCCATAGTTGCAAACATTTGGCAAAAATTACCATAGTTGCAAGCATGACAAACGTCAGTGTTTCAAAAGAGAAATTCAAACTACGGCATGAGAAGCTTCATCAAGGACTCTTTTAATGTCAGTATTTGAATTTTTACGGAGATTAAGGAAAACCAACAACTCAAATTTCTATTGATTGATTTTAATTTAGAGATGCACTGTAATAGTGTGAATGTGCATTATAGGAATATCATTTAAAATCATCATTTTTGTACATACCTTTTTGGTGGGCACCTTAATTTTAAGAAATTCTGCTTCACGGCTGAGAACTGGCCAGGGTGCATGGATTCTTACAAAGTTTAATCCTTGGTTTTTAGTCTAGAAATATAAAAATAAAAAGGAAAATAATTTTACTAAAACACACATCTAATAACTAATATTATTGTGATAAAAGCAAGAAACGTCTTGCTGTACAGCCATAAAAATAGACATGTGCGTTCATTTTTAGATGGAACTGTGATTTGTATGAATTTCAGTCCATTCACCCAAATAACAAATTGAACATGTACTGAAAAACCAGCCCCATTGGAATGAGATTGTGTCAGTGCACTGAAAAATGTATTCAATTTAAATCAGATTGGGTGGATTGCTTATCAGTCCATCAGCTCTGAAACCAGTACCCCTCCACACATAATTGAAGGTTCAGTGGGTATATCAAAGAAGGTAGACTATTTGACCTCTCTGATGTAATCCCGTGTCCAATGGCCACAGGTGGACGTGTATAGGGTAGACATGAACCCCCTATCTATACAGTGGTTCCAGAATAGGTGGTCATGTGGTTCCAGAATAGGTAGGTTTAGTGACAGCCAACTTGATCTATCCATTTAGCTCTTCACTCTATATCAACGGGTGTGGATTATTTAATTAAATAATGAATCTGTGTGCAGAAAAAAAGCCTTTACCCAAGCAAGCAGGCTCTTTTCTTAATGAAACAAGAAATGTATCCAGATTTCAGAAAACCAAATAAATCGCCCAATGATATTCAGACTTTTGCCACACACATGTCCAAGTAACCACATGTAACAGGTCTAGAAATTTATTAACTAGTCTTTTAATGAATAATCACTTTTAGCATACAAAAAGCATAAGGTACTATCCCCTAGTGAACGCTAGCTGTAGCGTTCGGAAGAGTAAGCATTAACGTCAGGACGAGTGACTTTAATGCAAGCGCCCCGTTTCTAATGCTAATGTCCTGAAAAATCTGTTACCACATCGTTGATTATGATGATGCATGAGCTTACTGTACTTTGCGCATCCTATACTTAACATGGGGAGCGCAATCAGTAATTAGCGTTAGAACTTTGTAATACCTTACTTATCCTAACACTAATTACCGCACCGATGGGTTAACGGATTTTTTACCTGCCCCCAAAAGCTGGTGCAAAGTGATTGCGCTTTCACAGAATCAACTAGCACCAGCTAAAACCTCCCCAATAAATCAGATACTCACCTCTCAACCTGCGGCGAGAACGGTGGCTTGCAATAACCGATGCACTAAAAGATTTTTAAACAGTTTAGCGTTAGGATGGTAACATGGGTGACAGGTGTTAAAGTCACTTATCCTGACGCTAATGCTTACTCAACCGAACACTACAATTAGCGTTCAATAGGAAAATAGGACACGTTATATTTTAAGATGTCTCTTTTCAGACACGCACAGATATAGTAATCCAATAACAAAATAAATAAACTAGGATACTATAGACTACTACATTTTATAAACTATACATAATTTTTTTAAATTATTATTTATTTGCTTAAAAGTCTTCTGTTTTTTTACTTGAACATAGCCTTTGTGCTATCGCCATTAAAAAGACACAGCAAATATATTTTTCAGCTCATCCTAGTAATTAGCTTGTTCACATAAACATGAGTTATGCTCTAGGGTGTCACTATTAAGTAGCAGAAGGTTTCCAAGAGACTGCTGGAGAAAATCCCAGTAAGGTGTTGTGTACTTGAGCTGCAACATAAAAAAAATTGACTGCATCTCTTTATTTCGGCACACCTGGCTCTTCAGTTCAGAAAATCCTCATTCCAACACATCCATTAACATTACACGGCACACCCACTATGTTGTAAGATTTCAAAGCCTGAATACACTTGAAAAAAATCTTGAGTTATGCAGAAGTGCTGGAGATCCCCGAATAAAAAAAAAACAAATGAGCAAAAGATCACTTACAATTTAGTTTATTATGTTTTTTCTTGTTACCTTTTCTGTGTGACCCTATATATTATTCTCATTCAAGTTCTTTTATTTTTAAAAAGTACAATAATATGTGAAATGATGGGCATAGAGTAAATCGAATTTTCATGTATAGTACATTTCTGTTCAGAGGCTCCTAACTATTCCGATTATGGTAGTTAACATCATTTACAGTTTTTCTATCACTTTTAATATTATTGAGAGAATAAATAGTTTTTGACATCATGTTTCCTCATTATGTTTGAATTGTTCCACATTATAGGATTATATCTATTAATTATGCTAAAACTGCTAAGTTTCATATTGGGAGAAGAGGAGCCGGCGGTGAAAATATCTGCCCAATACGTCGCAGAATGTCACAGACTGAGAGGAACATGAGAGATCCTGGACTTATAAATCCCAAACACGGACTCGCCCCCATCCCCCTTCACATTATCCCTTACCCCTGATAATGTCCATGGACTTGCCCATTCCCCCCCATATATATGTCCCACTACCCCCCTCCTCCCCATATGCTTTGGCAATGCTAAAATGTATTTGGTCCTGCCAATAAAGCTTATTTTGATTGATTTGATTGATTGTTTGACACTTGTCCCCTAGACCCCAATGCCGTTTAAAACAGTAAATCAAAGACTATACAGAAATATACAAAAAGTTGCTATACAAGCCAAACTGCAAAAGGAGTTGTGGCTTTGCTTAGAATTTAAAGCGAGAACTGCATAGGAGGCGCTGCAAGTGTCCTTTGCTGGACAATTGATAGGCTGGGGTTAATTAGAGGTCAAGTTTGGTAGCTCAGAGGTGGTTTCAGCCATCTGAAACTGCTTCTGAGCTGGTTTTTTGCAGCGGGAAAATCTGAACAGCTGATTGGTTAATCAGCTGTTGAGCAGCACGAGCCGTTGCGCGTGCAATCAAGAGCGGGAAATTTCAAACAGCTTATTGGATATCAGCTGTTTGAGAGCTCGAGGCAAGTTCCAAAGGTTTTATAAATTGAGAGTCTGAGGTAGTTTTGGCAATTACCTCAGCTGTTTTAGAAGATTGGATCCTGTAGCAGCGTTCCCCCCTCCCTTTTTTATGCATATTGTCGTAGTTGTTTAATAAGGGTAAAGGTCGCCCCTTATTGGGGTGGATGGAGGCAGAAGGGTTCCCAAGCTGGCTGAGAACAGGGGCGGTTTGGGAATTTGTTATAATATTATTGATAAGGTTTTACAGGTTTTTAAGTTCGGTTTTATGGTTGAAGTGTTTATGCCTCCAAAAAACCCTTAAATAAAAGCTACGGCCAACTATTCCAAAGTTTATTGGTGTCTGTCGTTATTTGGTAAAGATATTTATATATACATATTTGTATTCATAGTCCATGCAGGGGACATAGGACAAGAGTCCTTAACAGCTGTCACGGGTGTTGTTTTACGTCACAGTTCACTCTTATAAATGCTGGAGTTGCATAGTGCTCCCGTTTTCTTGCCAGCGTACTGTCTAATACAAATCCAAAGTTGTGAAGTGTAGGTTGTTCCTAACAAGACTTGGAAATTCCAAAACCGGAGCCACATGACTGATTATACTATCACATATGGAGATACAAACTTAATCAAATCCACACACTAATTCTATACCATACCTAAAACTAACTAATATGCTGTATGGTAGTGTTTAAAGGGACGTGCATGCTTTGCTACTGTGCTTTTAAAAACATGCTATGCCTTTTGAATGAGTCAGTAGTCTCATTCAGCAGACATAAAAAAGTAAATATGATATATATTTTTTTTAATAACACAGTTTTTTGGGTTTTCATATAAAACAGCTGCTAGGCGTCAGAGGAGGTATACAATATAACCAGTTTACCAGGCAAGCAGGCAAACAACAACCTTCATGCAAGAAAGCATATTCAGTAAATATGATATTTTTTAATATTTAACTGCTTTTCTTTCT
Source organism: Leptobrachium leishanense (assembly GCA_009667805.1). Classification (NCBI taxonomy): domain Eukaryota; kingdom Metazoa; phylum Chordata; class Amphibia; order Anura; family Megophryidae; genus Leptobrachium; species Leptobrachium leishanense. The sequence goes on along the minus strand of CM019065.1, from coordinate 234,422,833 downwards.
TGGTGTTTTCCACGCCCACCTCAGGAGGCAGTTTGAGCTAACCAATCAGTTAAAAAATGCACTGAGCATGTGTGACAGGTTTGCTCCTCCTCCCTCTTGCATTGTGAGCTGAGGGGAGGGCGGGGCTGAACTTTCACCCCAGGTACTGCAGAGACAGAGACGGAAAGAAATCCATATGCACAGGGAGAAAAAGAACCAGCAGAGAGGGGGACAACAAAGAAAAGCACAAGAAAGAGTGTGAGAAAGAGTGACTGTGTGAGGGAGTTTGAATGAGACAGTATGTAAACCATGAAAGAGCGCAAGTGAGTGTGTCAGTGGGTGAGTGAATAAGTCCAAGTGTGAGAGAGAGTGTGAGAGAGCGTGAGTGTGTGTCTTGCTTTCACAGTTGCAGAGATGCTAATATTCAGTTCCTCAGTTTCCCCATTCTGAGGACCTGAGAGTGCAGAGGGTTTCACATGCACAGCTTGTGTTAGTTCAGTCACAGGTATGTATAAAGCGGTAGCAAGTTCTGTAGCGCTGTACAATGGGAGAGGCACAAAAGCAAATGTCCATACAAGTTAACACACAGAACAGTAGGAGAGAGGACCCTGCCCAAGAGCTTACAATCTAAGAGGAAAGGGGTGACACACTAGCAGGGTAATTCAAAGAGATTCGAAAAGTCACCGCACGTTTGGTGACTTTTCGTTCTCTTCAATTCGGTTCCTTTTGTCGATCCCATTTCGGTGACCCTGCGGTGTATTCAGCAAGCACCACAGGGCCCCCAAATTGCAGGGAAAAGCTGCCGCAAACCTGACGAAAACTAACCGCAAAACCCACCGAATGCACGCTGAAAAAACACAAAAACATCTGGATTAACCATCAAAAAAAAATCACATACAATACACAGAAGACAAAAATTAAACAAAAACGAAACTTGCTACCCTATGATAAAAAGGTAAGGTGCTTACCTAAATGTCCATACAAGTTAACACACAGAACAGTAGGAGAGAGGACCCTGCCCAAGAGCTTACAATCTAAGAGGAAAGGGGTGACACACTAGCAGGGTAATTCAAAGAGATTTGAAAAGTCACCGCACGTTCGGTGACTTTTTGTTCTCTTCAATTCAGTTCCTTTTGCCGATCCCATTTCGGTGACCCTGCGGTGTATTCAGCAAGCACCACAGGGCCCCCGAATTGCAGGGGAAAGCTGCCGCAAACCTGACGAAAACTAACCGCAAAACCCACCGAATGCACGCCGAAAACACGCAAAAACATCTGGATTAACCATCGAAATACCCGAGCAGGAGCCGATCACACGCAGCCGAAGCAGCTGAGACCGCAGATGAGGCAGTGAATAAATTAGCAAAACCGTTTGTATGAATGTATGAAAGTGAAAAGCTGTTTGCAAGGAAACTTCTGAGCGAAAATGTCTGAAATTTGCATATGAGGTCCAGGGAATGATAATAAAAAGGGCTGTTTCCGAAAAAAGAAGTAAACTTAAAAAAATCAAAAAAATAAATCGGATTTTTAACCCTTTCGCTGCTGAGGCTTTTCCCGCCTCTGTGCTGAGCTCATTTTTACTGGTTTCGCTCATCATGTTTAAACGTGTTTTGAAGCCTTATTTTAGTATATGACCCAGACATATTATATATCGTTCTTTCCGTCAGACTCGGCAGATTCATAATATGTCATTATTATATGTATACGTCATGACCTGTCTGTATATTATAACAAAAGATGCAATAAAATATGAATTTTCAATAATTTACAATGTGTAAAGTGTTTTTTTTTCACATTTTAACATGCGAACAATTGCGGTTATATTTTGTATGGGGTGCGCTTGTTAAAAAAATTAGAGATGGGGTCTCGTTACATTTTTTTTTGGGGAAAGTTACACGATTTTTAACAAACGCACCGCATACAAAAATCGTTAGTGCAGCATCATTGTTCACATTATAATTGAAATGGGAACAATATTGCTGCATTAATAAACAAAAAAAATGAAAAAAAACTTGTTTATTTATTTTATAGTTTTTTTTAAAAATATTTCTGTATTTTAATTTTTATTTTTTTTAAAAAACTTTTTTCACAGTCGTGTTTGGTATCGTTGGAACGGCCATGCTCTGGCCGATCCAACAGTACCAAACTTTAACCCCTAGCTGCCACGGATGGGGAGATAGGGGGTTCATTGGAACCCCCTATCTCCACCATTGGTGGCAGCTAGGGGTTAACTCCAGGACTGGCGTCATCGTGCTATGCACGATGACGCCAGTCCTCAGGGGGAGTTCCCGGAGGCTTGGCCGACATCCAAGATGTCGGCCAGCTCCGGGAAAGGATCACGAACCGGCGCTTTTCGGCGCCGATTCGTGATCCGGCCCCCATGTGGTTAATGCCAGGTACCATTTGGAAGGGCAGGCTGTGCCCTTCCAAACGGTGCCTGGGTTAACCCCCTGCATGCCGCCAATCGGGAGGGAGAGAGGTCCGAAGGACCTCCCCCCCCTCCCTTTCAGGCGCCTCCTCCGCACATGTGGGGGGGGCGCCTGAATTAGGTGTCATCGCGCCCCCGCGATGACACCTAATTACTCCGGCGGCGGCTCCGGGTGCTGGGCTGACATCGAGGATGTCAGCCCGCACCGGGGGGGCCAGCGATCGGCCGGAACCCGGCCGAACGCTGGCCCCAAAGAGAGGACGCGCTCAGCGCGTCCACCACATGGAACGCTACATGCGGTTGGACGTGCTGAGCGCGTCCATAGCATTGAAGTGGTTAAAAAAAAATCTGAAAAATGCTTAAAGTATCCTAAAAAATCTATAAATAAAGAGACTCTTTACTGCAGAATTTTATAATGAACGGTTTATTAGATATTGAATTAAAACGGGAATATTTTTAACATTGAAGCCTATGGGATTCTCCTGAATTAACTTGCCGAATTAAACCACCGAATGGCAGGGCATTTCGGGAACCTTTCACTGCTGGTTTGTGTTCTCTGAATAGCTGAAGCAGTGCTTTTTCATGGGGATTTCACTGCCCTCGAACAGGCACCGAACAGGCACCGTATGTGCAGGCAATTCGCCAGGATTTGGCGAATTGCCTGCTCTCTGGATAGCCGAATGGCCAGGAAAGGTAACGGAACGCTGATTTTCAGCATTCGGTTACCTTTCTCAAGCAATTCGGATCTCCTTGGATAACCCTGTAGGAGATAGTAATAGCTGAATATGTGAAGCAGAGGGGTGCGTGGTGGCTGTGGGCAAGATGGAGCAAGAAATGTAGTTCATGTGAAGCTTTGATGGGTGGAATAGTGGTGGAGTAGTGGGTGGGGATGACGTGGGGAATATTCAGGAAGTAGGGCTGAAGTAACACCCCTAGCTGAGGGGCGTCCCCAGAGAAGATGAAATGACAGAGTTTAAAGCAAGAAAATTATTTTTTTTACACATTTTTAAAACTTTTTTTGATTTATTCTAGTTTGTCTATAGGTATAAAAGTGTTTAAATGTAAATTTAAAAAATATGTTTCTAAACTTGCATATCCCTTTAAGGCAAAAATACAGAGTAATATTAGAACTCCCTAAATGATAGTGACTACAGTATCGAGAGCATGGATGGGGGTAACCCTGGAGCCTGAATACAAAATATTCAACAGATATTGAGCCGTGCAATTAAAACTAAACTTTTATTAAGTATATAAAAAAGCCAAACCTACAGTGGACCAGGCCTGCAGTCAAAAAAATCACATACAATACACAGAAGACAAAAATTAAACAAAAACAAAACTTGCTACCCTATGATAAAAAGGTAAGGTGCTCAAGAAACAGCGGTATCCAAACAGGGTCACTAGGATAGGTTTATCATAGTAGTAGCAGCACAGAAAAGTTATCAATATAAACTACTCCAATCAGCTCTACGTGTTGCGCCACTCAATGGCGTCATCAGGAGTGTAAACAGAGTCACTTGTGAATAGAGGATATTATAATTAGAAATGCAGCATTATAAAAAAAGGGGGGAAAAAATATTTTTATTTATTTTTACATATAATTATTTATTTACTTTTAATTTTATGTTTACTTATACCCTAGTTGTGTTTGGTATCATTGGAAAGGCCCTGCTCTGTCCTTTTCATTGATATCAATCATGATCCTCTATTATTTACTGTTTGGGAGATAGGACCCCTGCATCTCGAACATAGGGAATCCCCTGCCCGGCTAGGTGACCTTTCCAACTTTAATGTACCCCTTACTGATAGGGAGACAAGGGGGTCCAAAGGAGGGGTGGGTGGCCTGAAACTGACATCATTGTGCTCAGATGGGAGTGGTTTAAAAGCAGGGTTTGTCTTCAAGGATGTCAGACCAGAGCGGTACCCCGGACAGAGGGGTGAATATTCTTCTCGATCTATGCTGCCTCTCAGGGTCACCTTATTTCTTCCTATGGACTCCAATATCATCTCTATGTCGACGACACCCAAATCTACCTTTCCACCCCAATCTCTTCCACCTAAAAAAACATTGCACGCGTCCGTCCCTGTCTTAATCAGGACTCTGCTAAAATGCTCATGCAAGCTCTTATTATCTCCCACCTTGACTACTGGAACCTCCTTCTATCTGATCTTCTGTCCCAGATTCTCCCTGTGCAGTTTTTTATGAATGCCTGTGCTTGGCTCATCCACCTCACCTCACACACCTCTTGCACCTCGCCCTGTTGTCAATCTCTATACTGTCTTCCTGTTTCCTTTAGAATCTAATTCAAAATATTGGTGCTCACGTACAAAGCTCTTCATAACCCTACCTACATCTCCTCCCTTATTAGCAGGTACATCCCATCCCAACCACTCTGCTCTGCCAATGATCTGATGCTATTAGCTCCACGTACCCGCACCCCAACCTCCTGACTTCAAGACTTTTCTTGAGCTGCCCCCGTTCTATGGAACTCCCTCCCGCAACAATAGACTCTCCCAGTCTTTCGACTCCTTGAAGAAGTCTCTGAAAACACATTACTTTAAAGAATCCTATCAGCTCACTCCATGATTCCCCACTGTACATTTCTTGCTCCATCTTCCCACCCAGCCCACATGCACCCCACTACTTTAGGTTCTCTATTTATCCTCACCTAGTGTGCCATCCCTTTCCTCTTAGATTTTAAGCTCTCAAGCAGGGTCCTCTCTACTCTTACTATTCTGTGTGTTTAACTTGTATGTATATTTGTTATTCTGTCACACCAGGGACGTGCAGTCAGTGGAGGCAGGGGAGGCAGAGCCGCACCTGCCATTAAGTGATAAGTTAATAAACTAAAAACAAACTCACCTGCTCCCCACTGTCAGCTCCATCCTCTGCCTCTGCAGGCATTAGTTTTCCCAGCCTATGCAATTTGCATAGCAGGAGGTTTCCCAGCTGCACTAATTGCGTAAACTGCTCAAGATGTGTGCAGCACACGTCAGAGACAAGTGCTGCCTATTTCCTGGTCACTGCTCATTAGTGCCACAGAGACTGACAGGCACTGATAGAGCATTCGAAAAGCTTGGTCCAATGGGAAAGCATTGGTACAAGTCATTCCCAAAAAACGCCTGCATTAGAGGACTGCCTCTGATTGACAGGAAGGGGCACATCTAGCAGTTAGACATGCCCCTTCCTGTCAATGATAGGCCAGGCAGCCCTCCAATGCAGGCTGTGAAAAGATTGCATGATGGACAACCCCTAACTGGCTGCATGGGGAGCTGCAGTCCAGGAGCCTGGCACAGGGGTGCACTGCTCTGCCACTCAGATTTGCATCAGCTGGGGATGCCCATTTATACCCCAGGCTGGTTATTGTCTGCTAACTGGGGCTGGAAGAATGCACACCACATCTGCCCCCCAGGAGGGATCTGAGGGGGTGCAGCAGCTTCCTCCTCTGCCAGGTGCCCATGCTGGAATAAGAGCAGACGCTAAGAAGGAGGGCATAGGTTTGACTTTGCAGGGATCATGGGCACAGGGTTCTGCATCTGCAGCAGGAGGCAGAAGGGTCTGCTCCAGACTATCTCCTGTCTCATAGCAATGATGGTGCTGGCAAGTGGAGCTTTCCTCTTACATGGTCCAGAAAGCCAAGGAGTCAGAGGTGCAAGCTTTGAAATTCAAGCAGCAGCAGGAAGCCCTCTTTGCCCAGCTGCAAGGTAAGTGACCTCACGGGGGAGAGAGGGTTAATGATGGGGAGGGAGAGACCATGGCTTTCCTCTGTGCTGATTTCCTGATATTCAGATAGTGCTTAGCTGCCAATCTGTATGATGTATTGTAACTCTAGCCAGGCTGCCTGGGGAGGGACAGGAGAGGTGGGGGACTCAGCAGATGCAAAGTTGCCAGCAAGACTCTCACAACTCATCTTCTACCAGGGCTGTCAGATCACTTCATGGGTCACTGGCTTGGGGTTGGGGTCTCAAATCTCCATTTTGCTCCCTGGTCAGTGCCTGAAAGTGCTGCCGTGTAGTGTGCAGAAGTCAGGTTGGGTCAGTTTTCCAGTTGGGTCAGTGGCTTGCTTTCCCTTCAGTATAATATGAATGACGCAAAATGTATAGGTGCTTTAAGGAAACCTAATGGATGTGGCCAGGCTCCTCTTAATACTTTGTTATAGGGGCAGCATATAGAGAGTGTGTGTGTGTGTGTGTTCTTACAGTGTCAGTCTCTTTACACACACCCTTTCTTTCACATGCTGTGTGTATGTATATTTATATCTCCAATCTGTGTGTGTGTGTGTTTTGCCAGGGGCAAGCGTTGGGTTAACCTTTTATGAGCCTGAAATACTGAAGAGAGTGTAAGCTATAGTGAGCCAGCACAATGATTCAATATTACTATCAGGGTTATTCAGAGAGAGGTGAAAACCTTGAGAATTGGCAGGAGAATGGACAGCCAATTTGGAAAGTGAGATAAATGGGAGAATTTTTCTGGTTTGACTATTTTGACCTAGAATTTTCCATTCTCCAGTCATTATTCTGCTTTTCACCGCTCTCTGAATAACCCTGATACAGGGCTATTAAGAAAGAGGTGAAAACCTTGCGAATGACTGGAGAAGTGAAAATTCTAGGTCAAAATAGTCAAACCAGAAAAATTCTCCAATTTATCTCATTTTCCAAATTGGCTATTTGGTCTAGATTGTACAATTGGCTATTTGGTCTAGAATCAGTGTTTCTCAACTCGTATCCTCAGGAGCCACTAACGGGCCTGGTTTGCTAGATATCTGAAGCACAGCACAGGTGATATGATTTGCTCAGTGACTGCAGTATTCAGTCTGCATTTCTCCAAGGTGATCCTTAAAACTGGCCTGTAGTGGGTCCTGAGGACTGGAGTTGAGAAACCCTGGTCTATATTGTTCATTCTCCTGCCAATTCTCAAGGTTTTCACCTCTATCTGAATAACCCTGATAGTATTATTAAATCATTGTACTGGCTCACTATAGCTTACACTCTCTTCAGTATTTCAGGCTAATAAAAGGTTAAGCTATAGTGAGCCAGCACAATGAGTCAATAATACTATCAGGGATATTCAGAGAGAGGTGAAAGCCTTGAGAATTGGCAAGAGAATGAACAAATAGCCAATTTGGAAAGTGAGATAAATGGGAGAATTTTTCTGGTTTGACCATTTTGACCTAGAATTCAATTCTCCACTCATTCTCAAGGTTTTCACCTCTTTCTGAATAGCCCTGTATCAGGGTTATTCAGAGAGCGGTAAAAGCAGGAGAATGACTGGAGAATGGAAAATTCTAGGTCAAAATAGCAGATTTGGAAAGGGAGATAAATGGGAGAATTTTTCTGGTTTGGCTTTTTTGACCTAGAATTTTCCATTCCCAGGCATTCTCCTGCTTTTCACCTCTCTCTGAATGAATAACCCTGTATGAAAACAAGTCTAGGTACAAGGACCCAGGATTGTAGATTCTTCATTTAAGAAGTCTTTGCCAATGCAATTTAGAAGGCATATTGTTAAATAATTGTTCTGTATAAAGGAGCAAGAGGTCTGTGGGAACAGAATCGGCTTCCAGTCAGTCCTTACTCGCAGTGTCTGTCCTTCTGATGTACTAAATACCTGAAGCTCTTTGGGAGCTAGAAGGTTTTCTGGCTGTTTTGCATTTGTATATCTGGCTCTGATACTAGCCAGTGCCTTACCAGCCACTGACCTCACCGCAAGTCACTATGTCACACCCATTGTACAGCGCTACAGAATTTGTTAGCACATTATAAATACTCGGAACTATAATGGGGTGGGATACTGTGGTGACACACCAGGATGTTCCCCACACGTCGTCCGCAGTGAAAGGGTTAATCATATGATTTGCTCTAGGCAGGCTTATAAGCATTTATACAATGTCAAATGGTACATTTCACTCCTCTGGAAAATAGAATTTTTTGTAGATTTAAATGCTTTCACTATATTGATGTTCTGTATGTCATCCTGGCTCTTTTTTTTTCTTTGAATAAATGACAAGATGATGCAAAAGAAAAAAGGACTACATCTGTATCTTCAAAACATCAGTTAGCGGTTTTCAAATAAAAATTACTCCTATGCTGTTGTTTAAAATGCACAGCATCAAAATGACACACAATTTTTCCTTTTTTGGCCCATAATATGGTGACATTTTAACATATTTCAGTAATTAAAGCTATTGCCTAAAAGAAGAAAGTCTGCTGAAGAAATCAAGGTATAAATAACGCAGAAGAAAATGGTTAAAATTGGTGACTAAATACAGATATGGACTAAGGGTTTTGAATGGCTCAGCACTGAAGGAACACCTAACTTATTCTATATCCATGAAACAAAAATTAAAACCCTATCCTATTAGCAAAATTAGCAAAATTTGGAACAGTACCTAATCTACATAAATTGCAAACTCCCCATCAATGTGTCAGGACAAAATCAAATGGCACAATGACCACAGTCACTGCTCTCAAATATCTAGGTATGTGGTTAGACTCAAATCTATCCTTTGGTCCCCACATAGAAAAACTCTCATCTAAACTTTACCCCAAACTAGGTGCCCTGTACAGAAACAAATCCTGCCTGAGCCCCGCGTTAAGAAATCAGATTGTACAACAAATGCTTATGCCAGCTATTGAATGCGAAGACGTAGTGTATGTAGCTGCCCCGCAAACACACCTTCAGAAACTTACTACATTGTACAACTCATTCTGCTGCTTTGGGCTACAATGTAACTACATGACCCACCATTGTGACTTGTTAAAAGAGCTAAACTGACCGTTGCTGGAATCCAGATGCACCCTTCACCTTTCCAACCTGGTGTTTAAGAGATTTTCTTGGAAGCTAACACCCTACCTGAATAGTCTGCTTCCCCCAGCAGTTCCCTCATCCTATAACCTCTGACCCAGGACCAGCACCTTACCTGCAGTACCACAATACAAAAAGAAAGTGTCTCGATCCTCATTTTCTCACAGAGCACCACATTTATGGAATAACCTCCCAGACGCCATCATATACTCCCCCAGTCTAATGTCACTTAAGAGATCTCTATTAACATACCTCGTTACAGAATGCACCTGTAAACATGTAACATAGTGAATATATTTCTTACATATTAATTTTCTGTCAATCTGTATATTTGTGTTGTTTTTAATATCTTACAATTTATTACTTTGTATTTCTGTAACAACTGTAACAATTCAATGCTCTTGAACCCAGGAAATACTTGAAAATGGGAGAAATCTCAGACACATGTTTATTTACAAGTCATGAAAACATGGTATTACTTGTTGCTTGGCAATCGTCTTGAAAACAGAATAATAATTTCTCAGTCAATATTGAAAGTTCATATGAAAACATATTCCTATTATTAATATAGAGCATGGATTAATTTATTTCATGCCAATCATTGAAAACATTAATAAACTAAGTTCTTGTCATTCAAAATCATTCAAACACAAAGTAACTAATTGCCCGACAATCATGTACAACATATGTTTTACTCATATTGTGTCAGTCACGTGAAACATGGATTATCCAACATCCTCCAAGTCATGGATTAAGTCATTCTTTGTCAATCATGTATACCGTTGATTAACAAAATTTCTGTCAGCTACATAGAATATGACTATGAATTCTTCGACAGTCGTTGAATAGACATAATAATACTACATGAAATATCAGAAATGAATCATCCCTTTTTGTACATTTGCAACACTTGAGAAACAAAACAAATGTTCTATGGTTTTTCCAAGACATACAATGAATAATATATTCCAAACAAATTAGATAGATGTAAAGAAACTTGAAAATGCGTAAGGTAAAAAAAAAGCTTGTTCACTGTTACCAATGGATTATTTTATCAAATGTTTGATTTTATTAACACTCAAAATGTAATGAGGAACACGTATTTACAAAGTACAAAAAGTAAACACTAGATGACGTTACCATTTTAAAATCTTTATCTCATTATATTATTATATGATTATAAAGTAAACAACGTTCACTGCTGAGGATGGAGTTAAAGTGAGGAAATCGAACAAGATAGAAGGGATATAACAAAACACAACTACTATCAAAACCAAAGTATATCACTATCAGCCAGACACAATATACATCAACTAAATGCAATAAAATGTTAAAGAACTATTTTGAAAACAAAAGATTAGACCAGTCAGCCTTCTCAAGGGACAGCTGTACTGTAAACACAGTGTATGGTATAAAATATTAAACAAAAATCCATTTATAAAAATCAATAGAATGGACACTCTTACACACTTAGGGCCACAGTACATTCCTGACGTTAACGTTAATGTTCACTTGCGTGAGCATTAACGTTAACTGCGGTGTCTACCGCATATTATGATCCAAACGCAAACGGGTTAAGTAACCCGTTTGCGTTTGGTACCTTGCGCTTTTCAGTGCGAGGTTACTGTACTTTGTGCTCCCTATACTTAACATGGGGAGCGCAATGTGTTAATCAGCGTTAGTATTACAATCTACTAGCGCTGATTAACGTCCGGCTGTGGTTAGAAAAACGTTAACCAGAGCCAGGACTTTGTGTTAACGGATTCCGCTTCTGCAGAATCCATTAACTCCAGTAAGTAATAACATGGGTATATATATATAAGGATTTAAGAATGCATAAAGACATCAATTTTGGATGTCTTTGTCACACAACGTTTGTTTACTGGTCAGTGTGTAAATGTGATGATCAGAAATCAGAGATTGCCTCAGTTAACAACAAACTCAGTCAATTTCACATCAGGAAGACTCGGATCAGCTCAATATTTTTCATTTCTTATTGCTGATGTTTGTTGATATTTATTGGTGAATTTTATTGAGAAAAAATAGAAACAACTCATCTCTGTTTACAAGCATGTAAATTTTGCAAATATTGTATTTGTGATAAAAGGTACTCAGTAGATCCTCTAAAGTGTTTAACTAGTAATGTAGTGGACAGGAGAACTTAATAAACAAATACTGTCATAGCGTCAAATAAACACTGTTTCTTGTGGCTTAGTCTACACTCCTAGTTTGAGATGAATTCACAAGTACAAAGTAGACACTTTACAATTTGTTCACATATCCACATTGTTAAGTGACCAGAGGCTATATCCAAAGCCAGATATACAAATATATTGAAAAAGACGTACAAAAATACTTAACAGGATAAGAACTGGTTTGCACTTCCAGGAGGTGGTTCTTGCCCTCCTTAACAAATATGGATCAATCATGGTCCACCTGGGCGCTGTCACGGTCTGGACCCCCTGATCCTCTTACGCCTCCTTTGTTACCCCTTTTTTCCGTGTCCTGCATTACCTATGCAGATGCCGGGACTTTGTTTTGGTTTTTCTTTTTTTTTCCACGCTCAGTTCTGGACTTTGATTTCTTGTATTCAAATCAGACCATCACCTGCAGATCATCCTGCCCAGTTTCCCTGTATTTAAGGAGGTCACACCCCATGTGCTGGACTTCCTCATTGAAGTCTGGACTTTGTGCCTTGCTGACCTGCTATTGGAAACTCCTTTTGCTGACCATAGCTTCTGAATACCCTCTGGAATACCAAAACCCTCTTGCGCCAAAACAACTACCCCGCCAAAATGTGGTAACCGATCCCTCTGTCAATTCCATTATTAATCTTTCTGGCTTCAATCTCCTCCCAAGACATCTCTCTTTATTACAAAAGGGCCTTTCCTTTGTCCCTACTCCTCACTTTGACAGATTTAGTTGGATTAAGGATCTCAATCTATTTGCTAGGAGACTAGCCCTACATATTTTTATGGAGAAAAAGAAAGAAAGGGAGGCTAAGAGTTTAGGTGTGTCTAGTGAGGACTATGTCCATCTGGAAAATTTATTGGCCTTGCTAGATGAATGTCCGCCAGATTCGGCAAACTTTTCAAAAAGATTTAAACAAAAAACCAAATTTACTCCACCATTTTCTGATTTCTCAAACTTAGAGGTCTTTGTCAATCTAGTTACTTCTGAGATTGAATCCATTCAAAATAAAGATTTAAAATGGGAATCTAATCTATCTCAGTCTGAACAAATAGCACTTAAGGAATTACAAGATGTCTGTAACATTGTCATAAAACAATCTGACAAAGGAGGTAACCTGGTGATAATGGATCGCAATGATTATATTGTAATGTGTATGTTACATCTTAATGACAAGGATGGTTATAGGAAATTGGAAAGTGACCCCACGCTGTTATTCATTAAAAATTTGGAGACCTTATTAATACAAGGTGTACAGCTCAAATTAATATCTGATGATAATTACAAATTTTTACTTCCTAAATATCCTACTATACCAACTTTATATTGTCTTCCTAAGATACACAAATCCCTCATTGCTCCACCTGGTCGCCCGATAATTTCTGGTAACAACTCGCTGACTGAACGGATCAGTGAATTCGTTGATTGCTTTTTACGACCTTTGGTACTTGATACTCCCTCCTATGTCAGAGATACCCAACATGTTCTTCATAAATTGTCTGAGATTCATATCCCCCCTGGCACCATTTTGGTCAGTCTTGACGTCATCTCATTATATAACAACATTCCTCATGCAGTGGGATTACAAGCCACCAAATATTTTCTGAGTGGAAAATACTCTGAACAAGAAACCGAATTTGTTCTGGCTCTTTTGGAGTATATTCTCAATCACAATTACTTTCTATTTCAAAATCATTTTTATCTCCATACCCGTGGCACTGCCATGGGAACTTCTTGTGCCCCTAGCTATGCCAATTTATATCTTGCCTGGTGGGAAAAGTTGATGGTTTTCTCTACCGAGATGATGAGATTTACCAATTATGTCATCAAGTGGCTACATTACATTGACGATATCCTGTTTCTTTGGCAGGGTCCCATCGAGATGTTGAATGAATGGGTGGCTCTTTTGAACAACAATGAGATTGGACTTGGGTTAACCTTAGTGGTTGGCGGTAATACGATTGAATTTCTTGATCTCAACATCATCATTAATTCAGATTTAGAACTGGTTACCACACTCCACCGCAAACCAACATCAACCAATAATTTTTTAAATTGGTCCTCCCATCACCCACCAAATCTCAAAAGAGGGATACCAATAGGCCAATATTTGAGGGCCAGACGTAACTGTACATCTCTCCAAGATTTCCAACTAGAAGCTAACCTTCTAAAAGACATGTTCTTATCCAAGGGTTACCCAAGAAAATGTTTAAAAAGGGCATATCAGAGGGCACTCTCAACTCCAAGGGAAGAACTTTTGACCCCAAAAAAAAGAGATGACACAACATTGATAAGGTTTATTGCTAACTATGATAACGGTTGGTCCAAAGTAAAAACCATCTGTGAAAAATATTGGCCCATCTTACATATGGAAAAATCTTTGGAAAAAGTTCTTCCCCCCACTCCATCGTTTACTGCAAGAAGGACAAAAAATCTGAGTGACAAATTGGTTCACAGTTTCCTACAATCAGATACAAACACACGCACTTGGTTACAACAACCTAAAGGTGTCTATCAATGTACCCACTGCAAAGCTTGTAAATTTGTAAAAAAATCACAACAATTTACCAGCAATATCACCAGACGTCACTATGATATTAGACAATTTATGAATTGTTCCAGCAAAATACTTGTCTATTTGATTACATGTGAATGCGGTGTTCAGTACGTTGGTAAAACGATACAACAATTCAAACGCCGCATCCTTCAACATATTAATTCTGTATACAATAATCTTGAAACTTCGGTCTCTAGACATGTTCGAAATCAGCACGATTCAAATCCTTCATGTCTTTCTTTCCAAGCTATTGAAAAGATGACTTGTGGTCCCAGAAAAGGAAATTTTGACAAAAATCTCTGTCAGCGAGAATCCTTTTGGATATACACACTTAAAACCTTGTATCCACTTGGCCTAAATGAGGACTTTAATTATACACCATTTATTTGATCATTTCCATCTTACTCTGTACAGGGTCCCAATCTATATATACATTTATATATCCCACATCAACATTCTGTATACATTTTCTGTTTTTTGTTTCCCTTCATAGCCTTTTGGAATTAGGCTTAACATTTTTATTATGCATATACTTGCACATTACCACTCTGCTATTCGTAGTTAAATGAGTATGCAAATTATGTCTTTATCATATGCATCGTTAATATTATTTTCTTGTTCATTAACAATTTTATTTAGTCTTCATTCTACCCTTGGGATTTCTGCATTTATTATTTACATCTGGACTGTCAACTTCCATTACATTATATTATCATCCATATTACCATTTGTAATATATTTTCATCATTGTTACTTCATCATTGCATCCAATGCCAACGGCATCAAATAGTTTTATAACGATTCTCTTCATCATATTTTTTCTTCCCTATTTCAGTTACACTTTTTTTACTGTGTAGGCTCCTTTTAGTATCATCACCCACTTCAATATCAATCTTATTTTGATTATTTTTACATCTTTATTATTGAGGTATAGATTATTATTCCATATAGTATTCAATAGTGATTGCGTCCCTCTTATTATTCCTCTTTTCATTGTATACTTATTTGCCACGATACATATAATATCAATACAGTACACTTTTATTATTTTGCCATTCTTGATACTTTTTCAATCTATTTATCTATTCAGATATGGCTTTATCGACCCAATACAATTGATTTATCACTATTATTTCATACATTATTTAATAGTGATTGTGTTTTTTCTAATTATCGTTTCCATCATTCCCTATTGATGTACACGTATGCATCGCCGTGCACGCACGGCTTTCACTACTGCAGTATTGTGCTACTCTACATATGGCATTATTATTATTCTTCACAGCACTCATCCATACGTATACTCTACCATATGGTCTTTCTCAGCCATTTTTATGGATAATAACGCTCTAATTTTCATTTTTCATTATTTTTTATTTTACTATTATCCATATACATCTATTTCACTTCTTATTTTTCTGTTATACTCAAGGCTAGTGGTACTCAATTGCCTCAATATAGCTCATTTTGGTTTATTTTTGATTTACTCCGCTTTTGTTTTAATGATTTTTATTCCATTATACAATGGTTCGTTTTTGTTTTGAAATATCATTATCTTTTTGAGCCTAGTATCTTTTCTGTTCTATTCATCATTACTATTTCGGATATTAATTTGATAATTATCCATTTAGTCAATTACCATCTTATACGTGTAGATTCAGCGCTGTAACCTGTTTACCAACTACATATAGCATTATTGTCCATTGGTTATGGCACTTATATATACACATATATTCTCCTCTGTATGATCCTGGTTATTTATGTCACTCTCCACCGAGTACTATTTAATTTATTTGTATGCTTTTTACTTTGTGTTGTATTGGTTCCAGTGATGCTTGTATTTCATATCAGTATCACCTTAAGATACGGTGATCAATCAATATTAACCAAACTCTCCTGGTTCATGGCTCCTTCGAGTTCCGATTCATTCTATAATTACATTCTAGCGAAATATTCTCGCTTCATTGATTCCCTCAGTGAACGGATCTAAATTGAATTATCATTGGATTCTCTAGGTGCCAATCTTCATGACAGTCCTCTGATTGGAGCATGTGCTATTGCCTTTCCTATTGGCTAGATTTACAGGCAGGGATGGAACACTGAAAATTTAAAATCCCCCACCTGTCTTCCGTCCGTAAGCACTCCTGACGAGCCATTTCAGGCGAAACGCGCGTCGGGTGCGCCTCTCTGACCGGAGCTCCTTGTTATATGCTTTTTGGTGAATTGCATCTTTGACATTCCCTATATGCACGTATA
Organism: Leptobrachium leishanense; assembly: GCA_009667805.1. Classification (NCBI taxonomy): domain Eukaryota; kingdom Metazoa; phylum Chordata; class Amphibia; order Anura; family Megophryidae; genus Leptobrachium; species Leptobrachium leishanense. The sequence goes on along the minus strand of CM019065.1, from coordinate 234,406,622 downwards.
CTTTGTTAAAGGTTTCTATTGAGACTATGTATCTGGACAATTAATGAAATGCTTTCACATTGGGCTATTTGAGCCAATTTATGTCAAACAAGAGCTTCTCTCCGTCGATTTTCTGCTGGTTTAAAGGTGTGCCTTTTTGTAGATTGGAGCTCCTTGCTCTTTCTGTGGATATACATGTATACCCCGATGGTGGGTCTTATCGACACTAGGTAATTTGGATCATTATTGATACGCATTTATATTCGGCTATTTGAGCCAACTTATGTTCAACAAGAGCTCCTCTTTTTGACCTCTTTGGCTGATTTAAATATAAATATAGTGGTTCATTATTCAATTGGCTACCACTTTTATTCGCCACAATACCCTGAGGTAACCCTCGAAGGCTACCTATTGTATTGATTATTGATTACATCTTTTGCCACCATACATTATTATTTTCTCAGCAGGAATTGTCTTTTGTTTTTATTATTATGTTTTGTGAGCACTGTCTATTCATGTACAATTGTTTGCCGATTTTAACTCTATTCAATAAAAGTTAATTATTAATCATTGGTCTCTGGGAGACATTAGTACTCTGATGTTCCATCAGAGTAACTGTAGCTACTGGAATATTTAGGGGTAATCCCTTTTGTCTCTCATTACCCTTCTTTATCAATTTGTTCATTACCTGGTATAATTCTGTTACGCTCTACCATTTTGGTAGCGATTTCCCCACCCTCTGGAATACCGGTTATACCCTCTGGACCATCCATCTGATTTCCCTCTCGATTACCCATCTGGAACCCTCCTGTTAACCTTCCTACCTCTGATATACCGGTAACCCTCATCATTGTTACAAGTACCCCCTTTTTTGGATTCAACGTGTATGACCCCTGGCTATGGACTTTTGATAATTCTGCTTTCTGTATTCCTCGACTTCTGCTTGCTACCCCAACCACGAGATTGCCTTCGCCTATACCTGGATACCTTGCCTTGGACTTTATCATTTCAGTTCAGTTTTATATTCTGTTTCCTGTTCAGTATTTTCCTCCATTTTCTGCTCAGCGAAGCTATTCATTTATTTCTGCTGTTTTTGTTTATTTAGTAATAAATATTTTTGTTTTGACCCCTCAACCTGCATAATTCATTGCCGCTCACTGCAATCTGGGCACACACATACAATCCACGCAAAGTCCGCATGACACAAACAAGGAAGTTTTAGAGTCCTACAACAGTAAATATACAAACATTGTACAGATTGACCATAAACGTGTAGCCCAAATATGAATAAAACTCACAAGATCTCGTTATTAGTTCTGTGCTTCAACTGGATCCTGGATATCCCATTAGCTGCATTTGGCTTGGTAGATGCCACCAAAGAACATCCCCAGTCATCGCCAACCGCAAAGAACCAAATCGAGACCTCAGGGACCAGTAAAATATAAAATATTTATTGAAGGAGAAACAATGATAAAAGCCTGATGTGTTTCGTCTGTACAGCCAGACTTTTTCAAGGGCGATAAGCATGTAATAGTAATGGTACATGCTTATTACCCTTGAAAAAGTCTGGTCGTACAGACAAAACGTGTCAGGCTTTTATCATTGTTTCTTCTTGAATAAATATTTTACTAAGGCCTCGATTTGTATCTTTGGGCTATATCCAAAGCACCTGTTTTTATTTTACTATAATTTGTCAACTGTGTACAACTAATGACTTATAGTGTCACCAGTTGCATTATGAATAGAAAGTACGGTATTTTAACATGTATAAATCAGGATAAAAAATAAATACATGTTTGATTGTTGACATCTGGCTCTTTTGTATGAAACTGGTTAAAATGGTCATTGAGGTTTAACTAAATTGTGCACATTATTAAAATCTTCAAATACTTTCTATTCAGAAGAGCTGAAAGGGGAATTGCAGGTGGATGCAAGGTAATCAAGACTAAGGGCCTTTTTCTGAATGAGGTGTTAGCATTAACAAGTGGGGCCATTATTCTGAATGCTGACTTAAAACAAACTCCCTGGTTGTTCCAGTCTACTTGCAATACTGATACAGTAAGTTAAAACATCCTATACAAGATAGTAAATAACAAGTGATTCCAAGTTTGCGTATTATTCTGATCTTGACCCAATATTAAAGAAAAACTAATGCTGGCTCTGAGTCAAGTGTCAAGTAATTATTGCCTTGCAAAATCACTTCACACTTTATTTTTTTATCAATGGGCCTTACTTCTGGCTCCATGATGCAGAGGGCAGCACAATCCACTGCCTCATCACCCTGCTTGAAAAAAAGGAAAAATAGGAAGAAATAGTTCCCATTGTCCTTTTGCTACATGGGCTTGTGCTACATGGAGTCCTACAGACAATACCAGCGTCAACAGCTGACACCATTCCAAGTATTAATTAGCAGCTCCCTTACAAGTTGCGCTTGCTCACAAAAGAGTTAGTAATGGAGAACCGGTAAGGTTTAATAGCTTGTGCATCACCAGTCTTTGGCGACTCCCTATTTTCAGTTGAACTGGAATAAGGGCCAGCTGTAAGGGAACATGATAACTACTAATTGTAAGAATGGCATTTTCATGGCTAGAGAGATTACGAGGGAACCTTCTGGTAAAGTAACAATGTGTATAATGAGGAAAAGAATAATTCTAGGATGACTCCAAAGCAGCAGAGTTGTGAGATAACTGATGGTAGTGGCATTTTGCAATAGGAAAATGTTAATAGAACACTCCTCACAAAAAAATAATAACTGTTGATCAACTTTTATTGTATTTAGTTGTGTTGTACTTAAAATCTTTACTTGACATTTGCATGGTCCCTTTGCTGATGTCTGAATTTTTTTTGGCTCTTTCATTGTGCCAGACTGTCTAGCTGACTCTTCCTCCACTAAAAAAGGACCAGTGGTAATGCACGCTTTAACTCAGTAAAGTAGGAATACAGGTGTTTGTCAGCTTGTGCCTGTGTGAGGTTCTAAACAATTAAGTACAGTATATGCAAAAGTCAGCAAAATGCATTATTAATAGTAAGCACTCTCTTGAATGCAGGTCGCTTAAGGCCCTTGCTTACTATTTGTATGGCATTAATAATTACAAGTGGAAGTCTGGTGCCTATACTAAGAAAGGTTACGCAAGGCCATGAAAATATCAAATTTCCACAGACAATGAAAGCAGCGAAGCTGCTATCAGTGGCCATGAGCATTCTATATGATCCTCCTAATGTAATGAATGAAGCTTGTCAGCTTTCAGAGTGCCATTGACCACTGACAATCTGTTATATGATCAGCAACACTAATGCTGGTTATTTTCTCCTTTCAGTGAGTCATGATGGACAATAAAACTAACTATTTTAATATTTTTATCAGTTTCAAAATAGAATTCCATCTACTATAAAATACATGCATGTAATCTGCATCTATGCTATCCAATAATTAAAACTGTTTTTGTTTAAACGTCTCAAATGAAACAATGATCTTCCTACTTGTAGATTAGTTTCCCTTGTATCTATTTTCAATTGCCCATTGTTTGCCTTTTTATTAAATGTAATAATAAAAGTTACTAATTATCGATAGGGAAATAATTCTTAAAAGGTTACTTTAAGTACATTGCAATTTATTTAATGCATAGAACCAAATGGGGCTCACAAAATTCAATATAGATCAAATTGCAGGGAAGAGCTGAGATATAGCAAACATATTAATGTGGTCCATTTTATGGATATTCAGGACTGCGACATTTTAGTATTCCAAAAACCTAGGATAAAAAGCTACATGCATGAGGGATAAAGTCAACTTAAATCGGTAATTGTCCAAATAAATTAATTTAATATGGTTAAACATCGTAGGTCCACATTCAGTACACAACACTTTATTTGGTCAGTAACTAAACCTGTATCACACACTTAAAAATAATATTCACCTATTCAATAAGGTGAATGTTAATAACATTACAATATCACATTACTGACACCAATATAAAATAATTTCAAACCTATCAGCTGGACATTTTATAGAACTACAGTCAGGTCCAGAAATATTGGGACATCGACACATTTCTAACATCTTTAGCTCTATACACCACCACAATGGAGTTGGAATGAAACAAACACAATGTGCTTTAACTGCAGACTGTCAGCTTTAATTTGAGGGTATGTACATCCAACTCAGGTGAACGGTGTAGGACTTACAGCAGTTTGTAGATGTGCCTCCCACTTGTTAAGGGACCAAAGGTAATGGGACAATTGGCTTCTCAGCTGTTCCATGGCCAGGTGTATGATATTCCCTCATTACCCCAATTACAATGTGCAGATAAAAGGCCCAGAGTTCATTTCAAGTGTGCTATTTGCATTTGGAATCTGTTGCTGTCAACTCTCAAGATGAGAGCCTAAGAGCTGTCACTATCAGTGAAGCAAGCCATCATTAGGCTGAAGAAACAAAACAAACCTGTCAGAGAGATAGCAAGAACATTAGGTGTGGCCAAAACAACTGTTTGAATAAAAAATAGGTGTGGCGCTCCCCTTAATTAACAACAATACTTGAAGTATAGATCCGTATGGATTAACAATCTTATGCACCCGATAAACTTTAGAGATCACCACAGGTGAATATCTCACAAATATACCTTATGGTACAACAAGAATTTTGATGCGGCTTGGATTTGATGTACCGATAGGGAGAAACACAAAGATAATATATCATAGCACACCCTATATGGAAATATATCGTGACCAAACAGACATATGTCTTGCACTCACATGACTCTGAGCCAATCTGGGCTCTCAGAGTTTAAGACTTTAGGGTTGTTCATACGGTCACCCACCCGTCTGCCATTTTTCCTTGGTACTTCTTTCTCTTAAAATGTTCCTCCAAGTGGGGAGAAAAAATAGAGAAATCGCCAATAGCGTGATACAGTAAATGCTCTAATATCAAAAGAAATTCTGGATATCTCACTCACGTGGTAAAGAGCCATGTCCAGGCTCTATCCAAAGTGTGTTTAGAACTCCAGACACTCCAATAGTAAAGGATGGATGCAAGCGGTAAAAACAAAATAAAATTTATTTCATAAAAAACACCATAAAATGTATGGAATAACTTCACCAAAAGTCTCTCAAACGCCAAGACGCATTTCGCTGCAGGAGTCCTCCAATCTTATGCTTCCTCAGTCGGCTTTCAGTGACTCTCGTGAAGTTTGTTCTTTTTATACTCTATTTCCGCTTTGGCATCCAATCAGTAATGACCTTCCTTGTGCATGCGCACTTTCCAAAAATCAAGGGGGTGATGTTTACTTCCGTTTTCTTGAGCAAAGACTTGCGTATCATCGATCACATGGAGCGCGTCTCCATTTCCCCGGAGTGTTCCCCGGGGGGTGTCTGTGATCCACACTGTAACTCTTTACAGGCTTTGTCAAATCGAGTAGTTCAGGACCTACTGAAACCCCATTTACAGTGGTCTAATGGAGGGAGAGGGTGGTCTCTCACTCATTGCACTCTTTTTCGGATAACTCTCAAACTCGAACAAGAACCGAATTCAATGCAAGTCAATGGGACTCAAAAGTTCGATTTTTTTGAGTGCCCTCCAAGAGGGCATATATGCAAGATATTTGCCATAAAAGGTGTATGGGGGTCCGGGTAGTGCCCTGGGGGACAGGAAACAAGGACAAAAAGTTTTAAAAACGTTTTTAAAGGAACAGTGAGTTTTCCATGAAATAAGGGTTAAAAATAAAAACGAAAAATTCCTTCAAATATCGTGCCTAGGAGGTCCCCATAACCTGCCCGTGAAGTGGCGGATTTGTAGGATGTATAGAAACATTTAAAAACCAAAAAATTACATTTCAAATGACGGTAAATGCTTTTCCTTTAATCTATTCATAAACAACTGCTTGGGCGGCAGCCTGAATGAAAAGACATTTTAAGACGCGCAAAACAAGTTTAGTGATTTTTTGGCTAAATTATGGTGAAACCTATGCAGGCTTTGGATGAAAGTAACAATAGGTGCTTCAAAATTTAGCCTTTAGTGTCGGCAACAGTGCCTTCACACCGTAACCCTTTTGTGGTATTGTGGAAGAGTGCAGGGTTGAACAATGCGGTCCTATATTAAAATTATATGAATCTGGTAATATAGGCGTCAGTGGCAGTGCACCAAAATATTACTGCGCTATAGTGTATGGCAGGATGGAAGCGCACCAGCAGTAACAAGCAGCGGAATATACCAGACAGGGGCACAGAGCGAGAGTAGTTGTTATAACAAAACCAGCTCAACAATGTTTAGGCACTAGTACTGCGCTACTGTATATGGTGAGAATTGGCGCACCCCAGTCATCACGCCGCGCCCTGCCCCCTGATCACTCACAGCTGCACCGGGTGCCGCCGGAGCTCCTGGCATTCGGCCAGCTGGTGGCACCATGCATCCGGGGCCCCCCCCCGATCGCCACCCAGGGCCCTGGATGTCACAATATTACAATCCAAACGCAAACGGGTTAAGTAACCAAATTTGTAAGAAGAATAATTAATGCAGCATATGAATCCTCACACTGCTGGGCAGCACCTTAAGGGCCGGTTCACACCTAAGCGTTTTACAGCACGTTCCTGCACGCTGTAAAACACATAAACAGGGAAATCCCATTATTTGCTATGGGACCCGTTCATACCTGAGTGTTTTACAGCGCGCAGGAACGCGCTGTAAAACGTCCTACGCCCAAAGAAGTACAGGAGCTTCCTTGGGGCGTATTGCAGCGGGTTCACTCTGCAGTCTATGGCCGTGAACGCGCTGCAATGCGCGTTCGCATGTTTTTTACATTTGCGCGATACGCGAGTTAAAAAACGCACGTATTGCGCGCGTAAAAAAACACAGGTGTGAACCCAGCCCTACAGTATAATTAATGCAGCATGTGATTCCGCACACTGCCGGGCAGCACCTCTACAGTTTGTGGATCCAGGAATCAGGTGAGTATTAGAAAGAAAAAAAAAGGTTTTATTTTATGTTGCTGGGGACATTTAAAAATGTCCTCGGATTTTTTTTTTTTTTAAATGTGTCGCCTTACCTTAGCCTGGTGGTCAGTGGGGGCTCCCTGGATCCTGGTTGGGCGGAAGGGGAGTCTGCCGTGGCTCCCTCCCTGGATTCCCTGCACCACCTCTCTGCCACATGCACCCTGCAACCTGGATCCTGGCTGGGCGGAAGGGGGGTCTGCCGTGGCTCCCTCCCTGGAGTCCCTGCGCCACCTCTCTGCCACATGCACCCGGCTGGCCAGCCCGCACAGTCGCAGCTCTGTAATCTTGCGGCCGCATGCTCCTCAAGTCAAGGGGTCCTTGGGAGGGAGGCTCCGGCAGGCTGTCCTCTACAGTGCCTGATTTAGAGGGCCTCGTCTGCCTGATGTTTTAGCAACAAGAATGTTTTATCCCATAGGCTTCAATGTTTAAAATATTCGCGTTTTAATTCAATATCTAATAAACTATTGCTTATAATATTCTGCAGTAAAGAGTTTCGGGGTGAACACCCCAAAAAGTTCGAAGTTCGCAAACTTTTGAACTGCCAAAGTTCGAATAGAACTCCGAACCGATCGAACCGAACAGCTCATCCCTATTCAGGAACTCAGACTGATTCAAAGGTCTACCTTCTAACTACTACAATGAACCTTAGCACACAGCTAACACAATTTTAGGGACCACATTGTGTTTATTTTTGAGTGGCTTACTGAGATCCAGGACTTGAAACCAATCGAATATCTCTGGAGATAACTGAAATTGCCAGGCCACCAACGGTCCCCATCCAAGTTGACTTTGCTTAAGACTCTGTTGTATGTTTTGCATACGAAGTGTTAATTTATCAGCAGCTTGACTCAAGATGGTAGCTGAAAAAAGCCCTTCCACTACCCTGGGCATCCCCACTTGCTTAAGCTTGTGCAGAACTCACTCAGGACAGCATAAGTGTCAATTGAGTACATTGGAATTTGGGAGACAATACTAGTAGTAATGTGCATCACTGAGGTCATTATTTGTTTGTAGCTCACTTTTAATAAGATCAGCTAACATTTCAACTCATTAGAGCTGGTGAAAGGGAATCACACCCAGGGTTAACTGCTTGTGCTTACTTTTCTCTTTTTAGGGCTTGCCATTGGCGACTGAGTCGGAATAGCAGAAATTGGATTTTATTTCCTCGAAAAGATAAGTTAATAACGACTCAGCGAGAACATCTAGGAAATTCACTGAAAAGAATTATTTACTGGTTGGTATATAAAATAAGATAACACAGAGTTAGATATCTCATTTGTTGAATTTTAGCTTTATTAGTTATAACATTAAAATGTAACGATCAATGTTAACTGTATTACATTACAGCCTTTTTTGTGACAGCTTTTAATTGTTTTATCCTGAGACTGGTTTTGTGTGGAAAACATTTACTGGAACACGAAAATACATCAATTGACCTCATTAAGGAGCTAGGGTTGTGAGTAATTGGAACCTCTCCTTTGTAAAGTGCCATCCACCAGGCTAATTAAATTGGCATTTCTTACATGCCCACCCATTCAAAACAATGTACTTCTTAGCACGTCTTTCTTCTAGAAAAGCAAACGAGAAGGCAGCATTTACTGATCAGTGTGAATTTTCGTGTTTCTACAACAATACAATGAATAATTGAAAGCATGAAGTTAAACTCTGCCCTAACAAGGTAGGGTTGCAAGGTATCAACTTATTGTAGTAGAAAAGAAAGCTTGTTTTTTCCTTTTTGTTTTTGTGTAGATTAGTACCATTCAATTACCCTGCTAGAAAAACAGCTAAAAACAGCTAAAACAAGAACTAATGATGGATTTTCAGCAGAGTTCTCTTATCCTTTACTTAAATTAACTAAGCTGGAAGAGATAACAGAGTAGAAAAATTTATCCTTTTCCTCATATTTCAATTAATCTTAACTTTTTCTTAAGTAATGCTAATATGTTATACTGGTAGCCTATTTTTGTGTTATTTAACCCATTGCCATCGGGTAAATGGTGTCTTAACACTGGCGGGCGTCATAGCATGACCTGTGGCTTTACAACCCCTCCTGAGGCCTGCCTCTACAGCCAATGCACCCCACGCATCATTGGCTATGGGGGATGGCCTTATTTCAACCATCCTGCGGCCACCAATGAGATCACACAGTACTCCAGATCAATCGCAGAGACAGACTAAGAGCTATTTGTTCCCAGTCTTGCTCTGCTCCTGGAGAGAGAAAATGGCAAATTGTGGCACCCTCTCCACCGTGGAACAAGAGGTGAATATGGGATTTTTAGGGGTGGTTAGGACAATGTATTATGTGATTAATATGGAAAAAGGAAATCTGTACCCTTTGGCGCCACCCGGTGGTGTTGGAGAGGTAGTGTGCCTTTTAACTTCAATTCAGACAAGTAAAAACAGGCATAAAATCAAACATAAAATATAGTATAAAATCAATAAAAAAATTATATAAAAATGAGCAGCTTGTAAGGTGTCTGTGTCTCCTTGACTGTGTCTCTAACGACAAAGTCTCTGTGTGGCCTCTTTCAAGTGCCAGTGTTGGTGGGGGAAATCTTTTTCTTTTACCCCTCTGCAGTCAGCGGCCTCTCACATCCACTTGGCGGTATATCCTTTTCCACCTTTGTGATACAGAATGAAGAGAAAATGTGGCAGAGTTGGCGCTTCAGATGCTCTGGTGGTGATATATTTGCAGGATCTGTGCTTGCTTCTGGGCTCCTCTGTAGCCCTTAGAAGCAAAAATCATATATGGCGTAGCACAGTTTAAAATAAAATTGCAAATGTACCATAATTTTTGATACTCACGTTTACTGGTGTCTCAGAGCTCAGACACCAGATTTGAAGGCAGCCAGTGATATTATCTAGGTGTACCGGATCACCTATAAGCCTCAGCCACCTCCTTGATAGATGTGAATCAGCCAGGACCCAAATAGGATAAAAACGTGGTGGTTTTATTAAAACTAATAGTAAAAGTATAAAACATAGATTACCAGTAGACCAATACGTGTTTCGCCTTAAGTGGCTTCATCAGTTGGCCCCTGGGGCCAAGAAAGGCTCAGAAACCAGGGTTCCCGATGGAGTTCCCTCCTGAAAATCACCCCAACTGCAGCTCCCATGCAGGGGATCATAATTCCCAAAGAGCGCCCTGCTGGGGCAAAGGGTTTTTGGGGCAACGGGGTTTAAATTTTCTGCAGAGGTTTCTATTAAAGTGAATGCCGTGCAGTCCTTGAATGGGATTGGTTGGCATTTCTGACTCCTGGATGGTGTTTGGCTGAGGTTTCAAACCAGGTTCCTGGTGATTGGTTGGAGTTTCAAAATCAGGCTTTCCATGGTGTCAGGGAACACAGGGCACATGAGGGACAGGCTTAAGGGCAGTTGGATTATGTTCTGAAGGGGAAAAGGTACAAACCAACACTTTTAACATTAAAACAAAAGCAGACCAATAGCTTATATGAGAGGAATAGCAGAGGAACGAAGTTTTAGTACAGTCCACAGTCACTGAGCACGGGGTTCCATTACAATAGATATAGGAGATGTTAACTTACAGCAATCAAGCATAAAGAAGTGCAACACGGCTTGTGCCAAGAGAGTAATAGGACTCCATGAATTCAAGTGCGACCCTGCACCATTATGATAGGAACTCACTTGATCGGGGTCGCACAGAAGACATGGGAAGGAGCAGCCTAAGGACACAGAACTATTTCTTCCCAATTGTCTATTGCTTGCAGCCAGAGGATACAGCAGGTCCCACAGTGGGACCTAAAGTAAGTTTAAGATTTTTTGGTGGGGTTAAATTTAAGTAATTTTGTAAACGGAAAATCATTTAAAACAGGGTCTGAAAGCTGATATTCATTTCTCAATAGTGGTTCATTTTGAGGGGAAGGAGATACCATGGAATAGCTTGTTCTCCCCAGGTAGCAACAAATTAGAAAGTATAGGAGTTGTTAATTTACATTAAGCAGATGCAACTCCTGAGACACAGGCTTTGCTTGAGGCTCATTTGTAATAACTACAGGAGCTATTAACTTAAAGATCTCTTCATAAAGCCGCAGTTGGTGAGCGGCGAAACGCGTCGAGATGAGGCTTTTAACAGATTTTTTCTTTATTCATCTTCCTACCAGTTGGTTTAGTTGTGCTGCCCCTCACCAATGATGGCACTGTTAGGTACACTGTATGGCCGATGGCTGGCTTTGATATTATACCTCTTTGGGTGGTGTCTCTGTTGATGATTGAATTAGGATTTTACACACATTCATGAATGATTGTTCAGAGTATTCCAAACAATTACCCTCTGTTATTTTTGCCTGAAGGAGGCAACAAAATGTACATTATATGAGAATTCCATATACACATTGTAACAGTTGGCACCAGCTTGGGCCATCGTGGTGGATTGGAACAGGGAGTGTAGCCCTTTAGGCAGATGAGCTACTGACTAGACACAGAACAGATCAATAATACTGACTTATTTCTCCAAAGCCAAGGAACATAAGAGCAGGACTGATTTGCATCTAAGCTCAAATGGTTTCCAGACTAAAAGACAACTTAGTGCACCTTCAGAAACACCAAACAATATCAAAGTCTGTAGTACTTGAATAGGAGTACTGGGATGGTAATCTGGCAACAATGTATGACAGTAGATGAATTGTGCAGGCTGCAGGGCAGTCCACAAACTGACAGACTTGGCGATACGGGAACTGAATTCCACGTCAGGGCTATGCAGGAACCAGACAGAGACACTTGGAACAGGAGGGTCAGGGACAAAACTAAAGGGATCCCCAAGCTGGGAAATAATTTCTATCTAAGAAACCCTCAAAAAGAATAACAGAGCAAGGAGGGCAAGAAGAGCGAGGGTTAACAAAACATACAAAAATCCTGCACTGAAGAGGTCCTTGTAAATGGCCTCTGAGATACTAAACTAAGACAAACAAGGTACATGAAACATGAAACATATAATAGTCATACAGGCAAAGGTTGGCAACAGATCAGCATACACAGAATCCAGGAGCAGGAAGAAAAAGGATCGTCAGAAATACAGCCGAGGTCAAAACCAGAAAATACTTGAACAAGAATGCTTTGCAGCAACACTGGAAACATGAACTGGACCACCACCAGAAACTCCACCAATCATCAATCAGGCTCTGTGCCGCTGGGCTATATATAGGTGGGGGTCTGTGTGATTGGGCCATGTGACCCCAGAGCAGGTGATCACAACAGAACCCCAGATCAGCTCTAGCCAGCACAGCCAGACACACCACAGGGGAAAACAGACATGGAGGCCCTTCACCACCAGGGGGTGCGGCCAAAACCAGGGAAAAATGTAATACAAAATCCACTCATTATTTTTTATCTCTTCGATGAGGCTCTAGATGTATGATCCAAATGGAATTATTATGTTCTGACCATCAAGTGATAGATTGCTCACTTTAAGTGTGGCCTGGCAACCTGGGGAGGATCAATATATTTCCTTATTTGTGTTTTATATTTTATGTCAATGTACGAGGCAATCCCAAAAGTAAGGTCTCTAAAGCGGTGGGGATGTAGAGAAACTGTTCATACGGCTGTTGGCCACACTGTTGTGATTGGTGCTTCCTCCACTCCCAAACAAACATTTGCTTTGCTGGGATGCTCAATCTTGGCTTGGCAGCCCTTGAAAATGGAGCTCCCATTGAACGCTACCTCCAAGTGCGAAGTTCATGCAGTCATTCGATTTGTGAATGCAAAAGGCGTTAAACCAGTTGAAATTCATCGCCAAATTACGGAAGTGTATGGACTGCCGTGCATGGATGTCAAAAACGTTCGCAAGTGGTGTAGAGTTTACAGCCGGTTGTACAAGGGCAATTCAGAACCGGAGTAAAGGAATGTTGAGCAAGGGATTAAGCATTCTCCACGACAACGCTCGCCCACACGTCGCCCGTCAAACCGTCGCTCTCCTGCAAAACTTTGGTTGTAACACCATCACCCACTCACCCTATAGTCCAGACGTGGCCCCCAGTGACTACCACCTGTTCCCTAAGTTGAAAGAACATTTGTCCGGAATGAGATTCTGCTCCGACGAAGAGGTGAAAGATGAGGTTCAACACTTCCTGAAGGACCTGGCAGCGAGCTGGTATGACATGGGCATTCTAAAACTGCCACAGGGTCTACAAAAAATGCATAAACCGAAATGGAGATTATGTAGAAAAATAAATAATTCTCCAACCTTTAAATTGATGTAAATATTAAAGAAAATAAACGGTTGTTTGTATTTCTAAAAAAATAGGAGACCTTACTTTTGGGATTGCCCTCGTGTCCATTAAAGGTTAAACTTTGGTAGCCGGTGTCTACCTCTTTCTAAAAATATAACTTAAAGTTTGGAACTGTAATGCCTAGCGGTTTGAGTAGTTAGCTTAAAAGCTAGGTTGGAATTGAGCCCAAGATATCTGCCTGATGAATGAACTATCAGAAATGACAAAGAATCAGTTGGCTTCCTTTCATAAAGTAGGGATGAGTTCAAACACGGGATCTGTTTCAACGCTAATCATGCTGTGATATAATAACATGAACAATGGGAAGTGCACCACATGGTCCATTCTTTTGTTAATCAGTTTTTTAATTACAGTACTTGGTTGTTAATCTCAACATTTCCTGGTGGATATTTGGTGGTGCATGAACAGATTTTTTTTGTTTACCATTTCTCTTTTTGTGTCAACCTTGGAATAGGGCAATCTGGGGGTTGTTCAGTGAGCACCGAAATGTGCACTTCGGGGAATCAAATTTCCCCACCCTGCGGTGAATTAAGCACTCACCGCAGGATCCCCGAAGTGCAGGGAATAGGCCACCGATTGCTGCTACCATGCCGTCACCCGCCGCTGCCAACCCACTGAACATCCGCTGCAGGGCCGCCAAACGCAGCCGACAAGCCAGACAGATAAAATAATAAAAATAAGATTCAAAGTGGCAAAATTAAAACACTATTTGCAAAAAAACTACTAACATAAATGCCTGGAATTTACACATAAGGTCCTATGAATAATAATAAAAAGGTCTGTTACAGAGAAAAGAAAAACTGCTTTTAAATAAAATATCGGAAAAAATATTTTGTCCAAAAAATCCCCAAAAATGCCTAAATGATCCTAAAAAAATGAATAAGAGACTTTTTACTGCAGATTAAATAATAAACGGTTTATTAGATATTATATAAAAACAGGAGTATTTTTAACATTGAAGCCTATGAATAATACTGCCAAATGAATTCACTGAACAGCAGGGCACTTCGGCAACTTTTCATTGCTGTTCAGTGTTCTCTGAATAGAATAACCATTGCTTCTCTATGGGGGATTTCACTGCCGTCGATCAGGAGCCGCATTTGCTGGCAGTTCGCCAAAGTTTGGTGAACTGCCTGCTCTCTGAATAGCCGAATGGCCCCGAAATGTCACCATACGGGGAAATTCCCTGTTCGGTGACATTTCGGGGCCAGATCAGTTCTCTCTGAATAACCCCTTGTGTGATTTTATTTAGTATGGGTGTTTGGGATTCAAAGTGCAGTTGATTCTTTTTTGGTATTGTAGCGATGTGTTAAAGTTTACTGTGGCAGTACCCATTTTTGGCCACAAGATGGAGACTATCACGATTAAAGACCCTGGACACTTGAACTACATGTCCATGCATGCTTTGCGAAGAAACAGGAAGTGGGTGGGTTTGTGGAGAGCTGTACATCCTGCACCTCGTGGAGAACAGGCAGAGCGCGCCAGGGAGTCAAGGAGAGCGGATGCACAAGTAAAGAGAGAGACCAAAGATAGGCCGGAGCGCAGACAGAGTGGATCGGGCCTTCAGGATTGACTCACTCAGCTTGCGGGACACAGACCTCACCCTCTATGCTATTCAAGTGCAGCTGAAGGAGAGAAGACCCCAGGAGTGAGGAGTACCGCGGTCGATCGAAGCGGGGAGCAGGCGGTAAGCTGGATGAGTCGCGGCTGACAGACAGAGGGCCAGACAACAGATCCGGTGGTCGGCATCCCCCGGCAACATCGAGCGGAGAGGCGTCCTGGGCCAGCCGAATCTCAAGCTTGCGCTGGATGGGTGAGAGGCCCCAAGGCCGTGTTTAAATAAGAGCGTACGCTGCTGTTTCCTTCTAAAACCCACAGGGCCCCAACTGACTAGTCGAAGACATCGCTAAAGTAAACTCACTGGCCAGTTGAGAAGTACCCGGGTACCCTACACACACAAATACATATCACCTCATGTTCTGGGACTTAACCTGTGCAGGACTCATTTTCCTTTTCCGAACCGGGACAAGGGGGCAAAGTTAAAGCTACATTCGAACATTTTTCCTTTTTTTGTTCCCGCTGCGCGTTCACCGTGATACGAGAACTGTGTATTTTATTGTGTCCCGCTACGGGGTTTTTCCTCGAATTTCGTATCTTTTAATTTTCTGCTCGGTCGGGGTTTTTTTCCGAAAATACGAAGCCCTCGTGTTTTCGTTTCTTTTACCGCTACGCGTTTATCGTGTTACGAAAGTACTGTAAATTTTCCTGCATATACCGTGTCTTAAGAGCTGCAAACCTTTTAGTAAATCTTTTAAATTGTAAAACTG
Source organism: Leptobrachium leishanense (assembly GCA_009667805.1). Lineage (NCBI taxonomy): Eukaryota > Metazoa > Chordata > Amphibia > Anura > Megophryidae > Leptobrachium > Leptobrachium leishanense. Next base: position 234,391,087 of record CM019065.1, on the reverse strand, counting down.
TCCAGCGTGTTGGAGTATATTTATTCCCTAGTGCGGGGAGACTGACCCGTGGTTCATTTTCAGCGGCTCCTCCGGGAGTGAGCGCTACACGTGGGGGCTCGTTTCCGGGATTCAGTCTCTGGAAAAACCGCATCTAAAGGGTTAAATATGGATCCAGACACTGCTGCCGAATGGTGTGGGGAGCACAGTAGTCAGTTAGCATGTTGCATAGTCATGGATATTCCTGCAGACACTTGGGCCGAAGATCAGATTCGCCAGGCCGTGGCCACGCTAGCACCAGATCATCGGGGGTTAATTCTGGACATTAAGAAAAACCCAGATACCTCTCACACGCATGTTCTTCTCGAATGGAGAAAAGGTATTCCAGCATGTTTTCGGGGCGCGAGCGTGAAGCTGACCGATGAGGTGGAAGTCCAACTGATTCAGCCAAGTGCGCCACGTGGCGAAGCCGAAAGTGTTCCCGCGCCCAGTCCGTTGGCCATGATCGGGCCTGAATTTATCGTGGCTATTGGAGATTTGCTGGCTAAATGTCAGAAAACAAGCCCTCCTCACACTAATTTCGGTTATCGACGGTTAAGGAACTTTACAGGAAATGTACCAACTCCGGCGGGAGAAGAAACCTTTGAGGAATGGGTGGAACAGGCGATGCAGGCACTGGATGAGTGGGACGTCCCTGAGGCCCAGAAAAAGCAAAGGATCACCGAGAGTTTAAAGGGACCTGCGTCAGAAGCGGTGAGAAACCTAAAACTGAGTAGGAAAAGATTGTACTGCTTTGGATTATCTGAACGTTCTTGAAGAAGTGTTTGGGCGAACAGAAAAGGCAGCGGAACTAGTATATCAGTACGAACACACCTATCAGAAGAGAGGTGAGAGAATGATTGATTACATGAGGCGCTTGGATAAGATTCTGCACCAAATACTCCTCAAGAAAGGGGCCAAACCGGCTGACGTAGATAAGATACGAATAAAGCAGATCCTGAGGGGCTCTCAACCGTTAGATCCGGTGATGATGCAGCTGAGAAGCAGAGCAGTCAATCAAGAGTTGAAGTACCTGGAACTGATCCGAGTTGTACGAGAGGAGGAGGCTCTGCTGGAAGAGAAATCCTTCAGGCGGGGAGAAAGGGCTTATGCACAACCTGCAAGATATAACGACGGTCTGCAGCCTGAAAACGACTCGTTAGACACCTATGGATCTGACCTGGATGAACAGGAGCAGTTAGTCGGTTTTAAATTCGTCGAAAAGGCTGCTAAAGAATCGAACTCTTCTGAACGAAGCGAGTTGTTCAAGACTGTAAAGAAGGTACAGGAAGCTCAAACTGAACTGCAGAAAGCGCACGCTGAATTGTGCAGGGTGTTGATGAAGGTGACCGAGATGCAGGGGGAAATGCAAAAGTTCCTAACAGGTATGCAGACGACTGAAGTTGCCGTGGCGTCTGGTTCAAATCTCTTATCAGAACCGCAACAAGCAACCGTGTCTCCACTTTCGAGGAAGAGATGTTTCGGTTGTGGAGAAATGGGCCATTTCCGTGCGCAGTGTAAAGGCCGGAAGCCTGAGAAGGATAAAGTTGAGTGGCTGCTGAAAGCCCTAGAGGGACTGTTATCTACTCCACCAGCGGGAAACGCCAGAGGGCACCAGTAAAGGAGCAACCTAGGTGCCCAGAAGTTGAATCTCGCTCCAAGAACCAATTTAAAACTAAGAGGGCAAGAGGGCCCAAAGTCAAGCCAACTGCTGAGCCTGCCAGAATGGAAAGAGTCACTCCCTTAGCATCCGGGTCTACGTCATGGGGAGGCAATGCACACCCAAAACCTGCACGGGCCAAGAAAAAGGCCAGGGTCCAGCAAACTGGGTCTAAGCGTCCGGATACCTCCACCAAGTTTCCTGACCAGCTGATAGGTCCTTCTCCGATTGTGCCAATCCAAGTGGAGGGAGTCTACACCAAAGCTCTGTTAGATTCAGGGGCTCAAGTGACTTTGATTTATAAAGACTTCTATGAGAAACACTTAAAGCACATTCCTCTGCAAGAATTGAAGGATTTGGAAATATGGGGTATCGGCACTGAGAAACTCCCTTATGACGGGTATCTGCAAGTAAGGTTGGAGATCGGATCTGAAGTCATCGGACAGTCGGGGCTGTGACGCCTTGGCCATTGTGTGCCCCCGACCCTCGGGTGCAAACAGAAGCTCTCTGATAGTGGGGACGAACACGGACCTAGTGCGGCGTCTCCTGACCCCCATCGTAGTGGAAGAAGGGTCAACTCAAGGAGTGCACCCCATGTTACGACCGGTCTATCAGAGGATGGTTGAAGAACGGAAAGCACCTGCTGAGGTGGGAAGACTGTGGAGACTGGGTGGGACAGAGAAGGTTCTGCAAGCAGGAGAAGTAGCGAGCTTCCAGGTTTCAGTCAAGTTGAACGGATCGCAACCAGGCCCCTATGTGGTGCTGGGAACCGATGTCAGTCATGGGAGTGAAATCGGAGTCGAAGTAATTCCTGAAATAATCTCCACAAAAGCCTTGAAGAGAACACGAGGAAGAGTCTCGGTCAGTGTGTGCAATGTGACAGATTCTCCAGTAGTCCTTAAAGCACGAATGCCTATCGGGCAAGTAGAGTCTGCTACACCCCTCTCCACTGATTTAGGAGGGGGAGTGGATAAAGAGATTTCGGATGAAAGATTCTACCCTAAAGACGCCCCCATCTCACCTGAGTGGAAGAAACGTCTTCAGTCTCAAGTTCTAAAGTGGAAAGAATTATTCTCGAAAGATGAGTTCGATGTGGGCCTGGCTAAGAGTACGGAACACCGCATTCGGTTGCAAGAAGACAAGCCGTTTCGTGAAAGGTCAAGGCGAGTTCCGCTGGGAGACTTGGATGATCTGCGAGAACAGCTAAATGAGTTGCAGAGAACCAATGTGATTCAAGAGTCCAGGAGCCCATATGCATCTCCAATAGTGCTGGTCGGAAGAAGAATGGTTCTGTCCGCTTGTGCATAGACTATCGCACCCTGAACCGAAGAACCATCCCCGACCAATACGCCACTCCTCGGATTGAAGATGCCTTACAGTGTTTGTCTGGAGCAAAGTGGTTCAGTGTACTAGACCTTCGAAGCGGATATCATCAGATACCGATGCACCCTGAAGACAAAGAGAAAACTGCGTTCATTTGTCCACTGGGGTTCTTTGAGTTCAATAGAATGCCTCAAGGTCTGACGGGAGCTCCAGCCACGTTTCAACGGTTGATGGAGAAGACAGTCGGGGATATGAATCTAATCGAAGTGTTAGTGTACCTGGATGACATAATTGTGTTCGGGAAGACTCTGGAGGAGCATGAGCAACGTTTGGAGAAGGTCTTGAAGAGGCTCCATGAAGAGGGGTTGAAATTGTCTCTGGAGAAATGCCAGTTCTGTTTACCCTCAGTCACATATCTGGGACACGTAGTCTCGGCAGAAGGTGTTTCGACAGATCCTCGAAAGTTGGAGGCCGTAGCTTCTTGGCCTAGACCTCGAAACGTCACTGAACTTAGATCTTTCTTGGGATTCTGCTCATACTATCGAAGATTTGTGGGAGGATTTGCAAAGATAGCTCAGCCGCTGAACAAACTCCTACAGAAAGAAACCACCGAAGAAGGCTGTAAGGTCTCTGACCGAAACCCTTCCGCTCCGGGACCAAGGAAAGCTAAAGAGTCCATACAAGGTGAATGGACTAGTCAATGTGAAGGTGCGTTTGTGAAGCTGAAAGAGAATCTAACCCGAGCTCCTGTTCTGGCCTATGCGGACCCTCACAAGCCGTATGAACTACATGTGGATGCCAGCCGAGAAGGTCTGGGAGGAGTCCTATATCAGGAGTATGATGGATTGCTGAGGCCTGTAGCGTACGTGAGCCGGAGCCTTGCGCCTTCTGAGAAGAACTATCCTACTCACAAACTGGAGTTCCTAGCCTTGAAGTGGGCAGTGGTGGACAAGTTGAAAGACTATCTGTATGGAGCTGAGTTCGTGATCAAGACGGATAATAATCCTCTCACCTATATTCTTACTACTGCGAAACTGGACGCAACGGGACATCGGTGGTTGGCCGCTCTGTCAGGGTTTCGGTTCAGCCTGAAGTATCGCCCTGGGGTGAACAATCGAGATGCTGATGCTTTGTCGAGAAGACCCTACACTACAGAATGGACTCAGGTAACTCCAGACGGGGTGCAAGCTTTGTGTCAAGGAACAGAACGCCGGGTCAAGGGAGGAGTTGAAGCGGAGGCCATAGGAGTCATGGCCGCGGCTGTTCCTGAGTTCTACTGTAACCCTACGCAATTGAGGGATGAAAATCTACCTACCTTTTCCAAGCAGGATTTGAAAGCGGATCAAGCTAGAGACCCTTTGATTGCATTGACCATAAAGGCCCTGACTGCAAACCAGCGAGAGATTCTGTTAACCAATTCCCCGGATGGAGCCAGATTGGTTTACAAAGAGTGGGAGCGGTTGAAGATGTTGGATGGGGTGGTCTACCGAAGGGGCCCCTCGACCAATTCCGAAGAGATTCAACAGTTATTTCTCCCCACTAAACACAGGGAGAGTGTGTTGCGATCATTACATGATGAGCATGGACATTTGGGTGCGGAGAGAACTTTTAAGTTGGTGCGAGATAGGTTTTATTGGCCTTGCATGAGGGCTGAAGTTGAGAGTTATTGCCATTCCTGTCTGAGGTGCATTCAGAGGAAAACTCTACCAACCCGAGCTGCTCCAATGAGCCATCTACAGAGTCAGGGACCCATGGATTTGGTGTGCATTGACTTCCTGTGCTTAGAGCCGGATGCTAGTGGGCAAGGGAACATTCTGATAGTGACTGATCACTTTACCCGTTATGCCCAAGCTTTTTCTACAAAAGACCAACGCGCTCCGACAGTGGCGAAGGTGCTGATGGAAAAGTTCTTTGTTCATTACGGCCTGCCAAGAAGAATACACTCTGATCAGGGAAGAGACTTTGAAAGTAGATTGGTCGGGCAATTGCTGGAGTTGTTGGGAATTCAAAAGACTCGAACTACGCCATACCACCCTCAAGGTGATGCTCAGCCTGAAAGGTTTAATCGCACGCTGCTAAACATGCTGGGGACCTTGTCTAATGTGGAGAAGCAGAGTTGGAGTCGTCACATAGCTACTCTGGTGCATGCATATAACAGTACGGAGAGTGATGCCACTGGATATTCACCGTACCGTCTTATGTTCGGAAGAGAAGCTCGACTGCCGGTTGATTTGGCATTTGGGTTATCTCTAGACCAGACGTCGGTAGCTTCTCATAGAAACTATGTGGATAGACTTCGGAAGAATCTGGCTTCTGCGTTTGAACAGGCTCGTTTGACTTCAGGTAACAGGGAGCAAAGGAACAAGAAGAACTATGATCTGAAGGTTCGAGTACAGGATTTACAACCCGGTGATAGGGTTCTGTTGAAGAATTTGGGTGCTGCTGCGAGACACAAGCTGGCGGATAGATGGAGTTCTCAGGTTTACATTGTTTGCAAACAACTGCCAGGTCTGCCGGTGTATCAGATTCGCCCTGATGGAAAGGCTGGTCCCCTCAAGAATTGGCACCGAAATCACTTGTTACCATTGAGAGAGGCTGTGAGGTACCAGTGGAAAACGAACTTCCTCCGGCGAATCCGCGTGCTCCACGTGTCCCTCCTGTTACTCGGTCTCAACAGACCCGGGCTGTCGAAGAGAGCGAAAGGGACAGTGAGGAAGAAAGTTTCTGTCTGGACTGGATACGTTCACCGGAGCCTGAAGAGATTACCTCAGTTCCTGAACGATGGGAGAGTAATTTGAGGCCTGAGGCTCCTGAATTCTTGTTGGAAGTCCCTGAGACTGTTGATATCCCTGAGCCGCTTGAATTTCAGTGGGAAGCCCCTGAGGCTGTGGGGATCCCGATAGCTCCGGAAGCTTATTCAGGTGATTACGGTTCTATGCCTTCACTGGAGGGATCATACTCTGAAGAAACGTCTGCTCCAGTGATAGAAAGAGAAATTGAGCCAACGCCCATAGTACTTCCACCTGAAGAGGAACGGAGGGAGCCTGAACAAAAACGCTCTATTCGGCCGCCCCAGCGTCTTACCTATGACTCACCTGGACATAGCACTGAAGAGGCCATCACCACTGTGCAGAGATTGCCCGAAGTGTCTGCTATGTTAGCTGAGGTAGCCCAGACCATGAATCAGCTTGAGAAAGTGTTTCTAACCCACTGCATGTATGCTGCTGAACCTGTATATGCTGTATAAACTGTGTGCAAATTGTAAAAGGATAATGTAACTGTTGTACCTCCTTGGAGAGACCCAAGAGTTCTAGGAGGGGGAGAGTGTAGCGATGTGTTAAAGTTTACTGTGGCAGTACCCATTTTTGGCCACAAGATGGAGACTATCACGATTAAAGACCCTGGACACTTGAACTACATGTCCATGCATGCTTTGCGAAGAAACAGGAAGTGGGTGGGTTTGTGGAGAGCTGTACATCCTGCACCTCGTGGAGAACAGGCAGAGCGCGCCAGGGAGTCAAGGAGAGCGGATGCACAACGTAAAGAGAGAGACCAAAGATAGGCCGGAGCGCAGACAGAGTGGATCGGGCCTTCAGGATTGACTCACTCAGCTTGCGGGACACAGACCTCACCCTCTATGCTATTCAAGTGCAGCTGAAGGAGAGAAGACCCCAGGAGTGAGGAGTACCGCGGTCGATCGAAGCGGGGAGCAGGCGGTAAGCTGGATGAGTCGCGGCTGACAGACAGAGGGCCAGACAACAGATCCGGTGGTCGGCATCCCAGGCAACATCGAGCGGAGAGGCGTCCTGGGCCAGCCGAATCTCAAGCTTGCGCTGGATGGGTGAGAGGCCCCAAGGCCGTGTTTAAATAAGAGCGTACGCTGCTGTTTCCTTCTAAAACCCACAGGGCCCCAACTGACTAGTCGAAGACATCGCTAAAGTAAACTCACTGGCCAGTTGAGAAGTACCCGGGTACCCTACACACACAAATACATATCACCTCATGTTCTGGGACTTAACCTGTGCAGGACTCATTTTCCTTTTCCGAACCGGGACAAGGGGGCAAAGTTAAAGTTACATTCCGAACATTTTTCCTTTTTTTTTTGTTCCCGCTGCGCGTTCACCGTGATACGAGAACTGTGTATTTTATTGTGTCCCGCTACGCGGTTTTCCCTCGAATTTCGTATCTTTTAAATTTTCTGCTCGGTCGGGGTTTTTTTCCGAAAATACGAAGCCCTCGTGTTTTCGTTTCTTTTACCGCTACGCGTTTATCGTGTTACGAAAGTACTGTAAATTTTCCTGCATATACCGTGTCTTAAGAGCTGCAAACCTTTTAGTAAATCTTTTAAATTGTAAAACTGTCCAGCGTGTTGGAGTATATTTATTCCCTAGTGCGGGGAGACTGACCCGTGGTTCATTTTCAGCGGCTCCTCCGGGAGTGAGCGCTACAGTATAATTATATATTCAATTGTTATGTTAGAAGCTGCATTACTAATTATATCATTATTTTAAGTACAAACACCCAAAAGAATAATTTCTGACCATTTTTATTATCTAGCATGGGCATAATGTTTACACTAATTTTTATTATGTAACTCTGTACACTCAGGTCAGCAATGACCCTTCAAATTATACTGAATTGTCATGGCTAGGGATGAGCCGAACACCCCCGAGTTCGGTTCGCATTCGAACTCGAACTTTTCAAATGTTCGAATTCGAACTCGAACTCAATGCAAGTCAGTGGGACTCAAAATTCGGTTTTTTAGAGTGCCCTCCAAAAGGGCATATATGCTAGATATTTGCCATAAATGGTGTATGGGGGTCCGGGTAGTGCCCTGGGGGACAGGAAACAAGGACAAAAAGTAAAAAAAAAATTTTTTAAAGGGACAGTGAGTTTTCCATGAAATAAGGGTTAAAAGTAAAAACAAAAAATTTCTTCAAATATCGTGCCTAGGAGGTCCCCATAACCTGCCTGTGAAGTGGCGGATTTGTAGGATGTATGGAAACATTTAAAAACAATGTCCGGGTCCAGGTAGTGCCCTGGGGGACAGGAAACAAGGACTAAAAGTTTAAAAAAAAAGACATTTTTAACCCCTTCACTGCTGACTACGTGTGGGACACGTCCTCAGTTACTTCCGCTGTATGCTGAGGAGGACGTGTCTCACACGTCATCAGCTTTGCGGGACCTCCGGCGGAGATATTCACCTCTCTGTCCGGGGTCCCGCAACATCCTGAGCGTTCAAGCCCCTCCCGACGTAAATGACATCATCGCGCCATACGTGATGACGTCATTTCCAGGTGACCCCCCGGCAATGCCGGGAGATCGCCTGGAAGGGAGGGGGTGATCCGTTCAGATCCCTCTCCCTCCCTATCGGGAGGTCCCACAAAAAAAAGCCAGGCACCGCTTAAAAGGAGAGAGTCTCCCCTTTTAAGCGGTGCCTGGCTTTAACCCCTTAGACACCGGGTCGCACTTCGGTGCCTTGCGGTGCCAAAGTGCGGCCTAGCTCCAGTGGGGGCCGCCATCTTGGGTCCCCCCTCACTGCCTGACGTCCTCACGCATAGCGTGATGACATCAGATAGCCGGGGGAACCCCTAGCTGCCCGGAATCCCCTGGTGGAGATAGGGGGTTCATTTGAGGGTTCACAGAGATGCTGTGAGGTTGTGTATAGAGATGCTGTGAGGCTGTGTATAGAGAAGCTGATGGGGTTGTGTATAGAGATGCTGTGAGGCTGTGTATAGAGATGCTGTGTGGCTGTGTATAGAGATGCTGTGTGTAGAGATGCTGATGGGGTTGTGTATAAAGATGCTGTTTGTGTATAGAGATGCTGATGGGTTGTGTATAAAGATGCTGTTTGTGTATAGAGATGCTGATGGGGTTGTGTATAGAGATGCTGTGAGGTTGTGTTTAGAGATGCTGATTGGGTTGTGTATAGAGATGCTGTGAGGTTGTGTTTAGAGATGCTGATGGGGTTGTGTATAGAGATGCTGTGAGGTTGTGTTTAGAGATGCTGATGGGGTTGTGTATAGAGATGCCGTGTATAGAGATGCTGATGGGGTTGTTTATAGAGATGCTGTTTGTGTATAGAGATGCTGATGGGGTTGTGTATAGAGATGCTGTGTATAGAGATGCTGTGTATAGAGATGCTGATGGGGTTGTGTATATAGATGCTGTGTATAGAGATGCTGATGGGGCTGTGTATAGAGATGCTGTGATGTTGTGTATAGAGGTGCTGATGGGGCTGTGTATAGAGATGCTGTGAGGTTGTGTTTAGAGATGCTGATGGGGTTGTGTATAGAGATGCTGAGAGGTTGTGTTTAGAGATGCTGATTGGGTTGTGTATAGAGATGCTGTTTGTGTATAGAGATGCTGATGGGGTTGTGCATAGAGATGCTGTTTGTGTATAGAGATGCTGATGGGGTTGTGTATAGAGATGCTGTGAGGTTGTGTTTAGAGATGCTGATGGGGTTGTGTATAGAGATGCTGTGAGGTAGTGTTTAGAGATGCTGATGGGGTTGTGTATAGAGATGCTGTGAGGTTGTGTATAGAGATGCTGTGAGGTTGTGTATAGAGATGCTGTGTGGCTGTGTACATAGATGCTGTGAGGTTGTGTATAGAGGTGCTGTGAGGCTGTGTATAGAGATGCTGTGAGGCTGTGTATGGAGATGCTGTGAGGTTGTGTTTAGAGATGCTGATGGGGTTGTGTATAGAGATGCTGTGAGGTTGTGTATAGAGATGCTGTGTGGCTGTTTATAGAGATGCTGTGAGGTTGTGTATAGAGATGCTGTGAGGCTGTGTATAGAGATGCTGTGAGGTTGTGTATAGAGATGCTGTGAGGTTGTGCATAGAGATGCTGTGTGGCTGTGTATAGAGATGCTGTGAGGTTGTGTATAGAGATGCTGATGGGGCTGTGTATAGAGATGCCTTGCGGCACCGAAGTGCGGCCTAGCTCCGGTGGGGGCCACCATCTTGGATGGCGGCTCCACCCTCGGGTCCCCCCTCACTGCCTGACGTCCTCACTCATAGCGTGATGATGTCAGATAGCCGGGAACCCCTAGCTGCCCGGAATCCCCTGGTGGAGATAGGGGGTTAATTTGAACCACGATATCTCCATAACCGTGGCAGCTAGGGGGTCATGGAGGGTGTCAATCGAAAGGCCTGAGAATGGCCTTTCGAATGCTACACAACATGACCAGGTATAAAGTAAAAAAATAAATGTATTTTTTTGTGTGTTATTTTTATTAATGCAGCAATATTGTTCACATTTCAATTATAATGTGAACAATGATGCTGCACTAATGATTTTTTTCTATGGGTGCGTTTTTTCTAAAAATCACGTAATTCCCCCCACAAAATGTAACAAGTCCCCATTTCTAATTTTTGTACAAGCGCACCCCATAGAAAACATAACCGCAAACGCTCATGTGCTAAAATGTGAAACAAAAACACTTTACACACTGCAGATGATTAAAAATTCAATTTTTATTGCGTTTTTTTTGTCATAATATACAGGCAGGACATGATGTATACATATAAAAATGATATATTATGAATCTGCGGAGTCTGTCAGAAAGAATGATATCTAATATATCTGGGTCATTTAATAAAATGTGGCTTCAAATCGCGTTTAAACATGATGAGCGAAAGCGGTAAAAATGAGCTGAGCACACAGCAGTGAAATGCAGGTTTAAGGGGTTAAACAGAGGAAGATTTAGTAGAGAAATGAACACTTCTCATAAGCACAGGTGTTGTTTGATACATGTTCAGATCAGAAGACACCACACCCTCAGTCTGCATACAATGTATCAAATTCATGAGACCAGACTAATTAGAAGCACATGTTATTTCCAAGCACTAATTAACACCTGTTGTTTACGCCGTTTGAGAACACAGGTCATTTAGAGGTGAGAATCTTTGCACGCAGACATTAGTTTTTAATTCAATATCTAATAAACTGTTGCTTATAATATTCTGCAGTAAAGAGTCTCTTTATTTCTCGATTTTTTTGTATTTTTTAAGCATTTTTTATACTTTTTTTTTAAAAAAAAATTCTGCGAACACGCCAAAAAGTTTGAAGTTCGCGAACTTGGTTCGAATCGAACTCCGAACTGATCCAACTCCGAACTGATCGAACCGAACAGCTCATCCCTAGATGGCACCTAGACTGTCACTTTAAGCAATAACTACTGCCCTACCCACAGTTTCAAGTAAATGCTTTAATCATTTTTTTGTTTAGCTTTTTTCCTTTTTATTAATTCAGTCAGTTACCTATCTATTGGTTTACATCATATATATGCACTTATTCTGGATATCATTGAGCTATGCATTACATTTTCATAATTTGATTAGTGAAAATCATAATATATAAGTTTGAATTGTATGACTAGTTTGTAAACTGAATAGAAATTTAAATAAAAACAATATCAGGTCTATTCACTAAAAGGTGAAACTCAGGAGAATTGGCAGGAGAAGAGAACAATGTAGATCAAATAGCCGATGTGGAAGCTGAGATAAATGGGATAATTTTTCTGGTTTGCTGTTTTGACCTGGATTTTTCACTTCTCCTGAGTTTCCCCTTTATTGTATAGACCTATATATATATTTTCAACAAAGCACTTGGTAGTGAAAGGATTAACTGATGAAGTTCCATTGTGACCATCTGCAACCTGTTGACATTCATAAGACATTGTGAAGGACTTTCGAGTTGTGTCAGTTTGAAATCAATCCTCA